>CM051511.1:7500000-10000000 GCA_028015205.1 Mytilisepta virgata
TAGCATGATTGTTCCTGCAATTTCAAGTACAATAAAAAGCCTTAACCCACAATTTTTACATAACTTCTTTCAAAAATTTTAAAAACGAAGACAACGTATAGACCAAAAGATTTATACTTGTATTTGAAGTTGAATTAGAGCTTGTATTTTGTATTGTGAATCATCAGATTGACCATGACTGTATCTTAATCAAGCGTAGGGAGAACTCATGCCCATTTCTTTCCAGAGGTTCTTGAAAGGCTTTTAAAGGTATTTTCAGGATTTTACGTGACCTTTAATACTCAGTTTAATTTACAACAAACATTAATATATTAATTTAGTTTATAGTGCATTGTTTGCCAGGTGAGCGATTCAGGCTCTTGAGAGCCTCTTGTTTTTTTTAGTTTTCAGTGTTTTTTTGTTCTGTTTGAGGTTGTTCATTTGTCTTCCCGGGTTGTGTCTGTCTAATGGATTGCCTTTTTTGGATTCCTCCTTATGTATATTTGTCCTCTTTATTATAATGTTTTTTACAATTAAATAAAATATTTATTAATTTTTTGACAAGATACATCTATAACTAACCAAAAGAAATTTTGGCACGTAACATTTTTAGCTACATCTTTGCAATAGAATATACATGTACCATTGTCTGTATTTAATCAGTTTCAGAATTAGTGGTTATTAATTTTAAAATATATATATTAAATTCTCTAAACTTGTCCATTTTACATAAGTTTGGAACATGATTTAACTTTTTTTTGTGACCTCAACATCTTTTAGTATACGTAGTTATTCACAAAACTTGAGATTTTATTTTTAGAATGAATATATACGTCCGCAATATTTTATTCCGTATTAGTTTTCATGCAGAAAACTGAAAGAAAAACCAGTACCGAACAAGAAAATTCCTACCTAGAATTTCTTAGAACCCGGTAATAAAGTATCACCTTACTAAGTACATGAATTAGTTTTCTCAAGCAAAACCAAATGTTGCTTCGGTTATCATTTTTATTATTATTGTATTTTGCTTCGTCCTGGGTAAAAAATGTCAAATACCAGTGACAGTGTTTTTGTATTTGAGAAATGGTTGTGGAAGGAAAAAAACATTTCTGCAATTCTCGCACATGTACACTGACAATGACTAACAAGACAGATGATAGTAAATATTTTCTTATTATTTTTTCAACAGAATGGGGAGTATTAACCGCACAAAAAATATTCAACTATTTTAGAGCTTTGGCGTAATCATTCATCCCAACATAATGTAATCTTATATGTAGTAATAACTTTGTTTAAAACAAAAAAAAAACTTGACTTTTCACCAGTTTCCACATGCTTTAAAATGGTTCATCAAACTGAAGGAGTGCTGGAAGGTTTCATAATTTCTAAAACTTAACGACGAAAAACTAATTTGTTTGAAAATTTATTTTATAGTTTAACATTTAATATACCAATAAAGCAATCCGAGATGATTTTATTTTCAAATTCAGACTTAAGAAATTGATTTATTTAAAAAAAAATAAACAGTAGCTCACTCCGTATGTGGTTTTGGCTTTCATTTTTTTTTCCTGCGCTTTGGGGTTACATTTTGGCCCTTTATGCCCTGATAACAATTTATTTTATCTATAAATTGGGGAAATTGCGAAATCTTATGCATCAACATTTATTACATGTACCATTGCGAAGATACCAATGCAAAGATGGTCGATTAAAAGTCACATATGATATTACCAGTTCAGTTATAGTAGCCCGGTTCTACCATAAAATTTACTTCTAGCTGTTAAAATGCTATTACATGCAAGTAGTTGTAATTCTTTTTGTATATTTTAAACGGCTGTTACTGTCTGGACACCTCAGTTCATAAAATGGATTTTTCGCATTTGTAAATTCTAAACATTAGAATTATTAAACAATCTGCCTGTTTATTAACCTTTTTTGAGTCGTCCAAGAAAACAAAATAAAATTAAAGTTGTTTAAAAATGTTATATATGTTTGTATACATCAAAAGCGATTCTAAATGGGGAATTTCCAATAGAAAAATTAATGCACTTGAAAATTTCAAAATATTAATAGTTTGAATTTATAAACTCAGACCTATCATAACATTTGTAAAACTGTTATTTTAAATATTTTTAATGCACTTGGTGCATATCTCTTAATACCTCAGTTTTATAAAATCTCGTTGGTAGGGTTATCTCCCTTTTATATTGAAAATTCCATTTTTTGTTTCTCTGGAAGACATGATTGAACAAAATTATGTATGTTATATTGTTTCAGTTATGACTTAACTCTTACATCTTTCACCCAAATGACTACACAATTCACATTGATTAAGGTATTTTAATTTTTAAAAATCAATTTTAAGAACTGAGGTTTCCAGACAGTAGATTTTTCTCGATTTTTAAAAACCTCTTTAATCAATCCGTAATAAAGAAACAATCTATCCTTAAACTCTGACATTAAAAAATCAATAACATATTAAGAAGAAAGATGATTTAATTGACTGTCTAGAAACATAACAGTCTTCAAATACGTTACCAACTGTGTTCCACGCATTATTACAGCATAAACATTAGATGGAATTCCCTGTATACCAACCCGGGTAGGCTCTAGTCAACGTAGTGTGAGCCCTTTATCAATAAAATATTCCAAGCTTTGCCCCTGAATCGTTGTATTCGATGGTTATCTTCAGTTTACCATAGAAGCATGAATTTTCATATACATTTTGCTGCTAATATATGAATGTTTTCTTTTGTATTTTACACGAATATATTTAATAGTAAAAAGTAGTCTAAAAAATATATATGATAAATAATGGTAAATTTTGTGTTAATAAGCTTATTATTTCTTGTTTTTTTTTTGTTAAAAATTTCTTTAAAGCCTAGCTGAACAGAAAGTGGAGGCTTATATGAGCCTGTTTTCTTGGATTCGGTTTAACCAATTAACGGCTATAGAAGCAGTAAATGAAATGCTACTTGGTTGATAATTGTGATCAAAAGACATTTTTTTCATATCGGATCATATACCATTGCTGCGAAAATATGTTTAAACTAGATAAAGTTTCACAGAAGGAGACTTTGTGGTGTGAATTTTCCCATCCGGTCCAGTGTTAGGAATTCATAGTTGACAGTCTTTGTCATAGGCGAAATATTCCTGCTAGTGGTTGGTTCCCTTTTGCTCAATAGTTCCAGGTTACATTCATTATAGGTGAATTGTCTACATGTGTTTAAGTGCTTTCAGGTGTGGGAACAATCTTGGTTGGTGTTCTGGGAAATCAGACACAATTATGAAAAATGGTATTGGTTGATACTCTGTTTATGATATAATTACGAAGGACCATAACTGCCCAGTTAAGTTCAAACAGTATGTGTGGTGTCAATACAAGAGGTTATAATGTTATATTTCCCATATGGTCCTGTGATTAACGAAGATCTGTTTAAGTGGCCAACTTGGTTGAGATTTCATGTTATCAGACCCTTTTAAGAGCATTGCTGCCAACTTGGATTCACTTAACTCAGTTATTTCAGACAAGACGATTTTAAAATGAATTTTATACTAAGGACCTATGTTTGGCTGACAGTCCAGGTCATTAGATATAATTAAAATGACCACCCAATGACCAGTACTGCAAAATGTTTAGTTCTATTTGACTGATTTTCTCCACAGTGCCATAATTAATATCCGCTGTGGTGGCGATCTTGGATGACAGACCAAGACATTAGACATAATGCTGAAAAGAGACCACATAACTTTTGTTCCATCTGGCCAAGTGGTTTCAGACAATCGGATTATTCGAAGATTTACCTATAGGGTCCTATGTTTAATTAAGTTCTGCAGTTTTTGGTCGACAGCCGGGTCATTGGGCATAATTCTAAAAGAGGACCATTTAAGGAATAAGGACGAAGAACCACTGCTTGCAAGTTTGGTTGCAATTAGCCAACCAGATATTTAAAAGAATTTGTGGTTATATCTTTAATTAAGTTTGGCTGTCAAGGCCATCATGGTTGACATTATGGTCATCTGACACAATATGTGAAAGAGGAATACCTGACAATCATTGGTGCCACGTATAGTTCTAATTTGCTCCGTGATTTCAGCAAAGAAGATTTTTAAAATTAATTTTTTATAGTGTTCTATGTTATACTAAGTTTGGCTGTGGCAGCCATCTTGGTTTGAAGTCCAGATTATCCATTTTTGAAAGTTTATCCAACAGGGACAATTTCAGCAAAGGTTAGTACTATCTTGCCATATAGTTTTGTATTGCACATGGTAGATCGCCTTAGCTGAAATTTGGTTTCCTATTTCGGTGTTTTTGGTTGATTACTTCTTGTTTAATATAATCTTCCAAATGTTTTGGTTTTAATGCTGCGGATGAGAGGTAACTCCTTGAAATGCGTCGTATACAGCATAGTATAAATTTACTATTATATCTAATATTAGTATCTTTGGATTGTTATTTCATAAAGGAAGATGTTTTAAAAAATTTCGCCCCTTTTTCTAGTTTTAGTAACAGCAGACATATTGAATTGAGTTCGGGAACACCTGGCACAATTTTTGGAGGGGGCCACACAATGATTATTCCACTAAAGTTTGGTCCGAATTTACCCAGTGGTTTCAGAAAGGTTTTCAAAGTAAACTTTACGACGACGAAGGGCGACGGACAACGAAGGACGACAAACGACGGACGCAAAGTCATGGCAATAACCGTAACATGACTCAGATGAGCTAATAAATGAGTGATTATTAGCTAATACCTATTTGGCCCTTCTGTCATGTCTGTTGAAAGAGATTCGACCGTGAAGCAATCCATCACAGAAATGTTTAACTTAAACTAAGCAATGGATCCCATTTGGACAGGTTAATCACTTTTCCTCGTGCATAATTTGTCATTATGTGGTTTTGGTTTACCCTTTCGGTCATTTTGCCATTTCGGAATTTAGTCATCCACTTTGAACACAACTGATGAATCGACGAAATGATCACAACTTTGGTATCAAAGAATTTTTACCTTAAAGTTATACTTTGAAAGTAGGAAACTAAAAACAAGTTTCTTGAGTACTTCTTGTTTAATATAAGTTTGGTTTTTGGTCTTCCAAATATTTCGGTTTTAATGCTGCTGATGAGAGGTAACTCCTTGAAATGCGTCGTATACAGCATAGTCTAAATTTACTATATCTAACATTAGTATCTTTGGATTGTTATTTTTTTCTTATAATGGCTATAAATTAACAGAGAAAGTGATTTGCGACAAATACAGACACTGTATTTCTAAATAATAAGCATGTTGAGTCATAAATCATTATAGTTTCAACACACACACTCCAAACATTCTTCTTTCACTCTCATTTGAATAATTAGTTTAAAAAATATCCTAACATTATAAATTTACAATACCAGACATTTGATTAATTGTTATCATTTTTATATAACTACATGCATATACATTGTGTTTAAACATGCGAGAAATGTCTATTTAATTCTCCCAGTACATGTATATACTTCATCACAATAACAGACAGTTAACTCAATATCGCAGACACACTGATTCTATAAGGGGCAAAATAAATATAGGACAAGTCATTATTTATCCCCCCTTATATAATTTATCTTAAAAAGTTTTGACCCCCCTTCCATACATATCACAACAACTTATAACCTCCATTTTGTTCAAACTGTGATGTCAGTGGCTTATATCATGTCCCTTTGTGTTTTTTTTTAATGTTTGTAATATATCTTATGCTGTCGCAGATTTGATTTCCATGGAATCGTTGTTATTGTTTTGTATTTCTTTATATTTTTATATCTTTGTTGCCTTCAATTATGGGAGGATACATACAAGAAGGAACTGGTTTAACACTGCCGCGTGTATCAGCACCTGCCCCAAGTAATGTTTTTTCTAGTATTGCTATATGCCTTTAGTTTTTTTATATGATCATTTGGAATATAGCTAATCAGGTGGATATTTTGCCTGGATGCAGACTACATGGTGACCCCTGGTTAAGCTTTTTTGGGGTGTCATGGTGGATAGCTGTAACCTTCATAGCATGGCTCTTTATCTATTCTCTTTATCAGCAGAAAATTCACATCCACTTTTAATATTATACAGACATGTCCAGTTATCCGCTCATATTATGCATCAATTTCTTCCCTTTACAATTAACTGTAGAAATGTGTTTTAACACCCTCCCCCCAAAAATTTTTTTTGCCAGAAATGTAAGACACTGATGACCCGCGTACAGTGTTCCTTTTTATCATGACACATCCCCGGAGGTAAATAATGAATGGGCCCCAACACCTTTTAAACTGTTCAGTTGCACTACAACACGTACTCTCCTTAAAACCAAACAATAACATTAATGGTCAATTAAAACTTGAAAACAAAGTAGCATATTAGTTTGATGCTGTCACGCTGAATTACATAAACAAATACCATGGGAAAAAATGCAATGAACCGTGAAAAATAAATTTCATTCTTATTCAATGCTCGTTTAAATGACTGAAAATACATTTACTGATACATGTATAACCGTCACACGTGCATTTCATCTTTACGCTTTTTATACAATTTAAACTTACATACACGTACTTAAATATTATTGAAAATTAAAGCAGAGGAGTTGGGTCAATTTAGCTTTACGAACTTACGAACCCTGTGCAGCGTGAAGATGAAGGCACTTTCACATCATGTGTATTGGAATTTTAGAGATTTACATTGTAGCTTCTTATTTATACATCCCACACACAAAGATGGATAACAACAATACCCCACCGGAAGGAGGACGTTCATGTAGCAGATAAAAAACGATTGTACTCCTTTACCACCTGCAACCATGTAGGAATTGGCAATACAAGTAGAAACACTTTTTTCAAACCCCAATCTATCACTGTCTATTGAAAAAACTGTGTTTTATGCAAAAAATTGTATTATGCGTATACGATTATAAGCTGTGATATATATTCGATACAATTAGGGATGAGGAGTTTTGGTGTCGAAAGAAGCATTATTTTATCAAATTTTCGGTTATTGTGGCATTAATTTGCTACTGGTACTGAAATAGCCTGAGAAGGTTTTTGATTTCTCACAAGAATTTGGTTTATTGTTTTTTTCTTTTTCCACACTTTCGACTTTTATCACTGCATGATTGATGGCCTTGTTAGAAAATTCAAACAAAGTGCCTTAAAATTGCTACCTATGAATGCTTATTCAGTCGCTCAATTATCATGGGGATTTCTAAACGCTACAAATATTTCGGTGCACACAATGCGCACTTGAATAATATTTAACCAGAGAATACCAAAACAACTCACTCGATATCAAAAACCTGAAAAATGTTCAAAAGCACCAAAAACTGTTTACGTGTGCAGAGGAGACTGGTGGTCGAGTGTAGAGGTAGTTTGGCCAAGATGTGATCATTACTAGCATGTAAAAATCGAAAGCATTATTTAGAATCGTACTCCCGACTAGATGTGTTCGACTCCGACCTTAATTGGCGTATGCCAAACTATTGAAAACTGTAAAACTGATATCTGCGTGGTTCCAGCAGTTTTGTACATTAACCTTTCTTTGTACTTAATTGAACATCAAATCAGAAACTCCACTGTCCAAACTTGTGGGTCCACTATATTTGGCTTTGGTGTCCGAATTGTGACTTGTAAACGTAAAACTGTTACAGGTAGATTTATCTTTGAGGTCATACGCATAGTGTTCCAACGCACTTGGCATCTGTTCAGTCAAAACACTATCTGTAGAAATAAATTGAAGATAATTACTGTTTTATCCTAAACTGGTCAAACTATTTATCTTTTCTAATTTTACAAGGAATTATAGCTTAATATGATAAAACAGATGCACTGACGGTTGCTCGTTTAATACCCTCTAAGGTTATTCTAATCACTGGTTTTGCATCGGTTTGGTTGTACAGAGAATTACAACTTCTTTTACAATTGCTAATGTGTCTTGAGGGGTCCAGCTATACAATATCAAAACAATGCGAATATCTACTATCATAATAGTAAAAAATTTTACATCGAAAAATGGGGTACTTTCAAATGACCATAGCAAAAAAAAAAAAAAAAAAAAAAACCAAATTCACCACCATATGATTTTGTCTTCATAAACTACTTTCTTACAGTTATATAAACCCAAAAATCATGTCAAGAAAAAAGTTTAATACTAGAAATGTATTTTCTAAATGTGAGGAATACATCTCATATCTACAATTTAGGATATTGCTAAGTTTTGAGGAAGAGCAATACCCTTCACTCTATGTTATCTGTAAAGGTAGATTGTGCATGTAGCTAAACTAAGTAATATTGTGGAAAAGGTAGACATATAGAATGTAACACCGATGAAATTGCAAGATTGAGAAATCTCGGACAACCGAGGATAAGATTTCAAGCGCTTGCCTCGTCAGAGACAACTGAAATGTTTCCCCAGTGTTTTTAGATTTCTTCATCTTGCACATTCACTGGCATGACTGGTGTTTGATTTCTTACTTCTGCAACTTTTAACTTTAAGCACATAATTACGAAGATTTTTCTTTTTTTATTTTGGAAGTTACTTCCCTTAAATACTAGTAACGTCATAATAAACTGATCGTTCTTCTGGTTTTCCTGATCATAATTTTATCGTATTTCATTTTGACCTTGGTTGTAATATGTTTAAGATGAAAAAATTAAGTTTCTAAATATTTTACTTTGAATAACAACAAAGGAACAATCCGCTTGGAAAAGCAATGTAAACTTTTTGAGGGATAAAATCAAGTAGCTTCTCTCCGCCACTGAAAATCGATAACTGCTCTATCCAAAAGGTAAAAATGTATGTCTTTGGCAATGCTCTTAACTTATAAATGTTCAATTTAACACTTACCAAGATTAGAGTAAGTACCGATTCCACTTGTATTGTTATTCCACGATCCTGAAATACATGTACAAGAACTAAATAAAATAAGTAACCCAAAGTATATATGGTGGAAAGGATTTGTTCCGAAGGGATAGAGGTCGTGACCTGGCCAAAAAAATTATCCAGAATCAACACAGAAAACATACAAATACCATCAACTCACTTGTTGTAAAAATTATACAAATGTATCTATTGATACAAATTTGATGCACCATTTATGCTATGCCGACATTCATCTGACGTTAAACAGCCTCTTTCAGAAGTGACACGTGCACACTCTATATATAAAATTGGAAAGTTGCTAATTTTGTCCAGAATCGGTACTTATCTGTGTTTTTTGGCTAGTAAATAATTCATATTTTACCCATAAAGCCTTATTACGCTTTTTTTTCTACAACCGTTCTTCTCTTAAATAAAATTAGTTTAAGTAATATCTCCTAATTATTTATTTTTTACTAAGAAAACCTTATATGCGTTACATCAACAACTTTTTTCCTCTTAAATAAAAGTTATAGTTTTAAGCAATGTCCCCTAATCATTATAAAATTGATAAATTTCAATCGAGAATTTGTTTCCTTAACGTTTGTTTTGGCTGGTGAAAAACGACAATGATACGTTGAAGAAAACAGATTTTGGAGGGAATTATTAAAATGGTTATACAATTCCAAGATACAAACATACATTGATCAAATAGAATAGATAATGGAAACGGAGAATGTGTAAAAGAGACAACAACCCGACCAAAGAGCAGAATGTTTTGTGAGATCACAACCCTCCCCCTATACCTCTAGCCAATGTGGAATAAACAAACACACAGCGATATGCACAGTAAAACTCAGTTCAAAAGATGTCCGAGTTTGATGTTAAAAAAGGTAACAGAAGAAACTAAGCAAAATGGCAACGATCAATATATATTAACAAAGGACTCAATTAAACTGATTGAAAGATTATGTCTATATGGGTCAAGCCGCGCAATTGTTTTCCTGTTACAGAAGTCATGAAATAATAGGCTGCCATTAAGTCTGTACGTTTCGTTGAAACATGGGAGATGGCTCAAAACGATCGCCATACAATGGCACATATCCAGTTAAAATCTCGGGGTGTGAAGTCAGTCTACTTTTTCCGTAATTTGAGAAATCACGAGCCATGGTAAAAAAAGTCTCCTTCCGCAAAGTAAAATGTACCTCTTTCATGCTCTCCATGTAGAATAAAAATTTTCTTGGTTTTATTCATTTAATCCTTTCAATATTTCTATGTCAAATGTCTCAGGTAAATACGCCTTTAAAACAATACTAGTTATTCAGTTATCATGGTTGGTTTTGTTACAGTAGGTCCATATATCATGGTGCAATTATAATTTTTTTAATGGACTTCTTTTGTATCCCTCAGGTCAAAGTTCATTGCAGGTCTTGAGCCATATCATATAGAGAATCAGCCACAATCCCTCCAGTTAGGGGTTTAGTATCATGCCATCATAAATTATACGAGAAGAACATAACCCGTTTCATGCCAACAACTGGTTTTAGAATAAATGTGTTTATTTCCTATGAAAAGACCATATGAGTGAATCAATATTAATTTAAAAAAATGCCATCTTTAATGACTTGACAACAGTATCGTAACTATATCCCTTGTGGATAAGCCTGTTTAAAGGTTTGATTAGCTGTTCAGCTGAATGAGGAAATTTTTGTGCTTTGTATAGAATATTACCGTAAAAAATGGGATGTGAAATACCTGAACATATAGAATGTTTGCACGTGAGGTCCTTGTACCGATGATATAGTACATTTTAGCCCTAATACGAATTAAGATGAAAGTTGTACTTTGACATTTTCGAAATTTACCAGATATTGGCTTTAATGAATAGCCTGAAAAGATGGAGACGAAACTTATACAAAATATCAAAATTAATCGACCAAAAACCTAGTCACATGATTAAATAACGAATCAGTGGGTAGTGCATGTTGGTGTACGTGATATGGTTAATGAAACTTGTACTTTAAACTAACACATACCTGGAGAAAAACTATTCGGAAAAGAATGTGGTTCAGTGTCGGAAGCTATAGTGCTACAGTTGGATGACAGATTCTGACTGATAAAATATTTATGCGTTGATTTTAGAGGACATTCTTTCATTTGATTGTCATCTTCTTCAGTTTTGATATTGTCCTTTTCATATGAGTTATCTTCTTGGTTTTCTTCATGTCCAACAAACGAGGATATTTCAGTTATTTTACAGTCGAATGGATCGTACGATATATCGTCATGTTGGGAATCATTACTTTTTGTCCAGTAATAACTCGACTCACACGGGGAACGACTCGACTCCTTGGCCGCAGGAGTGTTTCCAGAAGACAAGTCTGGATAGAAAGGCGTTTTATCTGTATCTTCTGTAGGATTTGTGGTAATGTTTCTCGTAAAAGTCTGATTGTTGATCTTTTCTCTGCTGTGATGGTTTGTTGGTTGAAGCACCAAGCCTTTCTCTTCATCTCCATCTGTATGATCTTCGATACCAGGTCCATGTGAATCTAATGAATAAGATGATCAGGATTATACTTTTTTTTTATGTAATGTGCATGTGAAATATACGGCGACTTTTTCGGCAGAGTGAGATTGATAAACTTCTAAGAGAGGATTGTATTTAGATTCCATAATTAAAAAAATATTACGGTTATCAGCTCGAATTGATTTGTGGATATTAAGTTTCTATCTTACATACGAGACTAGATAGTTCCCGTCCCACTGGAATTGACACCTTGTTTTGTTCCATTCTAACGAGTTTGTTTTGAATTTGTATCTCAATTGTGCGGGCTTTTTCTACTGTTTTGTCGCTTCGGTATTCTTTTGTCTATATTATTTTAAGGTTTTCTGGGTTCATGGGGGGTTCCTAATAAAGGACAGGTTTTAGTGTTGTGTTTTTGTTTTTACTTGTTCTCACCCCACCCCATCTTTTGTCTGTTTCTGGATTTATGTTGTAAGATGACTCTTCGAAAATTTGCTCTCCTTATCTCATTAAGACACTGTGAATTAAATGAGATTTTTCTGTGATATATACTAATCACAGCATTAAACACATTCATACATTTGTCCGCCGTTGTATTTTAAAGTGTCCATTTAAGGATGATCGTTGGTCTGATAGGAAATAAATAGGATTTGAAATAGGTGTTTTAGTTTGAAAGACCATATGAATAGTAAACAAATAAGCAAGAAAAAAATATAGGTTCATGTGCTCATTTTAGAGCTATAAGGCCTTGAAAATTTGCAGGAAATGGGGTTTCTCTTGATTTTTCATTGTCTTGGCATTGACAACTTCAGTCTCTCAAAGATGTATGAAAAAATAAAAAGGATTTCATAAAATTTTGTCAAATACCATTTTAAGGTATATATGATTGAATTATAAAAGAAAAAGTCGGGGTTCATGGGCAAACAATTTCATGTTTAAGAAATGGATAAAACCCGAGGATTCCGAAAATCTGACAAAAAGACCAAAACATGACCAGCGAGGATCCTTAATTGTTTTTTTTTTATTAGACTGCATTTAAACAAATCACTCCTTTCCCCTCACATACACCAAATGTTTAACACCCGATTTGGAAAGAAACACCCAACATTCTATCATTATATGTACTAAGTACATGATCTTTCTACAAGTTATATTTTTCTGTTCACAATTGTATCATTTGTCACATGTCATCCATCCAGCAAATTATTATTATTAGTGCATGCACATCAGACAAGAAAGAAAAAAATATGAAATGGATAGTTTAAACAGATCGTAAACATATCAAGAGGAGGTCACAATTTTTAATAATGTTCATTGAGATGATTTTGTTTTATTAACCTCGAACATATCTACGGTTTGTAAGGCAGTCAAGTTCCTCCCGTATTGTTCATGTCACAACTGTAAAGCTACTTGAAAACAACTTACGATTTGTCCAACACATTCCAGTGACAACAAAACCAGTACGTTTCATGCATATCAGTAGTATTGCCCCGGCCAATAGTATTGCCAAAACTCCAAGTACAACCACGCTATATAAATAAGCAAAAGGTTGACACATTGATAGCAGTACCGGCCTGTATTATTGCATAAAGTGAGATAAAACTAGCTTTTTACATTGTAACGAGTGGATTATCGGATTTTTCTAATCGAGATAGTCAAACTACGGAATTTGAAGCACGAGCGATGGCGAGTATTTAAAACTCCATAATTTAACTATTGAGATTGGAGAAATCCGATAATCCACTAGTCATAATGTAAAACATTGTTTCTCTAATTTTCAAAATGCCTTAAAAACTGGCCAACGTCATCACGTCTTCCCGTCACTATCGTCACCATTATGAATTTATGCGAATCTTGTATTGCAAAATATTCGCCACTTTACAAGAATTTAGCAATCATAATAAATACAATTTTTTATCAAATATAATTGAAAAAACGCCATTGTTAAACACGGTATATTATTTCCATATGTAAGTATTTTTCCTAGCGATAATTTGTTTTACACAACAGCTGTCACAGTGGTGGACGGAAAGGAACAAGAAGAACATGGCATGTTTAAATTTAACTGTTAATAATGAATACTATCTGTCCCCCGAGAAGTCGGATTTTTTTCCGATTTCAAAACCTCGTTGAAGGACATCTTTTATTACAAAGCAGACGACGGGGTCGCGTTTGTTTATATGTAACTAAGGAAATATTTTGAAGACCAACATATTCCGAGACCAAAAGAACTCACTATTTAGATTATTAATTTTTCCAACAGGGATCCAGAGACTGTTAAATTGTCTGAAAATTTGAGATAAAATGGGTTATCCAGAAGATAGCCTTGAAAAATAAGAAAGAAAAATAATTGAAAAAAGTTAATGAAGTATTGAATTACTAGCAATTAAGCTGGAGGTAAATTTATAAATTGGTAGAATTTTGAAACTGGATTAAACTAATATTTAAGTATAAGCTTGTGAACTTTTTTTTTCATTTTTCACTGGGTTTATTGATTTAATTTCTTTAAAGAATGATTGCATACTATTATGGAATGGAAATAAGGTTTTCTATTTGTGACTATTGGTAAGTGGTATAACTACTTACAGGGGGTGCGGGGATTACTGTCGATTCCGACAGTACAGATTTCTATTTTTTTTTTAATTTTGTTATTCTTTTTATTTATAGATAGGTAAATTGCTAAATTGCTAGATTTTTGAAACTGGATTAAACTAAAATTTACTGTACTCATTGTGGCCTTCGAATCTGATCTGCAGCATTTTGCGGGATTATTGTTGTCTGCCATCATGTTCGGCCTTGGGCACAAATGGTTAACCATAAATCAAAGATATTTGCATATCTTGTACATAAAAAGTTATAAAAAAAAATTTCATATGGAATACGTACCTCGTTGCTGGTGAATGAAGATAGCAATTTTGTATTAAGTTCAATAAAATGGGATACTATATCTCATTGACGTATACCTCATATCCTTTCATTTTCATACTTACAAAATTATCATTACATTATGGTTTGGTGGTTGAGATTCATTCTCGGTTTGCGAAGCTGAAAATATAATTTGAAACAGTGTACAGTTTATGTCGATTTGAAAAGCAATAATTGCATTATATTTACAGCTAAATTAAATATATTTTATCACACGTGCTTTGTACTGCTTGCTGATGTTTTTTTTTCCTTCTAACATTGTGCTTATTCTGCGATTGCTTTTATCTTAGTGTATATCTTTGCTTCTTCCCCATGTTGGTTTTTGGTATCAATCTATGACAGTTGCCTTAAAAACTGTACGAGATGAAACATTGAAATACAAATAAAGCTTTTTTTAATGACAGATGACATGAATATTCAGTACATTATAATATGTGAATACTTACGTAATGATCCGGAAGATGCATTGAAATGCAATGGTGAAGATGATGCGGTAACAGACAAAGGAGGTCTATTGGTGGACTGTTCATGAATTTTGATCTCGTCAGTCCTGAAATTTGCAAAAGAAACTGAATTAATGGAATTAATTGCTTTTTCCAGAATGTACAATGGATAAGACTTCAGTACATAACAAGCAGTATAACAGACGTAGATAGAATGAAACAAGACAGACCAATATAGTTAAAACATGCAACAAAACACTAAAAAATCACGGGAAATATAATAAAACGTATCACAAAATACCGAAATAAATTTGATGCACTGTATGGCCATTTCGTTGACTGACAACTCATCATCAGTGCTCGAGATCAAAATATTGGAAAACCGGTTAAAGATATAATGATGAATTAATAACACAACCATCAAAAATCAAAACAATTACAACAAACAGGTATCCAAACTCAGCTAAGGGTTACCTCGGTATCAAAAGGAAGGGCCTTACGGAACAAAAGTGAAATATCAATGATCAGTTATGTTGTAATGTCGAACAAAATCGACATAAAATATTTATAATTATGAAACTGTTTAATTTTACGTAAAATATATATACATGTACTTACCTTGAATTTTGTTCTATTTTGTAACGGTAACATGGCCCGCAGCCTGTTGTGTCCTTCATGGTTCCATTCGGACAGGGAATACATTCTAAAAAAAAGGCAAAAATATATGAATAATATTTGAATATGTCAAAGAATGATGTATTTTAATGTCTATGAAACTTCTTGTTTGGCAAGAAGACTCGCAGACGTCGCATATCCGTATATCCGTATATCCATAGCACCTGATAAGTACATATTATCAGGTTTTCTGCAAACGTATATCGTAAAATATCAGCCGCGAGACACAATTTGAAGCTTTTTCGGCGAGTGAGCCTATACGTTCTATCCGATATTAATCAAAAGTTGTTTGTGTTGTGGAGTGTGTGATAATGTACACAGTGTCATGTTTTTTCAAGGTACATTGTAATCTTGCAATATATGTAAATTATTGAGCAATTATTTGGCGTCTCTAGCCTCCTCCACCAATAACATGAATAAATATACGATATATCCAATGATGTTTACAGATATAGCCACGGCTGTAGGCAGTATACAGTCCCTAGTACATCATTTATTGCCAATAGACCAGTTAGTCTTGACCTTATTATAGGCATGTTGTACAGAATCATAAAAATTACGACAGTAAATATATACTATGATTTGAGACAGTAATACTTATTACATGTTATATTAAGACTGATTGATAATATAACACACGACCTCAGTCAGCAAAATCCAGAAAATCAAATTTGTGTCCGGTCCCAATGAGAACCGGTCTCAAAAGTACCACACGAACGTGAAAAGAATTCCTAGTTTGTATGTAAAACGAAAATACGATATTACTGACAAATATATTTTATCAATATGGCAATTTTTATTTGATAATTTACTATGGGAATTTTGTGTATTTTCCTATCGGAAGTTGACCTGTGATTGATATCTAGTCTTAAGAATGTTTTCCCACTTCGATTTCAGATCATACGTTTAATATTGTATACTTATAAGTCTTTGGGGTATAACTTACGTACTACATAAAGCATAAATATACAAGGTTTAAAAATGCACTCACCTCCCTCATTGTTCAAGGTTGTGTTTGCCGCACAATTGTCTCTCTTTTCTTTACATAAACATGGATCACCATAATGACACATTGCAGTATCACATTTGCATCCTTTTAAACTTTCACAGAATACCTCTTTTGGATTACGTCGGTATGTTATGTCTGTAAAAGAAAGATAGAAAAAAAACCAAAAGAAATAGTTGATACATGTAGTAACTGATAAAAAAAATGTACATGTACAGAAGCAGTCTGATATGGAATGTGTAGCGATAGATTTCCAAATATTGATATATAATCCTTTAATAATAAAGTTTAACGGATTTTAAGGAGAAAACATCGGAAAACGCAAGAAACATTGGCGTGAAAGGAGAAATAGATTAAAATTAGAAATTCCTTATTTTTATATTTAATGCTGAAATTGCATTGTGTGATATCAGATTTCGAAATACTACATAAACCGGGTGGATAGGAAATACTGTGCTAATCAAGTTAGTACTTCGAGCAAGATGTCATTTATCAGTGAGCATTTTGGGAAGTATTCTTGTTATAATGCCGTATTACTTTAGTTTCTTAAGTAATCAGATACCTCATGTGGATACTACATTGTACCAGTTAAGGTTTATGTATACAAGTCATGTACAAGTATTGGCCTGCATTATTTTTTTTTAACAAAATCAGGATTTAGGGTGAAAATGTGGATCTCATAAATTATTTTTTGGGAGGAAAATCTGAAAAGTTTCCCAGTTACAAAACCTTTTTCTGACTTTTGTATTTGATAGAAGATGCATAAAACTCTCGAGAAGAGATCCCTTTTTTAATATCAACGTTTTAATATGACTGTGTGTTCAACAACGATTGCGTGACCATATAGTATGTGTTGCTTTATTCGTCATCTGATATTATTATTATTACTGTTTCTGGTTTGATCCTAATAAAAGTTCCTATCATATATGGCGACTGAAAAGACGATTTGGGTTTTGATATTGACCAATGTTGACTATACTGTGACATGCATGTATATAATTTATTGGAAAATCCACATCAGTTTTTGTTTTCTGTTCTTTTGGTGTGGCATTTGTTTACTCGAGTTTCTCCTCCCTTTTGATTCGTCTTGCGCACCTTTTGCACTGTTTTGTCGTTTCGATGTTCTTTTGCCGATATGAAGTAAAGCATAACGTTTGAACCAATGAATCAGTTTGAACATACACTCTATGTAAACATGCAGTATTTTTCTTTTCAAAATTTTTAAACGTAGTTACATACCTTGAGCTACACATTCGCTCACTGGTTTAAAGCATGAGGTACTGTTTAGGTCTTCTGACGATGATATTAAATCTGGCTGGACAAGTCCTTTTTCGCAAGGTTTACACAAATCTTGATGGAAATTGGTTGTACACGGCACAATTTCCTTACCTACGGAAATCAACCACTTACATTCATAACTTATTCATTCCAACACTGACATTTTCAATACATATTTATAAATTGTTCGGAGAGCATTTTAGGTATAACAGTATTAAATTGACTTATTTTAACTACATACATATATATAAATGATGAAAATCATATTTGTCAAAATTTGTGTTTGAACGTTATTTACGTTTATCATCAGGATATTGTTTATGTGGTTTGAGGTTTTTATGTGTTATCAGTGTTACTCATTTCATGTTAAACATTATCATCATGTTTCATATTCATTTTACTTGACGACAATCGATCAGTTTTAAGTGTTATATTTGACTATACATTGTATGACATGAGGTAGTAAATATTTAAATGTTTTAATGAGGCTGAATATTCAGTTATCTGTTAATGTCTTAAAAATAAAAAAAAATACGGTTATAGTAAGTTAATGTGCTGTTATATTGACATTTATTACATAATATTTTTTTCTGATTATTGATTTCGAAATGTTAACAATTTGCTTAATTTGTTAATAATAATCACACGTTAAAATGAAGTTGTTTCTTTATTTTGTCAGGACACCTATACTGTAAACCACTATACCTTAAATTAAAGTTTATTTACTAAATGTATTATGGGCTACCCCTCAGGAAGAGTTTTCCTATAGTGTTGTCTGGTGAGATATAGTGACCTCGCATAACGGCTCGGGCACAATACCTCAACAGACAACACTATAGGAAAACGGTTCCATAGGGAGAAGTCCATAATAGATTATTGAGTTACGTGTATCTTGCATGAGGATAAAGCGCAGCAATGCTAGAAATTTTAATATAAAAACTAATCCTAGCACTTTTTGAAGCTACTAGTTTTCACCGTTTTAAAGTTAATCGCCGTTCAACACCTATGTCACCAAAGTCGCCTATAAACATGATAAATATATTTAATTTAGTTTTAAGGTTTAATTGACTGAGTTTACGCAGAAGATATTAGTAGTTTCAAATATGATAATGTGGTTGACTTGAATACAAGTTATGGTTACATAGGAAATTGTCCTTACTTTTCGGAATACATTGTAAGATTTGTATTCTACAGACTAAATAATTGTCTTGATTTACGTATAAATGGCCCTCAAATATTTAAATTAGTTGTAAGCAACCTAGTTCTGCAGGTTTTGGATGACTTGTGTCCTAGCCCACCATGTGTATTTTGAGTTTTTCTGATTTTAATAGTTTAAGTATTTCTTATTTGTTAAATATCATAATATTGTAAAATAATTTAATTACCTGGTTCACAGTTTAAAAATGGCAAACACTTCCTATCAATGTTCTTATAATATATGTAATTCGTTGAAACCTAAAAAAGTACAAGATGTATACGAGAACAACCTCTAACTATAGTAAGAACCGTATTTAAATGGACATAATGTTTCTATGGCTGTGCACACGAACACATTTTCTAATATAGCATATAACAATAATTTCGATTCAACGCTAAATGTGATCTTTGTTATATGAGCTGCACTTCAGCATATTTCATTGACAAAGGAATTTTTCATCCTGATTTCAACGGTAACAGTTTTTATTACTATTTGTTAACTTATCTTTACCACAAAATCACAAATCTACTTCAGAACAGATATTCAAAACGCACTATTCCAGATATGGATAACCTATAGCATCATTATAGGTGTACCAAAGCAACTTCCCAAACGACGATAAACGAGACGGGAAATCAAAAAGACTAAAGTCAAAGACAACGTACATGTATGGAGACACTAGACTCTCACGCAAGCCTGAATCGCTCGCATGGGTAATGAAGCATATAACATACTGCATATTTAATTTTGTTTATATATCCAGACTTATCCGATCAGAACGAAACGAGACTTTTTTTTTTAAGTATCTTCCATACACTATTCTTGGCATGTTTGGTTAATATGTAGTTTCCTAGAAACTGTGATTTCACATAGGCTTTAATGCAAACCTAACTGCCACCCGATCGACAACAAATATTGAATATTTGTAGTGGGTCTCCATAGTTCGTATTAAATTTGAAAAGATTTGGCATTGTAGTTTTTAAGACGAATATGAAATAATGATCTATCAGAATAAATAATTGCCTGCAGTCGCCAATCTTTTTTCATATGAGCAAGAAGAAGTAAATGAAATGAGAAAGTTTAATAAACGATCTTCCATCTCCCATAAATTATTCATTTTCGGTGCACATAATGAAACTTTGATTTCCCTTATTCAGTGCAAACCTAAATTGTGTGTGCCACCAAAGCCGCCATCTATGCCACATGATGACTCTTTATAAATGGTCTTCCAATCATCATTCATATAAAAAAGATTTAGAGGTGAAGAATTGCGAATATTTGACAAATCAAAAGTAAAATGTGCCTCTGGTGGCCATGTTTTTCATCGGTTCGGAATGAAATGAAAATTTTTATAGACACACTTCTATATATTATTCCTTCAAAGCTTGGTTCAAAATGGCCCAGCGGTTTCAGAGGAGATGATGAATTGTCTAACGACGGACGGACGGTTGACGAACGCAAAGTGAAGATAATAGCCTTGGCCTTGAGTTAGACAAACGATAACAAAGAAATATATCAGTGAAAATGTTCTTTTGAAAGGCTACTGTGTTCCTCGCCTCACTACCAATACAAAAACACATCAGATATATTTATATACACAACCATAGAAGAAGAAGACTTGTAATATTTTTTGTTCCATAGTATACTATTATTTACATGTAACTATGACGAAGAAAAATATAAATAGCGATTTGTGAATGAGATAACGGAACATTCTATATGTCTTATTTAACTACATAAAATACTTGACTTTCATTCTAAGCCTACTATTTTGCATTTTTTGTCAATATTTTTTTTTCTCTACTATCATCGAATGTTTATTTCCTACAAAAGAAGGGACTTTAAAAGTTTAATAACGTTTGATATCGGATATATTTTAATACATCAGTTTAAAAGTCCACACAGTCCTTACCTTAATTTGGCTGAAGCGGAAATTAGTTTTCCCATCGCGTTGGGTAATCCGTAATTTTTCATTCTTTTCATTCAAGAAGCCAATTTTTACTTGTAGGATTCCCAAACGGGAAATGGAGATTTTTCTGCATTACAGTATTGGATATTTTCTTCACGGTTGATAAGCAATTGTGTTTTTTTAACCAGTGTTTAAAAATTAAAAGCCACATGTAAAACAATGGACAGGAATAAGTTCTCTGATCACTTGTCTTATTTCTAATAATAAGTCAAAGTAAGGGAAAAATGCATTTTGTTTACTGGATGCTTTTTATTTTTTTATTTTTGTGATTATTATCATATTAATGCTTATTATCACCAAAGTTAAAAAAAAGAAAAAAAAAGAAAAAAGAGAGAGACTTAATATTCACAATTGTAGATGTATAGATGAAATTACAATATATATACTTCACCAATAATCGAGAGATGCTATATGTTCATGCTATTTACACACAGATTCATACTATAGAAATAAAACGTACAAATTAAGTGACACGGAGACGTTTGGGGTGACGCATTTATCAGTACACATATATTGATCAAGCAAGGCAAATGACTTAACTATATCAAATTGCACTTTCATACAATTAAATTTTATTAAATCAGTTATTGATACGGAAGATAGGTTTTTTATGTTTTTTTTTCATTTTCCAAAAGAGTGTTTACATTATAAAATCATGGTTTTCCCCCTACCACTCGCCTGGGATTTTAAAAAACAAGGAAATAATATCTCATAAAAACAAATTTACTTTGTTCCCGTAACCTCGTTATAACCAGGTATGACCTAGAACTTAAATGACACAAATGCCTTTTACAAAAAAAGCAGTTTTAATAATTTTTTTGTAATATTTCATTCTTCTTGCAAACAATATGTGGATAATCTAAGATGAAAAACTGGCCACGGACTGAAGAAAGAACTAAATCAAAACTCAAGCAAGAGTTTAACACAACTTTTCTTAAACTCTCGTTCAAACTTACCATGAACAGATTCACACATATGATAAACAGTGCCAACATAACGTAGGCTTTAGGAAATACCTCAACTGCAATGAAAATTTGAAATGAGAATGAAAAACATAATAAATGAATGAATAAATAGATAAAAAAAATAAAATGAAATAATTTTTTTTAATTTCCTTTTTAAATCGTTCTTTTTTCCCGGACTCTAGACCAATCAATTGTATTAAATTTATCAATAATATAAGCTAATTATTTTCGATGTTATATGGTTTTGGAATTATTAATTTCTTTTACAATGTTTCTTCATAGGGTTTAACGGATCTGAAATGTTTCCATTAGAAAAATCATTATCATCTTTTTTTAATTGAATAAAGTTTCTGCTAAATTACAATTCACTGTAAATAACCTGTAAATAGATTTTAATATTATACTCACCGCTATACACAATACAGTTTTTTAAAACTAAATTGACAGATTATATAACTCCCTTGATATTTAGTGTTCATTTGCCTAGAAAAAAAAAACTTCAGGCGTTTATATGTTACATGGGGAAGACGGAAATTGAAAATGAATTTCAATTCCCAGAATTAAAATGTAAATATGTGTTTTAAAAGTTGAAAATGCTTAGAAAATATTGATAATTGTAAATCTTTACTTTATTTTAAAGACATTCCGGGCTTTTATAGGGAAATTATAGAAAGTTTGGATAGAGAGTGGGGGCGGGCAAACTAAAAAACCCGTAAATTTTAGGTAGATTCGAAAACAAGTTTTATGGGGAAACAAGTTTATCAAATTTGAAAATAAGAGTTTGATTTTTAATAATTGGATCGACAGTGGTATTGTATATGTCAATGACATTATTGATGAGAATGGACAGTTTTCACAGAAGTTTATTTTCGAAAAACTTGTATTTAAGAGTAATTTTTTTATAGAATTTCTAAAGTTAAAAAGGGCAATACCTACAGAATGGTACAGATGCTTAGCATCAGAACAATCTCAGAAAACTTTTGTTTATATACAAAGAACTCAGTTTTATTGGTCTTTAAAGCAGATTAATACCAATACCTTGACAAACAAGCAACTTTACAATGCTTTCAGAGATAATATATTTGTAAGACCAATAGGTAATAACTATTGGATTAAATATTTTTGCATTGAAGAAAATACAGACTGGTTTGAAATATATAATTTTATATTCAACTTTTTGGAGGAAAATAGATTGAAAATATTTCGATGGAAGTTACTCCAATATATTGTACCTACAAAATCTTTATTATTCAAGTGGAAAATTACCGATAACAATTTGTGTAATTATTGCAATGTTGAAGAAGATTACAACCATTTCTTTATATCTTGTAATTACTTGTCTGATTTTTGGGTCAAATTAGAAAATATCCTGCAGAAGGTAAATTTTGAGAGAAAAATTACATTAAAACACCTCGTTATTGGATACAAAATGTTCGATAGAAGTTATTTTCACTTCAATTACTTTTTAACTATTCTAGCATTTAGCTTATACAAAGCATATTATGTATCGGAACAAAAACGGAAAAATATTGATATTTATCAATTATTTATTAGAGAATATAAAAAGAGATTGAGAGAAACAAGTATGAAAAATAATATATTATTACTGAAAATAGAAAAAAAATATAGAAGATGTTACTTTTTAACTACAGCCATGAAGATACTTATACTTTTGATTGTTTTCCTGGACAATCGAAAGAGTGTTCACAGGGATACTTAGGTGTGGCTTGGGCACCTTAGTATAATTGTAACAAGCAATATTGTCGAATAAAATATATATCTGTTAAAAAAAAAGAAAATGGATATTCCATGATATAAAATTTGATGGACAGGATGTTCACATTCCGTCGACAAGTGTGTTCAAGGTCGAAACTATTGAAAGCCGAAATTATAATCCTAACAAAATTTAAAATGTGAATTCAAATGCTAAACGAAAAATCCGGTTACCAGTTGGAGATGTAAGGTTCATCGGGATTCGGTTATGTCGTTTAAAGATGATCGCTGGTCTAATAAGAAATAAATAGGATTTGAAATAGGTGTTTTAGTTTGAGAGAACATATGAATAGTAAACAAATAAGCAAGAAAAAAATATAGGTTCATGTGCTCATTTTAGAGCTATAAGGCCTTAAAAATTTGCAGGAAATGGGTTTTGTCTGGATTTTTCATTGTCTTTGCATTGACAACTTCAGCCCCCAAAAATGTATGAAAAAATAAAAAAGGATTTCATAAAATTTTGTCAAATACCATTTTAAGGTATATATGATTGAATTGTAAAAGAAAAAGTCGGGGTTCATGGGAAAAAAAAGTTCATGTTTAAGAAAACATGAGGATTCCGAAAATCTGACAAAAAGACCAAAACATGACCAGCGAGCATCCTTAATGCGAAAGTTAACAAAATGTGATCCCTAAACTCTATTGAGGGGTAGTGTCAAGAAAATGTATCATAAACTGGTGGAGAACCACGATTATCATTCCCTCGGTAGTTGGTACGATTCTTTTTAAATATATTTGTACATTTTAAATGTTGATATCCTATGAGAAGTTTGTTTTCAATTACATCATTAAAATTCACAGTTGACCTTACCTATATTTGGTCTAGCCTGTTTAGGAGAAATCAGAAAACCCCACTCGTTGACAAAAAAGATTAAAACAACTGAGGATTTATTTATTTGGAGGAAATTACAGAATATTATAAAGTTTATTTATCATTTACGTCTACATTTTCAGCGTTATGGAATCGACAAATTGCACATTAATTATGACACTGTTATAGACAGCAAGGTCAGGAAAGTACATTTGCACGCCCGTTTATTATTCGTAGTATAACTACAAGCTCGGCAATCACAATGCACAAATCTGCTACAATGGTCAGGCGTTTTTAAAGTTAAATAAAAAAAATCAGAACTATACCGATGGCCGTCGGAAAACGAGACATGCAGAGAAGACATACTTTTATCTGCAAGCTGGACAAAGTTTCTAAATCCAACCATTAAAAACCAGTTTTCTGGCACAATATACAATATACAATGTACAATATATATATATCTAATGTACAATATATATATATATATCTATATATCCACTTACTTAAATGTAATTTTGTATTCCCTTTTGATTATACACTCAAGCTTAATGGCTAATTATTGTATCTGAACAATACCCTAAAATTATAACTTTATTTTGGGCCTCTTTGTTCTAACAATGAGAAACTGAAGTAATCATTAGATGTGTATTATGGTTAATAATTTTAACATGGCTTTTAAAAAGAATTTCAAAAAGACCAACAAAGGTAAATTAAAAAAAAACAACTAAACAATTGCATTATATCTGTGTGACATTTCCCAATGAGTTTATTCAGTCAAGTCAGTAAAGCAATAAGATTTAACGAAGCTAGTACATTAGGAGGATGGACACTCAGAGCCAAAACCAATTTCTTTCGTGTAAGTGAGTGTATAAATTATATTCTCTTTCATGTGACAGTAAAATGGTTTTTATTCTGAGCATCCTTTATGATAATATTTCAACAGATGGCACCCAATTTTTGATACGTGGGTAAACGTGTCTCTATCTACAACTGTTACATTGTGTTATGGGTAGAATACTCGTATGGCTGTTGTCATAATGTTAAATTACAAACTCAATGTATTAATATTATTTTAATATTAAAAAACATTATATACCGTCGTTCACGATATAAATTATACAATATTAAAATTAACATATATGAGTGAAAAAAGTACAAGGAAAGTTGCCCTTATCCATTAAAAATTCCTTTCTGTAGGTATTTAATACTTTTTTTATGTACAAGAGAGTTCGGACAGATAACGCAGCAGATATGATTAACCATAAGTCTATCCTGAATCTCTGTTCTGTTTGTATTTTTTTCATTTCATGTCCTTTTTCAGAAAAGGGGATTTTTCTTTTGTTGACTGGCGTGTCAATGTTGACATTTGAATGATTTAATGTACGTTTGTACATACAGATCAATAGTACTGATCACATGCGTGACTTTCATATTCCTTGCAATTGTAACCATGGGATTGTAAGTGATCATCGTCTTTTGTATAAATAGCTGTAGGTGTTATAATATGTCACCAACTGCTCTATGATATCACAAGTCCATTCTTAGTATAATGTGAATTTCGGTGCAGTATTGAAATAGATATTTTACTTATTCATATATTTCCGCGCGTTCTATTATGAACTTATTAATTTTGGAAACACATGATTTTCTGTTTCATACATAGCTTTCGATGTTTTAAGATATATATTAACGGTTTAACACACCTGCTTATCTCTGGCATGTATAACACTTGATTATGTTAAATATTCTCATTATTATGTTTTACTTAAAAAAAAATCCAAGAAATTGGACGCTCAATGTGATTTGCTGTAATATTATTTTCTTGCTGTGATTGTTTAATTCTTGTTTATTAAGTAAAGTCAAGAAATACCAAAGGGATATTTGAAGGAGAGAAACATCGTAACAACTGACAAACTCCGGAGAACAACGAAGACAAGACCAAAACAACACATACATGACATGTACTACAATTAAAAACTAAAAACGTACGAACAACATGGACATTAAAACATTAAATACGAGTAAATCTGCAAAATTCGCTAATTTTTAATATCTTTCAAAGTAAATATTACGTCGGAACAGATTTATCAAACATGATTTTATATACATGTATCTAAGTGTAACACACACATCAAATGGGAAATATTTCTTCGAATCACATTCCGCATATTTTGAAATTACTCTACATATTGTAAAAAATTAACAATAACCAAATATTATGAATTAGAGAGATAGGTGGGTGTGGACTTAAGTTTTCGTTAAGTTTTGCATTGGAATCTGCCATATAACATTATTAAGATATTGTTTCAATAATTTTCTTTAAAACAGCTTACCTTATTGACAACTCTATTCGTATATATTTTTTTCGTGATTTAGACATTTGGATCATCTTTACACCTCCTTGGTTATTGTTTTGACCTTGAGCTACGAGTTATATTTTTAATGAACAAAGCACAGAGAGCTCATAAAAAAGTATTACAGAATATCTATTCTCATATTAAAATGTAACAAAATTATAAAGTTAAAAGGCAGCAAGACCTTTGTTTTTATTAAAGTAATACTAGTATATCTGTATTTAGTCTGACAGTATTTGTTATTTTTTATACAGATATAATATATCTTTTTAGCTCCAGGAATGCATTTGAGAATCAATATACGTGTACAACTGTCTTTAAGTCTTTATTTAATTCTTAAAAACTATTTTTTTTTTGTTATGGACTGACATATACATGCTTTTAAATATGGAACATAGCAAATAGAAAATAAGAAGATTTGTACATGTAAATCGTTACACATCACTGCAGATATGATAAAATAACACAACGAAAAAGGAAAAATAAACAAAGATACAAACAAACAAACATACCAAAAAATTTAAATCGGATTCCAAATTCTAAAAGGCAGTTTTCTGGATTGATATTCATCGGATAAAATACAGAGCACACAAAATAAATTAAAATAAAATAAAATAAATTTGATAAAAAATATAATCTGCTATGATATAGCAATACTGCTTACTGAATAAAAATAGCTAAAAAACTCAAAATTATATTTTGTTACACATTATTTCATGACAGTATCTAAATGTTAACAACTGACATGAGTTGGTGATACCTTATGGGACTTGAGGTCCTCAGGAAACGCAATTGCTTTACTAAGCAATAATTACATGTACCATTTGCAAGGATGGTCTCGGTAAAAGACGTTAGTCCGTCGGATTGGGACGAAAAATAGCTGGCCGTGTTAAGAGAGTACTTGAATAATTTATTAAATATGTTATCAGACACATAAATGTGTAACGTGAGACATAATAATAAAACCAATATTGTTACAATACAGCAATACATACTACAAACAAATATATATTGAATTTTCATGTAGGTTTACATTAATTTGCATACATTTTTTATAAATTGAGAAATATAGGATAATAGTTCTACATGTCAACATCCTTAGCAGGTCACAATAAGTTGTATATATTAATAAGACCACATTCCATTGCAAACAAAAATATGACCATAAAGCCACAAGAAAGTTGGTCTTAAATTTGAACCCTACAGTTGAGATCCGTTCTAACCTCCAACTACTCTGTCAGAGAGGACGGTTCTAGAACCATTCTAGAATGATTCTAGGTAGAACCAACCCTGTCATAAATGGTTCTAGGGTAGAACTGTCTTAAATGGTTCTAAGGTAGAACCATTCAGAACTGTCATAAATGGTTCTGGGGCCAAACCGTCCATTTTCATGTCTGATAAATCTGTATTGATTATGACACGTACTCCTCGTCTTCCCTTTTCGAAACTTTTAACATTTTTTTGAAATATGTAGTAACATTTCACATCGATTATAACTTCAATATATGAAATTACGACAATAATTAATAATTTCAAATTTATAACCAATTATACAAAACTGCAAAAGTACATAAATGTAATAAAGAGATATGGTGCTAGTTTTTTTTTCATTTTTTTTTTAACCCACAAGAAAAACGAATGATTGTTTTTGTTAAATTTTTTGTGATTTTTATCCGAAGTAAATTTAGAGGCAAAGGAATTTGTTCTCCGTAACCAGTTGTGTGTTTCAGTTAATTATACTAATTAACGTTTTGAAGTGTATATTGTACCTTGACTTTCCGGATGTTTATTGTTCCAACCTTTAAGGTACACAGATACATGTGTATGTTTTGCTGACAAAATCAGCGGGGTTTCAAATTTTATAACGTTACATTTTAAAATAATTAATGCAGAAATTTGAATAAAGAGGTGTGTATAAGGAGGTCCCAAATTTCAATGCAGAGATATAAGTAACATTTTAATTTATTTTAAATTAATAATTTATCTTTTTTTTACCATTTTTATATGATAAATATTTGATATATTATATAATTAATTCTCTTTGCTCGTATGAACGATGACAAGGTAGAAGATGATTGGGATGAGTACCGCCATTTTGAATAAGAAGTGCATTTCACCAATTTATCGAAAAAATACATAGACATAACGTACATATATGGACATTTTGCACAATAATTTCAAGAAGGGACGGGACTAAATCTTGATTTAAAGTGTTCTCTTTTCGAAACATATGTAGTGGAATGTTTTATTTACTAAAAAAATAACACCGACTAGTTTTTAAATCATTTAGTTTTAGTAAAAACTTTATTCTGAGTAATTTTTTTTCTCTATAATATATTTTGGTATGATAAAAGTTGATTTTAAAATTATTACAACAAAGTAATTATTTTATTTCTTATAATTTTGATGTTCAAAATTCATAAACTATTGCCAGGATCTTAAATGGTTCTAGGATAGAACCGTCCAGAATTTTCTAGGTTAGAACTGTCATAAATGGTTCTAGGATAGAACCGTCCAGAATGGTTCTAGGGTAGAACTGTCATAAATAGTTCTAGGTAGAACTGTCATTAATGGTTCTAGGTAGAACTGTCATTAATTTTTCTAGGTCAGGACACACCCTGTCATAAACGGTTCTAAAGGTATCAGGATGAAAGTTCTAGAACAGTTCTTCTGACAGTTTAGGACAGTTCTAATGAGAGGTTACAATGTAGAACTGAGCTCAACTGTACTTTCTGAAAACCTGGGCTGGTGATAGGATTTTTGTTATTTTGGATTGGTGCTTCATGGTCAATTTATTTGAAAGGTTACAGTATTGCTTATTTTCTCTAACAGACACGAAGAAATTCCGTACTTTTTCTCAGTTGGACGTGAAGGAAGTATACATAAATGGGTGCGCCATGGATGAGAATATTAGCATATAGAATTATCATATAGCAATGATGCAAAAAAAAATATTACCTTGTGATTTTTGCAACCAAATTATTATTATTATTATTATTTTTTGGGCAATTGTACCACTTAACTGCCCTATAATTCACATATGGTTATGGAATTAATTTTTCAGGAAATAAGATGGGGAAATTACTCTTAGGCTGGTGTTGGAATGAACACATGTAGTCATGTCCGTATTTAATAACATTTAGACCTATATCATTCATTTTCATATTTAAAAAAAAGAACAATATATTTATTTATCGGACTCTAATTCCTTAATAAATACATTTATCTTTAGAAAGAGGAAGTATTCAATAGATTGAAAGTTTTGCTATTCCTTAGCGATGCAATACATGTGTTTCCTGTAATTCTTCTATTTCAGCGTTAAAAACTCTATTTTAGATAGACTTGTACAGTTAATTTAAATATTTATACATGATTTCAGTCATTTTTGTGGTTTGATTTTTTATTTCAGAAAATGATTATCTGCAGTATTACATTCCGTAAGAAGTTCATGCAGTAAACTGGAACAAAACCAATACCGATGACAGGAAAATCCCTACACAGCCTTTGTTCATTCTCCTACGTCAGGGTTTTGTATCCATGTTCATCCTACAAACCCCACACTTCACACATTCATATTTTGCGGATAGAACATATCACCACCTGGAGTGTGACCTAGAAAATTCTACCTACGACGCAAATGGATTCTGTTTTGCCCTAGAAAAGTAACCAATGAAAATCGTTCACTTCCGACTCGTAAAATATAAATGCTTGATTTCAGGGATTTGTAGGAAGGAACGTGGATACAAAACCCTGACTTGAGAGGACACCATTGTTAGAACCTGATGACAAAGCATCACTATAACAAGTATTTAAACGTCAATATTTTCTTCAAGAAATACCACACGTTGGTTCGGTTATCATTTTTTACTGTATATTGCTTATTTTGCTTCGTGCCAGGTTCAAAAAGATTACCTTGTATGCGGATATCGAATACCAGTGACACAGTGTATTATTATTATTATTTTGGAAATGATGGCAGAAGCAAAAAATACGTTCAGATAAATCAATGATTTAAATATAGACGATGGAAAAATTCTAATATTATTTTTCCAACAGAAGTGGGAATATTTATCAAAGAACTAAATCATGAAAATAATTTTAGAGCTACAGGCGTAACATTGTTCCAACATAATGTTTACTTTTTGCAACGTGGCAAAAATGTTGAATAATCATCAATTTGTATGCACTTTCATATAAGGAGATAATTGTAAGTCATATTTTTGTGAACAGACGGGGCTCTGGTAAATTGTCTGCTAACATATATTAAATGTAACAAATGAAAATAAATTTAACATTTTTATAATAAAAACGTAATGTTGACGAGGATATTTATAACTACAAAATAAAGTATATTTCAAGGTCTTTCAAGAGGTGGTTGTATTTAGATACTTCAAGATTCTCTTGATAATTGAGTAATTATGAATTAATTATATTCAAAGTAGAACATTATGAATTCTGACCTTATATATTGTTATTTTTCCATTGTGTATTTGACGAAATCTGAGTAAGATCAGTTAATAACTTTTATAAGACGTTTTATTTCACTAAGTCCCCCACATGGGGTATGTTAGTACAACATTTTAACAAGCAATACAAGTGTAACATATTTGCGTTTGAACAATATGGTGCACACAAATACAATAATAGTATATATAATGAATACTGGATTTTAACAGGAAGTAATAAAACATATCACAAAATACCGAAATAAATTTGATGCACTTTATGGCCATTTCGTTGACTGACAACTCATTAGCAGTGCTAGAGATCAAAACGTTGGATATCTGATTAAAGAAATAATGGCAGCCATAAAAAAACAAAAATTGAAATTAAAATAAAGAGGAATGCAAACTCCGCTAAGGGTTAACTCTGCATCAAAAGGAAAAGCCTTAGAAATTTCTGGTAAATTTTGTCAAATTTTGAACGGAACATTTAAAGGCATTTAAGTAATGAATCATGCCAGGACCAACATTCTGGCTACTGGGCTGATAATGCCCTCTGCACTATTTAAACTATTGAGTTATTCCCCTTTGTATGTTGTTACGCAGTAAATTAAACTGTGTCTTTTATTTCACTCACCCTGCCATAAAAGGCATTTATAAAAACTGTTATACCTGATTCAGAGATGTTCTGTCTAACTTTTTATATGTTCAAGAATCAAGGAAGAATGAAGATTACAAGTGTAAGATTATTAGAGATAATCACAACACTGATTACTTTTTCCTATTTTATGAATTTAATCTTATTGCCTGCTTTGTAATTTTCTCGTTCACGACTTCGAATTTTCACATTTGGCTTCTACCACAGCTGATGAGAGAAACTGAGAAGTGGTACCACTGAATGGAACAATTGAAGTTAATATAGCCAAGTTATCGATCATAAAATTGGTAGTCTTGCTGTCTCAGGCTGGTTTTTTGGTTTGATACAGTTTGTCATTTTTTAACCGGAATCTGCCACTAACGTTTTAAATTGTGTTTTTCTACACTTATCAGTGTTAGACATTAGATCTATTTGTCTAGGCCAACTCAAACAATGTTATTAAATTGTTGTCGCAGAATTTTATTTGACAAATTGAAGAAATATGTTTTTCAATTATGGTTAGCATGAACAAACTCAAAACAAATTAATAAAACAATTTATTGGACCTTTATTGTACATCAATAATATAAGGCAGTATGCCCACTGACGTTATCAAGAAAAAATATATTCACATTGTTCATAATAATTGAGCTGTTTTAAATGATTTCTTTAAAGCAACGAAAAGATTTGTTCACATAAGTGAAAAGGTTTTTTATTGACAATTTTAATTTATAGTGTTTATATAAATGTGTTTATACGAGTTTATTTTTTACATTTTACATTAAAAGTTTATTTATATACGACTTATAGGACGTAAAAACTCTAATAAACCCGTCAAATATTATGTTATGAAAGCAATTGGTTTTTTAATTTACAGGGGGAAGTGCCAAATATGATAATATTTAGTACTAACCGAAGCCATTTGTGGGTCTGGATATATTTTTTTAACACAGAGGTAAAAATAATTGTTAGAATGACTCAGTAAATCTAACAGTGGGTATGTTAAATTCTGCGATGCCAATTTTGATGCACAAGATGTGAACATGACAGATTTATAGCAATTTAAGTTGCCCAACCATCGACATCAATACTGAATAAAATAAATAAATTTTGTTATACAGATTATTGAAATACGGTTTCTTTTAATCAAGAAAATGTGAAAGGTTTTATCAATAATTATTTTTTTTTGAACACATTGCTTTTCGATATTTACATTAAAACAACAATTCACTGTGTATACCACTGTCGCTTCCGTTTGAAGACCAGCTAGTTGGTTCTCTTTCTTTCACAACTGTTTCATGTACTGTACTGTATTCATTTGAAAATGTTGTTGCTTGGATAGAATTGCACAATCCTTTTAGTTTGAATGGATGCTCTTCTAGTGCACTATTTAGCTCCTCTGTTTTAAAAGACGACACACTTCTGACTACAACAAAATTATTTATCTGAAGATGATATTTAGAATTTACTCTAACTTTTAAAAAATTTCATAATCTTCGGCTCTGTCTACAGATTTATTTAAGCTTTCTATGTAATAGGAATACAATAGAATCTTTTTTCAAACAGTTAGTAAATATAGTTTTACAATTTTTCAGTCAATTCATCAAAAATAATGTACCGAACCACGCATCGTTTTATCATTCTTCTCTCTAAGCATAAGATACATTCCAATTGCTTATGTAATGAAACATGAACTACATGTATACAGTCCTTCTGTCTCCAGTCTATATCAGACCAAAATATGTTCGCTCCGTAACCATATACTCAGGTAATCGAACCAAAAATATTTCAAAGTTAGATCAGAAATAATAACCCCACACAATACAATTACTAACTTGAAAAAAAGAATTCCAAGAAGAGTTATCCATCTTTGAAAAGGTTTTCTATTTAACATTAGAAGTAGACTTACTCGATTCAGGTGTTGCTGTGTTATACTCATTCTGGAAAGTCTCAGGGTATCCTGTTGTATCTGAAACTTTAACCGATTAATTGTTTATTTTCTTTGATTTCTTAATTTTTTAAATTTTTTGTCACATAACTGTCATTATATCATTAAATCATTTATAATCTATGAACGGAAAAAGTGTATATATGCAATTTGTGATTGATACTATTCCACATACATGCACTATAACTTGTGAGCAGGTCATGTTTTGGAGGTTTACCATAAATGAAGCTTAGTGAAGACTTAATTTTGCTATAAGTCTTGAGCTATTTTCTCATCTGTAGTACTGAAAGCCCTACTACGGCCTTCAAGTTACAAAGTACAAAATGCAAATGGTGGATAGTCAATGATTCTGCATATGCATCTTTGATATGACCATATTTAATCTACCTGGATTTTGTATCGATAACTTTTCCATTCAGGGAATTTTTCATTTTCATATGTGTGCTTCATACTTGTACATGTATATCACAAAGTTTTCAATACAAACTAGTTACCTCGATTGGAATGCAAGAAAACCTGAAAATGAGGTTCAGACTCTGTTGTCACAGGACTACGGCCTTCTGATAAATAAGAAGTATTATCGTTTACTTTTTTGAAATTATCCAAGTTGGGAATTGGTGTTGCCACTCCTGTTCCATTGCATGTTTCATTTGACAGATTTTCACGGTCTTCATATGTGGAATGGTTTTCTTCTATACTCTCCATGACGTTATCGGAAGATATTTCCAAATATTCTCTTTCATCATCATGAAATCCAGAAGAAACACTTTCTCGTGGTTCTTGATTAATTGAATTCTGATTTACTTCTTTTGACGAATCCTGGATTCCCTTTTCAGAGTTTCCATTTGAAATTCCTGCATTAGGTTTATCACGATTAATATTCTGACCTTGACGGGATTCATTGTTTTGTTCCAAAAGAGGTTGTTGTTGTCTTAAATGTTGTTCTAAAAATATTGGGTTTATTTCCAAGTCTCCATTCTGTAAGTTATCTGCAGTATTTGAAAATAAGAGAAAATCCAATCAAAATATATACTATATAGACAAACATGGGATTACATGCGTGCATTCATCAACCGGAGTGGATGTCGTAAAATTGTCATACAGTATTAAATGGTATTATTACCTTCGGAATCAAGCCAAAGACAGGGTTGAAATACAAACACTGGATAAAAAACGAGATTTAAAATATTATGTTATTTAATGTAATTTCGTCCATTGCAGGGCCTATGTAAAAATTCTTTAGTTGCTATTTATATATGAGATTGGTAATGCATCCAGCAATGAGTCTGCATGCTTTTATTTCAATTGGTTGGGTAATCCAGTGTATTAAAAATCATTGGTACAACGACTCTTTCATGTCTGAATATTCCTGATACAAGCATTTAAGAGAAACTTAAAGATTTTTTGTTTGATTTTTGCGACACCTGTCTGAATTATGATTGTGATCGTCATGTCTGGTTTGATGTATGAAAATGTTAAATTGAAAGAAGAATTACATATTTAAGAAGTGGAAGTCCATCATATCATTTAAAACAAGTTACAGTGTATTTAAAACCTCAACAAGATTACGGTACAATTTATACACAAACACATCATTCCCCTAAGACTCACTGTTTGTCCAACATGCTCCCAACATTGTCATTTCCCGTTTTCTTGATAATACAATAATAACAGTTCCAAGAATCAGTACAGTTAAGCCTAACAATACCATTCTGAAATAAATGATAAACTTTGTAATCGTGATCTTGTCATTATATTTAAAAATACACGGTGTATATTTTTACATGTTTTCGTTTATTAATGCTAGTCGTTTGTATGTTTGTATTCTGTGCTCTTCATGTTATTTTTTTTATAATGGTCTGTCGATTGGGTTACATTAATTGATTGGTATGTCATGGCTGACATTTTCTGTTACAATGTATCTGTTTTATTTTTTATACTATTTGTTTTCCGTTGTTTTTCTTTAAATTACATTTCGATGATCGAGAGATAAGTGTATATTTGTTCGTTTTTAAATTTGTTGCTTTCAAACCGAGGACAAAATAAAATTATTTCACATAAATATATGTGGTCAACTGTTTAGCTGTTGTTTTCGCTTAGTTATTGGACTACGTTTACTAATGTAAAGAATAAGTTGTTAGTCAAATCAAAATGAAAATTGACAATAAAGCATACATTATTATCATAACTGTTTCATCTTGTGTATCATTGTTGACAGTATCTATTGATGTACCTTTAAATAAAACAAAATAATGATTGTTATTTTTTCATCTAGATGTCAATATATTTTTGTAGTTTCTTACACACTTTTGGTGAGAACAGTTTTGTAAATCTCCTGAAGATCATTTGACAAAACCAGCGAGCAATATCACTGTTAATTTAATACGGAAAACAACTTTGTTAAGCAGGAGGACATTCAAATGAATGCCCAGTATGCAATATTTAATATACAATTATGGCATCACTTTAACTTGCGAGGTGTCATTTATTGTTTTATTTTACGGTGTTACCTTAAAACGTGAGACAAAGCCAAATGCATGCATAAATGATAATTAAACCTGCCTCATTTCCTTAAGCTTTTAATATTTGAGCACGTTGTGCAATTCATATTTTTAACATACGCATAATATTCTGTACGTACCATGTGCCAATACTGATACAGTTGATATTCGATTAGAATAACTATTTAATATTTCTCTGAAATAGATGTCAAGACGTTTGAATGTTTTCATTTATATAATGATTTACAGAAAAGCATCAATATAGTATCCATTAAAAATAGGTCTGTTCTGGATATTTTCATTTTAAAAAAGTCTACATAATATGTACTTTGTAACAATTTTTGTGATGACGAGGATTTTTATAGGGTTATGCATTCAGAACCAAGATTGGTGTCGTAAAATGGTCATACAGTTTATAATGGTAGGCATCGTCAAATAGTTATCAATATTAAGGTTACTATCACTGAAAAACAGCAACATATGATAATATCAGGGGAGTAAAAGAATTGTCAAACCGAAAAAGAAGATTAATTTTATGTACTAATAACTACATATTTTAACATTGTTAAATGTCTGTACTAAGTCAGACTACCGTGAATCTCCGTTGTTTCGATGATTATATTTTGTGTTCTTCTATGTTATTTTTTCTGTCTGAAGTTCGGTCGAGAGGTATGCAATTTTTGATCGCATTGTTTTTATTATTGTTGGCTTTTCCAGTTATTCGTTTCATTGTATACACATAACATTTTATTATAAATATCTCTACATAGTTTATATATATATATATATGTGTGTCACATTAAAATTTTGATTTATCAATACAAACTTTTATTATATCAACCGGGTTGTTATAGTAAAAGTTTGTATTGATAAATCAAAATTTTAATATAACATATATATATATATAGTGGATAAAATATTACCAAGATTCCGTTCGCAGACAGGGACCACCACCTTTTGTTCCCGTTTCGAACCCAGGTTTACAGTTATTTTTATATATCTCTACATAGTTTATATATATATATATATATATATTGGAGAAAATATTACCTAGAGTCCGTTCGCAAACAGGGACCACAACCTTTTGTTTCCTTTTCGAACCCCGTTTTACAGTTTACACAATCTAGAACAGTCAAATAAGCGAAAATGCATTTTCCATCATTTTTCTTGCAACTTTCCGAAAACAAATATATATTTCGTATGTATAGCTCTATTAAATATTTGTTGTAATAAATCTTTTCACCAACATTAGTTATTTTTCGTCTGTCAACTGCTGCTGCTCTGATATGTATATATGCTCCCAGTTTTTATTACTCAGTATTACAGAATGATCTGTTTTGTTAACTAACCTTTCGGTTTTCATTTCAGAAAAAAAAACAAATCCATTGTACCACCATCGGATTATTTATTAGGACGATATAATTTGGACAGCGATAACTGAAGCTACTGCAGTATAATTTAACAAAACTTAATGTTCTTGGATTGTAATACTTTAATCTTGAGTTCATAGTTTATACAAATTCATATCAAGCTGTAATGTCTTCTTTGTCCATGTTATCTGATGGTATACAAACATACATGTATAGCGCCACTGTTTGAAAGACAAAACCTCTGTACTTACCGCCAGTCTCATTTAACTCTTGTCCGACTCCGCACTCCTGTTTACGTTTACAGAGACATGGATCTCCATAAAAACATTTTGCTGTATTGCATTTGCAACCGGACATCGGTTTACAAAACGCTTTCACGGGATATCTTCGGTACGTTACATCTTCAAAATGAACAAAATGTATCTATTAAAGCCATCAGACTAGTTTCCACTTAAATACAATTCTTTATAGCTTCTTAAATTTTTAGAGACGCATAATTGCTAATTGAGCATTATTATTGGTTTGTCTCATTACAGGCTATGCGTAAATATCAATATCTAGTTTTGATGTCCACTAAAAATTTGATTAAATTCAAGAAATACAAAAGGGATAATAGAAGGAGGAAAATCGAAACAACTGACAAACTCCGGAGAACAACGAAGAAAATACCAAAACAATGGATGCATTACAATTAAAAACTAAAAACATATGAACACGGACCCTACCAAAAACCTGCTTCCTGCATGGCATCTGCCATGCTGCCCATGTCAAATCCGGTATGAGGAAGGGATACAATCAATGGAACAGCACCATTTTCATTTGGGAAACGGTTTTTTCATACCTGTCAACCAAGTCATGATGACGTCCATAAAACTTTCATAAGGATGATTGCAAATTAGGAGCAACATACTCCTGTCTGAGCAATTTTTCTGTCGGGAGCCGGCCTCTGTCAAGGAAGTCAATGTATGGCATAACGTATGAGTTGTGAAATATATACTCCATACGCCGGCGCGTCTGAAATATTGCCACTCAAAAATGGGAAGTTGACGATTGGAAAGTCAAAGTCATCCCGTTTGTCGTAAAGTGTTGTATTTAACCTTGTTCTGGTGTCATCTGACCGTCGTAAACTGTGCATCTACCACAATGTACTTCTCTTGGTAGGGCATGATTCGTGTCCGAGAAATTACTCATCTGGAAGGTTTCCTTAGACCAAAATATTACATTAATATTTTAGCAAATAAGAATTAGTCGATCATGACAGATGTCTATGTTTATCGACTTATTGTCCTCGTCATATAAATGTAGCTACTACATGACTTTCAGGTGGTGTCGGGTGTCGGTTGCGCAGTAGGATATGCTTACCTTTCCATAGCACTTGGTATATATCGTCCGGTGTTTTATCCAAGACAGCAGGTTTTTACTTTAGTTTTAGGTCTTGTTATATTCTGTGTTCTCTGTATTTTCAGTGGAATATTTGGTGTTTTCAACTGTTGGTGTTGCACGCTCTGTGCTAGTGGCAGGTTAGTGCACTTAAAACAATGTAAAATGAACACCACTCCTTTGCTTAAACCATTATCAAATATATTTAGAATTTTGATTTGTGCCATGAATTTATCTATAATATCTTGTTTGGTTTCTTATGCAATCAATTTGAAGACGACTTCTCAACATTTAGTGTTCTTTTTTTTTCTTTTTTTTTTGTAACACAGATTTTTCTGTAATAAAATTAAGAAGCAATTTGAAGTAGCTTTGTTGGTGATAAACTGCATTTAATTTAAATTTATTCTCCAAAATGTTTGATGTTTTATTTTCAAATGGCTATCATTAATCGGTTTTCGAGAGCAGGAATAGAAAGATTGAAAGGTATGCGTTTTAATATCGACTAGACACATTAAACATAGGCTTTATTGTTTTATTTTTTATATTACACAGTCATGTACATGTAATTTTTAGTTCGTACGATCATTATCTAAACCATTAAATATCTGTATTCTTTGAATTTATTGTCGATTGTTGTAACCATGTAAATTTTCGGAAAGGAAAATATCCGTGATGCACACCTGTTTTTGTCAATATAATTTTTACCTGTTGGAATATTTTTATTTTGTACATACACTGTAACATTTGTAAGTTCTACACAATTCTAGGTTATTGTTTATTATTTATTTTTTATTTTTTCTTTGTGTCATCTTGATGAACATAGAAAGTTGATTACGTTGTAGTATAAATAGACAAAATCATGAATTGGTAGGTAGGTCCCTTACCTTTTGCTAGGCATTCGCTGTGTGGTTCGAAACAATCAGTCGTGTTGTAATTTCCTGTCGATGATATGTATTCTGGTTGTACCTTACCAGCAGGACACTTTGTACAAAGATCCTTCTGATGGTCCTGTAAACACGGCTGGATACCGTGGTCTGAAACATGTGAACAATTTCTTTAAATTCCACTTGCTATTACATGTCTGTAGCAAACCAGGATCCTGTATCGTTTTATTATTAATGTGTTTTAGGGAATTATTTGTTTAATTTGGATTTTTGTTTTATTTGTCGACTTTTTAACATACGTTATCATGGGGCCATTTACGGCACTTCCTTTTGTTGGGGTGCATTCAGTTTGATGAAAGGTAAACAGAGCTGCACGCTTTATCACTGAAACAAAAGCTTCATGCCTAATAAATGGTTACTCATCATGACCGTTAGAAATAAAATAATTTTACCAGACACAAAACTGTAGATTTTTCACAAAATATCAATCAACATTCCATACTTATAAAATTCATGTATATGGATCAATATTGACTTACCTGGTGGACAATTATAGATTCGAATACAATGTCTTTGAATTTCAGGGTAAAACACATAATCTGCAAATATCTACAAATATTCGTTACTATTAGAATTATGTTTGACTATATAAATTTAAAAATCTTTATTAAACCTTATTACAATTTTGTAATTTGTGTAAATAATTAAATTGTTATTACATCTACCTGTAATTAACATAAAAGAGTTGTACTTTTAATATAAACGTAATATATGTATCAATGCAAAATATTTATTAGTGTGTCACAGTAGATTTTTATACAAAAGTTTCATGTAGTGTACATGATCATGGTATTGGTTAAATTTATTTCCATTTTAAACACATATTAAAAGAATTATATCATAATAAAACAACAAAAAATTCGAAAGAGTAGAAAACCTAGATAAAAATAAATTAAATGACTTTGTTTCATAAAACATATTGGTCTATATATTGTTTATACACCAGAGTGACTGGATAGATAAGGGGATGCCAAGTCAGACTATCCTAACTTACTGTTAAGCTTATGAATGTGTTTTGTGCTCTTTGATGTTATGTTTTGTCCTGGGCTCTGTCTGTTGAATAGCGTTGATTGATTGGTATGTCATTGGTGACCTGTCATTCATGTGGATTAAATTTCAAATTATATACCTTATTAGTAATTGTATATATTTTACAAATATTACTAATCCGACATAGAAATATGATTTCCAGGAAGTTATTTGTTTTCACTACCGGTAGACCAGACCATACTGTTTCGTGGAAATGAATGAGGATTCAAGAGAATTCAGTGTTTAGTTCCAGATAGTTTATGACAATTTTCAGAAATATTAAAATTAGTTTTGCATTCTAACATTACATGTCTTTGTATTTTTAACAGAACAACATTGTCAATTTTGCTTACAAAGGACATCAGATTTATTTCAGAACTTCAAAAACAATTTGTCTTTAAAACAATAAATATATATATAAATAATAGGTGATAATAATCTTCAATCCCATGTATTTTAAATTCGTATTGTTTATATATCAATATAAATATGTCTCATTAATGTTCATAAAGAAACCGAGAACTACAATATACGTATTTTGTACTCTATTCCATAGGATAGTTAAACAACATTTTAATCTGCCTGGTGTGGGTGTAAGGATCATGGATTTCATTGAGTATATAGATCCTTTGATGTGTTATTAATTTTATTTTGTTTTTGATCTTAAATCCTGTTGTTTGAAATGCGTGCATCTTAAAGTTTTAAAACATTCAGACGATAAGACATGTGAGAATAACTGTAGAGCAGTATCAAAAGTCATTTCGTTAGATATCTGAAAAGTATTTTTGTAATGAATTGTGTTCGCGTACAAAAGTAAACATATTAAGCTATATCAAGTTTGGTTCCCGAGAACAACCTTATGATTTTTATAGGGAGGAATGAAGAATTTTGAAAACCGATATGCTTCAAAATTTGGTGACAATTGAGGTAAAAATTTCAAGTAAATCAAAATTTAATATCAATTGGACCCAAATAGTAGTCTAGTTTAGGCGGTTCATGAACGCCGCGCAAAAAAAAAGAATTTAAGGCCATTTAAATGTTAAATGGTTGTTGCCTGTGAGAGATTTTTTTTTTCGCCCAAGTATTGAAAGCTATCATTACTGTACTGCTGAGTACAGTGCATTTTAAAATTATACTGTCCCAAAGATATGACACAATTGACATTATTACAAAAACAATATATTTTTATAAGCCTTTAGGTAATAGTCTTTAAAGATATTCCTTTGAAAGGTGCAGATATTATCTTCTGGATATTGCATTATCAGGCACTTTGTTTGATGTCCGCATACTGCGTCAGGTCTCCCAGCATGATATTAATAACACTAAAGGTACACCTCTTGTCTGAGATGAAATAAAATACAGTTACCAGGTAGTATGTACTGACGCCGACTTTTTTTATAAACCACCTGTACTTAACTACGTTGCTTTTTTGTGCAAAATGCACTGAATTGCATAAACTGTTATATTATTTACAGATATCTTCATTTTCTTTATAACATCACCGTGATAATTGATAAACTCGGATAACAAGGGAATAATAAATGATATTAACATTAGCTGAATCAAGGAATGAATTTGCATAAAATATTCATTGCTTAACCAAATAAAGCATGAAAGGTATATTGATTTTCTATATTATGCAACATTATCTCCATGTCCTCGCATTCAACAATGGTTTATTATAATTGTGTGCTTGTTCAAAGTGTTCATTACATTATGTTTGACCTAGATTAGCGCTAACAACTCGTTGTACTGCTATATAATTAAAAGAAAATTATATCACTGTTGACTCATATTATCACAAACTCCTTAATACTTAAAAACTGTCTTGCCCTCAGTGATAACATAAAATTGTTGTTATCTAAAACATTTTGGCATTCTAATCAGCCTCTTGATAATGAGTATAACTACATTTATAATATATTATTTCTTATCTCAGTGTGCTACATTTAGTTTCATTAGAAAATTACACAAACTTAAAGTAGTATTGTTTATACAATTTCCATTATTTCTGTCTTAGTACTATTGACCGGTCAATAGTTCTTTCATTAAAAAAAACTATTGGACCGGCTGTTTGAATTCTTTCGCGGAATTTTTAAATATTACGCATTTTCCCGCAAAATGTCTTTCGAATAACTCTAGTTTAATTTTAGTAAAATATTAATTTGTCAGGCGAAAATGGCGGTATCCAGTTGGGAGCATCGAGTAAGATTAACAAGATATATTAGACGACAGCAATGAAAAAAGACAAAAAGTATATTAGGCATCAGTACCTTTTCTTTCGGTATAATGAAACACTTATTCACTGCATATTCGGGGAATAGTAAATCTATAGTACATTCGATACCAACTATTGTCCCTTGGCTACGTCTCGGGGCAATAGTTAGTATCTCTTGGAAGATAAACTTACTATTCCCCTCATACCCAGTCAATAAATATATATAATAACATATTATTTTTGTATCGTACGTGCGATTGACCAAGCATTGATTCATACGTACGTGTATAAGTAATCGAAATACACATCTGTTTCATAGAAAGATTAGTAAAGTAGACAGTTTGCTCATTAATTGTCTGAATTTAAAACTTATGTGCATGTATGCTATATTTATGTGTATTTCAGTTAAGAAAAACTTATAATTTAAATTAAGATACTGTACTTGTTGTGTGGGCTCATGCTCATAAGGCACGATCAAACAATATCAAACAATAAACAAGGGTTGACATTGTTACACATTTCAAATGGCTCCTTTTCCAAATACAAGGACAGACATGTATATTGTTACAGAATACATTGTACAGACATACGTTGTGCTATTTAACACAAGAAAACGATGGAAAATATGGAAACCGGAAGAAGGCTAAACGGCTTAGGATTAGGCCCATTTACAGAGTACATAAAGAAGCTCTTACAACCAGATTGCAGTCATCTCTAGTCTTATAATTAGAAAGTTATAGACTTGTCATAAACTCGGACGTAAAATAAAAATATCAAAAATCCTACAAGTATATATTTGAAAGCAATAAGAAAAAAATATTTCAACTTACCCTTTGAATGATTGTGAACAAAACAAGAATATCGAATATCATTATTAACTGTCTTCTCTTATTATTTCTTCTCCAACATGTATCTATAACGTTCAAAGGTATTTTTATTTAATGTACATATTTTATTTTTACACAACATCTAAATTAGCAAATATATAAGTTGGAATTATAAAATCTGACAGGACTAGAAAATATTTAGAAAAAATTAGCAACATTCGTTTTTTGCGGAGAATATTACATTTTGAACGGACAAAAATATAAATTCATTTACAAAAAATACTTTCGTTTTTAGAAAGTGTATAAAAAGATCGTTCAATTTCTGCATAAAAATTGATGAATATCGTTTTGTCTTTTCAATCCCTGCCAATAGTAAAGAAGATAGTGCGCTACTAAATGTAACACATTTAACGCTTCTTTACACTATCTGAATGGTGGATGTAAATGTCTTGTGATTAATTTGCCTGATTGTTCAAATTTGACATTCGCTACTTTAAGATACGTTCCTCGTCAACATATTTTTCTACCTCTTTTGACAAGACAGTTTTTGGAGATTAAACTGTGATTATTTAACCTGAAAAGCTTAACATTTTAACGTCGTTAAACCATGAACATATGCAAAGATCTTAGTTTAAATCAATAATATACCGCAGTTTATCATTGGTTCTTCTTTTAATTTTGTGTGCTTACGCGAAAAAAGTGTTGATTGTTTTTTTTATATATTGTCATGTAAAGGGGTACATACAATGTACAACGACTAAACGAAATTGTAATCGACAGTTCGACTCCAGCAGTTTTATGATACAGTTGCGACCAGTCATAACCATTCGTCCATGTTAACTTGCAGAGCAGTTATGAGAACTGCTCTAAGTTAACTTAGGTCAGGACGTAGAACAGCTCTGGTCATGAATGAGAGGATTCCTGGTCCATGGCTGCTTTTTACAACGAACAGCTCTGGTCAAGTATCAAGCAGTCCTGGTCCACGACTCCTTTTTAGAACAGCTCTAGTCAAGAATTTGAGCTGTCCTGGTCCACGACTGCTTTTGCGACGACATTTCTACACTTCATCAGTTGTATGCGAATGATCTGGACATTTAAATATGCCACCTGTGAAATTAAATAGACTGACACCCTACATTAAAATACCCAAAATCACTCATCATGAAAATTGCCACCGCTCGCCAACTGCCCCCTCCCCCCTTCCCCAATAAGAATACAAAAATTAAAACTTGATCATCGGCTTAATGTCAGTGTGTATGTTTATTATAGTGTTAACAAAAAAATTCTTTTTTCTTATTTATTCTAAATCCTAACTGTTACTAGAACTGTTCTAGACTATGACTGGTTATAGAACTGTTCTAGACCATATCTGGTTTGAGCTGCTCTAGACTATGTCTAGTTAGACCTGTTCTAGACAATGACAGCTTAGAGCAGTCAGGATTGTACTCTAGAGCAGTTCTATAATTTTGAGCAGTCAGTAGAATTGCTCTAAGTTAACTTAGTGAGAGGTTAACCTGACTGTACGTGGACGCAACGATTGTCAAAAACTAATTATATAATATAAAAACTACATATAAATTTATTTATTTATTTCGAAACTTTAGTATGATTTCATTTCAGGTGTTCACTGAATATTCAGTTGCATTTTTCTCACTTACATTGTGATGACAGGACACATTTTTTTCAGTATTTAATCTCAAGTTTCCGAGTTCACTTATTGCTGCACACACATATTATACATAATAAAATAACGACGAAAACTAAAATAGATCATAGCGTTTTTATTTCAATACTTCGCTTTTTTTATCGGCCTTTGGGTGAAGAAAAACTTTGACAGTAAAACAACATTCGAACGGGTGAATATATTCATCTCATACCGTGTTTCTTTCAACGAAATTTGAATAATTATATATACAAACACATGTTAAGTATAGACTTGCTACAAGTCCCTTTCTTTTCTATTTTCATTTTTTTCCTATGTTAAATATAACAGTTTGCTATCAGAGAGACATCAGGTACTGATAATCGCTAAATACATATTGTTTCTCTAATACCAAAACATTGAATAGAAAACGAGAGACCACATAAAAAGAAGAGATTTGTATCAAGTTTATGTTAAGCATTGATAGGACTAAAACTGACAATAACGGAAGAAACTTTTAAAAAATACTTTGATTTGTTAAACATTTTACACCACCCTTTAACCCCCCCCCCCCCCACCCCATGCAGCCAACGAAAATATTAGCGAGATTTAAATTCTTAAAAGTGTATCCTACATTTAACATTTAGAAGCATCACACAAAAGCGAATTATAAGTTATAAATAGAAGATGTACTGCAGTTAACCTTCATCAATTGATCAATATATGTAGATAAGATAAAAAAAGATTTAAAATCAGTATATATAATAATATAAATATTACATACTGTGTACTTTATGTCAGACCTGAACAAGGAAGTGATAGCGTCAGTTATAAGGAAGTTTTGATTTCCCCTGTTTATATTTTCTGAATTTAATCTTATCGCATTCAACTTTTAAACTATGAGTGATTAATCTTTTACCGTATAGAGTTTTTGATAGACAATAGATTACTGATAATAAAACAGTCAGGAAGGTGTACATGACAATGTCACGTTATCGTATATGATAAAATTTCAGATACATAAAATTTAAATGATAATAAGAATTAACTACTATCACAATGGTATATCGAAATAAAATATTCTCAATAAATTTTGAAATATTGGAATCTGCAGTCGCTTAAACACTATAAAACTGAAAAATCTTTTGTTATCTAGTTATTAAGTACATAAAAATGTTTTCTATATTTGCAGCTATGAACAAAATATATTTAAATTTTGTTATTTTGTATCGTTATTTTCATTTAACCAATCCTATTCTTCGTTTATTTTTAGAAGTTACAATGTATATGTATAGATTTTACATAATTTACAGGTAAATATAAAATGCATAAATTTAGGTTTAATTTTTTATATTTTGTCTCGTCGTTTTCATTTATTTATTCCTATTTTTTCTTTATTTGTTTGGGGAATATAAATGCAAAATATTTTACATAATTTTGCAGAGAGTATAAAATGCATGAATTTAGATTTATTGATTTCATTATGTCTCGTTGTTTTCATTTATCTTATTCTGTTCTTTCTGAATTTTTAGAATGTAACATTTAAGGTACATGTATCAATTTTATCTAATTTGCAGGCAAGTATAAAATGCATAAATTTAGATTTAATTTTGTCATTTCATCACATTGTTTTCACATTTCTAATCATATTCTTTGTGTACTTTTGGAATGTTTTGTTCCTATACATTTTACTAGTTTGATGAACATGGTATTATTCTGCTGTGTAGTAACAATATTATACATGTTTCCCCTTGCATTAGTGAAATATGAAGATTTTTTCACCAGAGTAAAGTCATGTTTCTCGAGGGCTTAATATGAAGATTTGTCACCTGAGTTTCCAGAGGGAAACATCACTTTTCGAGGATGAACAAATCTTCATGTTACACTAATGCAAGGGAAATTAATGATTTATTCCACTATCCCTAGGGTAGTTTCTGAAAGGAAAAAAAATATATTTCAACAAGAACAAATTTTATGAAAAATAAACAATAATGAAATAACACGAATAACACATGGAAGTGTTTCACATTTTCTTTTACTTCGGCTGTTAATTTGTAACACTAGTGTAAAAAAAAATCGAAAGGGTCTCCCGAGAGGTCGACACGATGATTTGTGACATGTCACGAGGGCTGCTCTAGACCAATTTAATGATCTCATAACTAGATTTAAATTTATATAGTGGAATAAAATGTTTTATGTATCGCCGTCTATCATTTATCTTACACATAATTAACAATGTGTTATTTTGTTGTTTTATTTGTTTTTTTTAATCTTACATTTATGTTATACATTTGTTACATGTACTATCTCTTACAGTTCGTTTCATTCCTTTTGTTTTTAACTACTGTTTGTCTATCATTAAAAGGGCTTTTAAATTTTTAGCACATTTACACAACAGTGACCTCCTATAAAAGGTTTTCACATCACCTTCAACTGATGTAAGTTGAATCTTAATTGATTGAAAAGATTAATTTCTTGGCGATATCAATTGAAAAAAATATGTCAGCGCCCCTAATTAATAGAAACAAGGGCAGCAACTTTGTACAAAGTGTGATATGTCAGAATAATCATATATTAGATGTTTTAAATATCGATAGCATCAACACAGCCAAATATATAATAACTTTGAACACTAATTGTAGACACATGGTGCCTCTACAATGCCATTTGTGATCTTTTGATCTTTTGACAAATATCAAGGTAAAAAATGATCACTTTCCGTTCAAACGCGAATGACTTGATTGATTAAAAAACAAATTTAGTTGTCACCATTTCAAATTTGCATTATCAAAGATTCTCAACTAATTGAAAATGATCGAATGACAAAGGTGGTTTTTATTTTAATAACCAATGACCCCGTCTAGAACTTAAAATTTAAAAAAAAAGTTCGAATACCAAATAAAAGATTCAAATTCATAATTGGTAAAGCATTTCAATGAATTTCAATAATTTATTAAAATCTCATCTCTCAACAATTATAATACAGATAAAATCAATATTACATAAAATGAGAGCCACTCTGTACAGAATTATAAGAGACTATAATGATAAACAAAGTAATCATAGCAATTAAATACATGCAATAATAACATTATTTACAATATAAAATATTTTTACGCCTATTTAAAATTAAATAACAGGTTTTGGCACATAAACGTATCATATTTTCATCGGAGAATAAAAACACCAATTTCTGTGTATCATTTAAGAGCATAAAATCTTCATGAAAACTTTCAGCATTTAAAAATAAATCGTTTCTAAAATCATCATACATAGGACATTTTATTAAAACGTGTGCCTCATTTTCAATACAATCCTTACAAAAGTTACAAACCCTATCAACCAGTTTTATATTTTCGTAACGCCCAGTTTCAATACGTAATGGGGCTACCCACACCTAAATTTAGCAAATGCACTCCTGTAATTAAACGGTAGAGGTATTTTACAATACTGCTCAGGTTCGAAACAAAGCATTAATCTTTCCGAAAATTCCTAAATGATAAGATCTTCATTATTGATTGATTATATTTGTACGTACAGGTACACTTCCGGATTATGGGGTTTTTAAAAATTTTATTTATGTTTCGTAAAGTCCCCATCTAATTATGTACTATTCAGGCTAGTCTAAAACTATGACTTCCTATATAATTAGAAATCTTTTTAACAGATAGTCACAGGACACGCATGATTGTACAATTTTTTATCCAGACGAATGACAATATAGAAAAACAATAATTAAATTATTTGAATTCTTTGGAATGCAACCAAACCACATATCATATTTATTTTTTTAAATCAAAATATGTCAAAGATATGTTCATCGTATATGATTGTGAGCCTATTCATGCTTAAAAAATATACCAGTACACATGAACATCATACAACTTCCATTCCAATTTAAATAATTATAAACAGTATATAAAACAAGTAAAATTATTTTAAACTAAAAGATTGAACCCATTTGTTGGGTGCAAAATAGAATACATTTTTCTTTAACTTTCTGTCATTAATATAATGGTATGTTTTAAATTCTATTTTTTTTTTTTACATTATACGCACTATTTACTGAAACAATTTTTGAACACGACGACTTCTTTGTAAATGATTAATCCACATTAAAACTGTACAAAGCCTAAAAGAATTGCATGTGATCTAGGAAAATGTCCATATAAGTGTTCAGAAAAAGTAGATAGGAATATCCACACACAAATGTAAAACGCGTGTATAATAAAGGGCACACATGGGACTAAAGAAATGTACCCTTTATGAGCAGGTGCCTTTTATACAGAGGTTGATTTTACAAGTTTTATTCATAAACATTTTCACAGTGCCATTTATAGACAGTAATTTGCTATATTGAGGTGCTCTTTAAAGCAGGTTTGACTACTTTATTTATAGGCCAGCAAATCAATAGAGAAACTTGAAACTTTACAGATTCAGTGGTATTTCATTTCCATTTTGTGAAGTGTAAAATTAGTAAATTTATGATCATAGTATATGTTAGCTTCTTGAAAGCAATAATCACCTCTTCAGAAAGGTATGACAAAATATCGAATCAGACAAAAATGTGGACGTTATATATATATAAACGTATGCGATTTTGAGAAATTGTCACTTCCAAAGAAATTACAAATTACCGAAGGATGCACTGCAAAATACCGAAACAATTTTTATAAATCAGTAACGTGTTTTTTTGTAAGAAATTCATGAAATTAGAACATAAGTCTATATAATTATACACGAGCACAATTAGACCCAGCTTAGACATAAAATATTCGGAATCCGATTGGTTTATACCAACCAGTGTTTAGTATTTGTATCACGTCAGGCTATTCTATATGATGTCACTGAACAGAGATTGTCTCGGCTTGACATCAGTAACATGACAGATGTCTTATAAAGGGATGGAACTGTTTACCTATCCGGATCTTCTGATTCCACCTTGGTTTTTGTGAGTTATATATTGGTTATAACCGTTTTCAGTTTTTGTGGTGTGTGCCTATTATATGTTTGTTCTCGTCCTCTCCCATTTCGGTTTTTTTCTGTCTACGGAATAATAATTGATGAAACATTTGTTTGGTATGCATGCTGATATTTTATCACCTTTTGTATGGTAGTTTCTAGAGAGTTATTATTCCATGATGATTGGGTTTCGTTGATGACATTTTACGACATCTTATTTTTAGATGTATAGAGAATAATACATGGTAAAATCCGAATCGCATGCATTATCATCCCGAGTTCCAATATACTAGTAAGCCAGCGGCCGAAGGAGTTTGATACGGTATGTGATATGGATTTTGATATGTATTGTTCAATTTATCATATATTTCAACTGGAGGCTTGATACAGGGTATGCGATACAGGCTTCAGTCAAACATCTGTATTAGACATTAAAAAGCTAAGTAAAACTGCTAAATATATATTTAAAAAATGTTACTGAGAATACACAACAGCAATAAGTAAACGCCAGGTACATGTACATGTGTATTACAGAAATACGAACAAAATAAAAAACAATGTTATATGTATGATCATAATAACTACATCTCACAAAAATACAAAATAAAAAATCCAAAAAATAATATTACCACAATGCTTATTGTGAAGACTTAACAAATGCTACACTGGCATGCTAAAACACTTTTATGTCATCTAGGTTACAACAACCAGATACTCTGCTTTATAAATATCAGAAAGAAAATATCACAGTCGGTACAGGGTGATACTGTTAATATCATGGTGTCTTGATTAATCTTTGCAGATTTGTATACTATTTGATATTGTTCACACATTGTCTGATTCGTGGTCTTCATGTCTTGTTACATTATTTAAAGGTTTATTCTCTCCGTCTTGCCTAGGGTTATTGTTTTCTGTTCCTTCAAAGCATGAAGCAATCAATAGTTTTAAATGTTTACAAAATAGAAGATAGTTTATGTTATTTAGATTTTAGACATGGTATATGTCTGGCACACCCTGGATGTTTATTCATAGCTGCAAATGTTTTGATAAACATCCAAGGTGTGCAAGACATGTACCCTGTCTGAAACCCATATTACAATTATACTCCGATGATTATTTTTCAGAAAAACCATTTGGAGCATGGAAATGTTTCCTATATTGGTTATTCCATTACGCAGTTCATATGTGACGTACTGTATAATATAATCAATCGTACACTTTGTTTACAGCCGTTTTGGAAGGTTTATGGTTAATCATATGGATTTGTACAATACAATAACCTTGTCAATGTGTTAATGCGCCAAGTTTATGACTTGAACCAACGGTAAATTGCTTCTAAAGTACTGAAGCGGATGTGGTCTCTATGGTATTATTTCAAATATACCCCGTATATATATAAGCCGAGAATAGATGCTAAAATGCAAGTCTCATTATCCGATTAAACGGTGACATTTATCTGTAAATCGGAATATTCGTACATGTATTTATAACGAAATGGAAGAGGGTATTGAATGAGTAAAATCTTGCAAAAAAAATACATACAGACATGCACACTATGTCAAACTAACAAAGACCGTTCGTATCATTTATTAATTTATATACTACTACTGTGGATATTCCTAATACATATTCTCCTTATCCGCAATTTCAGCTTAAATATGTTCGAAATAAGGAGAGTCGTTTGTGTTTAAGGTGCTTGTTTATGCTTTAACTTTGAACAGTGAATTAGCATGGTTATATTAAGTTAAACTTTACATCGATCTATGAAAGGTGTTTTGTTAAATATATTTTTCGTATTTCTGTAGTAATTTCGCGACCTCATTAATCTTCTGCATCAAAGGTAAAGTTTACTGTTTTATCCAGCTAACGGTGGGATTCTTTGGTCACTGCGTTGAACGTGTTTTTTTCCTGCTCATAATACATACCTTCTGCTGCTCTTCTGTTACAAAAAGTAAGAGTTTTTCGTCGTGTATAAATCAAAATAACTAGCAATATAAACAGGATAACAACCAATACTCCTAAACAAATAACACTGAAAACAAAACAAAGCCTATGGTAAGACTAACGAATCATTTACAGGAGTTAAAAGAAAATAACGTAATCAAATAATGTTCTTTTAAGACTTCAAAATATAAATAATGACATATGGGATGACGTATTTTTCCAGAATGTTTCATTTTGTCATTTTATTGAACAGTTAATGTTAAACAGAGATGGACTTACATGAACTAACAACATCAAAAATCTAAAACATTCAAACATTTTTTAAATTACACTAACATGGATGATGGATGAATTATTGTTTAACGTCCAGTGGCAACCAGGTGCATATCAGGAGCAGAACATGTTGATATGATAATGAATATGATCCCTGTTTTGCACTGGACCGACACGCTAAGTCTGATTTTTAATGTGCTAGGTCATGAGGTAACTGTCCGTAGGAGGACATATCACCCCACTCGGACACATTATACTGACTCCGAGCCGACCAGTCTTTGCTCTTACTCCTAGATGCTGCGTGCTTGGCGGAGAAGCAGCAAATACTAATTTTAATGTCTTTGGTTTGACTCGGCCGGGGATCGAACCCCGCGACCTTCCGCCCTCGGGGCGAGCTCGCTACTACGAGACCACTGAGGTGGTCTAAATTACAATAACAAAAACATTGCTAAAGAAGATTCCTCTAGATGGTCAAGAAACTTACACTATATGATACACTCTCTCATTTTCTGTTTCTTTGCCTTCCTCTTGTACAGAAAATACTGTAATAGGATAATAAATTAAAATATGTATTCTGAATAAATGCGCCAATTTTTTAGTTATGTTACCTATGAAAATAAGTTAGATGAAGATACAAATAAGACTGTATAATCATGTATGAATTAATAAAAAATATATTAGCAATGCACCTTTAAAGAAGACAAAAATTTAATAATACTCAAGACAATAATTTATACAAGTGTAATTCATCGAATACATACAAACAACAACAAAAAAACGCAAATTAAGTGCAACAACTAAACAATAATTAATTTGTACTATTTATACGTTTGTATATATAGTTATATTAATACATGTATTTATTTTTAGGTTGTAAATTTTGTAAAGAGGTTGGGCCAATAAGGCGAGAAAATGTTTCATTCATAGGACCATTTTATGAAAGTAGTTTTTACATGTGAAATTTATCTTTTTCTCATAGTAAAAATAATCTCTGTTTGGGTCTCAGTTTTTTGCATTGATAAATCCAACACAAAACTTACAGTAAGCTAATTAAAACGTTGACAACTCATTTTTGTCATTTTTTGTTTTTGGAAGAGGGGGGGGGGGGGGGGTTCCGCACCTTTTAAATGGAAATTCCCTGACAAGCACCTCCAGAACCAAATACATAGAACGTTTTCCTGAAAGACTACACTATTGGTCAAATTTTGTTTTCTGTTCCTTCAAACATGGTTAGGCCTTATATTTGTTAATATTTTACACCTCACTAACGCTCTGTGTAAAATATAAACATATAAGGCCTAACCATGAGCATGGCACCAATGAATTGTTTCTCAATTAAACTGTCTGCGAGTTCGAATCTAGGAGAGAGCTAATTGTTTGGTTTCTTGCTAGATTCGCATTTTTCTGATATTTTTTAAAACTGCAAAAGCTTTCTTTCTTAATTTTCCCTACCTAATTTTTTTGATTATCACTTAATTGTTAGCGCAAAATCAATTCAAGATTCCCCCGTTCCTTTGTGCAACTTCCTCCCCAATTGATTATATTGCTGTTCTTACACGCGTAAATGGTAGTAAAAGTGGTCTGTATTTTTTTTAGCTCACCCAGCAAAGCCATCTGAGCTATTGTCATCATTTTGCGTCCGTGGTCCGTCCGTCCGTCTGTAGTCGTCGTCGTCGTTAACATTTCAGATTTTGTTCATCTCCTCTAAAACTACTGGAACCAAACTTTGCATGAATGATGTACTAAAGGTCTTTTTTAAAAAGACCTCATTTCATTTTGATTGGACAAAAAAAATGGCCACCATAGGCAATTCTTGTTTCTGATTCGCTGAAACTTAAAAAAATCATCTCGTCTGAAACTACAAGTGCAAATGATTTGTAAGTTGATACAAAGCATTAGGTCCTGTACAACGATTCCCCATTTCGTCTTGATCAGGCAACAAACATGGCTGCCATTGGTAATTCTTGTTTTTGATTTGTTGAAACTTTAAAAATCATCTCCTCTGAAACTACAAGTGCAACTGATTTGTAACTTGGTACAAATGATTGTTATGAAGTCCTCCACAAAGTGTCCTCAAATCTCCTTGACATGGCTAAAACATTGCCATTAGCAATTTTTGTTTCCAAATTAAACAAATCCAAAGCTTTGTTAATTGGGAAAAATGATGTGTTTGAGGTCTTCTACAAAGATTTATCATTTCATCTTTCAAAGGGCAAAATAGACAGGCTAGTGTTTAAATGAGATTTTGTGGGCTATTTGTAACCAGGTAAGCGATATAGGCTCATAGAAGCCTCTGATTAATTTATAAGAAGCACATGTAAATAACGACGATGAAGCCACTTTGTTGTGCGTGCTGCAAATCAATGTCTAAACAAACAATTTCTAAGGCACAACTTGAACACTTTAATGTCCCTAAGCGCAGTGACAATATATGTGATGTATGTAGGCAGAAATTCTACAAATGTGATAAGTCTGTATAGTATTTTTTTACTCAATCCTTTCCAACCTGTTAAAATTATGTTAAATATTAAAATGGATACATGATTGCGATTATTATGCCCTGATCGTTACTGCACTGTCACTTTAATTAAAAGGATCCAAGTTTCAAAAGATTCCAAAAAATAATTATTTTAGTTTCTCTGGCGTACAAATTTGAAGATATTTCGAAATGTCCTTGTCATTTTAATACTTCAACTCGTATTGTTTAAATTGTGTGACGCAATTATCCATTTAAATATAGTATCAATATATTCAAAATTAAACCCACACAGGTAAACTAACCGAATGAAACAATATCAGGAGAAAAGGGCCCTTGATCTTTGAAATTCTTTATTCTTACTTGTGTCAGTTTTCGAAGTTCCAATGCTTATATTAACCATGTTCTCTTTCTTCAACTCGAATAATCTACCACTTTGTAATGTCGTGTCAATTCTGTATGGAATAAAATGAATAAAATATCGTTGATACAGAGTAAAATGAGAAATGCATTATTCAATGTAAGACCGATTAACGATTTACCAATTTACAGTCTGCTGCCAATTTAATGTTATATCAGAACAATTTTTTGATACAGTAGCAAATACAATCTTAGGTAATGTTTGCCTACTTTTAGAAATTTCTCGAATATCTCAAAAATTATAATAATTTGATACAGCGAATACACATGACTATAAGGTACAACATATAGTACAAGACAAATGATCAGAATCTTATCATTATTACAAAATTAAAAATCTAAGATGTAGATTGTAATATTTTGGATTCTGACCGAAAACACCGATCAACTCTAATTCTACTAATAAAACATATCACAAAATACCGAAATAAATTTAATGCACTGTATGGAATAGGAAAATGAAAATGAAAATGGAAATAAGAACAGAAGACAGAAAAATAATACTTGCAATTCTTCAAAATGTCTACAAGGCCCGCATCCTGTACTATTTTTCCATGTTCCCTTTTCACAAGGCACACAATCTGAAATATATTCTTAGTGTCAAATATTCTTGAAATTTTTTTTAATATAACATGTACCTGTACAGTACTGTGGAAAAAAAGAAAAGCGCTATATCAAAGTCACCTTTCTGCTTAGTCTATGTTGCAACACTGCAATTTCTTTTGAATGTTTGTATGATCATATTTAATCCTAAAAGATGAGGAAAAAATTCACACCCACAATGTACGTATGTTTTTGATCGCTATTTCAATTGTCAAAGAGTCCCTCCCCTCTATTATCAGACGTTTTTGCAATCCGAAAACAATACTCCAAAACGCTAAAGAGCAAATCCGTCCAACATGGAAATTGAATTGAGAATGGAAACGGGGAATGTGTTAAAGAGACGACAACCCGACCAAAGAGCAAAAAAAACCAGCTCAAGGCTACCAATGGGTCTTCAAAGCAGCGAGAAAATCACGCACCTTGAGACGGATTTCAGCTGGCCTTCTAAACAATAATGCATACTAGTTCAGCGAAATGGACGGCACACTAAATGAGTATTAATGGCATAATAATGTAACAAACTTACTTCCAGTTTCATTTAAATATGTGTCTGGCGGACATCCATTTATCTTTTTCGCGCATAGGCATGGATCACCATAGAAACATTTATTTGTATTACATATACATCCATGCAGGGATTTGCAAAATGAATTTGTCGGCTCTCTGCGATGGGTAATGTCTATAATGTATAATTTAATAAAATTTCATTGTATTGAAATATATATACTTAAAACCAAATAGACGCATAAATCAATAATATTGTTTCACTTTTCGAAATACAAGTGTTTGCAGATAACATAATTGTACATGTACTATATTTGAATCATGAAGATTAATCGGGAATTATAACTATGAAAATTATTTTGCAGTTTTTATTTGGCCTGCACACGAATTTTCGTTTTGATGTCATTAAAACAATATGGTGTTAGATATAGTTACATTTGTACGTGGACAGTACAAAAAAAAATGGAGCATTGTTCATGTTACCAAACAACTTGTATGAGTTGAAAGTACAAGAGCCTAAGTTTTTGTGCAGTAGTATTCTGTTTTTCGTTAGGATGAGGTATTTTTATTCTTTATGTTAAAACTGTACTTGTCATTTGATTTCCTACTTTCGCCTTGTCTCAAGAGATTTTTCTAATAGAGTTCCTATTGCCATGAATATTAATCAGCGAATATTTTAATTCATCGAAATATACCAATATTCTGTCCCCAAATAAAGATACAACAAAGTGGATAACAGGAACAGTCCACAATGACATACATTGTACCTTTCAATTAACGCCATCCAAACGACAAAACTTCAGATTGGATTTTATATTGTTTTCTGTGTTTACTGGTATTGATTGGTTCTGCTTTCTGCTATTTATTCATATACATATAAACACTACATTTTTCTTCTGTCTAAAAGTATTTACCCAATGCATTACATTCACTTATTGGTTTAAAACATTTGGTATTTAAGTCATTCGACGAAATGAATTCCGGTTGTACAAGTCCTTTTTTACAGGGTGAACAAACATCTTTCGTATTGGTCTTGTTGCAAGGCAAGATTTCGTGACCTAAGAACAGAGTGACAGTTCATACAGTGTACAATTTTGACAGACATACAATTTACTGAAATTAAAATGGAGCTGGCTGCTACGGTTAATCCACGAGAAAACGGCGTTGAAAATAAATTTTTGAGAGGCCTCTGAGGTATGTTATTTTACTGATTTTTTTTCGATTCTGTGAATTTTAGACCAAAATTTGTCCGTCACTTTTATCTAAACCCAGTCTAAACCGTCTGTAATACAAATGAAACTACGTATAGATGTATTTATATGTATGTTACCATTAATATTCAGAATCTTTAATTTTTGTGTGGAAGAAGTTAAAGAATTTATTTGAATTCATTCAATCATCTGTTGCATACTGTGATTTTCAATTGATTTACGTAAATCAAATTTCTCACAAATTACAGCCAATAAATTTCTGCTGTATTCAGTAACATATAAAAATATTTCGCAATTTTTAAGATTATTCAATTTTTATTAAAACCAAAGAGTATATCCGTCGTGCGTTTCACTGTCCTTAGATATTTTGATATTTTGTGGTATCTGTGTGAATGTATATCTGCTCTTTTACATTTTGGATTAATCGTATTATCATTTGGACGATATGCTCGTATCTTGTGCATCAAGACTGATATCAACAAATATTTGCGTCACATAATCAGTAATCCAACAATACCTACCTGGTTCACAATCATATATGTCTATACAGTGTCTGCCGACTTCATTCCTGTAAATTCCCTGCACGATCTAAAAAATAAATAAAACCATAATTTGTATTCACCTGAAATTAATGCCTTTTCCGTTTTTATATTCAAATACATGTCATTGAATAAAATAAAGCATCTCAACCAACAATAGCAGGTTAAGAAGGTTCCCCTTCAGCCAATAGCTTTAGAGATTTCCTGTTTGTCTTATGTGATCCTTGATTTGGTTTCATCTGGAGATCTTTCCACTAGATCATTCTTCACGTTAATTGATTGGTATATGTATGTCTTTGTTGATCTTTCCTGTTATCTGTCTTATTGTGTATGTTATGTACCTCCTTCTTGAATTGACGCCTGACAGGAATAGATTTCACTGATATTTACTCACTGACAATGTGTCAGGTGCCGTCCACGGAGCAGGACATGCCAACCCTTCCGGAACACCTGATATAACACACGTTTTTTGCAGGAAGGTCTTGTTCTATTTTTTGTTTATTCTTTTTATTCTTTTAGTTATAAGTGCCAGCACAGATACTAAAGCCCCTGCATTGTGAACACACACTAAAAACCAGGAATGATATCAAGTGCTCCGGAAGCTAATAGCTGGTGGATCACGAACTCGCACTGTTTAGATACTGTTCGCACCTATTCGCCTAGCACTATGTCCAGCTCCAACGATTAAATTCTTTCTGGTATTGTGTATAAGGCGTTACCCAGCAAGAGCATTGCTTACATCGGTGATCATTGTGCTGTAAAATCACTTATTTTCTTGAGGTTAAAATTTGTTAGATTCCAAAATTAACAAATACTGATTATCTATATAAGGGGTTGTATTTCGTTGAGGAATGGTTTTCGTTGATTTATATATTATATGTACACACACAATAAACGAAATTAAATACCCAATGAAAATTTCAGCTTGTATAAATTTGAGTATTGTGTTTTCACTAATGCAGAAGTAGTTGCGTCGTTTTTAAGTAAAATCATATGTGCAGAAGGGAAAACATACCTGTGCAATGCTTGTTATCATTAATATAGTCCTTAACATTTTAGTTGATATACGTGAAACACATTAACACACACAAAACTGTCAGATAATTCAAGACTTTGAAATGTAACTTTTCCAACTGAAAAAATGAAAAAAACAAAAACTTTAAATATAACCGTGAGTTCAAAATTAACAATCTAAATTCGGATTCTAAAGTAACAATACATGTGGCATAGGCAATGAAGAACTATTCAGATTCATACATATATGACGATCCGTCATTGCGAGATATTTATTGATTTAATTAATATTATGACTTGTCCAACATTATATCCATAAACTGCGAGTCTAATGGGTAAGTGCTGTTAGTCATTATTACAGAGAAATAAATAAGGTAATGATGATTTTATGAATTACAAAAATAAAATCACGTTCTGGACACTCCCAATTAGAACAGTGTCGTATTTTCTGTCCCATTGTCTAGAAGAAGGTAATAATTCCCCAGATGCAGAGGTTTAAGCTTATATGTGTAAATTGGTAAGAAAAATGTTGCATTTTCAATATTCTGTACATTCTTCCAGATGTTTAGTTGCATATTTAATCCTTAAGTACAGTTCTTATAAATTCTCATATTTCGTCTTGGACAGGGATGCGTTTTGTTATTGCTTGTCGTGAACGGTTTTTCCTTTTTTAATTGCCTGCCGTGGTTCGTTTTTTGCAAGGGCAAACGGCACAATTACACCAATATTATAGTCAAATAAATCGCCTTGTTTAATTGTCTCCTTTTGTAATCATGTTTGCCTGTAGAACTTTTGCTGGTCAACAGCGATTCCTTTTTCTTGTTCTAACAACATCACTTTGCATTTTTTCACACTATATCTTAACTATCTGTTTGAATTTGCAAACAAAGGCAAATCCTGTTTATGTTTACTGCATTTATGAAAGTCACAGAGGTGAAAAGAAAGTTACATTTACCCGAAAAAACTTATTTTAACCTTCTATTACTAAGGAGGTTTGTTTTTGTTATTTGTTTCGTTTTGTTGTTGAACACAAGAACCTAACAATAAAAAGAGAGAATGCAGTGTAATGACCTCTTATTTCGATAAAAATATTTCTACATAATGTACTAAATACATAATATATACGATGTAATATTTAACTATACTGACAATGTACAGATATTCTTCACCCATATAGCGTATTTTATCATCCGTAAGTAAATAAGCAAATAACAATATGTCCTACTTACCAAAAATTGAGGGTTAAAATGAGCAAATAAATGAGCTTTTCTTTTAGACAAGAAGTTCCAAACATAAATAGCATATGTGCAATTGAAATATTTATGTACATAGGTTTGTTTAATGGGGATTTCCAAAGTTAAGACCGGATTTTACACATCTAACATTAGGTATATAGTATTACACATACAGGTAAAAATATTATTTAAGTAAATACAACAGGTATGCCTAATATACCCATTCAAAACCATATGATCATGTACAAAAAAAAGCTTTGTTTTGCATATATATCTTTGAACTAGCAGATGCTCTCCAGAAACTTTATTATCAACATGTGATTTGAATGTTCCTGTTTGAACAAATATTTAATGCAATTCACCCCGTAGTGAAACAAGCCTGTTATATTTCTTTCATTTGAAATAAAATTTCAAATCATTTCTTACAGATAAAAAAATTTTAGTCACGAACTTCAATTCAATGACACTTCTGATAAATTATGAATGTCGATATTTATATGCATATGTAGATCTGGATATTTCTTTTTTCCATTCTATTACTCAACCCATGTAACATGAAACCCCCAACGCTTTAATGGTTACCTCAACTTCACAAAAACCCTTTAAATCCGTTTTATTTCAGCTTTCAGTAAATGTTCTACTATCGTTATACGAAACTTTGTTTTCAGCTACTGTAATCAATTCCTTGAAACCGCAGGAAAAGAATTATTTTTGATCAGTTAAAAATTCTGGATAAGTATTAGATAAAGTTCATATTTGAATTCTGTTAATTTCATCATTCCAAAAATTTTACGATCGTCATCACGATTGATTGTTCGATACGATGTTTCTATCTTACGTATGAGGCTACATATCTTCAGTTAGAACTGACACCTCATCGGACAATTCACTGGCTTTTACTCACTGGAAATGTGACCCTTCAGGAGCACATGATGTCACTCCCGGTTTTTAGTGGGAGTTCACAATGCTAGTGCTCTAGTTTCATTGTTGTCTTATTCTATGTTTGCTTCGTTTATTACATGTTTTTATTCGTTTATTTATACATGTACATGTATCCTTGTGGCGTTTGTTTTGTTTTTGTTTTTGTTTTTGTTTTTGTTTTTTTTGTTCCATTCTCATGAGTTTGTCTTTTCCTTGAATTTCGAATTTTTCCCACTGTTTTGTCGTTTCGGTATTCTTTTGCCGATATTCAAACCATTGAACTTATTAGCTAGGGATGCAGTTTCGGCATTATGGCCCCATCCCTAAATCGAATATTTTTATACCAATATTGATTACCTTGTAAATTCCATAAAGAAACTTTAAATCAATTTGAACCTTTTGAATTACATTGTCCACTTTTTGGCCGTTTACATTCTATAGCTATGTCATCTTAGATCATGATGTTTCTAAACTAGATTAGCCGAGGTTGTAGCAGACTAATGCTTCCTAAGCTTGGTGGGCATGAAGATTTAATCTTCCCGTTATGCTACCTGAGCTTGCTTTCTGTTAACTGCGAACACGTACATGATTATTAATTGTTTTGTTTCTATGTTTTTTTTCACCATGGGAGCTTAAAGCATGTAGGATGGACTTTCATAGGGTGTTTTGGTATTTTTTAGTTTTCCTTGACCATCTTAAAAAAGGGGGATTTTATTTCCCAAGTCAGAAAAGTATGGTTATTAATGTCTTACTAGTCATGAACTACTCTGGGTCCATTCAAAGCTTGCATGGTGGTGTGGTTTTCCACCATTGAAGTCCATGGTGTAATCTCTTGATATTTGTTTAGTTATATACTTTTGATTTAATGCTTTCTTTATAATTTCACTCCATATCCATTTTCCCTCACATTTAACAAAAATATATTGGTCTTGTTCTAATCGATTGCTTTCTCTTTTAGGTATACCAGAGAATCATTCCAGATAAACAACATAACGGATAACAGGAAAGGTAAAACATAACATACCAACCAATCAACTCCACCCAACAGACAGAAGCCCGGACAAAATGTAACATAAAAGAGCACAAAGTACAAACATAGATACCTGGTTCGTAAAACAATTACCGATACAACAAAATGAAAAAAAAAATACAATGTAGATGGCAGAGTTCATAGGATCAAAGTCCAACGACAATTCGAGAGTAGGGACGACACTTCAAAGATAATGAACCAAAATACATGTAAAAAAACTCACAGAAAATTACGAAAGGTCAGTATAAATTCTTAAGCACTAGTTTGCTAACTCCTAAAGAAATATCAGTAGTGACATCTAGTGCTCCAGAATGTTAGGCTTGATGTCTTCTTTTAACATAACCTTACAACTGAAAAAAAAATGCTGAAGTGTGAAGTCCGATGATGTTTAAATTTCAGGAACAGATGGAATTTGAATGAAGATATATAGTGTCATTTATGAAATGAAACTTAGCATTTGATCATTCAACGCACGAAGACAAAGTCTGAAGTCTAAATGTTCGGGGTGTTAAAGTAAAGACGCCACAAAACCTTTTCCCAGACGTTTGTGACAGTAATATTTTTTATTCAGATATTCAACGTGTATGTCATATATGGATGGTACCGTAAATGAAATATAACTAAAGTCAAGAAATACCAAAAGGATATTCGAAGGAGGGGAAGACAAGCTCGGGAGAACAATGAAGTCCAAAATAATACATGCATTACAATTAAAAACTAAAAACATATGAACAACACGGACCACTAAAAACCCGGGGGTAGACTCAGGTGCTCCAGAAGAGTAAGTAGTCTCTGCTTCCTGCAGGACACCCGCCATGTTGCCCATGCCAAATCCGATATGAGGAAGTGATAACATCACTGGAACATGTCCATTTTCATTTGGGAAACGGTTTTTTCATACCTGTCAACCAAGTCATGATTACGTCCATAAAACTTTAATAAGGATGAAACTACATGCTGCAGTCGTTGTATATTAAGCTGCAGTTTTATGATACGATTTTAGCATCCGATTTTACATTTACTACGAACTAATCAATTTGAAAGTTAATAAAATCACTTCATGATTACGCACTATAATCTTTATATTTGGAATAAAACGACTTAACTACTTTTCCCTTTCTTGATGGACACCTGTACCTATTATAATGAATATGTAAAATTTAATAAGCAACACATTAATATGTAAAGTCAAGAAATACCAAAGGGATATTCGAAGGAGAGAAAAATCCTAACAACTGACAAACACCGGAGAACAACGACGACAGGACCAAAACAATACATGCATTACAATTAAAAACTAAAAACATATGAACAACATAGACCACACCAAAAAGTCGGGGGTAGACTCGGTGCTCCGGAAGAGTAAGCAGTCTCTGCTTCCCGCAGGTACATACGTGAAATGGTAAGTAAAGGTCTGTACGTTATATCTGAATAACTGAATAATAAATAATAATAAATTCTGTCTTTTTTAAAACACTGTAAGGCAAAATACATACCACGTTTTGAACCCCAGTTTTACTCACAGACTACTTCAAGAATTCTCTTTGCTTATATAGTTTATTCGTTTTTGTTCTGTGTGTTTCATTTTCACATCTAATGTACCTTTATGGTTTTACGTAAAACCCATTTGATAGCGTTGGAAATTGGGGAAATTTTTAATAAAAAATCAACAACCAGATTATGTAATTTGCATTTTTGATTATACATGCATGTTTTATCACACAATGTTTAAAAAGATTTTACTGAGAAACAAAAAAAAAAACTGTTTTCAAGGCTATCATGATCAGATATAACAGGAACTGATACGTTAGGATGATACGTAATAAAAGTAGCTTCACTTAGGTTTATGGCGTGACATGCATAAATGATTCTCCATTATTGTATTCAGTGTCAGACATTATTTCATTTTTAAAATGAATAGCAGATAGTGAATTTAATTTCCTTATTGACAAGATGTCATAAGCTATCGTCGCGTTCCTTTTTCAAAGTCTATTAAAGAAACTCAATGGCAAATTGTATTTGTATTTGTCAGACATTACTTCATTTGTAAAATGAATAGCAGATATGGAATTTAATTTCCTTATTGATAAGAAGTCATAAGGTATCGTCGCGTTCCTTTTTTAAAGTCTATTAAAGAAACTCAGTGGTAAATTATATTTGTATTTGGCCCAAAAGATAACCCACACACACATACACACAAAAGACACAACAAACAAAATCAAAATCATCATAATATCTCAAAACCGAAAATGAGGAATAATTTATTCCAGTACATTTTCCAACTCATACGACTACAAAGCAAAGTTTAATCCCAATATTGCAATATCCTATTAATTATCTAAGTATACAAACTTCCGTGCAATTTCAGCTTTATTTCGGCAACTATTAACTTATCTCCACTAATATATCATATCAATTTCAGCTTTATTTCGGCAACTATTAACTTATCTCCACTAATATATCATATCAACATAATATATTCTTACAAGTATTTTACCTACATTTCAGAATTTGTTATGAATTGCGGTTAGAATTTACGTTGTAATACAGAAGGAGAAAATGTAAGAAATATTATAGTTTATGGTTTGAAAGAACATAATCAATTCATTTAAACTTTCTGCCAAAGAACATATAGATACTTTTACCAATGACGTGTATAAAGTTTGTTATAAAACCTGATGATATTACTGGTTTTTAAGGCTTAGGGAAGACCTTACTGTATTTCTTATGCAATTTTTATTCTTGTTCTTTTCCGCCAAGTTTTCGCGGGATATCGGAATAATAATTAACATTATGTTTCAGAATGATAAATCGGATTTCAGATTGACCCTTCGAAGCCGAACTCCTTATGGACCATTTGTCGTAGAGACTTTGAGCTTCAACCCATAGTCATCACATATATATAGCCGATATATATATATATATATATATATATATATATATATATATATATATATACAGCGTGATATTCAATTACTAAAGATACAAGAAGACAGGTATACGTTCTAACCTATATTAGCATGTAGAAAGACTTCTTACTTAAGGATAATTTATTTCCAATATTCCCAACATTTTGTTTAGAAATTCAAAAGTTATCTTTGATTCGCTTTTACAAATGTATATACCCTTTTAAGTAAGGTAGCATAGGTTTTATATGAATGTTTAAGAAATATGAAATTCTATATCATAGATAGATAGATAGATAGGTATGATGTAGGTGCAAAAATGAAAAATTAATTTATTTGCGATAAAAATCTGTCAAATATTTTAACGACGTTATTCGAAATAGTTAAACACTTTATTTGAAAACGTAGGTAGTAATTATGATACAAAATCGTCCTAGGTGCTCTCAACCATTGATTTGATGAAAGATAGCCATTCATGGCAGGCATCCACAAACTGATGTTTGCCGATTCATACTAGATATTGATTTAAGTGTCAATCTCGAGTAACGTTTTGAGGAAAAATCATATTTTGAAAATTGACCAGTTTCCGAAGAATGTATAACAGGTACATGTAACTAAATGCATCCAGAAGGCAAGGATTCTGTTGTCAATCCTTGACACAATTTTGAAGAAATTACAGATCTTGAAAATTGGAATAGTAATAAGGATATTGTCAATAGTTTTATATTTTAACAACATTTTTACATGGATTTGGACACGATTGTATTGCAAAAGAGGGTACAGGATTATGTTTGTTTGTTAAGTTGGGGTTTTAAGCCGTGTTCAGCACATTTTGCTATTTCTCAGCGGCCATTCTTTATTGGTGGAGGAAGCCGGAATGCCCGACTTCGGTAGGAAAATTGGCAATCCTTGTCAATTAAGATCAGAGTCGAACACACCCCGCCACAGTGAGATTCGATCTCACAAACTCAGTTTTGACAGGCTAGTGATCATAAGTAGTCATGGGGAACTACCTAGACCACTCGGCCACCGTATGCATTTGATTAAACTTGTCTTGTCAAGAGGGAGTTATTATAAATACTCAAATAAGATGGTTGCTCAACAGACAAATGTCAAATCGTGCTATTTTCTGATAAAATTATTGGTCCATAATCTAGATGGACCACCTGAGGAATACTTAATCAAATTTTGGTATAAATTGCTTTAATTGTTTGTAAATATTCTTATTATTATTATATTGTACATAATGCAAATTAAAAAAGTTCCAGATTCAAAACAAAATAATATAATGTGGATCCCTAAAAGCATGTTTCATTGGTTCCTTTTTTACCAATGCTTCCATGTGATAAAGGCAATATTTCTCTTCGCCCATATAAACGTATGGAATCTCCGCTGTCACAAATCACAAACACTGATATGAATATTGATAAATTTTATATTTTTCCCCAAGGTGTGATTTATGCATTGAACTTATTACACCGAAAATTGCATCCCTCAACATTACAAACTGGACTACAAATTCCGAAAGGGTCTCAGGTTTTACTGGAATACAAATTCTAAATTGGTCTCCGGTTTCAAATCTCAAATTCGAATTGAATAGGACCTGTCAAATCACTATCTCCCCACTGTAATGTCCCTTAAATCTGAAATCTTTGATTCATCAATTTATTTATACTTTCAGGGCACCACTTCCTCTGTACAATTTCAGATGGTCTTCATGTACATTAAAAACTCTACCTCCAGGGGGCGTTTGAATAGAATATGTTATGGGACGTTTTTCTTGTCAATTCACAGATTATTATTAAAAACTCAAGGAGCGTGTATAATTAAATTACCTTAACGTGTGTTATGTACCTTCAGGTTATAACGTATGTCTTTGTACATCGACCATAATCTCTGGCAATTCACAGGTACATTGCTCTCTTGACGCGAATAGCCAGGTAATTCGTGTACACACACGTGTGTAGAAAAAATTACTTGTCAAATCCAATGCCAATGCATTATTAAGTCAGTCAAACAAGCATTGTTGAATAATTTTTATTTTAAACATCATTTTTTAAATTTATAAATTATTTTTCTAGTTCTATTTATGATATTAATTTTTTTCATTATTTTAAAATTAAAATATATTTAAAACATTAAAAATATCTAAAAATAAAAAATACAACATTAAATAATTAGTAAAATATAAATTAAGGTCTTGTCCATCATCTTGAATTTTATTTTTTTTCTCAAATACTAAAATTTTTAGTTTGATTTTGAAGCAATAAAATCGATACATAAACTAAAAATGAACCTTTAACCCTATAGATTAGTCTTTTGCATTTATAACATCAACAACTCAAATTAAAAAGCAATTCTTTATTTGTAGGATGTTCTTACTGAATTTACATAGATTGTTAAAGGAAAATGAACCGACAATAGTACAATTTTCAAATCCACAGGGAAGTGACATTAAACTTCTGTACATTTATACAATGTAATGCATTACCTAATCTGACATATACTTTTGTAAATACAGCTTTAATAAAAACAAACATAACTGATTAACAACACCCCCTATTCACGACTATGTTAAATTACATTGACTGCCATGACACACAACAGTTATTGATCTAGTCACATGATGACCTCTATATCTGGGTAATAAACCTCTTACGTGACGTAAAGAGTCTGCTATATTTGGAGAAAAACAGTAAGAAACTATCAAAGCAGGAAGAAAACCATAAAATATTGCACGTGGCAATATGAAGAGGGTTTAAACGTCGGTAAAAGAATACCGAATCAACAAAACAGTGGGAAAAGTAAAAAAATTCGAAGTCCAAGGAAAAGACAAAGTCAGGAGAATAGAACACAACAAACAAACGCAACAAGGATACATGTATAACTAAAAGAATACAAAACGCATAATAAGCTTAACAAACCTAGAACAAGACAGTCCAGAAACTTAAGCACTAGCAATATGAATTCACATAAAAACGGGAGTCACATCTGATGTTCCTGAAGGGTCCTGCCCAGTCAACGACACCCGTCACATAACCAGTAAATGTGTGAAGTCTGGTGAGGTGTCAAATCCGGTGGGGTTTCAATTCCAGAAGGACACGAAATCTAACTCTAGTCTCATACGCGAGATAGAAACTTCAGGGTCGGCCAATCAATTTGTGATGATGAACGTGAAAATTTTGGAGTGATGAATAACATAGACTGAACCTAGCCCTGTCTTAGAAGTTTATCTGACAGCAATGTATCCGTCCAAGAACGTCGCGGTATCAATCAAATGCGCGACAATAGCGATTCAACTGTGAAATGTACGCACCATAAGCGACAGATTGCTAAAAAAGGAAATTTAAATCATCACGTGTGTCACACAGTTTTGATTTCAACCGTCCATTATTATATATGTACAAGTACAAATCTGGATATGTAGCAGAAGTTGGTGCGTCTGTTATGTCTTTAATTTCAAGTTCACTCGGATAGATGGGATGTAGGTAATCTTTAAAAAAAGGACTATTGAGTGACAAAACATCATCTATATAGCGGAAACTGAAATTAAAGGACTTGGCTAGTTTTTTTCCCCCGACTCATTAGCCCTTGGAAAAATCTAGTCCCATACGAAAACAAAAAACAGGTCGGCCAAAAGTGGCACACAATTTGTCCTCATTGGAATGTCTATCGTTTGTTGAAAAACATGTCCTCAAAACTTAACAAAGATGTTGTCGATGAGAAATTCAAGCATCTTAACAACATCAGTCCTTTGTGAAATGTGTACTACAGCTGAACGATGTGCGAAAAATATCTAACAACAAATGTTGAATAAATATTTAATAAAAGGAACAAATATATAAATAGTGATAGTATACAAGTTTAACATCCATTATACTAGAAAACACACCCTTTCATATTTTTAAAATAATTAGTTAGAATGTTATTGCAGAAATAAATAAATAAAAACAATATAAATTATAATACAACAAATCATTGAGCAATATATTGTTTTTGTAATACGAACACATCTGGTAGTAATTAATTCTTTTGCAGTTCAAGTAATACGTATTCCACTATTTCCCGGCCTAGAACACCAGCTATTCGGATAATTGTTATTAACCCCACCATTCTGCGCAATGTGTTTCCTATATAGCATTACATTGCAGGCAATCATGTAAGGTGCTGTGTATTATTTATGATTCTGGCATTTTATAATCATACGGATAATACTTATTATCATCAATGTGTTAAGTTTAATAGTTGTGCTCCGAATTATTCTTGTGCATTTTTTTAAATCCGTTTATTTCGGCACTATCAATCTACAATCAGTTATAACATATTAATGCATGTATTTAGGGGAGGGGGCAAACGGAAAGCTGGAAAAAACTATTAAATAAAGATAGGCTTTAAAATTTCTTTAAAAAAGGCATAAAAGCTAACATGATAAAAACGCATTACTACAAATTAAGAAATGTAATGAACAAAGGTAAGGCCTATGTATACCGTGAAAAATTCCTGGACAAAATTTCATCTTGTTCCCCTAAAAAAAAAAAGAATCAAAATGAATCAAATTGTTGCTCCCTTACAGAATCATTTATGAATCATTTCTTAATAATTCATTTTATGTAATTTAAGATAAAACGAAATAAAGTTGATTATTTATTCTTATTGAAATATTTATTATTCATGTCGATAACTGATAGACAAATAAACACTCTAGATATCGACGATATTAGAATACATACTTTTCACATTTTTAAAAATAATGAAATGAAAACTAGAGGCTCCCAGAAACCTGTATCTCTTACCTGGATTTACCTTGATCATCATCAGCAGAACTGGTTTAACTGATTGTCATAAAGGTTAGAGGTTGTCTGCGTTTCGAGTATTTGATCTTAACTGACAATAACTTTATTAGTGAATTTTCCCACAGGGAACTATGATACACTAATTTTGCTATGACCGCTATCTTGGTTGATGATCTTGGTCATTACAGACACTTTTGTGATTGTGAACTCCCCCATCTTAGCAGCTTATTGGATGTACATTTTACAGTGGATTCGATACCGCCGCACATTTGATTTATACGGCGATTTTCTCGGAAGGGCGAGATTGCTGTCACATAAACTTCTAAGACAGGGTTATGTTCAGTCTCTGTTTATTTCATCACTCTAAACGTTTTAGATCTCTTTAGATAAATTTCAGGTAATTCTGGAATTGGTACCTCACCAGACTTGGCACCTCAAAAGACTTGACGATAGTTCACTGGCAATGTGACTGGTGCCGTTGACGGAGCAGGACATGCTAACCCTTTCGGAGCCCCTGATGTCACTTCCTTTTTTTGATGAGAGTTCACATTGATAGTACTTTAGTTTCTGTGCTGTCTTGTTCTAATTTTGTTTATTTTATTTTACGCTTTTTACTCGATATTTAATAAGGAGAGGATATTACACCAAGGATTTGTCAAATTTTGTTAAGTGGTTCTCAAGAAAAATAACAAAATGTGAAAAGTTAACAGATGGATGACAGATTCAAGGTGACGGCAATAAATATAGGCCTTTAGCCAGGTGAGTAACAACAGAATAAATTCGAATACAAAAACCCATTGACCGACATATTCGTGATCTGTTTTTGCAACACGAACTCATCTGGCAGAAAATTCTTTCTCTGTTCAAGTTATATGTATTCCACTGTCTCCTCCACTGGACGACCAGCTATTCGGGTCATTGTTTTTAACTGTAGTATTATGTGCCCTTTGTTCCCCTGTGTAGAATTGTATTGGTGGTACTCGTTGGAGGTGCTCTGCGTCGTTGATGATCCTGGTATATCGATTCTCTGAAAAGAAATATTGTGAAAATGTAACACAATTGCTGTAAAATGAAAGGAATATTATTCTAGGATACCAATTTTGAATCACATGATATACATATTCAATCGATAAACGACTCATCAGTTGTGCTTAAGACCGAAAAATCAAAAGCCGAAACAATAAATGTTGCAGAGCCGAATAATATCAAAACGAGCACAATAATAATTTCAAAGATATCAAAGGACAGATCTATAGGAGATATCGTTTCTTTTAAAAAAATGTAATCTAATTTTATGAGAAAATTTGAAGTGTTCTTACCTCGTGATATTTTGTTTTATATCTTGAAAGATAGTATTAAGTCTCATACTATTTCTTAAAAAAGGTTTAATTAGAATAATATAAGAAAACCAAGTAAAAAGTTTATTTGTTTTTATTTGATTTACCTTTCTTGTCTTTTTTCTTTTATTACAATGACCCCAATGCACAAGTTATTTTAATACAAATATATTATTATGTCTCGCCCTTCAGCAGTATACGAAGGATGTGTTTATTTATGTAGCTTAAAATGTCAGCACAAAATGAAAAGTGTTCCATTAAAAGAATAAGAATATTTCTACACTATTCTTTCAGTGTTTTCTCTGTGCGTTGATTTCTGATACTGTTAAAATGATTCCAGTTGCTTTTAATTAGATGACATTGCAAGGTTGTTTGTAATAAACACAAATACCTTAAATGACGCCGTGTAACTAAAAGTACAAAACCATTAAGCTTAAAAAATATACACCACCAATTATTTATATGCAACTACATAAAAGACGTATACTATACTGATGTATTTTCACCTATTTCAGGAATTATGACATGTATTATATAGAAACCACTGTTCTGTTATCCACAAGTAACACAGGTTTTATATGAAACGGCCATTTATGTCTTGTTTTTTTTTTAACTTCTTGATTTATACAATTATCAGACAAAATCAAGTTAACAAGACCAAAAACAAGATAAAATGCCTCACAGTATATCAATACTGATCAAGATAAATTCACAAAGATATGAATGAAATATGCCATCTTTAACATTAGCCAACATGTGCTGAATTGATATAAACCTATCTTGGCCAATCTTGATGGACTTCAAGATATCATATTATGATTTGGTCTGTCATCTTAATTTTGTTTTATATACACGGTGATCAAGAATATCAAGACCACGCCAGGGAAAGAACAAGACCAGAATGGCCATTTAAGATTTGGAGTGTGTTACTAGTGGTCTTATGAACTCAATCAATGATACATTTGTATTTCACGTACCGGGAACATTCATTGTTAAATAACTTCCAGAGGCTTCTTCTTCATGTCCTGTATAAATATAGTTTTTTAAAGGCATGATCTATCAGAAGTTCTTACATGACTTAAGGCGCTATCTGAATAAAGAAATACTAGGAACACCCGGAAGAATGAACCAGTGATCCAAATGTTCCTCACAGTCTAATAGCAGAGAAGATCGATGTACTTTGGAGTGTAAAAATATGGAAACAAATCCAACATGCCATCGTTAAGTAATGGTATCCAGTTAGACAATATTCTGAGTTATGCTTATATTTGTGTTTTTATTTTGTCAATTTTTCTGTTGTTGATGTTTGAGATTTCTGTTTTTGATATTTTTGCTTCACAGGCGACCTTTTTGTTATCTTACAATTAGAAGGATATTATAAAGGTCACCCTGTTTGTACATATGCGTGTAAAATAGTTTTCTCGGCTATTATTAAATGTAGTTGTGGATTCAGATATTTCTGTATCATCAACATTCCTGTGGAACACACCTCTATGTAATTTTGGAATGTGAGTATTGGAAGTCTAAAACACTCTCCGGTGAGATTTTTGTGTCGTATCGCGTTAGAGATTTGATATCTATTTCTTGGGTTTCAGTGAGTCTTGAACTCCTGTTGTCTCATTGATGCACGGCTCATTCCCTTATTTCACTTAATTTTCATTTGTATCGGTTGGTGGAAACAGACACTTACAGTAGGCTAAAACGTCATACAGGTATGAGAAAACCGTTTTCGAAATGAAAATGAACCTGTTCCATTGATGTTGTCCTCTTCTTATATCGGATTTGACATGGATAGTATGGCGGGTGTCCTGCAGGAAGCAGAGCACCTGAGTCTACACCAGTTTTTTTTGGTGTATCCATGTTGTTCATATGTTTTAAGTTTTCAAGTCTAGTGCTTGTATTGTTTTGGTCTTGTCTTCGTTGTTCTCCGGAGGTTGTCGTTTTCGATTTTCCCCTCCTTCGATCATCCCTTTGTTATTTGTTATACGGGAAAATAAATTGAAATGTAAATTGTCAAAAAACGGTCAGATTAAATTCTAGCCACAAATTATATGCATCCACCTAACGAGCCATAAACTTAAAGGACATACCTGGTACTGTGCTTTGTCCTATGTTGAAATGGGGTTCACTATTTGATGCAATGACACTTCTTATGTTAACTATGTTTGATTGGTTATCACCAATATTCCCATGAAAGGAGAAATGAGAATTGCACGATATTCTTGCTAATGTTTTGAATGTTTCTGGTGAAAGATTTTCTTTAATGTCTTCAACAAGTTTCTTTTTGTCAGAACTAACATCCTCTTTTGGCTCAGTCGGTGTTTCTGTTTTGCATTGTGCTCTTCCATTTTCCAACTGAACATCATGTGATCTGGTATTTTCTTTTCGGCAAGTGTATGAAGTGTCAATGCAATTTTCGGAATGTGAATAATTGCTACCATTACTTGTAGGATGATTCGGGGGATTTACATATGGATCGGGGGAATTATATTGCACTCTCGGGAGATTCACGTTATGATCGACAGGATTTCCACATATACACCTTCCTTGTCTTTGTTGCTCGTCTGTATCTACCATTCGTTGCAGTTCTGCATTGTCGGTATTGTCTACAAGGATAAATACAAGAAATATTGAATGAAATATTAGTATCTAATTGTATTTGAACAAGTTACTAAAGAAAAAAATGTAAATAGAACTATATTTCTGTAGGCTTTTACTATTATAATGTCTCGTTCATTAAGGAAAATTAAATACTGTATCAGTAACATAAATTGAATGAGTAGACATTATCTTGGAAGGGCTGTTTAAAAAAGACTATTATCTGCGTATATAGTTCATCTACAAACTGAAACTCACGGTTTGAAAAGCAAACACCAAATATCATACAAGAAGGTTTTCGTATCAGTAATACAATCACTCCAATCGTCAAAACCAAAACTGCAAGTCCAAGACTTACCATTCTGTAATCAAGAGTAATGAAAAAAGTACATACACATACATTTTTCTGAGTTATTTTATACTTCAACGCCGGAAAATGCCTGATCTAACATAGTCGAAAAAACATTATGTATAATATGGTTCATATAAAAAATATATATTTTACTCGGTGAAATGCCGTAATTGGATAATATGTAATTATAAAGTTGCTTTTGAATCAAAGCCTTAGAATTAAAATTGTGTACCTTCTATTCGGTTATTAACATAGATTTTATGGCAAACATTATAAAACTAAAAGACGTCAAATCGTTTTTTTCCAGATTTTTGACAAACTGCGACCGGATATGATGGAGACATGTATAAAAGCCGATTCTGCAGTTATAATTTAATCTTAAAATGTACATGTTACTCACAGAACAATCAATACTGTACTAGGTGGTTTCGTAACTTCTTTATGAAGAGTGGCACTAGTGAAAATATTTACTGCAATAAAGAACGAACATATAACTAATTTCATAAAATTACGGACGATTCACGAATTTATCTTATTTCTAATTCTAGCTCATGCAATTACTGTTCTTAAAGAATTTACACAAATTTGCTGAAAGTAGTTCACATGAAGAATTAACACAGATTAAAGATGTTCACTTGGTAATAATAATAATACAACTTACAGGTTGACATTTCTTCCAAAAATGGTAATTTGTAAAATGAGATTGGTTCATAACGTTTATTCAGTGCAGTAGTTGTTGAAATGGTACCGTAAATAGGTTAATTAAAGAGAACGCACAAATAAACTGTAGAAAATGTACATGTATATTAAAGAAAAAAACTTATTACAGAAGGAGATGTTATATGAAATTATTCTATATCTTTATCGTAAGGATAATAATGAAAACAACAAGCTATGCCTATTACCGCTTTGGGAAGTACGTGTTAATATTTTTAATACAATGTACAATTTCATTAACAACAAAATGGACAACAGGAAAGGCCAGCAATGATATACCAATCAACGAAAGCAACACAACTGACAGAACTACGAACACAAATAACATGAAAGAGTACAAACATGAACACAACAGAGAGTCAGGATAGTCTGATTTAGTACAGACGCTGAACAGTGGTGGGGTTAAACCGGTTTTATGGTACCAAAACCCTCCCTTTATCTATCCTGACACTCTGTATAAATCATACTATAAAAAACATTGCAGTATGATTACCAACCAGGCGACTGCTTGCTAGAACTGCAAAATTAGAGTGGACGGTTCATAAGTTTGACTGATTTCAACTAATTTGTAACTTAAATTTCAACTAATTTGTAACTTAAATTTATGGGTTATGTAAGTTTTCATATAAAAACTACTTCACCGAACAATATCGACGGTAGCGGATTTAGTATCAGCCCAATCCATCCGTCTGTCAATCTTTAAGTTGATTGGATGATTTTACAATTGTTTCAATGAACTTTAGACCCACATCTTACGCTATACCCAACGTAAAGTACTGGTGTGATTATTTAAAAAATACACTCTCTTAAAAAGACTAATCACTGAGTTACGGAATCAAACTGTACCACTATGCATAGAAATAGGACAAAATACTAAGTTCAGGCTTTAATAAAACAATATAAATGATATAAATGATAGATACATTTTTAAGTGTTATCCTGGAACGTACTACGGAAGATTAACGACAAATAATGCGAATATTAATGAAGTTGTGTATCCATTAAATGCGACATAAGAAATATTTTACATTCACAGTTTTTGCAAATATAATTTAGAAATTTATGGGAAATGCAACTTGGTCACTATTACTCCCAATAGCTTATCTCCAGGCAAAAACATTCTTATAATAAAATCATTGTAAAATATTTTTTTGTACGTTTATTTTTGTTCTTGTTCATACATATATCAGATATCCTGGTTTAGCAGTTATAATTTTAATTTTATTTTGTGTTGTTATTTGGTCTTACAATATTATGTTGTTTTTTCTTGTTTATTTATATTTGACAAATACTATACAATTATTGTCTTTTGATGAGATAAATGTGTGGAGTTATTGACTTTTGAAAACTATTATTCACCGAGCCCAACGGGCCACCGAGGTGAATGAGAGTTTTTCAAAATTCAAAAACTCCACACATTACAGAAACAAAACACAGTTATTGTATTATTCAACAATGGAAATAAACATTTTTAGTTTGAACATTGTCATATGGCAATTTCAATTATTTGAATAAATGAATGAATGAATGAATGAATGTTAAGAAAAGACACTTACAATTTCAAAATGCAAATCCCCATTAAAATGAACACACTTCATGTATCTGCATAAACGAATTCTGTTTTTCACTTGAATTAATTTATAAGAGGTTGAGTCAAGAAATCTACGTCTTAATAATTAGCAGTGATTTATTAATTTTTTTCATGAAAATTTGTCTGTAGCGAATTGAATTTATTTTATATCTTTCAATTCTCCAACCTTTACAGTATGCTTACCTCCATTTTGTAAACTTTCTTGCGTTTTCAAGGTACTAGAAATAGTGGTAGTCGTTGGCACTAAACTTTTAGGAACAGTTGTAGTCGGTATTTCTCTGTATCAGACAATAATGCATGTAAGAATAATCACAATCAATATTTCAGTACTTTATAGCCATAAACTTGTTAAAATACTTGCATAATTTCATTATTGGGTACGAATGTTTAAGACTGTTTATGTTTATGAAGCTATCAACAATTTCGACATTTGTCACTTTTGATTAACTTTGTCAAAAAATGCATTTTGCAGATTTTTTAGAAGTACATGTACATAGCTTTTTCCGTATTTTTAATTAGAAATAAAATGCACAGAAATCCGCAAGGACAAATCCAAGGGTGAAAGTAAGTATCAGTTGACACAAAATCTAGGCACATACACATGTAAACCACAACACATATATTTAGAACATAAAACTTGAGTGGATCTAAGAATATCTGAAAACAAACTACAATGCCAATTCGGCATTCTTTTGCCGATATATATTACAGTAGATCAAAAATACTGGTTATTATTTTATTTCAAATGTGTTTTTTTATATATTTATGTTTATTTAAGTGGTCTCTTTATATGTAACACTGACGTTTATTTGGTCGCTTAATGTTGCTTGAAGGCTTTGTTTGGAAAATATGTGTTTCGTCGTTTAAATTCTCAAGTAATGTACATCATATCTGTCATGTACAAAGAATAATTGAGTGTACTCTGCTACATAACGCTTGTAGATTAAACCTCAATGTTACATACCTCAGTGCATTCTGTGGAACATATTTGAAACGGTGACATGGACCACAACCTGTATCGTTCTTTTCTGTTCCAGAAGGACAATCGACACATTCTAAAACGATTATCCGGTTAATTTGTAATCATATCATACAAGTGTTTTTATAAACATTTATTACTTTCATAAAAGTTTACGTACAATACAAACGAATTGTTTGCTGTGGTCGAATTTACCCTCCTCATATAAATTCTGAGGATCTCAATCTAGTCGATAATCAAAAGCTAAAAAATATGCTAGCTAAAGGTCCCAAATACCGGGAACCTCAGCCAATTAATTGGAAATATCATTTCAAATTGCTAATGGATTCTGTTCAGGATTATGTCAGAAAATGGACTTCAAAGGAACAGGAACATGCTGACACACTTTTGGAGTGGGTAAAGGCTATTAGGTTAATGATACAAATCCGAATCAAAAACCTCCAAGGGGCTATGAGCACGAAAGTTAAATCCATCTTTCAAGACCCTAAGGTTGTTAAAAACTTGACTCGCCTCCATGACAAATATGTAGTTGTCCCAGGTGACAAAGCCTCCAATAACATCGTTTTTGTCTGCAAGAACTATTATTTTGAGTGTCTTACAAACGAGTTGGGAATATATAACACTGTGGGTAACCTAAATTATGCACCGACCACACTCACTAAGCAGGAAGCCCTTCATAACCACAAGACCGTTCTTCATTCTTTTGGCATTTCTACAAAGGGTGAAGAAATAGACCTTCCTGCTCTTTATCGGATTCCTAAACTACATAAGGTCAGCTAATTGCACTACAAAACCCCTTTCAAAGATTTTGACATTCATATTGATAGGTATTAAAAGAGGGCCTTCCGAATTACTTTGAAACCTCATATTCCACATGTGGCGTCAATCAGATGTGGATTCTTCAAAAATCAAATAAATTGCTACAATATCTAAAATCAAAATCTTTAGCTACATGCAACAGCATAAAAACCATCGAATTCTCTACACTCTACACTACCATACCACATTCTCAATTAAAAGATCGCTTAAAGCAATAGTTGACTTCCACCGGATTGACTTTGTTGAACTTCACGACGGAGATGGAACTGGATTACGTTTTTTTTTTTCTTTTTACAGACTGCAATTTCGATCAAAATTTCGGCATTTTATTTCTAAATTTTTTAACATCTTAAATTGCTCATACCACGTTACACAAACTAATCCGTATTCTTTAAATGAACACCGATGAATTTACTTATTGAATCTCTAAAATAAATTCAATTATACACATGCTACCTACATTTTCCCCACCTTCGAATATCCCTTTGGTATTTCTTGACCCTACTTAGAATTCGATAGCTAAGTAAAACTGGTAAGTGATGCTACTTGATACGAATAAATTAAATGTATATTGCCTCAGAATAAGGTTTAGTTTGAGCTAATTCATGATGACTAATCGAAATATCCCGAATATCCCGCATACATAAATACATAATAAATAAATAAATACAAAAATATAACTATAAGTTGAAGGGAATATAAAGGCATGAGACAAAAGATCAATTGAAATTATGAGAACAAGTCAAGGGAAACTGTTACGGCCGAAATCACCTTTAAAATGTAGCCAACAAAAGACACAAATCAATAATAAAATTTAACAAGATTTATTATATATACAAAGTTTACAAAAATATTACAAAAAAAACTAAAATGTCAACTTAACTGTTCAAAATCCTGTTTTTTCTTGATCCGGAATTCTGGTCACTGTTGCCTGAATCCAAACGGAATATTATATCCAATCAGTCACAATCTAGTATGATGTAATGAAAATAACAGTCTGTCAAGTACGATGTATGAAACGTAAATAAATCCAACAGCTGAGAACACAAGAATGTCTATGTACGGTCCAATATGCTATGCTCTGAAAGTCTAACTTTCTTGTCCGTATATATACTGTAGAACGGAAACTTCTGGAATACGGTAGAAGTTCGAATCACACCATAATTATTACGTAAGTCAAATAGAAAGTTCTAGTTATTCCACCAGTATCCATTATTGTTCCAGTGATTTATAAACTGCGAAGTTATAACATTATTTGGTAAACAACTATAAGTATTATGTAAACATAGTATACATGTTATAAGGCTACGCAAAACAAATTAGGCCAAGATAAATAAATATAATAATTACAATATCATAACAAAACAAATACAAGCACTTAAGAGGAAAAACAAATCCTATAGCACTTGCAGTAGGAGCTTCCACACAAAAAAAAACTAGAATGGCTCCTGATACTCCAGAAATGGTATTATTCCTGCTCCGTAAATGAATTATTTCTAACATTAAAGGGATGGGCCTGTTTGCATAAAAAAAAAACGGATAACAGTAAAAAATAAACAATAGGAAATTAATGTCATCCAATCGACAGACATATTGATGAAACAACAAAAAGGAGCACAAAAACACATCTAGCCTGGCATTCTGGTGTACACAACTAACTACAAAAGTCAACATATTGTGATTATAAACCAGGTTTCTGCTATCTAGACAAATCCTTAATCAATCAGAATTGATTTGACGGTACATAAGTTCGATAGAAGGCAACTATGAAGTATTTAAAATCTTATCATAAATGTCTAAAATGATTTATACAAAATAGATTTCTTTTAACAGGAACGATGCTAGGACTTTTAAAACTAATTTTCACCATACAATGCTTGTAGGGCAAAGTACATCATATCCTACTCATATATACTTTGTGTAAATTAAGGAGTATCTTGTTCATGCATAGTCTAAAATAATCGTTGCATGGAAGAATGTATTTGTATCGCCTTTTGCAGACACTTATCTTTAAAATATTTTGACGACCAACCTCCTTTTTCATTTAATTCTTTTCCTATTTCACACCCATCATTCTTTTCACTACACAGACAAGGGTCGCCAAAGAAACATTTTGATGTATCACACATGCATCCTTTTGTTTGTTCGCAAAAACTTTCTTTAGGAAAACGTCTGTACGTTAAATCTAAAAAAAACAATGTAAGGCAATATGAATACAACTTTGCACCCAAATATCATCCACAGGCTATCTGCGGATAATTTTTTTTTGAAATCGCTTTAATTTCATATTTTTTGTTTAAGGTCTAATATGAATAAATTGTTTTAAGTATAGTCCGTTTAATAATTTTGAAAATTCGTAGAAAATATATATTCGGGATATAAAATAAGCAGTAAAATTATGTCGTTTGGGTATTTGACAAAAGAAATTTAATTCATTATTTATGCATATACACATGTATATAAATACATTTTTTAGAAGATTTTGCATACAAAATAGAAGAAGCTGTCAAAAGACGACAGTGATAATTTTAACTGACAGAAAAGGTGAAATTTCAAAGGAACGTGAGACTGTTATTGTAATGGTAATAGATGGGTTTTTAATTTGTTTTACAAAGAAGATTCATATGTTTTCTTTAGTCTAGTAAACTAATTCCAGATATAGAATATCATGGAAATCGGTCTAACTATAGGTAGATTTGTTATCCTCGATTGAATTGTAAAATTAAATAAAAACGATAACATTAATGCAAGTTTCTGATTTCAAAATCGTTGTTATCCTATTTTCAATGCTATCATACCATACGTCATATAATATTTTGTATACAGGCATGACAGGTAATGTGATAAAATCGTTACAATTATTCCTGTTCCGTGGCATGCATAATTTATTCTTCCTGATTTTATTCAATGTCTGATATTTCATTTTTTTTTGTGTAAAATAAATAAAACATTAGATAATGAATCTAATTTCCTTATTAACAGGAAGTCTTAAGATGTCAGTTTCTTCCTTATACGCACTATGAGATATGGTGGATTAATTCTTGATACAAAATCGGAACATATAGGTAGAATAATCCCAAGGAAATGAATAGGGCTTTCATTATTGTTCTTTATCTAAACCGTTACAACGGAGAAGATTATTGTCTCTAGTATCGGTCTAAAGGAATATTAAAGAACTCCGTGGACTTTGAACTAGAAGATACAATAAAAAACATTTAAAAAGTCGTGATCATGTCAAAGAAATATGATGTTTTGTTGTCACATGAGTTGACTGATAAAACAAATCAATACCATTATTGTTGTGCTCATTTTTTCGGCTAATACAATTGAGCAGAACATGTTCATTTGTTCGATACAAACATCTTTTTTTTTATTGTATGGTCATAAGCTTAGTCTCAGTGTAAGTCATCAGTATAACAGCTTCAGGTACTAAAATTATCTATATTATATATCTTTGTATCTTGAGTTCAATGGCTACCTTAGTTTGGTGAATAATTAAGATACTTACCTCTAGCTAAACATTCACCTTTTGGCTCGAAACAGTTTGTCTCATTAGTATTTCCCGTTGATGTGATGACATTCAACTGAATGTGACCCCCCGTACAAGGCCGGCATATATCTTGTTCATATTCTTTCATACAGGGTAAAATTTCTGAGCCTATAACATATGAATATGGAGTTAGGCTTAACAATCCATGTTATATTCTGTATCCATGCATGATGTAGTTATGTTTTTATTTATACCGCCATACCATAAATTGTAACCAGATATCAATTTATCATATTTCATCTTTGCCTAAATTTCCGAAAAACCTCATTCCTAAATTATAAAAAAAAATATCTTTTTCAATTTGCAAATTATCATGGTATAAATTTTTTATAAACCTATCTGGATAACACCCTAGGGAGTATATCCAATACTTTATACTAGTACTCAGTTGTATGAACCCCTGTACATGGCTCTATCGTCCGTAATTATAATTTAATGTAATTAATTTAAAATTTCTTATAGCAGTTTATACACAATGTATCAACAGTTTGTACAAACAATATTTAAGATACCTGGTGGGCAATTCAAGTATGGAATACAGTTTCTGTCAGGTTCAGAATATTTCACATATTCACCCAATACCTACAGATATATACACATTATTGATTAGTTATGTTAATACAAGGTTACTGAGGCGTCATTTTCAGAATCAGTTGGAGCCGTGGTATTTCAGAGCTCGGGGGGGGGGGGTTCACTCAATATGTTTTTTGTTAGGGGTGAGCAGCTGGCACACCAGGACCCCCACCCTTATCATATATTAAAAATCTCAAAAATGTATACCTTATTCCATATTTTTAGCAGAAAAGTATACCTAATCATATATTTATGCCGAAAAGTATACCTTTTCATATATTTGGATCAAAACGATTATAATAAACAGAAATTCTTTATTTTCAAGAAAAACAATGTTTGATTTATACTGCAATTATTGATTATACACATAAACTGTCAGACTGAATGATATTTTCTATGACAGGTAATGTAATGACCTTATCATATAATCCCACCAGTAATTCCTATCCTTATCGCATATTTTCATCTCAATTTCACACCCTTATCATATATTACGAAGCGTGAAAAAGGTACCTATTCCAGCGGCTCATCCCTACCTCATCATATATTGGAAGTGACCCCCCCCCCCCCCCCCCCCGAGTTTCAGAGCGCGCTCCACGTATAAAACGGGAAAAAAAATTTAACGAGTTTTGTCAATGTTTTAGAATAGGAAATTAATTTTCTGAATGCAAAACCTTACATGTCTTGATTCTTTAAACATTTGATTATCTTTTTTCGAAACGTATTGCCCCTAAACTTAACATGTCCTTTCTGTTTGTAATGATCTAATTATTATTACTCCTTGAATACAAACAAGGTTTAAAAATGTAATTTTTGTCATTATAGATGAAATGTTTTATATGGTATACCATTATCTTTTATTATAACTTTGAAATTGATATAAGAGGTATATTAATAATTTATGAGAATAAAATTATAAAAATACCTGTTGGATCATCATGGAACAGATAATGACACGCCTAACTCTGGACTTTAATTGCATTTCTTTCCTTTACTAACAGTTTCTGTAATACATGCAATAGTATATTTGTTGAAATAATTGCCTTTATCAGTGTTATCAGATTTTTTTTGTATGATTTATATTAGTCTGACACATTAAATTATATTGATCTATAAAATCACTTAATAATATGGTTTAAAGACAAAGTTCTAGGGAAAATGTCCAAAACATATTGTAAACATTACCCCAAGATAAGAAAGTTTTGGTGTGTTTTATTGACTGTTTGGTTGGAAAAGGAACAAATTAAAAAAATAATAAAATGAATAAAAAAATATGGGCCCCAAAAAGAGAAGGCTTAGAACTGTGGCCAGTTAAAGGCCAATAGGTCATGTGAGCTTATGTTATCACTATGCGTCCGTCGTCTGTAAATTTTTCAAATTTTCATCTTCTTCCTTTGCAACTTCTTTGGCGGATTGTAGGAATGTTGCATTGAAGGACCACTACAAACGATCCACCTTTGGTTCCGGTTGGATGAACAACATGGCCGCCAGAGGCCATCTTTGATTTTTTAATTTTCAACATTTTCCTCCGAACCTACTTTATGAAATGATTTGAAACTTTGTAGGATTGATAACAGCAATATCCTCTACAAACAATCAACTTTTGTTTGAGATTTATCAGCTCACCAGACGATTGCAATTGCTCAAAATTTCCATGGAAACCATATGGGAATGATTTTTTTTGTCATTTGCTCAGATTGGGGCAAATTATAACCAAAGTTGACAGGAATGATCTGTGGAAGAATCCATGGTAGTTCTGATTGGATAAACTACATGGCCCCCAGTGCCATTTTTTACTTTGGCCAATTTTCAAAAATCGTCTCCCCTGAAACTGAAGTGTGAAATGCTTTGAAACTGCAGAATCGATGAAAGCAATACCCTCTACAAACGATCCACTTTTGGTTGCGATTCAGTCACCAACCAGACGACTGCGTTTACTCGTAGTTTTTTTGGAAACCATATGGCAGACTGTAACCGATCGCGATGTTGGCAGGAATCTCATATATCTCTCTTTTTTAAAAAGGTCAAATTTCAAGGCCACGTTGACATTTTGCGTTTATATAACAGCCTTGTTACAACACAGCTTACATTTTCAGTTGGGCTATTAGAAGCTAGGTAACCGATACAGGCTCATGTGAACCTCTAGTGTGCCTTTTTCCCCTAATTCCTTCATCGGTCCATCCCTCCATTTAAAATCATTTCTTAGTCTATCTTAATATTTATTCTTTAATTCCTACATAAATTAAATTTCATTAGTTGCTGCCTTTTATACGGATGCAAATACGTACGGTCGTAGTATGGTATAAGGCTATCGTCGTGGGCGTCGACGTCGGCGTCCGTAAACAATAAGGTTTCCACTCATTTAATTTTCTTCTATTGAATGTGTCCATACAATACTTTACCTAAATGGTCTCGCATAAAAAATACAGGTTAGTTATTGGTTTTGGAGAATCTAGCCCCTTTCGTTTTTTGTGGGGGCCAGTAAGGTTTCTTTCATAAATTAGTGTAATTTTTAATTTTGTCCGATTTTTTATGATATCTCTTTTTTAAATTTCCCTTGATGAAAATTTTTAATCAGTTTTTCAGTATCTCTTGGCTCTTTAAAGTTATTAGGGGCCGAAAAATGGTCACATTTTAATGTATGAAACTTGTATTTCTTATCAGATTTTGATGATTTTTTAAATATGGTTTGTCATTAAAAAAAATACCAAAAGTTACCCCAGCTGTTTTTGTGTAACTTTTGTCGATGGAGACATTAAATGTGTCGGGCCAATTTTATTGGACATTTTTTTAAAATTTTAATTCACCTAGGTGACTGTTTTTCAGTCCCATGTCAACCGATTTCTTTTATCATTTCAGTTTTCGTGATATACATGGGGACCAAAAGGAATGTTGCTTGATATGTTTATTTTTCTAATTCGATTCTTATGGGGATTTTTTTTCCTTTTGATTCATCTTGATGAGTGCGTTCATTAGTATGCCATCTTTTATTGGTTCCAAGATACAAAGAGTGAAACGGTCAGCAATAAAAAAATTTGTAGGAAACTTACGATTTTTACTTTTCAGCTGATTTGATTGTAAGTGTTTTCTTTTATCTCATCTTGATGAGTGCTTTCAATAGCCTGTCATCAGATTTCTCCTGTTTTGACCGTTTGTGAAAGGTAAGGGGTTAAAAGGGATATGTATTTTTTTCTTTTTCAATTATTCTTCCTTTTTGTTGTTCGTAATCTGATTTTTTGGGTAGGTCCATTATTATTAAATAATGTTCATTATAATATCCACCTACTTTATTAGGTCAAACATGGTCGTGTGTCCACACTTGCTTTAACTGTTGCGGTCGTATAATGGGAGGCCTTTTCTTAACACAATGGATATATCTTAAATCAGAGTTTTTCTTTAGTTTGAAGGAGCACGTGTCACGGGATTCGAAAGGTAAAAAAAGTTTTCGGAAAACCTGAAAACAGCACCTAACAATTAAATAATTACAATGTAACTCACATAATTATGTTACTGAGTTTAAAGAAATTGCTAAATAATTTATAAAGAAAACTAAATTTCCTTAGACATTCACAAATACTTCCGGAAAAGAAAAAAAATAAAAGAAATCATTATTAGTTATTAGATTCCTCGATATGTCAATCTGTTATCAAGATAAGTGAAGCATGTCCCGGTCGTCTTACCAAAGCGTCCTTCATGTGTTTTAATTTCACGTAAATACATTAACGGTATTTATCATTTAGCAAAAAATACAACATTAATTGGATTGCAAGACATAATAAATATGTATACAGCCTTATTTCATAGTATCTAAATACATGCAAAAAGGGGGAATTGAAAATAAATAAATCAAAACAGGATCACTGACACCCCAAACCTGCCGCTCGAAACAAAAAATGACAAAGAATGAGGAAATAATGAAGATATCCCTAAATAACCCTTCTATCTGAAATTTTAGCATTGTTCTACATTGCCGCATTACAATTCATGAAAACAACAGATGTAAAGGGAGGTATAACTAAGCACATATTCCGTCGAATGTTTTTCAAGTCACATTGAAATTTTAAAAGATAACAGAATGGCCTTTTCCATTATAAGTACATTACATTCATCTATAATGCATATCAAACGAAATGTTCTTTACGAAATTCATGGGGCAAAGAATTACATGTATTTTCGAATAAAGTTATACGGTTGCAAAAACCTTATAAACTCTGCCACTTTGTTGCATTTTATTTCCGATGTAAATACTCATTTCTGACAGCTGCTTTTACCTCACATTTATTTATCCAACCCAGAAATGATCGCGTTTTACTTGATTCTGGCTACATACATTGGATACAATAAACTGCAGAGTAATTCTGAGACCATGTCCTGCTAAAAATTCATAATGGAAGAAAAATAGTGATGGAAATAATTGGTTCTTACTGAAAAAAGTCCTAAAAAATACTTGCATAATCTGGCAATACAGGGAGCATGAATAATTTTGCTAAACAATGTGATTGTATCTTAAATTTTCAACTCTTGACATTTTTTAAATTAGATATTTGATGAAATAAAACGTATCACAAAATACCGAAATAAATTTGATGCACTGTATGGCCTTTTCGTTGACTGACAACTAATCAGCAGTACTCGAGATCAAAATATTGGAAAACCTGTTAAAGATATAATGATGAATTAATAAGCACAGTCATCGAAATTCAAAACAATTAAAACAATCAGGTATCCAAACTCAGCTAAGGGTTACCTCTGCATCAAAAGCAAGAGCCTTAGAAATTTCTGGTAATTTTGGCAAAATTTTGAACGGAAAATTTAACGGCATTTGAGTAATGAATCATGCCAGGACAAAAGTTCTTGCTACTGGGATGATAATGCCCTCGGGGATTAACACTCCATCATCAGTGGCATAGACCCAGTCCAGTGGTAGTAATAAGACGTATCACAAAATACGGAAATAAATTTGATAAACTGTATGGCCATTTCGTTGACTGACAACTCATCAGCAGTGCTCCAGATCAAAATATTGGAAAACCGGTTAAAGATATAATGATGAATTAATAAGCACAACCATCAAAATTCAACAAACAGGTATCCAAACTCAGCTAAGGGTTACCTCTGCATTAAAAGGAAGAACCTTAAAAATTTCTGGTAATATTTGTCAAATTTTGAACGAAAAATTTAAAGGCATGTAATTAATGAAAATTATGTAGCATATAAACGTTATCCAAAAATTCAATACGATTGGCAGAACGATTATGTCCATATTTACTGGAGAAAATAATTAAAAAAACCAATATTTTAAACATTACTATACCAATGCTTATTTTGAGCATAAGTAAAGAGTTGATGTTACATGTATTCAAAATAAAATATCGTTATTTTAAAAATATATTAATAAAACCGGATAACTTATAAAAAAACTACCATGCAAGCTTATTATTCGGATGAAAAAAAGAACACTTACCTCATGCCGACATGTCAAGGCGGAAATAAACTTAGGGAAATACATCGGTGAACAACCTATAATTCCTTACAATTTAAATGGCGCTTAAATAATACATTCTTAATTTTAATTTAAAGGTTCATCGAGTATAATACTATAATATGAAATACTAAAAACAATTTGACGGCCGCACTCCAAATGATGTTTTTTCCAGTCAAGGTAGCTGAATTTGTACAACAGTATGGCGTCGATGGTTAGATTGAAATGGTGTAAAAATTAAGTAAATACAAAATGAAACAAAACGTTCAGCGGGAATTATTCAATGCAAACTGAACGAGAAAATTTTGATATGATATGAATATGAACCCTGATTTGTACTAGACCGACGCTCTGAGCAGGATTTGTAATACGCTAGCTCACGAGGTAACAATCAACAGGAAGACATATCAACCACTCGGACACATTATACTGACTTTGAGCCGACCAGTCCTTTGATCTTATTTCTGAATGCCGCGTGCGTGGGGGAGAAGCAGCAAATACCAATGTTAATGTTATTAGTAATTGTTGAGGTTCTAATGCAATGAGTATGTACATGTACATGTAAATAGTAACGAGCAATGTGATAGGCTAAGAGACAGCGTAAAATCGATGTTCTACTAGTCTGTAACCAAGCATGGTCGCCATTTTGAAAACGAGTATTTTGGAGGAATTGAATATTGGACAACAAGAAAATATAATCGAAAACTGTGCTTTGGAAATGCTATTAAACTAAATTTTGGAATGGGAATAACCGTGTTGAATTTGATGTGGTTCTTCGATTTTACTACCGCAAATATCCGTTTATCTGGCTCCGCAAAACTTCACTACAAACAACGCTGGTTGTCCATTTTACACGCCTTAACAATCTGCCTGAAGGAAACAGAATTCACTAACAGTAGTAAAGATGAAGGAAATAAAAAGTCCAGCCCAGCTGTAATATTCGTGTAGAAATTCAAGAAAGAAAACCGGTTCTTAACCTATCTTTCATTTGTATCGGAGCCGAATTACTTCATAAAATCAAACATAACATGTTATTTTATAACAGATATTAGTTAATAGAAAATTTCATTACCTCGGATATACCGCTGTTGATTCGATAAGCAATGTAATCTCTTATGACATATGATATATTTCCCTCCGACATTTTGCTGCAGAATTGGTCATTTCAAATTTTAATTTACATTAGATATCGCTTACACGGATAAACAAGGAAAGATCCACAACAATGACATCCCAATCAAATTTAGTCATCCAAATGACAGATTTTCAAAACACAAAGATTCAGTAGTAGGGGTTAAACTGATTCTATTAGTACCCAAACCCCTCCTTTATCTATCCTACCCTGTGTGTATAAAACCCCTTTTAAAAGACAATGAGGTATTCTTACCGACAAGATGACTGTTGCCTAGAAATGTTAAAATTTGGTGGAGGATATTTACAATCTATATTTTTCTTTTCTTATTTTTCTGTCTGAAAAACTTCATGAAGGATCATTGCAAAGAACTATTCACCTGATCCTACTATCCTGACCAAACTTAATGCAAATGAAGTCCTGGAAAGCCTTTATTGGTTTTTGTTTATGTGGGTTTTAAGTCTGTAGCTATAGTGCTTTGGTTTATCTAATTTTCTTCTTTGATTTATCATGTGATTTAGTTTAGTGTTTTTGTTAGTGTTTTCGTTATATCTTTGTAATATTGGTTCTCTGTGTTACGGCTCTGACAGGTTTGCCTCTCCTTGAATTTTGATAATGTAGAATATTGCCTCTTTCTTCTTTATATCTTTGCTAATAGTTATAACATCTCATACCTGTTCTTACATCTGTAAAGCTTCTAATGAAACGTAAAGTGGGATCAAAATCAAAATCAAAAGTCAAAAGTCAAACTCATGAGAATGGAACATAATAAGCAAATGCCACAAATATACATGTAAAAATAGAATAAAACAGACATACATGTATATAACTTTAAAAAAATATATATAACAAGACAACACTACAAATGTCAAGTCCAACTGAAAGCTGGGTAAAATTTTGAAAATAAAACGTACATAAATATCGTAGTTTAGATGTTTTGGTTTTAATGCTGTTGATGAGAGGTAACTCCTTGAAATGCGTCGTATACAGCATAGTATATATTTACTATATCTAATATTAGTATCTTTGGATTGTTATTTTTTTTTTATTTAGATGTATATGCAAATGTAACATAATTGTAGTAGACATTTCTTTCTATATTACCCGCTTAGCGTATATATAGTGATTCTGGTGTCCTTTCGTCCATCTCCGCACCCATACTCGTACACCATGGATTTTATGGAAACTTTCATTATCAGACAGATGACACAATCTACAGTATAAAGTGGAATTGTTCACCAACTATTTTTATCTTTGATCAGAATGATTTTTGGGGATTACCACTGACAAACTTGGCCTTCGCAATGTCTTCATAATATGGTAGAGGTGGTGGGGGAGGGGGGGGCTGGGTGGCGGCAGACATGCCCCGTCCACAAATCCTAGGAAACTAGGGAATGAATTTCTTTGAAACTTTCATTGAACCGTCAGTGTAAATTGCCATTGTGCATCTGTTTTATCAAAATGATTTTTGGGGTTTCCCTTTATATTATTTTAGCCATAGTACGGGATATACATATGTCAGCTTTGCTCAAAGTACTTCAAGTTCCTTCATAAATAACTTAAGAATAATTTTGTTACAAGCTACAGTTACCAGTAACTTGAACTTCAAATGAACTGTAAGCAAAGCCTACAAATGTATGTCCCTTACTTTTGACCTCTAACGGTCATTTCTGTCTTATTTTATCTTGACTGTCTTGATTTCTACAATTTCTAAATTCAAAACTAAGAAAACAAGCCCAGAATGTTCGTTTAAGTAATGAAGGTAGATTGATTTGAGCAAAATTTATTTGTATTTACATCGTAATTTTTCAATTTAATACATAAATATTTGAGCTTCAAAAAGTTATATATATATATATATATATATATATATATATATATATATATATATATAATTTATAAAAGTAAGAAATACATAAATGGCATCTTTAATGGATTACAACTAAACTATACATTAATGTAATTATAATATATCTATAAAAATATTGAGCAAAAAATAACAAAACATACATTATGAGATCGACGAAAAAATATCCAAGTCTATATATCATAATAAATAAAAGAAAACTGAGACCATGTCCACGCGTTCTGTTGCTTTTTGTGGAAGCATAAGACATTGTCAAGCACTGGAAATACATTCCCAATGTTCACCATGAACATATGTAATATTCATGTACCTTTCACATTCCCCTTTTCAGTTGATTATTGACAGTATTAACCCTTCTAAAATTTGTTTTAGTGAAGACAACTATTTATGTGACTGGTATTCTCACTTTTACCCTAAAGATAACAAAGCGATATTTTTCTAAGCTTTAACTGTTTTCAGGTTATGTTGTTATCTCTTTGTGTTTCTGTTAATGCAGAGAGGTCTTTCTTTGGTAGATCTAGTGTCAAATAACATCATCTCCTCTCTTATCTTCATGTACATGTGTGTTATATGTGACTGAATAGTTTTGCATGGTATTAAGATCGTGGAGTTGGTACATATATATAATTTCAATTTCTTATTCACAAATATACATATATTCCTCTTAATAATCTCGTCATTCATATACATTCGGCTTACACCTTTTATTGCTTGAATCTGTGAGTTGACGATGGAAAAAAAATCCCTAAAAGGATGTTCCCATCAGTCAAAATGTGTCGGCTTTTCATCCCGTCACAATACAATACTCATTCCTGTAAAATACACGTAAGAATTGAACTCAGTTCGTATATACTATGCTTGTAAATGAATTTAGCTAAATAATACATATTTTTAAAATTCAGGAAAGAAATATTCTTCTCCCACTTTTTTCAACCTTAAGTCTGACGTGTGAACTTTTGGTTTAAAGTTGAAGACTTTACATTTAATTTAAGATAAAGAACAGCCTAAATATCGCTGTTCAATTGTTTTTGAGTAGAATTTTCAAGAATTTTATAGAATGGGTCCTCTTGTGCTAAACCACAAATTAAATTTTGTATTGATGCTTTATAGATCTTCACTTATTTTCGCAAACGGTTATGTAATGCTTTTACTTTCATTTTAAAGAAATGTAATATATTTCTAAAAAAACGAATTGCAATTAATAAAATGCTGTCGATGTCATTGACCAGTGTTGATACATGATGTACATGTATTAAACACTATCAACACATGTTTGTGAGAATAAATTACATACCAAATAATATGTACTATGTGGAAAGTTTATTGGTGGTTCAGATTCTGTCGTTACTGGACTCTGATTATCGGAAAGATAATGGTTCAGCTTGTTGAAATGAGCAGTTTCATCTTCCACATCTGACATATTCAAGCTTATATTATTTACATGCTTTGGATCGGATGATAAAAGTTTCATGGAATCATATGGGTCTGTTTGTAGCAGCCTGATTTTTTCTCTTATATCCTTTTCGTCAAATACTGTTATCATGATAGAATCCGAATGAAAGTCCCAAATATCCACCTGACTTTGGGAATCTTGCAAAACATCATCATTACATGGCGGATCTTCGTCCTCATCATTTACACCTGACACACCACTATCAAATTCTTCTGTTGCAGAAGGATTTCTATTTCTATTAAAATCTTCTTTCTCTTTTGGGTTATTTGTCAGGTCTAGATAAGTATTTATTTTGGAATGATCATTTTGTTCCTGTAAAACTTCAACATTTTGTCTTTCAACGAGGGCCTGCTGTTCTGTCGGTTGATTCACATTTTCGTTCATATGACCTGTTTCAGCATCTATAATAGTGATATTGTAGTCTTCCAAGTATATATAGTTTCATCGTAAAATTATTTTATTTTTCTAAGTACTTTATTTATGGTTGTTTTATCTGAGATGGTTAGATTCTGCTCTAACACAGGGCTTAGGTTGATGATTTGTTTTGTATGTCAACCTCCTGGACACAGTCTTCCCTGAAACAGTCTTACCTTTTATGATCACGAGGATGAATTACGCAATATGTTAGGGTAGAATGTTATCTTAGGTTAAACAAATGAAAAGACACGAATTTTATATTAAGTATATAACTTAATTCTGTAGTCAAATGTGTTGTTTGTTCCTATTATATATTTTGTGTAAATGCAATTATACTAATATTTTATGATTAATAAATTCGGGAACTTGTGTTTTATTACAATAAACAACAAAATGGATAACAGGAAATGTCAACAATAACATACCAATCAACCAAAGTAACCCAACTGACATGTGTAACCCTGGGTAAAGATCTGTCATTTGTTTAAACATATGGTTCTAATTTTAAGAAACTTTGCGTGCATTCCGTACACAAATTAATTTTTATTTTCCTTCATTTAACTGATAATCATTTGAAATATGTGCAGTTCAATGATGACCCTCCGGTATCGTTACATCCTTACATCATCTAAACTTGCAATGCTGGACAGTAAAACATTAGATTTTAGTCTTAGTATAAAGACTACATGTAAAACAAGTAAATTTGTAATGATTGACAGGTAGTCGGCGTTTTCTGGCTTCAATGCGATTACTTCTCTACAACATTATACCTTTACCTTCGGGCTAATTCTCCTGCAATTGCAAAGTTCTTAAAAATATATGTAACTCGGAGATTAAAACTGATCATACTAAATTACCATTTGTTCTGTGATCTCTAGATCTGTCCTTAGGTTTCTTTATGCAATATAACACCAATACCAATAACAGGATGAGAACGATTATCCCGAGGATTGCAATACTACAAATATAAAAAGATATATATTTATTAATCGTCGAGTAGTTCCGAGTCAAGAATATTATGGCCACTGGCATGTATTGTCTAGTTAAATTCCTCGGTTACTCAATGTTATTTTATGGTTGGATGTATTTTAAGTTAGGTTTAACGCCTTTCTAGAATTGACATTTCACAGGACTTGACACTCCACTGGCCTTTACTCAATGCCAATGTGACGGCTGCCGTTAACGGAGGAAGACAGGGTTACCCTTCCGCAGCACCTGATATAACTCCCGGTTTTTGGTGGGAGTTCACATTGCTAGTGCTTTAGTTTATGTGATGTTTGTTCTATTTGTTTAGTCTGTTATAGTTTTGTTTTTATTCCTTTAGGCATACATGTATAATTGTGGCGTTTGTTGATGCGTTCCGTTCTCATGGCTGTCTTTCTTTGGATTTCGAATTTACAGACTTTTCCCACTGTTTTGTCGCCTCTGTGTTCTTTTATCGATATTTAGAAGGGACGTTTTCTTCTGAACATTTTACTCTATATCGGTATTTTTCATATGTATCTAATGTTTTGTTAATTCAACGAACATTTTAATTACCATTGTAAAGAATCAACAAGCAATCAGTAGGTCAGCATATATCTATATTTTTTTCTTCAATTAGAACGAAGAGAAAAAAATACATTTCGAGTTAATGTGCAATTAAATATACTTAGAGTTTTGAAACAAATTCCGATTCCAATCTTAGCTAACATTGTAAGTAACTAATAAGTATAGTTAAAGATTTCAATTGTTTTTTTAAGTTCAAAGCAAGTGAAAAATCTATAGATATCTGCAATTGATCTGCAATTCAAAAATTCTTGTTGGGAAAATGCGAGTGAAGTTTCAGAATACATTGTAATTGAATATAAATTTGTAATTGAAGGGCTTGAACTGTATTGATTATCAAGTTTATGAAGAATAAAGATCTAGATTGAAATTTAAGTGCTTATATATACTGAACTTTATGTAATTGTACACATAATAAGCCTACAATAAATAAAACGTACACAGCTATCAGAACAGAATGAGAACTCTTGGTAAATGGTTTCCTCTCATGGCTGGTTATACTGACAGACCCTGTAATGAGTGCAATACAGCTATTTAGTAGCAATATTCAGCAACTGTTTTACTATTTATAATTATAAGGATCATTTTCAAAACAGCTTATGTCGAAATATAACGTTACAAATTTCACCGAATCCAGCATTAGGTAAAATGTCAGTCGAATATTTTTTTTAAACTAATCTTGTATGTAAATTAAAAATGTTCTTGATATTTACACCATTAATTAAAATAAGCATACTTATACGTATCAAAGACCGATTGGTTAAATCCATATTATGACTCCCTATTGCCCCGTGTGTAAAAAAATTCATTAAAACGCATACCTATCTCATACTGTGTTGTTGTGTCCATCGATATCAGTTTTGGTGTAGGTATAAGAATTTTCGGTGTAAATGCTTTACTCTGTCTGAAAGTTAAAAAAAGGATGGATTAGATATACTTTGGCTGGACTCTACGGACTATAATGTAGAAATATATCAAAACCTTAAAATATTAAAAATTCAAAGGCAAAGATATATTGTATCTTTATTTTCTGTCAGCTGACAGTTAATATTATGACATACAATGTATATATTCAATGGTTACATCAAATAAAACAATTTGTTCCCTATATATCAACTATATATAACTTGTACGTGAAGTTGACATATAGTTTACGTCAGGTTTTGTTTAAACATATTTATTTGCTAGTATGAGCAAAGGGATTGCACTCAAGTCTTTAGAACATTATGAAAGGCCCCTCCTGTTAAGCGAGGTAAATACTAGTACTTAATATGTATTACATGCATTTAAATGAAACATATATGATGTAAAAAAAAAACTATACAATACCCTCTTATTGTGAAAATGACCATACGGCATGGACCACATCCTGTGTCATTCTTCTCAGTACCATAAGGACAATCTATACAAGCTGCAAAAGTAAAATTATACAGAGTTTACATATTGCTTCCATTTTATGGATTTTATAGAAAAGAATTTCATGAAAAAGGCAGATAGGTACAATATACCTTGAACTGACCAAGTTCCGTTCGCGTTTACAAAAAACAAAACAAAACAAACAATCAGCAGAAGACTGACTGCCCAGCAAATAATAATAATAATACAATAAAATAAAATATCCATAAGAAATAAAGACATAGTGGAATATGAAGAATAAAATGATAATAACAATCAGAGATTGGAATATTTAATATCAGAAGGATCATGCTGATTGTAACGCAAAAAGACTTGACTTTAGATATTCGTAGAATTAAAATATCATCCACCTGCAGATAACACGGAATATATTATTTTTGCACAATAGACACAATTTTGTTGCAATTTTGACTCCCTTGTATGTTAGTGTAAGAGCATGAATTAAAATTTTATGATTTAGTGTAGGAACTGGGTTTCTTTAATATTTAGCAGTATTAGTTATGTTAGTGAGCAATGAAAACAACAGATTAACGTGACAAATACAAAGTACTGTAAATACCTCCGGTGTCATCTAGTTCTTTCCCTGGCGGACATCCTCCATCTTTCTCATAACACACGCATGGGTCGCCATAGTGACATTGGGATAATTTACATTTGCATCCTTTCAGTCCACTACAATATCGTTCTTGATGGTAACGTGCATATGTTATATCTAAAATGAAGAGGTATATGTAAATGTTGTGGGTTACATTGTTAGGACAATTTTGGTTTTGTTGAAAACATATCATCTTTTTAATTTCCTGTTTATAAAATTAATATGTAATGTGTCTCGTGATAGTTTTATGAAAAAAAAAAAATTTCTAACTGTTCACGAAAGAACATTGCTACAAACAGATGGATATCCCAGATGGTGACCTTTGAGTTAATCATCAGCTCAGCTGCTCTTTAGAGTTCAATTCATGTATGAAACTGGTGCTTCAAATTTGCTGTATAATTTCAGAAATTCTTGATATTTATGTTTAATCCTCTTACTACAAACTGCGTTTACAAAAAACTATAAATGCATACAACGACACACACACTCAATCGAGTGATGGAATGAATGCTTTCATCTTTAAGAAAATTGGTTAAAGGGGAGAACTGTTTAAGATATTTTTTATTGAAAATAATATTCTTTAAATTAAGAAAACAGGTTAAAGAATTGAAATATATAAGGTTTTCGTGTTTGAATTAAATACGTGAATTGTTTAATGTGAAAGTTATAAAGCATTGCTTAATAGGATCGATAAAACCACATTCTCATCTTCATAGAGCGTTTGGCGTTAAAGAAATCTTCGATGTAGGATTAATTTATAACGTGTAGTTTACCATGTGCTAGACATTCCCCAAATGGTATGAAACAGGCTGTCTCAGTAGCATTTCCTGTGGATGATATTAAGTCAGGCTGGACCATTCCATCTGGACAAGGCGTACATAAATCTTCTGCGTGATCTTGCATACAAGGTTGGATAGCATTTCCTAATAATTATGATTTATTTAAATAAATACTGAACCAATTTAAACATTTTCAAATGAAAATAAATGGGTGTTACAGGAATACTTAAGGATGCTCGCTGGTCATGTTTTGGTCTTTTTGTCAGATTTTCGGAATCCTCGGGTTTTATCCATTTCTTAAACATGAAATTTTTTCCCATGAACCCCCACTTTTTCTTTTATAATTCATTCATATATACCTTAAAATGGTATTTGACAAAATTTGATGAAATCCTTTTTATTTTTTCATACATTTTTGAGAGAATGAAGTTGTAATGCAAAGACAATGAAAAATCCAGAGAAAACCCATTTTCCGCAAATTTTCAAGGCCTTATAGCTCTAAAATGAGCACATGAACCTATATTTTTTTCTTGATTATTTGTTTATTATTCATATGTTCTCTCAAACTAAAACACCAATTTCAAATCCTATTTATTTCCGATTAGACCAGCGATCATCCTTAACCATTGTTAGTACTGGATTATTGTGTAATTACATTTTATTAACCAGTAGGGTAAAATACGTTAAAAATGCCTTATCTTTATGAGCAAACTGAATGCATTACAGCAGGGCCATTACAGGATTTTGTTCATAATAACCGGGCCATTACAGGATGGTTTTCATATATAATAACCGGTTATTACGGCTTTTTCAAAATGGCGGTTTTTTTTTTCAATACTCCACTTGGAAATTTCAGGAAGAGCAAACTAGAACATTTTAAAACATATTTTTGAAAAAAAAATGTCAAAAAGTAATCTTTGAAACTTTTCTCACAAGTTTGGCTTACTTGCCATTATATTTGTGCTATTCGGATTAATGAAAATGCTATATACGAAATGGTTAATAAAAGTATTAAGAAATGGGTGTTTTCATATTGGCTCTGTTATATGTTCTCAGTCTGTAATAATGGCCTTCCGATGCTGTAATGGCAATCGGCGTTGCCTCGGACCATTACAGCAATCCTCAGGCCATTATGACAGACCTTGGACATATAACAAGGCCATTATGAAAACAACCATTTATTAATACTATAATAAAAATGTTATAATGAGTCCATTATAAATCTGTTCAATTAAATATGGGTCCTGGTATTCAGTTCCTATTGATGATGTACATGTTCCAATAGACATATGCATATATGTACATGTACCTGTAGCTAGCTCTATACATGTTTTATCAATGTAAACAATAATACCTGGTTCGCAGTTCAGCTTTGGGATGCATCTTCGATTGAGATCAGGATAAAATACATAAGTTGAAAAGGTCTGTAAAGAAACAGGTAAAAACAAATGATTGATATATAAAGGCCTCAAATGACAGATAATATAAAACAGTTGCTTATGTCTATAAGATATACGGTTTATTTAAAGGAGGAATAGGAGTTTGAGACACGGTTCAAATGTGTAACAGTTATGTCTATTTGTATTTATGTCTTATAAAATTGTGTTAAAGTGTGGTTAAAGTGTAGTAGTCCGAAAGGTATCTCTTATTAGAATATTTGTATTTATATAATAATGTTGTTTTAAGTAAAACAATTTGAGAAAAATACAAATGTCATCCAAATATCACAAATTAAATTGAGATGCAGAAGGTCGAAACAACAGAAACACAACAAAAAGCAAATGATGAACAAAATGGACTCAACCAAAAATGAATTCACGAAATGCACATTTCTTTATTAGGAACTTAATTCCATGCATTATTATGGAATCCACTTTGATTAATTAAATGAAGTGTAAATATCAAGATATATATTGAAGATTTAAAACATTATTACATAATGATTTTATTGAGATAATCTAATTGGCCTGCTTGCGGTCACATAATATTTCTTTATTTTGATATTATAATAGAGAATGGAAACGGGGAATATGTCAAAGAGACAACAACCCGACCAAAGAGCAGAAAACAGCTCAAGGCTACCAATGGGTCTTCAACGCAGCGAGAAAATCCCGCACCCGGAGGCGGGCTTTTAGCTGGCCCCTGTTTGATTTAAAACTATATTGACTCCCTTTCCATTTCGCTTTCACTTTGATTTCAATCACCCGGTAATCACGCGGGTTTTTTTTTCAAGCCGTCCATTCAGCATCAATTTCATTTCATTTACTATCCATCGACATTCGTTGTATTATAAGTGAATAACATAAAAAATTTCAGACTGAAAGAACGTCGCAGACGTAAACGAAGATGAGCTAATTAGGGCTGTGGTACAAGGTTATTTTCGTGTAACACTTTTGCAATGTTTTATTTCACTTGTATCTGTATTTGATGGTAGATATTCGTTTCTTTCGTGAATATAGTTTAAAATGGAAATTGCCGGTACACAAGATGCATGCCATTTTTTTTTTTTTTTTTGTTTGTTCATTTTTTGTTCATCGTGTACGAAATTTTGTTGACGTTCACCCGTATATATTCCCCTGCATGAACCGAGTAAAGTGAAAAACTAAACGATGCGAAGGAAACAATTAAAATTTCCCTTGAGTATTTAAGTGACTTTGAGACAATTGTTAAGACTTCCATTTTTTATGCAAAATAAATCATTCAGTTCGATTATCGAAATCATATTGTTTTGGTAATGATAGAAAATTCGTAATTTTGCCAAATTAGACAAACCTAGAAAAACCCGTACTCTACAAGATCTTCTCTGATTGTATGCATGTGTATTCATTCCACTTTTGAATTAAACATAGGAATTAATGAAGACGATGGTTTTTTTTTTTTTTGGGGGGGGGGGGGGGGGGGGGGAAGGGGGGGGGGGGTATGAATATTTAAGAGTCTAGATTTAAAATTGTGTAATTAACGGATTAAAAAATAGTAAGGTTGATATGATTTTTATTAGACCTAAAGAATTAATATTGACCTTCATAAGGTTTTTAGGTCTATCATAACCCATATCTACATATACCTCTACAAAGACTATAATTGTATAAAATATTAACAATTAACAAATTGCATGGTGGTAAACATATTAGTTGGCTTTTAAACTATGTTTTACACTTAGAGTGTAGGCTAGGCGGGCTACCCGAAAACCGCTTTAATCTCAGCACTTCTAATTTTCTGTACCAAGCCAGAAAATACTGTCTCTCTGTTGGTTCTATATTTGTCGGAAGGGTTGTCATTTGATTGATATATACTGTTGCTGATTTCGAACTATCGTGTTGTCCATATTTTAGACATATTAACCGTTTGCTAAATGGGTTTCGTTCTAAACACGAGCATATCTCATGACAACATAATGTTTGCTGATAAAATTACCTCTATCAGTACAAACAGGTGCAAGGTCAATAAAGGCTTAAATCAAAGTAGAGGATAAAATTTCGTATTTACAGGTAAATATGTAGGTTACGCTATATTTCGCGTCGGTTTGCACATTTCACGAATACATTTACATATTACCTAGAAATATTAGGTAAATTTAGTAAACAGGGACCAACTGTAAATGCGAAAGCGATGGTTACTATAAATTAAGAGAACATCATAGCGTCGTATAATTTACATATTACCTAGAAATATTAGCTAAATATAGTAAATAGGGACCAACTGTAAATACTAACGCGATGGTTACTATAAATTAAGAGAAAATCATAGCGTCGTATAAAAGATAGGTTTTTGAGACAAAAAATATTGAAAATGTGAAAACCAGATTAAACTATTCAATGAAAATTTATTTTCCAGTATACAACTGCAAGTAGTAGCGAATATGCGTTATAAATTTTATATTTACCGTCTATTATACAAATTTTTCCCCTTCTTTCTTTTTGTTTTTGTTTTTGTTTTTTTTTTTTTTTTGCTTTTATTTAATAAAAAGCAAAACAAAATTTTAATGAATGACAAAGTTTACAAGCATTGTTTTTTTTTCTTGGTATTTCTTGACTTTATTTCTTTTTGTTTTGTTTTTTTTTTACGTTCATATGCAACATTGCCTTCTTTTGTTCACCCGATATCTCAATAAATAGCATACAATTTAGAAAATATGAATTTACACATCACGTAGAAAACTGTAAATGAAACCGTGCCGATTTTGGTTTAGAAAAAGCTTACTATTTTTTAAACACTTACCTGTATTATTAACGCACAAAAAATAACCGATTGTATTATGTTTCTTTGATTTGCCATGTTTTTTTGTCTTTAAACATTCATTCTGTAAACGAACATAACAATGGTATAATATTTAGACACTCTTCCACGTAATATCTAATGCATATATAACTAGATGAAATCAAATGGTTATAAAAATAACAAAAGACTTTCTATTATCGTGTTAAATAAACGTGAAGTTTTATTTTGTATTAAATTATCTTAAGTCAAATTAATCAAAATTTGATCTTTATAAAATTGAAAATGAATTTACTGTACTGAAAAAAATTATGTATCTACAATGTAAATAAGTGATATCTATATAGATAGGTAAAATCCACTGACCTTCGCTCTTTGTGACCAATCAAAATCAGCTGTTATTCTGTAAATGTCTGCAGTGTTGATGGCTACGGTTCATATCTTATGAGTTAGGTAGCGTTACCATACGGATATTATTATAGGGAAATACGCACGCATTTAAATGTAAACAAGAACACAAGAACACAAGGAAGTTATTCTGTTTTATACCATATTTACCTTTACCGATTTCAATGGTGTTATCAAACATGTCATATTACATAGTTGTTTCGATACAATATTTTATTATTCACGAACACAAACAAGCTCTTTGGTCGGGTTGTTGTCTCTTTGACACATTCCCCGTTTCCATTCTCTTTTCTATTTCAAATTCATATGTCAACTGAGGAGTTAATTTGATTAAAAATAAGGTTGCAACTCCTTCTTGCAAATTGAAAAGTTGATTTTACTTCCATTATGTATGTTGTTTTTTGTTGTAACTCCTTCTTGCACATTGAAAAGTTGATTTTACTTCCATTATGTATGTTGTTTTTTTAGGTCCCTTAGGCTTTGTGCACCGTGTTCAAATGATACATGTATACATATTAACAGAATTTCATTAAAAAAAATGGGATATATAGTTTTGTGAAGAGCATATCAAAAGCGAATGTTGATATGATATTGTGTGTGTGTGTATATATATATATATATATAATCAAAGTCTCTCAAAATGAGGTAAATAACAAAAACTCTATTGTAAAATCCGGAGCTTTCGACCAGTCAAGCCGGCCTTCTTCAGCGGAACTTTATTAGTGGTATGGTTACAACATTTAATCCTCACAATGAATATACGTACAATAACTTAACGTCACTGACAGAAAAAAAGACCGGGATGAGACGTCAACCTTTTGTGTTGATTCCGTACGGCTTGACCGTCAAAAACATACCTACAGATGAGGTTCTTCGAATGATGGATATGGTTCTAGAGAACAACAATTTTTCTTTTGACGGAAAACATTATCTCCAGACAGAAGGGACTGCCATCGGCTCACATCTAGGAATGAATTATGCCTCCACTTTTTTAGGATCATGGGAACGCACTTTGCTTCTAAAATCGGAAGTTAAACCTTTTGCATACTTTCGTTTTGTGGATGACGTATGGGGATTATGGACAGAGGAACTCGACAAACTTACGGAATTTCACCGGATAGCGAATTCGATACATCCGCGCATCCAAGTGGACTTACGACACTCTTGTGAAAAATTGGAATTTTTGGACGTTTTAACTGTAATAGAAAACGGAATGATCAAAACGGATTTATATACAAAACCTACAGATAAACACTTGTATCTACATTCTAGTTCGTCTCACCCTAATTACATGAAAAAATCAATACCTTATGGCCTAGGAGTGAGGGTTAAACGCATCTGTTCTGAAGAATCCGCATACCGAATTCAACGAAAAGAAATAAAGAAACAGCTTTGCAATCGCGGCTACACTAATAAATCTGTTGAAAATGAACTATGCAAAGTGGACAATTTAAATAGGAACGATCTTCTGAAATACCGAACGAAAGAATCTAATACTGACCGCGTGCCTTTAGTATTAACGTATTCAAAAGGATTACCGAGCGTCCGCCGAATTGTGAAACAAAATATGGATATTTTATACAAATCCGAGAAAATGAAACAAGTTTTTGACAAACCACCGATTTTGGCGTTTAGAAGAGACAAAAATCTTAAAGACATCTTGGTACACAAGAAACACAATTCAATGTATTTTAAACAGCCCAATAAATGTGAACCTTGTAGACAAAACTGTGCGTTATGTCCTTTTATGCGCAACACTTACTCGTTTACCAATTTTGAAGGAAAAACGTTTAATGATTGTTAAGAATTACATAAACTGTAAGACAGCCAATATTGTATACGCAATTTTCTGTAAGAACTGCGACAAATTTGTATATGTAGGAGAAACTGGCGACACTCTTTACCAACGGCACCTTTTGAATTTATCGCTTATTCGTAGACAAAAACCCGATCCAGTTGCACTACATTTCAACAGTAATGGACACTCAGTAGATGATTTTGAAGTTGTTGCGTTAGAAAAAATATGCGGAAATGACATTTACCGGCAAACAATTGAACAACTTTGGATTGAAAAACTACGCACATACAAGCCGTACGGAATCAACACAAAAGGTTGACGTCTCATCCCGGTCTTTTTTTCTGTCAGTGACGTTAAGTTATTGTACGTATATTCATTGTGAGGATTAAATGTTGTAACCATACCACTAATAAAGTTCCGCTGAAGAAGGCCGGCTTGACTGGTCGAAAGCTCCGGATTTTACAATAGAGTTTTTGTTATATATATATATATATATATATATATATATATATATATATATAGATTATAACATGGCATTTTTCATATCACACCTATTATCAGTCCTAGGTTAAGATACAAGCCCGAGAGCCGCGAGGCTCGAGGGATGATTTTGACCATGAGATGATAATGGGTCCGATATGAATAATGACATGTTATGATACTTTTATCATATACTTCAACATTCGTGTGTTATAGATCTCAATGAAAATCCTTATCTCAATGATTTCAGTTTCATTGCCGTATTACCGAATACCCTCAAGTTGCTGCAAGTCGTCATTGTCCCTTATCCAGTTAGTCAATATGATTAGTCACTTAATGTTTTTCTGTTTGTATTGACATTTTTGAGCGAATTTTAAATATAATGCACAGTTTCGCCCCGCTATCGTCTGCCGTGTTTCTATGTGCTAGGAAGTTTATAATTGATTACGGAAACGACTGATTTGTAACGCGATTACGGATTAGGGGTGTGATATAAAACGGAAGCAGTTGATATGAACCGGAAACAGTTGATAACAATTCTTTTAAGTTTGACCTTCACCTCGAAATTGACACCAGAGGAAGGTTGAATACAAAACTTTACGATAAACGGGATGACTTTGACTTCCCAATCGTCAACTTCCCATTTTTGAGCGGCAATATTCCAGAAGCGCCGGCGTATGGAGTATATATTTCACAACTCGTACGTTATTCCAGAGCTTGTGACATATACATTGACTTCCTGGACAGGATCCGGCTTCTGACAGAGATTTTGCTCAGACAGGGGTACGTTGCTCCTAAGCTGAAGTCATCCTTATTAAAGTTTTATGGGCGTCATCATGACTTGGTTGACAAGTATGAAAAAACCGTTTCCCAAATGAAAATGGACCTGTTCCATTGATATTATCCCTTCCTCATATCAGATTTTACATGGACAGCATGGCGGGTGTCCTGCAGGAAGCAGAGACTGCTTACTCTTCCGGAGCACCTGAGTCTACCCCCGGTTTTTTGGTGGGGTCCATGTTGTTCATATGTTTTCAGTTTTTAATTGTACTGCATGTATTGTTTTGGTCTTGTCTTCGTTGTTCTCCGCAGTTTCTCAGTTGTTACAATATTTCTCTCCTTCGAATATCCCTTTGGTATTTCTTGACTTTACATATGTACAATTTCCAATTTTATCATAGGGTAAAATTTTACCTTTATTTTCTATAAGTATATGATAAATAAAAGTACATGATAATGAATGCATGAATGTTTAATAACGTGGGCCGGTATAGAGACTGGCATGTATGAATCTATTAATTTAAACTAATTTATTAACTTTCCCTTCTTGGGTAGCAATATACCAGCTGCATATGGCGTCTACCTTTCTCAGCTTATCCGATATTCAAGGGCATGCCTGAGTTACCATGACTTTCGACAAAGAGGATTACTGTTGTCACAAAAGCTTCTTAACCAGTGTTTTATTAGGTATAAGTTGATGTCATCACTTAGGAAATTTTACGGTGGTCATCACGAATTGATTGATCGTTACAGTGTTCCAATATCTAAGATGATGCTGGACCTGTTCCCACTGTCGTAACATTTCATATACCTCCATTGATTTGTGATTACCACTGGATTGACTTTGTTGAACTTCACGGCGGGTGCGGTATACGAAGCAGGAACTGCTTACCCTTCCTGAGCACCTGAGTTCACTCCTGCTTTTTATAAGAGTTCGGGGTGTTCATTGTTTTTCAGTTTTCAGTGTTTATTTGTTGTGCTTGTGGTTGTTCATTTGCCTTCCCGGGTTTTGTCTGTCTACGTTTTTTCGATTGCTCCTTAGGTATATTTGTCCGCTTCATTATTGCCATTATTGCGGTTTTTTTTATATCAGAATGACTTGATATGATATTAAAGTGACAAACATGTATACATGCAAAGGAAAGTCACTTTTATTGTTGTTCTCCCAAGAGGCATTCAACATTTTTTAGGGGGAGTACATATACAATTATTAAGATGTAAGTTCGTTGTGCACTAGAGGCTCACCTGAGCCAGTATCGCTCACCTGGTTTCTTTTAGACCATTTGAAAATGTAAGCTGTGTTGTATCCACAAGGCTGTTAAAACGCAAAAGGTCAAAGTGACCTTAGCATTTGACCTTTGAACTAAAAAAAGGTGGATAATTTGCATACGTCATCAATCCTGCAAAGTTTCAAAATAGTTCATCGTGTAGTTTCAGAGGAGAAGATTTATGAAAATTGGTCAATCAAAATCAAAGATGGCCTCTGGCAGCCATGCTGTCCTTCCAACCAGAACCAATGGTAGGTAGTGTGGGTTTATGCCGTTGATCTTGTAATGAACTACAGTTAAAATTTTGTTGGTATTCAAGGAACAGATATACTGTTTAAGTAATTGTTATCAAAACAAAAATACCAATCAAGTTTCTCCAGGTAGTAATTACCGTAGTTGATCCAATACAATCTTCAAGCATGACTGTTATGATGTTACAGATTGTACTAAGTTAAGGCCTTTTGTTTGGCATTCCAAGAATATATTGTTTATAATTGTTGACATTCCAAGAAGACACCGTTTGGAGAGGACCTTCCATACATCATTCCTGCCAACTTTGTTACAATCTGTCCTTTAGTTCCTGGGCAAAACCAAACATGGCCTCGGTCGACCATTTCGATCATGTTCACTTAACAAGAACCAAAGGTGGATCGTTTATAGAGGTCCCTCCATACACCTTCCTCTCAACTTTGGTAACAATCTACATTTTAGTTCCTGAGCAGAATCAAGCATGGCCTCTGGCGACATGTTGTTCATCCAACCTTAACCAAAAGTGGATCGTTTGCAGATGGCCTTCCATAAATAAAGTCTGCTAAGTAGTTTTAGAGAAGATCAAATGTTTACGAACGATGACAACGGACGCAAAGTGGTGACATCATCTCACATGGGCTATATACCAGGTGAGTTATTCTATCCTCTCGATTAAGTATTAAATGTCGTAAAGAGAAGTAGTTAAGCTGTTAAAGATTTTTATCAGTATCGTATATAATACCGACATATTCTATATTAATGTCAGTGAACTAATAAAACAGTTTGGTAGGTAATATGATATAGTGCCAACGACGATTAAACAATTAAGAAGCAAAATCACTTACGCAGAAGACTGAACTTACAGTAATCTATAAGGGTGATAAAACGCCTGAACTCTTTCCTTTCAACAATGAAAACAATTTAAAAATTGAAATCATTTACACTTTAAACCCAATTATACGAATGAAATATATATAAAACTGAATTTAACACGAGTACATTTGTACCTATAAAATCCGGAATCGAAACAAGGTGATCTGGAAGGGTTGCATTGTTGTTATTGATAGAAAGTTTAAAATTCAGTAGAGGACCATGAAATGCTAGAGAAGGAATGTGACACTGTATCGCTATATCAATTCTTGACTATGGCTTAAGAATTTCCAAACTGATAACAACAATCTGTATTTGATAAAACCCTTGTAAAATATCTCGAATCTCAGCGAATTACACGTGCTCTAAGATAAATGAAAAGTTTATATTTTCGGTAAAGTATCGTTTTGTTATGATCTTCCTTAAGTACATTTTCTCTGTTCTTAAATGGATTTCTGCGTATGATTATTTTTGGGAGTTACGGGGAACTTATCTATTAAAGAGGACACATATATCTAAGGTACAATATGCCATTATTATATTTCCGGAATAGTTGTTCCTGCATTTATCACCCTTTTTATCACTTTCGTTTTTCGCCGAAAATTAAAGCCTGCCTTTTTCAAAATTATTCCACCTATCCAATAAAAATAAAAATCCCTTACCATTCTCATCATCATATCTTCGACCGTTTCGGTTATGTTCAACGATTTCGCTGAGAGCGGACTAGAGAGAGAAAATTTCATAAACGTAAACCGGTTTAATACAAACAATTTATTTCCATTTATATTCTATTCTTATGAAAGGATTAATGAAATATAATAAACTAAAATGATAATTTCAAAACAAATTAATTAATGAAAAGGTTACTACATCATTCATTAATATCGGTTTATCTCACGGAATACTAAAGGATATAATTTTGAAAAAAAGAAAAGAAATATTTAGTTGACATGAAACCGATTCCATTTACCCGCGAATTTAATATTACAGTCTTTGGTTTTATTTATAATAGCACTTACTGCTGTCTTGAGGTAACATTGTCCTTGATATTTGTATTGAGTAATTCTTATTGTCTGTGCCAATTCGTTCCTTATTCATTTATTCATACCACAGGTATATTGTATAATATCACAGTGTTTAAGGATGCTTGCTGGTCATGTTTTGGTCTTTTTGTCAGATTTTTGGAATCCTCGGATTTTATCCATTTCTTAAACATGAATTTTTTTGCGCATGAACCCCCACTATTCTTTTATAATTCAATCATATATACCTTCAAATGGTATTTGACAAAATTTTATGAAATCCTTTCTGAAGTTGTCAATGCAAAGACAATGGAAAATCCTGAGAAACTCCATTTCCTGCATATTTTCAAGGCCTTTTAGCTCTAAAATGAACACATGAACCTATATTTTTTTCTTGCTTATTAGTTTACTATTCATATGTTCTCTCAAACTAAAACGTCTATTTCAAATCCTATTTATTTCCAAACAGACCAGCGATCATCCTTAAAGAAAAAAATAGCAATACTCTTCATCTAAGATATTTGACACATTAAATGCAATAGTTTTTGAGTTACTTAAGTGACTTCCTATATTCATTATAATGTACAATTGTTATTCATGACAAAATAAGAGTATTAAGTGTTCCTCCTATTCTTAACGTGTTTAATCGGTGGGATAAAAATACATTATAATTTTAACCACTTCCCAGTGATTAAATTTCTACGTGGGAAATACCGCCGTTTTTTCTACAGTTATTGGAACGATAAACTAGAGAAGTTCCGAAATGACGTCAATGTAAACAAACTACATAGCAACGATATTGTCTTGAAGTTTTTGTCGAAAATCATAGGATAAACAGATTCTCCTTTAATTTACTCGTGAGTTATGGAATTTCCCTACCTTCAATAGTAAAATTTAGATTTGATCACGCTCGCAAATGGTCGCGTGTTGAAAATCGAAAATTCAACTATCTCGGATGGAGAAATTCCATAAATCACTCGTACCTGAAGGAGGATCTATATTTATTCAGGTTTAAATAAATTTATCAATAAATCAGCTGAATGACAGCCCGTAATTAAATCCACTACCCGCGAGAGGGACTAACTTGCACATCGACTGGTGAAAGGTAAAAATATGTGTAGGGACAGTAAATCAGCCTTACAACTGGCCATACATCTGTAAAGTTCTTGCAGGGGTTCTTTTTATACAGAAATTATGGTACTTTCCAAATGAAGGGCATGGGATTTCAAAATACAGCAAAATGAATAACAGTAAAGGTGAACAATGACATACCAATCAATCAAAGCAACCCAGCTGACACCTCCTGTCAAAAATAACATTAAAGAGCACAAAACACAAACAAATAAAATAATCTGAAAAGCTAGACCAAATAAATTAAAAAAAACAGAGGATTTTCTATTGTAAGAACAAAGCTGTCTCAAGAACCAATTCTCGAAGGAAATGGTTTAATATATATTAAACCGACCTAGTAAAGCATAAATAAAACATCATGATCATAATATACAGGTATATACCTTATCAAGATAATCTATATTATCGGAGCATCGATAACAATCTTCACCAGCTTAATTTCTCTATTGAATATATAAGTTAATCTAAAGCAAAGGTAATACTCTATTAATAATCAATAAAACAGAAAGGTTAACTGACAAAATAATCTATTAACGCCACACAATCGACAGGCCCCCAGACAAAAACACAAAGAAAAATAAAATACAAACATAGAGTCAGGATAGTCTGAAATTGTACAGACACTGATCATCGGTAGGGTTAAACCGATTTTGTGGGTACCAAAACCTTCCCTCATCTATCTCCTCTGGTGTAAAAAAAAACACGACATGGCCAATGCAGTATGGTTAACAACAAGGATACTGCTAGCAAGAAAAGTATAATCGATTTAATAGGTACATAATTTATGTAGCATTGTAAAATGTCGAATATAAACGGATCCAGTTATCAAATTCGCAAGTGAATTGCGTACTTATATCTTACATTATTTAATGCATTATTGGGGTATTAACATACCTCTTATCTTTTTTTACACATTTTCTATTCAATGTAAGCTAATTTAAGAATGAACCTTGTACTTTGAGAACAAAAAGAGCAATAATAAAGTCATAGTAAAAATGGTAGTTTTTTGCCGAAAATAAAACTTCAGAAAATCGCATTGTCCAATAGGATTACAGATTAAAAATGTTGAAATAGTTGTAAAAAATACATTCTTTGATACCAGCTTTGGTGCACAAGATGTGCACAATTCTATTTACGATTCATTACTTTTGTTTAGAGAATAAAATGTCTAAAATAAAAAATAGTTGGAGAGCAACTGATCTTGTAAATCATGTAAACAAGTGAAACATAACAGAATTATGTTTCTATAAATGGCAAAACTATTCAGGCTGGGTCCTACAAAACATTTTTTGTAGGCCCTTTATGGCCTAAGGTCAGGAAAAAAACATTATTGTACTCGAAACTATACAATAATTGTGTCTTGTGTTAGTAACACATTTCTTAGTTTCTCCCCTTAAAAAATGAAAATAAATATCAGTTACTTTAGAAACTGTTTTATACATAACATTATACAAATCTGTTACACAGGCTGTGCAAATTGACATTAAGTCGAATCATCACCACTGGAATGACCACTATCAGTATTATTCCTTATTTCCTTTGGAACTGTAGACGAAGGAACAGTGGATAAATTGTATGTGAAACTTTCTGGGTCTCTAAAAATTTTCCTGGCAGGTGTATTTTGTTCAAGTGTGCGTGATGTTTGAGGTTCATGTGCGCTCTTCGATTGTCGGCTTTGCATCTCTCTTGTTGAGTATTGATTACCCGTAGATTGGAAATTACAGACTGATTTTACCTCGTTTAGCAAAAGAAACTCGTGTCGCTCTAAGCTGCTCTCCATGATATCAGTTTCTATCGTGCAATCTGTAAATAATTTGAAAATGAAACGACTATTTGGGTTGATAGGGCAGGTTGAATATACTGTATAATCTACCTTAAAACCAACAAGGTTTTATCCACAGTCCAACTATATTCCTGGGCTAAACAAAATGTTCAAATGATTCCACTTGCATTTGCAAAATTCATGAAAACTACATTATAAGGATTGTTTAAATTCTATAATAAATTATGTAACATCCAGTACTATCCTCTTTGAGATAATATCCGCAGGAAAATATTTCATATTAAATTCTATCCATGGATATTTTGGATAATAACATATTTTCCATTGCTGTAAAATTGTTTCCATACACAAACTTGTCATGATTAGATATCAAAGTGTCTGAAAAGACTTTTCTTTAAGGGGAACAATTAAAAAAAAGTGGGGCTTGGTTTTTGTGGGGTAAAAAAAAATCATAATCAAGAGTAAATTACAAAATGAAGAACCAAACAAAGGATATTTTTTATGCAAAATATTTTCCAGGAAAGGTATTCATATTAGATAGTATCCAGGATCAAATTTAATAATGAAACATTCAACATGTTTTTTATTCTTCTTCTTCCATGTTGTCGATTAATGAAAATGATGTTAAACTATAACATGTATAATGGTTTTATTCAGTGTCTGAATATTGCTCACCACGTAACAAATCCTGTTCTGGACAGTATATATGGTATGAAATAATATCCTGAATTAAGATTGGAATACCTATAGCTGTTTCATCAATATTAACTGCCATGTTTTCAATCTAAGCATTGGAAACTGTTTTATAAATTTATAAAATATTTCCCACAGGGTAGAATTTCATCAGAATAGTATTTTTTCTTACATTATCAGCTATCTTACCGATGTAATTAGCCACATTGTAGTTAAAAAAAATGTACTTAGAAACTCTCCCATTCAAAATCATTTTCGAGATCAATTTGAAATTTACAAATAATTGTACAAATTTTTATGTTTTCTTGGACGATCCAAAAATATTAATCTACCGTCAAAACGTTTCGTTATAAATCTAGCATTTAGACTTTCAGAATGCTAAAAAATGCAGTCGACTGAGGTTTCAAGACAGTAGAGAAAAACCTAAACTGTAAATGTACGAAACAAAAAATTGAAACACAGATAGCAAATATTATAAAATACGTGTAATATAAACTACATGAATTATAAAACTTGACATACAATAAAAAAAAAGAAAATTACCAAACAAAACATAATCATAACATTTGCAATTTTAACAAATAATACGATAACTACACATAGATAACAAATTTTAAAGCTCTCCAAATTATTAGAAAATAGGATTTTCTTTTTCAATTTTTGACTGAGACTTTTAAAAACATTAAGTTACCTCTTTGATAGTAGACAGTAATGTCTAATAAATGATTTTTTTTTAAAAAATGAAAGTCTATTGGGCAAAACATATTTAAAGCTCCAATCTATCACAAAAATAATGCTATTGAAAATAACCTTTTATTTTAAAAGTACACCATTGTACCTATTTATACAGTCCGATATATTCACAATCGAAAGGGCACTGTAAATAGTCTTGCAATAAACAAGTTTTGCTAAATTAATCTCGCGTTCATGTCGAATATTAATGTAAAATAGCCTTGCAATGAACAAGTTTTGCTATATTAATCTCGCGTTTATGCCGAACATCTAATTTTTTGCATGACATTCAGAGTTCGCACAAGTTCTTTAAATCATTAAAAATAAAAAACAAAACAGAATATGTCCCTTATTAAAACAAAATTTTAAAAATATATTTTCAGGTTTTCCATTATATACATAGTAAGCATGTTTGGAGAAAGAAAGATAACTCTACTGGATAAATCTAACCTCTTGTTTGAGATATTGACAGATGTAGTCGGGATATACCGTCAACATGGTATTTGTCGTAGTGTCATGATCTAGCAAAGTCAGAGCATTCTCTACATTGTTATATAAAAATGTAAAGCATGTGGCAGTACATTTATAAATGTTTGAGATCTTATGGACTACCCTAGATGTTATGCGAATGATAGTTATAGAAGGGAAGCATTTAACGTTCTCTTAGTGGAAAGTAAGTTATAAGTAAAACATGTCCCATTTGATTGTAGAGTGTGCTATACGTCTGATGATGCACATAAAAGGAATCTCGGGAGTCTTTTTCACAAAATATCTTAAGAGTGCAATCACTGGTGAGTTAAACTAGAATCTGTGTCTGGAAACCTCCCTTCATAAAATGGACTTGAGGCATTTTGAACATGTAAATGTTAGAATAATACAATAACCGTGCTGGGTCGTCCAATAAAACATTAAAGAATTACCATTGTTTATGTAAGTTTCATATCTTATAAAAACGATTATGAGTGAGAAATTTTCAATATAAAAATTAATAAAGATAAAAAAAGAATGTAAATTACTAGATAAGCTCTATCCTAATTTTTGCAAAACCATTATTTTGAATATTCTTTTTGCACTTTGTACATAACTGATGCAACCCACGGATGTAATATGTAATATAAGAAAATATCATGATTCCCTTTTTTTTGAAAATTCCATGGAAATGCTTTGGTTTATCCGGTAGAAATGTTTAAACAAATTCGGGTCCGTTCAATTGTTTTGATTTCCACTTAGCCAACTTTAACTTCGGTGATACAATTAATTCAAAATATACCTTTTGTTACTCACTACTTGTTATACACACGCTTAAATATCACAATGCCATAAACAAATGTAAAGGATATTACCAATTTGGAAGACCAGGAATATAACAACCCAAAAATATGAGCTAAATATGAAATGAAATAATAATTCAAAAAATCAGTTAATGATAGATTGAGATGAACAGGTACTATGTTTACCAACAATAAACTACACTAGTACGGATAATTGTCAGATTTATGGTACTGGGGTTTTTGAATGTTGGATTGACTTAGCATGATTCTAATAATAAATACCTGCTAACAATCGCGCAGATTCTTCGATTTCCATCGTTACATATGTCGAAGAGTCCATCGTGACACATAATGAAGAATACCCCTTATCTAAAACAAATAAGACAAAAATCACATGTTTATGGAGCTTCTAACTATATATCATGTGATAATAATCCTAGCATACTTAAAACGTTATGGCTAGTGCTTTCATGTTCTTATCCTGTTATGATTGCTATGCCTTTTTGATTTCTATGATTATATCTTTTATGATATTGTTCTCTCGTGTTACTGGTTTTAGGATTTTGAATTGTTATGGACTTCGGTCATATGAACTATCTATTTTATCCTTTATTTTTTGTTTTTTGTTTTTTGGTTTTTGTTTTTTGTTTTCTTGCCAATATTTACCGCCAGTCTATTTCTGTTTTATTTATTACAAAAGAACAAACACTCTGCGTTCTATTGCATATCTTAAGTATTAAGTAATAACAGTTGTAAATATCAATGAAGACTGTTACGTATACTAGATACAGATTTATAGGTTTACACTCCTTGCACCCCATTCCTAGAATTTTGGCTAAAAACTGGGAGTTAGAAAACTATCAATCGCGTAAAGTCTAAATTGATAATTAAAGAGAATATAGTTTCTTTTTTGGCTGATACGGACGTTTTAGGTAGAGATATTAAAAAACTTCATATATGTATAATATTCGATGTGTGTCGCAATGTATCAACCAGTATATTCTTTTAACCCAAGCATATCTCCAAATTATTACAATAGAGTTAGGCCTGGTATACATTTATATTCAATATTTAGATTCATCAATAATCCGAAAACATGAAGTTTCATAAATGACACACCAAGCAACTATCGTCATCAGACCCAGAGAAAAAGCAAAAGAAAACAAATCAAACAAAATCAAACAAAACTCACTAACACACGTACATGCCATTCAGAATAGTCTTACTTGGGATAGACACTTATAAGGTTAAAACCTGTTTTCTAGGTTTGTAAACATTCTGTCATTCCCACGAACCGCTGATGAATCAAACTAAATATAAAAGCCAATAAGGCATGTCTATTTACAAGATGACCGCTACCTAAAATGAATAAACGTATCTAAGTGGTATGTAACCTAGATAACTACGTAAATATATCTCGTTTTCACTGTAAACTAGGCTTTTGTAAGTTGTTATTCGGATACTATAAATTGCACCATTAAAAGAAATATCCAGATGTAACACTGTCATAAATGGATTTGTGGTGTCTTCTGTTGAAATTGGCAATATAAGCGAGAGGCAAATTTATCATGTATATTTACATTTAATTGAAAACATTTTACACGTTTGTATATTTTTAAGATGCCAACGATTTAATATACTGAATGCTTTATACCTGTCTCATGATCATCAATGTCTGATTCTAATGTCTGAAGATCTTTAGGCGAAGTGAATGAATCGTGGGTGTATCCGTTGTTTGGTAAGCCATCACTTATAAAACTTTCTGCTAACAGCATTTTGCTGTGTGTTAATGAATCTGTAACAGTGTCCATTTCGGAAGCTAATAAAACAGAATTTTCAATGAATGATTTATCTAGATAGAAAATGAAGCATTATTATTATGAATCAGATTCATTTTGTTAGGGTAGGCTTTAAAATGTTAAATGTACTTTTTGTTCAATTAAAGTAATCATTTTGATAATCTAGCTTTGATCATTTGGCACTGCAACGTTAAAGTTACCATCTCTTTTCATTCGTCTTTTCTTTACATTATAGATTATCACCACAGCCAATGTGCAAAGGAGAAATGTTGTTCCAAGGACGACCCTGTGAAAAAGAGGTGAAATCAAATATAACTTATGTGATTTCCATTTTATGATATTGTCTGCAGTTTTATTTTTCTGTTCATACGAACATTTATAGAATATATATATTTCTTGAAAACATTATGCCAGTCAAATTAATAAATTGTGAGACTATCTATGCCGCAAGATAAATACAATATACGTAAATACTATGTAAATTGCCAAAATCTACCAAAAACTTTCGTATTTTCAGTAATTGGATAAGTAGATGTCATCACTTCGGAAATTTAATGGTCGTCATCCCGCATTCATTGACCGTTACAGTGTTCCAATATTTAAGATGATGTTGGACCTGTTCCTACTGTCGTAACATTTCATGTACCCCCACCGATTTGTGACTTTGAACTTCACGATGGGGATGTATACGGAGCAGGAACTGCTTACACTTCCGGAGCACCCGATTGCACTCCTGGTACTTATAGGAGTTGTTCAATGTTTTTTAGTTTTCAGTGTTTATTTGTTGCGCTTGTGGTTGTTCATTTGTCTTTCCGGGTTTGCCTGTTTATATATTGGCCAATAGAAAGCCACATCAGCTGCTGCAAGGTAGAGCCAATTTTTAAGAAGTTGTGTTTCAATTGGGTCACTCAATATATGATAAATGATAGTTAAATATCTTGGTACCAGAATCAATCTTTTGCTGTGCCTATCGTTAAATTAAGTTGCTACCTATAGTATGCCAGAAAACATTTATCTATTAATATCATGAAGGATATGTCTTCAACATTACATCTTCCGACCCAACCTTACACATATTAGAGAAAATACCATAGTTTTATACAATACAACTCAGTTTGTAGATTTTTTTGTAGAAAATTGTTTACGCTGATTGTAAGAGCATTACATGTATATAAACGTAATGTTATATTTCTAAACCACTCACAAAAGCACTGTTTTAGGAATAGGACTGCTTGTAGTTTTAATTTCATTGTGTACTGAAAATAGAAATGTATTATAGCTATATGGAAATATTACATTTGTCATTCGATGTTACCGACACAAGATAATAAACAAAATTTGATTTCCTACACGTAAAGTTAAATTTCGAAAATGCATAATCAATACTAGTAATAGGGTACGAATACATGAAACAAAGAAAAGAAACATGAAAATGAAATGGAAGCTGTAACAGCATCTCCTGTACTCACTAATTCAATTACCAGTCTTTTCGTAAAATAAGGATTATTATAAAACAGTTATATTTATCATTCAATGAGAAAACCTTATTCATGACACGTGACCGTACAATATCTTTTCCGTATTGTACAACCGGAAATATACAAAAAGCCGTATTTTTATCGTATTGTACGGTACGACGCCATCTTTTACGTAAATAATGTATAAACCGGAAACGTACAGAAAAGGCCGTATTTTTTCACATTGGACTGCAGACGCCATGTTGGTTTAGCTGAATATTAAATAGGTAAAATATGTTTTATGAATTATAGCCTTGTCACTGTGATACATTGTGAAAAAAAAAAAATTTTTTTCGCATTGAACTTCATAGTTTGTCCGAAAATGGAAATGAAAATTGAAATCGTTTTGTTTTTTCTTATGTTGCAAGTTAAAATTCCTCTTAATATTCTTGTTACTGACTCGACGCCTTCGGTGTCTCGTCCAATACGGTTTTCAATACAATACCGACTCGTACAATATTTTTCCGTATTGTACATAACACTGTAAAATAATATATTATTATGTGACCAATACATCAGTCACAAGTCAATGTCCTACAAAAACCTGATCAATCGAAAGAGAATCAACCAGTAGATTCAGGTACTGTACAAAGATATAACTTTGTCATTGTTATTGTCTAACAAGTTTTATATTTACAAGATAGTAAATACATATTTGTAAATGGATAATACAATATTTCTATTGTTTGTGTTTCTCAACACAAAAAAAAAGAAATAAATATCCATTATGTGCTATTGTGGTCATCAACAGTTGGGTTTTTTCATGTTTTGTACCCATTTACGTGTAGATAATCATCAACGGAGTTATTGATAGGTGACGGTTGTGATATTGAACACTCTGGAAGAGTAACTCACGGATACAACAAATTAGTAAACTATCGTATTTAATTAGTCCAGGAACAGTCACAGGTCAAACCCGGTCACCGCTCAGTCAAAAACGCATCCATCAGAGAGGTTAAGGAACTGAGGGAAATCATTGGCTGTCGTTAAGTAATTGTTGTGTAACTGTCGACCTGTCCGGTTTTTTTGTTTTTTTTAATTTATTTTATTTGAAAATTGGAAAAGAAAAATGACACATTTGTTTTGGTAACGTACTGTAATCCTTAAACTTAATAAATCATCCACAGAGGAATGGGGAATCTGCTCCATTAAAAAAATTTAAGACATCTTTGCGTTTAAATGCATTCATAAATTATAGTACGCTAAGGCTCGATTTAAAAATGCAAGGCATCTATGCATTCATTAATTATTGTATAGGTAAGGTCATTTGTAACATTTTAAAGCCGGAAATACTTTTAGTCAACATTTTAAAGCCTGAAATACTTTTAGTCAACATTTTAAAGCCGGAAATACTTTCAGTCAACATTTTAAAGCCGGAAATACTTTTAGTCAACATTTTAAAGCCATTTTAGTTTCTAGTTCACCTTGGACTAATGTGAGCTACACCTTATGTGTTGTATGTAAATGTCAATTCACATTTGCCGTTAATATCTCAGTGTAGAAGCATATTTCGTCAATGTTATGTTTGACAACAATGCAGTTTTAACATGTACAAAAGAAGAATAAAGAACAATCACGTGTAGCAGGAAAAATCATTTTGTGGTCAAATCGTGGATACCTGGATCTAAGGTGGTAGAACAATTCGCTGCTATATCTCTTGTTATCGTTGAATCGGTAATATTCATCTTTCATTATTTCCTGTAAAACAAATGACATGCTTAATAAACATTGTACAATGCATGAAACCATTGTTCTAACGATATATTGCTTTTTGTATTAAACACATTGTAGCATCAAACATTTAATCATAAGCATATTAAACAACAATGTTTGCCCTGTTTAATCAGTTAATCATGACGTCTTGATTTTCATAATTGAAATATTTTTGATGAAGCATATAACTTCTTTGTCAAAACTTTTCTGATCAGAATCGAATGAAAACTTTTTATAAAGTACCTCCCGTACACTAATTCCTTGCAAGTTTGGCTTATACGAGATTTTTTTATTTCAAAGATGTTGAAACTTGGTTTCTCATACTAGGCTTCAATGCAATCATAGGTGCACCAACAGCTACCATGTTTGGTGTTCGATCACCCGAAAATGAGGAATGTTCGAAGAGAGATTAGAAAATTTAATAAGACAGCAATAGGAATTGCCTATAAGGGCAAAGTGTTTCATTCGATTTAAATGAAATGAAGAGTTTTTTTTTAAAGACCTTCCACATTATTCCTCCGGCAAAGAATAGTTATAACTGAAACTGAGTATATAACCAATTGTTATCCAAAAACGAAAATCATTGGGCTTCAGTGCAAACCTACAATGTACATTTACCTTGACATTAAGCCAATTTCAGTCTAATCACAGGGGTAGGGTAGAATAAACCTGAGTCATATTAGGTCAGTGACTGATAGGACATACATTAAGACCACGGGTAGCGTAGTAAATGTACCAGATTACGTCATGTCATTTCCCGCGTTGTCACGACAACTGAATTTCAACTTCAAACGCAATTTTAAGGAATGGTATGTAGGTAAAGGGGCAATACTATGATTGCAGGATAAAGATAATACAAGGTCATTGTCGAAAAATATAAAATTGATTTGGAATATCTGCGAAACATATGGGAAAAGCTCGCTAAAGCTCGCCTTTTCTCATGTTTCTAAAGTTCAATCAAATAAATTTTATTTTTATCGACAATGACTATGTATTCTATATGTATGTGTCACTGCAGCCACCAGAACAAAACCTGTGCATCATTACTGTAAAGATCGAAAAAAATTGACATTCGGGAAAAAGAAATTTAAAATTTTGAAAACCAAGAATTGCCTCTGGTGGCTATGTTTCTCGTCGGAATAAATGAGGACATTTGATAGACTCCAATCCATGCATTTTTCCTGGAAAGTTTTGTTAAAATGGCCCACTTGTTTTAGAGGAGACAAGGGAGGATTTGATATCTTTGTCTTGATTTTGTATGATAGTTTTGGGAATCAGACAATGATGACAACGGAAGGATAAACACGAATACAATGGCCGCTTAAGATAAATATGGGTAACCAGCTGTGAAATAAGAAAATAATCTTTTTTAAAGAATGGTATGCATATGTGTGTAGATGTCATAATGCTTCCCATGAATATGTTCTTAGGTTTTCAGGATGTTTATTTAGTGTTCCAGTGAAGTTTATATTTGACCTAGTATTTTGAATGTGTATCCATGTGAACAGATGGTTATTTAATTTTATTTTAAAAACAATCCTCTGGACTTGAAATACAAGGCTTTAACCTTTGAACTTTATGTCGATGAAAAAGGATAATCCCAGTTAAAAATGTTTCTAGGTCATTCATAGTATAGTTATCTTATTTTTTATGAAATAGTTGACCTTGAGTCAAAGTTTTATTTCTTCCCCAACAATTGTCATTCTTTGATCCTTTTATATTTTTGACAGAGATTGATATAGTTATATCGTTTCATCTGATATTACCCCACTTCCCTATCCGCTCCATTGTACCGTTTGCTCTGTATATGTGTAAATGAGGTCTTCTGCAATGTTTTTATTGTCACAGTTATAGAGATTGTCTTTAAATTGCTAAATTGTGTGAAAACTTATTTTTAGTTAGCTCCCTCCATTTAAAGTTTTGAATTCAGCTTTAATATGAAGGTTTATTTTCAATTGAAATGTTTATTCAACTTACTGGGTTATTTTTTCATCTTTAAACATTTTAGACCTTAATTTCGCGGATGATGACGAGTTAAAATGTGTATTTATCATTATAACTGAGTAGACCTGTCACCTGGTGGAATCTAAGCTCATAGGTTATCCGTAGCTTTACTACTAATATTTCGATATATTAGTGTGAAATTTATAATTAAAATGAACTTTTATTATGGCTATAAACGTGTTAAATTTTGCGATAAATATGGAGCATCTCCCTCTTGCATAGCTCTGTCCTCTGATTTTTTCGGCTTTATCCTTCAGGTAATTCTGACATTTCATTTTTTTATTTGCCTTTTCATGTTCTTTGTATTTTTTTTCGGTTTTTAACCTTTAAGACTTTGAGCACAATTTATCAGTCGAAAATATACGACAACTGTACATCTCTTGCATCAAACCCAATATCACGAAATAATAATTTTGTAATATATTTAATGCCAAAAATGGAACTGACTGATAAGTTTTGCTTTCAAAACATATATCGTTAGTTCGACTATTCCAATCAACGTATAGTTAAGTAAATTCATTCAAAGACTTATATTAATCATCAGTAAGAAAACAAGGTATCAAATAATTCCAATTAACTGTAATATAAAATTAGGTTCGTCGACCACACGAATTCATTACTCGTAATGCGGTTTTTCAGTCTAGAAAAATATCAAGTAAACGATTTGAAAAATCATTCTTATTCAAGATGGATTTCACACTACTTTTTTTTCTTTCATTGATAGCAATGATACGTGTAGTTTTTACTCATACGCCACTGGAAGTGCATTTTACATATAAGACCCTATGGACAAAAAATCCACAACAGTATAGTGACACGGTTAAAATCTTTCGCTGTATTTTTTTACACTCGTATAACTTTTTTAAATCTTAAATATTTACCTATATTTTATCGTAAACGATGGTATGCAATGCATTTTTATGCTAAGAAATAGAAATATTATGCTTAAACATTACTAAGTTCAAGTTGCCAAGAAAGAAATTTAGAACCAAAACCATTCTACTGTCATAGAAAAAGAGATGCAGCCAAAAATTCGTTGTGGTACTGAGTGTCCTCCACGTTAAAAAAAAACTCTCTTAAAGACAAATGTATGTTATAACAATCTCTTAAAGCGAAAAGTTTGTATGTAGACACATTTTTAGTAATCTATTTGTTAGGTTTTCTTGGGCGAATCTTTAGAGACCACATACCAGACTATGCCTACAAAATTTTTGAAATTCTTTACGCAACATTTTGAAAATAGCCCTAGAAGTGAAATAAATACAGGAAAATGGTCATTCTTCTTTGTTGGTCAGTGCTGGTGAAATTCGTTGGTCACACCGGAAATCTATATTACCCTATTTTCCATACCACACATGTACCAGTCCCGATATCATCTCACGACCTATATCTGCTTTCGACCACGGCCTCAAACTGATATGAGAGTCTAGGGACGACATCGGGACTGATTTGATATAATCTGTATATATCGATAGCGTAAATAGTGCAGAGATCGACAGCAGAATTGGCATGTGGTGCTGTTATGTGTGTGTAATGGTGTGTATGTAATGGTGTGTGTGTGTGATTTTTTTATTTGTACATGTGTTGATATCGCTGCATATTAATTCGAATCAGATTAACTAAAGGGCAAAATAAATACATATTACAAGACTACCCACTTTTGAAATATCGACCAGTCTAATTCCAGAAATAAAAATCGTTCTGTAAGGATTTTACGGTCGATCTAATTAATTTTGTCAAATAGTGTAATCTTTTGTTGTTTTTGTTTTTTTTCTCCTTCAAATTACACTAGCTCATACCATCAACGCATAACAAAAATTCACAATATGAAATAACGTCAAACAATAACACTTAAAATAATAGAACAAAAATAAAAATCCAAGATTTTTCAAATTTTAAAAATAAAATTAATTTTAAAATTGATACATACAGCTAGCGCCCAAGCATCTCTGTTTAGAAAGGAAGAGAAATTCGGAAAATCCACAGCTAAAATTAGTCATACCTTCTATAATGTAAATAATGCGGAGGGATAATTGTCTTTTGTTAATAAAAATGCATTGAAGATGAATGGATGAAAAGGTCTTATAAAAAGTTCACATTTCTTTTGTACGCTTTTATTTTATTTTTGTGGTTTTCATTCAATAATTTCACTTACGTCTAGTATTTTACAAACAATAATGTTCTTGATGGAGAAGATAAATGCATTGAAAAAAAAAAGAATTGCATTATATTTCTGGGCACAACCTCCTTCATCGGATGCAAATCTGACAATAAAATCAATCAGATTTGCAGCCAATGAAGGAGGTTGTGCCTCCGAAATATAATGCAATTCTTTTTAAAGCGTTACGTTTAGTATACATTTGTGTAATGCAACAGCAAATACTAGTATATAATATTAATATAACGATAATACACATGAACATGGACAACACATGATGGATTACATAATCTACCAATGAAGTGAAGCTGTCATTAAAACAAATCTTCCAGTTCTTCTACTGATATACGGATAAAATATTACAATGTAAAAATTGTATAAATAATTTAGAACATGCAGGCACCGTTACTGTTTTTGGATTTCAAAGCATTAGTAACATAAAAACGAGCTCTCAAACCAAATGTTGGAATTTACACACCATACCTTTGGAATAGAATAATGTACTACGTTTATTTTTACAAGAGAATATATACAAACGACAGAGGTTTGGATGCCTATCAAACCTGTTAAACCCAACAACATCTTTGTGTTTTTTTTTTATATATTTATTTGTTGTTTTTTCTTTGTCAGAGTTTAATGCTCGTTAAATAGTTTTCAAAATACTGTTAAACCAAAAGCTAAACATAACATTGTATATATGACCTTTTTTTAATCTTGAAAGTGATCGAGGTATTGGAACGTTAATTTGCTGCAAAAAAATTGTTTTGTCAACAAAGCACAAACCAAGTAAATGTGTAATAATCAATGAGTTTGTAAGCTTAAATCTTTGTTCTTATTTTTAATTAAAGGGGTAGACTGTCCTTCCCTCCGCTGTACATTCCACTGTCTATTTGTTTGTCATTGACATACGGTTTAGAATTTGAATCTCTATTTTGATCCGTTGAAATTGAACATGTCTGTCCTGCAATCCCGTAGTTGTGAATCTCCAAACAACTATTTATACTTTCTGTGTACCTGTCTGACTCTAAAAAATAAAGTTGTTCTTCTACATGTGAGCTACGTCAAAAAACTACTTGAACAGACGAGGGTGTAAATAAATTATACCAAAACAACTAGAGAAGATACCTTAAAAGAACAATTCAGCCTCATCTTTATCATACGTAGTTTGCTTTTTTCGACTTCACAGACTTACTCAAGATAAACAACAAAAACATGTGATATTTGCATATCGCTTGTGCAGAATTAATCTAAACTAAAATCGATCACTGTTGAAAAACAGCTAGATAACATGTCTTGTTTTGGTCTTTGATGTCCGTCAACATTGTCGGATGGTTCAATACTATGCACTCAAGCCCACTGAGTTTCTCAGTGAAAGCACTCAGTTTTGGATTTGCTCTTCAACATTTGGATTATTGTTTTAGTTTTCCAATCAACATTCTAGACCTTGAGCACAACTGGTGAGTTTTAAGGTGGTACCCAACACTACAGGGAGATAACTCTTAAAAATCACCAGAACGTTTTAATCAAATTTAATATGTAAAGAGAAATTAAGCTTCTCTGTGATCAAAATTGATGTTTGCCAAACTGCATGCTATATATTCAATGAAATTATTCCCGTGAAGTGTGAAATTCTATTTACTAAAAAAAAATCAACTTTTATGTCAACAGGTCAAAGTAAATATTTCCTAAAAAATTTATGAAAATTAAAGGAGCCAAATTTGTTTTAGTCAAGGTGTTGGGTACCACCTTAAATCCGAATGAATAACCCAAAAACGTTGATGAGCAAATTTAAACGCTCAAATTACATCAACTTTAAATCCAAAACCATGCAAGGACATGCTATGAATGACATTGATACTCCTCAGTCTCAGAAAATGTAACAACTGTTTGATATACTAGCTTTTGTTTCTGCTTCTCCAATTTGGGCCTTGGCCACTGCTAACGAGGGATAAGCTGACATAAAAAAGATAGAATAATAGTTGGAATAATATAACCGTGTTGGTTGTATTTCTAAGGAGCTCGACAATTACAAAGTTTAAATTGTTTTCCCGCATTCAACTTGAAACACCATTTCACAATTATAAGCTATGTACTCATTACTGTAATATTTGATTGGGTGTATTATCAACAGTATTATGGAATATACTTTTTTCCATTTTTATTTTTTGCCATGGAAAATGTTTGTGTACCAAAACAATATGAAGGGTAAATAAAAAGTTTTATATCTAGAAATGAATGCAAAACCTGGACAACTTTAAAAATGAACTTCATATTTACAGGTTTATACGTACCTGATACTAAATACCCGTATTCTTGAATAGGTCGGACCTTTGCAAGTATTGACATAGGAGAGCATAACGACGAACCTGTTAAATTACAAAAAATACGGTTCTTTGGATTGGACAGTAATAAAAATACAAGGTCTAACGGATTCTTATTATATAATTATTACTGACACAGCACCTTTAAAATGGAAAAAAAAATCAGACGACCTATATTCACATCTTTAAAAAATAACTATTAAATTTTCTGATTTTGAAAAAAAAAGTGAAAGATTGTGCACATTTATGGCCTTACGCAAATGTTTACTGTTTCTATAAATATTGAAACCGTAATTTGGCGAGATATTTATCGAACTTCAAACGACCTCGTTGTGAACTGTCTTGACTCGTGAGACGTGCGACACCGGCATACACACAATATTTCACACTTTGCCGATTCTACGTTGATTCGGCACTCACGACGAAAAATTTAATTTCTACAATGAAACCTTTACACGTATATGCTTCACTTGTGCAACCATTATTTTCTTGAGAAAACTTTATAGTTTGTAAGCAATGTCTCTCAATAATCATGGCATTTGATAAAAACAATGATGATGATGACGACTTTATGAAGACTCTCATTTTGTCTGTTCAAAAACGTCTTAAAATTATAATTATTCAGATAGATAGGAATGTAAGAAAGGTACTCTTGACAGAAAACTTATTTGGAATTCGAAATAGAGACGTTGTTCATAAATGTCTGTGTTAAAGATAGAATGCGGTCAGGTTTCCAAAGTTCCCAACACATTCCTAATTTCTGAGTTTTAGTTTATAGGTAGTACCTTGGTTTGTAACAAATTCGATAATGATGTCTGTGTAATGTCATTAGCTGCTTGTGGAAATAACCTTAATATGGCAAATGTACACATGTGAAGGAAATATGCACAATTGATGAGTATACACATATTGATAGGAAGATTTTAATTTCGAAGATGGTCTTACATGTATACGTACTATTGTCTGACATAAATACTTCTGAAGTATAATCTGAAAAATGCAAAATGAAAATAATAAGGACCAAATCTGGAACGATTCATTATGCAGGCTCATGAGACTATGGCCTTAAAACATTTATTTGTTTTCCTATTAAGCTACGATTCATATTTAGGTTATAACCTGTATGAAATAAAATGTGCATTAAAAAAATTAAATAAGATATACATGTAAAATATTTTTATGCTCTATGATGAATCAGTGTTCGTTACGTATAATACCTTTGTTTGAGTTGGTAGAATTAATTTCAGTTTCCTGTGTAACCGGGCTATGGTTACATTCTGTCATCTGTGTGTGATATTGTCCCGAATGCTCCTTCAAACTCTCCAAATTTAATTCTTGTCCTAAGGAATTGTCAACATCGTTATGAAGTGATATGAATATAGATGGTTGCATTTTTTCCCCACTTTTCATATGTTCCTTAATATTCCCATTGTTAAGGCTATCCATTGTTGTAGTAGTAATACTAGTATCCTGGTTTATAACCTTAGTTATCATCAAAGGAAGACTGTTTGAATTTAGAGTAGAAACGTGAAGTCTATTTATACTTTCACAGGGAAGTGAAGATGATTGCTGATTTACATTTGTTTGTTGATCATCGAATGTATTTATCATATTCAAACCCACAGACCCATTTTTGTCATCAGTTCTGACATTATCATTTGCGACAAGACCATTGCGTTCCTCAGTAGACTGATTGTTTGCCATGATGTGATCTGGATCGTTATTACGAAAATTTTCTACGTTGTTCAAAGCGTTCTGTACTTGCGATCCATTTTCTGTATCATTAGATACATTCAACTGTCCTATAAATAAATATAAACTTTCGTGTGCAAGGTTTGTATATTTTTTGGTTGAGGTGCTAATATCTCTAAATGAACATTTTAGTTAAATTCCATTGGCCAGGAACATAGATTTATAAATTTTTGCTGAATATTGTTAACATGTATCAGTTTGATTTTTGTAAGCTTAGAAATGCTAGATGTCTTTCTTTTGACTAGCCTTTTTAGATTTTGAGTACTGTATTTAGTTTCGATATTGGAGCTTTGTCAACATACATGTATGCTGTGGTGTTCTCTAAGATATACGTTGTTTCCTTCATTTTAGTGTCATCCGGTTGTGTTCTAAATCAACACTTACAAAAATATACAATACTTATAAAGAAACAAAATCAATTTGGCTCCTGATGGTTTACCTAGGGAAAGTGAAAGTTTACGGTATTGCCATGATATTGATCTTTGTTGCAACTAAAAAATGTATCAATCTACTAAAACTTTATAAAGAAGGATCCAAAGTGTACACAGTTCTATTACAAACATATGAAACCAATGACTATATCAGTGAATATAAACTGCTACCAACTTTCATTACAGAAAATTATTTATTTCCATACCTGTGCGTCTTTTAAATCGATGATACTTTATTATGGCAATTATTGCACATATCGCTAAAAGAACTACAATGGTAATAATCCTGCAAAAAAATGTGTATAAGGTATTTTGTTATGGTACTAAATGTTAGAACAATAACCCCCCAAAACAATTTTGTATACAAGATCTTTTGATCTGGTACTAGATTTAAGGGCAGTAACCCTGAAAAAACACCATCTGCATATAAATTCTTATGTTCCCATACTTAAATGACAATAACCGTATTTGTATATAAGGTCTTATGTTCTGATGCTTAATATAAGAGCAATAATCTTGAAATAAAAAATTTGTATATAATGATACTAAATGTAACAGCAAAACAATGGAAAAAAAACATTTGTATCTAAGGTCTTTTGTTCTTGTCCTAAATTTAATGGCAATAATCCTGAAAAAGAAAATTCGTTTATAAGGTGTGTTGTTCTGATACTAGATGTAAGAAGAATAATCCTGAAAAAAACATTTGTATATAATGTATTGAGTACTTATTGTGAATGATTTTTTAGCCACTATTCTGGCTGACATGCTAAACATCTCCACATTCTCAGGGAGGATCCTTATTTGACACGTGTCTGCTTTTTGTTATGTGTTGATTATATTGACTACCATGTCTTTTGGGGATTTCCGGAAATAGATTTCACTATTCATGCTGGATATATAGCAGTGCAAGTAATGTTCAGTACTGAACACACTTAAAGTTAATAAAGATATAATTATGTATATCTAGCTGTGTCCAAAGACATGTACAAAGAAAGTTTACATTCAATTCATTATTTTGTATTGAATTCGTAAATTGAATTTGACAAAGTATAAATATGATGGCAGGCATATTTTAAATAATTGCGTATTGCAAAAACGTGATATTTGTAATACATTTATTTTCAATTTAAACATTAAATTTAAGTAAAGTCAAGAAATACCAAAGGGATATTCGAAGAAGGGGAAAATCGAAATACTGACAAACCCAGGAGAACAACGGAGACAAGACCAAAAACAATACATGTACTACAATTAAAAACTAAAAAAAAAATATTAACAACATGGACCCCACAAAAAAACCGGGGGTAGAATCAGGTGTGAGGAAGGGATAACATCAATGGAACAGGTACATTTTCATTTGGGAAACGGGTTTTCATACCTGTCAACCAAGTCATAATGACGTCTATAAAACTTAGGATCACTCCAACTTAGGGCTCTGTCAGGGCGTCAATGTATATATCACAAGCTCTGGAATAACGTATGAGTTGTGAAATATATACTCCATACGCCGGCGCTTCTGGAATATTGCCGCTCAAAAATGGGAAATTGACGATTGAAAAGTTAAAGTCATCTCGTTTGTGGTAAACTTTTGTATTCAACCTTTCCCTGATGTATATGTCGAGGTCAAGATAAGATGCAGACTTGGCAGTGTCTGTGGTATCCTTAATTTCAAGCTCATTGGGATAGATGAGATGTAAGAAATTCCCAAAACGTAAATTGTTGAGTGATAAAACACCATCTATGTAGCGTAAGCTGAAATTAAAGGTACGGGATAACTTCTGTTTTTCGTTAAGAAACCCGTCAAGGACGTCTGCTTCATGTGAGTAACGGATTGCTGTGCTATTATAGGTTGTGTTGTCAAGATAGCTTCAAAATAATAGTGAAGTGACAAAATAGTTTGGAAAGTCCGTAAATTCGAAATCTAAGGAAAGTACAAAGTCATGAGAATGGAATACAATAAGCAAACGCCATATCCATGTGATATCTGAGGAAATAAAACGTTAATATGTCGTTCAACTTGCAACAAAATAATGTATAGCATGCATATATATATATATAAATAGTAAACTTTTAAAAATTATTTTGGATTTCTGATCAATTTAATCTGATTATTCTATACATACATGATACTCTTTTCAGTTGTATTGTTCTTTTCTATTTCTTTTACATATTTGCTGTTGTCCTCTGAAAGGATATGGAATTACAAATAAAGTACCTGTCAAAGTGAATGAATATGAACAGTTCGACCTAACTGTTCGTATTAAATCGTGTACTGTTGATTGATCAGTCTAATTTGCTCGATTGCTTCATTTCCAAGATATAGAATACACATGTATTATCTAAACTTTCTTGTTATAGTTGTTGTTAAACTTAGATAATAAAACCGATAACAGGAAATCGACAGACCTTCCGACGAAAACGACACACTAGATTATTTGATAGCAATTTTGGTGCACAGGACGTGCACAAAAAAATAAAACAAAACATGAACGTAAAAACAACATTTATACATTGTAATAATCTGACTTGTTACAGACACTTATCTGTGTGGTTAAACAAAGAGTATGAGTTAACATTGTCGGGCAAATATCTAAAGTTTATGTTACATTTTTTGATATTATATTGTGTGTTACTTAGTATTACTTGCAACAATGGCATTTAAAACACAGATATGACATAATCGACATTTACCGATTGAGCCGTCGTAAAAATGCAGTTAAGGAGATTCGTTGATTGTTGCTTAGCGTCCAGTGATAAATATTTCATGCTTCTTCGGGACGAGAACCAGTTCAATTGATCAAACAATTCAAATAGGGATTGGACGGGACAGACAGCGGAACCAATTTTGACTGCCACTGTAAAAGGAGAATGGTTGGGGGTGGGGGGGGGGGGGTTCATAATCTAGCATTCTGTAGCGGCTATCATCCTACCTTTTTTCGAAAACTACAGAATGGGTCTGTAGCGTGTAAGGAGTGTTGAATTCTCCAAACACGTTACCCACTATGGTCGCGGTCATACAGTAGTCCATAAAACAATTGTTCTATTATGCAAACCTTCACCATTGTCTGTGATTCTGTCTTTTGATTTAACAATTCCTGGAGTGTGTGTTATCTCTTGTACAAGGACACTAAATAAAGTAATAAAACAACTATTCCTATAATATATTTCCCAGTGAAATGTTGTAAGAATTTTAATTCAGTTACTATTTACAATTCACACCTTCAAATTATATTAACACATAACGCAACATGATTTTAGTGATATCCTATAAGACAGAGAGCTTGGAATTTGCAAAAATATATTTTCGTTATCATCATTTATACATATATATATATATATATATATTCATGAAATGATAATTTAAATTATAATTAAAAATTACTGTCTTACCTCTGTGAAGATGTATCGTGATGATATTTGGTTGTTTCAACTGCATTTCTTAAAAAAAAAACAGTAAAGTATATTTTATATCAACTAAAGTAATAGTATAACAAATTTAACAATCAAAATGAGGAAAAAATGAATTATTGTATGAAATAAATTCTGACATCAAATTAGCACAGACATAGCGCACGCTGTTGCTGGTATTTCTGATCTTTTCTTACTTTCAGTGTTGTCGTGAGTAAGAAAGGACTAACATGCACTGAACGTAATTGTTAAACCATAAATGAAGAATTAAATATTTACAATAATAAGAATGTGTGGGAATCAAATCTATGGAACAAAATTATACCAACTTTTTCCACAATAAAATTCTCTAATTTCGCTGTAAATTGTAACATGCTAAAGAAATTACAAATGTTAAATCTCCGTTAACGTTTACATCGCTAAACCTAATAATCCCTTTTTTGGTGTGTATATTGCATGTAAACTGAGGTCTATGACACCAATCCATATATGAAGTTTTGTAACGTAATAAAAGATGTACTTATGACACAAATCTGATGACTGCCTTTTAAGAACTCGCATGCGTTGTTCCAGATCTATTTTTGATAAGTAATTATTTATATATTACTTACTAAGAGTAAAACAAAGAGATTTTGGAGTGATTTTTCTACAACTTAAATTCCTTCAAACTTTGGGCGGATATTTTATTATTTCACAAAACAGTTCTACTTTTACTGCGTCTAGTCATTTTGTTACGCCTGCAAAATTCCACATTCACTTGTTTCATGCAATATTTAGACAATTGCAACAATACCTAATGAACTTGATATTTATTTAACAATATTTCAGAAATGTGCTTTTTCTGAAAAAAAAAATAATAAAATTCATATATGAATTATTTTTTGTTTTCATTTTATATAAAATTTCCAGATTCTAGTCATTTTGTAATTTACGCAACGCGTGCTTTTATTTTTCTAGTTCTTTTTGGGTTTTTGTGATAATACGATTGTAATTTAAACGATAATAATAAGGATAATAAAAATAATAATGGTTATTATTATTATTTGATTAATTATTTCTATTTTTTATTATATAAAGGATCTTTCACTATTACACTATTTCTTAAAAAAATAAACGGAATGGAAGAAAATAATGAAGAATAGAAATATTTTCGTCTTAATTCTTGTGTAATTCATATCTATTGTTTTCTTCAGAATATAATATTACTTGTTGAAAGTTTTAAGAAAGTCGAAAAATAGGAATAATAAATACAAATATGTAATTACCGAATAATAAGTACATCAATTTTTATACGTGCAAAAATAAATAGATAATACCGTTAAAAAGAGAATAGGCAAGTGATTGATTTTATAACCGAAACATAAAACACATACATGTACGGTATTTAAAAACATGACCACACTATACATGTATAAGGCGATTGACGCATTCCCAAAATAGAGAAAATAGTTTTCTTTTAATGGCTTTGGAATTTGCTTCTTTGTGACGTATTGCTTTTCATTAAAGGAAAAGCCAACGTATTTTTACTATCAATAATTATTAATGGTAATATGTACATTATAAAACGGATAGGTCTTTCGATTCGATGGCGTTAATTGATTGCTCTAGTTCATTGTTTACGTTTTATTATTTATAAACAGCCATTAAGTTTGTTCCCAATTATTGGTTTTTTATGGATTTAAATCAGTACACGAAGGTTATTGTTTAGTATTGTCAATCTTATTTTACCACCCCTCTTTGGTATCCTGTTTTACGTATATACCTTTTGGTAGTTGCTTTGGTTATCCATGTTATATGGGTACAAGGTCCGCATCCAGTTTTGTTTTTCATAGTGCCTTCAGGACATGGTACGCAGTCTAAAATAAAGTTTGATATTTCAGTAGTCAGCTGTCACTATACGCTCTCTTTTGCATGGCGGGTAATTATTTTTTCATGCATTTGATACTCTTTCTTGTAATCTGTTCACATTTAAATGTATTTAACCAATGATCAGTAGGAATGATCCTTATGTGACAGAGGAAATGGTCCTCGATTAGTCCAAATGTCTTTCACACCTTTTCCAAGTAAACTATAAGTTTCTAACCACAATTCACAGCAATTTATACATATTTAAAAGATTGAAGTGTTCTTTGAAATATATATACTGTCAATAACCTAAGCAAGATATAATCTGCGAATTTCATCCATTTACAGTTAAAACACAGTCTGGAAAAAGTTAAAATAAAGCCTCAGTGTTAACTGTTACAACCATACATCGAACAAGCGCAAACGATATACTACATGTACTATATATACTATTTTAATAATGAATAATATGACGTTCCATGTGTATATACATTACGGAAGCTCATTTAGGTATACATTATGTTTGTTAAATGAATATAATATCTAGCTTTCTCATATGTGTGAGTAGTGTTAGTAGACATATATCTGTAGTAAATACGGTTGGTGAGATTTAAAACTTTACAACACTTGGGGTTGGCATCTTTGCATTTGTGGTGTTTTACGTTTTCATATACATGATTAAGATTTTCTAAAACAACCATGCCGGAATCCTTGTATCTTTACGTTGATTAGTTTATGTAGGTCCGATGGAGAATTTATGTAGGTGGGAGGGGGCATTACACTTTCACATGACATGTAAACGGTGTTCATATGTTTGAATGGGTATATATATGTCAACGTACAATTTATATTATAAATAGGAATACATGTATATGGAAGAAGACACAAATATTGTTTTGAATATCATAATTACAATAATACAGTTAACAAAAGAAAAACATCATTTCTTTATTAAGTTATTAACGTCGATCAAAAGATAACTCACTACCGCTGTTATCCATTGTTTCACCAATTCCACATGGTATGTCTCTGCTGTGGCACAAACATGGATTGGTACCAAATCTACATTCGTAAGTGTCGCATTCACAGAATTCGGCAAAGCCGCATCCCTTCGCATTATTCAAACGACTTGGTCTCCTTTCTGTGAAACATAAAATATTTAACACAAGTAAATATTTCTTTCCGGAGGCAGATATTGGTATAAGACTATCTTAAAGGTTTTGTGATATTATTTCGCTTATTTCATCATGAACGGTAGTGCCTGTTTGTTTTGTATTTTCCTTCAGGCCATTATCCTTCTTAAAATGAATGTTTTGTATATCCCAAAAATATAAAATTAATAAGTTGATAATTTTTTTCTCTATAAGACATGACGATTTGGAGTTTCATTGGGGTTTATCTGTCCCCTTTTACATATTTTGGTATTCCTTAATAGACCAAGGACGTGACCCTGATATTTTCTATGAAGAATGGCCAAAGGTTGATACAAATTAAACGGAAAAGACGTTTAGCACGGAAATGGCCCTTATTGTTCACTTGAGACTTGTTTACATTAGACCACCAAACAAAGGTCAAGGGATGATGCCTTACAATATCAACTCTGATATAAACACTTACCATACTTTGGCGTACAATTATTCTCTGGTTTAAAACATGATGTTAGATTTGTATTTTCATCTGAAGATACATATTTGGGTTGTACAAAACCAATACGACATGGTTCACACGTATCCGTTGTATATTTATTTACACAAGGAAGTATAGCATTTCCTACAAGGAAATATTTAATGCAGTTAAAGAATGGCAATGGAATGACATATCATTTATCAATCTATAAAAAAAAACAAAATTTGAACCAAACACAATTGAGCTTTCCCTAAAAACCGAGAGGGAAAACGATTACAAACAAAGGAAATTTTGTGGTGAAAATTGGAAAACGGCATTTTATAACAATAGTTCTTTTAGGGACGAGATCAAAAGTTCAGTGTAGGATAAAAAAAACTTAATTCACATAGTTTTTTCACTGACCCCCCTCCCACCCCCCCCCCCCCCCTCTTAACTTAATTTGGGAAAAATTGATTGACCAATATGGGCATATGCATTGAGAGTATACTTTATGTATCATGGGTTCTGTTTATCCTCAACAATGTATGTTTGTTCTGTATATTGACTTGGACATCACTTTTAAAAAATATTGGAAAAAAGTGATGTGTATTTTAGTATGCATTAAAAAAGGCACTGTTAAATTATAATTTTATACATATCATTCAATATAGATACTATGATTGATTTCGCCCCAATACTCTCTGCCAAAAATTTGCTTTTCGCTACTATTTGATGGCTTCATTTTGCTTTAAAAGTCCAAACACATGTTAGGGCAGAAGTTGAATCCGAATTTTTCAATCTATAAATCGATGTTGGATAACAAAACGTACAGCGATTTTACCACCCCCCCCCCCCCCCCCCAAAAAAAAAACTATTTGAATTAAGTTTTTTTTATCCTACATTGAACTTTTGATCCTTTCCCTCATTGTAGTCACCATTGGTTGATACCAATCATGCCAATAGTATATATTAGCATTTGCTTAAATTTCTAACAGAACTTTCAACGACAAATATTGAGTGCTACATGTATCATGTTCCAGCTATTCATTTTTATATTTCCAGCCAAGGTCATCTAGTTTATACATCACCCATCCACTGTTTTATTTTTTTTTTATTTTTTGAGGCGTTATTTATGTATTTATTTATTTTTTCTTTTTGCCTACTTATCGAATTGAATTATTTGAATTCTTCGATATAGCAAACATAGAAAGTAATGTGCAAATATTTGAATTACACTTCAGGTTGAGAGATGTTTTAAAGTTTGAATAAATACAAGTTATCGAATAATGTTATAATATAAGAAGTTTGCAATGAACATGATGAATCGATTCTCTGCAAAATTATTGCATAGTCGATTTGTTAATTTGCTCCTCTAGTGCCTCTAAAATTTTGAACCTTACATAATACATGTAATATTCCGGGGCTTTCATCAAAATCATTTTCTTCATGGTAGTAAAAAACGCAATAAATGAATAACACTATGTAGCTATACTGATATATACAAAGTACCTGTATATTATACTAACCCGGTGGACAATCGTATATACGTATACAGGACCTCAGTACTCCAGGGGCCAGTTCTCTGGTGATATATTTAGATTGTACCACACTTGTAATGACCTTGAGACAATAAAATCAATAGTAGACTAAGTAAACAATTAACAGGCAAGGAAAAGAATTTGAAAAGGGCAAGTTTAACAAATGTACGGGTTGATACAGCGAGACAAAATCCACGATCTACGAGGACGTTCTTATTCCTCGGTAAAGTGGAGTTTTGCTCCATAAAAAGTTAGTATAACTTGTTTCCCAATCCGCTATAACATTCTATAAATAAATAATTTTTACAAGTCCAGATTATAAAAAAAACATTGTATTATCAATTGTGTTGTTTATTATATGACAGTCTGGTTTAGACAAAATGTTAGATGTATGTATATAACGATCCAGCATTGACCAAAGCCTAATTCTAAATCAAAACATTAAACCGAGAATATTGTTAAGTGAATTTATATAACACATAACACTTAAAATGTATTGTAAAGTACTTGAGTTAAGATTTCGTCTTTCATCGTCGATGATCCTTAGCTTATCAGCAATTAGATAGAGTTACTAATGTGTGCTTCCGTTAACCCTTAAATTATTAACAACGAGATATAATAGATAATGTGTACGTCCATTCATCAGTAGCAAAATTCCAGCAGGAAGGGTTCACATTTCCAACTGTTTCGGTATTTATGGCCAATACAGTGATTTCTTGAAAGCGCTCGGATTTCAAGACCATAGCTACTCAAACAGATATATGTTGTTCCTAGAATTAAGTCATGACTTCAAAAAATCTATCATCATTACCTTGAGCTTGTAAGTTATTTTAGGATATCAAAGGAAATCTGACATCTTTAGTTTGTCGTAGTTTTGTTATTGTTTTTTTTTTCTAGCATCGAACTTGGCATTTTACAAGACTTGACATTTCCATATCAGGTAACAAAAGTTTTAAGTTTATATTTGCATACCTATTTGACACAATTAAATTTTGTCATGACAAAAATGAATTTTGTCTCACAAATTGACTTAGGTGTTTTAATTTCCATATCAGGTAACAAAAGTCAATTTTGTATGCAAATAAGTTTATATTTGCATACCTATTTGACAAAATTGAATTTTGTCATGACAGAAATGAATTTTGTCATTACAAAATTGAAGTTCTCATAAAACAAGTCTGTATCACATAGTTTTGTAAGACAAAAATGATTTTGTTTATGACAGAATTGAATTTTGATTACAAAAAGTTCAAGTCCCATTCGGCGCCCCGTATTCAGACTATTCCACATAGCCTTAATGTGCTACACACTTTAAAATAACTCGCGTTTTAAAGTATAATTTTAGGAACGACTACTAGTGTTTGACAAATTAAAAAAATTATAATTGACTTTATCAAATTTTAAAATATATTCTTTGATCACTACAAGAAGAACTTACCAAATTTGTACACAAGAGGACTAAGTATAAAGTAAATATCACCATAGCATATCATATAGCGATATTAAACACTGACGTTGTTTATATTAATGTTCAAGATTGACATTTCAATCAGTGTCCGTGAAATTTCCCAGAATGACTCACATCATGTCTTCTTGATAAAAGCAATAATGTGTTAGCCAGAAACAAAATGCAATTATAACGAAAATATACAGTTTCCTCGTTCCGATTATGAAGTTCCGGTACATTCAATAGTTAATTTCACTTATAATAGAAGTATAAGTATGTCCAATGTGTCATTGAATACGTCAACAAGATCAAAGACGCCTTTGTGTTGTTTTTTTAGTGTCCTGACCCAAAAGGGAATACCAAATATAGCTTCGATAGAACAGATTGGAAGCAGCCTTTCTGGTTGACTTAAATGGAATATTAAATAACTTAGATACTGACTTCTTAAAGAAGCCCTATAACAAGCCAAAACAAAAGGTACAAGATGTATTTAAATTCCAAAAGTAAGAGTATATTTGCAATAAAAACCAATGCTGAAGAAACGTCGCATATCGGGGCAATTTTTATCCTTGTGACAGCTTATTGGAAACATGTGGTATTTCTACTGATCTTAAATTTTTGTTTATTATAAAATCTTAAGGGTATAGTTCCATGGATCTGTCCTAAAATCCTTTGATTTACAGTGTTTGATTGGTTTGAATCTCTTCTTAAATAACAATCCAAAGATACTAATATTAGATATAGTAACTGTATACTATGCTGTATACGACGCATTTCAAGGAGTTACCTCTCACTAGCAGTATTAAAATCGAAACATTTGGAAGACCAAAAACCAAACTTATTTTAAACAGGAAGTACTCAACCAAAAATACCGAAATTGGAAGCCAAATTACAGCTAAGGAGATCTACCATGTGCAATACAAGGAATGAATCCTTATTATTTCTATTATTTTTGAATTTTGCTAAATACTGATAATTTCTGTAACAAATCAATAAATAATCATGTCAGACAAGTCTGACGACTGGGTTGGCGAGTACCCTCGGGGACCTAGGGTCCACCAGCAGAGGCATCATCCCAGGAGTTTCAAAATAACAATCCAAAGTTACTAATATTAGATATAGTAAATTTATACTATGCTGTATACGACGCATTTCAAGGAGTTACCTCTCATCAGCAGCATTAAAACCGAAACATTTGGAAGACCAAAAACCAAACTTATTTTAAAAAAGAAGTATTCAACCAAAAATACCGAAATTGGAAGCCAAATTTCAGCTAAGGAGATTTACCATGTGCAATACAAGGAATGAACCCATAGTATTTCTATTATTTTTGAATTTTGCTAAATACTGATAATTTCTGTAACAAATCAATGAATAATCATGTCAGACAAGTCTGACGACTGGGTTGGCGAATACCATCGGGGACCTAGGGTAAATGTTTTTTTAAATGTTTCTTCCGATTTTTAATATTGATGTCCTGATGAGCACTTCCGAAGATACAGTCTGTTGCATTGTTTAGATAAATGAGCACTACACAATATCCGTTTCATAAATAATGAGGTCCCCAGTTATATTCCTGCCCGGGATAAAAGATGCTAGTGCGTCAGATGGGACTCTTCAGTGTAAAAGGAGCAACATCGGTAATTAGCACGTTGGAAACGTCCTGTAGATGTCGATAAATAGTAGATTAAAATGTTGCTAAAAGGGCCTCTGTCGCATTTGTTAAGTTGCGAAGGATTAGAACAAGTTGATGGGACTTGATGGGACTTGTTTCACAATTTACTATCAATAAGTAAATTAAAAATAGAATGTATCACAAAATACCTCAATAAATTGTATGCACTGTATGGTCATTTCGTTGACTGACAACTCCTCAGCAGTGCTCGAAATCAAAATATTGGAAATCCGGTTAAAGATATAATGATGAATTAATAAGCACAACCATTAAGAACCCAAACAAATAAAACAAACAGGAATCCAAAATCAGCTAAGCGTTACCTTTGCATCAAAAGGAAGAGCCTTAGAAATTTTTGGTAATTTTTTTTAAATATTTTGAACGGAAAACTAAACTAACCTAGATATACTTGTTACCTCCAACGTTCCATTTCCACAGGGGCTCCTAATATCAATTTCTACGGCTTCCTGATTTTTTAAAATTTTCGAGTGGCGGCCATCTGTGATTTTCCAATATAGCTGGTCGAAAGCACTTGTGGTGGCCTATTTTTAAACCAAGTATCAAAATATCAATCAATAACTAAACATTTTTCCCTTATATATTCCTGTTGAAACCCCTACCTCTTTTGAACCCCTAAAACATAATTTTAACCCCGAAATCCTAAAGTGGGTGTCATTTAGAGAAACAACAAACATGGGGTGATATTTGTATAAAATATTGAAACCATCGAGTAAACGGTTTTCGAGAACTTGAGATCTAAATTCCGTAGACATTATTTACCTTTTGGCTGTTTCCATGGCAACGGCAGCCATGTTGGATTTCTACATATGACGTTGCACAACTTTAGATGGTGTTCTATTTTTGTGCCAAGTTTGGTTTGATTCCATTCGGCCGTTTTTGAGAACACTCGAGGACCGTAACAGGTTAGGTTTACAAGCTTTCTGGTCACCAAAAAATCATTTAAAAAGGGAGATATAGGCAATGAAGAAAAACAAGTAGTAAGAAGTAGGTGTTATAGATATATAGATAATATATATATATTAATCTTAAAACTTAAAAAAAAATCTTTAAATAAGAAATATATGCGTAAACAAAGACTTAAATACATAACGACTATATCTTCACATTCAAAGTAATTTATATTCTCGTAATACAAATAACATGCACACAGGACATGTACAATTCGTGGTTGTTCACACTGACACACACTAAGTATCTTTGATATACGTTATAACAGGTTAAACCTTGTTTCAACATCAACATTGTTAAAAATATATCACAATAGACATTTAATATTTAAGCATGAAAAAAAAACTAAAAGTAATTTTATGATTTTAAAGCATTTCTATGATTTAACATAATATTTGCATAATAGGCATGGCAAGGTGTACCAGATTGTCTCCGACGAAATGAACATATCATAATGTGTCTTACTGCCATTTTACAATACATAATAATTGAAATGTTTCATAAAGAACGACATTTTGATGTTTGATAAAGCACCAAATTTTAAATTAAAAAAAATTTGATCACTGTGCCATTAATGTTTTGTACAAAACAATATAATGCGTTTAAATGATCACTATGTTTTCAATGTTATACACTAATAATTCAATTTGAATTGTAACAGATAATTAGATAAATTTATCGGTTGTTAATGGTTGAGCAATAATCTTCTTTGGGTACTATGACGTCACCAACGTATTACTTGGCAGTCCACGATTTAAAAATTCATGGTTTAAGTAAGCTATTCAAATGCTTCTACTTGCAATTTTGGATAAGATTTTATTTTAAATTGAATTATAAGGATTGTTATAAATTTTGGAACAGGATATACACGTATAACTTACTTTGGTCTGATTACGCTTCGCGGTTTAATATAAACAATATTTATTCAAAGAACTAATACTACAATACACATATATAACAAAATACAAAAGGGATTCAGAAACAAGAATGTCGTTATATTAATCTGTCTCCTTAAAAAATGAATACAAGGAAACGACATGTTCACAATTGATAAATTGATGGACTTTAAGTTACAACTTATCACATAAATACTGTACAGATGAATGCTTCAAATGTAAGTGAGAAATGAACAAGTTTTCAGGTACCGTTCGTCCCTCCAGCTTTCGCAAAAAGTATCATTATTACATAAATGCCTAAAAACGCCTAGATTCTATGATGAAGGCAAGGACTTTGTTGCACTTGGTTAAATTGTGTTCGTCACTACGATTTGCTTCCTGGTTTGTGAAGCGTTAACTGCCTCAAAGTAGGTTATATCGAACAACTTGTTCAAAATTTAAAACAAGTCTTAAGGATGATCGCTGGTCTAATAGGATATATATAGGATTTGAAATAGGTGTTTTAGTTTGAGAGAACATATGAATAGTAAACAAATAAGCAAGAAAAAACTATATGTTCATGTGCTCATTTTAGAGCTATAAGGCCTTGAAAATTTGCAGGAAATGGGTTTTCTCTGAATTTTTCATTGTCTTTGCATTGGCAACTTCAGTCTCTCAAAGATTTATGAAAAAATAAAAAGGATTTCATAAAATTTTGTCAAATAACATTTTAAGGTATATATGATTGAATTATAAAAGAAAAAGTGGGAGTTCATGGGCAAAAAATTTAATGTTTAAGAAATGGATAAAACCTGAGGATTCCGAAAATCTGATAAGAAGACCAAAACATGACCAGCGAGCATCCTTAATATATTCATCCCTCGAATTCTTGGTTGAGTAATTCCATATATAATCTTTAAATCATAAAACCACATTGCCATTTTCATTTTAAAATTATTCGAATTTTCTCATTTTGATTGTCTTTGGTTTAGATAAAAAAAAATGAAACCACGGATTGAAAGTATTAATTACCGTTGAAACTTGTTGCTTATATTAACTGTATTTAAAATTTGTAGTAAGAAAGTTAAGAAAAATGGTATTTTGAAAATTGCTTTGAGAGTCTGATGTTTAAAATAATATTTCAAGCAAATACAATGGATAATATATGTATAGTGCATACTTATATATTATGTATAAATATTTTACACAAAAATCTTTATGTGAATTCCAATCCATTCTAAGAAATTTTCATATGAAGACGACATACTGTATACTTTTTGCAAAAACTATACATGGCATACATATACAAATACAACTACAACAATATTTACATTTAGATATAATAATTAATACATTAAAAAACAGACATACATTTAATAAGATATCACACCCATATTTGAAAAATGCCCTATTTTATCTTGCTGACAACACTCAAAACTTGTAAAAATAAACGGAAATAAAATTTCAGATTATGAAAATTCCAAAAAAAATTGTTTGCAAGTTACAAAAATCAGATAATGTAATATTAAATATTATGTACATGGTAAACGAATTAGGACCTTAGCCTTTCCAAATTTTTCACTTTCATAGAAGTATTGATGTCTTATATTGACCTAAAACCATGTGAAAATATTCAGTTACTTGAAAACATCATTATGACAGTATTTAGAGACTGTATGATACGTAGTCTCAAAAGACTGTTTACTTGTCTTAAACGTGTATGACCCTATAGATCAAAGGTGCGTTTGAAAACTATTAGAGCCTCTGTATTTTATCTGTGTGATTTTATATACATCTTGTGCATAAAAATTGGTTTCAAAGAATATTTTTTTACTGACTCCAAGTCCACGAGGTCATCCCTTTCTCAGTTGCTAGTATTTCGATACTAGCCCGAAATTGATAAAAAAAAATATCGTTACAAACTTTTAGAATTTCTGAAAACTAAGGGTATCTCCCTCGTGCATAGATCTGTCCTTAGAGGATATTAGCTGTACCCACTTTTCGATATTTTGGCTTTTTATTAATTTGCTCTTCAACTTTTGACTGTTGCTTTGGTTTTTAACACATTAGGCCTTGAGTACAATCGATGAGTCGTAAATCGACGAAATGTGCATATTGGTATCAAAGAATTGTATATTAAATGGAATTTCAGGAATCCCAAAGATATCATTTTTCTATATCAATCTATCGTATTAGCTTTGTTCATGCTTGCTGTCTTTCTCTCCGTCAGGCGATGAAATGTTGAAATCAGTATTTTCTGTATGACTGTTTTGAACATTTTCCCCAACCAAGGTATGGTTATAATATTCTAAATTACTTCTTATACTCTCGGTAGTTCTTTCGGAAACTGTAACAAAAATATAGGATATCTACATAATAAGCAGGTAATGATAACTATCCTAAATCTTTCTTGTGTTAATATTTTTGTTTTGTTCTCTTTTCTGAAATTGTTTGTCCGGAGGTCTCCCTATTGGTAGTTGATTGATTGGTATATCATTGTTGGCCTCTCCGTGTTATCAGTTTGGATTGTTTATGTAACATTTACTGATAAATACATCTGCATAAGAATGGATTTGATTTTTAAACTGATTTCTATTTTTATATCTTAGGCCCTGATCACAACTGATGAGTCATAAATCGTCGAAATGTACATATCGTGTGTATTAAAATTGGTATCAAAGAATTTATCATATATAGTATATCATTGTAATGGAAAAGCTCGAGATTACGGAGTGGAATGTAAAGAACGTTCAGGATTATTCCGGGCCAGAGATGAAAATTCAGTATCCCATTATACTTCCTGGACAGAGCCTGGCTCCTGACAGAGCAGGTGCTCAGACAGGGGTATGCTGCTCCTAAGTTGGAGTCATCCTTATTAAAGTTTTATGGATGTCATGATGACTTGATTGACAGGTATGAAAAAAAACGTTTCCCAAATGAAAATGGACCTGTTCCATTCATGTTATGCCTTCCTCATACCGAATTTCACATGGGCAGCATAGCGGGTGTCCTGCAGGAAGCAGAGACTGCTTGCTCTTCCGGATCACCCGAGTCTACCCCCGGTTTTTTGGTGGAGTCCATGTTGTTCATATGTTTTTAGTTTTTAATTGTAGTGCATGTATTGTTTTGGTCTCGTCTTCTTTGTTCTCCGGAGTTTGTCAGTTGTTTCGATTGTTCCTTCCTTCGAATATCCCTTTGGTATTTCTTGACTTTATCTATTAAAAACACCAATTTCGGGCGTTGGAATAGTGTTATGTTCAACCAATGTAGAAACGGACCTTTTAATAATTGTAATTTTGCTGATGGTTTGTATTCACTCTACGCAGATAAAACTAAACCTTAAAAAGAAAAACACAAAACACAATAAAAGCAATAGTCATTTGCTTTATTTGTATTGAACCTTTTCCGCGTTTCGATTGATTCAGAAAGCTCTCATTTTGATTATTAAAAATTGAATTATTGTGTGGTATGAGGTTACATTTATACATATATAATATTATGTTTACATGTTTGATATCACAAATCCTTATTCATCCTTACCTGAAACTAAATGATTATATTCTTGTCCAGTTCTCGGGTTTACTATCATTGACATTGGCGAATTAGACGGAATACCTGACAAAAAGTAAAAAGAAACTATATTACTAGACAAAATAACATTTCAGCGTAATAAATATCCCGAGTTAGTTTTATTTAGCAGTTTTAATATTAGAGAATTTAAAAAAAAAATAGTAGTACATAATTAGAACTGTGAGCAAACTCACTAATTTATACCCGCGCACCAACAGTTGAGGAGTCGTGACGACAAAATGCATGGTGCATGTTGAATTGTCTCAAAATCTCTAAGTCAAACTGGGTATAACTCTAGGAAAAATTAATGGTCTAGGACACCCTTAGCATGCGCACATCTACATATATGGGCGCACATCTACAGATATGGATCTTGCAGTATACAAAGTTTCATGAGCTTCAAGTGAAGACTGTTGGAGAAGTCGCGATGACAAAATACGTGGTGAATTGCCTTACAATTTCTAAGTCGAACAGGTTATAACGTAGGAAAAAATTAACGGACCAGTTCATCTTTCGCATGCGCAATTCTAAATATTAGAATTTTGGAGTGTACAAAGTTTCACGAGCTTCGGATGAAGTATGTTGGAGAAGTCGGATGAAAAATTGCATGGTGAATTGTCTCACAATTTTTGTGTCCAACTCGGTATAACTCAGAAAATAAAAATGGACCAGGTCGTCCTTCGCATGCGCACATCTACATATACTAGACAAAAAAAAGAAACGTTACATGGTAATATATTTCCAAATGACACAAGATCTCAAAACTTCGTAACGAGCTTAAGAATTGTCCGATCATTCTCATGTTCACATGGCATCGTTTTCTCGCCAAAACCTCAGATTTTGTGCAAAAAACAAAAAATTTTTTTCGCATTTTTTGAGATTTTAAAAACCGCTTTTTTTACTAAAAAAGTTTAGAAATTGAAATGTTCACATTAAGATTGATGCACGAATAATGTCTCATAGCCATATTGTTCGATTTCAATAATATTAAAAATTTTAATTTTCCAATTCTGTTGATGATTGTGGTCATGGAAATTGAATTTGAGCCTTTCGATAAAAAAAATCCATATTTTATAGCTGTTCTTGCCATATCAGATTATCAGAATTCGCGATGATAAACTGCATGGTGAATTGTCTCACAATTTCAAAGTCCAACCGAGTATAACTCAAGAAAAAATGGACCAGGTTGTCCTTCGCATGCGCACATCTATATATTAGGATTTTGCCGTATACAAAGTTTCATGAGCTTCTGGTGAAGCATGCTGGAGAAGACGCGATGACAAAATGCATGGTGACTTGTCTCACAATTTCTAAGTCCAACTGGATCTAATTCAGGGACAAATAAATGGACCAGTTCATCCTTTACATGCACACATCCATATATTAAGATCTAGCAGTATATTAAGTTTCAGGAGATTCTAATGAAACATGTTTGAGAAGTCGCTGATGCCAAAATGCAACGTGAATTGTCTCATAAGTCCACTTGGTCAGAACTCTATGAAAACTTGATGGCAACAAATACAGCAGACTTTACTTGTCATTATCTAAAATCATATCAGGTTTAGTTAAAAGATGACAAAAGATGTGGAAGTTTTATCGGACAGGCCGACGGGCGGACAGACAGACAGACAGACATGCTGATTCCTATATGCTCCAAAATTATCTAAAATATGAATTGTCCGTCAAAAAAATTTGAGATAATAGCAAATTCGAGAGATCAAAAATAAATATATTAGTTTGAGATTTCAGAATGTGTTAGATAAAAAAAATGGAGATAATGAGAGTTAGCTGTAACTATATTACATTATACAGTATACGTACTTTCTCCTTGTGTTCCATACCCACTGGAAGGGGGTCCTGTAAGTAGTTGAAACGTCTTGTAAATAATTGAAAAAACAGAATGGTATATATACTTTTGTTACTTTTTATGGGGGTTACATACAGAATAAACAATGTGCAACATACATATATTTGATTATCCTGATTATTTAGTGGCTAAACTAGCTGTAAGATGTGTATTTACAAGCGAAGAATGTGGTGTAGTGGTAAGCAAATCGGATTGTAAGGCTAAGAAACGATAAAGAATGCTAGTCCGTCAGATAGAAACAAAATATTTAAATCCGTTTTGAGGACAAGAACTATCTTTAGCATGTTAAAGACGTCTATCTATCAGTCGAAAAGATTTGATGATGACACTGGCGAACTTGGTCTAAGTTGTATTGTTTTGAAAGAAAAAAGATGTAGACATGAAATAAAAACGCTGATCAATTGCTATTTGTACGAGTTAATCTTCAATGTCAAATATCTTCACATCCATCATTCAACATGTTCAATTTATTGTAAAATTATGAACCCTTCAAGTAAAGAGTAGTTACAAAAGGGTCCTTGTTTTCCAATCAACACGCCATGCATATTAAATCTAAAGTACTACTTGTAATTCGAAATGTATGTGTTTATACATTAGAGGGTCAAGAACGCAAGAAAGATACCTTTATCATGACGAAACGATTCCACTTCGCCTGTGTCAGAAGGTTGTGTTATTGGACAAAATTGATTTTCAGTAATTTGTGTATGTCCCGGAATATTCCAAATATTCAGGTTATCAGCGTTCCGGTTTCTGTTGTCAATTGGATTGTGAATAACATGATAAACGGCTTGTTCCGCCTGATATCCACCTTCATTTTGCTTAGCAATTGACACAACGTTATTTACATCTGAACTTTTCTTTACAGGATCCTTCATGTTCTCGACATCGTTTGAAAATTTCCTGCTTTCTTCTTGATTTGAATCAAATTCCACCGTAGAGAACAAATCTTTTTCTTTTTCATTAACAATTTTCGAAATTAGTTCCGGTAATGTTTGTCCAGTGGAAAATTCATTTTCACTTGTAAACGAAGAAGATTTATTTCTTAAATCTTGCATTGCAATGTCTGAATCCAATCTCGCATTTGTTGATTTTACTTTCCCATTTTTCAAATTATTTTTGATGTTATTTTTGGTGACAATTTTCGGTTCTCGGTTTCCAACTTGTTGCACAAAGGGCACATCGGTATGATCCACTACTGCTGGAGGGTTATCCATTAAAGGCCCACGTTCAGGATTTATTCGATCTACAATTACAGATCGGATCGTTATAAATATTCGTTTTAGGATAGTAAAAAAATATAATATCAATTCTAATTTATTTGATTGAGGAAAAAATTGTGAAGAAACAAAAAATAAAAAAAAACATTTCTAGTCAAGAAAGAGGGAAAAATACACAACAATTTCTGTAATGAACAATCTCTAGGGGTATTTAAACATGTTGGGTGTTGTTCCATTGTCGCTTTCGAAGTATTTTTATTCTGCACGTTTTTTTACGCTAATACTAAATTCTGGCAATTAAGTTTGCGATGTCTACAACAGTAATCCATCAAAGATCATGAAGATAGAAACAAACATTGTATGATGCCAATTCCGATGCATATTGAATTTGCAATACTGTGGATTCATTTATTTTCGAGGGTATCAATTTTTGTGGATTAAAGAAAACTTGCATTTTCGTGGATATTTAATTTCGTGGTTTTGCAAAGATCTGCATACACTCCTTCAGAAAATTAGTAATTTGTTGAACATTTAAATTCGTGGTTTCCCTCTGACCATTAAATGCACGAAAATTGGTATCCAACGAATAATAATGAATCCACAGTACTTGAAACCACTGTATTGAACAATATTGTAAACGGTTTTCATTACAAAAAATTACAACACAATTCCAAATAATACAAAAATTTATACAAGAGAATACCGGGAAAATATTTTAAAGTGCTTAAAATTTTGAAATATTGGTAATCAGTATTAAATGTTTCAAGCCATTTTTGTATTATGTCAGATATATAAAAAATATCGGCTACAGTTGAACATGTGAACACGGTTTGGATTGAACACGATCTGGAAACAACTCTCTTTTGTCAATGAATATTCAAAACATATTGTGTATTCTCATGAACATTACTTCAAATGTATAAGCTAAAAAATAAGTAATGTAATCTACAAACCTTCTTCGTGATGTCGTTTATACTTTAGCAGACACACGATTAATATTATGCAAAGTATGGCAGCTAAAACTGCTAACATAATAATTCTAAAAAATAAATAAAAACAGTATTCTGTAAGATGTTTTCCAGTTCTACTATTCATTGATATTTTATATACAAATAGATCATAATAATATATCTGTTTTAATAGCCTTTATTGCATATTATAGTTGGGATAAACTCAAAGACAAAATGCCACTATGTGTTTAATGCATGAGTGAATAATTCATACAGTGCTGGAATATATGTAGAATACTATTTGTAAGTGGACAATCATCTTTTATTTTAATTATTTGCTTATTTATTTTATTTCGTTTTATTTATTTTTTTTATTCATTTTTATTCTTATTATTTTTTTTTCATTTTTATTTGGTTTTATATTATTTTTGTCATTATTTGGTTGTTGTTCCACATCCTGGTAGTAGGGATAATTACCATAAAATGCTATCCAGGTGTCGACAAGTGATTTACTCACTCCTTAGGTGTTTTACTAACAGACGGTGTTACTTTGTACAGCTGCCGACCTGAACATAATAGAAAGTTCGTGCTATGGTAAGCGCCAATCCTCGCCAATACAATTTAACATCGGCTCACGGATAGATTTTTGAGGGTTTGTTTCCATAGTATCGATAAATAATAAAAATAATTTACTGGTAAAGTGTTCCAAGCCTATGAAGACTTTTATCCGTTCAGGCATATTGTCAAAAGAACCGTTGATAGACATTATCATGAAATGTTATCTCTTGAAAAACAACTCCACAAATGTCAGAAAACAAGAAATATACATTGTACAAGTATTTTATGCTTACTATTTATTTCCTAGATTGTTATGGTAAAGTACACGGTAATCTCAAATCTCAAGATTGCTCAAAGTGATGACATTTTCAGAAAACATATGCGGTACTATAGGTAAAAAAATCATTAAAGTATCTGGACAATAATCATAATACTTAAGGAATGTTTCCATTTTAGAAGCAGGGTAATATACAATACAACCTGGATTATGTCAAGCGGTTTATGAATGCCGTAAACTGACCCAAACCATGTTATTGAACCATAACCTGTTCAAAAATTGGAAACATCCCTTATTTCCAAACAGAAGTACAATGATTCCTCTATTCAAGCATCAATAAAGAAATAGGACTATTTGAATTTACAAGTGTCAGATTAATCCGTTGGTGATGTCACAAGACCGAACCAGCTCATACAGTATAATCAATACTGCTCTACACTGTTCAGCCAAATCTAATTAAATTATTAGATGATAACGGTAAATTACATTTCTTTTTTATCGAAAATATATAGCTTGAACCAAATTTAAAGCAAGAATTATATACTTCTCAAGTTGAAACAAACATCGTTGATTGTATGCATCGTCTATAAAAATATGTTAGATATATAGTGTGTTTCCAAAGTTTGCCGACAATTATCGAGATTATTGCCTTTATGTTGTATAAAACAGCTCGAATATTTAGAAGATATCAGAAACAGACATGTTTGGATGTAAGTTTTGATTGTGATACTTTAAAATAACTTACATTGCAATAGATAATTCTGAATCTGATCTGTTGTGGTAAGTTATATATCCAGGTTGTGTCACACTTGTCACTAAAAATATGGATTAATTTGAGATTAATTGGTAATGTACATATTTTTGAGGTGTATTTTTTCAAGGATTTCATCTCATGTGATACAAATTACACTGTACCAAGATATACACTTATGATATCGTGGTGTAATGATTATTGCATCTGAATATGAAACCAAATGTCCCTTGTTTGATTCCATTTGGTATGATAATTTTAGGGATCAAATTTGTATTGCGTATCGAGACCATTTGCTGGGGTGGTCTTCGTAAATGATACTAGTCCGCCGGTTGGGGACGAACAATTGCTGTTCGGTGTTAAGGATGTATATCACCGTAAGTTAAAAACACCCCCTGTGGATGCCGAAAAATCGTCGGCCAAAGTCCCCATTTGTATTTTGCATGACTTTAACGTGCAGGACCGGAACGGCTTATTTCCGGACCCAATTTAGAAGTATAGCGTCAATATATATATATATATATATATATATATAGAAACATAGCGTCCATATACGTAAAAAATAGAAACAATGCATCCGTACATGGAATATCCTTTAAATCACGTGATCGTAATAACCAATGAAGAGGAGACAGTAACACGTACCATATGTAATATTATTAGATACACGTTGGCGAATACGTTGAATCCATATCAATATGAACTATACCTGTATATAATACTTTTGTATTTCGTTGCAATTCTAATATTCAAATAAACAAGTATTCCAGGTTACTCAAACGTTCGATGGTGCACTGTATGTGCATATCCAATCAAACCAAATCTATATATTGTAGCGATCAAGGCCGAAAAGATGGAAAGTAGAAACATAGATAATTTATCACATGTTCATTATAATAGTTCGTAATTAACTTACTATTTTCCATTGTCTTTGTCTTCTCTGATTTACTGAAATATAGCGAATAACGAGAGTAGTAGAACGTATTTCATTTACACGAAAATATATTGATAAGATATAAAATCCATTTCTAAATAAAAGGTATTATCACATATTTTATTGAAATAACGCCGATTTTGCATATGTAATAAAAGCATAATTTGATGCATGTTATTTGCCCCGGGGGCAAAAACATCATACGAGGGTAGATAACATGTTATCTCTGCCCTCTCGTGAGCCTCACCAACGTCATTGCCGCTCAGCTGTAAATGATGGTCTTATCATTATTTATGATGAATTAACCGTTTATTAATGTTCTAAGCAGATTCAAATAGAGGCTTATAAAATCAATTTGTAGATATTGGGGGAAAACCACAGGAAATGGTTCGACTCTTTACTCAAAGTTAAAGAATAACACTGTTTAATAGATGTAGCATTGTGAATGTGTACGTTGTATTCAGGGATTTCAAAACCCTGACAAACTTGCTTGAAAACTGGAAAATCCCAGTAATTCAACAGTAAAATTATAATTCCCGGTAGTTGCAAAATATGTGATAAATAGTCTTTTCAATATTGCCTTGTTATCAACCGATATCAAGATCTCGGGCTGATAAAAAGGTAAATATGAAAAAGACTATGTATTAATCTATAATTATGTATTTAATTCGTTATTAATTAAAATATATTGCAGGCACTATATTTCATGATTGCATCAGTTGGTTAATTGAAAACTGTTGATTCGTCCAAGAAAACATAAATATTAAGACTATGTTATTCATAAACACTGTTTCTGCTCTCTGTTTCAATAATTTCTTTACCACTTCATGTTTCAGTTTCTTGTGTCTTACACTTTGTCTCAGTGTACCCAAATGGTTTTATAGCACAGAACAGGTTTGCATGAGACATAAATTTAGGAGAATTAATCATTTTAATACTTGTAATTTACATGTAATAAAATGATTCATACTCTTTAATACATCGTTGATAATTTCTCTCATGAAAACCTGTAGGTGCAATGCAGCTTATGGATAACCTCGGGAACCTGCATCTATATGATAGAATGATTTTTTGGTGGAGGCAACTAACAAGCTTTGCCATCAATTGTAATCCACCAAACACACATATCGGTGCTAATATGTATCAGATGATGAAAGATCAATTATATACGTATTTTCACCATACATAGAATGCAGCGTATGCAGTTGGGAAACTGTCTCAGTTTACTTCAGACTGGCTAACTTGTTGTAACTTTTTATTTTTTATTAATTCTTTTCTTTTGCTTAATTTTTTTCTTACATTTTAATATTTCAATATTTTTTATTTTATACAGAATGTTAGTAACTTGGGCATATTCAGTTTTTAGTAAGAAAACATATACGGCATATACAGTTATTTCTATTTGTTTGTATATAATACCTCTTTTTAAGGATTAACGTCTTCATGTTATCCGTTGTGTCGTCGTTGGCCGCGGTAGTTCTACATATAATAAAATTTTAAAATAATACTTTTAGAAAATATAGTTATTTGATCTAATGGAATTTAAGTTCTATTTCATAAGGTAAAATGTCCGTGATAAACTAGCCCATGTTCATAACATGATCTTATACTTAAACAAAAATCATTGAATATTAAATTTACGACGTATCTCCTTTCTTGCAAACTTTGTTAAAGTCTGTCTTTATTTTTTCTTCTAACGCCGTGTCAGGAAAATTGAACCCTGTATTATATAACTGGGGATTAAATCAAAGGACTCGACTGTAATTTTTTTTATTCGGTCTATTCTATAAGTGCGGGCTATCTATTATGCATTACCTTGTTTATTTATTAAGGAAAATTGTGCTCATCAAGAAGTTATGTCAAAATGCAAGTAGATAGACCGACAAGGTTTTGACTGCAGATTATTCGGCCCAATGACTGCTGTTCTGGAAGCAAATTGACATGTCAAGCCCGAAATTGATACTTTAAATTTACTATATTACAAAAATAGTTCCTGAAAACTAAGGAGTATAAATACACTAAGCTCTATCATCAGATGTTTTTGGCTTTACCATTTTCGTCATTTTGGTATTTGGGATTTGTTCTTCAGACTTTTCAGATATTGTTTGGGTTTTCAATATTTAGGACAAACTGAACCGTAAGTCAACAAAATGTACACATCTAATGCATCAAATTTGGTATCAAAGAATGTTTTGAAATAAATAGTCAACTGATTACCTGTCTCCACTTGCGGACTGTGTATCATACTTGCATGGACCACACCCAACTTCATGTTTCACAGTATCAATGGGACATTTTACACATTCTGAAAAGTACATGTGGTATAATATTAATCAAGTAGCGCATTTTTCGTACGTACCGCTTCGGTGGTCTCGTGGTACCGTGCTCGCCTCGAGTGCAGAAGGTCGCGGATTCGATCCCGGATCAAACCAAAGACATTAAAATTTGTATTTGCTGCTTCTCCGCCAAGCACGTGGCATCTAGGAGTAAGAATAAGATCTACTGGTCGGCTCGTAGTCAGTATAATGTGTCCGAGTGGGGTGATATGTCTTCTTGCGTACAGTTACCCCGTGAGCTAGCACATTAAAAATCCGGCTCAGAGTGTCGGTATGGTAAAACTCAGGGATCATATCCATTATCATATCAACATGTTCTCGTCCTGATATGCACCTGGTTGCCACTGGATGTTAAACAGCAATTCATCTATTATCCATCTATTTTTCGTACGTCGTTGGATATGGAAAACATCAAATTACACATAAAGTTAATACATCGGTTGAATTTGTATGAAATACATCCCTTGCGCGTAAAATGAATATTTCAACTCTTTTTAACACTTTTAAAAATGCTTGCATTTCATATGTTATACCACCGGATTGACTGGAATTTCACCACGGGTGCCGTATATGGAGCAATACCTGCTTACCCTTCCGGAGGACCTGAAATCACTCCTCGTTTTTTATAGGACTTTGTGTTTTTCATTGCTTTTTTCGTTTTCAGTGTTTCTTTGTTCTGCTTTGTTGTACTTGTGCATGTTGGGGTTGTTCATTTGTTTTCCCGGGTTTGTCTGTCCTAACAGATTGCGTGTTTTTTTGTTTTTTGTTTTCTGTTTTTGTTTTTTGGGTTTTTTGTTTTTTTGTTTTTTTGTTTTTTTGTTTTTGTTTTTTTTGTTTTGGTTTGCTCCTAAGGTATATTTGTCCTATTTATATTTACATGCATAAGTAGATATATCACATTTACCCCCTTGATCATTCATTGTTTCTCCAGCTTTGCAAGGTGTAGGTCGACGGATGCATTCACATGGATTTCCAAAGTAGCATTTGCCTCTATTACATTTACAGAAAGAAGCGAAATGACATTCCTTTGTTGTTTTACTTCGACTAGGTATTACATCTAAAGTAACACAATACAAATAAAGACTGCTGTACCAGAATTATTGCATATATGACGCTTCCTTCATTATATCAACGCTCAGGAAAAAACTCTCATGTCACAAAACATTGTGAACAAAGACAAATGGGGGCAAAATGATTTGAAAAAATAATATTAAATGAGTTAGGCCAAAAATCTTCAGAAGAACCAGTTTTGGTCAATTTTTAAGCGCTTTTATCGTTTGTTGGAATATTGTCACGAAGGACACCCAGGACCAAAACTATCTTCCTGTCACATAAGAGATACATGTGTAAATTCTTTGATAGCAATTTTGATGCACAAAATGTGCACATTTGTATGTAATTACAGCAAAAAAAAACATTGTGCAGAAAGCTTAACATTTGAGTCTCCAATAGCGGTATTTAAGTAAGTTTGTATGTTGTCTTACTGATTTTGTAAACACCATGTGGAAATGTAAAGCATAATAAAACATAAAAAATATTACTAACCATGCGCACTGCATTTTGATTGTGGAATAAAACATCTCTGAAGCTCCACGTTTTCGGTAGAAGAAATATACTCAGGTTGTATATAGGTTTTATTCATACAAGACTCACATGTATCTTTAGTATAGTCCTCCTGACACACATGTATTTCATGACCTAAATAAAATCTTACTATTAAAGATCTCTTGACAAATAAATATAGGTCAATTTATGCCTACTTTTTGTCTGTATCATTACAGAGATTATTAAAGGACAACCACTTTTCCCCGACAACTTTTGCTAAATATGTCTCATTCCTATGGGTATATGAAGACTTTATTTATGTTACTAAAATGAATTATTATAATATGAATTCTCAATAGAAAAAAATATACTTACATGTATGTAAGTATATTTTTTTCTATTGAGAATTCATATTATAATAATTCATTTTAGTAACATAAATTAAAATAGCTTATGTCTGTTATGGACAATCATTAAATATTAAAATTGAAATGTGTGATAGAAGATAGATTTTAAAAACGATAAGTTCCTTGAAATGCCATGCAGCACTATTTCAAACGCATCGATACACAGTCAAATACTTTTTCAACGTACGTTGTACAGATGTTTTTTTTTTCTTTTGATTAAAAAGGATTGACGGCTTGGGATTTTAAATTAAATTCGTTACCTGGTGGACAGTCATGATACCGTATGCAATGTCTAAGCTCATACCCGATTTGTCTGACTATATATGAACCTCTGGTAAATACCTTTAAAAGATAAATTCACAATCTACACCAAACAATATCATAATGTAGATACAAAGAACTACAATTTTTTGGCACTAATGTTTTATTATATTTTTAGCAGAAATAACGCAGGTGCAATAAAATCAGAAGTTGCCAGTTTTCATTAGTCCTTAACTTTTATGCGGAAGTTGGTAACATACTATCTGCCCTCTTTTGCAGGTGTCATTAAATCAGAAGTTGCCAGTTTTCATAAGAACTTACGATTAATAATATAATCGGAGGTTGATAACATCCTATGTGCGCACCCTTGCCAGCCAAATATTATGTCATTCCGTCTATGGTTTGGCATTAGTGACATATGATGAATGATGAAGAGTCTGTACCGTTTATCGAACTTTCTGAACATGATACCAACACACATATTTATTTTTCTTTTGTGCAAATAATTAAATTTTGGATTTAACGCGTCATTTCATTGGTCAAATCATATCATAGACTAAATTTTCGTCTCTGCTATGACGCATTAAAAGGAATCCCGACACTTTAGACGTCAAAACAACCGTTGGTATTAAAATATTAGGATTGACAGTACTTTTGTTTTCAGTCTATTCAAAATAACCTCAATGCACATGGTGCACACTTTCAAATAACTCGCTACACGGGTTTTTTAGTGTGCACCATGTGATTGAGCTTATTTCTTCACAGACTGGAAAAATATTACAGCCAATCCTTAATTAAGCTGCATATTAATAAATGACTTTTTTCATATCGGCCTGGTACATGTGGTATAAGGCGCAATAACAATACCCTGAGACGACCTACTAAAGGATATATATTTGTTTACATACGTGTATAAAAGGGGGGGAATGCCTTCATTTAGCACAAAGAACTAAAGGGAAATAATTATAATTATCTCCCTTGGGTAACTTTATTTAGGTAAAAAAATGTATCACAAAATACCGAAATAAATTTGATGCACTGTATGGCCATTTCGTTTATTGTCAACTTATTAGCAGTGCTCGAGATCAAAATATCGGAAAACCGGTTAAAGATTAAAAAATTAAAACAAACAGGAATCCAAACTCACCTAATGGTTACGAATGTTTTTTATTACGGGCCGTGTTGTTCAAAATGTCTAAAAAAGTTTTAATTGATTCAGAGGATAAATGTAGTGCATTTCTATATGATTTAAGAATCGGTTAAATTTAATCTTGGGTTAAATAAGTTGAAAAACCATGTCAACGTCTAGTTAAAATATGACAGTAATTTCCAATAAAGTTGGGAGTTTGCATAACAAGTAAATAAGACCTTACCAAAGATGAATTCAGTATAAACATATAAAATGCTGCTCCCCGTGTTTTCATTTCTTCATGAAGTCAATCCAAGACAGATTTTAAATGGCGCCTGAAATGGACATACAACGAGATCTTACAATATGTCCTCTGTAAAAACAGATTGAAAAATCCCAACTAATGGCTTACTTTTAAGGGGTTTCTCGTTTAATTGAAAAATATTTTCAGTATATTTCCGAAAAGCAATTCACATTCATGTTAATTTATTTTTCCATATGATTGGTCACTGACATATGTACTACTATTAAATGAATATCATTCATGTTTTTTTGGAAACCATTCATAATTTAAAAGATATATGTGTGTATATCATGCTGAAACATGTTAGCTAAATACGAATGTTCTAAACTGTCAGGAGAACTGTTCTACAACTGTGACCTGACACTTTTAGAACAGTTTATGCCGTTCTGGACCTTTTTAACTTAGATCCATGTATGACAGTTATACTATAGAACCATTTCGTACGGTTCTACCCTAGAACCATTTATGACAGTTCTATCCTCGAACCATTCTGGACGGTTCTACCCTAGAACCATTTATAACAGTTCTAACTTAGAACCATGTATGACAGTTCCACCATAGAACCATTTATGACAGGGTTGATCCTACCTTAGAACCGTTATAGTCTTCGCTGTCAGAATAGGTGAGAGGTTAGAACTGATCTCAACTGTATAGACTTTAATATTCAATGACATTTTAAAAAAAAACTATTAAATTGCTTAGTCATAAAATGTATCTACTATTATAATTTACACATTAATGGGTTGAATAAACAGTTTCCTGTAGTTTTAATAAATTGAATAGGCCATTGTTTAACAATGAAGAATGAAGGTTTATTTGTTACGACGCATCGTTTGCTAGGCAATACGGGGACACATACTTGTCTACCTTGATTTTATTCCATCTACTACATCAGATAAAACTCCAGAAATGACAAAAAGTCAGGTTTCGTGTATTAAAATCTACTTAATAATGAAAAATAGAGTTTGAGATCAGTTCTAAACTCCTAAAGAATTTGTCAGCGAATACTGTCCTAGAACTATTGTAGAACGGTTCTAGGGTAGAACCAACCCTGAAATAAATGGTTTTAAGGTAGAGCTGTCTTAAATGGTTCTAGGGTAGAACTGTCATGAGTTATTCTAGGATATTAATATAAGAAATAAATATAAGATATAAAACTCAGATTAAATTATTATACTTACTTACTTCTGACCATGACACTTTAAGACAGAATTTACTAAATTAAATGTTGTTATAAAAGGATTCCGTTACGATAGTTTGGGAAATACCCTAGATATCTGAAAACGGATGGCCCATTTAAATTTCCCCAGTTAGTTGTAATATTAGCATTACACTTGTATACGTGTGTATTCGGATACAGTTACACATATAAGTTTTAATATCAATCCGAATCGCATTGTTATTACAAGAGGACTTCAGAAATTAATTAATTAATTAATCAGTCCAGAATACTTTAATGAGTTTTACGTTTTTGATCTCTATTCTATTACTGAAAGTCTAAATTACAGTTTGTTCCATCTTATATTTTGGAATATGATAGACTTATATATATATCAAACGACCTTAAAACCAGTGATTAATTCAGAATATTATAATTACAATAATTATATACTTTATAAGAATTAAATAATTACTCTGACTGACCTTTTGCATACTAAATAAAATAATAAATACTTACTTTCAGGAGTACGGCGTCCAATAATGATCTCATGGAAGTTAATTCCCTTACCGAGTAGGTAATTAAACAGTTATACTTATGAATGAATGGGTTTTTTTTCATAAACTTCCGACAACTTTTATTGTCCTCAATTTTACACCATTATGCATGTACAATAAAATAAACTATGTACTAGGTGGTACAAATATGACAGATCTACTTTATGGTAAAAAAAAACTTAATTGTTTATCGTACTGTTAAACAGGAAAACAGTTCTTCATAATGAAATATGAGTAACAAATTAAATACTAAATGTTGCATGCAATATATAGATAATCTGAAAGAAAAGTCAAGGGGTGCCTTTAAATACATATGAAATAATGAGTTATGTATGAGAAGTGGTGATAGAATAGACGTTTTCACTATTTGAGAGACTGAACGTATAGTATAATTACCAAAATAAAAGGTACAGATGAATGTTCAAACAAAAATAAAATAATGGGGGAAATAAAAAATAATAAATAAAGTGCTAATAGAATAGACGTTTTCAGTATTTGAGAGACTGAACTTATAGTATAATTACCAAAATAAAAGGTACAGATGAATATCCAAACAAAAATAAAATAAAAGAAATAAAAAATAATAAATAAAATATAAATCAGATTGTCACTAATTCTAGAAATGTTTTAGGAATGTAACATCATCTTATTACACTTCATAAACTCTTCAGGTTCATAGATAAGTATATTATTCTACTCGTATAACGTAATTTTCATTTTCAAGGGACTTTCAAAATTAAATATACGGAGGAAAATGTGCCAAAGATTTAAGAGAGAGAGAGAGAGAGAGAGAAAGATGGGAGGGGGTCTTAAAGATAAAAGCAACTTATAAATGGTACACACGATTTAATAAATGTTTTATCACCTCCACGCCAATATATCACTTGAGTCGATTTGAACTAAGTTTTGACATTTCTATTCTTGTAGTCTTGTGTAGCTGAAACTTTTCAATGCTATTAAATAAAAAAGAATAAACTAGTTCAATACTTAAATTTAATATTTCGCTAAATTTTTTTCTAGAAATCTCTAGCTTAGTTTTAGGATAACACTCCTCTAAACTTACTTATAAAATTTATACCAATATTGAGACATAAGAATCTGGTTCTACGTTAGGAGGGATATGACTGAGAAATTTTTGACACAAAACATATGCATGTACGTGACAGAAATTCAATCAGCCGAACAGTACTAAAAATAATGTGAAACTTTGTACTCCACAGAGGGTTTAAGATTAGTCCCTGTTGCTTACTTCTTGTTATCTCACTTCTGTAATCATTTTAAAACTTTTACACACCAATTCTCTTTGTATTCGGCCTTTAATAAAAAACAATAGAAATTTATTGTACCTTTGGTTTTTCTAAGTCATGAAAGTTCTATCCGGGTACTCCGGCTTCTTCCACCAATAAAAACTGGCCGCTGGGAAATATCCAAATGTGCTGAAAACGGCGTAAAACCCCAACTAAACAAAAATAATAATCATAAATGTGTTTTTGAGTTTTAAAGCATTTTTATAAAGATTTGGTATACTATGAAGTAATATTTTTGTTAGAATCAGATAACGTGGAATTGTACGAATTTATGGTTTCGGGATTCAACGTTTGTTTTTGTTATTAATTTGTCATAACAATGCATAATGAAATATCAAGTTCCTCTGATACTGAAATTCGTTGTTTCACTGTACCCATGAAAGCCACTAAAAAATAGTATCCAAATATATTCAATCTGTAGACTATGTACCTGTGATTGGTCACGGGGACTCAACCCACCAAGCTGCTTAGCGCGTCCCCGGTTGGCGGATAGGGGAGACTTTCTCGTTGGGGGGTTGTCAGGTCATAATACGGGAAGTCTGACCCCGGACCATAGTGGGTAACGTGTTTGGAGAATGCCACACTCCCTGCATCCTAAGGACCCCTTCTGTAGTTTTCGAAAAAGAGTAGGCTGATGCCGCTATAGAAGGCTAAATTATCCGAAACTACCCAACCATCCGCCTTTTATAGAGGCAGTCAAAATCGGTCGCCCTTTGTGTCCTGTACCACCCCTATTTGAATTGTTTCATAAATTGAACTGGTTCTCGTCCTGAAGAAGGATGAAATATTTGCCACTGGACGTTAAGCAACAACCAATCAATAAATCAATCTGTAGTAAACAAAGTGAATATGATATGAAACTTGGTGCTGTATTTTATTTGTAAGACGTGATTTATAGACTCCATTTGACAATTTTTGAAAGACTGCAATGTTATTATGTCGTCCGATTGCGATTTATTTCGTTGGTCATATCTGTTATCGTTTTATTTTAATATTGAATGTGTAGGTTTTTGTTACAGAAAAAACCCAAATATTTTAAAAGTTTTATTCAAAACTGTTAATCACGATGTTTACGATATTTGTAAAGCTTAAACTTTCCTAAAGAAATCTATCTTATCATAATTGATATATAATACACGTTTTGAAATATCATTCGTTGCGGGGGTAATTAAAAATTTAAAGTTAACAGTACTTGACAGTTGATATAAAAAAATTCTATTTGTCAACAAAAATTGAAGGCATAACGTTTTGCATATAAACATTTAATCTATAGTTCCAAAAGTAGGTTTTTATCATTCCATTTTTTTAAAAATACAATAACAAAGAATATAAATATTTGACTTTATGGATGCAATCTCCGAAACAGAGGCTTTTATATCTCCTACGTCATTTGATTGACGTAGGAGATACAAGATTCTCTGTTTAAGAGATTGATATGGATGATGCAAAATTCTAAACTGTAAAGTGACTGCTAAAAACACATAATAATATGAACAGACTAATTATTTGAATACTTTCAAAAAATAAAAATAAAAATTGGTGCAAATGTTATTATCAACAAACAAGGTGCATGACTTGTATATATACATTTGTATTTCAATAGACCTGCTTAGTTCGGATTTTTTTGTTATTATATCAGATTATTATACATCCCCTAGAAAATCTCTAATGTTTGCTTTAGTTTCTTTTGTATTTAAAAGCACAAGAAATTGAGTATTTCTTTGAAATTTTCATATTTGAGATAGACAATCGTTCTGTCTTCTACAGATAATCACCCAACAGTTTTGAAACATTCAATAAAAAATTTAATTTCTTCTATTAAGTTACATTTTGGGAAAGACTCCTGAACCGCTGTAAATGTAATTATACTTGCTTAAGTAAAAGAATGAATAATATCTGGATTATCAACAAATTTCAAACATTATCTCGCTTCTTGTAGCCGTATATGAAATAATTGATTCTTTTATTTCCGATTCTTGTCTACCTTACGTCATGCCCTTCACTCAATTAATTGAAGTCTGTACTTAATTATCACTGAGGCTTCTTGAAAAATAGGATACACATACAAATGTAGATATTCTTATTCTAATTTATATTTATTGTTTTAACTGGAAAGGCTTATTTTGTCATTAACCGCATTTTGTTAAAAGTCCTTTTTATAGAATGTTGTTAAAATAGTAGTGAAGACCGCATTTGGTTAGTGGATCAGTCAAAGTTTGTATAAGATGATTGTTTTGTTAAAACGTGTATTTCACACTCTAGATATTTAATAATCGTCATCTCGATTTGATACACCAATCAGAAGCTATAATCTGTCAAATAAGACCGAACATCATTTGAGTTTCTCGTTTTTCGGAATTTAATTTCAATGTGCAGGACTTAATATCGCTTTTGGATCATAGATTGTTCAAAATTATGTTCTGAAGGTTTTTCGTGTAGTGTATATTCGCTGCGTGTTTTATTCTTGTGTTTATTAAGTAACAAGAATACTGAAAGTAATCTATTTGCTAAGATCACTTTTGACTATGTAATGACAAGACAAAACAAGTATAGCAGGAAACATCGACAAGAATGTGGAAAGTAAGCTGTTTTACAATATCACTTTTGACTATGTAATAACAAGACAAAACAAGTATAGCAGGAAACATCGACAAGAATGTGGAAAGTAAGCTGTTTTACAATATCACTTTTGACTTTATAATAATTTTCAAAACAAGTATAGCAAGAAACATCGACAATAATTCTATTGAAGGGAAAAACTTAGAAAATCTAGATTTACGCAAGACAATCGGTCACAAATTAACTAAGGCATTAGAAGCAACAACAACGTAATTACCCACAAACAGACACATACAGAATGGATGCGACATCAGGTGTAAAGATTTTTGTTTGTTTAGTTGTGGTTTTACGCCGTTTTAAGCACATTTGGCTATTTCGCGTCGGCCAGTTTTTATTGGTGGACGAAGCTTGATTACCCGGATAGAACCACCGACCTCCGGTAGGAAAATTCGGAATCCTTGTCAATAAAGATCGAGTCGCACACACCCCGCCACAGGTGTTGACAAGCTAGTGATCATTAGTAGTCATGACGAACTACCTAGACACTCGGCCAATGAGGCCCCCAGGTGTAATGAAAGCTGTGCTAGGTTGGCAGAATAATTATGTCACCTGTTTCAAAGTTTTACTCTTTAACACTATAACTTGTATAAACTACTTCCGGATAGTCCCATCATCGCTGTCCAAAAATGCACTCATTCAGGATCAAATTTTTGTAACATTTTATTTAGATTCGGAATACATTGGATTTTATAATGTTTAACAAAAATACTCATTGCTTCTGAACTTATACGACATACAAAAAATATATAAAGAGTTAATCCTCTATTCAGTTTAAACTTCCTTTTGCAAGGACTTGATTATAAATCGTTAATTTTGAATTAAAATATTCGTTTTTACAAATACGGAAGCATTGGTAGATTCGAGGTTAACAAGGAACATATCCTGAAGCAAATTAAAATAAAGTCTTTTGATTATACATAACAAGACCAGGTAGTATAAGTATAGTTATTAAACTTCATTATAGTATGTGGTACAGGATTATTTTATGCAATGTTTTTGCACTTTTTATTTCATGTAATTTCATGTAGTATTTTTATTATTCCCTATTATTCCTGTTCTGTCGTGTTCTTATCCCCCCTGTAAGACTAACATGATATGCTTCAAATTACAACATTCTATGTGTATACATATATTTTCATTTCAATGTAAAATCCCAGTGTCACCGATGACACCATATCTGTATGGATGTGACAATGTTGACAGTTAATTGAGTGATAGATAATGTGTAGCAACACTTATTTATGCATATTAAAATGGAAAAGTTAAGTGTAAATCCTAAGAACGCCATTAATACTCCCACACGGGTTTTTGTACATTTGTATATGCTACTACTTGTAATTTAGTTTCAGTTTGAAATTTAATATTCTACGTCCATATGTCATGTATGTTTAAAAGGGTAATATCCAATTATCCATTGCATGTAATATTATCCCACAATGATACATTTGTTACTATATATGAAAATGTATAATGACTTCTGACATGTCTGAAATGTGTTTTCTGATACGTTTACCGTAATTACTGAGGTATCTAAAGTATTATAACCAATAAGGTGAACATGTTCATGTTGTATCAGTAACATTTACTAGATTAAATTTCTTTAATCTCATATCTCAAATATACCAATTAAACAAAAGCAATGAAAAGAAATAAATGATTCAATGGACCTGTTCCCAATGTCGTAACATTTCATGTGCCCCCACTGACTTGTGATTTCCACCGGGTTTACTTTGTTGAACTTCACGACGGGTGTCGTATACGGAGCAGGAACTGGTTACCTTACCGGAGCACCTGGGTTAACTCCTGGTTTTTATAGGAGTTCGTTTTGTTCATTTTTTTTTTTTTAAAGTTTTCTGTGTTTATTTGTTGTTGCTTGTGGTTGTTCTTTTATCTTCCCGGGTTTGTCTGTCCAATGGATTACGTTTTATTTGATTGCTCCTTATGTATATTTGTTCTTTTTAGTAAGTCCTAAAGGAAAGAAAAATGTTACAATCATGACAATTAATATAATAATTCTCAATTTGTACCGATTAACCTAGTCTTCAATGTGATTTTATAAATATATTTTATAGGCGTTTAGATGTCAAAAAGACTGATAACATCAAGGTGAAAAATGCTATTTTTGTGAAACGAGGAGATTTAAAATATTGTTTAAGTTCAAGACAGTTTCGCTTATGAAATTTTTCAAACTTAAAAGTAGATGGTTTGGTAAGAATTGGTGGTACTTGAAAATGCCAAGTGTGGGATATTTTGCTAGTGAACTGTAAGTCCCCAAGGGCATTTCCAGCCCAGTAGCCAAATTTTTTTGACCTAGCATGAGTCATTACTTAAATGCCTTTTAAAAAATTTCCATTCAAAATTTGACAAAAATTACTAGAAATTTCTAAGGCTCTTCCTTTTGAGGCAGAGGTAACCTTTAGCTGAGTTGGGATTCCTATTTTTATTTTATTTTATTTTATTTTTATTTGTATTGGTTTTGTTTGACGACTGTGCTTATTAATTCATCATTATATCTTTAATCGATTTTTCCAATTTTTTTTATCTCGAGCAATGCTGATGCGTTGTCAGTCAACGAAGTGGCCATACAATGCATCAAATGTATTTCGGTATTTTGTGATACGTCACTGTTCCTGGACTGTAAGTGCATGAGGGCACTATTATTGCTCATTACTTAGTCGGCACTTTTATATTCTGTTATGTCTTAATATATATTTTTTATTAGTAAATATCTGTTTTTTTTTCTTGCAGTTCTTTCTTGATTTTTTTCTAACGAGTTGTTCTGCCACTTCAGTGTAAGGACTATTTCCATCCTGCCACATTTTTTCTGCTTAAAAATTTACCTGTTTGTGGGTGTTCTATTTCAAATGCAAGATCTATTTGTAAACTTCTTTATACCAAACAAACTTGCGATTTGCATAATGTCACTAAGAAGATTTCAAATTTTACGAATTGTGTGTCATAATGCCTCAATATCGTGTTCACACTGTTCATACAGGTTGGCAACAACTGGAAATTCACTTTCAGGATTGCTCGGAACTCGACTGACCACAGCATGGAAAACCAAAGGCTTCTGGATTAACAGCTGCTGTTGTACGGGAAAAACATGGACAAGGCTTTCCTGTTGGTTTTGAAAAGGCTGTAATCATTCATCTTGTTACATACTGTAATATATCGTGATGACGAATTTCTATATTATTTTTTAATTTTACAGTTTGTGGCTCTTCTCGAAACACATCACATCTATAAGTCATCATCAGAATTACTCTATTGCCAGGAAGTTTTTTTAAAAATATATTAAACATTTAGTTGAAGTTGTTAATAATAAACCATTTTGGCTTAAAAAAATACACGTTTACAAGGTAAAAATTGATTCTTTTTACAATAACAATGGTAAAAATGTCAAAAGGAGCTGCGAATTCCCAAATGCCATTGTCCTAATTTCATGTTCTAAAATTATTGTGATAGTCAATCAAATCTATATATATTTGAAGCTGAAATTGCAAAATGATGGTTTTTTTTAACGTTTGGCATTAACCTTAAAATTTATGTCCTTCTCGTAAAGTTTGGGAAAAAGTATATATGATTCCTTGTGTTAATGTTACTAGGATTGTTTGCTTCACCCTGAACACCATTCTTGCAATTGAGCCGACGTTGTTGACAATTTAATATAACATGCTTTCCAAATAAAAGACTGTTTTAAAGTGGAAATATGTTCAGACACGTCATATGTTGAATCGGTTGATATTTATATGTATGTTTTGAACTAGTTTGACACACAGAACCCATTGGTGAGACATTTCTTTGCTTCAAATATTGTACAAACAGAATGAGGTTACAGAAGGGGAGTTAACGTTGACGGTATTATAAACAATTACAGATATGCATGTGTTGCTGATTTTCCTGGATTTAACAATGAACGATATCGTGATCCTACATTATCTATAATAAGGGCAAAATTTTAGTTGTCGCCTGAATTTCACCTTCATTTTTTGTCGGATTTTATTTAAATTTGAACGAAGGTTTCTGCAGATAAGTACCTCAGAGTTATATTCTCAGGAAAAACTGATACTGGAAACCATTTGTCAAGAGTGGGAAAATAACTTTGTTAATTTTTCGTGGCTGGAGAGTGCCTTCATATTATGTTTTATCCTTTTTTTTAACAGAAGGTTTCCATTTATCAATACCTTGGATGCGTCTGATTATCAGAGGAATCTGAAATGGAAAACAGCTTTTTAGGAGGGTGACTTTCAAAATTAACATATCGTATTCCTGTCGCCTGGATAACACTTTCATTTTTTATGAGATCTTTTTTAAAAGATTCCCTCGCGTTAATACCTTGGGTTAATTTAACTCTCAAGAAAATCTCTGAAATTAGAACAACTTTCTGGGAGGGAACATTAAAATACGCTATCCCATTTGTCTCCTGGGTAGAGCTTTTATTTTTTGTTGGATCTCCTGTACATTTGTAGCTATCAACTCAGCAATACTTCAAATGATATCAATTATTAGAAAAAAATCTGGAGGAGGACTTGTGAAAATATCACATATTAATTCGTGTCGCCTTAATAGTGCCTTCATTTTTTTGTTAAATTCCTTTTATATTTGAATGTAGACTTCTTTTTGTTATTTCCTTGGATGAGTTTGATTACCAGAAACACAATTTGGTATAACTTCTTTGTAATCCACTACAAATAAATACGTTTAAACTAGATAATAAAAAGAGATAATAGGTAATGCCAAAAATGATATAAAAATCATTTAATAACATCTCAAGCAAAACATCTCCATGAAAGTACGAGAACAATAAGGGGGAACACAAACACAGATTCAACATGGAGTCAGAATTAGGTAGTAATAGAATGTTTATTTTACTAGTGTTTTATATGTATTATAATGTTGCCTAGTCATTGCTAGTAGGTTATTTTCTGCACAAACATTCTAAGAGGATTTATATACACGTTTTGACCTCTTTGCGCAATGTATTCTATCAAGTTTCTACTTTATCATCATGCCTGATAAGCAATAATCATACAAGCTTCCGTGTGATAATGCAAATCATTCAAAAAAAGGCTATAAATATATATATATATGTGTTATAAAAAAATATTAATCATAAAACAAATAAAAAATATAACATGCGTAGCAATGATTTAAATGCATAACAAATATATCTTCACGGTCAAAATAATAACAAAATTATATACTCATAATGCAAATATTACACGCACAGGTTATTTACAATTCGTTGCTTTTCATACAGAAACAAGTTAAGTATCTCTGGCATCTTGTTTTGCCATCATAATTATAATACATAAAACACAACTGACAACAGTTTTTTTTCAATTTAAGTAGGAAGCAAACAAAAAATTACCGTATGAAGTTAAAGTATTTCTGTGATGTTTAAAATGTTTATTGAATAACAGGGTGTACCATATTGTCACCGACGAAATGAACACATCATTAATGCTGTCATTTTAACAAAACATAAATATAACGACATTTTGGCGTTTAATAAAATATAAAATGTGTAATTTCAAAATTGATGAATTGAGATCACAATGTTGTTCAATGTTTAAAACAAAACACGCATTTACATTTATGTGATCACTACGTTTTCAATTTATTGTACACTATGACACATATAGATGTGCGATGGATGTGCAATATGACGAGATCAATATATTAATCCCCTGGTTTCTTGTCTCAGTAAATCAACCGAATACTGATAGAATAGAATCCCTAAATCAAACAGCCAACATGACATTTTTGTTTCTAAATGATTTATATTCTCTCATTTTGATAGTCTTTGGTTAACGTGAACAAAATTATGGATTGTAAATTTCATAAGAAACAACTCCTTAATTTGTTGTTCATATTTATTGCCTTCAACATTTTTTTAGTATTAAAACAGTTAATAAAAATGGCATTTTGGAAATTGCTTGGATAGCCTGAATTTTTCTTATGTGGGTTTAAGAAATATTTTTAAAGCAAGTACAATATATTACATGTATACAATGCAATACTTGTAAAAATATTTGAACCTTTCTCCTCTAACATATGTATGTGAAATCCCATTCATTTTATATTTTCAATTGCAGAATTAAGCCCGCATAACCCATACATTTTATCAAAACAAAAACAGTGTATTCATGTACAAATTTACCATGTTAATTGAATAACAGGATGTACCAGATGGTCATCGACGAACTGAACACATCATAAATGCTGCCGTTCTAACAAAACATAAATATAACGACATTTTGGCGTTTAATAAAATATAAAATGTGTTATTTCAAAATTGATGAATTGAGATCACAATGTTGTTCAATGTTTAAAACAAAACACGCATTTACATTTATGTGATCACTACGTTTTCAATTTATTGTACACTATGACACATATAGATGCAAGATTGATGTGAAATATGACGAGATCAATATATTAATCCCCTGGTTTCTTGTCTGAGTAAATCAACCGAATGCTGATAGAATAGAATCCCTAAATCAATCAGCCAACATGACATTTTTTATTCTAAATGATTTATATTCTCTCATTTTGATTGTCTTTGGTTAACATGAACAACATTATGGATTGAAAATTTCATATTAAACAACTCCTTAATTTGTTGTTCATATTTATTGCCTTCAACATTTTTTTTGTATTAAAACAGTTAATAAAAATGGCATTTTGGAAATTGCTTGGATAGCCTGAATTTTTCTTATGTGGGTTTGAGAAATATTTTTTAAAGCAAGTACAATATATTACATGTATACAATGCAATACTTGTAAAAATATTTGAACCTTTCTCCTCTAACATATGTATGTGAAATCCCATTCATTTTATATTTTCAATTGCAGAATTAAGCCCGCATAACCCATACATTTTATAAAAACTATATTCATGTACAAATTTACCATGTTAATTGAATAACAGTATGTACCAGATGGTCACCGACGAAATGAACACATCATAAATGCTGCCATTTTAACAAAACATAAATATAACGATATTTTGGTGTTTAATAAAATATAAAATGTGTAATTTCAAAATTGATGAATTGAGATCACAATGTTGTTCAATGTTTAATACAAAACAAGCATTATAAATTTAGGTGATCACTATGTTTTCAATTTATTGTACACTGTGACACATATAGATGTGCGATGGATGTGAAATATGACGAGATCAATATATTAATCCCCTGATTCCTTGTCTCAGTAAAACAATCGAATGCTGATAGAATAGAATCCCATAATCAAACAGCCAGCATGAAATTTTAATTTCAAAATGACTTATATTCTCTCATTTTGATTGTCTTTGGCTTAGATGAAAAACATTGTGGATTGAAAAGTTCATATTAAACAACTCCTTAATTATTGCCTTCAAGATTTTTTTAGTAAGACAGTTAATAAAGATGGCATTTTGGAAATTGCTTTGATAGCCTGAATTTTTCTTATGGGAGTTTCAGAAATATTTTTAATGCAAGTACAATGTATTACATGTGTACAGTGCAATACTTGTAAAAATATTTGAACCTTTCTCTCCTAATATCTGTATATTAAATCCCATCCATTTTATATTTTCAATTGCATAATTAAGCCCACATAATAAAACGTATCACAAAATACCAAAATAAATTTTATGCACTGCATGGCCGTATGCGTTTTATAAAAACTACAGTGTATTCATTTACAAATATAATAATATTTAAATTAGGATATGATTATTTATGCACTAAAAAGGCAGTCAAAAATAACTTTTACAAACATAAATTTAATAACATACCATACCCATATCTAAGAAATGCCCTATTTCATCTTGCTGACCTCACTGGTTTAAAACACATTACAAACGAAAGGCAAGTAAAATATCAAAGTATAAAAATTTATAAACAGAACTGTTTTGAAAGTTTCAAAAATCATATGATATAGTATTTTTGATAAGTGTATGATTGCGAAATTTAATGAGACGTACATGACGTATGCGTGATAAAACTAGGCTTTCCAAATCCTTCTCTTTTACACAAGCTTTGGTGTCTTATTATAAAACCTGCGATAACATTGGGTTACATGAAAACACGATTATTATGATGCTCTCAAAAGACTGTTTATTTGTCTTAAAAGTCTATAATCCTGTCGATCAAAGGTACATTTATATTTGAAAACTATTTGAGACAATGCATAGTACTTGTGTCGTATGTTACCACCTGGTATTTCAGAACCCCAGAAGTATCATTTGTCTGCACCAATATATCTTATTAGCTTTGTTCATGCTTGCTGTGAATGCCATTTTCTCTCCCAGACGATGAAAGGTTTGAATCTGTCTTTTTATGTATGACTGTTTTGAACATTTTGCCCAACTAAACTATGGTTATAACACTCTAAATTGCTGCTTATACTTTCTGTGTTTCTTTCAGAAACTGTAACAAAAATAGAGCATATCTACATAACAAGCATGTCCTAACTACCCGGACTATCTGTGGTGTTAGTGTTTGTATTTTGTGCTCTGTCGTGTTATTTTGTGTCCATATTAAGCATGTCCTTATAACCATGCTGACCCTGTATTAATGTTTGTGCTTTGGGATCTTTTTTGTTATTTCTTTTTGCCCAGGTTATCTGTCTGTTTGTTTGTGTTGATTGATTGATATATCATTGTTGACCTTCTCTGTTATTCATTTTGTTGTTGACGTATCAATTATCTGCATAAATATAACTTTGATTTTTAGATTTATTACCAATACAGTTTAAAACAAAATGACTCCCCCGCCGCTTGCAACAGAAGAAATCCATGTTTTGGTAAGTCCCTGTTTTGGAAAAATAAACCACATAAATGATGTTGACCAATAAACGAAATAGCAGGTGCATAATGGCATTATATGGTTAGGAATCATTAAGAAGTTTCATTAAATTATGATCAGTTGTTAAGGAGGTATTGTGGATACAAAATGTGTAATAAGGGGGGTTGAAATTTATAGGACCCACTCACTAGTCCGGTCATTTTTAGGTCTTGAAATTTAGTATCCATTTAGCTCAAAGTAATAGTCAAAAACTTTAAGGGTATAAAAATTAACCAGATGGGTATATATTTGTTACTTTTTTTCAAATCCGACAGCACGGCCAAAAACAGAATTAGTTTGGGGAGTCGGGAAAGTGCCATTTTCAATATCTGAATAAAAAGAACTTTACAGTTTTACCTTTCTTACATAAACGCGACCTTCAGGGATTTATAAGATGGAAAAAAGAATAAAAGCACTGGCAGTTTTTCTATTGATAGTAAAAGTTGCCTTGAATTTTCCTTTTGATTAAAAAGAATTGAATTTCATCACAAAAACTATTCATCCTTACCTGAAACTAAATGTTGATATTCTTGTCCTGTTTTGGAATTTTCTATAATTGACATGGGCGAATTAGGGGGAACGCCTGTAAAATAATTTAATTTTGTAAAATCTGTTCAAGAACGATAAATAACGATATAAATAAAATACGAAGAATAAAATAGAAACATACGAGAATCATTTCTGAGGTGAACATCAAGAAAGAAAAAACAACCGATTTGTCCCTTGTCATGCTTGTGTCACATATTTATAAACGTGCTGGTTTGCAATATACATGTAGCTGCTTATCTTTGGCAAACCGTTTTCACTCCAAGTTTTGATATATAAATGTTCAATTCCCTTTTCAGACATTCTAATTGAAATAAAATATTTAAAATTACAATAATATTTATTCCGGTGATTTGAAGTCATATTTTTAACCTTGAAGTGCATAGCTAATAATTAGGTCTAACAACATGTTCAATACACTAGAATTATAATACGTGAAATGAAAACCTAACAGTATACATTTCTCCCAGTGTAGTAAATTGCCCCCTGTCATGGAGGAGGCAGTAAACCAGGCGGTGGTCTGAATATCCTCCAAAGAATACTAAAGCAATAAGAAATACGGGGAAAGTCAATAAGACAAAAATCCGAAGTACACACAATTACACAGAAACAACCCAAAATAATTTAAAAAAAACAACAACAACAAAAACAGTTATCATAACAAGACAGCATAAAAACTAAAGCACTGTGTATCTATGGATTTTCTGACAAAATAAGAATGGAAATAAAGCACAATAGTATAAGCTATTCATATCCTGTATTTTCAGTTTATACATTGCTTTAATATTTCCCACTGGAAAGTACTGTCTTCTCTATACTAGTGATGTATCGGTTATTAAATTGCTGGTAATTCTTTTTTTTTTTCTTTTTTTTTTTTCTTTTTCTGTTTATTTACTAATTGTTAATATTTATTATTATTTATTTGATAAATTAATTATTGTTGTATCTATCTTCTTTGGCTCGAAAGTTGGAAGAGGCAGCTGCCTCCTCCGCTTCAATGGAATTTACGTCACTGTACTCCTGTCTGTCAAACTTTGCTTGAGCATTTCGAGCTATGGGGAATAAATAGAAGATACAGCATCATCTTGGGACCAAATATTTACTTTGAGAATTCAGGAATTGTTACATAAACATTTTGCAAAATTGTATACGTACTATCTTCTTGAGTTCCATACCCACTTGAGGGAGGTCCTGTAAGAAGAGGAAACATCTTAAATCTACATAATTAGATTTATATATAAACAGTGTGTCTAAAACTTGTCCATATTTTATGATATTACACAGTAAAAGTGATATTGCACTTGAACTATTTTTAGAAACAGGTGATTTCCAATTCATGCTCTAAAGTGAAATGCAATAAAACAATTATATCACTGTCGCTCATAACTTCAACATCATGTGTTTGGACCGCTTAAAGTAGTATTGCCTGTTGATAAGTGGTTCATAAAACATGATATTGTACTCTGTAAAGTGTTCTGATTGTATAATATATTGTTGGTCCTTACACTTATATAATGAGGAGTGCCTGTCATGCCTGTGTCAGATTTCCGACATTGTTTCATCGCTTTCTTTACCTATTCATATTTTTTGTGCTTATATAATGTCTTTATTTCTTATTAAAATTAAATGAGTACTTCAAAAATGAAATAGGTACAACAATATTGTGTTTTCCAATCAATATAGTAAGGTATACCTCAAGATTAGCAGTCATAATGCAAGTTCCTAAGGGTGTAAAAATAAAGCACGATTACGCATATACACATATGCTTTTCTTTATTACTCAATTGCTCGGTTGCACACATTGTGACAAATAAAATGTCTTTGATTTATGTATTCTGTATTTCAACAACTATCAGGGATAAACATCATGTGATATGCTGCGATCTGATTTTGTTTATACCTAAAAATTATTTAAAGAAATGATTAAAAGGCTACCCGAGTAAGTTTGTTAATCATTAAAAAGGAAAGCAAAATACCTCTGTGCTGATGAATACCTCCCACTTCATCTTTGTCGCTAGGTTGTGCTACTGGACGAAACTGGTCTTCAGTAACCTGTGTATGTCCCAGAATTGTACAGTCATTAAAACTAGCAACGTTCGTTTCCGACTTGTTGAATACATTTTGAATAACCTGACAGCAGGTTTGTTCACCATTTTTTCCTTGCTGTTCCTTACCATATGCAGGTGCGTTATTCAGGCCCAAATTATTCTTGACCACATCCTCTGTATTCCCCATATAATTTGGATTTTGTCTATTTTCTTCAATATGTGGATTACACTCCGTCAACAGATCTTTTTCTTTTTCATAAAAAATTTCTGAAATTAATTCAGGTAACTCACATTCACTGCAACATTCATTTCTTGATCCTGAACCTGGAAATTCTGTATTCAACTTCTTATTTATTGATTTTACATCCGGGTGATTTATCTTCTTATTCTGGATATTATTTGTGGTAACATTTATTGTATCTCGATTTCCAATTTGTCCCACACAAGGTACATCGTTATTGTGATCTATTTGTGGGATTTGGTTCATTAAAGGTCCACGTTCCAGATTGTCTCTATCTAAAAATGCAAGGCACTTGCTAAATTACAAATTTATCTTGCAGTGATAGTAAAAATATTCTAGACTAATATTATCCGATTTATGATTAATTTGAACAATGATATCTCCTGAAGGTTGATGGATAAAAAATGTCGTAAATGAAAACAATAACAAAATCTAAATGGAAATAAAGCCAGTTAAGTTTGCCCAACATTAAGTGTTACTTACAAACTTAAAGAAAGGGTATTTATTTAAAAAAAAATTTCAAAGCGTAAAAAAAATATCGATAGTACATATATGTAAGTGGTTCGTGTATAAGTGCTTTTCAACGATAGCCTGATGATTCTGAACCTCTTCCTGTGTGTTTTTTTAACTACAACTCGTTTTCCTGGAATATCTCAATGTTTCGTTAAAATGAAAGCACAAATTATCACACTGTCTTTTGTTAACCTATTCTGCAAAACTGCTTCAAATCTTTTATAAGAGCGATGTTTGGAAAATTTGCAAGTTATATGTCCAAATGTTTGATCTATACTGAAGGACATGGGGCACAAAGGAGCTACTACAATGTTTGTGAACAGGTAACAATTCCTACCAATCTTGATAATTCTAATTCCAGTTGGTTCTAGACAGTATTTTGTACTGGTTTTCTAATGATTTTGGATATAACCTTGTTGGTTCCTTTTTTGTCTTAGCATTTGTTTCAACAAACATAAAAATAGTACGCATTCTTAATTATCATCAGCATTTCGTTTATAAACGCGAAAACGTGTAAGTAATGAAATGTGCAAACCTTCTAAATGTTTTCCTTTGTGTCTTAACAAGCACAAAATTAATACGATGGCAAGTATCACTAACGCTGCCAACACAACCCTGTAAATAAAATTTGTATCACAATTCGTAGTCCAGTGTATTATAATTACTTTTTGATATAAAGTATTAATTAGATCTTATGCACATCTAACTAACTTTACATATGTATAATAAATTCTGTGAAACCAATTTTGTTGCACTTTCATGACATCTGATATTTGAAACAAATAATAGGTACACATACAGTGTATTTCAGAGTCTGCATTTCAACGGTATTTTCTACGTGTTGCTTTATCAAATTTTACCCAGCTATGCGCACATTTGTATACATGGCAATTTCTTTTTAAAATATTGGAACATTAAACATATTATAACCAACACCAATTACATATGATTTTTCGCACTGTTGTATGAAATTCAATTTGAAAGGGTTAAACTCTTTTCTTTCTTTATCAGAGATTTTTTAGCATTCCATACGTTAGTCAAATTGAGCTAATTAAAACCCAGACACAAACATTATATATTTTTTTGTCAAATTTATTTAGGCAAAGAACTGAATGAATAGAATGTTTTTCTGTCAGTGACAAATGTAATAAATGAAAGAATTTTGTTTTGCTTGTTTTGGAACGAATATTAATGAAATTGTTTTTTTTTTTTTTTTTTTTTTTTTTTTTTTTTTTTTTTTTTTTTTCTGATACTAACAGAAAACGTGTGCATGAAGAGAAACCAACATAATCTTAATTGTATAATTTTTTATCTAATTATAAAAGAACTGGCCTAGTTACGACCCCACCCCATCCCCCCCCCCCGGCCCCCGCCACATCCAGCCAAACGTAGTTTTATATATTCTACAAAACCGTCTTTAGATTATTGCTTGTATCCGATTTCTAGCAGGGAAAAAAACGTATGTGTCGTTATTTATATGCATTAAAAATCAAACCATGCTATGCTAGGTTTTTTAAATCCACGACATAACACTTTTGTCATGTTATTTATCTAGGAAGCAAGTCTAGGTAGTTTTGTATCGAACCAATAGCTGACAAATGGATTCATGATAAAGACGGGGAAAAAATCATATGCGAAATATCCTGCAATTTTTTAATGCCCATTTTGCAACACATAATTAATCCACTTTGCCTCCTTAATACTCTTCGTAAAAGGATATGGATTTGACTTAAAATACATTCTAACATTCAAATATCTTACACTCCAATCATTAAATGTGAATCTGTTCTGTTCTCTTTGTCATTTTGGATAGTATGTTTCATACTTGTCGCTGAAAGTATATAATATATATATTTGATACACAACCTTTCAGCTAACTTTGTGTATTCAATTATATGCATTTCGTGATACTTAATACTGGTAATGTGTACACATAATTAAATATGAAGAATCGTAACATAAATATGAACTCTAAATGTACAATTTTAATATTATGCAAATAATATGTCTAGGATATGTGTCAATGCGATTACATCCAGTTTGAAAATAGTAAGAGTATTATAGATTTATTCGAATATAGAATAAATCAGGTTATCTTAGTGAAGTCATGATATTTATTGCGAGTTACCTCGCTTTAAACAATTGTGTTATTCAATTACTGTTCGATTTTCTGGAAACGTCGGAAACACACGTGATCACACAAAACAATGTCACGTAAAAGTGACGTCCTCGCCCTTTCTGAATTGTCGTTTGGTGAGAACAGACGCCTTTTCTTTCGGAGGAGAAAACCGTAAGAAACTCGAACAATATTTAAAACTTTTTAAACATTTATCATATTTTAACAAAATATCAGTAGGTTTATCATATTTTAACAAAATATCAGTAGGTTTGAAGAAGCCTTTTGAAGGGGTGCTAATAATCGGCACCACGTGGCTTTAATCTCAGCAGGTCAGTCCGTTCCAATACAAATTATCATATACATTTCAAATAATCGGACACAAACTAACCGACACGAGGCTTTATTATGTCATCTGCATCTTAGGCCTGCATGATTGATAAGATTTTGAAGGTCACACAATCGCTTAAACACTTTAATGTAATGTATTTCCAGTCTTTTTCAGAACCAAAAAATTAAAGGAGATGGGAAGAACCGCGAGGAAATCTAAGAGCCAATATGCGGCAATTAATAGAGGGAATAGGAGGTCTGCGCATACCACCACAGGCGGAGAAACCGTGTTGTATTCCAGACAAAGACCAAACAACTCGGATCGTACAACCACTGATGCTAGACCAAGTAGCTCAAGTACATCTGCATCATCACAACTCACGAGTGAAGACTTGGAACTGGTGGCTAAGAGTGTGACCGAAAAGATTGTTCCAGAGATCCAGGATCACATCGCACAAGCAATAGGAGCCATGCATAAGTCGCCGACAAACTCGGCTTCCCCAGACACAGAGAGACAGTCTTCAGAATTAGGTACATGTAACATTAACAATGATTGTATAATTAATGATCATAATGTAGTACCAATATCTAGTATTAATGATGATTTAGGCTTACATGTCTCACAGCAGTTAAGGGATAAAATAATAAATGGCGAGTACATTGAACTCAGCTCTTTGTTAACACATGGGGCTGCGGACCAGGCAAAATCTATTGTAGTTGATAGTCAGGGCAATTTGAACATAAGGCAAAAATCTGAGAAAAAAATCAATGATATCAATGCTTGGCTAGATGCATTTCTCATATTTAGTAGTATATACACTAGAGCCCACACAGAAAGCACTCAAGGGCTTCTGAAATATATGTTTAATATAAAACTAGGGGCGAACAGAGCCCAAGGTCTTGGTTGGAAAGAATACGACCAACAGTTTAGATTAAAGAAAGCTAGGATACCATCAATGCCTTGGGGCGTTATTGATATGGAATTGTGGTTATTATATATACCACAGGGTCTTGCACCACAATATCCAATGTCAGCTGCAAAATGTTTCGATTATAACAATAAAGGGAGGTGCACGCGACCCTTATGTAGGTATTCACACAAGTGTTTAAAATGTAATGGTCCACATTCAGCAATGTTTTGTTCACTGGCCAAAAGTAGTCAGAGTAACATGCATACACAACTACATAAAAAGAACGAAAAAAGTCAGAATGAGTTAAATAACACACAAAATACAGGGTTTCGTTTTCGTTTTCGAAACGGACGAACAAATTAAAGCAAATATTTCTGAGCTGGGAAATACACCAATAAAACTAGAGCCATTGAAAAAATACTTGCAATTATATCCAAATAAAACTGATGCACAAATTTTACTTGAGGGTTTTACATTTGGGTTTCGGGTCAATTATACGGGCCCGCGTTTTCCGTCCGAATGTAAAAACCTCATTTTAGCAAAGCAGCAAGAAGCCGAACTGGACAAAAAACTTTCAAAAGAAATAGTTGCTGGTCGGATAGCCGGGCCATTTAACGACAAACCGTTTCCAAACATCCGTTTTTCACCAATTGGCGTCGTGCCAAAGAAAGAAGGGGGATGGCGGATGATACACCATTTGTCATATCCGTTAGGGGAAAGCATAAATAGTTTCATAGACCCCGAGTTCTCCAGTGTAAATTACACATCATTTGACAAGGTTCTAGATACAATAAGCGAAGTCGGAAGAGGTGCCGAGTTGGCCCGTCTAGATATTGTCGCGGCGTATAGATTACTCATATTGCACCCAGATGATTTTGAGCTATTTGGCTTTCATTTCAAGGGAAAAATTTATTTTGATAAATGCCTCACCATGGGCTGTTCTAGTGCAGCAGCACTTTTTGAAAAATTCTCGACTTTTCTCGAGTGGGCGGTAAAAATGAAATCCGGGAAAAAGACGATCGAACATTACTTAGACGATTTTCTATTGGCGGGAACGGGCGGTACAGGACAATGTTTGGCTTTGATGAATTGTTTTCGTTTCGTCTGCGGAGAACTGGGTGTCCCTTTAGCGGAAGAAAAAACTATCGGCCCCGCATGTATAATTACATTCCTAGGTCTAGAAATAGACACGTTAGACATGGTAATAAGAATACCACAGAAAAAACTAATTGAAGTTCGTGTCAAACTATTACACGCATTGCAAAAAAGAAAAATAACACTCCGCGACCTACAATCTTTACTTGGTTCACTTAATTTCTGTGCCAAAGCCATCCCGGCGGTTCGCGCTTTTAATCGTCGCTTTTGTGACGCAATGTGCGGGATAAAACACCCAGGACATTTTATTAGAATCACAGAAGGCATGAAAGAGGATATAAACATGTGGTTAAGTTTCTTAGAACGCTTCAACGGTACACGACGTTTCGGGAAAAACATCTGGTTATCGAACAGCGAATTAAACTTGTATACCGATAGCGCGGGAAATCAAGACTTGGGCTGCGGAGTATACTTCTCGGGACACTGGGCCTTTTTTCAGTGGCCAAATGTATGGCACAAACCGGAGATTATGGCGGACATTACTTTCCTCGAGCTCGTTCCAATTTTGTTAGCCATTTTTATGTTCAATAATGAACTCTCTAATAGGCAGATCATTTTTCATACAGACAACAAAGCACTGGTTTCAATATTAAACAAAAAAACATCAAAATCAAGGCAAGTCATGCAGTTGGTTCGGCCTTTTGTATTGCAAACTATGTTACACAATATGCAGTTTAAGGCCAGACACATAGAAGGCCGAGCCAATTGCATTGCTGACGCCATTTCTCTTAAACAGTGGGCGAGATTCAGAGAGTTAGACCAAAATGCAGACAGGGAACCCAGACCCATACCACAAGAATTCTTCCAGCTGATCTCGGCCGTGAAATTGGCAGACTAATCGATTCATCAATGGCACCAAACACAAAAGACACTTACAAAACAGGCTTAGACTGCTTTGAAAGATTTCGTAACGATTATGGTCTCAGCAAAATTTGGCCACCATCAGTTTCACACATCACGGCATATATAGCCTTTCTGTCAATACAGGGAAAAGCTTACAAAACAGTATGCAGCTATATCGCATCAATAAACTTCAGGTGTAAATTCCTAAAGCAAGGTGATTTCTCTCAAAGCTTTGTAGTTCGTAAAATGCTTGAAGGCATGAAAAGGCTAAACAATCCTAAAGATATTAGGTTACCAATAACTATCGATTTGTTGACAAATATAATTTCAAAACTTCCTTCGGTATGCTCATCAACATACGAAACAACACTTTTTGCATCTGCCTTTTCATTAGCGTTTCATGGTTTTCTGAGAGTAGGGGAAGTTACACAAACCAAGATTGGACAGTGGCACCAAATTATCAAAAATGATGAAGTACAGTTAATAAATACCAAAGGAAAACAGTCTGTTGTGGTTCACTTTTCCTACACAAAAACCGACCAATTAGGCAAAGGTTCCACTATTTGCATTGAAGCATCAAATACTATAGCATGTCCAGTTGTATTACTTCATAAATATTTGTCACAAAGACCAAAAATAAACGGTCCCCTATTTTGTCACCACGGGGGTAAACCCGTAACACGCTATCAGTTCACCTCGATCCTAAATAAGGCTTTACATTTGTTGGGAATAGACTCGTCTAGATACAAATCACATTCGTTTCGCATTGGGGCAGCTACGAACGCTTCTGAAAAGGGTTTAGACGACGAAGAAATAATGAAATTAGGCAGATGGAGGTCAGATGCGTTTAAGGGCTACATTAGACATCAAAGTAAATAGTATTGCATCGTGTTTATGTATTCAGTAGACATTTAGGTTTTAAATTGAACTGTTATTTTACTAGGTGATTCTGGTTCCTTGCATGAAAAATGCATATGGGTCGTCGGCTCTTCAATAGTAAAACATGCTTTTATCTACGCACGTAACACATTTGATGGTCCAAGCCTTGGCTTAAAGAGAAACAACTGTAGGGTATGGTGGCAAGGCAAAGGAGGTATGAAATGGGGAGATTTAGTCCCGAGGATATCATACCTCTTACAGTTCGAATCCCCTCCGGACTTTTTAGTTATCCACTGCGGTGGAAATAACATCGGTCAGTTAAATTTGATTGAATTCAGAAGTCAGGTTTCGAACGTATTGGTACAATTAACTAACAAGTTGCCGTCTACAAAGCTTATATGGTCTCAAATTTTGCCAAGAACGGCTTGGCGTTACAGCAAAAATCAAAAAGCCATGAATTTAGCGGCAACTAGAATAAATAACTTTGGTGCTTGCATTTGTATCAAGTCGGGTGGGGGGTACATAAAATATCCAGAATTAGCCTGGAATGCATCAGAGATGTTTGCTAATGACGGTGTCCATTTATCAGACATGGGTAATAATTTCTTTTTGTATAGGATGCAAACGGAACTGTACAATATAACCTCAGGACAAAATTGTCAGTCCTAAACAATAAATCATGCTGTATATGAAAAAGAAATATAAACGTTGTTACAGCGTACATAGAGTTGACGGGCAGTGAATTCATTGATGTATATAATTCGTTTATATTGTTCTTTGCGAATGCGGCCACGGCAGATGTCATGTCGCTTCCCCCATTCTATGGCGGTGGTCGGTTACGATACCTCTCTCAACCGACCATGTGGCGTAAAAGGTAGCGACACAACATCAACAGTTATACTTATTGGACGATTTTATCCGTTTACTGAGCTACTGTTTCCCAGGGCCAGTAATTTAGATCCATAATGTTAAATCGTCTTCATAATGATAATGAACAGTAATGATAATGATAATGAACAATAATGTTAATGTTTAATCATGATTATGATCAATCATGTTAATGAACAGTAATGATAATGATAATGAACAATAATGTTAATGTTTAATCATGATTATGAACAGTAATGATAATGATAATGTTAATGTTAATGCTAATGATAATGTTTGGGCGTGCCATATTGCCATTTTGGCCGGCAGCCCTTTTCTGTGAGCCGTGGCCTATATTCGCCAATAAACAAATTCCGTTTTAAGACTATTGGTTTTTTTTAGCCTTAGAATCTAAGATAATATAGATTTATTCGAATATAGAATAAATCAGGTTATCTTAGTGAAGTCATGATATTTATTGCGAGTTACCTCGCTTTAAACAATTGTGTTATTCAATTACTGATCGATTTTCTGGAAACGTCGGAAACACACGTGATCACACAAAACAAGGTCACGTAAAAGTGACGTCCTCGACCTTTCTGAATTGTCGTTTGGTGAGAACAGACGCCTTTTCTTTCGGAGGAGAAAACCGTAAGAAACTCGAACAATATTTAAAATCCCTCCCTCCCACCACTGTAAAATGTATAATTTGTGTTCAGTTTACTGCTGCTGTTTGCTGTATGTTTTCAGATCACTCCATGTATCGTTATTGCTAGTAGAAGATATAGAACTCGTCACGGCTCAACAGAATTACTTCAGACTACATATATACCAATGTGAATTCGTCTTGTTTGCGTAAAAGGTAGCGACACAACATCAACAGTTATACTTATTGGACGATTTTATCCGTTTACTGAGCTACTGTTTCCCAGGGCCAGTAATTTAGATCCATAATGTTAAATCGTCTTCATAATGATAATGAACAGTAATGATAATGATAATGAACAATAATGTTAATGTCTAATCATGATTATGATCAATCATGTTAATGAACAGTAATGATAATGATAATGAACAATAATGTTAATGTTTAATCATGATTATGAACAGTAATGATAATGATAATGTTAATGTTAATGCTAATGATAATGTTTGGGCGTGCCATATTGCCATTTTGGCCGGCAGCCCTTTTCTGTGAGCCGTGGCCTATATTCGCCAATAAACAAATTCCGTTTTAAGACTATTGGTTTTTTTTAGCCTTAGAATCTAAGATAAATTAGCAATAAAAACCAATGCTGAAGAAACTTCGCATATCGGTGCAATTTTTATCCTTGGCACAGCTTATTGGAAACATGAGATATTTCTACTGATCTTAAACTTTTGTTTATTATAAAATCTTAAGGGTATAGTTCCATGGATCTGTCCTAAAATCCGTTGATTTACAGTGTTTGGTTCACTTGGTTTGAATCTCTTCTTAAAATAACAATCCATAGATACTAATATTAGATACAGTAAATTTATACTATGCTGTATACGACGCATTTCAAGGAGTCACCTCTCATCAGCAACAATAAAACCGAAACATTTGGAAGATCAAAAACTTATATTAAACAAGAAGTACTCAACCAAAAAATACCGAAATAGGAAGCCAAATTTCAGCAAATTTGAAACATTGAAAATAAGGTTTGTCACATGACTCTCACTAAGGAGCAACATCTCACACCAAGAGAAAACCACTAAATTGTCTCCGATAATACTGGGGTCAAATTGATTGATTTTCGTTTAGGATGTACAACGAATTTTTCTCAATTTTAAGGAAACTTACTAGTTGAGTCCATTATTTGTGCTACTGATGCTGGATTGTCTATTTTACTAAAACATAAAGAAACAATTACATACTCATAGTAATAAGGTTGTATGGCGTTATAATATATATATTCACATTTAAACGTTTTCATCAATTGTATAACACAATATATACATCGTTAGAATCGTAGGAGTTGTAGAGCCCAACATTGTGGCGAAAAATAACTTCCTGTTGACTTATAGTTAAAGTCGGTATTAATGAGTTTTGTTACATTTGTTCACACTGACATCGTTATTAAATATTGATATTGGATATGCTATACGGAAGCAGTTTGAAATATCAGTACACTCTTTCATAATAATGGCAGTCATCGGAACAGATGAGCTGGATTGTAATAAAGAAATACTTTCAATGTGTAATAAAACTCTTTTTTATTTCACATGATCTAACATTATTTCTTCCGCGTTGAAAAAACGTTTTGTGCCTGTGATTTAAAGGTAGATTAAAATCTCGATTATTTTTGAAAAATTTCACTTTTGCAAAATCATTAAACACATTTTCATGTTAGGAATGTGCAATATATGAGTACATGGGGTATTGTTAATTCTTAACAGACATTATGTTAATACTGTAGCATTATCAGAGTATAACTAGCTGAATGATCATCCAACACTACAAAATGACAAAAAATATAAAGCATATACATTCTGTACTTACAAACATGAGAGACATGCAAGTTGCATTTTTACAAAACCTCTATACCCACGTTACAAAAATCAAAGCAAAGTAAAAGCGTTTTTATTGCTGGACATTATTAAGAAGCAAAATCTTGCATCGCAATGCAGGTTCAATTCTAATCAGTTTGAGTATTTTCGATATTTGATTCTAAATATTTATTTCTTAATACCTCTTTAACGGAGGAAAACTCGTCGTTGTGTGGTATTGTACAGTGGAAGTCCTAACAATAAAAGAAATTTGCTTTTGAATTTTTATATACAAGATACCAGTTCATTCATGAATTAATTAAATCCCTCTATCCGTCCCTCTTTATGGATCAAAACTAGCATCCAAAATTTATGATGTATCACTATTTGACAAAATCACCAGCATAATCTTTACAGATGACATACATGTATTACCTTTTCGTTTTTGCTGTTTCTCCAGTATACCTGCAAGGACCACATCCGGGTTCATCTTTAGTTGTACCAATGGGACATTTTTCACATTCTGACAAAGACAAAGACAAGTGATACAATTTTTTTATCATAACTAATTTCAAGTTGACAAACATCAGGGCTGACGATAAAGAACATATCACATATATGGGTTTGACAGATATCAACAAATTGTCAAATAGTTAGCTTACACTTATCAGCTGTCGAAATACTACAGTGTAATTAGGCACAAGGCGAAATTTGATAAATAGATAATATTAAATATTTACCACCTATTCTAAATAGGATTCCCAACATGAATTAAACACATATCTCCCGTTTCCTTCTGTTTTTATTCTTTACTGAATACTGAATACATACAGAAGTATGATACATACAATGGAATATATCAAAATAACAATCCAAAGATACTAATATTAGATATAGTAAATTTATACTATGCTGTATACGACGCATTTCAAGGAGTTACCACTCATCAGAAGCATTTAGAAGACCAAAAACCAAACTTATATTAAACAAGAAGTACTCAACCAAAAATACCGAAATAGTGTGATGAAGCATATGAAAGTAATCTGAATTTTAATCCTTTAAATAAATTTCTGTCTTGCAGCAATTTTGTCAATTCTTGTTTCATTCCAATGGAAATTGTTGAAAAGTTTGTGTTCACAGACTTCTCAATATACTGTATAATGGAATAGTCTGTGTTTTGCCATGGGAAACCACAACAATCAATTTGATCAGGAAAACCTTTGCACAACTACAAATGGTAATTTGGAATTCTGTGAAGTTTCGTTATATTGTAAACTGCAATAACAATCTTGCTCATAAATAGTAATGACAAAACCCACAAACCAAACTACGAACTTTGAGTTATACATTACATACTGATTTTTACAATGTTAAGGTCGAAGAAAACCTACACTCTCCTTTACCCTGGCAGATTAATAAATTCATAAATGCGATAATAGCAAACGACAACAATAAAATGCCTTTCAGTCAACATCCTCCTATCATATAAACCCAGTCAACACTCCATATCCCCTTATTTATTTTGACCCTCTTATCTATAAAACCCACTTCAATACACAGTTCAGTAAATCAAGCTTAATCACGTTTGCAAGTGCAGAGGCCCTTTCAGAAAACATCTTAAAAGTAAAATTATACGTAAGTTATACAAAAATCTGTATGACTTAAGAGTAAGTTTACTCTTTAAGATTTTTTGTGAAAAGTGCTACAGTTTCCTAATTTTTCTTACTAAGTAGTTCGTCAAAATTTCTTGTGATCAATAGCCTGTAATCATTGAAGTTGGGAGTTCAAAACCTACAGGAAATGAGTGTGTGTTCTAATCCTAGCTTAATGCACACGGATTGCCATTTTTCCTGCCAAAGGTTTCAAAAATCAATTTTGTTTTTTATTTATTCTTCATAAATTGTATCCCAAAACAGAATGAAGCTCCGTGTTTGTTTATAAATTGTTTAAAAATTTATACATGTCATAGGTGAGCTTACCGCCTTCCTCGTTCATAGTTTCTCCAGCTTGGCAAGGTTCTGTTCTAAGATTGCATGCACATGGATCCCCGAAATAACATTCATTTTTATTACATTTGCAGAAGTTAACATGTTGACACATCTTCGCTGTTTTACTCCTGCTGTCCATCAGATCTAAACACAGTTTATAGTAAATTCACGTACATGTATGATTTCATTGAAGATGGATGAAAATTAATGACACGAAAGGTAAACAATGACATAATAATTAATCAGCGACATCCACTGAACGCCCCTTCACACACATACACACACATACACACAAACACTCTCATACACACGGTAGTAATACTAATAATAATATTAAACAAAATTAATAAGAAATTGAATAATAGCCTTATATATGGGGCATGTGACAAGCTTCTATAATGACTAGATTTATGAAAATGGTTGTAAACATACCAGTATACAACAGAAACTATAAAATAGTTAAAACAAATACCAACGACAGCCAAGAAGAATCTTAGATAACAGTTTGTCTTTAAAGAAAATAAATCAGACGCAAACTACGCTTAGTCACACATTTAGGTGAAGTTTAGTGAGGCAAAGTGTGTAGCATAGCTCAGTTGATAGTATTTCGATACTAGCCCGAAATTGATACTTAAAATTTACTGTTACAAAATTTTAAAATTTGTGAAAAGTAAGGAGTATCTCCTTCCTGCATAGCTCTGTCCATAGATGGTTCTGGCTTTACCCCTTTCGGCAAGCACGTTTTGGATTGTTATTTTGGTTTGAGTCAAACATTGGCGAAATGTGCACATTTTGTTCATCAAAATTAGTATCAAAGAATTTTATTGTTCCTTTAATTGACCTTTTTAATTCTATTATATATTAAAACATTTGTACCAGTGTTAATCCATATTAACTACATTTTTATATTTTTTAAATAAATTTACAATACGCCAAATACTAACCGTGTGCCATGCATCTTCCTTTAGGAATGAAACACTTTGTAAGTCTCACATTTTCAGTAGAAGAAACGTATTCAGGTTGTATATATGTTTTATTAATACAAGGTTCACATGTATCTCTGCCATAATCATCCTTACAAACATGGATTTCATTACCTAAGTAAAAGAGGTTTCTTTATATTACAAATCTGGAATTTGATGAATTATGCATTGTAGTAATGTTGTTTAAAAGGTTTGCTAAGCCGAAGGTTGCCTTTTTGATTTCCTCTTATACTAGAGCTACATGTAAGAATGTAAAAAATATATATAACTAACATCTAAACTCTTTCAACTTCTTTTTTTGGTTTTGAACATTCTAGGCCTTGAGCACAATTGATGAGCCGTAAACAGAAGAAATGCGCATACAGTTGCAACCAGTTATAACCTCTCGTCCAAGTTAACTCGCACAGCAGTTCTGAGAACTGCTCTTACTTAACTTCAGGAAGTAGAACAGCTCTGGTCAGGAATTAGAATCAGTTCTGGTCTCTGACTGCTTTTAAGAACAGCTCTGGTCAAGAATCAGAGCAGTCCCGGTTCACGACTGATTTATTTCAGTGTGGTATTTTTATTTATAGTGTTACAAAAAGACTACTGAAAATTTAAGTTGGGATTTCTTATTTATTCTAAATCCTGACTGTTACTAGAACTGTTCTAAACCATGACAGGTTAGAGCTGTTCCTGACCAGGACAGCTGAGAGCAGTCAGAATTCTATTCTAGAGCAGTTACGAAGCAGTCAGCAGAACTGTTCTAAGTTAACTTGGTGAGAGGTTATGTAAATGATTTACTATAATATAAAACTATCAAATAATAATGAAGCGATACCGTTTGGACTGTGAGCCTTCTGAAATATTTTGGCAGAGGCACAATTTTTAAACATATTTTCTAAAACTTTCAGTATCTCACACAAAGTGGATATAAACTAGGTTTGATACCCCTTTTAGTTGCATTTGGTTTTATTGATCAAGTTCGATATATATTTGATTCGGCAACACAATAATGAAAACTGGTTTGCAGGTCTATCATCTATTTTTAGTTTTGACTTTGATTAAAGTATGTTGTAAATCCAAATGAAACATTACCTGGGGGACAATCATGGTACCTTATACAATGCCTAACCTCTCCACCAATTTGTCTTGATATATATGTTCCCCTGGAGAATGTCTGTGAAGAATAATAAACATTATAAACAAAATATCAGAACAGAGAAATCAAATATAATCAATTAGAAATGGTATTTAACATGGCTTCAGTTTTTTACTATTACATGTCATTACTACTAATTTTGTGTGCCGTCTTGTTGTAATTATCTGAATTGCCGCTGGGCGTTCGTTTCTTTTAATATTTTGGTTGCATTTTGCAGATATTGTTCTTCTGGTGAATTCCCTCTGTCTGCAGCGTTTGAGTTCTAGATCTATGAAAATTTTATAGATAGAAATGTTACATAAATATGTCTGTGAAATTACATTAGCAGATACTGCCTCTGCATGGTGGACCCTAGGTCACCGAGGGAATTCGCCAACCCAGTCGTCAGACTTGTCTGACATGATTATTCATTAATTTGTTATAGAAATTACCAGTATTTAGCAAAATTAAAAAATAATAGAATTACTAAGGGTTCATTCCTTGTATTGCACATGGTAGATCTCCTTAGTCGAAATTTGGCTTCCTATTTCGGTATTTTTGGTTATGAGTACAGCATACAGCATAGTATAAATTTACTTTATCTAATATTAGTATCTTTGGATTGTTATTTCGCATAGTAATATTCGTCTTGAAGTAATTTATCAATTTTATTGTGAATCTTCGTGCAGAAAACAAATGATATTAAAAACCTCCCTCCCTTTTTTATTGTAATAACCGTTCCATACATGTACAACATGGAATTCAAATATTGAACCTACCAAATAGGATTGTAGTACAAAGAGACAAAATGCTGCTGCAAATTGTGGCATTTCCTTTGTTCCTTGTTCAAAAAAAGTTCCAAATGCCCTCTGAAATGGAAATAGATAAAGAGATAAACCCTGCCGCGTCAATTTTTTTACACAGTTCTGCACATTTAGTTGTAAACCGTGGTAAAGACAGTGTACACTACATCTGAGATTAAAATTTAGTTAAACTTATATACCCATATGTTATAGTGTATTAATAAACTATGAACGTCCACGAAAATTATCCCTTTTCATCATTCTGCTGGAGAGAAAAGGTGGCTTAATTGAATTTAGTCTGTGGCGACTTGATTGTGACTTGACGATCAATCCTGGTTTCGTATTTCATACAAACGGCCACATTATATATATGATGTATGAATAGAAGAAATCTATATATACTTTTCTTTTAAAAAATTTTCTTTTAAAAAAAACATCTTGGTTGTCAATTCATCTAACTAATATTCAGAAAACATAACTGTATTCCCATATATGATGATTCATTGTTCTACTTCGGTGGTCAATGACATAATATAAGCTATTATGCTATTCATGATTTTTTGAAAACCATTTAAGATTAAAAAGGAGATAATATAATGTGTAGGTAAGATTTCTTATTTATGTTTAAAAATGACTACATTATTTAATTACTATTAAACAAACCACAAACCTGCACATTTAATATTACCAATGACATTGAAATAAATAATATAAGACGCTATTTGATCAAATTACTTGGAAAAAAGACTATTACAAACTATCTAGTATCGTATAATCATAAAATCAAGGAAATATTATATAAGCAATCTATCTACAATGTATTTACTTTCGAAAGGATAGTTTATTTTCCCGGAATGGAAATAATGAATACACAAATATTTTTGGTGGTGGGTTCGGCATTTTGTGACAGTTTATAGGGCATCAATGTTCGTGATTGTAATGTATTTCGTGTTATTGCCCAAACAGATACGTAAAACCAAACATGATAACACGAAGATCAACAATGACATACATGACATAGTAATCAATTAATGCCATCCAATCAAAGAACCCAAAACAACGAAAGATGACATGAAAAATTATAGAATACGAAAATAGAAGCAACAGAGAGTGTTTATAGTTCGACTTGGTACTTGGAATTCTTTAAGAATCAACAAAATTGCGAATTTATTTAAATACGACTCACATATAAGAGGGGAGACAATTCAAAGTATAACACAATCCTATTCAAACATCCAATTTTCAATAATGAATAAACTGATATGACGATCCTTCAGTATTATCAGCACTTTGTAATTGTATCGTTAAAGAGGACAAATATGCGTAAGGAGCAAATAAAAAAACTCAGTCCATTGGACAGACAAACCCGGGAAGACAAATGAACAACACAAGCAAAACAAATCAACACTAACAAATGAAAAAAAGAAAAGCAATGACCAACACGAACTCCTTTAACAACCAGGGGTGAACCCAGGTGCTCCGGAAGGGTAAGCAGTTCTTACTCCGTATACAGCACAGTCACGTCGAAAAGTCAATAAATCGGTGGATGTACATGAAATGTTACGACAGTGTGAACAGGAATTTGATTATATATATGTATCTAAATGTCAGTTAATTCCAATTTAAAACTGGACATTCTGGTAAACATAGCGGTTAAGAAATAACTTGTGGCACGGAACCATGATGCTCTTTGCTTTTTTATCATAACCTCCTTGATCTTTGATACAATACATTATTACTGCAATTTTTATTTGTATTTTGCACCCACCCCCTTTCCTCCATTGTCAAAAGATTTTGTTTCTCTCATATATATCCTCCCGGGTGTGCTTGGGTAAAAAATGCAATATTTAATATATTATGAAAATGTATCAATTATTATGTACTAACCATAATTAATATGTTCAATACATGATTGTAACTTTATTTTATGTCTGCACTCATATTTTTTATCTGTGTTTGCCCTTCTGAGGCCCTATTTTGCATGATTCATTACTCAAATTCCTTTAAATTTTCCGTTCAAAATTTTACAAAAATTACCAGAAAAATCTTCTTTTGATGCAAAGGTAACCCTTAGTTGAGTTTGGATACCTGATTGTTTTAATTGTTTTGATTTTTGATGGTTGTGCTTATTAATTCATCATTATATCTATGACTGGTTTTCCAATATTTTGAACTCGAGCATTGCTGGTGAGTTGTCAGTCAACGAAACGGCCATACAGTGCATCAAATTTATTTCGGTATTTTGTGATACATTTTATTGGACAATAAATATTCTTCTTCTTCAGGCATAAATAAGTCACAGTAGCGTGACTTTAGTGTCGCTGAATTACCTTAAGTAGGTCGAATCTTTAAATAAATGCGGAAGATATTTTTAGATGTATTGGTCTTTGTTGATAAGGGTAGTATGTGAACATGGAAAGTGGGGGTATATTTAAACGAAAAGAATACGTATCATAAGTTAATATAAATAATTGATTATACTAAAAACTTTGAAATTTTTTTCCTTTCCTTTGACCATCTAGGTTTTCAAGGAAACAACCAAAAACATTCCTAACAGATTTTCATAAACCAGCCGTTACAAATCTGAACTATAATGAGAATATACAGGATTTTATAGTCTTTAAATCCTTTTAGACTGTACGTTTGACTAACATGAATAATAGCAACTTCAATAAATTGAATTTTTCTACTGCAACTCTCAAGAATGCATTCTTATCTTGGGAAAATAATAAACTCATGTTTTAGAGATTAATACAATACTTTTCTGAACTTTTAATATGAAGATGAAATTATATCCCGGAGTATTGATAAATCGGTCACTCATGAATATTTTCTAATTTTTCCAGCTGAAAGGAATCTTTGGTTTATTAAATTTTTGCATTATATTGCTTCATAGATTATCGATAATTTGAAATGGGTGAATCATTGATCTTGTTCACTGTTGTTGAAACTGACCTATTTTTAACTCTTTGGTTTGCAAATGGCGTCATATCATGTGACTTATTAAATCGGTCAACCAATGAAAATGAACCTAGGAATGTCATAGGCCAAGGTAAGTTAATTATTTACGTGTATTTTTGTACCTTAATAAATAACCATTGGAACAGATGCAATTCTTTATGAATAGAATTATTTTTAATATGAAAACTGAAATTAAAAAGATATTCGTTAATTTATGAAGAAAATTCACAAAATAAAATATTTTAAAGAGAGCACCTGTTCTTGATTTGATCTCTTTTATAACAATTGAAACACATGAATAACACAAATGTTTATTTTTTAACATCTAATCTAAATTTACATATAATTTCAGACCTGATTTTTCTCACAGTGAACACACAAAAAACTATCTCCTCTCCTAACTACCCTCACACTTGTACAGTAAATTAAATGTACCCAATGCCTACAACTGTCACACTGAGCCCACTTTGTAAATATCAAACTTGTACTCTTTCTTGCTTCCTCTGGCATAAATTTCTTGCAAACACAACACTTTTCATCCTCACTAATTTCAGACTCACTCTCAGTGTCAATCTCAGAGTCCTCACTTACATAAATACATGTGCGCACAGACCCTCCACATCTACTTGGTCCAGCTTTCTGTGACTCACACACTACACTAGTCTTTTTACTTTTCTTTCCCTTCTGTTTTACATTTTCACCTTTCCTCTTCCGTACTGAGCTATTTTGTTTACTTCCTTTCTTCTTAGAACTACTTACAGTACAATCTTTCACCTTGTCACTTTCCCTTCCTTTCTTTCCAGAATTCTTACTGAAATGATCCTTTATCTTCTCGACAATTTCATCCTCTGTCACAGTCTTACCACTTACAACCCTACTAAGAACTTTTCTCTTTTTCTTTTCCCTCTCTCCTTTCACCTTCTTGATGGCTGCCACTTTATTTACAAAAAAATCATTATTTCCTTTCAAGCAAATTTCACTTTCAACAGATTCCCTCTCTTTCTCAACACCAACTACCTGCACATCAACAATATCACCAGTCTCACTCTCCAACTCTACAGCCACTTCACTAGCCACTACAGTTTCACTCTCAACAACTCTATCATCACTCTCACTGATCTCACATACATGTACAAAAGCCTCTGATGGTTTAAGTGGTAATGTATTAATAATGTTTTTGTCAAAAGGGTAAATGCCACACTTCTTGAATGCTGACTGAAGGTTCTGAGCTGAAAGTGAACTTCCATACGCCTTACATGCCATACTACATACATCAAATTTTGTAATCATACATTCTTTTGTACGCATAGTTTTGTGACATAAGTTATTATAAATGTTCTGTAATGGTCCATAGCACCCAACATCAAGAGGCTGCAGGATGTGACTTGTGTGAGCTGGTAACACTTGTAGAATAATATTATGCTGCTGGGCCCATTCGATAGCATTCAAACTGACATGGGATTTGTGACCATCTAACAATAACATTATATGATCAGCATTACCAGGAATATACTTCACAAAATGGTTCTTTAGAAAGTCCTAGAATGTCTCAGAATTTGACCATCCTGTCTCAGTGACAGTGCCAACTGTTCCTGGAGAAGAGTCGTTCAACAAATCATCATTCATTCTCTTGCCAGGAAAAATAAAATAAGGAGGGATAGCATTGCCTACAGCATTTCCACAGCCTAACAATGTAATTGTTTGACCTTTGCCTGATGTAACCTCTTGTGGTGATGTCTCAACACCTGCGACAACACGTGGTGGGGTATGATTGATGGTCAGTCCCTTTTCATCCACATTGTATATTAACTGAGGCTGGTCCTTAAGGTGATATTTATTTAAAGCCTTTTCCAGTTCATCAAAGTACTTTTTGACATTCTCTGGATTAGAAGCTTTGGCTCTTGATACTTCCAATGCCCTGGGCTTCACAACACGTAAATCTGGCCACCTTCCTAAAAAACTGTAAAACCAATTCAGTGTGAAAGGCTTATCCTGTTTGGTCTTCTTGCCTGACATAACTGCATAATTAGTTGCAATGTCCACCACCTCTTGTCTGTTGTAACCATACCCAAGCAAAGCCATCTCCTTCAAGTGATCTACCAGTCTGCTCTCCTCCTCTAGTGACAGCAATGGGGCTTTACCCATAGTGCAGCACTCAGGATCAATGTCACCAGCAACTCTGTCTCTAAGTGTCTGAAATGGAACACCATAAGACTGTGCAGCTCTTCTAATGGACATGTTGTCCTGCTTTACAGCTAAAAAAGCATTGGTCATAGCAGATTGATCATAAGCTCTATATCTAGCCCTTCCACTTGGTTGTTGAGCTGGATTTAACTGAAAAATACAAGAAAACAATTTTACTGCTTTGAACACAAGAAAATATTATTTACCATATAAAAAATATATCTTATTAGTATTAAATAATCTTATGAAACAAAAATATACAAAACATAAAAAAAAAGAAGAAAAAAAGACACCCCCCCCCCCCCCCCCAAAAAAAAAAAAAATTACAGTAATCATCAAAAAAAGTAAAGGGCAAATGAAAACAACAAAAAAGAAGAAATAAGATGCTAAATGAAAACAAAACTGGTGGCAATATCAGAATTTTAACAATTATAACATTTTTGGGTTTTCAGGATAATATATTTAGGTGTTAAAATTTTACATTTAAACTTAATCATAATTTTTAAGATAAATCTTAAAAGATTTGTTACATAATTTACTATTTTTCAACAATATTTAGCTCATATCAATTTAGATCATTTTGTTTGAATGCGTTTTCCCGCAAAAATAGAATGAAAATGTGCAAGGTGCGTGGTATTTTGAATCATCCTAAAATTCATTTTGCTTGGCCTTCCAATACGCTTTTTATAGCTAGTGACCTGGAATAGAAGCTCAACAAATCCCACAATGCCACATTTGGGGTTTTCCATACTAAGAACCATATTTTTAGGACATTCGAATGCCGATAAAAAACGGACATAAGAAAAATGGCCTCTTTGACATAAGTAAAAGATTTTATACAAAAACTTACCTTTATAAATCTCATTTTAATTTTGGAATAGAAATGCTTGTCTGCAGACTATTTTTGCACGCAGCGAAAGCGAAAGTGACGTCACAGCACAAAAATGTCGCGAGAGATTAGCAACCAAAATAACCGACCGATTTTACAATATGACCGATTTCAAGATACGATAGGATATATAAATCTGTTGAAGAACAACGCTAGAGTTTTAGTTTTGTGTTATGTTATAGTTCGTTTTAGTTTTTCTTGTGTCTTTGCGATACATATTTCAAATATCTGTTTGTTCTGTTACCTTCTCACTACTTTGTATTGTCTTTAGATTTCTGTCTTGTTGACTTTCTTCATTGTTTTGTCACTTCGCAATTATTTTCCCGATGCTTAACAGTTATACATTTATACATACATTTTTAAATCGTCAAAGCAGAAACTGCAATGAAAAGCTATATGAATACAATATTATGCAGATATATTTATATAAATATATAACAACTTACATCTCATAAAATTAATCCTTTAATTCCGATGGAAAAGATATCACAAATTCATTTCGATCGGGGGTATATGGTATGACGTCAGGGGGTGTCCTGATTTTATGGGGAAATACCCAAAATATTGTTTTTCAAATACATCTTCTGTGTATAGTTTAAACTTCTATAACCAACAAAATTTAGGTAGGCGGTTATATATTTATAAATCTGGAAATAGGTGTCATTAAATGTTTAGTGATCCGAATCTCTTGTATTACTTGAATTATTAAGGTTTTTTATTCTTCTCCACGAGAAAAACCTTACTGTTTTTCTTCTGATTATTAATATAATTATTATTATTATTAATATTATTATTATTATTATTATTATTATTATTTCCACGGTCACTGTTAAACATATATTATCATTCCTCCGATTATTAGGGTTTTCCATTTCCTCATGGAAGCTTTTTTCTGAGATTGAGTTTCTGTTACTTATATTTTATAAAAGTAGTGAATTTATCTCAATGATTACATGCCGGTGTTGGTGGACTCCAGGTACCCGACGATATCCCCAGCTCAGTTGCTAGTATTTCGATATTAGCCCGATATTGATCCTTGAGATTTACTCTTATTAAATTGTAAAATTTGTGAAAACTTAGGAGTATATTCCTCGTGCATACATGTATCTGTGTCCTTAATGACAAAATGTGCTCAACTTGTGCATCAAAATTGGCATCAAAGAATTTATCAGTGTGTTTCTTCTTTTTTTTTTTTTTTTTTAAGTTTTATAATCTCAATGTGTATTTTCCAAATCTCAAAGTGTAATTTTTAATTTTCAGTTTTTTTAATCTCAGTATTTTTTTTTAAATCTAAGTGTGTACATTTTTCGAAAAATGGCTTAAACATAGTTTTGACGAGAACGGCTTGCCATAGATTTGCGTGTTTGTGGTGAAACAACAAATGTTAATATTCCACGCAATCATCATTTTACAGTGTCTTATTAACAAAAAATTTAAAAAAACAAAATAAATTTGGTATCCTGGAGTCCACGAATTTCCACAAAACCAAAACAAACTTCTTCAATGAAAACAAAAGATTTTTAAAGCCCATTTCCTACGATTCCCTAGAGCAAAATATTTCCACGAATACTGAAGATAATTGTTTCACTACACCCGCAAAAATCAGTATGATATAAAATACAACGAATCTGCAGTGAAAATGGGTGACTGTTTTAATTTTCTTTAATTTGCATGACCACGAAGGTAAAGACCCTCGATGTGATTTGGATTAATTTAAGGCACGATAGTTTGTTTAAAGAACAAAAGTATGTCAAGCCAGTTGTGTATTTATCGTTTTTATGTCAAAGGTTAATTCATTGGCTATCATCTTATATTTGAAGGCGGAAGTTTTTGTTACTTAAAGGAAAAACCCAATTGTAAAATTCGAAACAAACAAGTCTCGTTCGTGGTATTTGTTTAGCTAAACATTTTATAAAGCAGGTCAACACTATTGATAACGAAAGACGTTTTTGATAAAAAGATTCGGTGCGAAATAAATGAAATTATTTTAAATTTAAGGTAAACAGAACATATTTAAATACAAAAAAGTATTCTTTGTCAACAGAAATTGAAGATTTTTGAGGTACATGTATTTCATAACTGAAACATTTTTATATTGTCTTTTATTCTTGTCTTCTTTTCTTAAAATAATATTTAGGCCACCAAATTGATTTTTAGTTCTTTGGAATTTTGGATGGCAAAAATATGTGCGAGCGAGCAAAATTTTAATTTTTAATGTTTTATTGGGGACAATTTTTTTTTCTGGCGAGGATCAAATTTTTCAAACTAAAATATTGCATAAAATTTCCAATTCTTACAAAATTTGAGGAGGGGGTCAACAATTTTTATTTTTAATTTATTGAAAAATGACTTTTGGACGAATTTTCAGCACTTTTGCAAAATGAAAAAATACAAATTCTTAAAATGCACATAGTCCAAAAATTGGAGCGGCGAAATCCAAAGAACTACATCCATATTTCATATTTAATTCGTATTTAGATTTTAAACTAGATAGACCTTTTCGCATATATAACTTCACGGAGATAAAAATTAGATCTACTATGCTGAATATAGGTAGTTTCTTACAGGATCTGTAATGTTCCCATTTGTATGACGCTAAGTTTTAACTAGTGCTATAAATTTTATAGTTTAGACATTTTATGATTGCCATTACCATCTGATACACCCTAATAAGAGGCAAATATATCTTAAATAAGACTTAAGTTTCTCATTCTTACAGAATTTAATTTAACTGTGCAGACTCTATTGTAGTTTTCGAATCTTACATGTAGCTTGTTAAAAAATACAGGTGTTTTTAAAAGTGCGTAAGTCTTGATCTATTCTTTTGCTATCGCTGCGACATATTAACAAGCACAATTTAAAAAGTGCATCAAGTTTCAGTTTCAAGTAATCATTTTTTTATTGTCACTTTTGACCTTGTTATGACAAGACAAAACCAATAAGCATTAAATATTGACAAGTGTGCCGAAGCCATTTCACAGTTTCCTTCAATATTACAAATGTTTTGCCATAGTTCGAGATTGCTCTCACGTCCAGCAATTTGTCAAACGGCCTGTTTTTTTTTTTTTTTTTTTTTTTTTTTTGCCCCAGGACCACAGCCAATCCTGAGACAAGTCGTTTGACTACATTAATCATAGTCATCTGCTGGTGTTCTAGAAGTTGCAGTTTCTCAAGATGCTGTCAAATAATGAGGTTTTAATGAGTTTCATTTTATATTCAAATGTTCTATTAAAATTTCGGACTACGTTATGAAGAAAAAACATTTTAATTCTTTTTAATTTATGAGAGTCAATTTTCTCTACAACTTAGATTTCAAGGACGTAATCGTGAATTGTTAATACAAGTTACTCTCAAATTTAGATATTTACTTTTTACACGTGTACTTTTCTGTCGACAAAGACGGAAACATTAGTAGATTTTTACCAAGGAAGTCTTGTGCTGAAGCAAATTAAAAAAAAGGCGTAAAGTCTTATACATAACAAGCTCACTTTGTACTTCTGCAATTATACAAGTTCATTTTACACAAGATATGCTTCACACGTCTTATAAAAACTCTGCATATATAGCACACCCATTTGTCTCTCTAATTCACAACTATTTTAAATTTTATTACAATATTCAGAGTAATTTCAAACTTTGGGGAATGTGATTTGATGAAATATTTACTTTTGATATGTGTGTATTACCACATTTAGATACATACAATTATGGTTGAGAAAAAAACCTTTTCTAAACTAATATTGGCTATGAAAGAGATTTAAAAAGAGTTCAGAGTGGATTTTGCCGCTACATCTATTCTTATATTAAAATAACTAGAATTAAACCATCACAGCAAGGAAATTGTGAATTCATAAAACATAATACTGAAAATATATACTAGTAACATATCAATGGCTATGCACGCAGGAGATACACAGGCGTGTTCAGGAGCGGATCAGGGATTATGTATTCCAGCGAGGAGTCTGCAAAAGAAAATATCGAGTGAAGAGAGACGAAAAAATTGAGAATACGTCCCAATCTGATTTCTTGACATAAACCGCGCGCCGGGTATGCCCTCTCTTTTATCCGCCCCTAAGTGTAAAATTCAAGTGTCAACTTATAAATTTCTCCTTATTTGTGCAGGTTTGAAAATGTTTACAGTGAACTGAATGACAGATTATTTATAGAAACTTATGGATAAAAAAGCAAATTTCAGTCAAAATTCTAGGATATGCTATTCATTCAACCCACGCGGGGTTTTGTAAAATTTGATAAACAATAAGTATGTATCAATTTCTCACGTAATGTGTCCCGTGATTCCATATGTCAAATAATCCTCCATGCCTTTCATTGCAATATCAAGTAGAAACGAAAGTAAAGCTACAAATCAGCTTCAAGTACATGTATAACTGGTGCGGTAAAGTTCTTCGTAGCTGTTTTGTTATCAGTTAGGATACAACTATTCGTTTTTCACAATGGCTTAAATCATATACATATATATAATGTAGGTACACAAATTATATATTAACCAATATATATTCGAAGTTGTTGTAGTTGTAGTTAGTGACATTAACTAAAGGATTGAAATGAAATAAGTGATTTAACAAATAGCTGTATAACGACAAACGTGTTTCTACAATGTTATAATTGTCAATCTGTACGGCATGACCTACTCATTGTGATTTTATAAATTTATTTTAAGGAAGTCATTTTAAATTTTCGCAAAACGGTTAAAAAGACTGATGACCTTTAGTTTAAAAAAGGTAGTTGCGTTTGTACCGGTATATATATATTGACATCTTGTGGTTTTAAGATACGGAAGTATCTTGTAAAACGGGAAAATATTCTGATACACATGACTTTTGTATTGTAAGAGGGGTCTTTTAAAAGTCCAAAACAATGGCATGCGTGATGTTTTTCAAACTTCAACTTTTTAAAAGACGAAATTTTATTATTTTTAAAGAATGATTTTATTTGAATAAGTTGAATGTGAGATGGTTTCATATTCAATGTCGTGTTGTTAATTTTACAATTTCATGTTCATCAAGAGAAATTTTAAACTATTGAAGGTTTATTTGTAATCAATGTATAAAATAGCTTTGAAATATATCATTTCATATCGAATGTACTAATACAATCATTAAAATGAAGATGTGTGTACACATGTACTATATAGTAGTAAATTGTGGACCTTTATTTTTGTACTAACGTACATTGTACCAGCTTACAAAGCTTTTTGTCTATTTAGCTTAGGCAGAAACTCACTTCTTTGCTGGTTGTAATAATGAATTTATTTTAGTAAGATTCTAACTGTTATAACCTATATTTCACGAAGGGGATGAATCAGATTTGGATTCTTAAAATTTCCAACATATTCTATAGATTACTACTGATTAAAAATGTTAATTTGAAATTATTACTGAATGAGCTCTTACTAAAATGACATCAATAGCATATGAATATAGGAACTTCGAAGGTGTAAGTACCTTTGCAGTTTAATCATCTAACGAAGGATGCCTATATATACAAAGAGTTCCACGACTTCGTTATGAACGAACTCAACATTTCATTTCAGGAGTATTTAAGGATGATCGCTGGTCTAATAGGAAATAAATAGGATTTGAAATAGGTGTTTTAGTTTGAGAGAATATATGAATAGTAAACAAATAAGCAAGAAAAAAATATAGGTTCATGTGCTCATTTTAGAGTTATAGGGCCTTGAAAATTTGCAGGAAATGGGTTTTCTCTGGATTTTTCATTGTCTTTGCATTGACAACTTCAGTCTCTCAAAGATGTATGAATAAATAAAAAGGATTTCATAAAATTTTGTCAAATACCATTTTAAGGTATACATGATTGAATTATAAAAGAAAAAGTGGGGTTCATGGGCAAAAAAGTCATGTTTAAGAAATGGATAAAACCCGAGGATTCCGAAAATCTGACAAAAAAAACAAAACATGACCAGCGAGCATCCTTAAGCTTAGCCTAACTGTTACTTAAAACAGCAAAGATTGTTTTGTCGACATTGTTATATTCTATTATTAACATTTTTATTTAATTTGTTTCTTTCTGTTTTAGTGAATACCATGGATAACTAATACATGTAATAATGCTTTTTATTGCAATTCTATATTTTTATACCCCCCCAAACAAAGTTTGGGGCGGTATATAGGAATCACCTTGTCCGTCTGTCTGTCTGTCTGTCCATATATCTTGTAAGCGCAACTCCTCCTAGACCGCTCAATGGATTTCAACGAACTTTACAGAAAGGAAGTACATCATCCAAAGATGTGCATGAAGAAATCTTTGCTTTCCGATATCACACAAGGGAGATAATTGGACTTCTATTTTTTTTTTTTTTTTTTTTTTTTGCTTATACATTATATATGAACCTCGTAAGTGCAACTCCTCCTAGACCGCTCAATGGATTTCAACGACACTTTACAGAAAGGAAGTACATCATCCAAAGATGTGCATGAAGAAAAATCTTTGCTTTCCGATATCACACAAGGGAGATAATTGGACTTCTATTTTATAACTAATACTCTTAATTCTAGATCTGTATTGGTATATGTTTCAGGTTCAATTTGAAAAAAAAATAACAATTTCTGCTGTACCTATACTTCCAAAGCTACATCAGCCATTCGAAACATGAACAGATATATCATGTTTTGGAGTAGTAAAGGCAACCATGAGTATGCTTAAATTAATGCAAATATCTTATGAAATTTTACCCTGGGCAAGGCAAAGCGGGGGGGGGGGTATCCTTTGTGAGCTTTGCTCGCAGTACATCTAGTTTCTATCGACTTGTTTTGCCACTTTCACAAATAATAAGGGTAAGAACTAATTAAGTTTAACGTCGCCGAAACTTTTTAGGGGTGAAACTTTCTCGGTGACTGTATTTTGTTTGTTTATGCATTTTAGAGTCTATAGAGACTAAGTTTCTATTTTAGATAATTCTGGGTTTTTTCAGTTTTTTGTTTTGTTTTTGTTTTAAGAGGACCATTGTTTACGAGCAGCTGAAAATATTATATGAAGTCTACTTTTACAGACTAAGATTTCACATAATTTTGTTCTGCTGCTTGGCCATATTGGCCGAACAGTATTTCGGGTAATTTTTTAACGTGTATCGTTGTCTTTGTAATTGTTTGAATTTAGTTTACTGGACTTTTACCTTTTAAGAGTTTTAATCGTTTTCTATCCGTTTGAAACCTTACATTGTATTCATATTTCAATGTTGTTGTTCTTAATTTGTTTGTTTTTCTCAAGTGTGAAGACAAACGGGTATACCTGTTTATCGGTGATACATTTGCGAAAAATGCGAGGTTTCGTCAAAATTTCTTTGCCACAACAATGGACTGGGGATTTGCCTAAAGTCACTAGCAGAAGACGATTGTTGATTTTTATTAATATTGTGTCATCGTGCTTCAATATCAAGTTCCACAAGCTGTCCATACAGGTTTGCAACGACGGGAAATTCACTTTCAGGATTCCTCGGAACTTGTGGCGGACAGTCAACACAGCCACAGCAGGGAAAACTGAAGGTTTGTGGATTTACAGCTAGTCCTAGCTGTCTGCGGATCTGCAATGGATGTCGACAGCAACTTAAGATACAGGGACAAGGCTCTTCTACTGGTTCTGAAAAATGTGTAAACATTCATCTTGCTATACACTATAACATATCGTAATGATGAATTCCTATAATATCAATGAAATTTTACATTTTGTGTCTCTTCTGGAAACCACACTGCATTAAGAATATATCATTTATAAATCATTATCAAAATTCTTCTCTTTTTCCAACAAAATGTAACAAAAACATCTGAAGTAGATGGTAATAGTACTTCCAGTAACGATAGTTGTTATGGGAGAAGACATTTTATGAAAAAATTAGGGAAAATATCAAACATGACACTTTGAAGGTCATAAAAATAACAATCTGGCATTATTATGTATATATATATATGTTATAGTATACATTGTCCTTCCTCTAACAAAAATGCAAACAATTAAAACATTTATCAATTAGGTTAGTAAATAAATATGAACAAAAGTATGAGTATATTTAAAGGAAACCAAAAGTACCCAATATTAACAATTTTTCAATATAACATGTAATCTTTCGTAGCTTTTAATTGAAATTTTGTCGTGATTTCATTAAGGTTAAAGAACATCTTTCCGTCAATTTTCCGTCAAAAAGAGGTGGTTTACAATATAATTTATTTTGTAGTTTTTTTAGGTTTTCCATACGTATTTTATCTGATTATTTTATCATGAAATGTTTTTCTTTTAGAAAATAACTTAAATTTATTAGATGTGGAATACAAAATCAATTGAAACCACCAGCAGTAAAAAAACAGGGATGCTCATTACAATACTAAAATTGTTTTTACAGGATTTTTTCAACAAGAAAGTTGTGTACACAACTTGATTAAGAAATTTTGCCCTAAAATGTTTATGTAATTTATTTGAGATTTTAGTTGGTTGAATATTTGGTAACAGATGATATATACAGACTGGTGTCAGGTCCTCCTGGTCTGTCTTAAGAAATGAGACATTTGTCTTTTTAAGGATATAATTTGGAACCACTTAAGCGAAAGCAATGCAGAAACTTTGGATTTTCTAAATTGACCACTGACTTCCATTGAGAAAGTTACTGAAAAGTATTGATGCCAATTTAATCAAAATTTACATGATATTTAAAAATAAATGTAACTCAAAATTTCCACGTCTTGCATTTCTACACGATTTTATCTGTATGGATACATTATAAAATTCCAGGCCGGAGGGGGGAGGGGCTATATAATGGTAACTACATAAGATCGGCCCAAAAAGGTCTGTTTTTTTTGGGGGGGGGAAAGGTATACTACTTTCAAAATAATATATATGATTAGGTTTTATTTTCAGATCTATAAAATTCCTTGCTGTAGTTTCCACTCTGCATGCAAACATCTTTAGTTCGGTAGCCGGAAAAATCGGCCCGCGGACCACTCGGACCATATCATCGGACAACTCGGGCCGTGACATCGGACAACTCGGACCGTGTCATCGGACAACTCGGACGGTGAAGTAACAACATTGATAATGATGACCTTAATACGTTTAATTGAACCACCAGCTTTGACCGAGAGTTCTAGAATGTTTTATACTTTATAAAGGACAACTCTCACCGTTCGATGTAGAAATATATCATTAAATGAACAACAATATGATGTTCTTTGTGTATTGTGCATTTTCACTGAAAAGTCTTGATCTCGCATGTTTGATAATAATTATTGAATTATGATGTTTATGTATCTTGTCTGACAAGGGCCCATGATTGGTAAAATAAAAATGTCTATATGTTTACTCATTTAGTAACACATAAGCCAACTTTCAAACGATTATTAATACATTTAATTATGTACAACTTCAATGATTTTTTACAAGTTTTAGTGTTTTAAATATTTGTTAAATGGTTATGCTAATTACCAAACAATCAGTGGTCATCAGTCAGTCAATTTATGTGATCGATAATTAAAATCAAGTGAAGACACGGTCTAAATTAATTAAAATTATGGTTATCCATGTTACTTATTCAAAAATACTTTTCTTCTGCTAAAAATGTAAAATAATTTTTTTTTAAAAATAAAAAAATTAGTTATACAAGTTCATGGGCCGAATTGTCCGATAAGCCGATCCAACTACTGGCTGTGTAATCTCGTAATATGACGATCCGAGTACGGGACGAGTTGTCTGATGAGATGATTGATGAGGTGACCGATGACACGGTCCGAGTACGGTCCGAGTTGTCCGATGATACGGTCTGCCTGAATAATCATAAATTTACATTTCTTTCCCCTTCACATTTAATCTCCCAGTTGTAACAGGATATTTACATTAAGATCGATGGCTTTAAACAAGAGTGTTTTCAGGCCATTGAAGATTGCATGCAAAATATTCAGGACTAAATCAACACAAAATATAAGGTAAACAGGGAAAATAACCTTTTTTCATTCAACAATGTATCTCTAATGCAGCAGTCATACTATGACTGTTGCATCAGACTGCTGCTATGACTGTAATCCCTTTAGGGATTAGCTATGACTCATAGCTAATCCCTAAAGGGATTACAGTCAAATCATAAATGGCTATTAATGCCATATGAAATTTCGTCATACTTGCTGTAGTGTTTCATGATTTTAATCCCAGTTTAATACTTTATAAAATAATCATCGATTAAATCATTCTTCAGGACAGACTGCTTAATAATATTATCATATTCAAAATGGCCAATGTGGAAAACACACTTTATACGATTCATTGTCAATGTACATGTATCAATCATCGTGTATTCTCACTGATACATTTTATGAAATAAATGTTGTGAAAATGCATACAAATAAAAGATAATTTGAGTGTAATTTGATTTGAATGTTGATCCTGATGATAGTTCATATACCCTCAAACATCATTTCAGTATTCTCCCCAGGCTAATACTACAATCTTTGAAGTTCTGGTCCACTGGTCTGCAGGGTTATCATAAAAGTAAATTTGCTATAAACACATAATTATTATGCTTTCTGTTATTTATCTATGGTAGTCAATGAATAACTGTATTGCATTATGCATGTACAATGTAAGGTCTATTTAATCAAAGATAAACAATTGTGGAATCGTTTGTGTATCACCTCATTTTTTTTTTTTTTTGCAGTGTGCAGAGTTCAGTAGTATGTCTAGCATATAAAACTTATGAACAAACAGATCAGACAAAGGGGCCACCTATTATTGTGACACATGGCCTGATGGGAAGTAAAGATAATTGGCATTCTATCTGCAAGAGATTGAGTACGAAAGGCAGACAAGTAAGATGGAGGAATGTTAATGCTTATTATCACATCATTGTATCTGATAAGAGCTTTTTTGCATAGCTGATATGACAAAATTGGATCTCAAATATCAAGACCCAAACATTCCAATAGAATTCCTTTTCATCTATCCACCTGTCCGAAAAACCTTCGGTAGGAAATTTTCGTTAAAGTTTTCTTGGCTTCTACAGAAGGGAATGATTTCATATTTCGTCTGCACATTCATCATGTTAAGTTGTAGCGTGTAAGCAATTTTTGGATCTGTCTGTTTGCCGATAGTTTAAAATTCAACAATACACAAAAACACTAGAAAAATTTTTATGAAAGTTTTCTTGGCTTCTACAGTAGAGAATGATTTTATATTTTGTTTGCAGCTTCATAATGTTGAGTTTCAGCATGTATGCTATTTATGGATCTGGTGTGCAGCCACTTCCTATTTGCCGATAGTTAAAAATTCAACAAAATACACAAAAAACAAGGAAACTTTTTGTGAAAGTTTTCTTGGCTTCCACAAAAGGGAATGATTCTATATTTTGTCTGCAGTTTGATAATGTTGCTTTGTAGCATGTAAGCAATTTTTGGATCTGTTGTGCAGCCACATAGTATTTGCCGATCAATGAATGCTGTGACACAGATCCAGACCCGGTTTTGGTCTTGTTTAAAGTGAAAATTACCAATATTTCGATTACATAACAGAATATAAAATACAATGTCTGGAGTTTTAATGTAGGAGATGGCATGAATCATTATCTATGAAATAATTTTATGCTATAACAAGAAAAAATTTGCAATTGGGATAAATACCATTTTCAACCAATGGGAGATAACTGCGGTATTATTTAATGTCTTCTAGAGATTGTTTCCTGATTTCAGGGAGACATGAAGAACGTATTTACCTTTGTTTGTATGTGAAATACATTTACAACTGCAAAATGAATGAAACCTAAACAGCCACTTCTATGTCTCACCAGATTGAAACACTTTCTTGAGAAACCTCTGCTATGAGAAAGACCACAAAAAATAGACATACACTGTACATGTAGCTTGACATATATATAAGAGAAATTCTTTCTGTGAAATTGTGAATTAAAAAGTTTATTTACTATAATATATAAAAAAAAAGAATACAAAATACAAAAAATATTTGGTATATATATTTTTAATATGAAAGGAGTGGCATGAATGAGAAAGGCCTCTGCACCCTCCTCAAAGTATTGCAGGAAACACTATAAAAGTCAAAATGTTTAATACTATTATATAGAAGTTATCTTTCATTAACTTTACCCTATGTTTGTAGATGATTGCAGTTGATGCTAGAAACCATGGTGAGAGTCCACACACAGCAGATATGGATTATTTTGCCATGAGTCAAGATATAGTTGATCTGTTAGATGAATTTATGATAGACAAAGCCTGTTTAATGGGTCACAGCATGGGTGGAAAAATGTCAATGGTTACAGCTTTAAAACATGTAAGGAACAAGTGGAATTCATGTAAATTTGAACAACATAATTTTTTTCCATAATCAGTACTAAATCACAATACAATACAATCACAAGAAAGTCTTAAAGAGTAAAATTTCTCTTAAGTCATACAGATTTTAATACATGTATAACACATGAGTGATTTAACTCTTAAGACATTTTGTGAAAATGGCTCCATGATGTCGACTTAAATTTCAATAGTTACATCAAATTAAACATTTCCATAAAAATATTACCAAAATTTAATTTAAAGAGTGTGGAAAACCTATGACATTTTTTACAGACAGAGGTTTGAACTTAAATAGATTTACATGTAGTTCAAAAAATAAAAACACATGCCATAGATGGAATAAATATCAGATTTATATAAAAAAAAATAATTTATTGGAATAAACATCAGATTTATATCAAAAAAATAATTTATCAAGGTTAGTGTTTATTCCATCATTCAGTCATGCAAAAAAGGTTCATTCCAAATGCTTATGGTTTGTCAGAAATATTTATTAGTTAGGTTTCTGGATTTCAGGTTTTTTTTAAAAACTTCAGTAATTTCTAATGATTAATGTAAGAAATATGTTTTCCTATATTGCAGCCTGAAAGAGTACATAGTTTAATAGTTTTAGATGTTGCACCATCAATAAGTCCTAGAGCAAAGACATTACCTGAATTTTTACAGTGTATGTTAAAAATCCAAGTAGAACTTTATGAACAACAGGATATGCCTCTTTCTGCAGCTAGAGTATTTGCCAGTCAGAGGTTGGAGGAAGTTGAACCGGTAAGTTAATGGACAATAAAATTGCCTTTTATTCTGACAGTTTACAGTATAGGGGAGATAAATCTTGTTAGTATGAAACAGATGTTTTCTGTCACAATATAGCCAAATTCTACCTATATTTACCAAATTACATGTCTAGAAGAAGATTGGTTTAAGATGAAAAATATAGGTCTGCTCTTTGCCAATTTGCGACATTACAATGTGAAATTTATAAGTTTTGCCACATTACAATGTGAAATTTAAAAATTTTTGCGACATTGCAATTTGAAAATTTAAAACGTTTTGAAAATGAAGGTGAATTACAGATTTTTGTCTGTTTTCAGTAAGAAAATTGAAAAAAAGGATACAAATTCTTAGTTTTAATTTTTAAGTATAAAATTGATTTTTTTTCACTTTCATCGATTTTTTATAATATAAAATTTAAATTAAGAATTTACCATATTAAATTGTAGAATTAAATTAAACATTTACCATATTAAATTATAAAATTAAATTAAAAATTTACCATATTAAATTATAAAATTAAATTAAGAATTTACCATATTAAATTACTGTCATATCAGATGTTGAACTTATAGTAAAAAAAATATGGTTTCTAGTTATATCAAGATAAAAAAAAATAGGGATTTTTCTATTTGGCCTTATTGATATTTATCAGTATGTTTTGATTTATATTTTGCCTCAAAGAACCCATTGGTGAGACAGTTCCTTGCAACAAATCTTGTACAAACTGAGAGTGGATATAGATGGAGAGTAAACCTTGACAGTATTATAAACAATTTCGGTTATATTGCTGATTTTCCGGAATTTATCAATGAACAGTATCATGGTCCTACATTATTTATAGGAGGAGTAGAATCTAATTATATAAGGTAAAATTGTTTTAAAGTGAAAAGAAATTAACTGATGAATGAGTGATTGAATTGTACCAGTATATATGATGTCTTTTTTTGTGTGTGAAATCTTTAATTGCACAGATGTGACTTGAATAAAATTTAGCAAATGTATAAACATCAAGTATGCAAAAACTGTGCATGCAATAATCAGTAGAGGTTTCCCTAGACCAATTTTAGCATGGCACTGCACCATGCCTCCATCTTCAAGTACCATGCTGCCCTCATCATGAATTTAACAATTCGCCCCCAAGTAGCCAAACCTAACTTTCAATTTTTAGTTTACTCTTGTCTTTTTGAAACTGATTTGCATTTAATCATGTACCCCTGTTGTGTTGGCACACTTTTATGACACTTTTACACCATCACACTAGGGTGAAGGCTGTTTATTGCAGGTTTTGATAAATATACTGTCCTCATGTCAAGGTGGGTAGCCCCCAATATCTTTTTTAACCATTGAGTGCCCTCAAAATATGAAATTTACCATGCCTTCACAAAATTCTGGGGAAAGCACTAATCAGTATATTGTTTGATTAATTCTACAATTTCAATCTGTTTAGATACCTTAATGATCAGTCAGGCAGTCAATGACTGCAACAAGAGGAAATTACAAAGTTACAATTATGAATAAAGTGAAGTAAATACAAAACAATTATCATGTCGTGTCCATCTTCATCATTTTAGAAAATGTAGGAGGCAAGCTATTGTAAATTTGAATTCTTATAATTGCTTGGGTAGGGCAGAATCAAAAAAAAGAATTGAATAACAATTTTGTTTGTTTTTTTTTGTGTATTATTATTATTTTTTTTTTTTTTAATTCAGTCATGATTTCTGCTTTCAAGATCCATAGATTCCAACCATTACGATTTTGTTACGAATTTCAGGCCAAAATTATGGGTCTATCATTATGGATTTCCGTTCCTGGTTTAGATTTTAATCTTTCATTACAAGTTATTATCGTGAAAAGATAAAGCGCAGTAGAAGATTATTTGCTTTATAAAATGATCTATTCGGTTTTTGTACAATTCCGAATATATTGATGAATGCAATAATATACTATGAAAAATTATGATTACTGAAAAATGTTACTGACAACTCAGATTGTTTTTACTGATAGGAACAAAAAGGTGTTGGCATCTATGAAGATCTTATTAATTATGTCTTTACTTCTTATTACAGTCCATCAACACTACCTCATATACAAAGATTATTTCCTAAAGCCAAAGTGGATTCTGTAGAGGGTGCAGGACACTGGGTCCATTCAGACAAGCCATCTGTTGTTATAGACATTGTAAATAAATTTCTAGATGAAAATCGAGAAAATGTTGTAGAGTAAATTATATTTATTTAATTTTTTTTTTAAATTTGTTATCTAGTCATGTTTGTTTTTAATACACAAATCATTAAATAATAATTTAAAAAAAACAATGTACATTTTGTTATTTACTTTCTATTTTCTTATCTGATTTAATGATTTTTGATGGCTATTGAAACAAAAACTGGTACTGGCTTTGCAATAAATTGAGTGCTATTCATATGTAAAATTAAATTGCATCTAGTTTGGCGTTGGCAATTTCGATTAATGGTTTGTAAATGAGTATATCTTAGTCTTTTAGAAATTTAAAAAAACACACCTTTGTCTTCTGTCTAAAATGGTTAAAATTACATTTTTTCTTTGAGTAGTTTTTTTTTATAAAACCATTGAATTGATGTCACTACTACAATTTCCTGAAGTTATTAACAGATCAATCAGACAAAGTGTTTTTATGGAATTATTTTTTCCTAGATACTACATTTTATTTGAAATGGAAATTTTGTCAATATTGATTATTAAGGTCATCGAGTAGAAAATAAGAGTGTTTAAGAAAATATAATAATAAGGAATAAAGAAATAATAAAAAGAATAAAATAATGATAATAATATTGTGTTAAACAGTAAAGTGCAAAGTTGTTTGGTCATATCTATAACAGAATTTTTCTTCACAGTTTGGAGCATCACTGCATATATGTTAATTTTTTTTTAATTTATGTTTGTCAGTATTTTGAGGCAGCACATGATCTAAGTAAAACTTTAATAAATGGACAAATCATGCAGGAATATACATTGAAAAATGATGAGTCCAAGGATTCTTAGTGAGAACCCTGTTCCATGATTGTATATATGAATTGAAGTAATAATTGTGAGTTACCTGTATGTTACGGTATACCTATATAATTTATCTAAACATTTCTTCTTAAATTCTGGCTTGGTATTTAGCAAAAAAGACCTACCAACACGGATGAAAATGTAGGGTCAGGTATGAGTTCAATGGTATTTTTGTCGAGCCTGCGACTTAAGTCGCAGAAAGCTTGACATAGGGATAGTGATCGTGCAGCGGGGGCATTAACTAACTTCTTAAAAGCTTTATATTATTGAAGGTGGAAGACCTGGATGCTTTATACTTTGTATATAGATGCCTTATGTTACGAAGTTTCCGTCTGTCATATGTACATTGTCCTTGACCTCATTTTCATGGTTCAGTGACTACTTGAAAAAAAAGTTAAGATTTTTTGTAATCTTAATTTCTCTCTTATTATGAGTAATAGGATAACTATCATCCCTGTCAGACAGTTTTCAATTGACCTCGACCCCATTTCAAGGATCAGTGAACAAGGTTAAGTTTTGGTGGTCAAGTCTATATCTCAGATACTATAAGCAATAGGTCTAGTATATTTGGTGTATGGAAGGATTGTAAGGTGTACATGTCCAACTGGCAGGTGTCATCTGACCTGGACCTCATTTTCATGGTTCAGTGGTTATAGTTAAGTTTTTGTGCTTTGCTCTGTTTTTCGAATACTGTATGCAATAGGTCTGCTATATTTTGTGTATGGAAGGATTGTAAGGTGTACAAGTCCAACTGGCAGATGTCATCTGACCTTGACCTCATTTTCATGGTTCAGTGGTTATAGTTAAGTTTTTGTGCTTTGCTCTGTTTTTCGAATACTGTATGCAATAGGTATGCTATATTTTAGTGTATGTATTGATTGTAAGATGTACATGTCCAACTGACACGTGTCATATGACCTTGACATCATTTATAAGGTTCTGTGGTTAAAGTTGTTTCTGTGTTTTGGTATTTTTTATAAAAATATATGTAATAGGTAAACTATATTTGGTGTATGGAAATATTTTACGATGAACACTATTATAGTTGTCTTCAGCAGGCCTGGCAGCAGCTTTAGCGTTCATACAGGCATCAACAGCATTGAAATCTCATTATTTACAGCTTAAAATTTATAATGTATGTCTGATAGCATTTACTTTCATTAGAAATACACGACAGGCGAGACATTTTTGTGTGTCCACTCTTGTTACAGTATGCATAATTTTTACATTTATTGTCTTGTATAAATGAATGGAACACACATGTGGTCCATTTACTGTCAGTGATGGTAATCACATAATTAGCAGCCAGCATAATTTTTAATTATTCACATCATTACAATTTAATTAAATGCTGACTAACTAGTTTTGGCATTCTTGACACAAAAACCTTAAATTTGTAAAAGTCTAAGATGAATAAAAATCTGATACACTATCTACTGACCAGACAGGGCAGCTGATGATATACAGAATTCTATAACCTACCTTCCAGGCATTTTTTGTATAGTACAAGTGTATCATAGAAAACCACCATGGCCAATCTAAGTTTATTTTTATAGATTTACGTTATCATGGTTATTGTGAAAAATGCAGAAATTTGTTTTAACTTTGGGTTTTTTGTTTTTCGACACTGATATCCTTCAAAATATTGATAAAAGATTTTGCTTTTTTTCAAATGATAATATTTTCAATGTAATTTGTACATACATAAGTGGGAGAATTCACGTAAAAAGCTTCTTGTCTGAAATAACTCAGCCACTTGGAATCAAACTGTGCAGCATTGGCAATCCTTTTTTAGGATTATATCCGAATAAACAGATAGCAAATGCAAGCCATACTGGATCCACTGACTGGATCGATGCCACAGCTTAGGATAGCGTGCATTTGTGAACTCTTATTATCATGTTTAAAAAATATGATTCCAAAGATTATTTTAGTTTTAGTATATAGTCATATAATAACGTTATTCTCATTTTAAAGTTAATGGTCACATATTCAAAGTTATTCTTACCGGTTTCTCCAAGGGGAAGAATAGCCTGTGCTGATGTAAATGAAAGAACGGTCATTAGCAGGATGAGTTGCTTCATGGGAGCCTAGAAATAAAGAACGCTCTATATGTCATAGTGAAACAGCAATATCTGACTGCTTAGATTTGAATTTCGACTTTTAACCACAGGCGCTTGTCTCAGAAAAAAAATACTATATATGCCAAGTGACTTGTCTCAGAAAAAAAATACTATATATGCCAAGTGACTTGTCTCAGAAAAAAAATACTATATATGCCAAGTGACTTGGCATATATAGTATTTTTTTTCTGAGACAAGCGCCTGTGCTTTTAACAGTTCACATTTAATACTTTGTAGTAAAAACGGCAAAACTATGGAATTTCATACCAGGTTCCCCTTTACACATTTGATTATTTATTTTTAGCTCATCTGGCACAAACGTCCATGTGAGCAATTGCCACCACTTGACGTCTGTCAGCCGTCTCCGTCGTGCGTCGTCGTCTTAAACTTTCCTTTAAAGATCTTCTTCTCTGAAACAATTGGCCAATTGGAACAAAACTTGGCAGCAATTGTCCTTTGGTGGTCCTCTTTCAGAATTGAATCCTGTGACCCCACCAGTTATCCAATATAGCCGCAAGAGCCGAACATATTTTAAAATTAGACCATATGGGAAATGTACTTAAAGATCTTCTTGTCTGAAACCACTCTGCCAATTTGAACAAAACTAAGCAGCAATGGTTCTTAGGTGGTCCTCTTTCAGAATTGTATCTGATGACCCCACCCGTCATCCAAGATGGCAACCAGAGCCGGGCATAGATTAACATAGGACCCTATGGGGAATTTAATTAAAGATCTTCCTGTCTGAAACCATCGGGTAAATTGGGACAAACCTGGAAGCAATTTTCCTTAGGTGTTCCTCTTTCAGAATTGTGTCCGATGACCCCACCAGTTATCCAATATGGCCGCCACAACCGAACATAGTTTAACATAGGCCTCTATATGAAATTTACTTAAAGAGCTTCTTGTCTGAAACCACTTGGCCAATTGAAACAAAAGTTAGCGCAATGGTTCTTAGATGGTCCTGTTTCAGATTTATATTCGATGACCCCACCCGTCATCCAATATGGACACCAGAACCGAAAATAGTTTAACATAGAACCTTATTGGAAAAAATCACTGAAAGATCTTCTTGTTTGAAACTAGTGAGCCAGTTGGAACCTAGCAGCAATGTTCTAGGCTGCCAATGAAGATGGACATAGTCCAGGTGAGCGATACATGGTCAGTTGTTAATATTTCGATCCTAGCCCAAAATTGACAATTTACTGTTATAACACTGTAAAATTTTGTAAAAACTAATGATTATCTCCCTCGTGCATAGCTCTGTCCTCAGATGGTTTTGGTTTTACCCTTTTTGCTATTTTGTTCTTCAGCGGATTAGAATATTGTTTTGGTTACAAAATATAAAGCCTTTGGCACAACTGAGTCTGATGGGTCGTAAATCGACGAAATGTGCACATTTTAAGCATCAAAATTGGTATCAAAGAATTTATATATTATTCTAAGTAACAAAATATGCTTAGATCGTTTTATAGCTTGTCGTTTGGTCATTTGGCAATTAATTTTTTTTCATTATTATCATAGCTTTCAAAGTGATGAACAGAACTTATGGGTTTTACATTGAATATTTTGTGCACCAAAACTTGTGATATTATAGAATATGTATTGCACACTACCAAGAATGAATATACATCTAGCCTTTGTTAGTCTTGTGTGTTTTTTAAATTTTGGTTCATTTTTATGTTTCGGATTTTAATGTGTCGTCTATTTTGCTGAACTTGTATAAATTATTGTTTAGGGGCCAGCTGAAGCCCGCCTCCGGGTGCGGGATTTTTTCGCTGCGTTGAAGACCCGTTGGTAGCGTTGAGCGGTTTTTTTTTTTCTCTTTGGTCGGGTTGTCGTCTCTGACAAATTCCCCGTTTCCATTCTCTATTCTATCTATACACTTTGAGAGAAAACAATTTAGCTTGGTGAATTTAGGATAAATGGACACGAATCATAGTTCTTCCTGTAAGCTGGCTTACTATAATTTTTGGGAATTAAAAAAATAAGTTAAAATTGGCAACATGTTTCAAAAATTTATCCGATTTCGAATTCCGGTCTACAAACAAGATTCGTAGTATCTTTGTGTCACCTCGATCTTTTAAATGATAGACAAACACATAAAAAAAGAGTTGCACTCAATACTCAATAGATTTACGTTATCATGGTTATTGTGCAAAACGCAGAAATTTGTTTTAACTTTGCTGTGTTTTTTTTCCGACACGGATATCACTTCAACATATATTTGATCATTTTTTCAATGATAAGATTTTCAATGTAATTTGTACATACATAAAATACCTACCATATTATTGTATTTCGGATCACCTATAGGCCTATATCACAAACAACCTCCTTCCCAGCGGCAAAACAAAAAGACTGTGAAACTGCTTGTTTTTCTTCATATACAAGTATTTAGATGATTAAAATGAACATTTCCTATTTTTATCAAAATATTTTGTTTCAAACATTAATTACGTGACAAAATAAAAAGCACCCTTTCCTTCATGTTTCCCATTAACATAAAAACTCGTGTTAAATCTTTGTAAATGATCAAAATGTTGCTATTTTCCCACCTTTTCGTGTTCTATTTCGATCCTGAATGACAGGTAAAATACCAGTGAAACTAATTGACAGGTGAGTGCTCTAATTTCACCGCTTAAAAACAAAACCAGTTACTATACAGTATACATGTTAAGTTGTAAATTATTTTATAGGGGCCGGGGGATCCCTGGGGAGGCAGGAACAAAATTGTTTTAGTAATTTCCTTTTTCAGCTCCTTGTTCATGCGGCTGTTTGTAAAAGATTCTTTATATTTACTCTTAACTCGAATTTACTCTAACCTCCACATCTGGTTGATTTTGAAACGAGTGAGTTGGAATAAGAGCGACATATGTCCCGTGAGAAAAGTTGGGATAATACATGTATATATGTTGGTAATCTGGATGGGGGTCTCAATTTCTGTATTTTTGTACTGTAAAATTGTGAGAATGACTGAATGTTAAGATCAGATATTTAAAAATGCAAAGATAAACAGGGCTAAGCATGTTGATAAGATTATATAAATGTAACTGACAAAAAAGGTTGTTAAAAGGAATTAAATGATAGATTTTTAAATCAATTTTCATTAATCTGCATGTACAGTCTAGTTACTGTTTATAATTGCAGAACTCGATTCTTTCATATTAGAAAAAAATATTCTCTGTTCATTATAATGTTTTACGCCATAATCACCTATTCTATCCCCCCCCCCCCCCCCCCATACCCCCCCCCCCCCCCCATATAATTTTATTTATAAAGTCTTGTCTTTTCCTGATAAATGCAAATAAGAAACGAACAAAATGAGTTTGCTAATGAAAGGCGCCAACGTGGAGCAGATTATTTTTCAATGTTGTACATGGATTTCCACCATATACATGATATATAAGGTTTTAATGTATTTACATGAAGGCTACGCCATATTGAATTTTGTTTTTCATGAATGTCAGTTTCACCAGACAATTATATCATACATCTACAGCACTTACATGACTTAATTAAACACACCAAGAATTAAGCAGCAAAAGTAACCCAGTCTTTAAGCACAAAGATATATCAACGTATTTACGAACAAATAAAAAAATGGTAATTTTTAGAAATATGTAGGCGCGGGAGATACAGCGTGGCTTTTATGTCTTATCTGCATTAATCATGTTAATATTGATATCTTTATTCTGAAAAACCATCGATATATAATAAAGTTTATGTGATAGGTGTGTAATACAACAATTTAACAAATTTTAAAGATTTACAAAGAATGTAATATATTTTACCTTGTCTGGGCTCACTATAGATATACATATCGGTATATATTTAGACAGGTGCATTATAGCAGAATAGGCAGGGTAGGATAAAATTGCTTCATGTTTAACATAGTTTTAGTTGGCATGAAACATTAATAAATATATACATATACGTTAAATAATATATTTTTAGTAAGAGCAATTTTCTTTATTCTGTACACAACAGCTTCCAATTGCTTTTGAGCATTTCCATATGCCCATGTCAATGTGTGTTTCGGATAAGCCACAATTCCAAAATAAGAAAGTTGGTAAGCGATTCTTGTCTAGTATTCAACCTCAGCACAATAAGGTATTTAAACAAATCAAAGTACTGAAGTACTGAACATCAGAGGACCTCAAGTTGTGTTGGATTATTGATAAATGACAGGTGTTTATACAGTACCTGCCAGACAGATGTTCACCTTACAATATTGTACACATAATATAATTTGCTATCATATCTGAGATACTGTCTTATAGTAAGAAACTTATCTTTGTGAATTATCCATGAAATGTTGACGTGGTCAAATGAGAACTGCTAGATTGGCATTATGACCGTATAGTTGCACACTTGCAAACATCTTTAGCTTATTACTTATGACAGAGAATCAACATAGCAAATATTTTTTTGACTAGTCACTGAATTATGAGAAAGAGGTCAAGACAATCATATTAAAACAGATAAATTGTAATATTTGGGTGAAAGATACCACATGAACAGTAAACTCATATATCGATAATATTATGTCTAAAACTGAAAAAGACAAATAAGAGTACACTAGAAACAACATAGAAAACTAAAGCCTGAGCAACTTAACCCCACCAATAGTTGGGGTGATCTCAAGTGCTCTGGATGGGTAGTAGCAATGAGATGATTTTGCACCATACATATAGATCACAACTACAATATGAAAGCCTCGGTCCTTAGAGGCCTGTAAAACGGGGCTTGTAATTCTTTGGTGTATATCTTTTGATTTTCTGTTTGTACATTGATGTGGCCATTAGTTTTCTGATTTATATTGTTTAATATTTGTCATTTCATGGCTATTTCTAACTGATTTTAGTATAGTTTTTATACGACCGCAAAATTTTTGCGGTCGTATATTGGTATGACGTTGGCGTCGTCGTCGTCGTCGTCGTCGTCTGCGTCGTCGTCCGTCGTCTGTGGCGTCGTCCGAAGACATTTGGTTTTCGCACTATAACTTTAGTATAAGTTAATAGAAATCTATGAAATTTAAACACAAGGTTTATGACCACAAAAGGAAGGTTGGGATTGATTTTGGGAGTTTTGGTCCCAACAGTTTAAGAATCAGGGGCCAAAAAAGGGCCCAATAAGCATTTTTCTAGGTTTTCGCACAATAACTCTAGTATAAGTAAATAGAAATCTATGAAATTTTAACACAAGGTTTATGACCACAAAAGGAAGGTTGGGATTGTTTTTGGGAGTTTTGGTCCCAACAGTTTAGGAATTAGGGGCTAAAAAAGGGCCAAAATAAGCATTTTTCTTGGTTTTTGCACAATAACTTTAGTATAAGTAAATAGAAATCTATGAAATTTAAACACAAGGTTTATGACCACAAAAGGAAGGTTGGGATTGATTTTTGGAGTTTTGGTCCCAACAGTTTAGGAATTAGGGGCCAAAAGGGTCCAAAATTAAACTTTGTTTGATTTCATTGAAAATTTAACTATTGGGGTTCTTTGATATGCCGAATCTAACCGTGCATTTAGGATCTTAATTTTTGGTCCCGTTTTCAAATTGGTCTACATTAAGGTCCAAAGGGTCCAAAATTAAACTTAGTTTGATTTTAACAAAAATTGAATTCTTTGGGTTCTTTGATATGCTGAATCTAAAAATGTACTTAGTTTTTTTATTATGGGCCCAGTTTTCAAGTTGGTCCAAATCGGGGTCCAAAATTAAACTTTGTTTGATTTCATCGAAAATTGAACTATTGGGGTTCTTTGATATGCCGAATCTAACCGTGCATTTAGATTCTTAATTTTTGGTCCCGTTTTCAAATTGGTCTACATTAAGGTCCAAAGGGTCCAAAATTAAACTTAGTTTGATTTTAACAAAAATTGAATTCTTTGGGTTTTTTGATATGCTGAATCTAAGCATGTACTTAGTTTTTTTATTATGGGCCCAGTTTTCAAGTTGGTCCAAATCGGGGTCCAAAATTAAACTTTGTTTGATTTCATCGAAAATTGAACTATTGAGGTTCTTTGATATGCCGAATCTAACCGTGCATTTAGATTCTTAATTTTTGGTCCCGTTTTCAAATTGGTCTACATTAAGGTCCAAAGGGTCCAAAATTAAACTTAGTTCGATTTTAACAAAAATTGAATTCTTGGGGTTCTTTGATATGCTGAATCTAAACATGTACTTAGTTTTTTTATTATGGGCCGAGTTTTCAAGTTGGTCCAAATCGGGGTCCAAAATTAAAGCTAAAAAGGGGGTAAATTTTTTTTTTTTGGGGGGGGGGGGGGCAATTCTCCACAGCATATTGTATTACACAAAAGCAAAAAATTGAATATAAATTCAAATCATATGACCAATTCTAAGTTCTTTATTTCAGTTATTCTGTGTCAGAAACCTATTATGTGTCAAATATTTGAAGAAATTTTCAATTGCACAGTATTGCGCAATAGCAAGAAATTGATATGTGTGCCCTGTTATCAAAACTTTATTATTAACAAATTCCATTGGAAATTTGCCAATATAAAATGTGCTGATGAAGCTTTTTTGTTTATCTTATCTAAACTGCTTTTAATATGTATATTTAAAATTTGCCATCCATGACTATGATGTCATTTTCTATTTTAATATTTTATGGTGTATTTAAATGGGCTGTTATGGTTGCAAAGTATAAAGAAATGGGGGGGGGGGGGGGGGGGGTTGAAAACAAAATTTGGGGGTGGGGGGGGGGGGGTAAATGAGAAATTGGGGAGGGGGTAATTTTTTCTCATTTCATATTTCATAAATTAAAAAGAAAATTTCAAATTTTTTTTAGCAAAAAAAAAAAAAGGGGGGGGGTTACAATAAATTTTATTGTTTTTTGTTTTTTTTTGGGAGGGGGGTCAATGTGCAACTTCATAGTGTATTGCACAAAAGCTAAAAAAAGGGGTAAATTATTATTTTTTTTTTTTGGGGGGGGGGGGGCAATTCTCCACAGCATATTGTATTACACAAAAGCAAAAAATTGAATACAAATTGAAATCATATGACCAATTTTAAGTTCTTTGATTTCAGTTATTCTGTGTCAGAAACCTATTATGTGTCAAATATTTGAAGAAATTTTCAATTACACAGTATTGCGCAATAGCAAGAAATTGATATGTGTGCCCAATTTTAAATTTTAAATTGGTTATTTCTGATTTATATATAAAAACAAATAATACTGATATGGTTTGAATAGGTAAATTAAAAATTTTTAAGTTCTTAGACAACATTCATTCTGTGTCAGAAACCTATGCTGTGTCAAATATTTATTCACAATCCAAATTCAGTATTGTATCAAGCTTGAATGTTGTGTTCATAATTGCCCCAACTATTCAGGGTTCGACATCTGCGGTCGTATCTAGCTGCGCCCAGCGGAGCATTTTATTTTTCTGATTGTAAAGATGTTGTATGGTTAGCTTTATTTCTTTTTCATAATTTTGTTTCTGTGTCTGATTACCAATCATACCTCCCTTTTTGTTTCTTTTCTTTAATAATGACAACAGTTTGGTTTCAATTTTCATTTATATATGTAACAATATAAAACAGTATATATATAATCTCATATTACATCATTAATATTGGTCATTGTTGGAATGTATTCATCTTTAACAATGTACTGTAAAAGTGATATTTTCTAACAGGTACTTAGTATTATGGTTATTGTGATATCACTTTTTCAAAGGACACAGTTCATTTATAGCCCAAAACGGTCTAAAATATAAATCTTACAATTAAACTCCAAATAGTTCACAATTTGGTTCTTAAATTGGTCGATTTCAAATGTATTAACGCTCAATAAATCAGTTCTTTCATAATAGTACATTACATTCTCCAAATTAGGCCCATTTTGTCCAAATATAATGATTTGGTGCAATTTTCAGACATGAAAGCTTTAGGAAAATTTGGCCACCATCTACAATCCAAAATATTTTGTAACCAAAAGACTCAAAATTTTATAAAGAATTCATCAAAATAAAAACTTTTCGGAATTGTATGGCGGCCATGGTTAATTATGCCAAAACATTGCAGACAAAATTGACCAAAAATACAAATAATGTATAATTATGGGGTTATAGCTTCAAGATATTTAATAGTAGGTGCCAAAATAGTATATTTTAGTCTTAATAGAATTATCACAAGTATTTCTATTTGAAATTTGTAATCGCTTGACCAATTTAGGGCCATTCTAACCCTTCGTGAACCTCTCTTTTCCTATAATATGTAGTAAATTTCTATTTGATATTCCTTAAAATATTCACATATACCAAAATACATTTTTTTTTTATATTACATTTAACGAGAAACATTTTACATGATCCCATATATTTGATTTAATCCAGTTATATATATGCTAAGCATACAGTTATAATGACTTTCAAATTAGGACTATATTATATGAACAGAATTGAGCATTTTATTATTTATTTAGCATATCTGTTATGTTTTCAAATCATTTATCTGTATGCTGAGCTAGCATTTGTATAGTCTCTTAATATTCTAAAATGGATTAAAAGGATCACATGTGTTACAATCAAACTTTGGATTGACCTTTAGATAACTTTAAAAAATGTCATAACTGGTATATATAAACATTTGGATTTATTATTGTATTATCCATTGAATTCATGCTATTTCCATTTAATACAGTTCAATAGATTATCTATACCTATTATTAATAGTAAAAAAATGCAAAAAACTATAAATATATACATGGACTAACATATATACATTATTCATAAAAATTCATCATTTATCAAACTTTAAAAAGTTCATCACATCGCATAGCATATACATGTATACATGTAGTTGTACATAACTCTAAACTATATATAACAGTGAATAATTTGTGAATGTATCAGTGGTACTTGCTGCATATTAGTTACTATGGGACACGTCTCTAGAATAGTGAAAGAATCACCATTCAATTTTGCGTTTGATTAATTTTTTTTTGTGGGAATGAGCACTTTAAAATAAATAGTGTTTTGTTTAACATTTGTCTGCGGCAAATAAGAGTTCGAAATATTATTAAGATAGTAAAAATATTTCCACATATAAATGGAAATATAACTATAATGATAAGAGGGACACAATCCAAATTTTAAATTTATCTGGGTTTTTTTTTTGTTGATAATAAACATTGTTTATATATTTAATAACATTCAGTTGAGCCATATTAATATTATAAAACGGAAATCACTTTCATGATGAACAGAGATTTACATACAGACAGACAACGGTAACATTGACTGCCCCCATCGGCTTAGCAAAAAGGGCATTAACATTGTAATGACTAGTATAGATGCATTGGGAATGAGAGCATTATTCATGCATTGACAATCTTGTCTACATATATATATATCCAAACAGTAGTTCATAGCACACAGTTTTAGTTCAAAAATCTATATATATATTTATATATATTCATCCGCAACAACAATTTTTCGGTACGTCATTGATATTAAAGATTGTTTGATTAATATACTAATATTTCTAACGACAAAACATTTTCATATTATTAATTTGGATTAAAAAAATCTGAGTATTCACTGAAAACATGAATTTAAAAGAAGCGATAAGGAATTTTATTTTGCACTATATAATGTCCGCGGGTCTATAATTGTTATAGGTCGGTTATCATTCCAAAGCTAATTTAAATATATGCAAATAAGCGGGAAATTTAGGCGATGGCAATACACCCGAGGCCCTGACGGTCCTCTGATGTAACAAAAATAGATTTCTTCTGTTATTATGCACAACTACATGACTATCCGAATTCGGATAAGAAGAAATAATCACATTTTTCTGAACCTGCAACCAGTCATTTAAGTTGCACTAAATATTCTTATTTGAATTTCGGATACTGTCAGTACATGTGATCTTCTGTAATCAGTATTTTCCCCTCCAATTGTATTCTTTATTAATTAATTGTAGAACATTGTATTCTTTATTTCTTTCTTCATTCAATCCCGGTGTCATATGGTATTTTGAATCCATGGGATATTGACCCCGGGGTCATATCATTGGAAAAGTGACCCCCCTGTAGTAATCAATTTTTATTCACAGAAATGAGGGAGTTCAGTTTTCCATGAACGGGGGTCAGAATACCATAGCTGATTTAAAACATGTACACTACTAAAGAGAGGGGAGGTCATTTTCCCATGACAGGGAGGTCAGAATACCATAGCATAAAAAATTTTAACAAGTAGAGGGGATGTCACAGAAATGGGGGGGGGGAAGTTTTCCGTGATAGGGGGGTCAGAATTCCATAGCTGATTTAAAACATTACTGAAGAGAGGAGGTAATTTTTCCATGACAGGGACGTCAGAATACCATAGCAGATATAAAACTTTATCAAGTAGATGGAGTCACAGAAATGGGGGGTTCAGTTTACCATGATAGGGGGTCAGAATACCATAGCTGATCTAAAACATTACTAAAGGGAGGAGAGATCACTTTTCCATGACTGGGAGGTCAGAATACCATAGCAGATATAAAAATTTATCAAGAAGAGGGGATGTCACAGAAATTGGGGGGGGGCAGGTTTCCGTGATAGGGGGTGTCAGAATACCATAGCTGATTTAAAACATTACTAAAGTGAGGGGAGATCATTTTTTCATGACAGGGAGGTCAGAATACGATGGCAGATATAAAACTTTTTCAAGGAGAGGGGATGTCACAGAAATGGGGGGGGGGGGTAGGTTTCCGTGATAAGGGGGTCAGAATACCACAGCAGATATAAAATGTTTGCAATGAGAGGGGAGGTCATTCTTCCATAACAAGGAGGTCAGAATACCATAGCAAATATAAAACTTTATCGAGGAAAAGGGAGGTCACAGAAATGGAGGGGGGGGGGGCAGTTTTCCATGATAAAGGTGGTCAGAATACCATAGCTGATTTAAAATATTACTAAAGGGAGGGGAGGTCAGTTTTCCATGACAGGGAGGTAAAAATACCTCCCTGTATATAAAAAACTTTATCATGGGAGGAGCCATTTTTCCATGACAGGGAGATCAGAATACCATAGCCGATATAAAACACACAACAGATGAATGGTCAATGTAATCAGGGCGGCAGTTTCTTGTGTTTAAAGTTTTATTATTTATTTTAATTATAAAAAGATTATGGGTTTGGTCTAAAATATGAAATAATACTCAACAGAAATGAAATGTTTGAATTTTTATAATGGTTATCATAAACAATACAGATCATTTAAATAAAAAATGTATCTTTAGATATGGCCAATGATTAAAAATAATAATATTATATGATGGAAGTGTTCAATTAATTTATTTTCATTTCCAAAAAATGATAAAAAAAAATGCAAAGTACTGAATGAGTCATTTTCATAGGCAAAAGCAGGTATATTTTTTTTGCTCCAGTCAGAATAAATGTGAAAATAAAAGCAACGAGCCTTATGACATCTGGACAGGATTTCAAGAAAATACATTGCACATTTGGATTCTTTCTAAAATAATGCTTTATTTCATTTATTCCTAGATTTTTACAAAACATTGGAGATCTGTTATTCTTGTTAATGAATTTTAAATTGGCAAAAAATAGTTAAATCTGTAATACAAGGAATATTTTTATTTAAAGGAATACTTCACTCGATTAAATGTTTTACAATACATACCTTATGATTTGATTTTATAAAATTTATTCAAGGCCTCCATACCAAGGAACTCTCAAGAAAAAATTTGAAGTTATTCTCAAATATCTTCAAAATAAGCACATGGACCCCAACCTTTTCGTTTTGCAAAAAAAGGTCCATTACATCAAGATAATTATAATGTATCAGTAGAGGATTTTTTTCTATCTGCATCTTAAGTTACCAAATTACCATTAACATTCCTTATTTAACCAAAATTTGATTTATTTTCTATTATTTTATTATTCTTTGTCACCAATTATTTCAGTTTCACAGAACAATGCCTATGTATTTAGAAATATTTTACAAAAGATCTGGTGAAGTTCTCTTTTTTCGTTATTAAGGCAGGGAGTTTTTTTGTGGAAGTCTTGATAAATGAAAAATTAAAGGTTTTTGGTTAAATGTAACAAAATCAGTGTTAAATATATAAAAACTAAGTCATGAATATATGTTTTTCTTTGAATATGTATGAAAAGTATATAAAAAATGACCATTTGGTAACATTTCAGCAAAAAAGCAGTGGAACCTTACTGTATCGTATTCCTTTAATGCAAATACATTGTAACATGTGTAAACCCCCTGCAATATTTAAAAGATAACATGCCATGGTATTCTGGCCCCCTTAAGCGTATAAAAATGAATCCCCAAGAATTTAAGTTTATCTGATATGAAACCCACTGCAATATTTAAAATTATACCTGCCATGGTATTTTGATCCCCCAGCCATGGAAAATTGAACCCCCTTTTGAAGTTATTTTTATTAAATAGGGGGTCTTTATTCCATGGGGGTCAAAATACCATACAGGGCGAGGTCATTATTCCCTGAAGGGGGGGGGGTCAATATACCATGGCTAAAAACTGACCCCGGGATCCGTTTCCCATGGGGGTCAAAATACCATATGACACCGGACATTCAATCAGTTCTAGGAATGTCCTCTTATAGTACTAGTCTCAGATATTTGTAATTATTACAAAATGTATACACTGATATATATGGAAACTCATTGATCAATATTTAGACACGGACGTGCGGCAAATTCGGGTCAAGATTTTCATTTAATGTTAGGGGTACAGTGACTCGTATCTATTTATTTATATATATATATTTTTTTAAACAACATCCAATCGCAGTCTCGAATGTTATTTTATACCAAAAAATTGTGTTAGGGGTAACAGTTCTTATTATAGCCAGACCGCACTGTCGCGCATGTGCGGGTCATAAAACGAAACAGGAAGTTCCATGATTTCAACACACGAAAAACATTGAAAAATGCAAATAACTGTTACTACGCTCTCAGATCAAATTTTTACGTTAGATGTGAGCGAAGACTTGGAACTTGAAAATTTTAAAGCATTATGTGAATTTGAATTTGGTATTCCTGCGAAAGAAATCGCTCTGACTTGGAACGGAAGACCCCTCACCGAAGATAAACGAACACTCTCAAGTTACGGAATTAAAAATGGGGATATGCTTCTTTTGCAACACAATAGGGGTGTCCAGGGTGAACAGTCTGTGACAAGAAGTGGAGGTATAAAAATATCATAAGACATAACGTTTCTTTGACAAAATGATTGAAACAAACCTTTGTCTTTGGTAAAATTTACAAATTAACCATGACCCTCATGAAATGACGACTTCACGATATGTTTCGAACGCAAAAACGTCACATTTCGTTCAATGGCGTCAGCAATATGAAGATGGTTTTTTACCTATTAGAATCGAAATAATTCATGGAACCTATGGTTTGTGGTCAATTTACCGCGGCACGGGATGGCCATACATGTATTTCTGTGAAATTTACCACCCGCTAGGCTGTGCTATGCTCAAGGTCAAATTTTGACAAAAATTATGGTGCACCCATGTAAAATTCTTCAACAAACCATGGGCGTCCCTGAATTATTTCTTCATTGAACGGGCGTGCAATGAAATTTTAATGCTAATTTAATCAAAAACCTACTTGAAATTTATAAATGAAGCTGAAAACTTACATTTTTTGCATATCTTAATTATTTTAGATTTGTCTGGAATAAATTTTATCACTCAGTTGAATGATTATTTTTAATTTAATTATTTTATATGAAAAGTGGAGGATGCAATTTATTTTCGATTCGGTTACAGCTGATTGAACACCACACTGTGATTTCCAATTTGTTGCTTGCATAAACAGTGTAAGTGATAATGCTTCAAAATAAAAATATCCCTTCATAATACATGTAATAGAATCAGAAAAGAACAATATTTTATTCTGATGGTAGATAAGTTTTCTACATCGAAGAGTTAACCTATATTTTAGGTTATTGTGACATTACAGTTTCTAGGCGATGATGGCAGAAAGTCATTGTAGACTATATGCGGTAAATATCTGGTTTTTCAACTTTTACAGATATTGTTACTGTTACTGTTATGATCCTAAGCAACATGATTTGGTTTATCATATGTCAGTGAGGTCTGATATCGAAAACCAGAGATTTGTAAATTTGAAACATGGTCAGTGGTCTTTGTTTACTGTATTTTAGTAGTAAGCTTAAGTTATATTTTGTGCACACGTTGTGATTAAGCCTTTTAAAGAAAACAACAATATTTGATTAATCCATTTCTTCAAAATTAATCCGATAGCATCTTTGTACAAGATGTTTTAAAAGAGTCCCTGGAGATTAATGTACGTAAAACATGTTAATATCTCAGACTCTTATGCCATACTGTATACTCATGAACAATCACCATTTTAAGCTTAAGTTGGAACTCCTAATCAGCTGTTTATAATGTGGTTTACATGTGTAAGTGTGTGAAATAACAGATGACCCTTGTTATATGTACTCATTTACACTTTTCTCTCTCGATATCTTAAAGTTATTTGTTGGCCCTTATAAATTTACATATTTAATACCTTTCAGTCTATTTACTGCTTATATCTAATATTACCTGTTATCCCAATTATATTGGGCAATCTCTTGAATTTTCAAATGAGAGGTTGCATCACCTGTGGTACAGCACTGAATATTAATACAAAAATTAAAAATTTATAGCATCATCTTCTTTCAGACTTTGGCATTGATTTTGGTAGTGTGCCAGTCCCCGGGACTAGTCAACAAGCTGGAGCCAGACCCCAGCCACAAGACCCAGAAGATCCAGCTTACATCAGAGAATTGTTGCTGAGAAATCCACATGAATTATCTCTTTTGAGGGAGAGAAATCCAGAACTAGCTGAGGCCTTAATCAATGGGACATTTGGTATAAAATTATGTACAATATGTGTATTTTATTGATATATTTATTTTTATTTATATGAAATTAACTCAACATACATTATATACATTCAAGAATGCCCCACTGTGTTTATTCCTTCTTGTAGATTATTAACACAACTGACATTGAATTGTGGCCTAAAGTAAACTTAATGTTTAGCAGGACAAAGAGAAAACTGATGGGTATGGTCTGTATTTTGGAGTAGAGAAGACTCTTCTTCCTTTGTTGTTTGTTGTAGACAGACTCGGAGCAATGTGCCCTTGGGTACAGTCTTAACCAGAATATGGTTTTATGTATAATAATTAAACTTAATGTTTGCCATCATAAGAATAGTGACTTGTATAATATATCATGTGTTGTACATATATGATTTTTCTAATCATGATTGTTTGTATTGTCAAATATGCTCATATGGGCCCTTTAATTGGAAATAAAATCTCCTTCTTCTTCTATACCAATTTTGTAGTGTAAATTGATGTAACTTTAAACAGTACATGCAGTTTGAAGAGGCTCATTTTACCATCTTTTAATCATATACATGCCTAGGTGATATTGTCAGATTGAAACTTAATTATTCTAAAACCAATACATGTATTCTAAATTTTGTTATGAAACTTGTGATACATTCAATCTTTAATATGCATGAATTCTACCGGTATTATGGAAAATTAATTGAGAGTTTGCATGAAGAAGGAAACGCAAAGTATTGCAGATACTATTCAGGAGTTAGTCCTACCTACTCGTCTAAAGCCAATTCTGTTTATTGTGCCCCTAAATACTTAGTGATATCATATCTTTGAAATTTTACAAAATTTGTCATTAATGGCAGTTTGATTCCAATTTTATGGAAAATTTATAATATTGGTTAGATTTAAGATAAAACCTGAAAATTTTAATTCTAGAAAAGTTTAAAGAAGTTTTACAACGACAGACTAAAGAAAGGAAAGAAAAAGAGATGGAAAGAATAAGACTTATGAATGCTGATCCATTTAGTGCAGAAGCTCAACAAATGATAGCTGAGGAAATCAGGTCCAGTGGTAAAATTTCCCCTTAGAACAGATTTACAGTGCAGTCTTCAATTTTGGCCACCAGTCTAAACCAAGTCTAACAAAAAACTGCTTCATTCTAGTAACTTGTCTAGTAAAAATTTTATTTTTTTCATCTTCCTCATCACTTCTAGCTATGGTTATTTTCTATTTAGTCAAGCAAAGTTGGATTTTATTTAGCCTGAAGGCGTAATACTTGAACAAGTTTTTGATGCAAACTCAGTTGGACATTTCAAAATTGAATGCCTCTTACAAATCTTAAATACTCATATGGTTTTTAAGCTTATTACTTGGAAATTGACTGCAGATTCAAGATGGGCATGTTTACATTACCTTAAATGATTATTGTTATTTACTTAATTTTTCGTCAATAAAAAACACCCCCAAGATAAGCATAAATATGCCCCATATATAAATAACTGTGTCAAAAATTCATTAATATCCTGAAGTAATTACAGCATTTTATACACATGAAACATGGAAAAGATTAGTGGACAACTAACAACAACTAAACATGCAAGAACCACACTAAGTTTTCTGATTTTGGATGTCTGAATTTTGCGTAGTAAAATGGTTGCCACAGTCACCTCTGAAAATATCAATACATACACTTTACACTAAATATACAATATATGTACATTGTTGAAAATTATACATTTTATTTTTATGAGCCTTAGAAACAGGTAGGAAAATGAGGCTTACCGAGCATTTCTCACCTCTTGTTTGGCAAATACAAATAAAATGTATATTTCCAACAATGAACATACATGTATATTGTTTTATATCCTGCTATGATAAATTATCTTTTATCAGGAAAGTCACGAAAATGGCACATTTCTAGCCAATTTTAAGAAGGCTACATATAATTTTGTATCTATGGAGAACATGACATCATAACCACTGTGAACCAAAAAACAACACAAACTTTCATTACAAGTGAAGATAAGGATATCAGGAGATGATATTATGTTATTAGATTAATATAAAAAAAATATTCGAACCACCTTGGTGGTATCGTGGTAGCGTGATCACCACAAGTGCAGAAGGTCGTTGGTATTATCCCTGGCCAGATCAAACCAAAGACATTAAAATTGGTATTTAATGTTTCTCATCCAAACATGTGGCATCTAGGAGTAAGAGCAAAGGACTGGTCAGCTCGGAGTTGGTTTAATGTGTCCTTGTGGGCCGATATGTCTTTCGCATACAGTTACCTCATGAGCTAGCCTGACTCAGCGGATATTCATATCATATCTCCCTACTGCCACTAGACGTTACACAATACTTCATCCATCGAAAATCCATCAAAAAAATATTTAACAACCTTTTTATGGCTAGAAAATTATCCAGTTGCAGGAAAAGTACCATCACTTTAATCTGTCTGAAATTTTGCTGGTCATTATTATGTCTTTCATTGAAATATATAATGAGGAAGATTTTATTGATTTTTATAGGATGAAGAATGTAGAATCTAATATGGAAACAGCAATAGAATATGCCCCTGAAAGTTTTGGTCAGGTTGTCATGTTATATATAGATTGTGAAGTCAATGGTCATCATGTCAAAGCCTTTGTTGATTCAGGTACAATATATTTAATGTAGTGTTTGATATATAGCTATCATAAAGTAGACCAGAGCTGTGGGTTGTTCTTGCCTTCATTGCAAAAGATGAGTACCATTTAGCTCTTTTTAGCTCACCTGGCCAAAGGCCATGTGAGCTATTGCCATCACTTGGCATCCGTCGTCGTCATCGTCGTACGTTGTCATCGTCGTTAACAATTATACAAAACTCTTCTCCTCTGAAACTACTTGACTAATTAGAACCAAACTTGGTATGAATGTTCCTTGGGGTACCCTGCATAGAATTGATGTGGGAATTTTTGATTCGTCGAAAAACATGGCCGCTGTTACTAAAAATAGAACATACGGGTCAAACAACAGTTTTTCGCAAATATTTCAAAAATCATTAGGTTACGGCATATTCTGGCAGGTTGAAAGTGTTCAGCAACTCAAAAACCGTTACAGATATCGAAAATCTGACTGGGGTAAAATTGATCAGCATGACAAGATCTACCTACCCTGAAATTTTGAAGGAAATTCCAAAACCCATTGAGGAGTTATTGTCCTTTTTTTTTGTCAAATTTTCAAAATTTTAACTTTTTTCGTCATTTATCTCCAAAACTATTTGAGATAGAACTGAAATGTAAATTTGAAAAATGTTTGCCATGTTGAGATCTACCTACCCTGAAATTTTAAAGGAAATTCCAAAACCCATTTAGGAGTTGTTGTTCTTTTTTTGTCAAATTTTCAAAATTTTTTTATTAAAAAATCTTCTCCTCTGAAACCGCTGGGCTGATTGGTTTAAAACTTAATAGAAATGATCTATGACGTGTCCTCTACAAACGATCCTCAATTTATTTTGATCTGACATAAAACATGGCTGTCGTAGCTAAAAATAGAATATAGGAGTGCATGTGTTGTTTTTGGCTTATAACTTAAAAACCGTTACAGATATCAAAAATCTGACAGGGTAAAATTGATCAGCATGACAAGATCTACCTAACCTGAAATTTTTAAGGAAATCCTAAAACCCATTTAGGAGTTATTGCCCTTTTTTGTCAAATTTTCATAATTCAACATTTTTCATCATTTATCTCCAAAACTATTTGAGATAGAAGTGAAATCTAAATTTGAAAAATGTTTGCCATGTTGAGATCTACATACCCTGAAATTTTAAAGGAAATCCCAAAACCCATTTAGGAGTTATTGCTCTTTTTTTGTCAAATTTTCAAAATTTAACATTTTTCGTCATTTATCTCCAAAACTATTTGAGATAGAAGTGAAATGTAAATTTGAAAAATGTTTGCCATGTTGAGATCTACATACCCTGAAATTTTAAAGGAAATCCCAAAACTCATTTAGGAGTTATTGCCCTTTTTTGTCAAATTTTCAAAATTTTAACATTTTTGCATTTATCTCCAAAACTATTTGAGATAGAAGTGAAATATAAATTGAAAAATGTTTGCCAAATGTTTGCCATGTTGAGATCTACCTATCCTGAAATTTTGAAGAGTCCCAAATTCTATTTAGGAGTTATTGGTTTGTGTAATTTGAGGTCGGGTTCTGTTACACTTATTTAAGGTTCACCCTTATTCCTGGTCAATTTTGTCAACTTCCTGCCAGGAATACCACCATCAGGGAACATATCTTAACATTAAACCTTATGAAAAATAAATCTTCAACAAATTTTCCCTGAACAATTGAACCAATTGCAACAAACTTGGTCAAATAGTTGATTAATTGTCCAATGAAAACCAGACTCCAGGTGAGCGATACAGGCTCTGGTGAGCCTCTTGTTTAGTTCTCAACTTTTGTATAAATTATCTAAATTTTTTGTTGAATTATGCAGAAATATAGAATCTTACTTCGCAGGAAGTATATTATCGTATTTATTCAGTTGAGTTAGTTCAGCCGTCAAATTTTGAGCCTTGGCAAGAAATTTTAATGTTTAACTATTGAGGCTGTAGAAATATGATAATGAATTGTTTGTAAAGTAAAATTCTGTTTCTCTAATTCTTTGAACAGTTTTTACTTACCTGTAATAATGCATAAATTGCCATATACTTTGTATTGACCCTAGCATGTCTATCATATCAATAAGTTGCATTTGAAACCAAATTGTTGGTGGACCCCCTGATTATACCCATTCATCAAATTTGAAGCCTGATTTTTTGTTCCTGCTGTAAATTGTCATAAGAGACATATTTATATTACCCAGAATATTTTAGATTTTAGCAGTAGTTTGTTTAGATTGCTATGTAATCTTCAAAAACCATTAAAAAATTGAACTGGAATTTCATTGACCATTCAGGAATAGAGAACAACAAATTGCTTGTGCATTATCAAATTTTTGGCCAGTTGATCAGATACCCTGAAAACACCCAAAGAAATACAACACTCAATAAATCTCAAATTTGGCAGCAACATAAATACTTTTTTGTATATTTGTATCAAATATAAAACATGTATAACTTTGTTGTCCAATATTTGATTTTAATAAGATTTCGGTATGGACATTTAAAAATGGTATAAGGGAGACAACTCAAATTAGTAAATGTGATATGGCCTTCAGTTAACACATAGTCACTGAGTAAGATAAAAAGTGTACATAATGAAAATTGTAGTAAAAATGTGGCAGAATTTATCCTCTTATCAAAAAAATGACCAGTTTTGTACATCATATATCATTTTGTTGCCAGGTGCCCAGATGACAATAATGAGTGAAGCTTGTGCAGAAAGATGCAATATAATGAGACTTGTGGACAGGAGATGGGGTGGAATAGCTAAAGGTGTTGGAACACAACAAATTATTGGTCGTGTACATCTAGGTATGGAATTCAGAATTTGTATTGAAATTAGTAAACATTAATAAGGCCCCATCAAGTTAATTTGTAGATTCTCATCCCCGCCCGCCCCATCTCAAAAGGGCCCGCCCCAATTTTTTTTATTTTTCATTTTTCGTCAATACGAATATCCGTATTTCATACATGTCTGTATCCGTCTTCAACCTATTTTTTATCGCCATAACTAATACTTCCGGTCAATAAAAAATAAAAAATAAAATCCTCCCACCCGCCCCATTTTTTTTGTGACAGGTGGATGAGAATCTACAAATTAACTTGATGGGGCCTAAATATAGAGAATTATTTTCCAAAGGAGTTTTTTGTCAGAAGTATTTTTTTACATTAATCTTTTGTACATTTTATTGACAAGTATATAGTAGTAAAACTACACTGAAAATGTAAACAAAAAATGCATATTTTTCTTATAAGATTTTGTTTATATGACTAATGACTATTCAGAATGAGTTGATGAACATTTTATTCAGTTGTGAATAGCTAACCTTTTGCATATTTCTACACTCAAGACAATTACAGTATTTCTAGACTATGAGATATTTTTATATATTTACATGTGAGAGTTATTGTTCTATTTCTCCATTTTGTTTTTCAGGCCAAATACAAATAGGAAAGGACTATTTACAATCAGCCTTTTCAATATTAAAAGATCAGCCAATGGATATGTTACTAGGATTGGACATGTTAAAAAGACATCAGGTAAAACTGACTATTCATGTTAGGTTGTCAGTTAAATGTTGCTGATAGTGTATATTTTTTGACAATTGAATTGAAGTGGAAATTCATAATTTTTTTTATACAAAACAAAAAGACAAATTTAACAGTTAACTTTTTTAGCCAACATGTAATAATTTACATATACATTGTTGACAGAGGTATTTATTATTACGGAATTATAATTTGTACCAAAATTATCTTTTTGTATTCTCGGTCGTGTAAATGCTTTGTAATTGTGCTTGATTTTCCCGTTATGAAAAGTGTTTTAATGACATTGATGATGAATACTTGGATTGTTTCTAGACTTAACACAATAAAGGATGCGGGTCATCATGTTTCTCTGTGGTAGTTTTCATTCTGAAATTTGAGATTACTGACAAAGGGCCCAAATTACTGACAAAAATCATTAACATTACTGAAAAAAAAAAACATCTGTGTTGAATATGAGTAAATGGTTAGCTTCCCATGAAGGGCTGGTTTTATTAGATTTGAAAATTATCAATTTAAGCTATATTTGCAGCGATTCACAATACCTGTTTAAAAATTGTTCAATTCCTTCTCTGTTCCTGGGGATCGCAATTAAAAATTTACTGGTTCAGACCTCCATGAAAATAACATATACAAATATCAATATAAAGTACCAATTATATACTTCTTATGTAAGTTGAACAATTGAATTAGTAAAAATCTTCTTTTATTGGTTATTCGACCGAATTGCTTTTCATAGTTTTAATGATTTGAAAACAAAACATCTACTAAAGATTTTTTTATTTAGGATCTATATGTAAGAAATAAATATATTTTGGCCAATCCAAATTATTTACTTGTTTCTTGTACTGCCTGCATGTTAAAAACGATTGGTTGCCTGCATCAAGAATAGGAATGCCTGCATCCAATTCCAGATTTTGTAAAAATTTTTAATCACTTGTTGCCGTCAGTAATCATGATATTTGAGCCTTAAAATGACCTAAATAGTAACAAATGACAGGCCGTCGAGTATATTTGTGACTTCCAGTCAGGGTTTTAGAACATAACATGACCATTCAATGTGATCTCGATGATATATTCATTGACCTATTCAAAACAACACCAGAATGTTCGTCTTGCAATGATTTGAACTTTGATATGATAACAAACATTAAATTTAAAATTTAACAGGTTGGGAGCAAACCCTGATAAGAGGGGTAACTCTTTAACAGAGGGAATATCCCTCTCACAAGAGGATCATTTCAAGTGATAAAAAGTAATTTTTAAAATTTTTACTTTTTATTCCAAGAAAAATATTTGTATCTAAAATAAGGAAGACACCACATCTCCATGAAATTACCATATTTCATGGAAGTGTTTTATTTTAATTAGATAGGATACATATAGTGTTATTTTTTAAAAGAAATAGCAAATTGTGTGCAGATGTGCCTTATTTAATTCAAAATTAGAATTTTTAAAAATTACTTAAAATGCACTTCAAAACTAGTCCTCATAAAAGGGACAACCCCTCTGTTGAGGGGTAGCCCTCATTTGAGGGTTTGTTCCCAACCTGTAAAAGATCAAAAGAAACTATTTGGGAGAGATACTGATGGAACATCAATTAAGCCAGCTTTCATCATCAAGTAAATAGTAAGTTGATAGGTGTATTTTGGACTGAACGGATTATTATCTAAAAAAAAAATAAAATAGAAAGAAACCTAAGATACACTCTAGTACCCATAAAGCTTTTAACCACCACCATGTTGTTCATCATTGCATTTAATTGTAGTATAGGTTTGATAAATAGCTGAAAATGTAAAAAAAATGGTTGCTCGCTTGAGATAATTAGCTGTAATTTAAAATTAAAATTTGAAAAAAAACAAAAAATTGTTGCTCTCATGTACAAAAGTCTTTCGCTGTAAAATTTTTTTCTTCAAAATATCGCTCGCTCGCACCCCTCATTTCCGCAAAAAATTGGAAGAATAAGTAATTATTTTGACATGGTCTTTGTTTTAATTCTGTTGTTTAGTTCCTCTTTTGTTATAAAATTTTAAGTTAATATAATAAGGAAGGAAACCTGAAGAAGGTAATAAGATTTAACATGGTAAAGAATAGATTACATCAAACTGCAAGTGCTTTTTCGGAAATATCTCAAATGTTTTTAAATATGAAAGTAAAAAGTATTACACTTTCTTTTGTTTCCTATAATTGTAACGAATTACTGTAAATATGGAAATTACTGCGATGTTTTTATTATTGCGAAAATTCCGATCGGTTTGGTATCGCAATATTAAAAACTCACATATTTTCATGTCCGATTTATTCTAGATATATCACCCTTTGTTTAAATTTACACAGGTAAGTTTCTGGTCATTGATTGCCGACATCCAGAAACAGGTTAATTGGTAGATACTTAGTTGTATATTTATGGTATGGACAGCTATTATATATAAATGACATTTTGAATTCTAATATTTTTAAAACCATTAATTAAATCGATTTCATTAATAAAACTTCCATCTTCAATTTTTACACGATCTCCGATTACAATAATAAAACTTGGTAGTTTTCACACAATCAGCGATCACAATAATTAAACCTCGCAATTTTGCTTGGAGTAGAAGAATCACAATAATAAGTGCACTTGAAAATTTCTGAATTTACAGTATTGCCTTTTCCACTATTGAAATGTCCCAGATATTTAACGACAGCTGATTTTACTATTTCCATGTGCATTTCACAAATTTTTGCATCACACACAAATGTGACGTTGCAGAATATGTGCAAGTTATGTCTCCAGGAGTTTGATCCATGTTGACCATTAAGACATATCGAATTGTTATTTTAACAATTACATGATAATAGTCATGTGATAGTGAGGTCTGGAATATTTCATGTAGAATTAAGTTACTGAAGTACACTATGTGAGAGTAAAAGAGTGTGAAAAATTAATTAATTTATTTATTTATATTTTAGTGTTGTATAGATCTGAAGAGAAATATTCTGATAATTGGAACAACAGGTACTGAAACTAGATTTTTAGATGAATCAGAATTACCTGATCATGCTAGGCCAAATGCTGGTCCAATGTCTCCCAAAGCTACAGAACAGGAGGATAAAATGTTAGCTGAGGCATTGCATAAATCACAAGAGGAACATCAAGGTATATATAGACATATGATTAAATAAAACAACAATTTTGTTAAACATGTTAGTGTCAAAACAGGAGCAGTAATAATATTCGTAACATGTGAGAAACAAATTTGTTGGACACACAGTATAATATGAGTTGTATTTTTGTCTGAGTCAGTGTCATCCAGATATGGTGGTGTCACAATAACAAAAGTTCTGTGTTATAGAAGACTGCTCTAAAAACCTGTTCATCTTAGACGCCATATGCATATGCTTGTATATTGCTACTCAAGAATATTGATAATAGTGTTTCACTTTTGATTCTTTAAAAATGTGTGTACATGGTTTAACATCAGATGTAAAAGAATTAGTTTATTTTATCACTAAGTTGAATGGAAAATGATTTGTTTTATTTTGAAAATAATAAAGTAGTTTGTGAGATCATTTTGAGGTCTTTTATGGAATTTAATTGGTTTTAATTTTTATGAATTTGAAAACAATTGAAGATTTACTCTTTATAACTCTATTATAGTAAATGTATTAATGGAATTAAAATATTAAAAATCTGCAAGAGGTGAATGAACCATATAAACTGCATGAATGCTCATAAATTGTGTTGTCTCTATCAAAGGTAGAATAAGAAGAAAGTAGAAATTGCCAAGTAATGTATGTTGTCTGTTTTCTATTAAGGATCACATCGATGTATTTACTTGAAAGGGTTATTACTCTTAACATGTTGCATCTATTCACCTACAAAAATTATAATTTTCATGCAAATCTAATTCAGGGATCACCACAGAATGAAAATCAAGGATGGCGGAGAGATTTTCACAGAGGATGTGTCGTGTTCCTTTGCATCCCCCCTTCGGCATAAATGTGTCCTTAGAAAGAAAAAAATATTTTACATACACATACATCTTTATTACATAACTATAAATATATATATATATATATATATGAAGGATAAAACATAACAGCACAGTAAGCACAATTGTCATTTTGAGCACTAACAAATGTTTCTAACTCATCTTGTTCAGTTGTCTCCGCTGTCTGTGTCTTCATTCAGTTCACCAAGGTCTGTTCTTCTGTTTGTAATGCTGTTCCACAAAGTAGCTGCTCTTTTTACCCTCCGTACTTTCGCACTGAAGAAGTGGTAATGTCTTGCTTTGCAGATCTCTTCATGATTACTGAATTGTCTAGTAACTGTCCAGTATTTATACCAAATCATAATTTTGATTAGATAATTAACAGTCTTTGATATTTATGAAATTAAAGTTCAGGAATGTCGGCTTGGACGATTCAACGTCAGCTTGGTGAGTTCAGATTTCATTAGGATAACAATATGTGATCATCACTTTATCACATTGATTGTAGATTGATAACTTTTCTTTCTGTGGGTGAAGGAAAAAAAAGAGTTCAACTTTTTGGATTTTTCGGATTTTGTTTACTTCCTAGTTTTACCGCGATGTTTTTATCAGAAATATATAAATCTGTTTAAAAAATACTTTTAATTATCTAAAATGATGATATTTATTCATTTCAATTACATGTACATCTAAAGACTGTTTTATTTATTTTTCATCTAAATTGCCAACATTATTTTTCTGTGTATGTTGTATAAGTCATCTGTTCAACCACGCGTAACGAGGTAACGTTAACTATTTACAATCAGCTGTTGTACACATCCAAGAGGCACTGTTCACACTATTAAATGTTAAATAGATTGTGTAATTGCCACTGACATGATAATTAGGTTAGAGGTTTCCGGTATTTAACTACAATCTATTGATTTTTGAAGCGTTGTGGACAAATTAAGCATGGCGCATGCAAATGAAAGGTGGCAGAGAAAAATCCAAGCGTGGCACACCGCCACGCTACAATAGTTTCATAGTGATCCCTGTCTAAATTGAATAATATTGTATTAAACACATTTATTGGTGTATAAAACGGACCAATTCACTCACAAACAAATAAAAGGACTGAATTTCTGTGCATAGAATTGAATTAGTTATGCAGGACTACAATTGAGTAAGACTGGTTCCCTGATTTTTACTTCGAAATAAGATAATGCAAATCTTGACTTCAAAATTGTGTGTTTCTCTATTATACTGGAATCCAGCTCAGACCATTCACGATCAACTCATACCCAAGCACTGACTTGCTCATACAAATTGTTTGTACATCAAAATTACACTCTTCATATAGAAACTAAGACAATTTACAGTGCACTTGGTGTTTTTTTTCTGCAGTTTCCTTTCTCTTTTGCTCTGTGTCTTCAACAAATAGTTTTGTTACTGTTTGTAGTGCTTTAACTTGATGAGTCAAAACTATATTTATGAACAATACATTTTTAGCTACAAATATCAACTGATTATATTGCTGTTTCAGAAAGAGATGTAAAAGTTTGTCATTTCTGTTATTAGTTATACAGATAACCTTGGATGGGCAGCTTTAAACAGTAATGAAAGAAAAACTATGTTGATGTCAATTTGACAGTTTATTCTTGTTTTTTGTCATAATGATTTGCTAAAGTAATATTTTGGATATATACACTTTTTAAATTTTTTCTTTGCATAAAACAAAATAATTGATATAATATTCTTATTTTGCAGCATCAACATCTGGAACTAGTGGCAATTCGAATACGAACTCTAAAAACACAACAACTAGCAATACACCAAACACAAACACTCCATCATTTCCAGAATCTGTGATTAAACAATTGATGGATTTGGGATTTCCTCATGAAGATGTCATTAGAGAACTTCAGTTAGCAGATGGAAATTTACAGCAAGCTATGGGAGCACTGTTTGCAAAAAGTTTGAAGGTTCCAGATACACAAAAATAATAGAAATATTAAAAATAATGAATAAAAAGGTGTATTTTTAATGTCTGACAAAATGGTTTCTCTTATAATTATTGTTTTGACAGACAACCCTGGATTGTTAATTTCTGTGAAATTTGGAGAAATTATTTGTTATCAAGAGAGGGTCATATTATAATTGTATTATTAATTCAGTACCAATACCTCAACAAGTTCGTGAAATTCGGTTGTATTGCAGTATTGGTTTAATCTTATGATCCCCAGCTTGTGATAAATGTTGGCTGTTGATTGGTTAAAATCCACGCCCCCATCTCATTGCTAAGATCCCTGGTTACTACATTAAAATGTCTTATTTGTATTAATTTGTATTCTTTATGATAAAAACATATTTATGAATACATTAACATTATTTTTCTCAAGACAGAGAACAAAACTTGGCAGCAATGGTCCTTAGTTGGTCCTCTTTAGATTGTATCTGATGACCCATGCCTGCCATACAAGATGGCCGTCTGAGCTGAACATAGTTTATTATAGGAATTTATTGGAAATCTACTTAAAGATCTTTTTGTCTAAAACTACTAAAAAACTATTTTTCACCTTGGAGAAGGCCGCCGAAAACGTTGGGATGTTTGATGGGAATTAAATGAACATTGATGAAACTACTTGGCCAATTGGAACTAAACTTGGCAGCAATGGTCCTTAGTTGGTCTTCTTTCAGAGTTATATCCAATGACCTCACCATCATCAAAGATGGCCACCAGAACCAAATATAAACATAGGACCTTATGGGAACATTCACTGATAGATCCTCTAGTTTCAAACCAAGAGGTCGATTTGGCATAAGCATGATAAGTGAGCTAATTGGAACTTGACAGCAATGTTCCATAATGCCAGTCAAGATGGACATATTTAAGCAATTTATTCTGTAAATGATTTCAGGTGAGTGATACCGGCTCCTGGGAGCCTATAGTTTTCTGCATAAATTTGATAACGGTTTAAATGCATAATGAAGTTGTATTCGACCGACGATCATATATATTTACCTTAATAAAGGCTTAGATTGTACCACCCTTCAGCACTACCGTACAATCTTTTGCTCCACCTCAGGTTGCCCAGAAGCACTTCAGGGTAGTATAATCTCTGCACGCGGCTGTAAACGTAGATGCATGTAACTGATAATGTTATCTAGAGTTTAACAAAATAACTAAAAAAAAATCATTTTCTTACAGCTCATTTCATACAAAAGTTAATTTATAAAACCTTGATTTACAATGCCAAAATTATATGGTTGTTCTGTCATAACATCATACATCAAAACCCACCAGTGTAGAAACAAACCAAAGTTCAGGATCAGAGCCTATATTGCTAAGTCTTGCATTCCAAGGAATTTGTATTTCAAAAGGATGAAAACTATTGTATTCGATTCTTAATGTTTAAAAACATTGTTCTGTTCATTAAATAAATTAAATTTGTAACAAATAGAAAGGAGAATTGGCAATAGGGAATGTTCAAGTTGAAATACTGCAATCAGAATTTAAAGGGGTGCATAATATTTAGTTTCACAGTTTAAAAAATTTGGCCTGTAAGTTTCAAACGAAAACCGCAATGCTGTTGGGATGTGAACTTTAAACCAAAACCACAACTATACACCTTTTAGAATCTGTTATTTTACTCCGAGGTCTTTCAGTTTTTATACGACTGCAAAATATTTGCAGATTTTTTATCATTTTTATGGTATGTGTCTGTTTTCGTCATCGTCTGCGTCCGTTGACAATTAGATTTCCGCTCATTTATTTTTTGTTCTATTTTAAATTTGAACAGATCCGTATATTTTACCACAGTGGTCTCAGTAAGAAATAAAGGTTGGGATTGATTCTGGGAAATCTGGCCACTCCCGTTTTTTACCAGCGTCGACAACGTCGTCAGGGCTCTTGTCAAAATGTCCCATGGCTGCACATGGACAAAGGAGCCATGTCATAGTGAGGATGAAAAAAAAAAGCCATAAAAAATAAGGCACTTTAAAGTTTCTTTTTACCTGCGTCGGCGACGGCTAAAGCAAGCCTAGTAACTGCTTGTTCCCGTCCGTTGGAAAGACCTTGGGTAGGAAACTTCCGTGAAAGTTTTCATGGCTTCTACAGAAGAGAATGATTTTATATTTTGTCTGCAGCTTCATAATGTTGAGTGAAAGCGTGTAAGCAATTTTTGGATCTGTCGTACAGGCACTTCCTGTTTTCACATAGTTTAAAATTCAACAATACTCAAAACACTAGAAAAATTTTCATGAAAGTTTTCTTGGCTTCTACAAAAGGGAATGATTTTATATTTTATCTGCAATTTGATATTGTCGAGTTGTAGCGTTTAAGCTATTTTTGGATCTGTCCTGCAGCCACGTCCTGTTTGCCGATCAATGAATTGCATCCTGCGACGCCGGCCCAGACCCGGTTTGGTCTTGTTTCTCTAGGTAATTGAGAGTTTTTGATGATTTTGCTATAACTTTTTTGTCCGATTTTATGATGTTTGTTTTTCAATGTTCCGTAATGGAATTGAGAAAACTTAGTTAAATCCGTTTTTCACTACCTCTTACCGTTTTTGAGATATAAGGGGTCGAAAAAGGGACAAACCTTAATATAAGGAACTTTTTTTTTAAATTTCTAATCCGATTTTGATGATTTTATTAAAGATTGTTCGTCATAAGAAATACAATAAAAGGGTTACGCCAAGCATTTTACGTGCAACTTTTGTCGTTGCAGAGATAAAAGGGATTAAAGGGGCCAACATTTGCCATTTTGCAGGACACCTATAATTCTTAGTTTGCATTCTATTTCAATGGGGACTTTTTCTTTTATTTCATCTTGAGTGCTTCCATGAGTATCAACATATTTTTTCTATCGTTTGTGGTTTTGATATATATATAAGGGATTAAAATGGCCAAAATCAATGTGGATTGATATGGAATTTTTAGATCACCTAAAAGGCCATCTGAGCTATTGCCATTACTTGGCGTACGTCATCGTCCGTCGTCCGGCGTAAACTTTTCCTTTAAAGATCTTTCTCCGACACCACTAGGCCAATTGGGACCAAACTTTGGTGGAATGGCGCTTGGGTGCCTCCTTCCAAAATTATGTCCGACATGCCCGACTTCCAGTGTTGTATCATCTGAATTTTCTAAATAAAAATGAAATATATATGCACACATGTGCTTTAAGGTTAATGCACAGAGAAAGTTTCATTACATTCCTTTAAGCGGTTATGGAGTAGTTGAGGACAGAAGTTTTGACCCCCTCCCCCATTTTTTTTTAAATGTCAATTTTTACAAAAAAAAATTTAAATTTTCTAAAAATGAAATATATATGCACACCTGTGAATTAAAGTTAATGCACACAGAAAGTTTCATCAAATTCTTTTGAGCGGTTTACGAGTAGTGAGGATAGAAGAAAAGTGTGACGACCCAAGACGACATATAAGTGATCCCTATGTGTCGACCATGCGTTCCGCAGGCGACACAATAATGATGTGCAGATAGAATGTGTACAAAGGTATAATTATCTAGATGTTACGATTTCAGCTTCGGGTACATATTCTTATGTTAAACAAAACCTTTATAACAAAGGCTTAAAGGCGTACTTTAAATTGTGTAAAGCTTTTACACCCTCTAAACCAAAAGTCTCATCCCTTATGCATATATTCCATCATACAATAAAACCAGTTTTATTATATCACGGGTTCAGACATTTGGCTAAATTTTCGAGTTAATAAATTTAAGAATGAACCAATAAAATTTTTATCAAAAGAAATAGATAAACTAATAATGGAGAAAATACACACCAAATTTTTGCTTTGGGTGTAAAATCCAAAAATTCTAATATTGGAGTACGGGGTGAACTCGGGAGTTAACCAATGCTTTATTTTGTCATTTTACAGTTAGTTAAATATTGGACAAGACTGCAGGATGTAAATCTAAAAAATAATGTAAAAAACAGTGTTGTATCATCTGCGTCATATTCCATGTTTCTAGATAATAAAGAATCATGGGTCGGAATTGTACATCAATTTTTTAGATTTTTAAATCTTGAATATTTATTTAAAATTTTTGATAATAATAAAATTAAAAGAACTTTTCTTAGTAATAAAGTGAAACCTAGACTTACAATTTAATTTAATGAGATATGATCCCACCAACTAAATAATAATGATATAACAAATGCTCTAAACATGGTAACAAGCTCAGAACATATAGAAAATTTAAATATTGTTTTAAACTTGAACTTTTTCTCAACCTTGGCACTCAGGAACAGAGGACTATACTATCAAAACTATAATATTAAGTTCTCATGATCTAAACATTGAAAAAGGTAGATATATTAATTTAGATGTTGATGATAGATTATGCAAACTGTGTGATCATGCTGTTGAGGATAAGTTACACTTTCTTGTGAACTGTGCCCATCTACAATAGTATAGAGAACCCTATATGATGTGTTTTAGTAAAAGCTGTAAAAACTTTAATATACTTAATTCAAAAATTAAATTTATATAGATCATGAGTAATGAAGATAAAAATAATTTAATTTAATTTCTTGTTTCCTTTTGGGCTGTCTTAACTAAAATTACCATTACTGTAATCAAGAAAATGAACACAAATCATTGTTTTTCTTTATTTGTTATAGTTATTTTGATTTATGTATGATACATTGTATTTAATCTGCTCCTTGTTGGCGCTGTGATTAGCAAATAAAATATCTGTATGTGTATCTGTTCACAAAATTACGTCCGAAATAACTAAAAATCACCAAGGTGTGGAAGATGAAGATTGTGAACCGGAAGGAGGACGCATGTACGCCACTGACACGCCATTTAGTCCAGTAGCATCATTTAAACTGTATTTAGAAAAAAGTAATCCTCAGAACAATGCACTTTGGCAACGGCCTAAAGATTCATTTGATGAGACAGATGTGTGGTATGAAAATAAGCCCTAGGGGAAAAACACTTTAGGCAGTATGATGAACTCTATTTCGAAAGCTGCAAATTTATCGAAAACTTACACGAATCATTGTATCAGAGCGACATGTATTACTGTTTTAAGCGAAGCAGGGTTCGAGGCCAGGCAAATAGTGACAATATCGAGATAAAATGAGCATAGTATTCAAAACTACGTTAGGGATACATCCACTACTCAGAAGCTTAACATGTTGACATCCATTTCATCCTTTACTACCGCAACTACTACAACGAAACAATCTGATGTGAAGAACAACAGAAGTGAACAAACTGGCATATGTGACAATGATATTAGTGACAATGAATTAGTAATGACATCATCTGAGTGTGACCATTAAGTTGATTGTATAAAATCTGGACAGGTTCAGCTTGAACCTTTTTCTGATATATATATAAGTAATGCTATATGTCCCGAGCCTTTAGTAAAAAGCAGCGAGTGTTCTACGAAGCGTTCTGTAGTCTTCAAAAATTTTCAAGTGACAATTCATAATTTTAGCTCGTAATTACCGTTTTTGTGAGAACTGTTACTGTTTTTAGTTTCAATACATTTCTCATTTCATTGTTATTTCGTGAAAATTTGCGTTTATTCTGATACAAAATATGACATTGGTGTGGAAAATATTAAACATTCAAAATTAAATTGAATCAAACTTTGATGGTTTACTTTATCTTCTTTAAGTTAACAATGAAAATATGGTATTAGTATACTGTTGTCAGTTCCTGTTCCAGCTACATAGAAATAAAAAGAGATATGGGGTATACGTCGATGAGACAATAACCCATAACTACCTGATAAATAATACAATTAAAAAAAACCGGATCGCCATACAGCCTTCTACAAAGAGTAAAACCCATACCACATGTATATCAGACTTTAATGGTGTTCTTCATCTACTTCAAATTACAAGATGTAAATAAAAATGTTGTATTAATATTTTGTTGTTGGCTCAAAATTGCTTCGAATTGATGGTTGTATAGTTATTGTGGACACAGTATCACTTTGTTTGGTGTGAAAGCTTTGTTTTCCAAAAATATGAAAATTTCACAACAGGCCAAATCAAACTCAGAGATCGAGGTTTCTGTTTTTACTTGTTAAAATTCAAACTGGAGCCATATTTACTTACATTAAATTATTCTTCTAGAATATGGTTAAATAAGCTTAGAACAAATAATATCCATATTCCAATGGAAACTGGAAGATGGGGAAATGTGCCGAGAGAAAACAGAATATGCAAATTGTGTTTTGATTTTATTGTAATTATGTCTCATGTTACACATTTATGTGTCTGACTTATTTAATAAAGTATTCATAGATATGCGGTGAATTAAACAGATATATCATGTTTGGTAGTGGTATTTCCGAAAAATACCAGTCTTGAGGCTTACGGCTCGGGATATTTTAAGGCTCTTGACTGGTAGTTTTCGTAATTACCACTCCCAAACATCATACATCTGTTTAATATACATGCAGGTACTTGCAGATCGCAAATTAGCTTTGAAAAGAACTATACATGTATGTCGCAAGGAGGCCTTTAAACTACAGATTGAAAAGGAAAATACAAGGGGGGTCGGAAGTCTACACAGTCCTAAATCTGTTGAATTTTAAGATCATTAATCTGGTTTTCGAGTGAGAGGAGACTGTGATTTATCGAGAAAAAAAAACATTTTGATCTGAAATTTTTGGGTGCATGCCTTTTTTTTCAATTTAATTTACTTTTTTTTATATTATTTATTTGTAATACAAAATCACCATCTCTGTGTATATTGGAAGCATAAAATTAAACGACATTTCACAGAAAATCTTCGGGTGCAAAATGAGATAAAAAATAATTATTATTTGTACATATAAAAAGGACTGACACAACAAAAAAGACACATGAGTGTCCCTCCCAACGGACAAAATATATCACAAAAATATAAGGTTTTCACTTTTTAGAGATGAAATAGTTGCCTCAGAAGAAGATATAATGAGAATATGCAAAAAATTAGAAGTTCGTTCAGACCTTAAAAACCATGCATCCTTGGACTAAGTGTCAAAAACATGTTCATGACTAGAAGAGAGTATCTTTTTCAACGATTTTTGTAACCCATCCCCCCCCCCCCCCCCCCCTCATAAGACAAATGCCCATTAAGAGCCAGAACAGGGTATATATAGTAAATTAAACTAATTTTCTTATTATATCACCATTTCCCATGTTTCGACTGATAAAACAAGCCTCAAATGATATGTCATTCCCGAAAGATAGTTATTTTAATAATTTCAATAAATAGTATGGCGGACATACATTTAAATTAACCATGGCAACAACATAAAGAACCAAAGCACACTGAAAAGTACACACGTTTTATAATAAGAATTGAAGATATTATTTCTTCTGTGTTAATTCACGAACTACACTAGAACAGTTCAATTTGATTACTTATCTTGAAGACGAAAAGAATTAGCATTAATTCAAATTTAATAATTTTAGTTTTCAGGAAACGGCGGAAAAGATTAAACTTTTGCACTAGTTGATCACACAAGCGCAATACTGAAAAAAATCATCCGGATGTTTAATTCCTGGAAACTTATTCAACACAACCATACACTACAGATAACCAATAATCTTCCTTATATAGATACAAATATAGTATTTTATATCACCATACAGCAGTGGGACCGAATGCTAAAATGGGGACTAATTAGCTGTTTTCTATTTCCGTTTCTTGTAATAAAGGTTTTTTGCATAAATCAAAGTTCAAAATCGTACATACAACTGTTAATAAATAATCATTAGATGCCATAATTGCCTATTTCTTACTGCATGATTTTCTAATGGGCAATCAAGAGGTCATTTCATCACAACAATGCACGAAAATGCAACATTTTAAGAGCAAATATAACAAGATGTACTCTGAGCCATTTCTCACTAGATATACTCCCGCCGCGATAAGATCGGAAAATTAACCAAGTCATCAAACAGGAAGTTGATGTCGACTTGGTCCGAAAACGTATCCCACCATATAGCGTACATATATATAGAAAGCTTTTCACAAAATATCAAGCGGCTGCTGTGATGAGCAGTTGCAGAGAAACCTGTGACGAAAAAATTGGTATTCAAAACAATAAGGTAGAAAAATAAACGAAGTCGTCAAACAGGAAGTTGATGTCCCCTTGGTCTGAAAACGTATCCGACGATATGGCATACCTATAGAAGGCTTGTGGCAAAATATCAAGCGGCTGTGATGACTAGTTGCAGAGAAACGTGTGACGAAATTGTTTTTACGGACAGACGGATGCACGGACGAACAGACCCAAAGGTTAAAATTCAATGGAGTCACTGAAGCATGAAATCTAGGTCATATGGACTCATATGTTGTTAATCTGTGTTAAAGTGAAAAAGTGTACTTTGTAGTAAAATATCATTGATATATAATCACCGGTTTTTGAGAAATATACGAAATGCAAAAAATTAATCATAAAATATAGGTTATGGTGAATACAATATATCGTATTTACGTTGTACTATCTAAGGCGAATGTAGTTGTGCAATATCATGAACACTTTACTATAGGTAATACACCCAGATGAAAAAATTTAATCAAAGTCTCTCAAGCATAGCATGTAGGTCGTGGCGACTCAAATTTTCTGATTTGTGTTATGAAATATACTACATTCTTTAAAAATATACTTTACCAAAGTCACTCAGGCATAAAATATCGATCGTAGTGACTCAAATGTTGCTGACTTTTGTCGTACCATATAAGATGAAAAAAATAGGTATAATATATCATTGATATACTCATTTTTTTCTTAGAAATGGACCTAAACGAAAAAATTCACCGAGTCATTCATACATCACCTTCATACACATCTCATCAAAGTGTGTCTGTATTTGTTAACCTTAGAAATAAATAAAATATTTTTTTATGAAAATATCGAAAAAAAAGTTGTAAAAAATTAATTCAAGAGAGTAATGTCTATTTATTTGTTTAAAATAAAAATAAAACGTTGGGTTAAAACCCGATGTGTTTCGATTGATAACCAATAAAATAAAAATCACCATCATTAAATAAAAAAACACCACTTTATAATAAAAAACCATCATCGTATAATAGATAAGCACTAACATGACTAACATATAATAAAAAAGCACCACCATATAATACAAAACTAGAACTGTCCTGAAAGGGACTAATACCCCCCGCAGCAACATGTCTGAAGCCTACATAAAGTTCAAATCATCATATTTTGTCGAAATACTCGCCCAAACAGAAAATCCTGACAATATGCACATCTCCACAATGTGATCTAACACTCCATAAAGTTTCATGAGAATCATGAAAGTAATGTAGGTGGAGTTGCGGACAACATATCGAACAAAGTTTTGTTAAATATTTCATACGTCCAAACAGCCATATCTTTTACATTTCTTGTCCAAACAAAAATTCCTGACAATATGCACATCTCCATATTGTGATCTAACACTCCATTAAGTTTCGTGAGAATCATGCAAGTAGTGATCTAAAATCCCATAAAGTTTCATGAGAATCATGCAAGTAATGTAGGAGGAGTTGTGGACGTTATTTCGGACAGACGGACGGAGACAGACTGAAACCTATACCCTACCCCAAACTTCGTTTGCGGGGGTATAACAACCGTCATATACACGATATAAAAAAAACCCCATCACATATGATATTTAACTGGGATATGCTGTATTCTGTATAATGTGCAATTACAATTATTCCAATTGTCATCACGACGGAAAATTTACGGTCACAGTGGTCATCGTGAAATGAATGAATGTTACATTATCTTTAATAAGACATCATTCACCAAAGGTACCAGATTCACATTTTAGACAGCATAACATAGACCTGGGGCTGCTTACCTTTCCAGGGAAAAATTATATCTGACCTTGAATCAAAATAGAAACTGTGATGATAATCATAACCCGTAACAACCACATCTCTGTTGCCAACAGCGTACTTAGACGATACGCTATCGTTGACTTGAAGCACAACGGTTGTCCAAAAAGGTTTGATTAGATAGTACGAAAATAATACGATGCTATGTTAAACTGTTACCTGCAGACATCTTTTGGTTACAAATTTTGCTGTAACAGTATCTATTTTGTTTTGGTTCGAAAATTTTAGTTTTTCAATGTTCTAATGTTGTCTTATTATTAATACAGAATAGAACAAATGTAAAAAATCTGAAACATTCTAAGTGAAATTGACTTAAGTTAACTGATGATGACCTAAAGTATACAATGTAATTATATACACGGATATGCTACATGATCAGACATCCATCAGACATTGTGGGATTTAATTTGTCTTTTTGTGTCGCTAAATACACCCCACTGTGTTTTGTGATATTTTGTTGATAAATATCACATCAAATATGTGGATTGTGCAACTTCAAAATCCTGTCTACATGGTCTAGGAAGAAGGAACAAGACAAAATTAACAAATTTATTAAATAATTTCTATCATAAAATGTTAATCACAGACTGCAAATCTATCACTTTAGCGGGAATTGTTTAATCGTTTTTGGGCTTTCCTGGAAATGTTTTAATGATTTAATATATGGACAACATCGAATAAATGTTCTCACATATACTTTTCTAAAATCTCTCATAAACAAAGGATATATAATGGGATTGACCAGACTATTACAATATCCTAACCAAACAAATGATATAAACACTTTCGATGGAATGCAATCACAAATGGACTCGGTGAAATTGGCGACAAAAAATGGTGCCCATGTTAAAACGTAAGCAACTACTATGATTCCCAGAGTAATCGTGGCCTTATGAGTAAATGGCTCACGTATGTGTTTTGACGTCATGTTCTTGCCTAGTAAAACGTTACTTGTAACCATCAAGGTACCAACGAACAATGCTTGTCTTTTTGCCTCTTTCGAAATCCTGTAATACAACACAAGAGCTATGATTATTGGAATAAGTATGGTAATCGTCGAGGCAGCGGATGCATACGGTAAACTCACTATAAAGAGACACTGTGGTCTATTAGTTATTAACGTTAAATTCTCCAACGTAGGTAGAGACGGATTATGAAGTCCATTTTCTATCGGAACAAACGAAGAAAAAATTGCAATTCCCCAAGTCGTTAGGAGCATATACAAAGCTCGGCGATGTGTAATAATGGTTTTATATCGAAGTGGAGTCATGATGAAAACATATCGATCGATACTAATTAAACACACATTTAACACGGATGCGCCAGTTAACATCACGTCGAACGAAACCCATATGGAACAGAAATCATGATGAAGGATCCATTCACCGAATATTTCATTCAAAGTTGCTGGAATCATGACTATGGTGCCAACGAATAAATCGGTTAAGCTTAATGAAACTATAAACATATTAGACACGGTTCGTAATTTCTTGTTTGATAAAACAGCCATTAAAACAACTAAATTTCCTAGAATGGTGATAGTGATGATAAAAAATAACACGCATCCAACAGCAATATTGTCTGACGGAACTACCGTTTGTAATTTATCGCCAATTCCGGATCCGGAATTAACATCGTTTCCATTCCCAAAGGCTTTTCTACTTTCATCCAGACATAGATTATTGCTGCAAGTTACATTTTTGATTCCAGCTGCTTTGTTGATTAAATTTTTCTCTAGATCCGGAAAACTGATGTTAACATCTCCCATGCCAAATTAAGCATTTATTTTAATGGTTCATTGCCAGTATAGACCTGCAATAAAAAGAGTGTATTGAATAAAACATCAAATATGCACAAAATAAACTTAAATGCTTTTCTGCATTTGATATTGAATGAGAAATAGAAATTTAAACATAACAATCAACAGTTGCCATTTTTTAAATAGATTTAATCACTGTTGTCTGTGGTTATTGTACCCTTGTTGTCATCAATGATCATAATTGTGTCTCTTTGAAAACAGTTTTAACGTTTAAGTGTCGGTATAAGGCTTGAGACATACGAGAACATGTTATAGCTCAATAAAAAACAGATATACAATTAGGAAGTTTTCAATCGAAATTCTGTTGTTTTATTCGGAATGTTTTTTTTTACTGTTTCTGATTGTGTAAATCATACAGGAAAAACACATGAGAGCATTAAAATAACCCATATTTTGATTACACAAAAACATACATGTAATAAATTCTTTTATACCAGTTTAATTGATGACAACACCACTGTTAAACTTTAGAATTAAGAATGTCATATACAGTAATGGGAATTAAAGTTTAGATATTTTAAACTTTAAATCTTTTAAAAGCTTCAAAAATATTTTGAAAGGCTCAAACCTCAACAAATATCCTATGTTTCTTTTTAATATCTTCTGTTAAATACATTTTTGATAGAAATTTACCTTTTCATTCCATTTAAATTTTATTTTCTCTTTTATTATCATTATTGTTATTATTATTATTATTATTTGTGTGTATGTCTGTGATTTTTATATTTTAGCCTGTATATAGCAACGTAATATTCAGTGTTGGACGTAATCAAAATTTAGCGTGAAATATTATAACGTTATTGGTGTTGGAAATATTCTTATTTGACATTTAAAACATTTTTTATACAATAAAAGGGTTATAGCATGAATACTGGTGAATATTGTCCTTTGCAAAATAATGATTGCACTCGCAAGATCGTATTCCATATTAATGCAATAAAGCAATATTGTAACTTTTAGACCATGGATAGAATATAAACATAGCATGAATTCTTTGATACAAATTGTGATGTACAAGATGTGCGCATTTCGTCGATTTAAAACTCATCAGTTGTGCTCAAGGCCTAAAAAGTTGAACAACCAGAACAATAATCCAAAGGTTTGAAGAAACAAATCGAAAAATGCCAAAAGACCAAACGGGGTTATGTCAAAACCACGATGATCTAAGGACATTGCTACATGTATGCACGAGGGAGATTCTTATTTTTTGCAAATTTTACATTTTTTTTAACAATTACATTAAAGAAATGATTTAATTAGAGCTTTATTGTAAAGCTTGAATAGTTTTCCTTTTTATCCTACCCTACAGAATATATTCAACAATTATATAAGTTTTAAATGAACAAGACATTAAATCCTTAATCAATTAAGAAAAGAGTATTTTCAGTTACGTGTTTTGTCGAGACTCTGACACTTTTATCGGTCTCTTGGATAATTTTATGATATCTTTTTAAAGCTCTTTCGTTCCATGTTTTAGAAAACGGACATTCTTTTTTTTTGGACAGATGTTATGGCTCAATTTGTCAAATATATTCGGTTAAGAAAAATCTTCAGAAGAATCTAATTCATACGTGATAAAAAGTTTAAAAGGATAATTATATTTGTAATCGATCCGTTCTGTGTCCGCTTCAGTTCTACGAAAAACTCATAAATATTTCAAATCCACAGAAAGTTTGTCACTTTGTCTCTACATGTTTGTTTTATGCCTTTGTTTGGCGAGTTATTTTTGGAACTAAGAAATTATCTAGGATTGTGAGTTGTTAAATGTTGTAAGTATGGGATAACAGTAAAGAAACTAGAACCGGAAGTGTGGGATAATACTAGTCAAAGTAGAATAGAAAGTTCTTATGATTGTTTAAAAATTTTTAATTCTTAATTTTATCTTTATTGTATCCTTATCTTAACATTTCGGTTTTTAACATAATGCTTATAATTACTTATTTTATGGTTATAATGATAAAATCGATTACAATCATTCTGTTTTTATCACTGTATATACATTGCATATAGTTCTGTATTGTTTAATTTGTCATTTTTAAAATGCTGCTAATTAGGGCTTGTGTTGTATTTTAAGAATTTTGATTTGAATAGGAATTTATTTTCCCTTTTTCATGTTCAAATTTTAACAAAACCATCACTGGAGAAAAAAGAGAATGGAGAAGCTAAGTTAACAGGCCGCTATTTTGTCTTACCGAAGTATTACCGAATTACTATAAATAAACTCGGTTTCTTAATTTCATGCGAACATAATTCATTTCTGTATTATTCGATAAATATTATAAATCGATATTTATTGAACGATTTCTTGATATTTTAAGTGTCATTGAACTTTATATTAAGTTTCAGTACAAAAATCTGTTACATACCAACAACAAGAAAATATATAAAATAAAAACATTGAATATCCCGAATATTATAACGAATTTACTACAATAATCAATTCATTTCAAGCATTGAACGACAAAGGTGCAGTTGATACTCTTTGTCTTTTGTCCGAATTTGTCCTTTTATCAACTTTTCCCAAATTGCAATGTTTTCATCTACATGAACATGTTTTCCAAAACCAAATTTACATTACAAAATTACAGAAAAATATACGATATTAGCATTAAATTCTCCAACATAAAAATTATTACGAAATTTCAAATTGTTAGCGCAACTTTTCCAAAATGATTACTTTCGGAAATTCCAAAGTATCTTTAAATATGTTTATAAATACAAAAGTATATTGCAGCAATTTGTTTTATAACATGCAACTATAGTGAAAATATAAGTCTACTCACCAATATTATATTGATATTTATTTTTCAATAAAATATCTATAATAATCCATTAACACAAAAGTGAATTCTTTTTTTTTTTTTTTTTTTTTTTTGCACCTGTCACATGCGTCTGATTATTTGTAAAGTGTTGATGTTATTTCGATTGTTGATTTTATGTGTTTTTGACAACAATTTAATTGGTTGCTATTGAAAATTAATTTCCCACTTGACGTAATTATTAGATTCCTGACAAAGATCACGACCTTTGATATCAAAGAATGGTTATTGACAATCTTCTTTGTGGTATGATGTTCTGATGGAACGTTAACGTCATTTCGTAATCATCTGACTTTCAGATTTCTGCAAAATAACGATAATTGATCAAAATTAGATGATGTTGTAAAAATCAATAGTGTTGTATTTACCACATATACTAAAACCATTTTTGTACTTTTTTTTCTTCTACAGTTAGTATACGAGCATTACAAGATATATACATTAACTACTGCTCACATTCAAAATTAATTCTGCATTCCATATTTTAAGCTGACGAAATCTATTTATCGAAACCAAAAAATCCATAGAATGTTCTTGTTTTTGTCACGAACATTGCTGTTGGTTAATCCAGAAAATGCGCGTGTTCATCCTGCATGCATCCTGATATGCATGTAATAAATTTTATACGTGGGATTGATGGATGAATTGTTGTTAAAAGTGCAGTGGTATCCAGGTGCATATCAAGACGAGAACATGTTGATATGAAAACGAATATGATCCCTGCTTTGTACTAGACCGACACGCTGTCCGCAGGAAGACATATTACCCAACTCGGACAGAAACAGGACAACATACGAGGAGTCAGAACAGGAATGGTCGGCTCGGCGACACTGTTACGCCATGATCTTGCACGTTAAAAATCCAAAGCAGAGTTCATATATGTATTAAGGTAGGAGGTACCTAAATCCGCTAAATTACGCATTTTCATGAACTTTTACGTGCCGCTAGAATATTTGAAACTGCATCTAATTATCGAAATAATAAAAAATTGTTTAGCTTTTAGATTTCTTCACTAAGGTTGATTTAAAATCCTTCGAATAAAAGTATTTTACTTATTTGGATTTAAATCGTCATTTCTGAAAAAATTATTCCATAGACTTTTCTATAAGAACGATGTTATTGCTGTCGACTTTTTCGTTTCAATGATATCAAATAAACATAGGGTCACCGGCTTCGTTTTCAGTGTTGAAATCGTTCAACGTTACGTCCTGTCTGTACAAATCTACATTTTTATCGCGACGTCGTGACGACGTTACGCTTCTTTTGGCTTTTTGACGCTTATTTTCACTATTCATATAGTAATAAATCTAATATACTAAAAACCGAATCTGGTGACCCTTATTAAAGAGGACAAATATAAATAAGGAACAACGTAATCCATTAGACAGACAAAACCGGGGAAGACAAATGAACAAACACAAGCACAACAAATTAACACTGAAAACTAAAAAAAAAAAAATAAAATAAAATAAAAAAATAAAAAAAAACAATGAACAACACGAACTCCTGTAAAAACTAGGAATGAACTCAGGTGCTCCGGAAGGATAAGCAACTCCTGCTCCCTATACGGCAACAGTCGTGACGTTCAACAAAGTCAATCCGGTGGTAGTCATAAATCGGTGAAGGTACATGAAATGTTACGACAGTGGGAACAGGTCCAACATCATCTTAGATATCTGTAACGGTCAATCAATTCGTGATGACGACCGTAAAATTTCCTAAGTGATGACATCAACTTATCCCTGATAAGACCCTTGTTAAGAAGCTTTTGTGACAGCAGTAGTCCTCTTTGTAGACACCATATGCAGGCGATGCTGGTATATTGCTACTCAAGAAGGGAAAGTTAACAATAGGAAAGTCGAAGTCATCTCGTTTGTCATTAAGTTTTGTCTTCGGATGTCCCTCATTGTCTATTTCGAGAAACAAATCCAAATATGAAGCGGAATTCGATGTATCTTTAGTATCCTTAATTTCAAGTTTACTTGGGTAGATGAGATGTAGAAAGTCTTGGAATTTATCGTTATTTAACGACAACACGTCACAATCTATATAACGAAATGTGAAATTAAAAAATTGGGCGAGTTTCTTTTTGTTTTCACGTAGAAGCCCATGAATGAAGTCCGTTTCATATGAGTACAGAAACAGATCGGCGAGGAGAGGAGCACAGTTGGTTCTCATTGGAATGACGATTGTTTGTTGAAAAATTTGACCGCCAATTTCCAAAAATATGTTGTCTATTAGAAAATCTAACATGTTTGTAATTTCTTCTTCAGAATACTTTTTGTCAGAATCAGAGTGGTTCTTAGCGAAATAAGACTTTTCTCTTCCTAAAATCTTATATCAATAAAAAGAAAATTCCAATGGCAATAATATATCATTTTTAAAAAATATTCTAGATACTGGATTCTGAGAAATCATAATTTAAAGTCTAAATAATTGCTTTTTTGCAACGATATCTACGTGCATTTTTTGTATTTACACATCTGTTTGCCAAAACTTGAAACACCATATTTCGGGAAGTAAGGGACATACATTATTTTTGTTTATATTCAGATGCAGTTCAACGTACTCTAGTTGCATGCTAAATTCTTTTTTTTTTTTTTAAATCTGAAATATAGTCCAATTAGGTACCTCCCACCTTAATATCACACCAACATGTTCTCGTCCTGCTGTGCATTTAATGATTAACACTGGACATCAAACAATTATTCATATATCATCATGAAGCCATTTTTAGTGTAACAGAAAATAAGAAAAACAATCTAAGCGTTCAGTGAGGCAACGTCGAGGACATCCACCAGTAAAATTCACTGTGACGTCATAAACAAGAGCCGACGCTTTTGTAGTAGGTCGCAGAAACACGTTGTTAAAAGACATTTCTGTAACAGTGTCTGTCTTTCAACATTACACCAGATATAAAAACTGGGCATTGTTCTTTTTTTTTACCAAAAAGTTGTAAAAATCATACATTACATAAAAACAGAAATTACACATACAATGTAGGGGGGTGTTTTTAAACTACTATCACAATTCTACATTAAAAACATGGTTGAAATCGGTGAATATTTGTTATGTTAAATATAGAAAGAAAATTTATGCAAATCCTCATCAAAAAGTCGTTTCAATTTGAAATGAGAAAAAAAGTTCAAATTAGGTATTAAATTTCAGCGAGCTTCCTCTGAAAAATTACAATATAATAGCATCAAATAGTCAAAGACTGACGGAGCGTATGTTACCAATTCATATGAACTTTACAGGCTTATTGTCTGCCACTGCATGACTGAATCCAACAACCTTTTATTAATTTTTAACATGAATTTTATCTTTTACATTTCCAGCGAAATGTTAATTGTCTATTTATTCTCTTACATCAGTTAATGCGTATATTATTACCATATTGCTAACAAATTATATGTACTTTAATACTGCATAAAAAGTCAGCTATATATTTTTATAATAAACAAATCTTACTCTTAATAGAAATGAAATGAAAAAAAAATGTGTTCCTGGTTAGATTTTTTCTATCGTGTGATTGCAATTACTACATGTATTATGTTTTTGAGACGTTCCAATTCCCGATGAATCAACGAATTTAAGAACCAAAACCATATGAGAATCCTTGGACCATCGTCCTTGATGTAAAAAATCAAATCTTTCAAAGTAACAGATCATTCATTGAGAAGATTAATTAACGATTTTACATTAAATCGAAAAGAGTTTAATTTTCTTTCACAAAAAATGGCAATTTGCATTATGAAAGACTGAAAATGAACTGTTAACCACATACATACGCTATTTTGTTTATTTTTTGAAATTTGAAAACCTCGAATTTAGGAACCCATAAAAATGCATTTATTCTTCGATCAACAACATCTTTTTAATTTAGAGAAAAGTCCTCCTTTTGCTCTATGATAGAATTTAAATCAATTTATAGAATATTTCCTATTATATAAGGGGATCAATTGAGATGTTTTAAAATCTAAAAGGATAATCACCAAAATGTTGACCGTCATTTACTTTAGGGGTCTCACTTCATATCGGGGTATCCTTTGCTTATCCTAACCCTAACCAGTCTATCACCTAGCACTAACCGTAAAACCTCTGCCTCACCCTAATCCTAAAACGTAACCCGAAACCTATCCAAACCCTAGCCCTAAAGGAGTGGAACCCTAAAGTAAATGGTATTTTAAACTGTGTAACAAGACATTAGCGTAAGGTACATATACACTTCCTGTGTGAATCATAACAGCAACACGAAAGAAAGCATTAAGTAAAAATCTTGAACATATTTATTAACTTATATGAAAAGAACATATACCATTTCATTTATGGATTATAGGATGCTGGAGACAAGAAAATAAAAAAGACATCGCATATATCTGCATGGGTGGAGGAACCTTAGTAGCTAATTAACTCAGAATGTAGAGGGACTATTTTAAGAAAATTTCTTCTAAAGAGAAGAAAGTCAGAATCAAAAATATATAATATGACTGCTTAATTATTAAAGATAGATGATGGGCGATTAGTTTTCGCATTTTATGCTCATTTTTTTACCGATTATTACTTCAAAAAAAGCTTTGACTGCATGTGTTCTGCAGTTTAAATGTTTAATGCTGATGATTCATTGACGGGTTTAATATAAATCTCTGCATGTCATAAAACTTATGTCTAATTTGTAAATAACAATTAAACGAGATAATAGGAAAAGTCAACAATAACATGTAAATGAGAAAGGTTGGTTAGTTAGTCAGAGGAGATAGTAAATTAGCCCTTTTGTCATTTGGATCAAAGGGAGATAATTGGGAAATTGGGTAAAAAATGTTATCTGATTTTAATATACATAATTTTTTTATATATCGGCAAAAGAATACAGAGGAAAAAGTCCGTAAATTCGAAATCCAAAGAAAAGACAAAGTTATGAGAATGGAACACATTTAAAAAAAAACAAAAAGCCACAATGATACATGTATAACCAAATGAATAAAAAACAACATATAGCAAACTAAACAAAAGGGAACAAGACAGCATAGAAACTAAAGTATTAGCAATGTGAACTACTAAAAACTGGGTGTGACACCAGGTGCTCCGGAAGAGTCAGTATGTCTTACTCCGTTAAAGACACCCGTCACATTTCCAGTGAGTAAAAGCCAGTGTCAAGTCCGGTGAGGTATCAATTCCAGGAGGACGTGGAATCTAACTGAAGATGTCTTTTCTCATACATGAAATGGAAACTTTGTATGGGCCAATCAATTCGTGATGACGACCGTAAAATTTTCTGAAGTGATTCAAACTAATGAAGTCTGTCACAAAACTGCATTTGTCTAAGGACTGCCAAAACGTCGGTCGAGCTCATTTTAAAATGAGAATAATATCAAGTTGTTTTCCGGTATATTTGTAGTAATGGGTGATAATGGCGGATTGTAGGAAATAATCACGCATTGATTTATAGTGCATAATGCCTCAGTTTGATGGATACCTTTATATCGAATCAGAGAAGAACTGAATCGACTTGTGTCACGGCAGTAGCGGTAAAAATTGATATATTCGTTCTTTCATGTGGTCAATGACACTACTATCTACTTTTATTATGATTGCTGTCACATAATCGCATTAAAGGATTTCTAAATATACTTTTCTTTTAAACTTGGATATTAACAAATAAACGACTGTTGTATGATAAGGAGTTTTTGAGAGGTGTAAGTGAGATGTTACAAAGTCCTGTTTATATTTTGTTTTATTTATATCCAACGAATACTTTGAAATAAAAATTTTCACCATAAAGAAGAAAATAATAATATTGTGTTTGTACCGGACCATAAAGAGACAATAAATATATTTTGTGTGTATCATGAGGCGAAACAAAAAACGGATGCGAGGTTAATTTACATGAGGAACAAGCCCGTACAATACTAGAACATAATACAAACAAGTCAACACCACTTTTGGTATAGTACGGTATTTTCAGCTTAAAAAAAGAAACAAAACAACCTGATGTGGTGTTAATAATAATTAATTCAAAAAGCAAGGGAACAGCTGTTTTTTTTTTTTTTTTTTTGTATCTTGACAGTCGATGTCATATCTCCTCAACACTGAAACAAAATTATGTGAGTTTGTGTGATAGTTTGTTTGTGAATTGTCATATATTATTTTTTAAAAATCCAGCTTCTATGGGGACGTAAACACAATTTTAATTCATTTTGTTAACCGTCCTGTATTATTGTCTTTATTGCTGAAACACAGCTGAAAATGCTATGTTTTACATAAATCTCGCGCCCCTCTTTCTGCCGTATAATGGTCATTTCAGAAGCGTTATTAAATAATTCCAATACGTTTTAGAGAATCCAATTCCAATAATGAGATTATATCTATTAACTATACATGTAGTATGTGTGTAATTTGATTTTTGGCCTAGAAATATAACGTGAAGATTTGAAAATAAAAGATTGCTACAGTCAAATCAAAAGTAAGACCGTAATTTTAATTTTGAATATTTAGCATTAAAGTATAGCAAAAAAGTAGAAAAAAATACCTAACAAAATTTAAACGAGAGTTATACTTTCAGTTGAAATTTATCTATTGTTAATAAAAAGACATTTTCTGTTCAAGAGATAACATTTATATTTTATTTTAAAAAAACTCAGTTTCATCTTATATTATTCAAATTGACTCCTACAGTATATTCTAAATTTAGATAACAAGAAAAATAAATGGAAATGGTGAGCTTTCTAAAGGGGCATAAAACGACTAAAATGTATAAAATACACAAGTCGAACAAAACCAAATATAAAATCGTAAAAAAAAACAAACTAAAAAGTTAAAAATACCCAACCTTTTGACCAGTATGGTCTTTAGATTCTAAATTTACATTAGTACTTTTTTCAAGAAATTTAATTTTCTTACCTTAAAAAACATAGTATTGTATTACAAACGTTACACAGGATAAACAGGAAGTAATCCTTAATATTTGATGTAAATAACTTCTAAAATCCAGAAGATGTTACTATTTTAAGATAAATATTGAATCAACAGTGTTCTTTATTCGAGTTTTATGGAAAGTAACAACCTTATGTCCTCCCACTTCCAGTTTTGTGTCTTTGATCAATACTAGAAATAGTATCATTGAACGGAGTAATTTAATTCTCTCTATAGGTGGGTATTCTGTTGGGAGGCCTGATTGATATTGGTTTATCAATATTATTTTTTGGTATTATATTTTGAATAGAAAGTTAATACTAATTTATTAAAAGGTTTAATGACCAAACCTTCAACTTGAAAGCGTGAGTATAATATAATATTTTATGAATCTCTTTGGAGATATATTTTTTGTTCTTAATTTTCATATGATAGCATAAAACGTGCAAATTAGAAAGTACTAAGTATAAAGTTAGTGATAAGGACAAGCCCTCATACCCGATTTTGAATATTTGATATATCGTCAGTAGTAAATTTTGGAAATACCATACATCTAACGATATCAGTTTTTGAAAAAAGACATATGTAAAGATATTGGTTTATTATAAGATAAATTTAAAGATATAAATTTGGGAAAAATACACGTAAAGATATCAATTTTGGAAAAATACAAGAAAGATATCAATTTTGGGAAAATATACATGTAAAGATATCAATTTTGGAAAAAGATGCATGTAAAAATATATCAGTTTTTGAAAAAAATACACGTAAAGATATCAAGTTGGAAAAATAACATGTAAAGATATCAATTTTTGGAAAAAGATACATATAAAGATACCATTTTTTTGGAAAAAGATACATGTAAAGATACTAATTGTGTTAAAAGATACATGTAAAGGTATCCATTTTGGAAACAATACACACAAAGATATCAATTTCGGAAATTGATGCATGTAAAGATATAAATTTTGGAAAAATATTCATGTAAAACTGTCAATTTTGGAAAAATATACACGTAAATAACTCAGTTTTGGAAAAAAGTACATATAAGATATCAGCTGTAACTCATTTTTCTTAAGGGTGAAGTTTGTTTTATGAGAACCCGAAATTAATACCCCATTGTCCATATTTAAATCTGTTGAGTATAAAAATCTAAATATACCTAAATCAGTGTATTAGCAAACAAAAAACAGAAACAAACAAACAAACAAAAATAAATAAATAAAAAAATTATCGTTAGTAAGAATGTATTGAGATAGAAATCCTCAGATGTCTAAATTCCCCCCAAAAAACATTAAGATTTATCAAATTTATAAATTTCATGTTTTTCCTGTTACTGGATGTACTATAAGTGTACAAAATGTAAATTGCAAAATATTGATATTGAGAATGTTTAATTTTGATTAAACACAAGACCGTCTATACTGTGTTCATTAGTTAAATGACATACCATAATTTAAATACATGTAGTTGACTTTTGTAAAAATATCAATTTTGGCTAAACTGATTGTATTGCTCGAAGTGTTTTAGGTGTTTATTTTTTGTTTTCCCAAAGTTTTGGTCACGGGCGTATTCAAGAAAGGTGCGTCTTACGCATCGAATTTGGGTATCAGAGTTTATTCTATTTAGAAGCAATGTCAGATCATTCTAAATGTTCGTCCTGTTTATATAGTGGCGGGCTTCGAATATTGACATCCCTGGTTACAGAGTTGCCTGTGGTATCTGTGTTGTTTTCTTCCCAACTGTTCTTTCTTTCGAAATGGTACATGTGATATTTATATATTTATCAGAAAATATATTCTTACCCTTTTCCGATTGCATTCCGTTGCGTGCACCATCTTTATTAATTGGGAATTAGGAAATGTGTTGACACAAAATGTGTGTCCGTGTTTCACTTTTATTTTCTAGTTATGAAACTTATTTTATTGCTTAATCCTTTCCGTTGATCCGGATAAGTGAGATACTGGCTAAATTGATTGTATAAAGAACTATTCTTACCCTTTTCCGATTGCATTACGCTGCGTGCAACATCTCTATTAATTGGAAATTAGGGAATGTATTGACACAAAATCTGAATCTTTGAATATTCAAAAACGAAATTGCATGGTTTACCAATAGCCAATGCATATAAAATGGGAATTGAAATAATTGTATATTCATAACAATTCGTGCTTATTTTCTTCAGATTCAGATTATAAAATTCAAATCAACATGATCAATGTAATGTATTTATTTTTTAAGTTATAAAAGACAAAATAAATGGAAATGTCTGACAAATACGTGACATATTTTGCACGTAACAAGACTTACATATGTAGGCAAGATCCCTCGGCTATACATTTTTCAAAACCAGTATTTACACTTGTGATTCGATGCAGCACGCAGAGAATAGCAATAATTAGTAACGACAAGGGGAAGACTGAATGGTGCACAATTACTGTGATTGTTTTTCTTACTTGTATTTGGGTTTTTATTTTATTGGCATTTACTGGATATCCGTACATTTTTACTAAATGGTAAATTTTTTGTATGGATATTTTTCATATAAAACAAGAAATTAAAAGATATCAAATTTGATGCGTACCATTATGAAAATAATCATTTCTGTACTAAATTCCTAGAGTTTGCTTATAATTCAAGTGTCCTAAAACAAATATGAAACCTTTAAGAACAGAAGGACGTAAAACAGATATGAATAACCTTTTGCATGTATAGTATGCAACCTGATTTTGTATGTACATGTAAATTCCACAAAGCATGTCAATATAAGTTCATAACTCGGGTCACATGACAATATCTCGTCCTCAATATGCTGGGGATACTGAATTATCACGACTCTATGTACTGCAATACATTTTTAAATTGGGACCAATTTTCAAAATCGGAAAAAAAGATGGAGCGGCTAAATCAGACCATTCAAGCTGATTGTACTAAAACCCGAAAACAGTGTTGTGCACAAAATCTACACATTCACGCTTTAAAATTTGGATAGATAATATTTTTTTATTTTGATGTCGAATGGTTGAATCGACCAATGAAAATGACCGTTCCATTTCTTATTCATCGCACACAGTTTTGTCATATTATTGAGTCGAACATCCTTTCGCTAAGATGGGGCGCATTTAAGTGTATTGCAGCGCGATACCGAAGTCAGTGATACCGAGCTCGAGGCTGACCTTAATCTAGCCAGTCGCAATTGTGAAATATATATAGCTGACCTAAATCAGTATTTATTAATTACAGGATATATAAATATAATTAACATTTTCCAGAATAACGAATTTACGGTTAAACTAGGACACGCCCTAATTAGTACATGTATATTAAACCATAATAGTGTGAAAATAGACTTAGTTCTCAACTTTCTGAATATTCAAAAACGAAATTGCATGGTTTACCAATAGCCATTGAATATAAAATGGGAATTGAAAAATTGTATTTTCATAATAATTCTTAATTTATGCATTGTAATGCAAGACATACATGTTTTTGTTGAAATGAATTGAATTGTTTAACGTGAAGGTTGATATGACCCACGTGCAATGAGAATTTCAGTTATTTTCCAAGGTCAGAATAATAGAAGGTAATACAAGTTAAATGTAGTGTTACATATGGTTGATGCAATTTCAATTGAATCATTTGGAGCATGAATGTGAGTCTTTACGATTCAATATTACTTAATACTTTACCCTAGAGGACGTTGAACCCAACGAAGTAATAAATATCCGATTAATATCACATGAGACATATTGTAAATGTGTACAGCATAGTATATGGACAACATTATATTTCTATTCATATGCAAAGATGATGGACCCTGAATATATGAAGGCCATTACCACTGACGAGGCAGATATCAAAAACGACTTAGTATTATTATATTTTAATCATATGTACTCGGATAACATGGTCATTGTCTTGTCCGTCTGCGATAGTAATTGATCTATAGATAATGGTCGTTGGGAGATAGTGTTTTCTTCGTGTAACAAATGTTATTTCGGTATTTTGTGATACGTTTTATTACTGAAATAAAAGTAAGAAGTTTCAACGTTTAACTGATCTTTGTGCATCATATATCTTCAATAATGAATTAAAATGAAACATGTCGTTTTTATGTGAAGAGAGATAAAAGAAGATTACATATTATATGGTCAGAAACATAGATTATTAATTAATAACTAACGTTATAACGCCTTACTAAGGTTGCTATAATCATTATAATATAGTTAAAAAATCAACTTGATACTTAGAAAATTACTGCTTTATAATTGTATTTGTAAAAAAGAAATATATCTATGCTTTATTATAAAAATATTCTTATGGGTTTTTTTTAATTGTTTTTGGCTTTATTTATTTATTTATTTATTTATTTTTGTCGTTTGGGTTCAATCTGCCTCAGACATAACCTTGTTCTTAGATGTTTTTTGTTTGCTTAATCTTTTTAATATATGTGGAAACGATTTAACAAAAGGAACCTTTTCAGTTTTAAATCTAGAAAGAATTACCAGTCAAATGATAAAAACTAATGTGACATTTGTTTTACAAATGTATGATCGATTATAGACACAAGCTTATTATATGAATCAATTCATAATGGTCTGCATATATAATCATACATTTAATGACTGATTTTGCAGAAACAATTGTAGATATGTGATAATGTTACTTAATTGTCTAATTTCAAATATTTAATGCTGACGTGAAATATGAAGTACAAAATACCACAAATGCTTTTAACATGATGCCGAAAAGATAAAACAGATTAGGAATATTACCGATGAGATGGTCAGATTGTGCGAGGACAATGAGACAATGTTGATGAAAATTGTAGTAATTAAGAATAATTCTTTGATGCACAAGATGTACATATTTCGCCGATTTACGACTCATCAGTTGGGCTCGAAGTCTAAAATATTGAAAACCACTACAGTAATCCAAACTGTTGATCAGAAATTTTTACCAACAGTCTGAACTGACTTAAATGTTAAGCCAAAACCATCTAAGGACAGAGCAATTCACAAGTCAGATCATCACAAAACTTAACATTTTTCAAAAGGAAATCTTATTTGTCATTTTCGGACTAGTATCCCCGGGGACCTGAAGTTCACAAGCTTAGATAAAATAGTATATTCTTTGACAAGAATTGTGATGCCCAAGGTGTGCATATTTCGTCGATTTACGACTATGCAGTTGTGCTAAACGCCTACAGTGTTGAAAACAAATTAATCTGAAGAACCAGTTCAAAAGGTGATGCAATTTGAATGATGAAAACGGTATATCTCTCAGTGCAATAATCTGTACGCATTTGAATTCTGTAGATCTCCTAATATAGTACTTGACTGAGTTTTTAACCAAGACGTAGAATTTATGAAGGAATAAATATAAAAAAAAACTTGAAAAATTAGTGTGAAACTTTAAAGGCAACTTTATTTGATCCTTTTATTTCTGTACTTTGCTATACATATACACGTTCGAATAGAATATGCAAGGGCTTTGTTCAATAACATGTATTTTATGTCAAGATATTTTAATATCCAAATAAGTAAGACCATGAAATCACAACTTAGTTATTGCGAATTTGCAATGGAAATCTTTTTTCTTTCTTTTCAGTCTGAATTTAATTTCATGAAGTGTTAGTTGATCTGAAAATTTATCATTTCATGCACGTTAGTAATATATGTATTAGAATAAATTTGCCATATATATGTTGCAATTTCTAATACACGCGTACTAATAACTTTCGTCAATTTTATGTTTTTCATATGAAAAAACTTCAGGAAACAAAGAAGCCTACCAAACGATTCACACAAAAACTTTTCATCAAATGATTAAAATGTTACCAAATTTCAACGTTTTACTTGGATGTTTTAATGTAAGATACACCTGACATTGTTTTGTTTTGTCAGAATCGCAAGACCGGTGGCAGATGCCCAGTCGGTGCGGAAAATGGCACTAGATGTCAGAGAAGGGAGGACCTGATTTACTGTTATCCGAAAGACGACAAGAATGTACAGCTATTACACAAATGTAGGTAAGCAATAACAATGTTAAAATAAAAATAAAATAACACACTTTGAAAGTATATATTAAAAACAAGTTATAAAACACTTACCTTTGATTTCAGCTTTACAATTATGATAGAAGTTAGTCGAGAGAAAACTTCATAAAATCATATAAACCATTCATAAAACCAATGAAGTTGAAAGCGTATTTTATCCAATTATGAGTCTATTTCCTGATATATTACTCGATAGAAAATTTCCTTTGAAGTTACTAGACAAATCTATGGAAAAATAGCATAAAAGCTGGAACTCGTGTTTTCCATACAGTACACAGTACAATATAACTACCGACTGTAAGAATGATGCATTTAATAGATTTAGTGAACAACAGCTTCAAGTGGAGTTATGTCGATATACTAATGTAATTTTAATGTGTTATAGTTTGATATATTAGAAAATAATGTCTGTTGTGTGTTCAAGTTATGAAGGATTCAGTGATCTCATGGTTTGACATATCTTACTCATGTTCAAAATTAAACTCGACAAAGTATCTTTAATATGCTATATGTGGCCTGAAAATTTAATTTTGTCACATAAAGTGTCATTTTTATGCCTTTTGGCAGATTAAGCTATGTCTCTGCCTACGTATTGTGGTTTGGCACAAAGTGAGAAATTTGCTGTCTTATTAAATATAGATAAAATACCGGAATTTGGTCTCAAACGGAAATCGTAACGTCAATTAAGGAAGGGTCACGATAAAAACAAACCAAAGGAATCGATCTGAAAAGAAAGCAAGACACACTAGAATCTTGTATCGATGAACCTGTAAGAAGCAAGGTTTCTTCGTTTTTAATTGTTTCATTGCAAGTGTCAAATTTCTGAAATATAAAAATGTAAGGATGTGAGGAAAACATCATCTGCCATTTCAATTTCATCTTTTAGACAGGTATTAAATAGGACAGAGAATTTGCAAACTGGACAAGCATATCAGATACATACAATAACGGGAATACAAATTTATAAACAAAATTTGTTATATCTACCACATTCTATACGTGCCTGTCACAAACTTGGCCCTTATTTTGAGGGGCTACCGCTTGCCCTGTCAGTTATCGTATATTACACCTCATATATATATATATATCAATGAAATGATTGGTTCATAACTGACCACGTGATATGGAATAATTTTGACATTTTTTCGAAACCCTGGAGCCCGATGAATAACTTAGTTTGAAAAACAGTAAGCGGTGAATAATACAATTATTCACCTGGGAATAACCCTCTTACCCTCTTGAACTATCATAATCCTTATTCCATGTACAATGATGTAAGTTCGGTATAATAACACAATTAATGCCCATGAGTCGTTGAATATTCAAAATTGCCAACCTGAGCATGGGTTAATTTTTGATATTCACCTCTTTAAAGGGCAATATATTGTACTTGTATTTTGTTTTATTGAATATTGTGTCGGATTGAATATATATATATATATATATATATATATATATATATATATATATATATATATATATATATATTGACGCCTAAATACTAACCCAACACTGTTAAAATCCGATTTTAATACTGTCAAATTTCTGTCCGCCTATAGCGGGACTCGAAATCACACCGTTAAGACACTACGGCAGCTATTCGCCTACCAAAATGTCCAGCGCCCTAGACCACTCGGTATATATATATATATAAGTATGATGAATATCTCGCACCAATTTTCGTAGTGGTCATATTGTGCTTGTCTTCTGAGGTGAACTGAAAAAATCACGAAGATGCTCTAACGATAATTGAATAGGGAAATATTTTTGGTTACTTACTTTTTTGATATCGAACAAAAAACAACAAGTTATTGAGTATCAGGTAAATTTTAATCAATTACAGTCCTTTTAAAAACATTCACACAAATGCCTGAAAACAAATATTACTTCAAACCATACAGTAAAAAAAAAACGTTTAAAGAAGATCAAGGTTTCTGCCATCATCTGAGCTGCCATATCAAAGGACAATTTTAAGAATACCAAACACTTCAATGTTTAGTTACTTTCATTACATATCATTCTGACATGTTCTTGCTATTAAGTGTAATTATTTGGTCTCAGAAAATATATTACTTGTTACGACTAACACCGTATATGCATTTTAAATTACATTGATCTTTTCCTGATGGCTGTTGCATGTTGTATTACTAACTAATAATATTTTGGGATACATTACATGCGAGCATTTTAAGAAACTATAGCTTGTATTGATAATTACAAACACATAACATTGACATTTATTAAGAACCTCTAATTTAATACACATAAAATTGTGTAGTGATGATCGTTTTACAACAAACTAAAATTATTTTGTTGTAAAAACGTGGCCAGAAATTTATTATTTTGTTTAATCAAACTAAATTTGGAACATAATTGTTATAATTCAATGTCCTGTTCAGTAAGTTAGATGACTATACCCTATCACTGCTAAAGTACATTTTTGAAATAAAATCAAAACAGAAAAAGTAACAGTATTTCTCGTAAATGACGATAAATAACAAAACGAATAACAGGAAACTTCAACAATAGAATAGAGAATGGAAAAGCGGAATGTGTCAAAGAGACAATCAGACCATGGAGAAGAAAACAGCCCCAGGCTACCAATGGGTCTTCAACGTAGCGAGAAAAACCCGAATCCGGATGCGGGTTGACATACCAATCAATCAACTCCACCAAACAGAACCCGGACAAAAATAACATAAAAGAGCGCAAAGCACAAACATAAACACAACAGAGTAGAGAATGGACAAATTATGTCCTACCATTAGTTATCCACGAAAATCAATGTGAGAGGAAGTGTTTATGATTAAGTTTAAAGCTGGGATTGCAGAGGACCTTTTGTTTTGGCTTAATGAAATAAAATTTAATAATAAATTTAATCTAAAAAAGCTGTTGACACGCATACAAATACAATATCAGAACACCCAAGAAAATATATGGCGAGAAATGACAAATCAATTTCTAAATCATAAAAAGAGTAGAAATAAAGATTGAAGTATATGAGATAATAAGTCGTTCTAAATAACAGCACAAAGATTGTGAAAACCCATTTTATTTTTTAATTTATTTTGATAAATTCTTTGATTCTAATTTTGATGTACAAGATTTTTCATCGATTTATGATTCTCCAGTTGTGCCCAAGGCCAAAATAATAATGCAACACGTTGGACAGCAAAACACCATAATGATTCTTTACTACATTACATTACCTTCAAATATACCAAAATTATTAAAAGATTAAGAGCCAAAACAATATTAGGGCAGAACTATGCATGAGGGAGAGCGAAAGAGACACTTCTGGGTTTTCTACAAAATCGAACTATTTTGCAACAATAAATTTGTAGTATCAATTTTGGGGTAGTATCAAAATAGCAGCAAATGAGCTGGTGATACACCATGTACACTCAGGGACTTGAAGTCAAAGTTAATGGAAGGTCTCCTATATGCGTCAAAAACTGAGAAAATAATTTGCATCTTGTCTATTGGCTATTTTAAAAAAAGTAATCCAAAATATTAAACAACGATTTCTGTGGATGAATCTTACTACATACAAGATATAAGACATTGAAGGGACAAGAAACAATCATCTGAAATAATGAAAATATCAAATGTTTTAATAAATATTACTATTACATAGGAAGAAGCAAGGCATTGAATTTAAAATACAAGTCGTAGTTTACGGAAGCAGGTATCACTTTAAAGGAATTCAGATTTTAGCAGAAAAAAAATTGGGAAAATTTTAGGGCAGTAAATAATATTACGGATCCACACTAAAATAAAATACTGCATAGCCAAATAGATATATATTATTTTGTATGTTTAACTGTAAAGAAATTTTTTGTGTCGACTATTTTTATATACAGTTTGGTTAATACATGTTTTCTAATATTATCAAATAAGACAAAATTATTTTTGCAGAACACTAGTTATTTATTGTTTACAACATTCAGATAAAAAACTACAATGTAAACTTGGAAAAGTATCTGAAGCAAAAAAGATGCTAACAATCATGTTTAAATGTAGAGGTTATGATGGAATCCATGTTTTTAAGGAGAAACACGGATGTGAGACCACTATATCCAGTTTGTATAAAATTATACATGTGTCACGTTTTACCTATCCTTAGATTGTTGAATTTGAAATTCTCCATGCCAAATACAACATTAAAATTATAAGTACATGTAAAAACCTAAGATGAAAAATAATACGTTCAGATTGATGTTAAACTATGCGGATCTACAGGAAACAATATAATCTATAAAATATCGACTACTAATACTTTCGGAATGCCTCTGGTTATTCCGATTATTAATGACAAACCTTCTTCGCCTCTTACTTTTGTATGTAATAGGTGAACTTGGCATGGGACCCCTATGATATAATCATATGGTGATGATTCAATTTTATTACTTACATTACCGTATAATTACCATTAAAAAAGTACGAAAGCATCCTCCTACGTACTTCAGTTCTCGTTGCTATTATGTAATAATAAAAGCCGCAATTATTTTAAAGGTTATAGCTAATTTCTGAATGTACAGTATCATTTTTTGTTTTTGTTTTTGTTTTTGTTTAGGAAAACAATTCATGTTTTGAAAATGATAAAAAAAACAGGGAATATACTGAATAATATCCCATAAAAGCTGTGACACAGTATGGTTAAAGTATGCTGTTTTAAATGTTGTACAGATACCACCCCTTAAGGCTGCCGCGGTGAAGTGGTTAGCGTGTCGGTCTAGAAGGCCAAAGATCCCTTGTTCGATTTCCGTTCGCCCTATGGACACCATTTGCGAGGACAGTCTCGTTAAAAAATGCTAGTCCGTCGGATTAGGATGAAAAATGGATGTCCCGTGTTAAGGGAGAGCAACACCCTTAGCACGTTAAAGACTCCTCTGTATATTTAGAAAAATAGTAGGCTATCGCACCCGCCAAATGGAGAGGGATTAGTATACAAGTCATGTAAGTTGGTTTCTTGACTTTACTTGTTTCCCCATCCACTATAAATAAATAAGTTTAAACTAAGTGTAAGCAATTCATCAGGTTATGACAACAAGAACATATTTATCTGTAAAAAGATTTTCCTGTGAAAAGGAAATAAGGCTTCTATATGAATTTACAATTTCGGTTTTAAAAGTGAAAATCTTTTTGAAAGCATGTCGTTAAATACATATGACAACCATGATTTTGCTGTATTATTGAGGTAAAAAAAATTTACAAATTTCATTACTAGTATTTATTATCTCAAGCACCGAGTCGATAGCTTGAAGAAAGATTACTTTTGCTGGCATGAAGGACAATTAAAATTTCTCATGCAAACTTTAGCCTTAACTGTAAACATGATTATATGGCATATTTGTGACCATTTTTCATAAGTTGTTTATCATAGCAAGGTAAAAATGTATTTGGAATGACGACCATTCAATCGCCATTACATTGTATAGTTATGATTACTATATATGTAGCTGTTAATTCACAAAAAGTAATACATCAAAAAGGAAGATGGGAATTAAAAAAAGACTTTCTAAGGTAATCCAGAATCGAGTAATTTTTATTAAAATTAATTCAAAAGACTAAGTTATGGGTGACCATTCTCTTTCCCAGAAACTCGTGCTTGTTGATCTTTTTTTAAATGGTCACTAAATTCTAACAAATAAACACACACAAAAAACAAAAATAAAACAAAGCGAAACACTGGAAACGCCACACGTAAAATTAAAAGCGGCTTCTTGCTATAAAATTGGAATCTGTCCCGCGTGGCACAAAATATAAGTAATTCGATAACAAAGATTCTTTCATTCCATGCATTTTAAAACTGTGGTTTTGTACCGTATGACACATTTGTAATATTTGTTACAATGCGGTTAATTACAGCAAAGGGAATTGGTATAACAGTTATTCAGCAAATTACAAATTCTTGATAAATAGTATTTCAATATCATTATTTACTGGTAAGTTCATACCAAATATATATGACGTTATAATTTAATTTCCACTATTGATCAGATAGAATGATTGAAATTTCGTTGTTGTTGCTTGGGTAGTGTAGTAATTTGTTGCATTGTAGTTGTTTACAATCTGAAATAAACAGATTTTTCTACCTCCCTTTTTTATTATTGTCTCTTGTTATCTGTTTCTGTGTGAAATAAAAATCCAAGTTAAATACTAGAAAGTCACTTGGCAGAGGTTCCAAATTACCATTCAATAAATACATGTTATAATAAGTCTCCCACGAAGCTAAACATAACATGAGAGTATTTTCCGAACGTTACCTTTCCCCGAACCCCTAAATAAATAAGTTAAAATGGAAAATATAACAGATTATCATTTAGATATATCAAGCGACTATTTATATATTTACAAAATGCTTTCCATCCATCTAAAGTAGGAAAGAAATAATAGAAAATTGGTTATTAAAAGCTAAAAAGATAGTAATATGACCGATGTGACTAATAAGAAGATCAATCCCTCTCTGATGTTCATAGAATAACAGGAAAATTATCTTCATCACAGTGGTCGTTGACATATAAGTCTTTTATAAATATCGACAAAAGGGAATTCCAAAGCAGAAAGACGGGAAATCCATTAGACCAAAATCAAATTGCAATACAGTAATGCAGAGAACAAATAATAAAACAGTTCTAAAAACGCAAACCAAAGAGGCTTCTAATGTATTCTAATGTCTTTTTATTGGCTATGAATTTTTTCATCATTTCCAAAACTGTAACATATCGTTGCCAAGTATTCGGACCTAATGAACCGTCATATTGAATTCCTGAAATCAAAACTGCTATGTTAATACCATATTTCCCGATCCCCCCCCCCCCTTATCTTTATACCGTTTTGCTTTTGCATATATATATAAATATGAAGCAACAGCTCTTCCTACCGCGATAACTGCAAGTGGGTAATATCTGATGAAGTCTGGTGAGGTGTAACATCCAGTGATCGATCTCTACAACTGAAAATGTCGAGTCTCCGTAATGATACGGAAAAATGGTATCATCCAATCAAATTGTTTGATAATCGTAAATAATCGCAGTGATGATATTTTAAAGTATGACAACATCTTGTCTTAGAAGTTAAATTGTCAGGATAAAATTAACAATTATAAAGTTGAAACCATCATGTTTGACATAAAGGTTTGATTTCAATCAACCGTCTGTGTATTAGTCTATGTACGAAGCTTAAGTGGGTGTGTCGATGGTGTCTTGAATTTCAAGTTCACTGGGCTACAATGAATAAGATTCAAGCCACATATGCACTTTACATGTACACAGCAATTATATAATAATGGTAGTTAAGATCTTTTCACAGTAAGGGCTACAAATATGAAATGTGCAATTCTGTAAAAATTGCTCTTTCTCGAATACTGCCTACTTCTATTGAACTCTATAACGAGATAGCATTAAACCCTTTATGGAAGTGTTATTTCATATTTTTTCGTTTAGTAGAGCGACGATATCCGACCTGCAGCTATGAGGCCCTAATTATCTAGGATTACAGTTAAAACGAGTGCATTCTCACCCTGCTATCTAAAATCTAATTATCAGTTCTAGCAAGCGGTCACCTTGTTGGTAATCATACTGTATTGGTTTTTATATGTGTTTCATAAACCAGAGTGTCAGGACAGATAAGGATGAGGTTTGAGTACCCATAAAAGCGGTTTAACTTCACCACTATTTGCAGTGTTTGTACCAAGTCAGTCTATCCTGACCTCCTGTTATGTTTGAGTTTGTGTTTTGTACTCTTATGCCATTTTTGTCCCGGGTTCTTTCAGCTGAGTTGCTTTGATTGATTGATATGTCATTGTTGACTTTTCCTGTTATCCATTTTGTTGTTTAATCATATTTATTCAGAAACAAAAATTGAATTACTGCATGAGATACAAAGTAGTTTCATTTCTTTTCTGTGTAATAGCCTTGAAAAAACCATACATTCAAAAATAAGAATAGACCGGCCAATGAGTACAGTTGGTCCGCATACGAATTCCAGTCGAAAAATATTTCCTCCAAACTCTACAAATACTATGGGAAATTAACATGATTAAGTATATTAGCAATTAACGACAGCCTCAAGGTAATTCTCTTTAGATTTAGCGTGATTAAAAAAAATAAGGTTTAACCATTAAATAATTGGAAATTAACTAAAATGAAAAACGTTAGGAAAGAGTTCCATATGCCACCCGCAGCTGTGTATATCTTAGACGGAATAAGCATATAGGTGTACTTATGGGTTAAACAAATGGAAATCTTGCCAAACTTTAATTTAAATACGATATAACAATTGCATAATATCCATGAAACTTCAATAGAAATTATGTTGATATTTAAAAAATCAAATGTAAATCAATCCATCATTTTTCACTTTGGCGAAATGAATTCCATTGTGAAGTCTATAGAAATTAGTTGAGCGTTTATTACATTTCTGAATCATGCAGATATTGGATGATTTGGTAGGGTCGGATAATTTTTGTAGCGGTAATTAACCTACTACGGTTAGCGTGTAGGGTCAGCCTTTCCGAATTATGACCCTAAAACGAGAAGGCATCCCCTATCCGCCACCTGGGGACGCAGTAGGTAGCTCTGTGGGTTGCGCTTCGTTTTCCATCAGATGTGCCCACAGAACAAAGACAAAACACAACACAAAAAAGTAACAAACTGATTATAAACAACATGTACATAGACATACGATACTCGTCATGTTGCAAAGTCCAGTAAAAGAGGAGTTTTCGGTGATAAGGAAACAGAACTAAAATCTAAAAATCAAGTTAACATCACTTTGGTTGCTGTTTAAAGGTCATCGTTATGAAATAGAGAGACATTCCTTTATTTTCACAAAATTGAAAAAATTATAACGGTAATTTTAAAGCATCAATTCTAGCCTATATAGTTTCTTCTGTCACCTTTTTTAACATCGGACTCAGACATCTTTTGAATTGAGTTTTAAAGTGTGTGTCGCTTTGTGTTTGTTTATTCCACATTGGCTAGAGGTATAGGGGAGTGTTGAGATCTCACAAAACATGTTTAACCCCGTCGCACTTTTGCGCCTGTCCCAAGTCAGGTATCTCTAGCCTTTGTTAGTCTTGTGTGTTTTTTAATTTTTGTTCATTTTTATATTTCGGAGTTTAATGTGCCGGCCATTTCGTTGAAATAGTATGCATTATTGTTTAGGGGCCAGTTGAAGCCCGCTTCCGGGTGTGGGATTTTGTAGCAGCGTTGAAGACCCATCGGTAGCATTATTTTCTGCTCTTTGGTCGGGTTATTGTCTCTTTGACACATTCCCCGTTCCCATTCTCTATTATACTACTACACCAAACAAGACTAATTTAACAGGAAAGCACCCACTGAAGTCAAGTTGAAAATTTGGAAATCAAAACAATAACCCAGAAAGCTGATGAGAATATAAAATAAAAAAATGACCAAAAGCTAAATCCAGTCATCTAAGGACAAAAAGGCAAAATTTGAAGAAAAAAATTAACGGATAAATGCTTTGGAGAGTGACTAAGTAAAGTTCAAGATAACATTTTTTCAACTATTTAAGGTATGCCAGACACCCATGTCATAATAGAATGAGTTTTATACAGGTAAAGGTCACAAATTGAATTTGTCAGAGTATTCTTCAAGTTCAACAAGTTCAATTTACCCTCGCAGAGTTGTGTACTAATGTAACAAGCCATGTAATTAATTAGTTAATTAAATAACATGAATCAGAATGGATATTAAGTTTTTCTTACATCGTTATATACAATTAGTCTGATGAAGTAATCAACTCACATAACATTACTTGTCGTAAATTTTATTTTCATAATATATGATAAAATGTAAGAGAGGGGTTCAATATGTGTCACACTTTTCTATCTCTTTCATAATTGGAGAAGAATTCAATTAAAAATTCAAATGTAATGTTTAAAGAGCAATACATATTGATGAATGATGGATGTTGACATTATTACGGGATGTGCGAAATAAAAAAAAGTACAAATATTATACTGGTTATCCCCTTTTTTCTGCAAATCGTATGAGCGAATATTTGCAATTGTCTTGAAATCGTTGCCAAATTCTATCTTAAACTTTAGGTTTGTTGTGTATTCAAATATAACGATATTTAGAGTTCTGTGTTTTCTTATTCAAAAAATAAAAGGCAAAATTTGAAGAAAAAACTCTTAACGGAGAAATGCCTTGGATTTCAAGCTCATGTAACTTTTTTCAACTATTTAAGGTAAGTCAGGCACCCATGTCATAATAGAATGAGTTTTATACATGTAAAGGTAACAAATATAATTTTTCAGAGTATTCTTCAAGTTCAACACGTTCAATTTACACTCGCAGTCTTGTGTAACAAGCACTATAATTAATTAGTAACATGAATCAGAAAGGAAATTAAACTTTTTTATATCTTTATATACAATTAGTCTGGTAAATTAATCAGCTCACATAACATGATTTGTCGTTAATTTTATTTTCATAATATATGAGAAAATGGAAGAGAGGGCTCATTATATGTCAAACGTTTCTATATAACAATCCAAAGATACTTATATTAGATATAGTAAATTCATACTATGCTGTATACGAAGCATTTCAAGGAGTTACCTCTCATCAGCAGCATTAAAACCGAAACATTTGGAAGAACAAAAACCAAACTTATCTTAAACAAGAAGTACTCAACCAAAAATACCGAAATAGGAAGCCACATTTCAGATAAGGAGATCTACCATGTGCAATACAAGGGTGTCTTCCTCCTATTCCCACTTTTTATAAATCACTATTCCTCCTATTCCCACATGTATATAACAATAGATGTTTTTATAGTTAATTTGTTTATTTAGCATTTAAGATTAATTAAATATTACCTGAGAATTACCTGTATTTCATAATATTTATATGACAAATTTTGCACTATTTCCTCATAGATATGTTATTAATATATTTTTTATTGAAAAAATACATAATTTAATTTAAAATAAAGAAATAAACCAAATATTTTGTCAATTTGGAATGTAAACTGTAATTATTTTTCCGAACCAGATTCAGTAATAAATATAAAAATTTTACACAAAAATAAACAAAATTAAATCAAAATGTAAGGATAAGTTTTGGGCAATAAATGATTGAAGCTGAGGAATAATAAGTGACAACTGTTCACTTTGCTTTTCATAAGAAAACAACACAAAATAACTTCATTTCCCTGTCCCAAATCAATAGTTAGTTACAAAATAAAAGTACATATTTTTTATTAATTTATTTGTTTATTTTATAGGACTATTGTGACCTTTAATAGTTCTATAAAATAAATTAATAAAAAAAAACATTTACTTATATTTGTTTCTTTTTCTTGAATTTATACTTAAAAACATACAAACAAGTTTCATTTACCTCTCCTCAATCAACATTTAGTTACATGTTAATTAGTCAATGTTTATACAGTATAATCCTTTGTTTACACAACTTTTCCCTCTATTCCCACATGAAATTTTACCTTTTTGTCTTTTTGTACCTGAATGAACCCTTAGTATTTCTATTATTTTTGAATTTTGCTAAATACTGGTAATTTCTGCAACATCCCTTTCTTAGCTGGATACGAATTTATCAATTTTATTTAAACATTCAGAAGTAATGTTGATAGACCAATACATATTGATGAATGATTGGTGGTGATATTATTATGAGATGTGCAAAATAAGAAAAAATAATAACAATTTTTTATACTGGTTATCCCTTTTTTCTGCAAAATTTATGTGCACGAATGTAAGCAATTGTCTTCAAATCGTAGCCAAACCCTATCTAAAACTTTAGACATGTTTTGTATTTAAAACAGTAATTAGAATTTTGTGTTTTCTCACTTCAAAAAATAAAAAGATTAGTATTCAATATCTTGTATATTTAACCAGTGATTTTAAAGACGGAAAACTTACATAATTTTATTTTTTTTAAGTAGACATGTTAAGTTTGGCGACATGGATAGTCTTTTATTCCAATATTGATTTTTATAATTATATTTTTAAATCTGATAATACAAATCATGACGCTAAGATTAAATCATACAATGTACGGTCTACAAATAATGTAAATATGAGAAAAAGATATAGTAGTAGTATCTTAAGTGTAATAACACTAATAAAAGAAGTTCTAATGCAAGCGCAAATTATTTGTATCAATCTAATTTTTTTCTCTCAGTACAAACTACTTTCTTAACTAACTAGGCAACTATACTGTTAAAAAAAATGAAACGCATAACCCCATTTCATTTTTCAAAATGCAAATTCTGCCATTAACCATGTACAATTAAATGACCAATTTAATTTTTGATATTATAAAGGCTAGTTTCAAATCTTAAATGCCTGTTCATTAGATTTGGCCCTGTGCCAGATTTGTAAAGCGACTCTGAAAAATGAATATCCCATATATACGTGAAAATACGGTAATGTTTTTCACGAGCACTTTGTGGTAAATTCAACTGTTAAGCTAAATCGTATAAAAGGACCAAGTGTAAAGCTTAAATTTTATTTGAAATGCTGCCACCCCAAGGTTGGACCCTGCCATTCGAAATATCGTTATCGGTCGTTTTAAAGCCGAAGAGTCCCAAACTAAAGTTGCACGAAATCCGAAAGGTATCCAGAGCAACCAGTTCACGCCTGTGGAAAGGATTCCAACAAACTGGTGCAGCTAATACCGCAAGAGGAATAGAAGATCTAGCATAACGACTCCTGGTAAAGATCGATACATCCGAGTCTTTCATCTACGGAACCAAACCGCATGTCATTCCGCATGAACCACTGCAGTCGCATTACCTGGATTGCGAAGAATCAGCTTGCAAACAGTCCGCAACTGGCTTCTACATCAAGGCATAAGACCCAGAAAGCCGCATGTCGGAGCGGTATTGACCGCCATTACACAGACGTGAAAGGGTCCGTTGTTGCAACAGATTGAGGGGGTGGAAATTTCAAAACTGGCATAGCATTTGGTTCAGCTACGAGGTCCGCTTTCCCCTGCAGAAACGTGATGGTAGAATATGGGTATACAGGCGGTCGAATGAACATTCCCCTTCCTCTTGTGTTCAGAAAGTGGATAGTTACTTTGGGGGAAGGTTGTGATGTTGCCAACGATCTCAAATGACCGGAAAACAGAATGTCCTCTTAAATTTAACGGCTCAAAGGTACAGAAGTTACGGGGAGTTATTCCAACAGGACTGCGTTAGGCCACACACAGTGCATTTAACAATGGACTACCTAGAGCAGAACAACATTAATGTGCTACTATGGTTCTCCAAATCGCCGGACTTGAATCCGATTGAACATGTATTGGACCAACTGTATTAACATGTGCGCCAGCGTCAACCTCGATCAACTCCGCCAAATAATGCAACAAGACTGGCGAACAATAAAACGAAATAATGTCAGAAAATTTATTGACTCCTTGCCGATGAGCTGCAGAGTAGTATTGGCTGTACTAACTTTATCGTGACCGGAAGTGTGCTGAACTGTGCATAAGAATACTTTCATTCGGTAAATAATAATGTGAATAATGGACTGTCGATTTTTTAATTAAAAAGGTTAAGATTCAACATCTAAAGTGTAACCGTAAAAAACTGGATTTAAAATACATGTGTTAAAATACCTAAAAACCTCTTATGCCTTTCTTTTTTTTTTTTTTTTTTTCTTTTTGCAGAGTATTTTATGGAATTAATATTGATTCCTCATGGGGTATTAGCATCGGAAATAAACACATTTATTCTAAAACCGGAAGGGATTGTGGCTGATTTTCTATATGATAAAGACATAATCTTTCGATCAGTTTAATTGAAGTCTGGGGCTGGCATGTCAGTAACTGCTAGTAGTCCTTTGTTAATATATATTGATCATTGTAATTTTGCTTAGTTTCTTCTGTTACCTTTTTTAACATCGGACTCGGACATCTTTAAAACTGAGCTTAAATGTGTGTATTGCTGTGTGTTTGTTTATTCCACGTTGGCTAGAGATATAGGGGGAGGGTTGAGATCTCACAAAACATGTTTAACCCCGCCGCATTTTTGCGCCTGTCCGAAGTCGGGAACCTCAAGCATTTGTTAGTCTTGTGTGTTTTTTTAATTTTGGTTCATTTGTATGTTTTTGAATTTAGTGTGCCGTCCATTTCGCTGAACTAGTATGCGTTATTGTTTAGGGGCCAGCTGAAGCCCGCCTCCGGGTGCGGGATTTTCTCTCTGCGTTTAAGACCCATTGGTAGCCTTGCGCTGTTTTCTGCTCTTTGGTCGGGTTGTTGTCACTTTGACACATTCTCCGTTTCCATTCTCTATTGTACATGTCGAAGTCACTGTGTATATTGAGCTTAATATTGTGCTTTGTTTTTTAATGACTTTTTGACAATAATAATGTTTTGATAAATATTTGTTAGTATGCATTTAAAATACATTTGTTTCTAAAATAATTTTGTTAACAGAATGAAACAATCGGTCCTTGTTGCCACAATGTATAGATATACTGGAGTACTTAAAGTAGTTGAACTTTGTGAACACAACATACGATAAATTTAGTCTGGAGAGGGAAATTTATTGGTATTTAAATTTCTACTTTTAGACAAAATGCGACCAAAGAGTGTCAGCATCATAAATACACTTTTTTAATCAATTGCGGAACAAACTTGTAAGTTTGCTTTTATTATGCCCTACAGCTGAGAAGAGAGATTGATTTCGTAGGAATATCAACACAGCTATACCTCTTATTCTTCTGCCTTCGTTCAAAATAACTATATCGAAACATCATAATTTCAAATAGAGGTCTCGTTTTGATTTATTGTTTTTTAAACCACTTTCAATACATATAAGCTATATGGTGGCGCAAAGTTTTTATTCATGGAGTAAACCGGTGGAGGGCCGTCGGCTAAAAATTGGTTTCGAACTCAAAACTTCAGACATTACGAACTACATACATCAATCGACCATAAAGGCCAAATGTCAAAAGAGTCTTTTTTATATCGTTGCTGTGTGGAGGAAAAATATAAGGATCGTATGTCAGGGTACATGTAAACTACGAAACGAAAACAAAATGTAACGAAAAGAAGCGAAATCATGTAAACCACGAAACGAAAAGAAACGAAACGAAAACAAAATGAAACGAAAAGAAACGAAATCATGTAAACCAAGAAACGAAACAAAAACGAAATGGAACGAAAAGAAAAGAGAAATAAACCAAAATGGAACAAAGAGAAAAGAAAAGAAAATAATGGAAACGTAAACAAAATGTCAGGGAAAAAAAAACATCATAATTTTTATTTCATTAATATTTTCCACCAGTGTTAGATATTTTTTGATGTTTTGAAATTATTTTCAAATCAGATTTCAACGAGACTGAAACATCAGAAAAATGTTTCCTTGAATTTTTTTCTCTCTAAATGCCGGTGCAGGTTTTTACAATGAGATAAAAGAACCCCTTTAAAAGGACCGTGGAAATATTTAGTAGACATACCCCATGCAACCGACCTTAAAACAATTTTTAGATAGCTGCGCCCGAAAACGGAAATGGAACTCACATGGTCCCTATATTGAAAATCTATATATACACTCGTCCTAATAGTACTAGTAATACTATTCCAAACTGTGTCAATGGTGAAAGTGGAACTTCTAGAGATCTGGTGTTATCGTTAGCGGAAAAAATTAATACAAAAACTGCTTGTGAAAATAGTTAATATGTATGTGTGCGGAAAACAGCTGGTGTTAATGGGTGATGCCTGAATGAGTGAAACAGGGAGTTGCTTTTTATTTCACTTTATAGTTTTCATGGTTTACTTGTATCGGTGTTTTTTCATGACATTTTGTTTACGTTTCAGTCATTTCGTTGCATTTTCTTTTCTTTTCGTTCCATTTTGTTTGTTTGTTTTTTCTTTTCTTTTCGTTTCGTGGTTTACATGATTTCGTTTCTTTTCGTTACATTTTGTTTTCGTTCCGTTTCTTTTCGTTTCGTGGTTTACATGTACCCTTGTATGTCAAGCCCCGTCAATAAATGTTACTGTATATTTAGTCTAACTTATTGATAAGAGGAAAATAAACTATTATTTTTAAAGTTGTAAATTTTCAATTCGGAAATGGGAAGCTGTCTCCTTGACATTTACTCTGCATCCGTTTGTTTTTCATGTGAACACAAATCCGGCAAAAACAAGCAATACCATTTCAGATTATCGTGCATTATACTTGTAACATAATTCATTGTTATTTCCAATAGCAGGATAAGTGTATATTCAAATTTTGGAATTAAGGGATAATGAAAGTAACGAAGGATTGGCTGAAATAATACTGGTAATTATTGACTGACCTAAACGATTGACCGGTAATAATAATACTACTAATTATACATTAATCTGGGTTGAAAGCAAGGCCATGTTTACATCAGACGTCAAATGAATTGTATTCGAATCTCCTTATCCCAGTAAAAAAAATCTATTTTATCAAGATGTTATCTTTTATATAATTTATGATGTTTTTATATGTTCTTAAATTTCTACATTTGTCGAATACATGAATAATTCAATAAAATATTTGTTGGAAATCTACTTCCGCGACCGGTTTGACGATCTGTGCGTAGCTTAACAATATAACAGTAACTCAAATGTATATATGGCGGAGTAAGAATTTAAATGCTACTGTAACAGAAGGGTTGGTTTCGGATGACGACAACCTTTCGAAGCGGCTATTAAGCATTGTTCCCCCTTTTTCGAAATCTTCCTTACGCATGCTTGTCTAAGCATGTGTTGAGGCGAACTGAAACCGATAAAAAGCAGGTTTTTGTACTAAAAAGTGTAGATTGATACATACTACATAAACAAAAAAACTTTCACTTTTGGTGTAACAAATAACCATTACAGCAATTAGTTACTTAATCATGTTAATAAATGCATTATATTGTAACTCCGATGTACAAAATGTACCAGATGTCAAACTCATTATACATCAGAATATAACATTTTAGTTCCCCCATTCACAATTTTATCACTTGTAATTAACAATTTTACTGACAGAATGAATTACAGAATATATATGAATTAGTTTCACATGTTTTTCACAATGAAAACGATAATATATTATATTTTGTACGAGAAAATGCCCACTTTTTGCAATATTTTAGAGCATAGTTGAATAATTTATCTTTGCAGAACGTAATGCCTAAGTAGGTGTGCAGCAGTTGTATAATATAATGAAACATATAATTAGTCTATTGGTTTTGAAACCAGTAAAACTGTATAGACCGAGTGATGAAAAAGTTAACATACCCAGAGTCAACACATGGTCAGCTATGTGTGAGGGAATTATTTCCTATTTTGTACAATTTTGTTGAATCATTTTTACAGTATACCTTTAATACCCGTAACCACCACTTTAGCTGGATATATTCTAGTGAGATTCCCCTATCATACATTGGCATCGATTCCGAATAACTGGTACATATAGCAGTTTCTGTTATCAATGGATCCACGCACATCCCATATATCTCCACGAATGCACAAGATCTGAAAATTAAAAAAGGGTTGAAAAGTATAATACAAATCTAAATAAACTAAAGTATAGCTAAGATTAAACTCTATATATACTTCAGTCAAAACAGACCCCCCTTTTGACCTTCATTTTTTACTACGTTTAAGACAACATTTAGGTTAGCTAACATTATTAAAACAAGTAAACTATGTAAATAATTCCATTTTTTACACACTAACAATTTATTTCTTCTGAGTAATGTTCTTGTCTTCTTTGTTCTCTGGAGTTTGTCAGTTGTTACGATTTTTCTCTCCTTCGAATATCTCTTTGGTATTTCTTGACTTTACTTATTAGGTAATGTTAAGGTCAATTATTGGGTAACATGAAGGTCATTTATTTGGTAACGTTAAGGTCATATTTTTTGTACCCACAGACTATCTAGAGTAGTCATACATGATGGTAAATCATTTAAGATGTATTTTATGTCCTTTTGTCGTGTTCAATATACTATCACTGACATTTTCATCTCTCTTAAATTACTTTCAGTTAACAGTTAGGGTTGGAGATTAACCGTACTTAGTTGTCTGATAGATCTATTATTGTTAATGTGATTCATTGTGTCTAAGCCTCCATGTTTTTATTGGGAGACCGAAATATTTTCAGTTCAATTATTTTACTTAGTAAGGATATGAGGTATGCGTTAAAAAAATCAAATCTATTATTTTTCAGTGTGATTTTGTTGATCTTAACAAGTATTTTATGACACATGTAATCTAGACTAAGTTTTGGTGCTTTTAATATGCACATTCAAAATGTTGAACAAATCTAAATACTTAAATGACGAAACATTGTACAGACAGTGGGGTATAATCCTTAATCTTCATTTTAAACAATTCTATAACAGTGAATTTTCAATTATCAATTCAGTGTCAGTACCTAAATATTACACCATCGACAATTTCGAAACAAGTTGAAAGCGACAAAATGGATCTTACTTTAAACAAATACCACAACACGAGGAAACTCAATATTTGTTTTCTATCTTTCATTTTATGTAGACTCTTCAAGCAAAATGTAAAGTTAAAATTACAGGGTCCCGTTTCACAAACACTCATACGACTACGAATAGCCGTAAGTGTCATCTGGTGCCCGGTTTTCAGTATCTTTGTTCAATTGTCGTCATGGAACCAGTCTCGGTCGTAATCGTAAGAAGGTTTGTTAAACGGGAACCAGATCTAAAACTACATAAATATTTAATATTCTGAGTCACTTAAGACATGTCATTGGAGTACATTGTAATATCACTTGGTGTTATTTCTATTTTTAGAATTGTCACACAGACTGCTAATGTAACAGTCTTTATTTTATACACTTAATTTCCCAGTTGAGATGTTCATTTAACAGAAATTAGAAATTGTGATAGAAAGCCGGATTGTAGTCTTTGACGGAATACATGAATTACGATTATAAAGTGATAGGGGGACTACATATGGGAAATAAAAGTAGGTACCCGCATTCTGCAATTTTGTTTTTCATCAAAAGCTGTAAAGACATTGGAAAAAACTGCTTTGAATAGAATACTTTCATATTAAGCAGGAAACAGATGTAATTTGAGATTTCTGTTGGATCTAAGATTTAAACCATGCAAACAACGTGTAAATTTTATGGTAAAGCAATAAATCCATGTTTGCCTGTAAACGAAAATCATAATCACGCTAAGGAACACTACAATTGGCCACAGGCGAAAAGAAACAGAAAGGTCTATCAATAGTAATAAATTCAAACTACAAAAGATGTAGGGAAAGCAAAGGCGTTAGGAGAAAGTAAAAGATAACAAAGAGACATGATCAAACCGATATTGAAGGGTACGCAGTAAGTTGTTCCTGTGTCTTTTTAAAAATTTGGTTAGTAACACCTTTATTTTTGTTTTTCAATGTTTTTGGTGTATTTTGTTCTGTGTTATTGTTGTTCACACGAATTCGGATGTTGGTCTTTTAGAATCTGTTCACTGTATTCATGTTTCGGTATTCTTTTTCGGATATTTATAATATATTGCTCCCAGACAGTCGATAAGTCTTTTAATATTATGTGAAACGAACAACATATACTTGATATTCACGATCAAAATAAAAGTAAACACACATTTTCTGATTGTACGAACAAGATGTAGAGGTGACTAATAACATCAGTAGTATCTTAAACTATTAATAACCAGGACTCACGTTTGATATTTAATTCCTTATTATTGCGTGAACCCTGAGGTTCATGCAGTGTTATTGTTGGCTTCTAAATCTGTCAATGGGCCGTTCGGAAGTGTATCATTCGGAACTAAAATTTACCAATTAGCCTCTAAAACGGTATTGCAATTAAAAAAAATGTAATAAATTTTCTTTTAAAAAAATGGATGTAAATAAATACATATGTGTTGCAATTGGGCAAAAAAATTATGTTTATCGATGCTGAAAGATACTCGAAATTAACTATTAACATTCGTGTCATTGACCGATAAAGATAAGTTGCGTGCTCAGCTATTTATAAATATTTTGACAGGTTTCTAGATTCGTGTCATGAGACACGTTTTTAAAAGCGCAAATGAAAAATAATTTGTTTAAAATGAATATTAAATTAATCACAAGCATGTCTGTATAATTACGAAAAAATTATAACAGTTATATCTATTTATATTTTTACCGCAGCATCATATGTTACTAATTTTATCTTTCAAGTAACTATGTTGAGCTATTAATAATTTTAATAGGTCAGTGTACCGATTAACAAATGTACTGAATTGCAGCCAGACGCGCCGACAGGATATCATATGTACCCTTTAATGGACCTCATTTGTCTAGCTATCTTTAATTCATTAGTGCCAAAAGTGAGGTTAATCGTATAAAGACTACATTAAAATAGTTTTAACTAAGAATAAAGATTATTTGATATACGTAATTTTTTATATTCAAAGGCCTACAGGTTCAACCCATCAGATATGTGATGTAAATATTATTTCAAATTCAAGTTCAAAATATTTCATTGGATAAAGCACAGATGAATATATAGCATAACCCAATCATAATACAGCTATTATATTACTATTTTCTTAGTTCTGTACCATTCAAATTAATAAAACAAAACGCTACTGGTTCACGCATTGCATTTCTTTTTTTAAAGAAAGCAACTTGTTTTTGTTTTTCACATTTTGAGGGAGTTCGTGCTTCTCGTTTCTGGTTGTACTTTTGGGTTTTTTTTTGTGTTGTTTGTTACTTTGTCCTTTCTCGTATTTTTGGTGTTCCAGGTTGTGCTTTTTGTCCACGAACTTCCCCTCTCTTGACACTTCGGTATTCATACTTTTCTTTCAATCAAAGTTCAGTATACACCTTCAATGTATAAATGTATTTAATACTTTGCAACTTTTACAAAATTTTGGGGCCTCGGAGGCCGAGTGGTCATGACTATACTAATGATCACTAGCATATCAACATTGAGGTCGTGAGTAATACACGTCTTCCATTTTCTGCAGCCGATGCATATTTCATTTATAATCAATCATCATTTTCGTACATGCGATTTCCTGGTTTTACACATGTACCGAGACCCCAATGTAAAAAAGTGCAATAATTTTTACCTTTATATTAGCTATATCTCAGTAAAAGCCCAAACTGTCAAACAAAATCAATATTTATGCGATCTGCCTCTAACTAACCATGGATAGTCGACATTTCAACACTGTTTAATATACAGATTCCATGATTTTATGTAACGCCTTTCCTTTATAGTTTTTCTTATGACATTGCTACTTTGATTTTTCATTGAAAGGGTAAAACATGAGTAAAGGTAGTATACACAATAATTGGAACTTTATTATTGCGATATCGACAAATCTCACAATGGCCCGGAGGAGAGTTTATTATTCGCCCACCTCAGAAGTAGTCGAAATCAGCATCTATGTGCCATTTTTCCTTACTTTTAAGATAAAAAATACGTTTATGGGCGACTTTTATTCATTTTTTGTAATTGAAAAAATTTCCTTGCCCAAATGTTTAGCAAACAAGATAAACTACTATTTATTCTGATGTAGCCTGATATAAAACCATTTAATTTCTAAAATATGTCAGTCTATATCTAAAAATAATACTTATCTAAAGAGGACAAATATACCTAAGGAGCAAACAAAAAACACTCCAAAATTATACACCAAAATCGTCTACAAATAAATTACAAAAGAAGCGTCCTTCTTAATTCCTCTTCAATACTACAGTTCAATCTAACATATGACGTGTATAGGAATGTTATTTTGGTATTTAGCTGTAAGCTTTAATATTTCCAATCCAAGGACATTGACATTTACGTAGGGAATAGAATCATTTTGGATTAAACTGGAATCTCAGAGACGATAATGTTTAGTCAGGGATTCCCCCGAGGTCTACAGTTAGAGCCAAAAACCAGTCATTTTGACGTCAGAGAAATATGGGACTAGAGACATTACACATCAAAAACATTAAAGTTTTAACATAAAATTCAATTACAATTCAATCCGTAACGAATGTGAGACCATATATTCTGTAAACAGACATATTATTTATTAGTATGCTTGTATGTATTTTTAACATTTTGAGGGAATTCCTAATCAAACATGTATATTGTATATGATTGTAAATATGTAAATGCAGAGACTTTCGGCAGTGCATATACGCAAACAGTTAGTCTGTTTGATTTTATATTATTTTTTGTAAAAATTAATCACCGATCTTTCTACTTAAAAGGAGAAAACAAACAAAACATAAGCTTATATTTCTATCGATTTGAATTATAATGACAATAAAGGATTTATTGATATTTTTTTTATCTGTGAATAATATCAGATATATGAGAAAAATACAGAAAATTTGTATGTTTTATGAAATGGGTATCTTTGTCTATTATAATTATGTCCCAGAGCCTGTGGTACATTACTTATAAGGCGAACAAAGTTTTGGCCGTCTAATGTGTGGCCGTCCAATACTTTGTATTGACCTCTCCAAATATGGTTTGTGTATTGCACCCGGCTATCTGTAGGCTGTAACGAGGTTTTTGATTGGGATGGATGGATGAATTGTTTAACGTCCAGTGGCCTGGCAGGTGCATATCAAGACGAAAACATATACGATAATGGATATGATCCCTGCTTTGTACTAGACCGACACGCTGAGCCGGATTTTTAATGTGCTAGCTCACTAGACATATCACCCCACTCGGACACATTATAGTGACTCCGAGCCAACAAGTAGATCTTTGCTCTTACTCCTAGATCCGGCGTGCTTGGTGGAGAAGCAGTAAATACCAATTTTAATGTCTTTGGTTTGACCCGGCCGGGGGTCGAACCCGCGACCTTCCGCACACGGTTTTCGATTGGATAGAAATGATTTAATTAAGATTGTTCAAGTTTTCAGAACGATTTAATTGGATTGCACAGAGCACATAGTGGGTTGTACAGCCAGAAGAAAACGAAATCAAAATAACATCGCACAATCATTTTTAATTTAGAAATCTCGTTCATTGTGAACAGTTTCTACTGTTGTGAAATACAAGTGATTGTTAAGAAAGAACGACTGCTTTTATTATTTGCATTTTCATGTCCTTCTTCGTCTTGAATTGATATTTCTTTTTAGCTGTTTTACTATTATTTTCTTTAGATAATTTACAGTATGTTGTTATGTACCATCTTCAATATATCAAAATTAAATCCTTTACGAAAATCAATTAATTTTCCAGCAATGATTGACAAGTGACGATTGGATAGTTCATTGCCTCTCAATATATAGATTAGGTCAGTAAATATTTATAAGTGTCAAGAGATTTTCGATATATTTATCGGCTATTATATGTAAGCTCAAGGACAGTAAGAGAATTGGTAGATTGACCACTCTATTACTTCATTTGAAAGGTTATTTGATCGAATAACAAAAATTTCACCTTGACTTGTTGAGGAATCAGTTTTCTACGCAAACACTTTAATTCAATAACTGGAATAGATAAATGCATGTAACTGTCGTATTATACTTCTACACGACAAAATATCAAATGACCTGCATCTTAGTATGAAAGTAAACGATTAATTCATTTTTATTGTCGCTTTGAAGCAATTAACTGCATTATATATGCTGTAAATGAATATCGTTGAAAAGCAATCTTGATAATAATCATTTAATATTTATTTATACCTTAAATGCTAAAACTAACTTAACGAAAAAAGCAGCTGTTACTATGGTACGTGTTGTTTGCAATTATACATTTCCTGCTTGCACGCCTCAAGTTGTGATAAAATACGTTCTAACTTGCACATACATGTCTTCCATATAATTTTATTGGTGGAGTTAACCATCGTTCGGAAATTAAAAAATCAATGGAAAAGTCTTTAATTTATTTTTTATTTATTTTTTTTCTGTTGATCTCTGAAATGGTCAAATATAAAAAAAAAATAATAGAAACCTATTGTAAATGAATCTTGTTTTTGATAATAAAAGTTTATTTTCTTTAGATATTTCACTGAATAACCAAAAATTTAGTCAAACTATTTCATCATGTTGCAACCAGAGACTAAACCCTTATTGGAAGTAATCAAATTCCCACCAGTGATTGACAAGTATACACTTAACGATGACTGAATTCGAAATCACTTATACAGATGAGGTCTCAATATGTCACCTCCTGTCAAGAATGATTCCATGTTGATTTAATCCATCTAAATGGTGAATGGAGATTTCTTTAGATTTTACATTGATACAGCGAATTGTATAAGGAAACAAAATACATACTGTGCAAGTAAATCAGTATGATTTGTTGGATATACTTCCGATTATAGTAATAGTAAAAACTAAAATATACAGCAAACACTACGAAAGCCCAGAAGGATCACTTGAGATTCGAAATTCTAAATTCGGGATTCCGATATTTGATATCTGAATTTCGAGATTCGAAATTCAACATCTAGAATAACAAATCAAAAGAAACCTTCTAATTTATGAATAGTATTTGGCCAAATGATTATCTCGAATCTCGAATTTACAATACCGAATTTCGAATTTCCAGTCTGGCATGATGCTTCTTGGCTTTCGTAGAATACCTATAAATTTCAGTAATACGAATTGACGGATCCAAACTTTCTATCTCGCAAATGAGACTACATATAGTCGGTTAATTTTCACTGGACTTCTTATTTACTAGATATTACCCGGCCACCTTTAACAGAGCAGGACATGCTTACTCTTCTGGAGCACCCGACATCACTCATGATTTTAAATGTTGGAGTTCACATTAAGGTGGTACCTAACACTACAGGGAGATAACTCTGTAAAATCAGCTAAACGTTTTAATGACGTTGTGTTGTTAAGGGAATATTAAGCTTTTCAATGATCAATATTAGTGTTTGTCAAACTGCTATACAATCAGTGTAATTTTTCTGATGAATTGGTTGGTTCAAATGTTTTGAAATTTTAAAATTTTTGTCAATGGTTCAAAGTAAATACTTTGTCAAAATTTTATGAAAATTAATTTTAGTGAAAGTGTTGGGTACCACCTTAATAGTTCTTTCGTTTCTAAGCTGTCTTGTTCCAATTCGTTTTAGGCTGTTACAATAACACAACCGTCCACATATATCTTTGTTTCTTAAAATATCGTTATCTCCTATTAAGAAAACAATTATCATTAATAGCTGAAGTTACATTTTGTAACTGAAACTAAAGGAGTGTTGAAACATTCTTTCATAAATAATTTTTTTAGTTTTACGTTCATATTTCACTTTCACTGCAATTAACGATCAAAAATTATTTGATTGTTGCATGTGTCATATTTAAAGGTAATTATTGGACTTTAATGTAATCCTTCCCGTTACATTTTGCTCCAAATTTTCTTGAAAATAACAACTTAATACCATCGTTTTGTTATTCGTTCATATGGGACGTTTAATTGTAATGTCAGTTAAGACTTCCTTTCCAGTAACTAACAAATATTACAAAACAAAACCGAAGCAACAAAACAGTGGGACCGGCATCCAAATGTTAGTTTGCTTTCTTGGTTGGGATTTTAAATGTTGGAATTCACATTAATAGTTCTTTCGTTTCTAAGCTGTCTTGTTTCAGTTCGTTCTAGGCTGTTATTTTTTAGTGTTTTGGGTTATACATTGTGTATCCTCTTTGTTTTTGTTTGTAGTGTTGCATTCCCAGGAGTTTGAATTTGGGTCTTAGGGGCGTTTCACAGTCTAATCGCTTTGGTATTCGTTTGCAGATATGACGAGGGCCATACCTAGTGTGGTCTTGGACGTGCTGTCATATAAACGTACGCGTTTACGACCCATAAAGACATTGAACTCCGACATTATTGTTCCAGTATAGCACGGGGAAACTTTTCTACAACACTACATTCTTTATTTCTATAGTAAATGTGCCACAAAAGTATATTGATCTGAAATTCCAAATAGTGACAATGCCAAGCTGAATCAAACCACAATAATAGAATCATTTTATTTTTCATTTGAGTTGTGACTGAAGCATAGAATACACTGTCAATGTGTTTTTGTGATCTTGGCCTTATTTTGGCAATGGAACCTTCTCAGTACCATATTGCACAATATGTTCCCGTTTTCAACTGTACATGGAAGTATTAATATCAAAGTTTGTCTAGATATCCTGGCAAATGTGTATTTTTTTTTTTTTTTTTTTTTTATTTAATTATCTTATTAATGTGTTGGTTCGTAAGATGGTAATAAGGGTACAAATTGTCTACCAACTATTGGAAATATCACAGGAACTCTTGTCTAATGACTACAACGGTGCACAATAAAGACATTTCTATTACGTGCGATGATCACTGTAAAAAACAATTACCTTTAATTTTATTGGTATGTAAATAACAGTAATTGATTTGATATTTGTGCATAGAAGCAATAAATTAAACAGTAAATTACAACCAGGACAACCATTTGAAATTAACTGTAGTTTTTAATTACAAAGAGAATATTTCTAATCGATAATTAATAAAACAGGCATTTAGACTTTGTTTCAATTTTCTACATGTAAGTCATGTTTTATTTCCTTCAATCAAAACTCTGCTCATGTTGAATATGTTATCATTGTAGCCAGTAAGAGGAATTTTTAGTTGATGTTTCGGTTTTTTATAAAGTTGGCCTTGAGCACTCTGTTCTTCTGTTGTAATCAGCTGAGCTGAAATTTGGTAAATGCTTCGGCTATTTACAACGTTTGCCTTGACCACTCTGTTCTTTTTTGTAATCAGCTAAGCTATACGTTCGGTTTATGTTTCGGTGATTTAAAATGGTAGCCTTAAGTACTCGTTTTTTTTTTTTTTTTTTTTTTAATCAGCTAAGCTGAATTTTGGGTTTATGTTTCGGCAATTTACAACGTTGACTTTGAACACTCTGTACTTGTGTTGTAAATTGAAGATTGACCTTGAGCACTACTTACCAAACATGGTCAATTACAAGAGGAAGTGATAGTTATAATAATTGTGGAAGTATAGGATATTTGACAAATATCATGGGTATTTTGTGTAGTGGGCTGTTACTCTTTGTTGAAGATCATATTACGACTACTAGATGCAATTAATCTTCTTCCGTGTTAATTCCTACATGTATATTCTGACGCATAACCCATTTTGTATTGGGTATCGTGATACATCTGTATAATATTTATGTGTTGCATGATTTCTGACAGATACCATATTTGCGGTGCTAAATGCAAATATGTCAACATAAGCGTCTTCGTAACGTAACGAAACATTTATTTTTTACTAATTTGCATTTCGGATTTGTTTATCATATAGGATAATTTGAAAATTGACAAATAGCTATGGTACTTTCAATCACAAAATGCCTATCTTGTTTTGGGATTAGGTTAATTTATAGAACGACGCCGTTTCGGTAGTACCTTGAGAGCACCACCGATATCCGTCAGGGAAACTGGGAATATACTTTTATATTCAATTCAAATACGAGATTGGGTCGAAATTCTTTCCACCGTTCTGAGAAGTTAATTAGCAATTACATTACCTACATAAGCTTTATTATGTCAAATTTGTTTTGCGATCTTGAAACATTTCTCCAATTTAAAAAAATGCAATGTTGCTACAGTAACTGTGAAATGGTACATAATGATTCACTTTTACAAAAATGAGCTATCGTAGGTATTGTGACAATAACACAACCATCGACATATATCTTTGTTTCTTAAAATATACTTATCTACTATTAAGAAACAAATTATCATTAATAGTTGAAGTTACATTTTGTAACTGAAACTAAAGGAGTGTTGAAACATTCTTTCTTAAATTAATTTTTTTAGTTTTACGTTCATATTTCGCTTTCACTGCAATTAACGATCAAAAATCATTTGATTGTTACATTTGTCATATTTAAAGGTAATTATTGGACTTTAATGTAATCCTTCCCGTTACATTTTTCTCCAGATTTTCTTGAAAATAACAACTTAATACCATCGTTTTGTTATTCGTTCATGTGGGACGTTTAATTGTAATATCAGTTAAGACTTCCTTTCCAGTAACTAACATATATTACAAAACAAAACAGTGGGACCGGCATCCAAATGTTTGTTTGTTTGTTTAGTTAGGGTTTTACGCCGTTTTCAGCACATTCGACTATTTCACGGCGGCCAGTTGTTATTTGTTGAGGAAGCCGGAGTACCCGGAGAGAACCAACGACCTTCGGTAGGAAATTTGGCAATCCTTGTCAATTTAGATAGTAGTCAAACACACCCCGCCACAGGTGAGATTCGAACACACAACCCCCAGTGTTGACAGTCTAGTGAACATTAGTAGTCATGACGAACTACCTAGACCACTCGGCCACCGAGACCCCGACATCCAAGGGCAAGGCAAACTCGTGAGAATGTAACACAACGGACAATACATGTTATAGATACATTTTGAAATTTCTAATTTTTAAAATTGGAAATATAACAGTAGGACATGTATAACTAAAAGAATAAAAACATATATAATATACTTAACAGAATAAAAACAAGTTAGCACAGAAACGCTAGCAATGTGTAAAAGTTGTAATGACGAAAGCGATAGGCGCATACAAGTTTTACTGAAGCTCTACTTTATTTTTAAATGTAGCTACAACACTTTTTCTGCTCTTTTCATGAATGTTCTTTCTACAGTACTTTCTTTTACGTTTGTTGCACTCTGAGGAAATAAATGTAAAAACATAGGTTTGAATTTCGAGAAATATTGAAATTTACCCAAACAACAAATATATGTAACATTTAATACTTTCCTCAGTGAAATTGATTTCGCAGGAAAATATTTGCTATTAAATTTTTTCCACGGAAAGAGTTTAATAGTAAAATCATTTCCATAGTCATATTTTTCTTTCCATTAAGTAATTTTGCTAAACAAAACATGCAAAAGTGTATGAAAAGGGTTTATTTTTTGGGAACTGTTAGAAAAAGTGGGGTTGGATCTTTGTTGAGGTAAAAGAAAGAAAATAGGTACAAGAAAGTAAAAGGAAAAATATTTCAAATGAAATATTTATGAATGTTTCAAACAAATACAAATGTAGTTGATATTTAATTCAATAATATTCATAAAGACTTCCATTTTGACCGGATTGATAAAGAATATTTTTTTATTACAACAGTGAAAACAACTCGCTTGCATTAACATTAATCTGTAATGAGGTAAAAATTATTTAATAATTAGATACTGTAAGATTTTATCCTGGCTAACACCTACCTAATTTATAATGAAAATTAAATACTGAAAACCACTGACAATCCTTCAGGAAGCTATTTCATATAGCGAGGCAGTAAATTATTATCCTGAAAGTTGTTTGGAATGAGATGAAATAATTGTAGACAAAAGGAAAAAAATCATAAAGGAGGAATGAATTTAATAGTTAACTAATATCCAATGGAAACAATTTCATATTAAATATTTTCCACCGGAAACAATTTCAAATTAAATATTTTCCACCGGAAACAATTTCATCCGGAAAGAATTATGGCTTACATATACACAATGTTTTAGGTACATTTTTGTATTTGCCTGAAAATCTGCATCATTATAAATTTAGGTCATTGGGGAAACTAAAGTAGTTTCCGCCTTGTTAATTCATGTCTCTGTGCTCAGATTGTTTTGGGTTTAAATTTTTTTGTGTGTTCGAATCTCACCTGAGGCGGGGTGTGTTCGACTCCCATCTTAATTGACAAGGATTGCTAATTTTCCTACCGAAAGTCGGTGGTTCTGACCGGGTACTCCGGCTTCTTCCATCCAATAAAAACTGGCCGCTTCGAAATAGCCAAATTGCTGAAAACTGCGTAAAACCCTAACTAAACAAACAATAATTATTACTTTATTTCATTTTGTTTTATTTAATATCGTTTTATTTGATAATCGCATGTACATATCGGCAAAAGAAAACCGAAACGACAAAACAGTGGAAAAAATTAAGTAAATTCAAAATCCAAAGGAAAACAAAATTTCAAGAGAATAGAACATAACAAACGACTATCACAATGATACATGTACTAGTATTCGAAACATGTAAAACAATAAACAACGTATAATAAACTGAACAAGGCAGAACAGACACTAAAGCACTAACAATGTGAACTCTCACTAAAAATCGGGAGTGACATTATATGTTCCGGAAGGGTAAGCATGTCCTGCTCCATTAACTGCACTCAATCACATTGCCAGTGAGTCCAGTGAAGTGTCAAGTCTGGAGAGGTGTCAATTCCAAAAGTACGTGAAATCTAACTGAAAATGTCTACTCTCATACGTGATGTAGAGACTTGGTATTGGCCAATCAATTCTTAACGACGACCGGAACATGTTTCGAATGATGATATTAACAAAGACTGAATATAACCATGTGTTAAAAGTTTATGGAATCTCGCCCTGCCGAGATATAATTCGTGTATATCACATGCAGACCTTGGATTATAATTGCTAAGGAAAGGAAAGTTGACAATCTGAAAATCAAAATCACCACATTTGTCACGAGGTTTTGATTTCAATCGCCTATTATTATCTATGCATAAGTACAAATCTAGATATGACGCAGATCTAGGTATGTCTGCAGTCTCTTTAATTTCAAATTCAATGGGATAGATGAGATGTATGTATGTAGGTTATCCTTAAAGTTCGGATTATTACATAACATCATCAATATAGCGAAAACTGAAATTAAAGGACTGGACTAGTTTCTTTTCTTTCCCCTGTAAAAATTTAGCATCATATGAAAACAAGAGCAGATCTATCAAAAGCGATCTCCATTGTAAAACCGATCGTCTGTTGAAAAACATGTCCTCCTAACTCAACAAATATGTGATAGATGAAAAATTCCAACAAAATAACAACATCATTCTCGGAGTACTTTTTGTTAGAATCAATGTGCTTTTGGATAATAAGCATTATCCTGACCTAATGCCAGATAAGCATATCTTTGTAAACCTTGTTTAGTCCAGAAACAATTGCGAATTAGCTGAAGAAAAACAGATTTTAGTTTATATGTGTGAGGGTCGTATACAGTGTAAAATATCAAACGTCTTTATTTTATTACAGTTGTATAAGCTCGTTCGAAGAGAGATATTCACGTAAGTCTTTAGAATTTGTGAAGAATCCACATCTGAATCACACCACTCGTTGAGTAGGCTTTTTGATAGTAGCTCTTGAGACCATCCTAAATTGCTGTACATATAGTTCTTGGGAGTTTTGAAAGGAGTTTAGTAGTGTCCCTTGAAGAGCCAGCAATGTTCCTTTGTTTGTATGGACATTTTATGAAGTTTTGGGTAAATGGGAGCAAGGCTATTATTGTCATCACTTAAACCACTACGTAGTCTAGAGGAAGATAGAACAGAAATATGATTATTGATAATATCTTCCTTTGGAATCGTAGTGTGCGTGTAGGTCGGGTTTACAAGTGAATTGTCAATACCAATCTCCTTAATCAGGCACTCAGTTTAGTTTCTTTTGTGTGGGCTTACAATGCATCAACACATGTGTCGCAAAATGTTAATTTATATATAATATATAATAATTTACAAAATTGAGTATCTGAACTTTTGATGTGTTTATGTTGTGTTTAACTCCAACATTTATCTGTTAGCTTCATATAATCAATTTTTTTTCCATTATTTATCACAATTATTATTTTTGTTATTATTTTTTGAGAAATTTGAAATACACGAAATTAAGAACCCACGAATATGCCCTTTTCCCCCAATCCACGAAAATTTATGTCAACGATTCACACTATAGTAAAGTAAATTGAATATAAAACTTATTATATAGTGCCTAAGAAGCAGTTCAGCCTACAAATACAAATGAAGAAATATTAAAGACCCACACAGCACTTTACCTAAAAATCGGCAACATGTGTACATGTATATAGAGTACAGAATAAGAACCTAAAAACTGACAACATAAATTCCTACATAAAGTACAGTATGGGTGAAGGGGTTGTCTAGAACAGGGATGGGGTAATCGTAATCTGTAATCGTAATCGATTGTAATTGATTACATTTTTCAGAGTAATCGACAGTAATCTGTAATCGACCAACTTTTCGATTACATGTAATCGTAATTTAATCGATTACAGCAAAAAATATGATGTAATCATCGATTACTTTCGATTACATTTCGATTACTTTGGAATATTAGTTTGACAAAATAGCACTTTATTTCAGTGCATTGGATGCATTCTTCAGGAAATGCTTTTTTACAGGTACAGATACAGATAAAATATCATGTATGACTTGAGAGTTCTGAAAAGTTGCTATTTATTAGATCTGTTGTTCTCTTAAAGTCCCTTATGTCAACAAGATTTTCTTACAAATTAACCTTATTTTCAGCTTTTGAAACAAATGACCTTTAATTTATGTTAAAAATACATGTATCAAATATACAAAAATACAATACAATACAATAACTTCATGCATTCCACTTTGACACTTAACATATTTATTAATTGTTTATAAATTTAAATAAAAGAATAAAGAAATCTAATTTAACTATATTCTTTTCTTTTAATACTAGTACTGGTCAATTAATGAAAGATTTAAATTAATGACAAGAAGAGTCTGTTTTGATTTCAATTATTTTTACTGATTAAGTGTCAGATTTACATTAAATTGCCCTAGCTTACATGTTTTACTCTAATTGTAGTTTCATAACCTGTAATTAAGGAGATTGTCAAAACAAAGAAATAATTCAAACCATTAATTTAATTTTACTTGAAATATTAACTTATAAAATTATCTGGACAAACATTTAAAGACTTTTTATTTATTTTTTCAGAGAAAACATCGAAATGAGCTATTTATAAATACATCTGCCAGCAATGAATCAAATAAACAACAAAATTTAATTCAGTCTGTAAACAAAAAAAGTACAAAATATGGTCAAAATGACCCCAAACAAAAAGAAGTGACTAATGCCTTGGTCCATGTAAAAGCAGGCACCTTATCACCACTCTCTCTAGTGGAAAACCCATTTTTCAGGAGTTTTGTAAATATTTTGGATCCTCGATATGAACTTCCCTCTGGAAAACAGTTATCAACAAAACATTTTGACTTCTGACTTTAAAGCTTTAATTGATGCTAATGTAAATTTTGTTATTTTCCACTATAAATATGTTGAACAGCAATATTGTTGCAACTTTTTCAGAGTTATTTCTTTTTATTTTGTAGAATGTAATTGACTGTAATCGAAAAGTAATGTAATTAATTTTGATAAAATAATCAATTGTAATCGATTACAAACAAAAATCAGAGTAATCGATTATTAATCGATTACACCAAAATCCTTCATGTAATCGATTATTAATCGATTACATTTGACAGTAATCGTGCCCATCCCTGGTCTAGAATCTCAGACAAATTCTCTGTAAGGATTTTTAAAAAATCAGGAAATTAATACTTTCGGATTTTGTTTAAAATATCTAAAAAAAATACTGAAGCGACAAATAGTGAGATAATCCGTAAAATCTAAATCCAAAAGCAAGACAAACTCACGAAAATGGAACATAACAAACAAATACCACGAGGATTCATGTATAACTAAAATAATGAGAACAATCATAGAACAGGATAGATGTAGCACAGCAAACTTGCAAATGAAAAAAACATCATTGGATGTGTTGCTAAGGAGACTAAAATCTTTTTAAGGCCTGAAATTCTAATTTTTTCCATAATTTGAAGCAATGCCTGTTCTGTATACGACACCCTGCGTATTGTGTGACAATATGTTATAAAATAAATTGTCTGTTAGTTTTCATTTGTAATATACATTGACAGCAAGTAAGTTTAAATTTTCGAAGATAGTCTTGTCTATAGTCTTCTTCCTAGCACCAAACATAAGCAAATATATTTACTTGTTGTATTGAAAAAATGTCCATTTTCCTCTGACAAAATTGTGTAATTTTGCGTTCTACATTAAAATTAATTAATTTCAGCTCCTTGTTTTATTTGACAGCATTGCAACTGTTGATAGAAAGCTTGCAGGGGATAGCAATTGTTCTTTCTGACAACAAATATGTGTTGAGAATAGCACAAGAAATGTTAACTTCTCACGCAAATGAAACATTCACACGTGATTTAATTCTGTTAAAGTTATTACATGTTATAAATTACATAACGATAACATTAGATTAATTGGTATTTACTGTTTTGCAGATCGTAGCAATAAATCAGTTGTAATTAATGTCCAACATGAAAATCTTTAAATCAAACACAGATATGAAGTACGTGTATTCAAATATACTGATCCCACGGATCTTGGATCTTTATCAAACTAGTGTATTATTATATCATTTTATAGTTGTCTTTTCTTCGTTAGCGAATGATGCTGATTCTTGGAAAATTTCTAGATATATATAAAGGGTTTTTCTTGACGACCCACAGCAGACGCATGTCACCATACATTAACTAAATTATACTATATCTTAAGTAAATGGTTATTTTGAGTATTAAGTATTGAATGAACAAATTTTCAAAAGTGATACTGTAAAAGTATATTTGTTTAGCATATTATGTATTTAAAGAATAGTTAGAAAGGCAAACTAAAGACATTTTTCTTGTCTGGTTATTCATACCGTCTTTGTTTAGGAGTGTGGCTAATTTTTTAAATCGGTGTTTTTGGGGCACATATACTGCTTGTTTTGTAATGTGGGCTTTTGTTTTTATGAAATTTACCCAGTGTTTTTATATCCAACCGTCAGCTATGAAAGCCTTAGCTAGTTTGAGAGTTAAAACGTTTATATATAGATTCTCCTTCAGGCAAGAGTGAGTTATGGAATTTCTCGACCCGAGATAGTTAAATTTTCGATCTTCAACTATTGAGGGTGGAGAAATTCCATAATTCACGAGTAAATTGAAGGACAATCTGTTTCTCCTATGATTTTCGACAAAAACCTCAAGAAAATGTCGTTGCTATGTAGTTTATTTACATAGACGTCATTTCAGGACTTCTCTATTTTATCGTTCCAATAACTGTAGAAAAAAGGGCTGTAATTCCCACGTAGATATTTAATCACCGGGAAGTGGTTAAAAATATTATGTATTTTTATCCCACCGATTAAACACGTCAAGAATAGGAGAAATAGCCTTTCCTATTATCCATTTTGGTTTTTATCAACCTACATGTACATAGGATGTTGTACACAGGATGTTATGTTACTGACAAACCTTATATCCATACGTGTACATTTACATGGAATTTCATCTTTGCAACTCTTATTTTAGCTTTCAATATCACAAGAGCAGCGATATGCTGCAGCGATATCCTTAGTGACTTTCAAATTAGCATTTCTATTACAATAAACATTCATATCTTAGAAACAAAAAAAAGCTAAATATTTCAGTAGATATATTGTATCTGACTATTTTTGATTCTTTTCTTTTAATAACGGACTGAGAATTTACACCGGAGTTAAATGACAGTTAAGTTGCAAACTCTAGTAAAAATGGAAATATCCCAGAAGATTTAATTTTCTCTTTTTTACCAATACCACAAAATATTTTAACTTAAATCTGCACAATCATTTGTTTTATATTGATTTTCCGCCAGTATGTTTTCTTCATGGTTGAAAATGTCTCTCCTGTATAAAGTAAAAGGAACACAATTGATATAAATTTCAATGTCCTATCAATTTTACACTTATTACCAGAAGAATTAGCTAATAGATCTTAGTTCCAATCTCGGAACGGTATTCTTCATTCTACTCTGCACGGAGACATGATACCATTAAATTAATGTCTGGTTTATAAAGAGCTAATATAATCAATTACTCGACGTTGTCTATATTGATACTGTTCCTTTTTATATTTACCAGAGTTTAACGCATATAAAAATTGTACGACTATATCTTATGTTGTATATGTTAAGGAGACAATAGCCCATTAATTGATAATATAAGAATGTCATAGTAAGGACGCCAATGAAGAGCAACACCCTAAACAATACTGGTGCAAAATGTGCCACAAAGTCACCAAAAATCTTATAAATAATTCAATTCCGAAAACACCTATAAACAAATTACTGTATAGGGCCAACAGAATATGGCAGGGTAAAACCCAATTTACTTTTTATATCCTGGATACTAGAAACAAAATCTATTTACTTCTTGTTTAATATAAGTTTGGTTTTTGGTCTTCCAAATGTTTCGGTTTTAATGCTGCTGACGAGAGGTAACTCCTTGAAATGCGTAGTATACAGCATAGTATAAATTTACTATATCCGGAAATTTATAAAAATCAAAAGGGAGCTTACGTCAATAGATATAAGCAATTCGCCAAAGTTTCAGGAAAATTGGTGAAAGAGTTTTTGAGTTATTGTCCGTAGTGAGGACGACGGACGGACGGACAACGGTATACCATAATACAGCCCGTCTTTAAAGACAGGCGTATAAAAACAGAACAACTTTGTATCATGATCATTTTGACAATATTTTTGTCAAAAATTAATGAAACAAACAATAACGACTTGGGACAATCAGTTAAACTGGTTTATGAAAAGGCTCCTCTAACATGTCTAATAATCAAACATTATTGCCAAAACATTACTTAAATCAATAATTTTAGTAATATCTATGTAGGACTAAAAAAAGAAATGGCAATCAGAAAGAAGATAAACTATATAAGGTATCTTTGACTTAGCATTAACTTCACGTTTTTCATCTAAATTTAACATTGTTCTTTTAATTCACAAGATAGTAGAAATGGAAAATGATAATTGACAATATTGGAAATTTTTCTGACATAATTTCAATCATTGAAATATTGATTTTTAGAAGATTTTCTATTCTTGGTAAATTGTCCATCATCAGATGACATCTGAAGGAAGCATCTTTCAAAGTTTTGAGATGGATAATAATTTTTATTAAATGGTCAATTAATTTTGATATTTTGCCTGTCAGATGCTTTTACCATAATGGATAAAAACCGTCTTTTTCCTGGAAATGAAACGTTGAAATGTCATTATTAGGCTTTATGTTGTATACAAATGTTTTAAATTTTGAAAGTAAATTTTATGCTGAAGTCAATCGGATGACCCTATTTTTCCATGTTGTTTACTAACTTTATTTTTTTTTTATTTGTTCATTCATTATTTTCTGTTTGTTACTGGAAAAAATTTGCATGCATGAAAATAATGAATAAGCTTAATATAGATATTCAGCAGAGACAAAAACACTGTAAACAATACATTGCTCTGGGTTTCAGAGAGTCAACACCTTTTTATTTTTATTTCTTGCATGATCGTGATTAATACCAATTTGGTCGAAACATTGACTATTATTAACTTTTGAGTTTGATGTTTTTTTTACGATTTTATTTTTGGTTTTGTTTGACTTGTGTATTGTATACATGTAAGTCATTTTTTTTTACCCTTTTGACAGCTCACCATTTCCATTTATTTTCCTTGTAAGCAATTTATTCCCCACATTCAAGCACAAGTACATGTACATGTATTAAAGATATTGAAAATACTAAAATTGATTACTGACTAAAAATCTTAATAAAACAATCTGCATTTTTCAAAAGCAACTAACCTTAGTAGTATATGGGGACAGTTCAGTTAGTATTTGAGGAGGTGGAGAGGATGAGGATCATGAGGATCCGGAAGTGACGTCACCGGAACCGGAAATGACGTCACAGGAAGTGACGTAACCGGAACCGGAAGTGGTTTGCGCGCATGCGCAACCGGAAGTAGTGGTTTTCTCGCCATTTGTTACGGAAGTGACGTAAGTCAAGGACCCGGACGTGTGGTCTGCGCATGTTCAGGAACCGGAAGTGTTTTTTGCGCGCATGCGCAACCGGAAGTTATGGGTTTTCTCCATGATTTGTTTACGGAAGTGACGTAAGTCAAGGACCCAGACATATGGTCTGCGCATGTGTAGGAGGAACCGGAAGTCCAAAGGAGCTCCTCCAAGGGAAGATAACCCTGTAAATGGGGAGATAACTTTCCCCGCCATATTTCCCTCCAACAAGGGGAGAGAAAAAAAAGCTGATCTGCATTTAAACAAGGCTGTCAACCGTCAACATTCGAAGCAAACCATTATGATGGCTTCAAATGCAGGCTGCATTAACTTTTTTTTTAATTTTTTTTTCTATCCCATTTTTTTTCTCTTTTCTATACAATTTTTTTTTCCTTTATTCTTTTTTTTTCCTTCTAATTTTTTTCTAATTTTTTTTTTTTTTTTTTTTTGTTACAAGTCTGGTCCATTTGGTTGACATTCACTGCAAAACATGGCACTTTCCACGTTCTGGTGGGTTAATGCACAAGGTAAGGTTTTCTTCAACTCGGGAACGAGTTCTGGGATGACTTTGTCCACCTCTTTTAATTTTTCGTACTGTTGAAAATCCAAACTCACTCCTTGGTCTGTCGGGTGTAGCTGTTCGTCCAGAGGCGATAGAGAGTAATGGCGAACGTCTAACTTTAATTCCGGACTCTGTGCCGTGACGTAAACGTTTCCCCCGAGGTGTTTGTGTAGGGACGCGTATCTGTTGTGTTCCAAGTAATGAACGGCCTCGTCGATATCGTCCAAGGTATATTGGAGTTGTATCCAGCGAAACAGTGGGAAATACACTTCCATCCTCCCGTCAGTCAAGGTGATTCCCTCCTTTTCAACCTTCAGGTGTAAGCTCCCTCCAAGATGAAAGCTGGACTCTTCCGGGAAACAGATTTCCGTGTCCTCTGTTGGGATCTGTCAAGACTCCTAGCAGATCGTCCCTCCTATTCACCATCAGGGCGTGACAAAAACCGTTAAATGCATTGGGACCTCTTCTGGGTAGTAATTGCAGTAAGGCACGGGTACGCATCTTCCTGGTTGGTTGATGAGAAATGAATTCTCTCTGGCCAAATTGCTTCCGTCCGCTTTCACGATCTGTGCCTCTACGAATAGATACGTGTTGGCCAAGTCGATGTAGTCTTCCCCGGCCCCGCTTACGACGAATTCGTAAGGTCCTTGGTCCGTCAGAGCCGATGTCACACCTTTCTGTTCCCAATATCCGTGTTCTACACTGGTCTGGGTGGGTGGAACCCCAAACAAGTCCAATTCCGATTTAGTGCATTCGCACGAGTGCGGGTGTACGAGTGACATTATCCGAAAACGTCTTTCGATGTGGTCCGTTGCTTGGTCAGACGACGTCTGATACGTTTCTTGGGTGCAGGTCTTTTTATAACTCGTTCTCCGGGTGGGCCGGCATACCCGATGGCTTTCTTAAACATGTTTTTGCCTGCCGTTTTCAATCTGGACTTGGCAGCTTGTTTCAAATTCTTTCATTCGACTGCGTCTCCGGCTATACGTAGTCCCGTTTTCAACGCTTGGCGACCCAGTGTCTTGGCTCCTTTTTTCAGTAACGGCATGGCCGCCTTAAACAATCCTCCAAACACGCTTCCCAATCAGTGTCCCCTTTGAAATCGACTTCCCCCATAGACGGGATAACCACTTCCGGCTTGATGAAGATAATAATCTTCGTAAGACTTGGCATCACAACAATGACGTGCTTTCATGTTAAAAACTTCTTTTTTCTGCAGTGAAGTGTTACCACCGCTCGTCCACGTTCGAATGGCACGATTCCTCCCATGTTGTCCCTTATATCTATTTCGATGTCCTGGAATCGGCGCTGTACGAGGGTACAGTATTGAATGGGGTCGAACACACGCGTCATCATATCTCCGTCTCTACCTTCCACGGGTACGATTCTCAACAGTGGAACTCGCGAGTCACCCACCATTCTTGATTCGATCAATGGACAGTACACGTACAACGAACTTAGACTTCTCGTGATGTCGGCGACAAACTCGACCATGTGTTCTCCGGCCGGAAAGATGGCCTGTTTGAATCCTAACATATTCTGTAACAAGGGACTGAGAATAACTTGATTGTTGGGTTTGACTTGAACGAACACTTTATGATTCACTTCGTTTAAACCGATGTTGAATTTTTTCTTGAGTTCCGTCCTGCTCTTTTTGGATTCCACGGCTTTACACAGACGTTTCGCAGACGAGTAATACCCCTCCGGCAATTCGAAATGATGTCGCTGTAATTCCTCGCTTTCTTGAAAATGAACAGCTACCCATCCTTCCTGTTTCTTTACGTTGTACCACGTATGCGGATACTGTATCTCTGCCAATCCAATCTCCCACGATCCGTCTAAATCCATCATATGAGGTAATCTCGTCGTGTAGCGAGTCAAGGTGTTGTCCGGATAATATTCCATCGAACTATTGCTGGGTAACATCAGATAAAACGTTATGTTTGATTGTCGGATTTGGCAAGAGGTATCCCAAACAGCTGCTCAGTAAAGCCGTCCACAGGTTACTGTTTTCTGTGCCGATCGTTAAATTGTAAATACTGACGACAATCACTGTATACAAAATCAGAATTTTGCACAGGAATACACGTGGTAGTTTCTTTCCGAAAGCAACCCAAGACCTTCTGCTATCCGTATCGGTCGGTGCCATCGATTCAACTGATTCACTTTGAGTGAACGTCTCGCTTTTGTAGATCCGAAGAAAATATCCAACTGTTGAATTTGGCAGGATAACCCAACCATTTGACGAGATACTGTAATCTCCTGCCTTTCTTTCTCTTCGCCAAAATTTTGTAATTCTGTAATTCTTCGGCATAAAATTTTCCTTCCAATTCTTCTCCGTGATCGTCTTTCACCACGTATACCGGGGGTCTGGCCTCGATGCATCGGACAACGGTAAACAATTCTTCCGTCCAACGAGGTAAATATCCTTTTTTAAAAGTTCTTTTGGCTTAAGCGAGTCGCACTCGATCTCCGGTTTTGAATTTGCATTTTGGAATCGAGCCACTTCTTCCATACAATCGTTTGGCTACCGAGGTCTGGTTAGCCCATGTCACTTCGACCGGTGGTCTACCGATACTTCTATGGTAAGTATGATTGTACGAGATCACCATGTCTTCCAAAGCATCCAAATACTTCAACGTTTCTCTGTGAGTAAAATATTTCCACATTTTCGTTTTTAACGTACGATTAAAACGCTCCACGATACTGGCTTTCGTTTCCTCGTTATGAGTCGTAAAGAAATGGATGTTACGATCTCTTAAAAATTTCTGGAACACTCGGTTGGTAAATTCCGTGCCTTTATCCGTCTGTAAACGAATCGGAAGTCTTCCCGACTTGAAAATGACATTGAAAGCTGCCACTAGACTCCGACCCGTCTTGTCTTTGAGAGGTACGACCCAGGCGTATCTCGACAACACGTCGATACAGGTAAGCAAATATCTATATCCATCGTTATAAGACGCAATCTTCGCTACGTCTACTAAATCCGCTTGCCATTGATGATCTATTCCATACACCACCACTCTTCGTCTGAGGAACCGTCTTCTAGTTGGTTTATGTAGAGTATATGCATCTTGAGTATGTAACCATTCTTTGACTTCTTTTTGCGTGTACCCTTTCGGTCTGAATTTATTAAGACCTCCATAACTCCCGGGATCAGGAACATGGTAATAGGTCGAGTCCATGACCTAAACTAACAGCGGCTGGATGTGACATTTCTTTTTAATGCGGTGTCCACGTCAATGCCTTGGGCGTTTTCGGTGTTTGCCATCGTTTCGGAGACGGACTTTGTTGTCTTCGTGACCTATCAAATCTTGTGGGACGTTAGCTTCTCTTAACGCTTCGCCAAACCTTTCCCATCCTTCCGGGTTAAAATATTTCCTTTTACGCAAGACGTCGTTGACTAAATCCATCACATTGCTTCCCTTGATGGTTTCTCCTTTAAACGTTAATTCTCCCTTCTCGTTCCACGTGATCTCTGGACTGGCTTTCATTTTCTTCAATAAAAGTTCTGCTTTTCCTTTGAGTGTTTTTGGAACACTGTCTATGACCTCTTTCTCCAAGGGATCTTCGGGAGTTGTCGGGAGTTCCGGGACGACAGGTCTGGGTCTATAATCATCGTGTATATTCATATAACGATAAAGAGACTGATCGTATAATTTCAATCGCTCCTCGGTAGGTAGATCGTCACGTTCCAAGATATCGTGCATCTTTCTATCTAAGGTATTCATGGCTCGGATTCGCTGATCGACCGGAGGTTTGGGTCGCTGCGGGATCTGAGTAGACGTATTCAAATACAAGATCTTCATTGTAACAATCCGGAGAGTAACGGTCCCACGACGGATACAATGGTTGCCAAGAGAGATCCCAAGAATCCTTTCTGTAAAATGACTTTTTTCTTTTTGAGACTGACCGTCTTTTTCGCCAGTTCTCGGAGTCCGCTTTTATTTCGTTTCAATTTATCTTTCTGTGCACGAGTTAACTCGACGTGTCCTTTCAAAATGTTATCAGCACACTCGCACAAACACTCGATGAGACTTCGATCGGCTTTCTGTATGAGATGTTTTTGAATACAAGGCTTTGCGTATCGTAAATATACTAGATTGTTGGCGTGTTTTCGGAGACGTGTCGAGACCATGTTCTCTCTCCCGTTTTCCGGCCAAGACTGACGTGACGCTGTATTCACCGACGTATTTATGCATCCACGTAAGCACTTTGTACTTCTCCCGGGAAAATATGGCTTCTCAATCTCAGTCGATCTGGAGTCTGTTGTTTCATGTCGATGATTAAATAGCCGTGAGGTTCGGCCGTTGCAGAAGCATAGGCATCTAATAAAAGATCCGCTCTCCGAGGAAACACTTGTCGAGCCAAACTATGAATCTGAGAAGAGTCTCGAGGATTCTTGAATAAGACCATGTAATGAGCATTGAGACTGATGGTCCTGTGGTGTTTACCCTGATGAAAGATGTTTTGTACGATATACATGACGCTGATGTTTCGATTATGACTCTTTTTAGTAAATAAAGAAGCCACTTGGTCATCGGTTTCTGTCATCAAATCATCGATGATAACCAAGTGTCGCCTACTCGAATCTAAACTATCGATATCGGGTAGTCCTTGTATAAATTCTACACCGTCCACGGTACCATAAAGCGTTTGGTATTCGCCATAACACCATAAAATTCGAGCAGGAAAAGGGCACATCATATGGTGGATATTAGCCACGAATCGTCTGACAAAGACCGATATCCCACTTCCCGTAGGACCGGCAATCAAACAGGTAAACGGATGAATCCAAGGCATGAAATGATTCGGATCGAATCCATCGGAACAATAAAAGATATTGGGGTCTTTGGTAGGATTACAATAGTAAGGTTCTTCTTGTTCAAGGACTGGGGTTTGCTGATCGGAAGGCCAACTCATGTCGGTTTGAGTGCTAGATCAAAACTGATCGTTGTGAATGTATACTGGGATATTTAACACAAACACAAATGAAACAGTTTCATATTTTATTTTACAAAAAGGCTCAATGTTTTGAGTTCTGGTTCTTTCTCTTCAAACAAAGGTATGATCTTCTTCAGTTCTTGCCATTCGTAAGGACTCAGCGTTATACCTCTCTTGGTTGGCTGTAAAGTCAGTTCTCCGTTAGGCACGAAATATTTTCTGACGTGAATGATAGGATAGGGTGCTTTAATGATGACATAAACATCTTTTCCCAGATGATATATCCAGTCCACCGGTTCTTTATCCTTGATTCTGGTGATCAAGTCGTCCACCACTTCTGTAGTACTGCACAACATTTTCCACTGCATTAACGACAGGCTGACTCCGGTCTTGGTGGGCACCGTTTCACTTTCCCAACATCTCAAATCTACTCTTTTACTGCCATTCCATTCTGTCAGCTCTGCGTAACGTCCTCCACCCAGTAGTACTTTCAAAGGAATATTGGAATCTGTCATGGCGTCTTGGACGATATCGCGCTTGGTCTGGTCTTTGGTTTTCTTTTCTTTACGAGACATATACATGATTCTTCTAGCTGGTCTATTTATATACATATCGGAGATGAACTGGATTGGTTCTTATATTATGAAACGTGAAACAGGATTGGCTATCTTTACGACATCGTGATTGGTTAACTTCTCCCGTTCCGATTGGTCAAAAATCTGACATTTTCATTGGTCAATTCCAACCGTTTCGATAGATCAACACGATGGTACACTGTCCAAATATGTGGCGCCCAATCCGGAAACTGCTCACAATAGGTACGAGTAAACGCCGACAATACGATCAGTCTTCCTTGGTTCACCACACCGTCTTCGAACATGGCAGTGACGATTCTCTCGTATACTTGGAAGGGGTCCATCGTACGAATGACTTCTCTGACTATCTTCACTTCCTTTTATACACGTGACAGGCTGGAGCTTTCCTCTATAAATAGAAAATGAATGTAAATTTAGTTAAATTTTATAATTAATTTTGTTAAAACATGGTTCTTCAAACACCCACTATGATCCGCGGTCAGGCTTTTAACGACCTGACAACCCTCAACGAGAGAGCATCCCCTATCCGCCACCTGGGGGACGCGCTAGGCAGCTCTGTGGGTTGAGCCCCTGTTACCAGGTACCTAGTTCTTTTTTTTTCTTTTTTTTTTTGTTATCGGTTAACAGACGACTCTAAAAAGAGTGGTCTGTTCATACATCAAATGAAAAGCTTTCCCACTGTAATCAGTCGAGTCGGTAAGCCGTTCATCCGATCAAATATCTAAGGGTGTCGTAGACACCCCGTCCGCCAAAACTTTACGTTTTGGATAAAAGTAGGAAAAGCCAGCTCGCTCTTGCAAGTAGGTGTAGACTTGGTTGTCTACAGAACGAAACCCTCTGTTGGTTCCGGAGCCAGAGTTCTTTGACAGGAGAACGTCAATGTATTTTTCTTTGTTGATGTCGTTGGTTCTCTTGTTGACCCCTTTACAGCTGTATTTGGTTTCGTCTCCAAAGCAAAAGTACGTCTTGCTACACAAGGCAATCATCCCATCACCACTGAATTCTGTCTTGAACAGTCCTGGAGTACTCTTGTCCCAAGCAGCCAGTTGTGGTGTGTCAGTACGGGGAAACCAATTCTTCTTCTCTGCTTCAAAGCGCCGATTTGATCACTTCCTCCAACTATCGCCAGAGAGAGCCATGTAGGCACTGTCGGTGTCCATTGCACAATACTGAAAATCACGGCGATCGACAAAGACCTCCATAAAATCCTAGTAAAATTCCAACATCCGAAGCTTGGCGTACTGGTAAACGAAACAGCCAATTCGCATGGGCAGGTCCAGGTGTATGGTCTTCTTACTCATTTCCACTTCGAACGTTATGTCACTCAGCTGGTTGCATCGCCGGAAAGAGGGATCTACGAGGTAGCGACTGATCTGGTGTTCCTGGCAGTAAATCACATCCGTGTGCCTTTCCTTGTTGGTCACCGTCTTGCCGTAGCTGGAATTTCCCCTCAGTTTCTCGTTTTCTGCAATTATCTTCTTATTTGGGTCGGCGTCTCCGGCTCGCCTGGCATTACTGACTTGATCTCCGAAGGGTCTGAAACACGCCGACGGCGTGTACTCCACCACCTGGTAAATCCTGGTGACTTTCAGTCCGTGGTTGACGTACCATTTCAGCAACGGGGATATTACCATGTTCTTCTCTCCAAACATGCTGCCGATTAACGACTTTCTAGGCTGCGGCATGATTCCTTTTTCTTCTGCATAACTCTTCATGTGGTCCCCAATGTCGTCTCTGGACACGTCTACGTTCTTAAACACTGGAGGCATTTCTGCAAATTTTGCCTTTAGGTCCTCCGGTACGTGCAGGTCCACTTCCAAGGCACCAAACAACTTATCCTCCATCACGGCTCTCATGATGTCGTCTTCGGTCATCGTGGCGAAACGATCACAGGGTCTCTGCCTCTGGGACACGAAGGTCTTGATTCCTTGGTCTTCTTTCTTTAACCGGTCCCATTCGCACTCCCACATCTGTTTCACTTGGTAGTCATTTTCTGTTATGTACTGTATTTTTTCCTGTGTTGTCTTGTATAATTCATCCAGGCTCTTTCCGTTCAACGGGTTTTCTGTCTTTCCCCGAGTCAGGCGACAACAATGTCCGTGCCACAGGCAGCCCTGGAACTCGTAAACTGTATTAGTATCCTTACAGTAACCATCCACGGGAAGGCGCCGACGTCCTATCAGTTTTTCCGTATCGTTCCCTTGGTGACGTATGTGGTGTCCTGTCTCCTGGGCCTCCCATTCCAACCACTCGATAGCCATCCGTTCGTACCTTCGAGGTGTCTGTCTTTTAATATCTTCCTGGCTCTTGCGACGGACGAAGTGACCCGTTGGCATATCCTGCATAATACTCCACAAATACAAGGCATTGGCGTCCACACCGTAGATCTTCTTGCACGGTTTTGGGTCTTGGTATTCTGCAGGACGGATGAAGGTCTGGTCTATCTCGTGGTATCTGTGGAAGACGATGCTGGGTCCACCCACTATGTTTTCTTTGTACAACTGGTACAGATCTTTATTCTTCTCGTCCGGTACGGTGAAATAATCGGACAGACCATCGAACATGGTTTTCAGTGTGAGTCCCGGTACGCTGATTCCGTGTTTAAACATGTCCACCTTCAATCCCTTGTAATATACAAACATCTTCTCGATGGCTTCCAGCATGGGCTCCACGTCTTTGTTGTTGTACCATATCAGGAACTCTTTCACGTTCTTCATGTTCTTTTCCTGCCAGACTTGGCGACACCGCTGGTACTCTTCGGGTGCAATGTTCTCGTTTTTCAGCGTACTGAAAAACGCCTGGTGTGGTGGTAACTCCGTCACTGCCAACTTGTCTAAACCGGTCATCCACTCGTATGGAAAAAACCCTTTCTCTTCAGTACAGCCGTAGGCTTTCAAAAACTGGGAGTAACTAAATCCGGGAGCCAGGTAGTTGGTGATGTCCAAAAATTTCAACTTCTCCGTCTTGATACACATGAAATTGTTGTTGCGTTTCACGGTATATTTTATCTTGTGACTTTCCACCAGACGAGTGAAAAAATCTATCTTCATGGCGTTCACGTCGTATTTCCCGGTGTTGAAGCCAATCACGGGTAATTCTTGGAGATGTCGTTCCAGTTGCTGCTTCAACTTGTACAGGTGATGTTTCTTTTCCTGGCGTTCTCGCTATTCGTCGTCTTGGTATTCTTCCAGGTCCCGGTCAAGTCTCTCTTGGATTTCTTCAAAGACACCAGCATACCTGGGCATCAGTAAGCGAAAGGCTTTGTCACTGATTTCTGTCAAATGTATCAAACAGGAATCCACGGTTTCACTGCTATCGCCTTCCGACACGAAACAAACTGGCTCTGTAAACTCCGGTACGTTGGAACACACGGAGACGCTGAGCAAAACGTGCTGACTGGTCCATTCCAATTTCTCAGATCTCGGTTTGTCTGTAGGTTGAAGCATCGCCTCTATATCGTAAGTGGCTCTGTAAGGGTAATATCTGGCTTCTACTGGGACTTGGATTCCTTCGTCCTCAAAACGCTGGAACACGGTCTGTGGTGTATGGTACACGCCGCCGGGATATTTGTACAGGACGTCACCGGTGCAGGTTCTCTCGTGTCTGTGTAAGTGTCCTACATGCTTCCACATCTTGTCACATTTGGAACATAGGTAGCTGTGACTGTATTTCTCAATGTCGCTGACATAACTGAAATGGTTGTCGTACAAATTCAGGTGCATGGTGTCCTGGAAACTGTAAGGAGAACGTCGTACCAATCTCGCCGCTATTTCGCCGTCTTCTGTCTCTTGCAGCTCGTACACACAGATGTTGACTTGGAACAGTGGTTCGATGTACGCCAAATCGTCTAAACAAATACCTTTGAAACCATCATCGGACATTTCTGTCTTCTGCAAATATTGACGATGGTAAGTCTTGGCAGGTACTTCTACGTCTGTTACGGCAAAACCACGGTGGACGGCCAAACACCGGAAAAAACACAGGTTGTCATCATATGGCCCATTGGATCCAGCAACCAGTGCGACGACACCACGGTTTTTCAAAATGAAGTCTGGTAACACGACTCTGGCTCCTATCGGGTGTTCCACCAACTTGTTGACATAGAACGTGGCATTTGTCAGTAAATGCACTACCCACTTGGTGTCGGGTCTCTGCTGCCGGATAAACTCCAAAATGTCGTGACGGCTCAATTCTTCTAAAAACTTCTCTAGGTCTTCTTAATTTCTAATCAGGCTTGGTACGTCGAAAAATCGGGCGTTATTCTGGCTGGAATGGAAGTATCTCAGTTCTCCGGTTTCTACGTTCCTCAGTACAAATCCAAACGACACGTTGATCTTGAAGGCCGTGGTCTGGAGTTCGAAAATGTGGCGAACCATGTCAGGAAAGGTGGCGGTTGTAATCTCGTTCAACGTAAAGTTGAACCGATCCTGGACACGGTTGCCGGTATTTTCTTCTGTCCGAATGGACTGCCAGTGTCTCAGGTGCAAAACCCTGGTATCGGGATCTTCTGGCAAAACGTCTGGTTGAGATGGACTGGTTGGACTCTCAGGTGGCGACACCGTCCAGCGTCTTTTTGCACTCGGGCCAGGTAGTGGCGAGGCTGGTCTCTTGACTAATTTCTTCATCCTGGGCTTGGCATCTGGCTTGGTATGCAACAGTCTGTGGCGAGCAAGGTTGTCCAATCTGTTGAAGTACTGCCCACAGTCTGGACACGTCAGGGTGTACCCGTGGGACTCCTGGTGGCGATTCCGGTTGTCGGCCCTGGCAAACTCCTTTCCACATACCTGGCAGGCAAAGGACTGGACTGGATCTGGCTTTCCAGGCTCACTCTGCTGGTGGGTAGCTTCGTGACGCTTCCTGGCATCCGGCCTGGCAAACTTCTTTCCACATATCTGGCAGGCAAGGGACTGGACTGGGTCCGGCTTTCCAGGCTCAATCTGCTGGTGGGACTCCTGGTGGCGTTTCCGGTTGTCGGCCCTGGCAAACTCCTTTCCACATACCTGGCAGGAATACGTCTGGTCCGCAACAGCATGGGTCTTCTGGTGGCGAAGCAGGTTGGTCTTCTCGGTAAAGGTCTTACCGCACTTCTCGCAAGAGAACATGGTCGTTACCTCATCAAAGGTTCAAGACGAAATGAGAGGTGCTGCACTGTATATATAGCCAGAACGCGGACGTAAAAGAGAGCACCCAAGGTGTCTTCGCTCACGGCCGCGTTTCCCGACATGTTTCAATCCGTTTTCTAATGGAAATTTCCACTGAAATTTTCCATGACGTCACATTAACGGGATTCAAGATGGATGCCTCCACGAACTCGGACCTGTAAGTGAGCACCCCTCCGGAAACGACCGAACATTCACGAAGAGTGAAAAATTGTTCCGAAGACGTCTAAATGGTTCCGAATGTTGGCGAAAACCCAGAAAATAGTTAAAATAATTATAGTTTTTTTTACTAAATGGTTCCAAAACCCCCAAAAAAGGAATTAAATTTAGAAAAATTATGTAAATATATTACTTGTTAAAAAAAAATAAGAAAAATTAGAAAAATTAGACAAATTATAAAATAATAAAATACTTACCTAACCCTAAAATAATCTTATCCGTAACACTAGTACCACTTCAAAGTCATAAGGGATTGAGCCCAATCCAGCATTTGAAACATGACTTTGAAGCAGGCTAGTAAGCAGAACTCGTGTTAGGGTAAACGATTGTCTTTAGGGTGCTTTCAGGTCTGAGTACAGTGCAGAGCAGCGTTGAGCAGCAAAGAGCAAGAGAAGAGCAGCGATGAAAAAGAGAAGAGTAGCGATGAGTAGCAAGGAGTAGCAAAGAGCGGGGTGGAGCAAGAGAAGAGAAGTGAATGCAATGAAATGGACCGCCGTTGCTAAGGCGGTTGCTAAGGACACCCCTCCATTGATCTAATGGTGACAAGCATCACTTGGAGGTAAGGGGACATAATCTAATCCTACCTTTGGTCATCACAGAAAACACCCCCAAATGAAAAGAGCGGAAGAAGGGAAGATAATCCAAACGTATACTCTCGGAATTCGACATAACAGTGAGGGTATCAGACCGATAAAAGATCCAGAGACGACCGAGAAATGCGGGAAAAGGGAGATAATTCACATGGCACATCCGGGTCCGTGACTTGCGTCACTTCCGTAAACAAATCATGGAGAAAACCCATAACTTCCGGTTGCGCATGCGCCTGACTTCCGGTTCCTGAACATGCGCAGACCACACGTCCGGGTCCTTGACTTACGTCACTTCCGTAACAAATGGCGGGAAAAACCACTACTTCCGGTAGCGCATGCGCGCAAACCACTTCTGGTACTTCCGGTTCCGGTTACGTCACGTCCTGTGACGTCATTTCCGGTTCCGGTGACGTCACTTCCGGATCCTCATGATCCTCCTCCTCTCCACCTCCTCAAATACTAACTGAACTGTCCCCATATACTACTAACCTTTACTAGTATTTCAATATTTCGAATCATGTTTAAAAGGACATTACAATTAGTAGCCCGCATTCCAGAGACTGTGGAAACATAAAAATAACAAATTACAATGTAACACCATATACATAATCCCTGTAGTTCTCTTTCCAAGAAATAACATGTACTTCCAGCAAGACAGTTCTCACTAATATATAAGATAATAATAACATACATGTACGTACATGTGATTATCGGCGAAATATTTGCAATTTCCACAGCAATAAAGAAGAAGTCACAGATCAGGCAAACAGTGCGAATAGCAATACTAGTACCTAGAGCAGATATTGTAAACCGGGGAATATTCGAGAAAGTTTCATTTTCGCCATTTTTCGCGATGAGAGATAAACTGCAAAAATGAAACCATGGCGATTAAATGTAACGGAAATTGTAATTTTAGTTTAGTTTAGACTTATTTATTTATAGTGGGTTGGGAAATAAGTTATGCCAACTTATACTGATCCCTCTCTACTTGGAGGGTGCGAAAGCGGCCCCTGTAGCGGCATTTTAGCCTACTCTTTTTCGAAATCTACAGAGGAATCTTTAGTGTGCTAAAGGTGTTGCTTTCCCTTAACACGGGACAGCCATTTTTCGTCCCCATCCGATCCGACGGACTAGAATCGTTTATCGAGACCATCCTCGCAACTGGTGTCGATAGGGCGTCGGAAATTTGATCCATGAAATTTTCATCCCGAACGGGAATCGAACCACTGACCTCTGGCTTCGTAGTCCGATACGCTAACCACTACACGACGGCGCCCCAAAAATTGTAATTTTATTCTTCTATATACACATGTTCCGAGCAAAAGAACGTGTTTACTGCTGTTTAGAGTAAAACGTAGAAACTTATCATACCAATGAAATTTCAAGACGACCCATAAACACATATAATCGATATACAAGATAAAAAAAAAATCTAAAAACAAACCATCAAAGTCAAAACTATCAACCACTAGATGAACCCATGCAGTTACAGCAATTCCATCATACCATGTTGAGCCACCAAACAGGTGTTTCCACTAAATATGCTTCTTAATCAATGATCAAGGACAATGTTGTAGGGCTTATCTACAAGTTCATGCCAGTACCATTGGGTCTAACCAAAATATCAATTCGAAGGCAATAGTGAATTCTTATATTTCCCGTTCATTTGACCATACCAACTAATACATTTTTTCCAAATATTGTTATTGAAACTAACACAATGCGGTGAAAAAAATATGATTTTGACAATGCAAGTGAAACGTTCAGTCACCATTTCGTCGTTCCTTACCTTGAAAATTGTGGAAGGGTATTTAAGCAACAGTCATGAGATGTGAGTAGAAGATTTGGAAATACCAAATGACATTATTGTGTAATTGGCTTATTCAGTATTTTTCAATTCGACAAAAACTATCGTGCGCATGATAATTGGTATCATATAATAGTTTAATAAAAGAAATGGCTGAGATAATACTGTGTTAATGAATCTGTTTGTTTTGCAGAATGTGGAAATGTCATAGGTTTCAGAGTACTTACTTCACTTTTCATATGACATACTCCAACATACTTTTAGTTTGAAATCAAATTCATCATCTAATGGAAATCTGGTCGCAGGAGATAAGTAATTATTATTCAGTTACTATACATTTGCTTGATTAAGTAAATTGAATTCTGGAAATATGTCATAATCTTTTTTTAATTACTACAGTCAATCTTCAGCAAAGAAACCTATTGGAGCATCTTAATACAATATCCATCTGTTACGATTGTAAGATACAATATGTGGGCCCTGAAAGATAATTATAAAGTTCAAGGATAGTACGATTTATACTTTGCAGCATCGTCCAATAAAACAGTTGGTGCGTCACAAGTTAATGTTCGTGCATTAAGTCTCTCCCGATTTTGAATCTTGGCTTACTTTGAACTTATCTCTAATATCAATTTTACTATTTTTAAAGCAGGTATAATATTAAGATTTATTACAGCCTGTTTGGCTCCGAATATTTTTGTGTTAATCGTAGTATTTGTGAATAGCATTGAATATTATGATATATTATTACATGGTTATTTCTCTATTGGCCTTGTTATACATGGTTATTTCTGTATTGGCCTTGTTATTGGTCCGAGGCTTGCTGTATTGGCCTGAAGCGGAGCCGAATGCCAGTACAGCTGACCAAGGACCAATAACAAGCCAATACAGAAATAATCATGTAATGATATCTTTATTAATTAACTAGTTCTGACAAAGTATATCTTTGAGGAATTTTAACTCTTAAAATTCGTAAGGATATGAGGGATTTAAGATAGGAAAATGTACATTCATTCAAAGATTGGATTGAGGGTTATGAAAGATATTACTGAATAATTTATGTAATAATATCATATTAAAGATGAGATTTTGAACTGCCCATGCTGATAACATCTCTTTCTTGTTTTTGTGATCAAGGCTAATTAACCGAAACTTTTATCCATTAGTTAATATTTTGGTTATGTTTATGCTTGGCTTGTGTATTTAATTTTTATTTACTCCATTCGATAGGACACTGACCCTGTGCCATTGGATGTACCGTAGCCGTTTTTTGCTCTCAAAGACTATTTACATTTTATTTGGCTTTTCAAAAAATTGTTTTTTGAAAAGTGTTAAAATCAAGATTAAAAACAATTACCAATTTATAAATATATAATACTCTATGACGTCCGAAGGCCCCAGCCCATTCTAACATAGGCTATTTGATTGACTATTTTGTAAGTTAAATGATAAGACGGCGGACGGATGTGGATTTTATATGCATTAGAAACAAACCCATGCCATACGAAAACGTTAATAAAAAGTGATTAATATTCTTTATCTTCACAAACTTTCGTTTTTCTGTCTTTCAACTTGGTACTGAGTAGATAGAATACAATAATTTAGTACTTTCGTTCTTGTGCAATTTTTAAAACCAGTTTTTAATTTGGTGATAATTTAGTTACACACAATTTAAATCACAGCTCCTTATTCCAATTTATAAGTGATTACTTGTACCGGACAACCATTTTGTCCTAATCCCTGCTTCAGATTAACAGGAGAAAAGACCGTCATGATAGACGTGTGGATTTGTCATTTGGACAGATCATGCTATATAAATTTTTCCTGGCAAAAAGTGTTTGTCCCCCGGAATAAATATATATCTTCTTTGGTTATACTTTAAACATATTTTATTGTCATAAATATAGACAAATGGATAAAAAGTTGTAAGAGCTTATTAAGTCTTTCCAACATATATACAACACATTACATGTGACAATACATTATACATGTTATATAATAAATACAGTCATTGAAAGCATAGATATATAGGTCACATGGCGAGATGTGAGAAAAAAAGAAAAAGAAAACAAAACAAAATATGATGCAAGGGATTTGTCTTCAGTGTCGTGTCACTCGTGTCATTCCTGGATCAAATCAATTATAAACATTTTTTTTGTATCAATAATATATCTTTGAAAACATTTGAAAAGCCTACAGTTTCGTTAAAAATCTAAATGAACGTTACCATACAACATGTTTTTAACAGTAGGTTCAATACCAAGTGCTAATATATCACCAAATAAACGAATTCTTTGTGCTCTATGTATACTACAGTGTAAAAAGTCCACGCGCACCATGTTAAATCTATATGGATATTTTATGATGCATTAGTACGTTTCGTGAGATGTTAAAACCAAACAAAGGAGTTGTTCACATCATTAAAGACGCAAAAATAGTAAACGGGACAGGAAGGCTATGTGAGTGACGGGTACGCGTATTTCTATTCAATACGACTGCTATAGTTTTGTGTAATTTTGACTAGATTACAACATTTTAATTTTTTTTTTTGGGGGGGGGGGCTCCTTGATCATAGTTTGACAATTGAATAGATAGTCAAATTTCATAATTATTCTTTAATTTTCATTCATTATACCATCAACGATTAATCTGAGATTATAGACAAGGACTAACAAAGGTAACCCACTGAATTCATTCTAGGATAACATTGGTGAATGTATATGGGTTAGTTTCTTTCAAGTTATAAATTTTGATGCCCATTTCGTCGATTCACGACGCATCAGTTGTGCTAATGGCTTACATTGTACAATGTAGAAAACCAAAACAATAATCCAAAACATTGAAGAGTAGATTCTTTACAAAATGGTCGAAATTGTAAAGCAAAACTATCTAATTATAGGACAGAACATATGAACGTTCCAAAAGTGAATGAGACAGGGATTTCCCAAAGGGGACCTCACAGCTATTTATAAAATGGATAGACAAGGTTACCATGAAATCAGAGAATGTATAATTTAAATCATTTTATTACGAGAAAGAATAATTTATATATTGTTTATCCGCAAGTTGTATTCCAATCCATGAAAGCATATTAAAGTTATTAGCCAAAAGATACATATGTAGTGAACATTCTAGTTTTACCTTCGCAGTATTTTCACCAAACCTTGGTTTCAAAAGACATGAAAGAACAAAATCTTTGACCCAAAAACCGCTGAATTAATACGAGTTATTAAGGATGCTCGCTGGTCGTCTTTTGGTCTTTTTGTCAGATTTTCGGAATCCTTGGGTTTTATCCATTTCTTAAACATTAATTTTTTTCCCATGAACCCCCACTTTTTCTTCTATAATTTAATCATATATACCTTAAAATGGTATTTGACAAAATTTTATGAAATCCTTTTTATTTTTTCATACCTTTTTTAGAGACTCAAGTTGCCAATGCAAAGACAATGAAAAATCCAGAGAAAACCCATTTACTGCAAATTTTCAAGGCTTTATAGCTCTAAAATGAGCACATGAACCTATATTTTTTTCTTTTTTCTTGCTTATTTGTTTACTATTCATATGTTCTCTCAAACTAAAACACCTATTTCAAATCCTATTTATTTCCTATTATACCAGCGGTCATCCTTAAGAGGGTACAGAACACCTAAGGGAATTCACTCATAAAAATCGACTGAACATTTTAATCGCATACTATTAATTAGTTAAGAGAAATCAAGCTACTAAATGATTAAAATTAGTGTTTGTCAAACTGCTATATATTCAATGAAATTATTCCCGTAAATTGTGTGGTTCAAATTTCTTGAAATGTTTATATTATTGCCAACAGGTCATAATAAATGTTTCGTCGAAAATTTATGAGAATTAAAGGAGCCAAATCTATTTTAGTCAAAGTGTTGAGTATCCCCTTAAATAAATATTAAACTCAATAACTAAAAAAGCACAACTATGCCAATATGAGATTTGTGCCATATTGGACTGGGTATCTTGGAACTCTCTTGATTTATCCTATCCATCACTCTATGAAAACAACGGAGGTCTGTCATTCTGGGCAACACTGTCGTCTGACAGGAGAGAACAATGGCACCAGTCAGGCCTCGTGTCCCAAATAGAAATTTGCTGATCGAGGAACAGGTGACGGATGACCTTGTCGATGAGTATTTTCTGGCAGTTAATTAATAAAGGTATCATTGCCTAATGTTTTTCATATTGTCATATACATTCATAAGTGACCTATCAACCGGAAACAAATTCTTTCGGACGCAAGGCTTAAAAGAGCGACATCTATGTTACAAAATGTTTACCAGAGAGCATAGCAAAGATTAATATTGACATAATTGCAATAAACCTTTACTCTGAAGTGAGAAGACATTGATTCATATTATATACTATCCAGAATTCGTGACGCAATTTAGCAACACAAACAGTAATAATTTCAATAATCCAACATTAGAAAATGAACATTGATAAGTTTTAATTCTCAAGATGTAATGGTCATTAAGATGACAAAAACAAAGAAAGCCGTCTAATTTAATGTTATCCCACGCGAATTTATTTTCTATTACATTGTACAAAAGTAAAATGCATCAACTGGGATAAGCAGATTAGAAAAAAGAAAGTAAACATTTCCATCAAATCTTTGCCCTCATTAAACATGTAATTAGGTGTACAGTTTAACTAATGTCATCTTGCTATGCTGTCTAATTATCTACGATATATTCTAATTATGCTGATGAAAACATAAAGAAGTCGTTACCTAAAAGCCTTTGATATGGCATAGTACAAATACGTAGATCATTCGGTAAAAGTATATAGTACATGTATTTTATGTACTATTTCAAAACCCCGGCCCAACTTAGTATAATTATGTTCAAACGGTGTTTAAGTAAACAAATGTTAGCTGTCCCGGTATCTCTTCTTTAAAATAGTAACAAATTGATATCTGCAAAGTAAACAGTATCTACCCCACACACAATTATCCTCAAGGGTGCTTTTCGACTGACAGGTTTCTCGTGTTTGCACCGGAACATGCCACTTTGGTTAGGTAAAGGTTCATATCAGCGAAAACAAGTTGTAACTGTTATACATGCGTGCTTATTGTTACTGTTGAGACATGTTGCTTGAGTTGATAATCATGATAACTGTAACAGATTCATTGTACGAAATTTGAAGGTAGTTGAAATATTGACCTCGGTAAATACACTGTGTACATGAAAATTAGAAAACTTCTTGACATCGGTCGGACATTATTTTATACAAACTGTTCTTTTATTGATTTTGGGACATTTAAGGAAGTTCACGTTGATTTAAATAATGCTGTGATAATTTATGCCTTTGGAAAATTTGGATTGAGTTGTTTTTTCGTATTGTCCTTTTTTTTAGTTTTCAGGTTTTTTGTATTGTGTTCATGACTTGTCGGTTTATTAACAATTCACCTGTATGAAGTTTCTATCCAATAAATATGGCTAGATATGGTTCGATTTCAATCTCCTCTTTCTGGAATTTATACCGTATCGGACGTGATCAACGGCTTTTACAACGGTGCCAGTAACAAGTAAGTTCCTGTTCGATCATATCCCGTACATTGTTTGGTGAAGGAAGTTGACATAGCTGTTGCCTTAGTTTTTTGGTGTGTTTCTCAAATTCCCGTTGTAAAATAGTGATTTGTTCATATTTTTTTTTACTTATATCTAAGTTTTTCTCTGTGTTACTACACTAGTGAATTAGACTTGTCTCTGGTCGTTTACACGTTCCTTTGGTTTTATTGTTTGGATTTTATTTTACTGATATTATGTGTCTCCTAGCTGGTCATTTTATTATTACTTACATTTTTTGTTAGGGGAGAATGTGTCTCAGTTATTTTTGTATTCAGTTAATAAAATTCCGAGGTTGCTGATGAGAGGTAACTCCTTTAAAATGCGTCGTATACAGCATAGTATAAATTTACTATATCTAATATTAGTATCTTTGGATTGTTATATTTATAAAATTAATGAGAACAGATAATCATTCGGATATTACCGAACGTGCACTTAAATGGTGAAACCTTCATTCGCATTCACACCTTTATGTGACATAGATCTTCTTTTCTTTTTTTTTTTTTTGGCAAACTGTATTCTGACCTGTGTATTTTAATTTCGAGATTTTCTTCTAACATGTCTATCTTGAGTTAGAATATTATAAACTCAAACACCATATTCCTTGCGATCAGTTCTTTGGATGAACCAATATATCGGAAGAGTACAAAAATACAAAATTAGTTAACATACAGATCTAAGCAACACTTTTTAACCGATAAAAAGCAGTTTGGTAGGTTAGAAATATGTGATTAGAACATACACACATATATGTTGTATAATAAGCTCACCTTTACTAATACATGTGTTTTCAAATTTTGCTTTGTTTCTTTTCTGGTGATTTAATGATAAATAATAGATTCACACCATTCATAGCAGTCTGACTTTAGAACCTTTTCATATTGATCTTCCGAACACGTCAAAGTGATATTAGTGTAAAAGTGCTCAACTATTAAAGACACCACCCCGGACATAATCATGATGTATAACGTTACAGAATTATGATTAGATATACTCATCACTCATTTAACAGTCTGGCCAATACATCACTGTCAACACCATTGTAATGCCTCATTTGTGCTGTTCATTTTAATTCATTACCTTTTTGAATCCCTTGTTACGTATGTTTTTCCATCAACAGTCGTCCATGGTTAAAAATGGCTATTACATCTTAAGTACTTTCTCAACTATATGTTAACACCTACAACACCAATGTTATTCTCCGAGCTATATATTTGTATTTGACTCTTATACAGCATGAAATTGCAAGTGATTTTTCGGGAATATATTAGGAAAGCCTAGAGAACCGGGCAAGGATAATGTGTGTGGTTTTTATAGTCTATTTTGTCTCACTAATCATGAAATACACCGGTCGCCATGATAACTCAGATTGCAATGATTTCAGTGGCGTATAACACCGATAAAACAAAGTCATCTTTTTTTCACAGTCCAATATCGTCTGTGAACTCTTATTTTAGTGCATTAAGGAGTTACAGAAGAGATAACGTACTGAAGCAGATTAAAAGACATATTTTACATTGATAGATAGACGTTCCAGGACATCAAGAAACAATTTGTTACGTCTTCTTCTATAACAAATCAAGAAAACAGAGAACAAGATAAATTTGTTTCAGCAAATATAGTCATGCTCGAGTCGTTTTGACTTAAGAGAGCTTTGACAGGTTTAATTAACAATGTATCAGTGTTATGTAACCTTCTAGTGTTGAAGTAAAATAAATTGCACTTTTATACAATTTAATAACAAATGAAATAAAGGAGGTATTTATATTTGTAAAAACAAATTAATACCCCATGCCGCTGTTATTTGTTTCCTGTCATATATTCAATTGTTGTGGTCGTCTCGTAGTGTATTTTAAATACCTTGGGGCATGAGGGAATTTCAGATTTGATTAAATATTAAAATAGAAAGGATCTAACCTGTACGTTTGCTTTAACTAGTTTAGTTAGTTTAAACATATTTTATTGTCTAATAAGAATTTGGATTGGATACAAGTTATAACAACTTACATAAATCCTCTCCATACAATATATATATACAATGTAAAGACGGACAGCAAGTACACAAATAATATAGTAAATAAATATAAAGCATACAAAAGTATTGTAATAAATGTAAAAACATGGACATATTAGGTTTGGGGGCGGGGGGGGGGGGGGGGGGGGTTGGTGTGAGTACATCTATATAAAAAAGTTCTTATTTGATGATCTATGTTATAATTCTATAAAACGTTTTGTTTGGTGTATAAATCTATGAACATTTTCAAAAATATTTTTATTCACTTCGTCACTCAACATATCTGATCCAAATAATATATATTCTATTGTATGGTTTGGTTGAATATTATTAATTAATTGAACTCGGGGATGTGTATATAGGGGACATTCTAGAAAAAAAATGTATAGCATCCTCCAACGGGCACCCACAGATGCATTAACCAAATTAACTCTAAATAAATCAGCTTTAAGTGGACTGCAACAATGACAAAGTCTAGTATGTAAAATATTTATTTTTCTAGGTCCAATGAGATAATAAAACGGAACCAATGATTTTTCTCCTCTAACAGACTTGTTAAAACTTGAAATTGAGGGAATAGATCTTATGCTTTAACTCAAGACTTTTTATCTCAATTATGGGCGAGCAAAAAAATATTTGGAAAACTAAAGATGAGTGACGCATCTAAAGTTAATAGAGGGCCGTGACAATTACCATAAAAGGCTTGGTGAATAGCTTGCGTTTTATTGTCCACGCTCTAGACAGGAGTTAATTATTCGCCCGAGAAGAACTTTACTATAAGAAGGCGTTACCGTCTACTGCAGTTGAAAAGACGATATAAAAAGCACGTGCAAGTTCAAATTCTACCGCATACCTATAGTTAAACTTCGTCTCCGCGCTCGACTGATACCTGTTACGTATTCGTTTTTTTGTACGTTGCCCATTTTTCAACGATTTCTTATCTTTTATTTTGGTGTTTCTGGTGTTAGTTATGGGTTCATAGAGGTGAAATTACCCTGTTGGCGCGTATGCCTCCGTCTCGGCGCTCGAATGATACGATGTTACTTATTCGCTACTTATTTATCCGTATTCGTTTTTTATACGTTGTCCTTTTTTATGATTTCTTTTCTTTTAAATGATACCCTGTTACTTATTCGATTTTTATACATTGTCCCTTTTTAATTATTTCTTTTCTTTTATTTTCTTGGATTCGTCGAAGTAAAATTACCCTCTTGGCGACTATCCCCCGTCTCCGCGCTCGACTAATACTCTGTTACTTATTCGCTACTTATTTGATCCTCATTCGTTTTTTATTCGTTTTTTATACGTTGCCCCTTTTTGAATGAGTTCTTTTCTTGTCTCTTTTGTTAGTTATGGATTCATGTGGTGAAATTACCCTGTTAGCGCGTATGTACCCGTCTTTGCATAATGATTCTCTTTAACGTTTAATTTATTTCCCAAATTAAGAAACATGGTGTAAATTGTTACCGAAAAGGGAGTAGTTTGAATTTCAAAATTACGTCCTAAAACCAGAAGTATTGGGTACCGCTTAAAAATCCCAATTATATAATAATGTCACCATACAATCTTCGTATGAACAGATGAAAATGAAAGTTTTGGCATTTAGCTTTCGTTTAAAGTTATGTTAGCTGTATGCTGTCTCTGTACATTAAACTTGAGACTAGAAAGCGTACAAAGCTTATTTGCAGTATTAACATACATTGTATTATTGTGCATGAAGGAATATGGTTATTGCAAGATACTTGCTAATTGAGGTAATGCACTTTGAGTGTTTTATATGTTCAGAGTCTATGTGCAGCGGATACCTTTTGGAAAACTTGCTCAAATTAGCTCTAGTTATAAAAAATGTCTGCAATCATTTAAAATGGATTTCATTTTCAGGTGTCAATTGAAGGCAAACCATGGAAGCAAAAAACCAGAAAACCACGAAAATATAACTCATCTGAATTTTTTTCTGAGACAGCAGGCTTCCAACAAAAATAAGTCAGACCAGCCACACAGTTTTCGATATGATGAAAGTCACAGTCATGACAGTGAGGTTGATGACAAATCGGTAGAGGTACATGAAATGTTACGACAATGGGAACAGGTCCAACATCATCTTAGATATTGGAACACTGTTACGGTAAATCAATTTGTGATGATGACCGTATAATGTCCTAAATGATGACAAAAACTTATTCCTGGTAAACACATGGTTAAGAACCTTTTGTGACAGCAGTAATCCTCATTGTCGAAAGTCATGGTAGCTCGCGTATGCCCTTGAATATCGGATAAGTTGAGAAACTTAGAACTTACATAGGAGAGAGGAAAAGAAATGAATAAAGGCATCAAACAGGCAAGTTATTAAAATCCGATAGTCTTACATTGAGACGGTAAACACGTTTTACAGAATGATTTCGCCCTGAAATAGGTTAATTTGTGGCTGGCACACTTGCCTCTTTCAAAATATCTAAAACAAAAGTTGTTCAAATTAAGAAAAGAATGACCAAGCAAAGAATGTTATAAAAAGTAAAAATATATCGACAAAGTAGCGAATAGGGAATGAATAGCGAATAAAAATAGTAACGAATAAGGAATAAGTAACGAATGAGGAATAAGTACCGAATATGAATAAGTATCCAACTTGACGACCCTTGCAAACCATAGAATCCCCATAAACTGTGGAAAATGGACAAGTTAAGAAGGAAGAGAATTTACTTGTGATTGTAAATTCTTTTAGTAATGCAAGGTTCCAAATCCCATATCAAGTTGTTGGATTAAAATGGATGTGTATAAGTAGTCGTATTCATTAAAATCAATCCGGTAGTTAATTAAAGACAAATCCCTCTATTCAGATCTACCAATAATATCGTCTTTAATTTTTATTTTCATTTAACCTATTAAGTAAAAGCTTTAAAATCAGCCGATAAAAAATGGGGTCACCGACCTCGTTTTCGATTTATAACGCCATATTTTTCACAGAATTTAGAAATCGGAACCTGTAGTTATTAACAGTTTAATATTTTATAAAAAGTCCTTATCACATGAAATTTGTTTGTTTTGTTAACTATAGTTATGATAGTGTTTGTAGAAATTCTATTATTGGTATTACCATCTTCTGAAGGACGAATGATAACGATATGTTGATATAAACAATTTCCCGCCTTTTTTGTGATAAAATATCTATTTTAAAATCCAGTATTGTAACAAATTGACAAATGTTTTTCGATGAGAATTACATAGAATATTCATTTTTGTTTATTCAACGAAATAAAAAAATAAAAACGTTGAGTAACCGTACTGTAAAAAGAGATATTTCGAAGAAAAGGCAGAAAAAAATAAAATGTCGGGAATAAATTGCGCCAATTCTGAAAGCTTTTAAACGTGACAGAGTTGGTGATGTTTTCACGAGTTATATGGACTAATATAATTTTCATTAACTGTCTACGGACGCCGACGACAACGGCATGCTTATATCATAATACGACCACAAACATTTGCGGTCGTATAAATATGAACTGGATATATTCGGAATTCTAACGGAACATATAGTAATTTAAGTGTACTGATGCTACATACAGTTATAAAAGAATTGTCTATGTTCAATGATTTCGGGTGTACCATATTTTTAGGTTTTATTTCTCTTTTTTTGTCATGAAAAGTAATGAAATGTTATTGATAGTAACACCAAAAAAAAATGTAAGAGAGTGGTAAGGAGTATGCAATACGACATTCACAATTGAATTCCGTCAGTTAGTCGATTTCATGTTCACTAATTATACTTTATTACCTGCGATATATGAATTTTTGTCCTGATAGTTCAGAACGGATAATTTTTGTTCATATTTATTTTATTTTAAAGGTTTAAGACGCATATGATTAAATACGGTGCATTTCTATCTTAAAAATCGTTAAATGTTAACTTTCTTGAACCTTCCATTGATTGCAACCGTCTTTCTCTTCCCGTTGATCAACGCAAGAAATTCAGGGAAATCGCGACGTCACGAGCTATTCACAGCATAATACCCTTGCGCTGCTCTATGCGCAAAAACAATAGAGAGGTTTGTCTATAAGTCAGTAAAGGAACAGACTGTATTAATACAGTAGGAAACAAGCCCTATGCCATTTCTTAAAGAGTTACTCAATTGTAAATGACAATTAAATGTCCGTAATGAAGATAAAATACAAGCCCTAGAAAAATAATATTTGTGACGGAAATAATTATCTCTCTAGAAAATAAATGTACCGTATGTCATTTTTAACTGCAAGTCTTTTTCGTGTATCTCATATCCCACAGTAAAATGAAAGTCCCACAAACAAATGTGACGTTGTGAATATGTGGAAGTTTTATCTCCAAAATTTTGAACTTATTTGACTTTTGGGATATATATCAAATTGTTATTTGAAAACTGTTGTTCCTTACTTAATGACACTTCTTAACCCTAGAGGAAATTATAATCCTTATCTTCGTCCTATGGGCTGTTGTCGCATTGAATCAGCTCGTTTCCTTACGTTTTTATACAGATTTTTTTCCCTTTAATGATGTTTTTACTAGTCAGTGTCTTATTTGGTTTTGAGACAGCCCATTGGCAAGGAGTTTCCAAATTGGGATTGATTAATGAAAGACAGTCTGAGTGTTTTTACTAGAAACTGCAATTTTATGATTACTTAAATTAAGCAGTAGACAGCAACTGTAAGCATCAATTTCCTGTTTGTTCCTGTAAAGGAAATAAATGAAGACATTTTGCTATAAACAATATCGTTTAATTGAAAAGGATTGGCTACATGAAAAGATCATTTGTTATGACATAAACAAAAAATAGAAAAAAGGAATTTTGTGGTCACAATGTTTGATAGTTGGCAGTTTTATATTGCAGTATTTTATTGATTAACATGCTGATGATAATGAGTTCACCAAGGAGTATCTAGCTCGGGCATAGTTCTCTCCTTAGATGGTTTACCATTTCGGTCATGTTGGGACTATTGTTTTGGTTTCCAACATTTTAGACCTTGAGCACAACTGATGAGTCGTAAATCGACGACATATTGTACATTAAGATTGGTATATATGTAAAGTCAAGAAATACCAAAGAGATATTCGAAGGAGGCAAAAATCGAAACAACTGACAAACTCCGGAGAACAATGAAGACAGGACCAAAACAATACATGTACTACAATTAAAAACTAAAAACATATGAACAACATGGACCCCACCAAAAAACCGGGGGTCGACTCAGGTGCTCCGAAAGAGTAAGCAATCTCTGCTTCAAGCAGGACACCCGCCATGCTGCCCATGTCAAAATCCCGTATGAGGAAAGGATAACATCAATAGAAGGTTCATTTTCATTTGGGAACCCTGTCTGAGATACTTTTCTGTCAGGAGCCGGTCTCTATCCAAGAAGTCAATGTATATGTCACAAGCTTTGGAATAACGTATGGCTTGTGAAATATATACTGCATGCGACGGCGCTTCTGGAATATTGCCGCTCAAAAATGGGAAATTGACGATTGGAAAGTCAAAGTCATCCCGTTTGTCGTGAAGTTGTGTATTCAACCTTCCTCTGGTGTCAATTTCGAGGTGAAGGTCAAGATAATATGCAGACTTGGCAGTGTCTTTGGTATCCTTAATTTCGAGCCCATTGCGATAGATGAGATGTAAGAAATTCCCAAAACGTGAATTGTTGAGTGATAAAACATCATCTATGTAGCTGAAGCTGAAATCAAAGGTACGGGCTAACTTCTGTTTTTCCTTAAGAAGCCCGTCAAGGAAGTCTGCCTCATATGAGTAGAGGAACAGGTCGGCTAGGAGTGGCGCACAATTAGTACCTATATGAATGCCAATTGTCTGTTGGAAAACACGTCCACCAAATTGAACAAATATGTTGTCGATCAAAAATTCAAGCATCAGGACAATTTCGTCCTTTATATATTTTTTGTTAGACTTAGAGTGGTTTTTAACAAAGTATGATTTATCTCTACCAATGACAAGGAATGTGTATCTGCTGTTGCCATTTTTATTTTGGAAGCATCGATTGATTAGATCTTTCAACTTCTTCAGTTTTGAATGAGGAATGGTGGTATAGAGGGTTGAGAAATCAAATGTTGTTATGCTGTTACAAACTGAAATGGACTGAGATCGTAAAATATCCTTTTAAATCTTTGGAGTTCTTTAATATCCGCATTTGTTTGATACCACTTCTTGAATAGCTTGTCTCACAATAACTTTGGAGGCCCGTTTTGACAGGTGTTTAAATAGAACTTGGAAGTTGAGACAATGGTTTCGTGAAACACTTAACAGATCCAGCTATAAAGCCTTGTTTGTATGGACATTTATGTAACTTGGGTATCCAGAACAAGGTAGGAAGATTACAATCATCACCTTTGATGGAAATACCAATAGTCCGATCTATGATTGTCGGTTATTTCTTCCTTTGAAAGTGTAGTAGCTTTATAGGTAGGATTTATATCAAAGAATGTATTACATTCAAAATACTGACTGCAGAATTAATGAAGATCATGTTACTAGACTTACTTGGTTTGATGTATATATGATAGAATATACGGAATATTTTTTTAACAACAACAACAACAACAACAACAAATAGTAACAAAAAACAAAACAACATATGCACACACGCACAAAAAAAGATTATTTTAATTTTTCTGCAAATAAAAGTTATGGGGCTATCGATTTCATAGTCAGCTTCTCTGTTCACAGTGGAGAATGGGGATTTAACGTACAAAATTAAGAATTACATACGGAATAATTAAATTTACAAGACTCACTTAAAACACTTTTTTAGTCTAAATCTCTATCTCATATTTATAAATATTTCCGAAAGTGTATGTATTTGATGAAACGATCTTGAAAAATAAACAGCTTTAAGTCACACTTTTTCTGAATTTCACCGATGATGTATGAGCTAAAACTTATATCATACAAACGACCGCGGTGGTTCCGTGGTAGCATATTCGCCTCGAGTGCGGACGGTCAGAGGCTCCATCCCCGCCTGGGTCTAACCAAAGACATTAAAATTGGTATTTGCTGATTCTGCCCCAACCTCGCGGCATCTAGAAGTAAGAGCAAAAATCGACTGGCCGGCTCGGAGTCAGTATAATGTGCCCGAGTTCGGTAATATGTCTTCTTGTGGATAGTTACATGTACTTCGTGAGCTAGCACATTAAAAATCCGTCTCAGCGTGTTTGTCTAGTACAAAGCAGGGATCATATTCATTATCATATCAACATGTTCTCGTCCTGATATGCACCTGGCTGCCACTGGACGTTAAACAAATTATCCATCCAGCAATTATATCAAACACACCACTGTTTGTTATTCCACCACAATGATTAGAGAAGGGTATTTGTTTTGTATTTTCTCCACCCTTACTGTTTACGGATTATTTCACGTATTCATTACAACAGACTGCCAACATGATTCTCCAATATAACTGTTTCTCTAACCAAATGTCCTAAAAATGCCTCAAGGATGAGATAAGTGAGGGAACATAGACGGCTGTCAAAAGTAAACATAAATGTTGATTGACCAAAGGAAGATAATCAAGATGTTTTTCATGTGCTACATTTTCTGGAATGTATAAAGTCAAATCGAATCCGTACTTAGAGTATAACATGTATAAATGCTAAGAGTAACAGATTCGTTGAAATTTTGTCGCATTGAAGCTTATTTCACATCTTAATTTTGATATTAAAATGGACAAATATACCTAAGGAGTAATCCAAAAAAACGCAATCCATTAGACAGACAAAACCCGGGAAGACAAATAAACAACCACAAGCACAACAAATAAACACTGAAAACTAAAAAAACTATAAAAACCAGGAGTGAACCCAGGTGCGCCTGAAGGGTAAGCAGTTCCTGCTCCGTATACGGCACCCGTCGTGAAGTTGAACAAAGTAAATCCGCTGGTAGTCACAAATCCGTGGAGGTACATGAAATCTTTATTATCTTATTTTTAATCTTTAATCCAGAAAATATTTAAGATACAGTTATTTCCAAACCTAAGAGTAAAGTATGCGGATAAGACTTAAAGAAATCACGGGATAACATTTAACATTTACATGTGAAAATAAAAAAAAGGAGTAAATGCAAGATTTTTATCTTATAAAGTATAAGATATTTTATAAAAACTAGATTATATATATATAAGATACCTTATATATTATATGAGATATCTTGAAGTTAGAATAAATAGTAAAACGGCTTGCCATAGGTTCTCGTCCTGAGATACATGTCATATACGTTATAAGGTTTTTTTTATCTGCTGAGTCTAGCGTCTGTACATTGATATTGAAATATCTGTTATTTTCAATGGATTATATCGCAGGACAAAAAATACATTAAATTATGCATAAGAATAAATGCCCTTTCAATCATACGTAATTGAACAAGTATATATGGGCGAAATATAATAAATATTTCTTAAATGGACATGTCATTTGGCTATCGACTTTAATCACCATCCTTAGCTGAAATGATTTCTGTCTGTATTTTAGTGTTTCCATAAGCACCAGGGAATATAACTGCATCACAAGTATTCACATTGAATAGGTCTGTATCGTGCAGTGGTTGATGATCAGTTACTATAATGTATGTTATATATCATGTATATGTCTGGGCTGAAGTAAGTCGGTGATTATCAAGTGTAAGAAATAGGATATTTTATATCATTGACTTTTCTGAATCCATTTACACTGTAACTGAAACTTTTGAAGAAGCGAAGAAATGATTATTGTAAAGTGTTTAAGGATGATCGCTGGTCTAATGGGAAATAAATAGCATTTGAAATAGTGTTTTAGTTTGAGAGAACATTTGAATAGTAAACAAATAAGCAAGAAAAAAATATATCTTCATGTGCTCATTTTAAAGCTATAAGGCCTTGAAAATTTGCAGGAAATGGGTTTTCTCTGGATTTTTCATTGTCTTTGCATTGACAACTTCAGTCTCTCAAAGATGTATGGAAAAGTAAAAAGGATTTCATAAAATTTTGTCTAATGCCATTTTAAGGTATATATGATTGAATTATAAAAGAAAAAGTGGGGGTTTATGGGCAAACAATTTCATGTTTAAGAAATGGATAAAATCCGAGGATTCTGAAAATCTGACAAAAATACCAAAACATGACCAGCGAGCATCCTTAAAGACAAAACCTAAAGTGTTAGTCAAATTCCCACCATGTCAATTTCAGGAAAAGATAAAATTGAGTCACAAAAAAGTGCAATCATTAAGTTTGCAATTGTACGTGAAATTTTAAACATTCATTTAAATCTTTATTTGACATATGCTATTTATTTCCGTGTGAATTAGTCACCAAAGAAGGTATTTTTTTTTAATCCTATAATTAATTTTTATGAAGATTTCCTCTCTTCTTAAATGTCAATTATCTGCTGACATTTTAATTATAATACAGTACGTAATTAGGTTGATATATCTGATGTCAAAAGGATTGCTTAAATTAGACAATAATAGATCAACCTGTGTTTCCTTTTCTGAACATAATAAAGGTAATCTAAATTTTGTTTTCTTAGAACTTGACATTACTTTTGTTATATTCGGCATAGGTAAGTACGTCAACAAAACAAGCAAACAGAAAAAAACAGCACAAAAACCAATAAAGTGATGTGTAACATGAAAGTAATAACCAAAAATCAGGGGTTTACTAAGGTGGCATAGAAGGAAAGACAGCTCTTATTAGTATCAATGTTGAGAGAAGGTCCAATAGAGGCTTCAGTCAACTCTAAAAAAAAGTTTGACGTCACAGGAATCTCAGACTACTAGAATGGTATAGTATATTATAAACCTAATAAAAATCATGAGTAAAAGTCAAATCAGTGTTTTTTGGGATTTCATTTGTAATCCTAATGTCTCATTGTCTGTTGATATAAATGGTTTGTAGCAGACCACTATTTTTCTGCACTCTTTGTTGTTATGGTATACAATCAATGAATGTAGGACGTTTCGGCCAGCGGATGTTTCGGCCTATGAAGTTTCGGACTAGGACAATTCGGACTAGGACATTTCGGCCTAGAACATTTCGGCCTAGAACATTTCGGACAACTAATGTTTGTCCAAATTTTATATTTTCATATAAATAATCTAAAATCTATAAACAAAATTAGTAATAGTGATGTAATGCAATTATATTTAAAAAATGTTAAATTATTTTGTATATTCTTTTTATTAAAAAAAAATAACTAAAATTGAAAATAATTATTTTAAATGATGTGTGATTTTAATTATTATTTTTTAATCCACTTGAAAACTTGATATCTAAAAATTAGATAATTAGAGGAATGAATTAATTATTCTTACTAATGATTTCCTCAAAACTGATAATTATTATTAATCAACAGCAAATTAATGTAATTAATATCAACGCCTTATATCTATTGTTTTTGACATTTTTGGCTGTTATTTTTATATTTTGAAACTTTACTCATATTTGTATGGTTTCTTTTGCTTAAACATACACAAAATCAGCAAAAAGTGTCCTAGGTAACACAATATAAACTTCATAAAAAAATGTCGGAATTGTCTTAGGTATCACAATACATGTATACACTTCATAAAAAATTGGCCGAAACGTCCGCCTTGAAAAAAAAATTGGCCGAAATGTCCGTATTCGATATGTCCTATTCCGAAATTTCTTGGCTGAAACGTCAGTTGACCGAAACGTCCGCGCATCACAATCAATATGATACACTTGTTGAGAGAGAAGCTGTCTTGTGAATATTTTGAGCTATTTCTCTGTTAACAATGAAACATTCTATATTATTGTATGCAAAGTATTATGTCCTTACCGGATGTAGTAATTAAACTGATGTTCAGTGTTTGTTAAACCACTGCTGTGACGTCAGCCTATTCATTTACCGTGGTTTCTTTTTCTAGAATCAACGCTTCTTTAATCCGTCTCTGAAATGAAGTCATCAAATTATATTCAATTGTTCCTTTTGTGTACTTAATGTCATTAAGTTTGAATTGGCTAATTTACTGATTTCTGTTCACAGCTGGTATTAGTTTAAAAACTTTCCTTAGACTTTTGCAAATTTTTATTTGCCGTGACTGGGGTTCGAACTCTTTCCTTGAAGTAAATTATGTGTCATAGTTCAAGAACACATCGACGAAACCTGTCGCCTACCAATCGGATGATATCTAGATGTCGTTTTTACATATATATCAATATGATACGGTACAATATATACATAAGGCTTTCGCCTTTATATATTTAGAAACGACGTTTGTATAGTATAAGATGGTAGCCGCAAGGTTAGGATGAGGTGACATAGTTCGAATCTCTGTTTCGGCGTTCCTTTTTTACTAAATCTTTGTATTATTGATATAACTTAGTAATAAGAAAAGATCTTTATTTTTTTAATTTGATTATTATCGACAATTTCATATAATTCAATAAAAAATTAGAACATTGTTATTTTGATCTTTATGGAAATTTCATATTTTGACAAATTTCTGAATCGTATGCCTTATACTGTAAGTCCATACGGTTTTGTATTAATTTTCATTTACCATTAAAATCATCAACGTGACTATATATATATCTAATTGAATAGTAGTATAGAGAATTAAGTTAATTTAAACTCACACATAATAGGGTCTAATTAAGAAAGGAAAGGTAACTGGGTAAAGTTTTTCTTTACTCAGCTAAAAAGAGCTAAAAAGAAATATGGCTGCAAAGTTCAAGATATGAGATTTTTTCATCTTAAACCCATAATGCGACCCTTCAACAGTGAGAAAAATTTCGCACTATGTGGTTTAACAAATTACATATAGCTGATTATGGTTTTATATATATTTATTCAGTTATTTGTTCTCTGTGTTTAAGTCCCGGGATTGAAGTTCCTATAAATGGGGGTACTTATAAAGTGAGAAACGGAATCGAGACGAAACGAAACGAAACGAAATACAACGAAACGAAATGAAATATAGCAAAAACAAAACGAAATGAAAAACGAAGAAACGAAATAATACAATCCATTATCCCAAATAACTCTTGAAAAGAGAATCAATCTAAGCCGTTTGGCGTAGTTTTGATCATCTGCTTGGCAATTTTGGGGATGCTCTTGAAATTAATCATCGCTTAAACGGATCATTTAAGATGAAAGGAAATACCCTTATATTCTCTCTCCTTGTTTTTTTATTCAAGGCATTTTTTTCGATTTTTGAACTTGAATTTTGCAACTACAAACTCGAATTTTTACTATGATTTTCATGTAAACTCAAGTGTTTAATCTCTTCAATAAGACATTTGCAATTTTTCAAAAATGAACCCTACCGCATACAGTCCATATTGTGTATTGGTTTGGAGTTTTAAATTTTTCGGCCTCTGTTGTAACATTCAGAAACATTAGCGATATCCATCTATATTAAATATCGCTAAATCGTGGATGCTTTATGTTTGCAAATTAAGTCATTGTTTCAAGAATACATACCGAATTTAGTACTCCATGAGGACGGACAGTACCTGTAACGTACAATGCTTTGCTTGTTTGTTTGTTTGTTTAGTTGGGGTTTTACGCCGTTTTTCAGCACATTTGGCTATTTCGCGGCGGCCAGTTTTTATTGGTGGAGGAAGCTGGAGTACCCGTAGAGAACCACCGACCTTCGGTAGAAAAATTGGCAATCCTTGTCAATTAAGATCGGAGTCGAATACACTCCGCCACAGGTGAGATCACAACCTCAGCGTTGACGGGCTAGTGATCATTAGTAGCCACGAAGAATTGCACTGTACCTAGACCAAAAATACTTGTTAATTGAATTTAAATATTTTAAAGACATTGGACCCTATTCTAAAGACCCCGTACAAAATGTACCCCATTCTAAAGATATCGGGACATAAGAAGGTGAAATAGGTCCAACATTCAACATAGGGTCTACATACACATATATTATTTCGAATGTAACCGAACTGTTAAATTTAATTATTTTTCAGACTATCAATCCACATTGACTCATTGACTTTTTGACAGATATTGACAAGATCTGTCCCGTTTTAATGCAGCATTACACATGTTACATGCAGCTGAACCTTTTGATCAGAATATAAAAGACCCATTTTCGTTATATTTCGTTTCATTTCGTTATATTTCGTTTAGGGTAATCATGCAGAGAATAAATGGAAGGGTATGTCATATTATAATTTTTACCCTCTTCGTTCAGTTTGATGTTCATATTCTTACATGATTTACCTCTCTTGCTATGCGTTTTCGAATTGATGTGTTCCGGAGATGCATGTGAATGTATAGTTACGCTTTAGTCGAAATTCACACTTATAGAACGACATATTTCTTTTTAGTGGAAGGCGAGAATGCACAAGAGCATTTTGCTAATAAAACGAGTGGTGCAATATTCACAAAACGAAATGTCAGAAGTAGAGAACAAAGCAATATACCCATTAGGTATACGAAATTCAGGTCGACAATGTCACAATTCTTACCCAACATTATTGACAAGAGATATGCGTGTCAGATAGTAAGCTAACCCGAAATCACATATCACAGAGTACCGTGGATCAATGAAATCCTTTAGCCGTCACATGAACCTCGAAATGGAGAGACAGAGTAATCGTCTTCTACCATGCTAGCATCACCCGTCATGTAATCACCAATAAAGTGTCCAATCCGGTGAAAAGCCTTAAAAAATATAATCGTTTGAAAATAGTATTGTAATGAAGATAACTAACAACAATTTTACATATTTATATTGAGATTCCGTATCATGTGGTTGTTGATTTTAGGTTTGTGTTCTTTAGAAGTAAGATTTTGTTACCCTGTTTTATCTATTTTACAGGATACTCCTCAATGTCAGTGTAACATGTGCCGTTAGCAAATCATGACATTGTCACCCTTTTGGGTCAAATGACGTAATTCCAGTTTTTATTTTTATTTAATTTTTTTCTCCTTAGACTTAGATTTTGAGCCTATAAATGACTATTCTACAATTATTCTCGTGTTTTTTAGCTTTGTTTTAATTGAACTAGGGAAATTTAATCAAAGTCTTCTGCCACGGAAAATACAGAATGCCAAAAACCAGAACTCTGTAGTCGTCCGACGAGTAAGTAAAACAGGCAAAGCATCTCTAAGAAAAAGAACTGAATTTCGTTGGTAAAAACAAAAATAGTAATTAGATGATTAGATGTTTATTGATTTATATCAAATAACAAAATGTTCACATATATTTAACTTGCATGTTGTATAAATGGTTTGTTCTTTTTTTTTTTGTCTATTTGGTTATTTATTTCATTATTTGTCTTTAAGTTTATTAAAGGTTATTTACTTTGGCTTATTAAGTAAACGACTTTGTTAAAATTAAAAAATTATGTGTTAATAATAATAATTAAATTAATTTGTAGATGTTTTGAGACAGTTTTCGGTTTTTAATGAAAGCATATGTACATTTGTACGTATAGTGGTGCAATAATATATAATTTTGAAATAAAATAGGGTTAGACTAATGTTGTGTTAAATAGGTTCATTTCCTGTTATCAACAACATGATTAGAATGTAGTGCAATGTACTTGTCTGTTATCATGGACTTTGATTGGTTAATTGTATTACCGTATTATGTATAAAAACCTTTTCTAGTAGTTATTAATTGTCAATACGGAGGATCCTATCTTCTGTACATTTTTTCTATGCAATTTCTTTATTTCAATTTTTTAAAACTGATTATTGATGAAGAGAACAAGACATAAATCAGGGACAAAATAAATGTATAATGAAAAGATAATAACTGACAGCACAATGGATATGCGTCATTTAGTAGCATGTAGCAGCTCATAAAAGCTGACCAAACCACATAGCATACAATATATTTAAAGCCTTTTCCAACTGATTCAATTTAATTACCTGAACATATATAGTTTTTATATGCAGTTCAGAGTCAATGAAACCTAAAGTGTACAAGATATCTAAATTCATTTATCACATAATATACACGTGATTCGTGATATCATATTAATCTGTTATTATATTTGATAGTAAAAAAAAATAAAATGGCGATTTTACAAGGATTTTGTGTTTTTGCTCTTGTAATCCACTCAACATTCAGGTAAATGTGATCTTTTTCTTCTACCAAACGCTCAATTTGGCATAGTATATATGTGTAAGACGTTCTATTTCTTACAATGCAGTCTTTAACCATAAAGTTTTGTTTACTTTAAATATTGTAATGGAACTAAGAAATTCGATTCCATTCTGTGCTAATTCGAAATTATCTTTTTTTCTGTTTAGTTTTAATTAATTTTTAATGGTTTTTGCAATTATATTTTCCGCTTGTAGAAACTTCAGTTAGTTGCAAGAACATTTTCACTTCGTATTAGTTTTCATGAATCCTTTCAAAATACTAAAATTATAGAATCACATTACAATTCGTAAAAACCTGTTTTGATATTATAGTGCAATTTCCTTTTCAGTTTTAGTTATCCAGAGGACCAACAAAGTGCAAGACAGTACTTTGAGTAAGTGAGTTATGGTTTTTTTTACAAAATTTATATAATATTACTTTGTTTTGCATTAGTATTCTTTAGATGCTTTAACTTTTCATTAATTTCGATTTTGTTTATTTTGCAAAAATAATATTTAACTGCTAACAATTATAATCAAAACTTTTGCGAACTACAACCTTTTCAATGACACAAATAGATAAATTTCCATGCTTTGTCAAAACTCCGCTTTCATTTTAGATAAAAAATGACGATGCTATTAAATATAAGTAAAGTCAACAGTCAAAGTCAAAAGTTAGCTATACACGAATAAATACTAGTATATACATGTACTGAGAGGCCCTTTTCGTTTGATATTCACATGCTACTTTGCAGGTTTTCATTCCGTTAAATTTACACTTTCTCTATGTATCAAGTATACTAAAATGATTTTCTGGATTGAGTGAAGCCTATTTTCTCAATTTTAGTTCATGGAAGGTGGAACATGAAAAAGAATATAAACTGCTTGGTGAAGACTTCGGAAGGTTTCAAATATTTCAGGATAATCTAAAGTACATCAATAAGCTGAATAATATGTACAGGTTAGAAACAATGTCTTATGATATTTGGTGAACATTTTATACAGGTAAAATCGTTTTCTTATATTTATGATTGCTGTTTTGTCACTGTGCCGTGCATGCATATTTAATTATACCGTACTTTGCAGAGTGAGTGAGTTCTTTCAATGTATTTGATACTTACAAAATTTTTATAAATTCTTATCATGAATATTTTCTGGAGCATCGTGTTTGTTCGCCAGTATTAGGAATATTACTCTTCGTGGAAGACTTATTAAGACCTCTGGGTGTTATCAGTCTTTGACTACTGTGTGTCTTTAGTTAACTTCATGTCGTTTTTCGGGAATATCTCATATGTTTCTTTAAAATTAGTGTAAAAGGTATTACAGGCCTAGCTGTTGTTTCCAAATTTATTGAACATGTTGAATAAAGAAAGAATCTTAAACCTACTTTTTTTCTCATATGCAGCTAGATGCATTACACAATTACATGTCGAAGCATGTTTTAAGCTCATCACTGCTCAGTTCCAGATCAGACTATCATAATTCTCTGTTGTTTCTATGTTTGTGTTTTGTGCTCTTTTACGTTATTTTGTTTGCGTTTCTGTCTGTTGGGTAGCGTTTCTGTCTGTTGGGTAGCGTTTCTGTCTGTTGGGTAGCGTTTCTGTCTGTTGGGTAGCGTTTCTGTCTGTTGGGTAGCGTTTCTGTCTGTTGGGTAGCGTTTCTGTCTGTTAGGTAGCGTTTCTGTCTGTTGGGTAGCGTTTCTGTCTGTTAGGTAGCGTTTCTGTCTGTTGGGTAGCGTTTCTGTCTGTTGGGTAACGTTTCTGTCTGTTGGGTAGCGTTTCTGTCTGTTGGGTAGCGTTTCTGTCTGTTGGGTAACGTTTCTGTCTGTTGGGTAGCGTTTCTGTCTGTTGGGTAGCGTTTCTGTCTGTTGGGTAGCGTTTCTGTCTGTTGGGTAGCGTTTCTGTCTGTTAGGTAGCGTTTCTGTCTGTTGGGTAGCGTTTCTGTCTGTTGGGTAGCGTTTCTGTCTGTTGGGTAGCGTTTCTGCCTGTTGGGTAGCGTTTCAATTGAATGGTATGTCATTGTTGACCTTTCTTTCTTTATTTTTGCAGAGGACGAACGAGTTTCACAGCCAATCGATTCGCTGATATGTCACCTGAGGAATTTCAAAGAAAGATACTGATGCCTAAGCGCAGGGCACCAGTTTTCGAGAATTCCAGGTAATGCAGAAATGATTTTAATAAAAGAAGCATAAATTTAAAATAATCTCACTAATGTCTCATAAAAAATATACTGAATTATTAGATTCTCTTTGCATTTTTATCACATTCGGTATTTCCGAAACACATGTTGCAGAGCGTTTACATAAAAAACTAACAAATTGTTTTATTTTCAACATCATCTTCTAGATTCAACGCCACAAAAGATCGGCGAATGTTACTTATATAGGCCTATTAAATCGGAGATTTACGCTAGATTTATTATTTTTTAATTGTTTTCATCATTGAGAAGTATATTTTTCTCGTAGATAATGAGTACATCTTTTTAATTTAAGAATAATTTAGGTTATGAAGCTATTACACATGACTTTCAGTTCCAGTCGTATTTTTAAAGGTATATTGGAGGGAAAGTGAAAGATCCACTCCCAGACTCATTTGATTGGGTTCCAAAGAATATGGTAACTTCTATCAAGAATCAAGGTAAATAAAATCTGCACGCGAAATTTAAAACAACTCGAATCGTCAAATTTTCCATAGAAATATTGCCTTTCCGTCTACAAATGTCATAACTGAATTTAGAAGGGACTTTCCATTGCTGCACATCTTGAAATTGCAAGAATACTCTTCAGAGAGATGTAAAATTTGCACTAGATATGTCGTGTATGCAATATCTATAATACTAAATTTACGAATTAGCCGAATAGGCGGCAAAACGCGTGGTTCAAAATAAACGATGTATGGTTCAGATTATAAAGGTTATTATCGGATTTGACAATCTATAATACTAAATTTACGAATTAGCCGAATAGGCGGCAAAACGCGTGGTTCAAAATAAACGATGTATGGTTCAGATTATAAAGGTTATTATCGGATTTGACAATCTGCATTTATAAATTTAAACTGCAGCTTTGTTTATGTGCAAATGGAATTTGTATGCATTTTTCCAATATGAATTCTCCCAACATATCCCTTAGAAGATTCTCGAATGCATCATTTTAACACATTGATTTAAATAAACAAGTATACACATATTTTTAATGTATTTCTGTTTGCAATTACGGAAGAAGAAGAATAAAACAAATTAAAAACATTCTCCTTCGAGTGGGATGTTTCCGCTTCATGTATTCAGGATTGTTTTTCTACTATAACGCAATTTCTCCTAACTGTAAAGGTTATGAACTTTGAAGATTATGAAGAAGGAAGGTAAAGGTCAGAGGAATTCCTAACTTAGTTGTTTTTTGGATTGCTCGGATGTTTACCTTGCACAAAGTGATAAAACCAACCATTATCTATTTTTACATTATTTGTCATATGGCCTGTCTAAATATATCTCTACCATACCCTAGATAAAAATATTTTTAACAAATGGTCATCTTTATCATTAATGACGAAATTTATCTGGGGCATCTTTGATAATTAAAAACGTGGACAACACACGCAGCCACACACTAAAACTGCTTTTTATCGTCTGATTATTGGATATATTTGTGAAATTAAGCTTCGCTAGCCCTGACCATGATGACAATGGAACAATAGGAACAATTATTTTCCAAAAATATGCTCTACCTAACTCACGGCATCTTTTGAAAAATTCATCCGTCACTAAGGAAATGTTTACATCTACAATTTCATTTTCATATATATTCTGAAACGAAAAGGTAATGCATTATGGAATGTGTATTTAATGAAAGCTTTTCATCAAGTTCCAGTTCAGAATTAATTGTAACAATAAAAATATTGACAATTTATGTGGTTGTGTTTTCGTCATATGGACTTTGATGGAACCTGAAGTTCCATTTTGGTAATTCTACGTGGCATACAGTCTACTTCATCAGGGGATACGAACAGCCATATGACAATTGGGTCACGCTGACCTACATTTCACGCTTCATTGACTTCTGTTAAAATTTGCATTAACATCCATTTCTGGAATACTACTGCATATATATACATGAAACTATCAGATGATACCACCTATTTGACAGGAAAGTTTATGGGAAGCCTGCCACAACATCCATATTGAGTTCCTGTTCCATGAATGACATGGCTGCAACAACTTTTTATAGTCAATATGGCCACCACAAAAAAACATTTTTATTGAACCCGCGCTCGCGCGGGTTCAATGTCTAGTATGATTGAAAAATCTAAATAGTTCATGGCAGTGAATATACTCGTAATATTTAAATCTGATTCTTCATTGTATTTGTTTTAATTGCAGGTTCAGCAGGTTCCTGCTGGGCTTTCAGGTATGTTAAAAAAGACTAAATCATGATAAGAGAAATCTTTTAATGCTAATAAACGCAGTTTTATTTATTTCTAACCTGTGCGTAGTTTGTATACAGTACATTATCTATTTATAGAACGAGATTCCTCTGACTTTTGTGGCATTGCTTTGGCATTGAGTCATCAAAGCAAGATCAGTACATAAAACATGAAAATCTCACCAAATTCATTTATGAACTTTGGAATTTCAAATTATTATTTTGTTTTATTTGTTTGTTTGTTAATTTATTTATTCTGTTTTAATCTTTATTTTATGTATTCTCGTGAACATGGTGAAAACCGTATAAGTTTCGCTTAAGTAATCATTGAAAAATTATTCAAAACACACTTTGTTCGTCAATTTGAGACAGCTTGTTTTGGCCAGTCAAAATGAGAGAAAAATGACACATATACGTTAAGAGAAAACATCAAATTTTTAATGACTATAGGACACTGCTTAAAACAATAAATGGTACATGTATGAAGAGAAATATGGTTGTAGAAGCATTAATTTATTGTTTTCATGATGTATATCATGGTGGTAAACACGGACTAAAGCGGCAAATTTTGCAGGTCCTATGGTCTAAACCAATACAACGAGAGGACTAGTCTACCAATTTACTTTTACTTACCTAAACTATTTTCGCCATGCATTACTCGGTAAAATATTTTTTTAGACAAAATTCAACGGGATTTTAAGAACTTGGCTAATTTCGTAGGTTCCTTGTAAAGTACATGATCATTTTATTTAATAATATTATCACAAATACCGTTTTATTTTAATTAGTACGGTGGAGAATATAGAAGGTCAGTGGGCTATGTCAGGGAAACCCCTTACCAACTTCTCTGTAGAACAAGTTGTGGATTGTGATGGTATGGAAGATATTTCAGCGTGAGTGTTCATGTTATCATATAAATATTACATCAAAATATGAAGCTAATTCGCAGAAATTGAAGATAAAGATTGATATAAATCATTATACATGGCAATATATACAATTGTACATCAGTAGATTATACTTATAAAAAAAACTATAAGGCTAGAGCAATTTTCGTATTTACAAAATGATATCATTATAACCAACATTTTGATTGTTTTCTTTTTATTTATTTATCCATTTATTTATTTATTATTTGTTACATGTCTTGACACATAGGAAGAGAGCAGATTGTGGAGTATTTGGAGGATGGCCATATTTAGCATTCCAGTACATTATGAAGGCCGTACGTAGTAAACAAAGTTATTCATGGTGTTTCAAATCTTACCATTCTTTCTGTATTATTCAAATTAAGTATCCATGAAATTCATCAACATTGGGCTTTTACAAACATTTGTATTATGGTTAATTAGCTGCCTTTAAAAAGACATAACTTGTCAAGTAATGTACACCAATTGATGTATTAGAATGCATATTGATATCATTTGTAAAATTAATCAAGCTATTGTAAAGTTGTTTGATTTCTTGAGGGAAAAAGAGTAGAAGTTAAGGTTTTGTAATTATGTAATTTGATTCTAATAATTATTATAACCTATTATAACCTACTACTAGTAGATATTTTCATTCAAAGACAAAATGAATACACGTGCAATGCAGAGCATACATGTATAGTTTGCTCCGGTTTACATCATGTATAGCAAAACACTGTTTTTTCTACATTGTTACGTCCGAGAATAATAACCCAAATGACAAATGTTTATATCCGGTAGGTTGTAATATTCATTGATTACATTATGCATGTGTCAGAATTACTATCAACGATAGTATGAGTAGATTTTGAAAAAGTAAGAGAAACCTTGAGAAATCATTGCCAATTTCGTTTACGTCAGGGAGGCTTGTCTACGTGGGAAGATTACCCGTATTGTAGTGGTGACTTGGACACCAAACACCAAGAAAACAACTGTATGCCGTGCCCAGCTCCTGGATTCAACAAATCATTGTGTGGGCCTCCAGTCCCTTACTGTAATATGTCTCAAAGTTGTGTTGCTAAATTGGATAAAAAGAAGTTCGTTGCTGGTTTACAAGTTAACGATTGGAAAGCAATTGACAAGGTATAGAAAGTTTTCAACTATTCAAACTACAAGTGGCAAGCATTTTTGTCTCGCTTCAGTTGTTTAATAAGTACATTGTATCTGTTTACATTATAAGTAATAGTTTGTTAATGCCAGGTAAGTACATTGTGCTTTTTTGGTTAAACCTAAGTCGGCGGAATGGATTTTTAAATCTGAATACAATAAGCAATGTGAATTGTCTTATCACTTGCATAAAAAATGCAATTAGTTAAAGATGTTCTGACTGAAACAATTGAATTCCCTGATTTTGTTCATGCATTTCTTCTAGAAAAACCAAACTCTTCTCATGAAATTCTGTTAATTAGGTATTACATCATGTTGCTTGTTAAATAAAGGTTTTTTTTCAATTTTTATGATAGTTCTGAGTTATTTTATTGAAATGTTCAAGTGCATTTATTTTTCGATTTTAAAACTATAATGCTTTCTTCGACGACACAACAAGGTTGATTAACCAATAAAAAAATGTCATAATCTAACATTTAGACTTTCAAAATATGAACAAATCCATTTCTCGATCTAAGATTTACAGACAGTAATTCTTTTGACTTTATCATATGTTTTTTTTTTTCTTTCAGTTATACATGTACACCGTTAAATTTGTCTGTTGTGTTGCATCCTCATGAGTTCGTCATGCTTTTAGATTTCAATCTCACGGGTTTTTGTTTTACTTCGGCATTCGTTTGCCTATATAAATTCTACTACATTTATTAATTAACAAATCGAAAAATGCACATTTAAATGTCTAAACAATCATTTTGAGTCTGTTCTTACTAGTGCACGTTGGTTGTCCCTTTGAAACCACCAAATAAGCACCAAACATTGTTGAATCGTTCTTTTGATAATTATTTTCCTTTCAAAATACGGAAATTTCCGTATAGAAAACGATTGCGTTACTAAAAGTTTCAAAAAAATAATATATTAAAATTTTTATTAAATGAATCTAAATTATCTCTAGTTATCCTATTCCATTTGGGGAAAAACTTTGCTAAACCACTCCTGCTTGTTTTCCCTCTAAACTTCAAAATTTCCCCTGACCTTTAAACTTAGTCGCATAATACATATATTGAGACTAAATATTGTTGAACTGGTCTTCGTCTACTCCTATTCTCAAATTATATTTACCTTCTGACCAGCCTGTAACTGTCAGTTCTTACTCTTTCTCTCTAAATAAGATCAATTATTTTCGGAGACTTTTAAGATGCACACATTTCAATAATAGATTGATATTTTGTAGAATGAAACTCTAATTGCCGAACAGCTAATGAATATTGGACCTCTCTCCATAGCACTTAACGCGGCATTATTACAGTTCTATCACCGAGGAGTCTTTGAGCCCCACCATTGTGATCCGGATAATCTTGATCACGGTAATCCTAAAAATTAATTTTACATCATTCTATGTTGTTTTGAATTTCTTGTGAGCTGAAATTAGAATTGATAAGTGAAATCTTAATGTTTTCTGTCATATTTATTTATATTGGTAAGTCTAAGTGAAGCTGACATGATTTTAGTCTTTTAAATTATTTTTGAAGATTTTGCAACAGACTATCGGAGTAAATTCATAAAAAATGTGCAAAATTAAATAGAAAATCAACTTACAATATTTCATCGTTATATTTCCCATTCCGAATCTTGAAGCAAAATGTAAAACTCAAAGAATGTCGCTTTTGCATCATAGACATCATAGAGAATTGTATTGATAAAAGGAGTAGTTAAGTTACCAATATTCAGAAAACGAAATGTCAGAAGGAAAGCGCAAAATATGTGTGCGAAATTCAAGTCAATAAAGCCATTAACGTTACTGACAAGATCTGTGCGTAAGATAGTAAGCTAACCTGAAAAAATAAACGTTGCATCATATTTTCTTTTCAGCCGTTTTGTTGGTTGGATTTGGTAAGGAGAAGACACTCTTTGGAGAAAAACTGTACTGGAAAGTAAAAAATTCGTGGGGGCCGAAATGGGGAGAGGATGGATATTTTAGAATCAAAAGGGGGGTCGGAATGTGCGGAGTTAATACTCAAGTAGCTACAGCTATTTTAACCAACTAAGAAACGACAAAGACGTACAAATTATAAATGATTAGATCAAGGGCTAGAGAATTGTTACGTCTTCTAATAAAAAATATTCTCCTATGTTCAGAGTGTATTGGTCTAGTACCACATGTTTAATTTTTAATATTAAACGATTCTTAAGCTATTTCCTGTTAGAATTCATGATATGTCCTGAATGAATTTGATATACAAGATAAGAATCATACTTAGTTTCAAATTTGAATAAATTATGTTGAAGACCAACTCAAAGGAAAGGTTTAACGATATCTTGTGCTGAAGAGGACAAATATACCTAAGGAGAAAATCAACAAACTCAATTCATTGAACAGTCAAACCAGAGAAGACAAATAAACAACCACAAGCACAATAAATAACTACTGAAAACTAAAAAACAATGAACACGAACTCCTATAAATACCAGGAGTGAACTCTGTTGCTCGGGAAGGGTAAGCAGTTTCTGCTCCGTATACGGCACCCGTCGTGACATTCAACAAAGTCAATCAGATAGAAGTCACAAATCGGGGGAGGTACATGAAATGTTACGACAGTGGAAACAGGTCTATTACTGTTAACATCAGAAAAAGAAAGACTGGTTAAGAGCAAACGTCTAATCCATTCCAGTGATTACGGTATTCGGATACTCAGTGTTCTTCAGCATCACATTTAATGTTGTTTTAAAACTGTACTCTTTGTCGATATTTTATTTAATTCTTTGAAAAACTGATACAATTTTTTAAATGTCATTCTAAATGCAGTTTTAAGACATTTTGGCTCAAAAAATTTTCATGAATTCATTAACGCAAGCTTCTTGTTACACAAGAAATTAAAAAGATAATCTGGCATATACATTTGTACAAAGTAATATATAGTATTCCCTTGTCAAAAACAGGCTTATTTTATCAACTTCTTAGGTCGGTTTTTCTGGTCTAAAATTGTGTTGAGTGCAGAGGGTAAGTTTATCAACAGACCATCAGAGTTCATATGGTAACGATATATATCTTAAATTGCTGTGAATGTCAAACCAATGACTAATAAAGGGTAGTGACAAGTGAAAGCTTGCAGTTCACCAGCGGAGATGTCGGCCTGTAATAGTTTACATTTCAATACTATTTTTGCAGTTATAGCAACCTTGTTGGTAATCATACTGTATTGGCTTATATTTAACTATTTTTAACTATTATTTACGTTAATATTTTATTTTGTCAATGGTTTAAATCCCTTTAATAATACATAATTTATTATACATACGTTCCATAGTTTCTATATTTAGCAGATTTGTTTGTCAACAATGGCGAAGCTACTGCGAATATTTCTTAACTTTCTGGCAGTTAATTTGGTTGTTAGGTAATGTATTTATACTGAATTTATTGGATACTCATATTAAACAAAAATCGCTGTAATTAAAATTACCTTAAGTTTACAATGTTCGTTTTGAAAACAATGACATTGATTGTTGAACAGTATACGTTGGTCACCGTTGGTACGGTATGCCGTTTAGGACATTATCGTATAATAAGTTTTGTTGATCTTAGAATATCATGAGATTGGTTAATTTAGAAGATAAATTTAATGAAACTACTATTGTAATTTCGCATTCTTTTTAGGTTTTTAAAAAATACAGGGGCTCGAATTTATACATTAAGAAAATTAACATTGGGTCCCTGTACGTGCGAAAACATTGAAACGTATCACATGTATCACAAACTGTGAAGTCCACAACATTTTGCAATGTTATTTCATTGTCGAGAAAGTGTGATATTTTCATTTACTGATATAAAAGGTTTCATGGTGAAAAAAAAAGTTTATAATTGTGTAATCTAATAAAACGAGGCACTACAACCACGTGCACTGCATTATAATTAATTGATCTTTTCTATAGCCCTTTGAGGAAACTCATTTCCGGTATCACGATTCTGATTCTAAAATTAGAATATGAGGCAAGCTATTTTCCTTGCTGGGATGTACTACTGGTTCGCTGCAATGCAGAGCAACCAGTAGGAGATTAAATATAAATTATTGATTACCGTGACAAATTAAATATTTCCAGCTTTATAATAAAGTTTGATTACAAGTATGTTGGAAAGACCCTAAGTAGTTCCCAAATTTATATAAACCAAACATTACGTGCAAATTAACAAGTTTTAAAACCAGTTAATTCTTCACTCATCATTGCAGCGAACCAGTACAGTACGTCCCAGCAACGGAAATACGTTGCTTCAAATTATAATTTTAGAGTCAGAATCGTGATTCGGAAATGAGTTTCTGAAAGGGGCCATAACAGTGATATTAATATATATACATGTATTATTTCAGTTACCCTGAGGATATTGCCAAAGTGAAAGACTTGTTTAGGTAAGTTTGCCGCGTCATCTTGTCTTTGTTTTCTTTCTCCTTTTGCATGGAAATGTCATTTCTAACTGACAATTGCATAAAGAAAAAGGAAGACGTATGCTAGATAAATTTTTGATACAAACATGCTTGTTAGAAACGTTAAAATAAAGAACGTTCTCGTTGCTGTTCTTTAACTGGAAGTAACTGTGAAGACGTCAAAACGGACAAATAAAGGCTTTTAGATATTTTTAATTTATAAATGTGTTACAATTAAATAAATATACAAAGAAAAAACATTTTAGGCATTGCATATTTTTTATATATGCATGTTATATAAACACAACTACTGTATATCATGTATATCAAGTATATATATGTCTTAACTGATGCAAAATAACAGGATACTGATAATACTAAATAGCCTGGATTCAATGGTTGTAATTAAGTTTAGATAATTTTGAAGTAGGTGATATATGTATGTCATGTAATTGTTAAGTACGAAGTTCATGTAGAAAACGTAAAACCACTAAACAGTTAATTGATACGTCATTGTCAAATATGCATAAACTTTCGATATGCTAGGAATGCACATTTCGACCTCTTTGGTCATGCTCACTACTGAAATGACAAAAAAAAATCCTATTTGTAGTATAATGAAGTGGTTAAAGTAGATACCCGAAACTAGTAAAAACTAATACATTAATATCAGGGATAAGTTGATGTCATCACTTAGGACATCACTAATTTATTGACAGTTAGAGTGTTCCAATATCTAAGATGATGTTGGACCTGTTCTCACTGTTGTAAAATTTTATGTGCCTCCACCGATTTGTGACTTCCACCGGATTGGCTTTGTTGAACTTCAAGACGGGTGCCGTAAACGGAGCAGGAACTTCTTACCCTTATGGAGCACCTGGGTTCATTCCTGGTTTTATATGTTCATTGTTTTTTAGTTTTCAGTGTTTATTTGTTGTGCTTGTGGTTTTTCATTTGTCTTCTAGGGCTTGTCTGCCCAATAGATTACGTTTTTTTGATTTTCTCCTTAGGTATATTTGTCATCTTTATATAAATGGAAAATTGACGGGACTTTAAAGTCTGTTCGAGCCACCGGTGATGATATATAGCGATCCGAGTTCGAGCTGCCGAAGTTCGACTGTATGTATAAGTTCAAAATAACATTCAGCGCAACAAGTACCTGCTGATATTTTTGTATTTATCTTTTATATAGGCACTGGAAAGTAGAAAATAATAAAGAATATTTGAATCCAGACAAAGAATTGGTTAGATTTGAAGTTTTTCACCAAAATTTGAAATATATTAACAAGTTGAATGATATGTATATGTAAGTGTAGATTAGATACTTATTGTTTACATTTATTACGTACCGCATAGTGTACGAGAATGTTAGGTGTTTTGTCATTAAAAATTGTCATTTTGAAAATGATCTTGGGAGTCAAAACGATTCCTAGATGGTCAGGTTTTAAAGTATCCAAGGTTTGATACATTCTGATAAACATTAAATGGCTATTCAAAAGTATAAAAAAGAGATTTGTCTCAAGGGCGAACTTAAAAAATAAGCAAAGAATCTGTAAAAACTGGAGAAAAGTCAGGGTGGGATTCATAATTGTATTAAAAGTAATTTTCACAACCTCATGTCTGCGGAATTACCTAGGAACACTAATATCAAAAGGGAAATGTGAAGCAACTGATATAGAGGAGTCACAAAAAATCAAATTTTACAGCGAAACAGTCTTTAACCACATTCGATGTCATTCTACATTGTTAGGAATAAAGATAGATACAGGTTTACAATCTTTTCTTTATGAAAACGAAACTTACACCAACATTATTTTCCATTCCAGATTATAATGACATTGCACTATAGTTGTTGGTTTTTAGCTATTTCAAAGGTAGACTTTTCCAAGTAATTTATGGTCTTCTGTTCGACTGTTTTATCGCAATGTAAAAAATCCTTATCTTTGATTTTGCATATTCGTTCAAATACAATCCGAAGGCATAACAAGTGAGGTAAGGTGTATCGAAAACAGAGGTAACTTCCAAACAGTCGTTGGATTCCATGCAATGGTTATGTCACGCTTTAATTTTCAGGGGTCAGACGACATTTGCTTTAAACCATTTTGCAGATATGTCCTATTCTGAATTCCAGAGAAAAATACTAATGCCTAGAGGAGATGCACCAAAATTTGAAAAAGACAGGTGGGTTAAGACTTCAATTTTAAAACTAAAAGTTGGAAATTTTATTTTATGTGATGTTTCTTGGTCACTAATAACAACAACTGAACACCATGTCGTGTATTGGTTGTAGGTGCTCAGTTTTGTAGTAAATAAGAATGCCATTCATTGAGAATTCGTCATTTAGTATTTGGAAATAATCCACCATCCTTTGCTTTAACGAAAGTGCGACTTAATTTTTACATTGCTGATTATTGTTTCATTTAGATATGCTGCATATCTCGTTTTAATATATAGTTTATAAAATGTACATCGTTTGTACATCTTAGATGAAAGACCATAGCTACATTGTATGTTGAGTCCCGTTGGCCACGCGCTGTAGGTATTTCGTCATACATGTACTGAGGTTGTGAGTTCAAATCCTGTTCGTGGCGAAGTGTTTTCGACTTAATATCTTATTTGACAAGGAATTTCAATTTTTCTCCGGGTTCTTCAGTTTTCTCCTAAAACATAATGGACGCCACCATATAGTAGGTGTAATTGCTAATACTCCCTTGATTCAGTTGATGTGGTCTATTCTGCGAGTTTAAAAAACTGAACCAGAATAGTAATAGAAAGATAACGATCAAAAGATTTTTATTTATTTATTTTGTAGATATGTTAAAGGCCTGCCAGGCTATTCACTCCCTGATTCGTTTGATTGGGTTCCTAAAAATGTGGTTACATCAGTCAAAAATCAAGGTAAATCACAATATGACAGGTAGAGAATTATTATTCTTCCATAAATGGCCGTTTCGGGTTGAGACGAGATCAAGTGCATTCGTCTACTCGTTGTGATATCCAGTCTGACGATACAGTTCGTCTGACGTATAGTTAGTCACTAAGATGAACGTCCTGAATTGTTTGACGCCACTTTATGGACACGGGCAAAAGTAAAAAGTGTTGTAAAGTTGGTGCTTTACGAAAGAAATAGGTACTTGCATGCGTTGTTGGGAAGGCCCGGATGATATTCTACTCGTGATACAAAAAAAATGTATCTTTTCGCTCCTTCCGCTGCGCTCCACCTGCAAAAAGACAATTTCTATCACTCGTGGAAGATCCCCAGGTATTTCCCAAGAACGTATGTAAGTTCCTATTACTGGTAGTATCAATACGGAAACTGTTGCAATAATCGTAACAACAATGTTTACTGGTTACTCTGCACTGTGACGTTACGTAATTGTTGCCTTGAAGATAGGGTTGTCAAAAAAAGTTGATTTTGAGAATACAAAAACAATAACACAAAACTCATAGTACATGTAGATTGTGCCCAGTTAAAATCTTCTTATTTCTTACAAATGTCGCTGCTGTTTTGTAAGCTTATAATTGTTTTCGAGATATTTTGTTGACAGATTAATTTTCTGTTTTCCAATGCTTGTATTATACCTTACGCTCGTTAGTTCTGATCATTGATAACATAGTCCATGGTATGGTTTATTTCAGCAGACACAATGTAAACTGATTCAAACTATTATGAATGTTTGTGTGATAGACCCATATCAAACTTTCTGGTCAGGCCATTTCGGAAATGGGACATTTATCCATATACCTTCTTTTTTTCTAATGTACAGAATTATGCAGTATTTAAAACTTGATTTTAGACTGGGATATCTTGGGTAATGTGTGAATGTTAGGCTGATGTACATTAAAAAATGTTGATGCTTCTCTTAATCTGCATGTCCATGTCTTTAATTTCAGGGGCAATTGGATCTTGCTGGGCTTTCAGGTGAGTCAGTAATTTATGTTTTGTTTATACTGTTTGTGAGTACATCCCTGGTTAGACCTTGACCTGAATATCACTCATGGGTGACTTGTGTCACATATTTTCACGATGAAGTCCATTTCTCTGTAACTGTAATGCTCATATCCACCATATAACGTCTGTAGATACGTTTATGGAAGAAGGTGTCAGTGTAACGCCTGATCTTGACCTCAATTTCATGCTTGAGCGAATATCATCATTTTCACAAATAAGTCCATTTCCCAACAAATGTTATATGTAGACCCATCATTTTTGGTCTATATATATATATATATATATATATATATATATATATATATATATATATATATATATATACTTTTTGGTGGGTACATACCAGTCTGGGACCTTGGACACATTTTTATCCTTGAGTGACATGCATAAGGTTTTTCAGAGAAATATCACCATAACTATTTCTTTTAATGCATTTTCGTTTGTGAAAAAATGTCAGGTATCAGACTTTATTCTGTGTCCATATGCGTACTTAGGCGAGACATTTAGTGTGTCCACTCTTGTTAAAGTATAATTTGTATTTCATTAGTGGGTGTATTTTAAAAGCAGAATTGTTTTCTGTGAATGAAGAGATTCTGAAGCTATTGTTATATAAAATGTATCACAAAATACCGAATGAATTTGATGCACTAAACACAGGGACTCGTTACAATTGACCCAGTATGTCATCTGTGACTGATCCGGCCCCGATCTATAATACCATAACACAAGGGAGGAATCAATTCCGAGAGCGCCAAATTTCAAATCATCAGATAATTTGGAACTAACTTTTTTTATCGGAATACCTTTGGGGTAAAGTATGTGAGGATAGGAAAACTCTGGTAAGTTCCAAATTATCTCTGGAATGGATATGTCAAATTTGCGGAAATTATACAAATGTGGGTCACTGCCGGCCAGTGGAAGTATGATTTCATCAGAAATGGGACTAAAATGAGCCAATATAACCGATTGGTGAGAAATTAGAGCTAAAAGGTAGGCATTTTGTTAAAATATAATCATTTTACTGCAGAAATAAGCAAAAAAGCAGACCGGATGGAGAACAGAAAAAAATTCTGATGATTTGAAATTTGGCGCTCTCGGAATTGATTCCTCCCTTGTGTTATGGTATTATAGATCGGGGCCGGATCAGTCACAGATGACATACTGGGTCAATTGTAACGAGTCCCTGTGCACTAAACAAGCATTGTTTACTATATAAAATGTTTATGATATTTCAGTGCGGTGGAGAACATTGAAGGTCAGTGGGTCTTATCGGGGAAACCATTGACAAATTTATCAGCGGAACAAATCATAGAATGTGATACAGGTGAAGATATCCCAAGGTAATACTACTACCTCATCAACATAGATTAATATGATTTAATGATATTTTTACTTTTCAGTTGAAGATTTACTTTCTAACATCTTGTGTGGTTGAATAATGTCTTATTGATCATTTAGTCAAGGAATCATCTTATACGTATCTTCTATCTCCTTGATAAAACGGATCTCAATGGCTGAATGTACGACCAATACAAAAAAAATGTGTCAAACTGGTGGTTATCATATTTACAAAAATTGAATAAATGTATCTAAAACGAGAATTGTTTCTGCTGGTTCCACTGGCTACATGCTTTACTGCACATTATTTAACATTTTTCAGGGAAAAAGCCGATTGTGGTGTTTTTGGAGGTTGGCCATATTTAGCTTACCAGTATGTTATGAAGGCTGTAAGTTAATACAAGTAATATCCAGCAATGCATGGATTATATGATACAATTTACTAGACTGATTTTAAATTATATTACTATAGAATAAAATGAGAGTTTGTGAACATTGGAACATTACATGCATATAAGAAGTAGGCGAACAGCCTTTTTGATTATTGCTGTTCTCATTTTGTGGTTGTAAATCTAATAGAGTGCACCTTAATACAAGATCACGACCTTCTATAAAGTCAATTCTCTACTTAAATGTAATAAGAATGCCAGAAATTGAGACAACTAGAGTTTATCTACGAAACAGTTTTCTTTACAATTAATGTGTACTTAAAATCCTTGTTTATGACATACCGATTAAGTAAATCCCTACTGAGACACTCTTTAAATTTTTTATGGAGAGGCTTACAAGGAGTCTAAGCTCCAAAATCTGGTTTAAAAATGTCATGCTTTCATGAAATACGGAGACCATAATTGGGATTGCATACAACCAGGTATCAAATTTACTTCACTTTTTTAAGGTTACACTTACAAGCATGCCAATTATAGGATCATGAGTGCCACATATAAAAACGCCTCATAAAACAGTAGTGAAACAACCTTTTATGTCTTTAATATTTTTGGAAGGGTGGATTAGCAGCGTCAGATGACTACCCATACTGCAGTGGTGGAGATTCTAAATTTAATTGTTTACCATGTCCAGCACCCGGATATAACAAAACCATATGTGGGCCTCCAGTTCCTTATTGTAATATGTCTCAAAGCTGTATTGCGAAGCTGAGTAAAACCAAATTTGTAAGTGGTCTGAAGCTTTTGAATTGGAAAGCCGTAGATCAGGTTGGTATATATACAAATGTACATGTATATAGACTGCTTTCATGTTTTATATTTTTATCTGTGTCAACGGTTAAATTGGAAATAGATTTTGCAAACCTCATTAAATTGGGGTGTTAACTGTTCATTTTGTGTCATAGGTGTACAGTCAGAGCAGGATTTATGGCATACATTGTACGAGCATAACATTGCGCATAGAGAAATTATGGTAATACATGCTTCTTGAGAATAAATACCCAAAATGTGTCGTGACTTGAACATGACACAATAGTTGTACATAGGACAAATATATACAAGGAGCAAACCAAAAAATACAATCCGTTAGACAGACAATCCCGGAAGACAAATGAACAAAATTATTAAATACTCATGTTAATATCGCCATGCACAAAATTTTCATTTCATTGTTTATACAAAGCTTAATATAAATCTTGTGTTAAAATATTCTTGGTTCTTAGTGCTTTCCGAAAGATTAAGCATCATCAAGACAATTCTGTGAGAATTTATATTTGAGGTTCCTACATTCATGACATTCATCTAGCGTCAAGTTTCTTCTGTGGACGTGCAAGGTGTTTGCAGTTGTTTTTTTCGTGTAATGCACGAATATGCTTCTATGAAAAAAAAGATGTTGTATTTGACAAACTGGTTGAAAGGTTTGGTCCAAAATTTAATTTCTTGTTTAATAATGATTCTTTGATTAAATTTCAAATTTTAACACTGTTGTACAGAAGACATTACTTGCTGTATTCTCGGTCGTAGAAATCAAATGTCCTGGATCCTATCACCAAATGTGGATCGGTAAAAGGCAACGATTATATGAATCTCTAAATTACAGCTTATCAGTAAACAACCAAAGTGGAAGACATTATTAACATGGGATCATTCCATTAAATTGCTTGCTCGTTTTCTAATGTACTACATGTAGTATCTGTGTGTTTTTATTTCTTCTTGCGCAGAACGAAACAGTCATAGCTGAGAACTTAATGAACATTGGACCTCTATCTGTTGCCATGAACGCAGAATGGTTACAGTTTTATCATAGTGGAGTCTTTGACCCTTATTTTTGTAATCCAAAAAGTCTTAACCATGGTGAGTTTTGTTTGACAAAACAACTTTATTTCTGGATTTTCATGTGTTATTATACGACAATGTAAAGACTCGGATTAATTAACCCTCAACCTCTTACAGCTCTTATACCATGCAAACAATATATATACAATATGTCAATATTTATCCAAATACTGCATTATCAATTGAAAGTTGTTCACAAAAGCCCCAAAATTGCCTAAGTGGTCTCGTAGTAGCTTGGTCGCCTTGAGTGAGAAAGGTAGATCCTCGGCCGGTTCAAAACAAAGACAATAAATGGATATGTGCTCTTCCGCCAAGTAATCAGTATATTGAAGGAAGAGTAAAGACTGGTCGGCTAGGAGTTACAATAATGTGCCCGGTCTTCATGGGGACTGTCTACCTGGTGAACTATCACATTACCAATCAGGCTCAGTGTACAAAGCGGGGTTCATATTCATAATACATCAACAGGTTCTTGTCCTGATATACATGTATTTAATACAACGGGACGTTTAACAATAATCCAACCATCCATCACAAAAACTCCAGCAATTAGTAAAACAAATCTCGTAATCGAAAAAAGTCCAAGTATTATCCCAAGAGAAGTAATTCAAGTACATTTACGTATATATACATTTAGAAACAATGGATACATGTACTACCACACATCCTATTGGGTCTGTATTTTAACGCATAATAACATTTCAATCCGTTAATCATATTTTGTTTTCGAGTTTTAAAGTTTCCCCTCACGTTTTAATAATACATACATGGCATAATAAATAGATCATTATTTTTTAGCTGTACTGTTAGTTGGTTTTGGTAAAGAAAAGTCTTTCTTTGGAGAAAAATTATATTGGAAAGTTAAAAATTCTTGGGGACCAAAATGGGGAGAAAATGGATATTTCCGTATAAAAAGGAATGCGGGCACATGTGGAATTAACACGCTAGTGACAACTGCAGTATTAAAATCTCAGATATAGAATCTCCATCGGCTACTGGACGCTTCAGTGATCGCCTAATTTGTACTATTATTAATGTACATTTATATATAAATAAATCTTGTTTTCTACATTAAATTTTACTTTTTGTTTTTTGTTTTTAAGGAAGGGGGGTTGAATGTTTTCCATATAATATTGATCCCTTAAAGAAAAAGTGGGTCCATATTAACCAAATGGAAGCCTGTAATGTTATACATGTATTAACATCCTTTGAACATATTGAATGAATAATTAATTATGTCAAGTTACCTAAATCAAACAATGAATTCAAATGCTAAATTAATTACGTACAACTCGCATTTCGGGATTAAAATTCATCATTTATGTCCGTGATCAAAGCTTGGAGAAATAAAAAAATCAAAATATCATTAGCATTAAAACCAAACAGACGTAAACAGGAAATACGAAATTACAATGTGGTGAACCTTGACTGAGGGAAAAGTATCTCCACTTTTATCAGAACAGAAGTACTTATATCAGAGAAACATACAGTCTGATTTTTTATATATATATTTTGTATTTCTGTTGTATGATTTTCAACCCTTTCTCTATCCAGGTATCTTCAGTCAAGCATTGGCAGTTGTAGGTTTTCTAATTGGTTGTTGATTTCCTAAAAATAAACAAAACAGTCCAAGTCGTAATCTTTAGAAGTCTATTCACTCTGTTCAAGAAATACAGTCAGTACATTTGTTCGAGTACTTGCAGTAAACGTTATGTTGGTATTGTCCCCACTTATCCTCGTGATTTTAGTATTTTTATTGCGATACCAAAAAAACCAATTATTAGACTCAACTTGTGACAGACTGCAGAACAAATACAAGGGAAGCATATCGGAACGATGTCCGAAATAAAACAAAATCGATACATTTTATTAGTAACGTGTCAAATAACCTAGCTACTGAGTCGGTTCTTACTGGCCACAAGATAATACACTACATATTTTATTGTCTGATGTTGTAAGTAAAAAGTAAAAAAGCAACGTATAACCTACATGTATACGATTTATAAGCCGTCTTCTAATAAATTTGCTTATACCATATAAACTTACCACATTCTCCACCTGTAAGTTGGCAGCCACTACCCACAGATGAGGAGCAAATGCCATTAGCTGAACATTTCAGTAACGGAATGTCAAAAAATGGTTTAGCGGTTGTTGGTTCTAGGGTACTAGAGAAATAAATCAATACTAAATGAATAAAAAATGGTATATGACTAAATGTGTGTAGCCTCTTCTCATAATATTTCCAGCGTCCATAATTATGGGACATTATTTTTTGTTTATTGTATTGGAATCCGTTTGAGATTTATGATTTTTGAGACCCTTGTTGCCGTGGCCATTATGTGCTTGTCTATGATTTGTGCGATTGCCCTTTGTTGATGGCCGTAAGACGATCTCGAGGTGTAACCACTGTGGTGAGTTTTATTAGTCCCCTACCGACGAAGCAGAAGGTGACTTTAGGTTTGCACTCCGTCCGTCTGTCCGTCCGTCCATCCGTCAGTCTGGCAAATCAGTTTCCGCACTTATTTTTTAGTTGTGCTTGAAGATATTGACATGCTGTTTGGTTCATAGTTTTGCCATGATAAGTTACAGATCAAGTTCAAATTTCGTTCCGCTGCGTGTTTTCTCATAGCTAGAGCCGGTAGGGGACATTGTATTGCCCAGCAATACTTTCAGAATGCTTGTTGATGGGATATTGTTTCACCCGATTACTCCTTATCCTTACAATTTTCACTTGATGATATTCAAGAGTAAACATTTTTAGCGAAATTTGCAAGAATTACTACATCAAAAGGATGCATTTCATATAAATATTAAGGAGGTGTCCACTTTTATATCGCACTTATATTAAACGTATAATGTAAAAGCAGTAAAGCGCAGTATACCAATTGTACATGTACAATTAGGTGCAGACATAACCTCTCAAGTTAACTTAGAACAGTTCTACTGACTGCTTTAGAACTGCTCTAGAATAGAATCCGGACTTCTCTAGAACAGAATCCTGGCCGATTCTGTCTGCTCTGAGCTGTCATGGTCAAGAACAGCTCTAACTGGTCGTGGTCTAGAACAGCTCTAAGCTGTCATGGTCTAGAACAGCTCTAACCCGTCATGTTCTAGAACAGCTCTAACCTGTCATGGTCTAGAACAGCTCTAACCTGTCATGGTCTAGAACAGTGAACAGTTCTAGAATTGATCATGTTACCAACCCATTCATGGTATGGATCGTATCACTGACCTGACATTTGTTTTGTTTTAGATTTAAATTCTTTTATTTTTTTTTAATTTTAATTTTAATTTTTTTTTTAATTTAATTTTAATTTTATTTTTTTTTAATGTATTTTTTTTAATGTTAATTTAATTTTCTTTAAATGTTAATTTCGTTATTTATTTTTTTAATTGAAATTTTATTTTATTTTATTTATTTTCTTAGTTTTAATTTAATTTATTTTTTTTTACTGAAGATCTTTTCCTCTTGAGTAAGTAATTATAAAAAACAAAGGATGGCCTCCGATGATGGGTTCTATAATAATGATATAACAATTGATGAAAAGTAGCGATATCGTCGCAAAAGCAGTCGTGGACCAGGAATGTTCTTATTCTTGACCAGAGGTGTTCTAAAAAGCAGTCGTGGACCTGGACTGCTCTAAATCTTGACCAGAGCTGTTAATTCTCTGCAAATTAACTTGGACGAGAGGTTATGACTGTACGTTTTCGGGGAAAAACAAACACTATAATTTTTGACAGCGGTTTTTGAAATTAATTCCGGGATTTTGGAATCGTGTGCTCTTAAATTAAGATAATGAGTATAACGAGATATTTCTGATCCTATTCTAACAAAATTGAAAAAAGGATTTTGGTTCACAATTCTATGGTAAGTACATTGCAATTTGAATTTTTTTTTTTTTTTGTTTGAACTTGAATACGGTGTAGTCATAAAATGTAAATATTTACTGAAATTCCGCAAAAGCCCGACTTTCCGAGTTAGACAAATAAACTTTCGAACTCGAAACCATTTAGCGCTCGTGGACCTCGATAGGGTGGGAAAATTTATTACGCGAGAGTTATTTCAGTTTTGTTACGCGATGCTTACAGGGGAGATTTTATCGCATTTTTTAAAGTTTTTACATCGCATACTTTAAAATCTTGAAGACGTCGGATTTGTTGAAAAAATGCATTTTTTTTTCTTCGGACGGAATTTTTTTATATTTTTTTATGTTGAATTTTTCAAGACTTAATTGAAACATAACTGAACTACATTGGAAATTGTATTGTATTTAATACATATACATACATTGTCATAATTTGTTCTGAATAAAAGTTTGTCTAAATAAAATTTTCATTTTAGGGTGTCGTCATTCACTGTTAGAGGCGGAGCTTAGCTATGCATTATCAGATTTAGGTTATTGGATATCGCAAGGTCTGTTTTCAGTTGAAATTACATGAACATCTGATGGGTTTATGCATTATATCCTGACTTTGGTTTTTATTGCACAGGTTCTAGTTGATGCTTGCTTTCTTGAATATATTCCATAAAAAGATCAAAAGAAAAAAGGAATTCATGTTACAAATTAATACAAAAGAGACAATTACTTTGATAAAACACATACAGAAACGGACGGGAATTAACAAAAATAACATTACTTATTAAATTAGCTGCCTTGTTACATGTATGACTTGGATAAAGCATGTTCCAATGACCAAAGTACACTATTTCAATTTCTCTGGGATACATAATGTGTATCCTTGGCATATTTCCTTTATATTCAATGGACTGAAAACGAAGCATTTTAAATGGCCAATTTAATTTGATCCCACAGACATGACAGGGCAGCAGTGAACACTGGTTTACTTCGAATTCTTTGGGGATTTTTATGTAGGACATTTCTCTTGTTATCTTTGTACAGTACATTTACCACAGATTACATATGGGCACATAATTATGTATAATGTAGACATAGTAGGTCTTGCGCTTACAGGAGCTACTGAATGGGGAATAAAAGAAACTAGCCCGATCCTTCAATTTCAGTTTCCGCTATATAGATGATAATTTGTCACTAAATAATCCTTAAGTCACAGTGAACTTGAAATTAGAGACAGACAACAGACACGCTAACTTCTGCTTCATATCTATATTTGTACTTGTACATAGATAATAATGGGTGATTGAAATCAAAAGTTTATGACAACCGTGATGATTTTAATTTCCGATTGTGAACTTCCCCCTTTCTTAGCAGTAACATACCAAGGTCTCCAGTCTATGGGGGTACATTTCGTAGGTTGATTTGTTACTGTTGCGCATGTGATTAATACGGCGACTTTCTAAGCACGGCGAGATTGCTGTCACATAAACTTATGTTCAGTCTCTGAATTTTAATTAATTTCATTATTCCAAAAATTGGTACGGTCGTCATTATGAATTGATTGGCAGATACCAAGTTTCTATCTCATGTATGAAACTAGATTTCACGTCCTTCTGGAATTGACAACTCACCAGACTTGACACTTCACTGGCTTTTACTCACTGGTAATTTGACGGGTGTCTTTAACGGAGCAATGCATGCTTACCCTACGGAGCACTTGATGTCACTCCTGGTTTTTAATTGCTAGTGTTTTAGTTTCTGTGCTGTCTTGTTCTATTTTCTATTTTTGTTTTGTTAATTATCTGTTTTATTTATTTAGTTATACACGTATCATTGTGGTGGTTGTTTGTTGTGTTTCATGACTTTGTCTTTTCCTTGGATTTCGAATTTATAGACTTTCCCCACTGTTTTTTGTTTTTGTTTGCTTCGGTATTCTTTCGATGGATATTTATCATTACTTACCACAGCCACGCCCTTAAAAGCTTGGTTGACAGGTACATCTATCCGACAAAATGAAACTAAAGTAACCTCCATTTGACAGCATTCCTGTTGCAGAAGATTTTTTTTCTCTTTATAAAATTACAATAAGTGTTCATATTAACATATAGAAATCTATAAAAGCTAACTATTTACGCCCAACTGATATTTGTCAAATGTTTTATTCACTCGCGTTTCGATGTTGTGATATATGTTTATCATCATACTTACATATCATAAATCCTAAGTTTCCTAAAAAAGATAATCATTGAAAGAATAAAAAATAATATTGGTTTTAAATTAGTTATTTAATTTAAAACAAAATGCGATAATTGAACACGGCGATACAAGTTATGTCAAATCTCGCCCGCTTGGATGTAGTTCCATTAACGTATGCCGGGTATCATTTCATTATCATTTTTATGAATGAAAATTGTAGTACTAAAATTATCCTTTTTTATGTGAAACTCTGCTTTTTGATACAAAAAATATGTATAACTGTTTATTTTTTCACTGTGTACATTGACAAACAAAAAAGAATATTAGTGTTTATTTTTTCGCTCAACATGTTCAAATTCAAATTCAAATTCTTTATTGATTTAAAATCCAACAAAGGATTGTGATCAGCAAAAAAAAAACAAGACAGAATAACATATGTACATGACACAAATGATAAAATATATCAGTATACATTACAAATCAAATCAAAATCAAAATTACAGTAAATGTTACATCACGGCTGAGGACTTAACTTTATTTAACAAGTTAACACATAACGTAACATTTGACGTACACAAACGTATTCACTTAACATACGATCCTACTTGTACATCTATCTAATTAAATAGAACAGATATTCCATGATGGCAATTTTGATGCACAAAATGTGCTGGTATTAAAATCAGTTGTGGTGAGTGTATATGAATACATCATCTAACACCGATTATTTCGCTAGTATATCGTGGGTTTTATATTTTACATTTTGTTTTCCTTGATCTTCGTTGGTAAACAATCGACATTTCATTTTTGTAAAGAGTTTGTTTGTTTAGTTGTTGTGGTTTAACGCCATTTTTAGCACATTTGGCTATATCGCAGCAGCCAGTTTTTATTGGTGGAGGAAACCGGATAGATCCATCTACCTTCGGTAGGAAAAATGGCTATCCTTGTCAATTAAGATCGGTGTCGAACACACCCCGCCACAGGTGAGATTCGAACTCGCAACCTCAGTGTTGACAGGCTAGTGATCACAAGTAATAGCTTTTCTAAAAAGCTAGCCGTCTCTTAGCTTTTTATTAATAAAGAGTATTATTTTTTATGTATTATTAAATGTTCGTAATGTCATCACATTAAACTTTCCCTTATTATATGTATTATTACTACCTTTCAATAGATATATTACTACATAGTTTTTTTTTTAAAGTCTGTGTTTTGATGGCTTTTTTGGGCTGCCTTTTTTGACTAAAGGATATTCAAATATTTTAATTTTTTATACTTGATTTTTTTTTTAAATTGCCATACAGATATATGTAATAGCCTTTATCTTTAAAGTTAACTTCCTAAACGTAAGGGGTGACATTTGACGATATCTATGACAATATTTATGTTGTGAAATGTATGATTGCGGTATACAAGTACGGAGTTAAATCAAGTGTTCAGCTCTTTCATATGAAAGACAGATCAGTGGTCTTCCCCTCGTTGGGTAAGCCAATCAGATCTATAATTAAGTTATTCTTATTCCAAATTAATGCTCTTAAAAATGTATCTCAATATGTATTCAGTCAATGTGTCTATAAATAGACCGCCATTTGTCCATTAATAGAATGCAGATGTACAGGTACGACAGTGTGAAACACGCTTTTTAAAGCAACAAACTAAAAGCGCCAACTGAAGATCTGTGTTTTATTAGACACCCAGCGATAAGTTTAACTCTTTACTACGGTAAGCTGAACAAATATTGTATGTTGTACAGCCCGTGACGATGTGACGAAGTTTAGGTGATTCTATCCCGTAATCATGTACGGAGTTGCATCCGCAGATCAGCTATTCCAGTTGACTGACCAATCAGAAGCCGTTGATCATGCATGCGTCCATCTCATAGACTACTCGGTCACCGAGACCCCTTTTTCTAGAGATGCATGACATTGTATGTAATATATTACATGTGCAGCCTTGTGTTAATTTCAATAACAACCGTACGACCATGCTGATTTTTCGGTTCATTGCAACAAAATGTTTTGTTTTTGTTTGTTTGTTTTTTTTTTTTTTTTTGTTTTTTTTTTTTTTTTTTTGTTGTTTTTTGTGAACGTTTTTTTTTTTATAAATTAAACATAACTTTTAACAGCTAGTGTTGATCTCTGTTCAACAGAACACCTTTTCATAACCATGGAAACAAATTCGGGTACAAAAAGTGTTGTGGGTTTCTTGAGAATCTTACACAGTTTCCGTAACCAAAACTTTGGAACACCAACAATAGTAATCGAATACTGTAAATCAGCCGAATCAAATGGTAGAGATAACCAGCTACTGAAGGATTTGAAAAGTTGGCTTTAAACAGAGTCTTAGAATTTATGAACTGAAACCACGTATGGATAAACATTGTATTATTTCCGATGTATGGACTACCAGTGAGGTGATATTTATGGCAAGCCGTTTTACTATTTATTCTAACTTCAAGATATCTAATAAAGTTTATAAGATATCTCATATAGTTTATAAGATATCTTATATAGTTTATAAGATATCTCATATAATTTTCTTTATAAGATATCTTATATATTATATTAGATATCTTATAAACTATATGAGATATCTTATAAACTATATAAGATATCTTATAAATTATATGAGATATCTTATAAAGTATATAAGATATCTTATATAAAATATATTTATAAGATATCTTATAAACTTTATAAGATATCTTATGTACTTTATGAGATATCTTATATACTTTATAAGATATCTTATAAACTTTAGAAGATATCTTATAAAGTATATAAGATATCTTATAAAAACTAGATTATATAAGATATCTTATATATTATATGAGATATCTTATATATTATATGAGATATCTTGAAGTAAGAATAAATAGTAAAACGGCTCGCCATAGATATTCTCCGTTTCTTAAAATATGGGATCTTTTAATATGATATACCTGATATACATATAGTAAATATGACATCGAGAATGTACACCAGCGACGACACCATATTTTGGCTGTGAAACAAAAGACTCGTATATTTTCATTTCTTTTAGCCACTCTAATATTCAAATTTGCGTTCAAAATTGTTTTATCTAAGGCTTAAGAAGAATAAATAGTGCACATATATTTTTTACACTTTATGTGGAACAAAAACAAAGGCTTAAGTTAATAATGGAAACAATCAACATCTCCCTAGCTGTTCTTTGCAATTCTTTAAAAAGAGGTTATTTATAACCTCTAGGTTATACTTAAAACCTAACATTATCTTAAAATTTGGTGGTATGGACTAGATCCACAACTAAACATTTGATGTAAGAGTATTGATTTGATCCACAGCTAGAAATTTGGTCTAAGAATATGGATTAGATCCACAACTAGAAATTTGGTGTAATAATATGGATTTGATCCACAACTTGCCTCTAGTTGGATTTGAAAATCACAACTGAAGAAATCATAAGTAATTTACGATAGATAATTAGAAAACTTGACCATCGTGGCCCCTATTTTGACTTGTAACTAGATCAAATTACAAATGTTAAGGCAAAGGAGGTCATAAAACCCGAATTTCTAATTTTAGTCTGACCTTCAGTCGGATAATAAATTATTTTAAACGAATTTTAATTTACCTTAATTTAAAGATAAAATGACCTACCGTTACTTCACTATCACTATCTTATGTATTCATGACCTAGTGACCTTTGTGTATCATAAAATAACTCACAATGACCAGTTCACATAGTGTCATAAAATCACCCATTTGACAGTAAGTTATCAAAGTAAGCTTACTGTCAAATGACTGTGCAATTGTTTTTAGAGAACATGTCAATAGCTTCTTTAAAATGAAAGCAAAAACTTTTCGTAAATATAATTGTGCCTTTTGTTTCCTTTCCAGTGCTCAAATGTCTCTATATTTTACGAGAGCGAATTTCCATGTTTTGTGTGCTATTAATTGTTTTTTGAGAAGAATATGCAAATTTGACGTTGTTAAACACGTTCAAGATTTTTTCCAGAGGTTTGAACCATGCTGACTAAGTACAAAGTTAACCTAAATTGCATTACACCTTGAAATGTACAGAATTAAGTTGGCAGTTTCCCATCAAGAAATCGGTGCAGAGAAACTATATATCTATATTTCCAAACAGTATGTCGTGCTTTGTATAGAACTTGCCAAATAAAAAAAAAACCGAAGAATTTCCATACAAATGTTCTCATACTATTCTAAAAACGAAAATTGGTATGCACGAATAAAGGTCATGAAAAACAGTGCTAAGACTGTTGGGATGGGTTACTTTTCTGCACATATGATCTATTCGGTTAAAATCTCTCCTAGTACTAAGATACCCTAAGGGAGCAACCATTTGATTTTTATGGAGGGGGGGGGGGGGGGGGGGGGGGGCTAGGATGAAATATTCGATTCTGCCAATTTTTTCGCCGAAAATTTGGTCCTGGACTGACTCAGGACCTGCATTTTTTTTTCCATCTCAAGTGATCCTGGATTTTTCTTTTGGCAATATTCTGGTCTTGCCTTTTTAATTCAAATTTCATCCCCCCCCCCCCCCCCCCCCCACACACACACTACAAATCAATAGTTGTTCCCTAAATAATTTTTGTTATTCCATTTAGATTTTATAGTTCACAATATATTGATATTTGGACACTCAAAGATTTGGTGAATTTCGAACTTACAATCCCAGCACACAAGGATATCGAACAAAATTTGATCCGACCGACTGCCTTTCAATATGCACAAAACTTGACGTCATAGTCAATCTCGGATGACTCGAACCTTGGATAAGTCAAATAGAATGGTCAGATCCCGTCGACTGCGACATAACGATATATATGAAAAAAAGCTCAGTACATGTTTTCATAACTTTTAATACTTATTAATTTATAATTTTAAAATATTGAGTTATACATCTACATGTATCTATATTTTGGTTACACTTTTCCTAATTTGTTCATGAAACCATAACTCTCCATGAAGATCCGGAAATATCAATACAGGGTTGGTATTAGTAATACATCACTATCAGGAAAATATGGCTAATATCAGCAAATATAAATACTTATCCACATATTTCCTTCATTTTTCTGAAGTATCCTTTAGTATTTTGGAGTGATGTTTGATAGCTATACATTGGTTTATAACCTAGAATTTTGTTTGCTTTTCCATATGATACAAAAAATGATTTGTTTATTATTTTTATGACAGAAGGCGATAGTGGAAATCTAACATCATAAAACAGTCGTAAAATTAATAATACGTAATACGTAATAAAAAGCACAAATAAAACTACGCATTTGGGGACGTAAAATAAAGAAGATTTTATTTTTGCGTTGTCGTTTGGTATATAAATATGGCGAGATTCTACAGCATTTTGCTTGGGTGTATCATCTGCAACAAAAAAATATTCTCCTCCTAAATCTTTGTTTTTCCTCAAGGTTTGGTAAGCATTGACAAACATCATAGCAACATTCCCAACATAACTGAGCTGTAAAATGGCGGTTGTTTTTCCCAGTAACCGGAAATGCGTTCCTTCCTTCAATTGACATTTGAAAGCAAAATTAAGTTTGTCTTCCTCTCCATACATCCCAGGCGGTAATAGAGCTATGGTTCGAAAAGTTTTACCTGAAATATCGTACAAACATATACATCTCAAAAACATATATTCGATCATGACGCATATGGCACGCCGTTTTTATATTTATTCAAATTCCAAGATATCTTATTTATTTAACAAGATATCTTATTAAGTATTAAGATATCTTTAATTTTTATAAGATATCTTATTTAATTTGAAAGTAAATAAGATATCTCTATAAGTTAATAAGATATCTCTATTAGTTAATAAGATATCTCTATTAGTTAATAAGATATCTTACTTTTTTATAAAGATATCTTTTAAACACATACTTTATTAGATATCTTACTTCTTTATAAAGATATCTTTTAAACACATACTTTATTAGATATCTTATAAAGTTTATAAGATATCTTATAAACTAATAGAGATATCTTATTAAATTATAGAGATATCTTATATATTTAATAAGATATATTTATAACCAGTTAAATAAGATATCTCTATAAGTTAATAAGATATCTCTATAAGTTTATAAGATATCTCTATTTTTTATAAGATATCTCTATAAATTTATAAGATATCTCTATTAATTTATAAGATATCTCAATTAGTTTATAAGATATCTTATTTAACTAAATAAGATATCTCGAAATTGAATAAATATAACAACGCCGTGCCATAGACGCATGTCAACTGTAAGTTGTATTACGTGCGAACAGTATTCTTATAAAACAATACAAAATATACTTCACAGTCCACAAGATGTGCTTTAATTGCAATACCTACAAGTCATAGATTGGTGTGACGTCAACAGACTTAGCTTTGTTTGTATAAGCATCTGCAAGGGTACGTCAGATAAAAACGACATTATCTGTATTCAAAATAAGTTAGTTTATGTCGAGAAAACCAATTATGAAAGGTATAATGATTATCTCAAAAACTTTTTTTCTGCTTCAGTTTACCGTTTAAGCCCCCTTTACACTGAACGAAGACAGCACTACGACCATAAAAAATATTTTCATCGTGGAACATCTTAGTAGGGTCGTACTGAGGTCTTCAAGTAGCGTAGTGGTCGGCATTGCGCGTGATAGGTCGTAGTAGAATCTCCAGGTGCCACGACTGTTTTGAACATGCTCAAAATTTACGTAGCGAGGTCGTCGCCACTTTTCATCGTACAGACATCGTACCGCTGTCGTAGAGGAAGCGCAGAGACATCGTAGTGAGATCGTAGTGAGACATCGTAGTGAGAACTAATATACATTCAAGCAAGAAATTGTCCTTTTATATAGTTTATCTGCTGGTCGTAGAGGAAGCGCAGAGACATCGTAGTGACATCGTAGTGAGACATCGTAGTGAGAACTAATATACATTCAAGCAAGAAATTGTCCTTTTATATAGTTTATTTGCTGATCGTGGCTAGATCGTGAGAACAACGTAGCAAGGTCGTAATACTCGTGGTAGCAGCGTAGTGACAACGTATTACGATCGTCAAGCGCGTATCGATGTCGTGTCACAATCGTGAGAGGTCGTACAACATCGGCCTAGGGGCGTCGTGTGATCGTGTTGTTGTCGTAGCTTGAACGTACCACAAACGCAGGCATCGTAGCGAAAACGTAGGAGAGCGTAGTAGCAACGTGAAAGATTATCGAAAAAAACGTATTTTGATCGTAGGGGTGTCGTGAATACCTTTACACTGAAGATGGTTTTCCAATTTTTCCACGACCCTGCTGCGATCTTGGCGATCGTAGAGGTCGTGGAGAGCGTAGCACAGTCTTCGACCAGTGTAAAGGGGGCTTTAAAAGCAGGAATAACGAAAGTATATGACAAATATACATCCTTTTAATAATAAAAGGTCTAAAATGTAAAAAAGATTTTTTTTAAATTAAGAGAATGATGTTTTTGAATGTCCATCGCTAAATGTGTTTTTACTTGACGGAATCACGGCTTTGCATCTGTGGTCATACATAAACCACGTTAAAATGTTTCCAATATTCAACAATTAGACGTGAAACTATAGCGCTTCTCTCACACAAAGATGTGAAATCATTACTTTATGGGAATAGTTTACTGTCTGCTGAAGAAAACAAAGAGATATTTTTAAAGTGTATCTGAGTATATAAGGAAAACAAAGCGTTTTACTTAGTTACATTTTAGTAAGACCTCTGTTATTGTATTGTTTTATAAGTTTTATTATAATATACTTGATCTAGACTGACATTTGTATAAAAAATCTTTTAGTTGCAACATAATTTTGTCTTGCACTAAAACATATATATTATAATGTTTAGTTTTTTTGGATAAAAAAAAACCATTGCTATGTTGATAACTAATTATTCATATTATAAATATTTTCCGGGAGACGGATTTATATAAGCATCCAGTTGCTTGTTTCCGAATCCCATCCATCTTTAATATTGCATTTTTCTGTGATGTGTGCTTGATATTTTTGAATAAACTATGTTTATACTAAATGTGTTTTTCTTTTTAAGAGTTTTCTTACTATTAATTAATACATCGCGGGTCAGTTTTTCTGAATTTCAAACATTAAAATTTCATCACTACCACTAACGATCTAAAGTGGTAAGAGTATATACATACATGAAACATATTTAAATTTAATTATGAGACACGTGTTTTCGAAAGGGAATACAGTAGCAAGGTAGAGTGTAATGATATGAAATTGGAAATGTATTTATATCCTCTGATGAACAATTAACTAGATTGGTAGCATAATTGATGGTTACGAGGAGCCGAATAATTTTTGTTAATTTGGTGCCTTTCTGCTATCAAACATAGTAACAAAGCCCAAAAGAGGATTTACTAATGCCTTAAATTTGTTAGAACTTCTCTGAAACTTATTGACCCATGGATAAAAAACCTTGTCATGAATGAACATTTCGCTTGGTCTACCGAAGTTTGTTACTTCTGGGTCCGATCGGAAATCCAAATGGCTGCCATCATCGGATTTCATACCACTAAGTTGGGCCTTAAAGTGAAGGTATTATTTCCTTTGCCTAATTGAAAAGAACAAAAGTAAATTGACGTTATGATCAACAAATTATCAGTATAGGAACCTTACTCGTCGTATTACTATAAAATTTAACATGTGTCTTTTAGTTTTAAACTATGTATAATTCAGGAAAGAAATCGACAAATCAGCATTTTAGCCCCTAAACTGGACCTCAACAACCAACAGTATATAAACCCTTAACTAAAAACGTATTATAAAATAAAATACCACTGTCCAATACAAAACCATTTTCTTTCAACACTATATCCATCGCCTGACGTTTGGTTTCAGCGTATTCAAAAGAGTTTTTTTGCGGGTATAGTGTGTCTTCTGATCCATTTTCAATGTTTTCATCAAAATTTTGAAATGACGAAATTGATCCACAGTAAATTAGAAATTCCACGTCTTCTTCTTTACATGCATTAACAACATTAACTGTACCTGAAATGTACATGAAAATATATAGACAATACCAGTACATTGATTTGAAATAAATTGATACACGGATAAGGCTTAGAATCGAGTGAAAATGGGAGAGTTTTTCTATGATTCCTGCCGAAATCGTGTATCGAGTTTTATTTCAAGTCAGTGCACTGTTATTGTCTTTATACTGCAATCTTTGGTGACTTTATTGGATATTACTACCAATTTCAAAATTATTTAAAACGTTTGTTTCCCTCAAGAGGCCCATTTGATTTGGCGGAGTAATATAGGATAGAGAATGAAAACTGGGAATGTGTCGAAGAGATGACGACCCGACCAAAGAGCAGAAAACAGCCCAAGGCTACCAATGAGTCTTCAACACAGCGAGAAAACCCGCACCCGGGGGCGGGCTTCAGCTGGCCGCTAAACAATAATGCATACTAGTTTAGCAAAATCAACGCCACACTAAACTCCGAAACACACAAAAGAACAAAAAATCAAAAAAACAAGACTAATAATGGCTACAGGTTGCTGACTTGGGACAGGCGCAAAAATGCGGCGGGGTTAAACATGTTTTGTGAGATCTCAACCATCCCCCTATACCCCTTGCCAATGAGGAATAAACAAACACACAGCGATACGCACAGTAAAACTCAGTTAAAAAGAAGTACGAGTCCGATGTTAGAAAAGGTAACAGAAGAAACTAAGCAAAATGACAATGATCAATATAAAATAACAAAGGACTCTTATCAGTTACTGACATGCCAGCTCCAGACCTCAATTAAACTGATCGAAAGATTATGTCCCTATCATATAGAAAATCAGCCACAATCCCTTCCGTTAGGGGTCTAGTATCATGCCATCATACATTATACGAGAAGAACATAACCCGTATCTTGCCAACAACTGGTTTTAGAAAAAAATGTGTTTATTTCCCATGCAAAGACCCTATGCGTGAATCAATACTAATTCCAAAAAATGCCATCTTTAATGACTTGACAACAGTATCGTAACTAAATCCTTTGTGGATAAGTCTGTTTAAAGGTTTGATTAGCTTTTCAGGTGAATGACGACATGTTTGTGCTTTGTATAGAATATTACTATAAAAGATGGGATGTGAAATACCTGAACATATAAGGTGTTTGCACTTTGATTTATATTTACGAATGATGTCCTTGTACCGATGATAAAATTAAGTAAAAGCTTTGACAAGTTTGTGATATCGGAAACCCTGGTGTAATAATTTTTTCAGTAATACAGAGATTTCTCAAATACGTTGTTACATAAACGAGCGAATCGGAATAAATCTCTTTAGTGTAAATACTGAAGCCGTCATTATTGAGAGCCAAAATATCATCCAAATATCTAAAAGTGTTATTACATTTTTATATCAAATTTTTTTTAGTTTGGTATTTGCTGATTTTAGACATAAATTGTTATTCGTAACAATACGGAAACAGGTCCGCAATAAGTGGTGCACAGTAAGTCCCCATTGGAATTCAGATATCTTGGCTATATACGGAATCTCCATAGCGAACAAAAATGTTATCTAGTATAAGTAGACGAAGAAGATCAATAAGCAGGTAGATACATACCATTAACAGCCGATTAAATATCAAACATCATACACAATAAGGTCAATGAACATACAAAAATCATGATGATCACGAAATGAACACACAATAAGCATGAGGCATGAGAAATTTAAATTAATAAAATCAAGGTCTCTATGTAGTATACTAGTAAAAATTAATGACGATCAAATTTTGGTTTGTTTACTTACACGAAGGAAGGAGCCTTCACATGTAAAAAAAGTAATTCCGTCAATCAAGTTAAGTAAGTGTGGCCTAAATGTTATATACTGTCAGTGATCTTATATAACTTGTAAACATACTACCAACGCATTTTGACTGCTCAAATAGAACAATTGCAGTATTAAATATTAGACAAATAAAAACTTGTAAATGTTAATTTAAATGTATTGAAAACACTAACACTTCTACAATATACCATTTGAGAACAAAACACTCAACTGGAACCATTTCTGAACTCTCTGTCAGACTCTATGTATATTTCGTAGCTGAATTGTCTTGGTAGCAGTCAATACAAAGGCACATGAAGTCATATTTAATATGATTTACAAACCTTGTACATTTACTTCTCGTAAAGCCTTCCTTTCCGGAATAAGGGAAAAATCTATCAATGATGCCACGTGGAAAACACAGTTAACTCCTTTAACGGCTTTCTTCAAAATGTTTGTATCAGTAATGCTGCCTACGTAAGCCCTGACTCTGACTCGGGCATCAAAATCTGTAAAGAGGGTAAATAACAAAATTCTGAATTTGAAAAAGGCATCCTTAGAAATAGTGTTAAATAGGGCGTTGAAGCAAGGATTTGATGATATCAGGGATATACACTCAGGAATCAATACTGCATTTTTATAATTTATTAGACAGCGTTTTCCAGCTTCATTATTATTACCTCAAGACTTAAATAATTCATAAAAAGACACAACACTTATTATACATAAATTTAACAATGGTCTAAGCAGTACTACGTGTATATATCAGTCGTTCCTTTGGTGGAAAATGATCAGAGCTATAAAATATGGTTAACCAGTTGCTCTGGAGGAATGATCAGATCTGCTATATGTATGTGATATCGATTTAGATATGATATGAAAACAACCATTTAATTATACCTGCCTTGTGGGTATATTGCCGTTGTCTTCGTCCGTCCGTCCGTCTGTTCGTCTGTCTGTCCGTCCGTCACACTTTCTTGTGACATCAACTCCTCATTCAGTTTTGGGTATAGCATGTTAATTCCTTCACAGTAGTGTTGCATATATCCTTTAGATGCGCAATAAGGTTTTAATTTTTTTTATTTCGCTCAACGGGTGAAATGTGGGACCGAAAACGAGCGAATTATCATAATATGCTTGTGACATCCGCTCTTCATTCATTATTGATGCAATGCTTCTACATTCATTATATATAGAATGAATGTACATGTGATTTAGATGTGCAATAAGGTTTTAAATTTTTTAATTTCTTTCGTGGAGCGAAATTTAAAACATAATTTTTTGAAGCATTTGTTATTCTAGGCTTCTGGTTTCTTTATAGGTAAATTGTCCATGGTGTAAAGATGGAAAGACAGGTTTCAAAATTTTAATTTTCGCTCAATGGACGAAATAAAAAATTGTCAAAATATGAATGTGACATCAACTCCTTATTGATTATTAATGCTAGACTTCTTCTTTGATTATAGAATTATTGTATATATGATCTAGATGCGCAATAAGGTTTTAAAATCTGGAATTCTTTTGTGGAGCAAAATTTGGGACCGAAAATGAGCGAATGTTCAAAATATGCTTAAAACATTAATTTCTGAGGCATTTTTTTTATGATAGGATTCTTTTTTTTATAGATAGATTGTCAATGATGGACAGATGCAAAAACCAAATCCTCAACACACAATTTTAGACCCATGGCATATAGGAAGTATTATAATAAACAAAATAAACTGTTGATTTTTTTTCCATTTAAAGCAAAAATGTAAATAAATTTCTGACCTCATCAAATCTGCCAGCACCTCACACCCCCTCCCCTCAAAAATTCAAATGGTCATCCCCTTGTTGGGTTATGTGGGATGGACTGAAATGGTTTTTGCTAAAAAAAAAAATGAAAATAGCGTAATGCAGACGTGGCACTGGGTTCTGCGGAATTCCTTTTGAATTTGTTATTTAAAAAGTGTTTTAAAACTATTTCTGTGAATTTGTGATCATTTTGTTTGAAAATAACAACATTGTGATAAAAAGTAACAACACTGTCGTGAAATTCGACAACATTGTTATTAAATGTAATCTCCCAACAAATAAATTGACAAAGTTAATGTGAGAAGTCAATTAAAGAATGTTGGGATGAACATAAAGATCTTTGACCCTAAAGTTTATTTTAACTCGGGGTAAGTTTTGTCCTTAACATTAAATTTGCATCAAAATTATCACTTAGATGAAACAAATGTGGGAGTGCGGGTATAACTGTCGTCTCCGACAGTACTCTAGTTTTTCATAGCGAAATTAAATATTAATACTACGTAAGTTGTTAAAGGTATATTTTTAAGTCACATGTATCAGTCTAAAATGATACTTGCCTAAATTTTGCTGATACGGTTTACAATCTAAAACACGTATTTCTGTGACATCTTTGTCATACATGTCTATATGTTTTACAACATGTTGTCCTAAGAATCCGCTTCCTCCTGTTACAAGTACCACGTTACCTTCCATACTGTTAAACTCTGGAAGTTATTATTTGTTTCTATATAACAAATGAGGACATTAATATTAATTTCATTATTATTAATTAAGAAATAATTGATGGAGGTTATAGAGTTGAAGTCAATTACACATGGGCTGGGCCTTTATATTCGGATATTTTATACCAAGCGATAGCGAGGTATAACATACGAATATGAAGGCCCATCCCATGCGTATATGACATCAATTCTATAACACCAATGAATTATTTCTATTCTAATACGACAAATACGCCAATGTTGCTCTTTGAGTTGTCCTATGTGTATCTGACATTGGTTTTGCCTATCCATTTCTCTTGTTATTAATATGATGGAATCTGTCCTTTTAAGATAAATAAAGATATTTTCATAAAATAACCATTTGCACAGACAAATTATGTTATTCATTCACAAGAAAAAATAGAGTTAGGGGCTGTCGGAACGACAGCTATACCAGCATCCCACATTTATTTGTAAATAAACATTCTTAACATTTTCAGTTTCCATTGCATTACAGTTTGCATCTGTAACAAATCACCTTTGCAGAGATATATCACAACCCACTTTTACTGTAATCTAACTTTTTGGCCTCTTTTCCCTTTTTGGCCCTTTAAATTCTTAAAAATTTAAAATAAATGCATGCTTAGAATTACAGTTTGTATCTGTAGCAAATAACCTTTTCAAAAATATATCACAACCCACTTTTAATATAATTTAACTTTTTGGACCCTTTTAGGGACTTATAGCCCCTTAAACTGAAATTCAGAAATTTCTTCAATTTTATTTTTCTTTAGATACAATTTTAGTAATTATGGTCTTTTTCTGTTTTTGGCCCTTTTGGTCCCTTCCGCCCCTTTAATAAAATTTGCAATTCCAAAACCTTATTGCACATCTACATGATATAATGGGAAATTTAGTAGGTACTCGGGGAAAATAAAACTCCGTATTTAGATAAATGTTCTATTAACAAAACTGCATAAAACTATAACAATATAACACAAATATGATTGTTCTAAATTCACTCGGTAATCCTGGTATATAGCAAATTCGGAAAATCCGTAAAGTCACTGTTTTAAGAAAAAAAATGTACGTGATACGCACTTGTGAGGGGGTGGAAAGGGTATTGGGAGACAGGGAGAAAGGGGGCGGGAGAAAGGAGAGAAAGGGCGGGAGAAAGGAGGGAGAACTATCAAAGGGAGACGAACTTTAATGTTGAAAAAAAAATAAAGAGGTAAAAAAAACGAAAAAACTGGATACTAAATGTTCTAATAAATGGACAAATCTTTGAAAAAAGGCAACATTTATATTTCCCAAACCATTTTTGCCATTTCCGATCATTTCATTAAAGAATTTGATGTTCAATCTGACTTAAACTAACATGATACTATAGACAAATTATTTTATCGACATTTCAAACCATTGTTAACATGCTTAAGTCTTTACGCATGAAAAATTTAAATTCTCCGCGTTTACGCGTGGGTTTGATGTGGGATACTTAGGCATAGGAATAGTACATCTTCGTCCCAGAAACCATACTTCTGAGGGCTTAATACTTGTAAAGATAAAAATATAACTTTGGCATTTAAGTAGGTAATGTGTGTAGACTCTGTATAGGCCAATTTCGACCTACTGCACATTTATAAATGAACAACAAATGGATAATAGGACAGGTCAACAATGACATATATTCCAACCAATCAACATCACCCAAACAGACAGAACCCCAAACAAAAATAACATAAAAGAGCACAGAACACATCACAGAGTCAGGATAGTCCATGCATATTTCAATAATTTTCCAGGTCACCTTAAAATATTTACGTTATCCACTTGACCATACAAAGTAATAAGGTGTTCTCGAGGACAGGGAAAAATAGAGATGACACAATAAAAAACTATGTCTAATTTTTCATGATCCTCATACATGACCATATATATCAAAAATGAGTTTCTTGACATTTGGGCATGCACAATGTACCATTGACAACATTCCAACATTGTGTATTAATTTGCGTACGAGTCGGAGGCAGGCCTTGTTCGTAAAATCAGTATATGCTTTAATAAAGACCTATGCCACCTATATATGGTCATATATTAATTCAAATTTGTATTAAAATCGATTGATCTGAAAAAAGGTTCGTTAAGGTGGGAGATGGAAGCAGAGGGGCGGGAGAAAGGAGAGAGGGGGCGGGAGAAAGGAGAGAGGGGCGGGAGAAAGGAGAGAGGGGGCGGGAGAAAGGAGACGAGGGGCGGGAGAAAGGAGAAAGGTATCCCCCTTTCCACCCCCTCACTTGTTCAATCGGTTATCCAAACTAATTGTCCCTCAGTTTTAGAATTGTTTTATAGTGAACATTCGTGGGAATTAACAAGTTCAAAATCACGGTGACATGTTTGACAATTATCACTCCATTCATGACATATAACAATAGGCAATATAGAAAAACGTTTTAACAAAGAATTAATACTAATCTCATTAATTTGTTCTTAGTTGATATTATAAGTTTTTCAACACCGTGTATGCTAATTGTTCAAAAATGTTTCTAAAAATGACACTTTGTTTTTAAAGATATAATTGTCAAATTTTGCACCATGACAACTTTTTTTCTATTTTGCCTATTGTTATATGTCATGAATGGAGTGATAATTGTCAAACATGTCACCGCGATTTTGAACTTGTTAATTCCCACGAATGGGAATCCAATATCTAAACGATTGTATCGACGACATGAATGAAACCGACGACACTGATGCCCATACCAACGGATTAGTGAAAGAAATTTCAAATTTAAAGGAACAACTTAAATCGTTGAAACAACAACATGATAGACTTTTGAAGGAAAAGGAACAATTAGAAGAGGATAAGAGAGCAATTCAGGGAGATATGGCTATTTTGGAAATTATAAACAGCAATCTAATAGAGGAACACAATAAAGTTTTAAGAGAAAATCAGAGCCTTTCGGACCGAGTGAAGCATTACAAAAGATTACAAGAAAACAAAACAAGGGAAAATGTAAAACAACAACAAACATTCGATCATGTGAACTTATCTACTGTACAACATTACGATCCACCAAATCGAGGTCGCGGTTCTGGGAAACACAGACATGAAAGAGGTAGAGTCATTGGTCATTGTCGTGGAGGGAAATTAACTATTTACTAGACTCTGGGTCAGAGTCTTGTCGGAGCAGAGGAGAGTTGTCATGGTGCAAAATTTGACAATTATATCTTTAAAAACAAAGTGTCATTTTTAGAAACATTTTTGAACAATTAGCATACACGGTGTTAAAAAACTTATAATATCAACTAAGAACAAATTAATGAGATTAGTATTAATTCTTTGTTAAAACGTTTTTCTATTTTGCCTATTGTTATATGTCATGAATGGAGTGATAATTGTCAAACATGTCACCGCGATTTTGAACTTGTTAATTCCCACGAATGTTCACTATAAAACAATTCTAAAACTGAGGGACAATTAGTTTGGATGACCGATTGAACAAGTGCGTATCACGTACATTTTTTCTTTCATGTTTCTAAAAATGACACTTCGTTTTTAAAGATATAATTGTCAAATTTTGCACCATGACATACAGTTGGTAAGCAACAATATGGCAACAATAAAATAATATTCAAAAATGAATTCAAAAATGAAAATAAGAGTTCGCGTCACAAGGCACTTTGTCTATTTTGGCTCTTTATGGTCCCTCCCGGTCCCCTTTTAGAAATTTGGAATTCGAAACCTTTTGCGCATCTTTAGTTAGCAAGCAACAATATGACATAGTTATTTTAGTAAGTATGTTTTTTTTCTGTTTCGGCCCTTTTTGGTCCCTCGAACTCCCTTTTAAAAAAATTGGAATTCCAAAACCTTATTGCGCATCTACAGGTGGTAAGCAACAATATGGCAACAATAAAAATGATTTAAATTCAAAAATGAAATAAGAGTTCGCGTCACTAGGCTCTTTGTCTATTTTGGCCTTTTTGGTCCCTCCCAGGCCCCCTTTTATAAATTTGGAATTCCAAAACCTTTTGAGCATCTGCCGTTAGCAAGCAACAATATGACATAGTTATTTTAGTAATTATGTTTTTTTTTCTGTTTCGGCTCTTTTTGGTCCCTCCCACCCCCCCCCCCCCCCCCTTTCAAAAAAATTGGAATTCCAAAACCTTATTGCGCATCTACAGGTGGTATGCAACAATATGGCAACAATAAAAATTGTTTAAATTCAAAAATGAAAGACGAGTTCACGTCACAAGGTTCTTTGTATAATTTGCCCATTTTTAGTCCCTCCCAGGCCCTCTTTTAAAAATTTGGAATTCCAAAACCTTATTGCGCTTCTACATTTAGTAAGCAACAATATGGCACAAAAAAAAAATTGGTAAAAATTCAAAAGTGAAGGAGGAGTTTGCGTCACAAGAAAGACGGATGGACAGACGGACAGAAGGACGGACGGACGACCGCGACGACAATTTACCCGAACTTTCATTCGAAAGTGCGGGTATAATTAATAAAACAGGTTTCACAGACTTATCGGTAACCGTCACGTCGTTTAAAAATCATGATGGCGCCGCCTATGTAAATGTTTATTGCAATGTACAACATTGTCATGATTGTTGTTGTACACAACTATTGTGGTCATATTACATGGTTTCCTTGTAAAGATAAAAAAATTTCGTGTCGTAAAAGATAATTTTTCTTGTCTCATGTGCTAAAAGTGGATATATCGGGTAATATATCGATTGACGGTATATATTAGGAAGTCATATTCTAATATCATCATTTTCATATATTTACATTTTATTTTGTACACACAGTTAATGTATAATATTCAGACTCTAAAACGAAATATCTGTATATTATATGACATGTGTTAGCTATCAAATCTTCAATTCACAATTCAAAATATACTTCCTCGTAGTCTTACAAAATAAAAGCGCTTAGCTGATTAAGATATACATCGCAAGATTAGAAGATCCGTTTAATATTCAACTAAGATACTGTTTTGGCGATTACCAATTTTCATGCATTTTGAAAAAGTACTGCGGATAACGAAATAAGTGTTTTCATCATTACCTGTTTCTTACCCAAACAAAGTTTACATTCCGATACAATTACCAATACAGTTTTGAATAGAATATCAACTTACATGTCCTTCAATTATTTATAGTTTACTGTTAAATAGCAGTCTTGTAAGTCAAAGTCAAGGTTCAGTAATTTTATATTTAGAAAAATTATAAACAAGTTAAAAAGTCGTTACGGTAGGTCAAATTTCACATATTTGTAGATTTATCAATACATAATAATACATGGTAAAATCCGTTTCGCATGCCGTATCATCTGGAGTTACCAATATAAGTCCACTGGCTTTCTTATACCTATGGAACCGAGGAGTTTCGCAACATAAACGTAGAGAATTCCACACAGGGTAAGAATGATACGGAAGAAACAGAAAGTACAAGACCAGCAATTTGTGATTTTAAAGAACAAATAAACAGAGCAAAAAATCACATATACACTGCCAGATGTATTGAAAATGTAAGCTAATATTCCTATAAACATAATAAACCATGAAACTATTGATATACAGTTGATTTTCTTTGTCTCAAAATTTTCTTCTTAACATATCTAATATCCTAAACTTAATTGTCGGCTCTTAGATAATACTTTGCAAAATGCATACTCCTTGCATGTTTATCTGAACATTTTTATTATCCCAAATTATTTTTTACCTAACGTTATACATGTATAACAATTGCTTAGGATTATATTGTTCGTATATTTATTCCCTTTTCAGTCATCTTTTATTCCATGGGAAAAACACTCTTTAGTTATTGTTGCTTGTTTGAAAATTGCAAGCAAATCGTAAAGGTAGGGACACATATATTTTTATTTGGTCTTATGATTCCTTTGTTTGAGGAAGACTCGGAAATATAAATTAATGTAGATCTGCCTTCTCATTAATATTTGTTCTGAAAATTGTTTTAATTATGGAGAAAAAAACAGACATAATGACTTACTTTTCATTACATTAGATACAAATTTTTTCAAAGTTTTTCAGGACTGTACTCTCTGTATATTTTGGGAAGAGAACAAAATACAGTAGATTTGATTGGGAACAAACATTCGAGGGACTCTGCATGATTTTGAAAGATTTCTCAAGAGGAAACATCCCCTTTAAAGATTGTAAAATGTGGGAAGCATAATCACTGTATAGATGATGAAATACCATTGCAATTTTGCATTTTATTTGGTTAATGTTAATAATCTACACATTATTGTTGTGTACATTTTTGTACCTTTGACTGCAACTTAATATGCTTATACTAATAAATTAACATCTTACAATTGACAAATATAACATAGTAGAGCACAAAACACGAACATTTAAACAAAATAGTCTGACTTTGTACAGAAACTGAGCATGCTTAGTTAAATGTTTAGATGCCAACTTGTAAGCCTAGAATGTGTACGTCATAGTACAGGATCTTAGTTTTAACATTTTTACAGGAATTCAAAAAATAAACCAGGAAAATGAAAATTTGAATAATTAATTTGACTATTGTTCGCTTGGAAAAAAGGAATGACAATGTTTTATATTTTACATCCAATGACATTCGACAGACAAATATTGAAATAATTTACAATACAAAGATTAGAATTTGTAAGTCCCTTGGGTGTTTTCTTCGCGCAATCTACTTAAAACATTTTATATATATATACATCATCGGTTTGGCACTCCCTAGCATTTATAATTATCAGTCACTAAATATTTTCTGTAGTTCCAATATTAGATGTAAACGGGTACATATTTATTTAATTAATTTACAAAAGATGTATCTTAAACATAATGATACACATTTAAGGATTAACAATCGTGCTTTATAACAAAGTCTTTTCAATTCCAATTGTCCTGTTTGTAAAAATTTTATATAACACATATTTGTCAAGTGTCAATTCCAGCATTATTTGTTTTTCTCAAAAGGAAGATTGCAAAAAAAAAAAAAATGAGATTTACCTTTAACGGAAAAGATTAGATATTGTACAGAATGTTTGTTATCTTGGAATTTTACTAAGGGACGACATCAAAAGTTCGATGTAGGATAAAAAGCTTAATTCCAATAGTTTGAGGTGGGGGGCTAAAAATCGCTGCAGGTTTTGTTATCCGACATCGATTTATAGATTGTAAAATTCGGATTCAAGTTCGGCCCTAACATATGTTTGGACTTTTAAAGCAACAAAATAGCCATCAAATCGTACCGGAATACAAACTTTTTGGCAGAGAGTATTGGGGCGAAATCAATCATAGTATCTACGTCGTTCAAACGCTTTATCGATCGTGAATTTTGAATGATATGTATACAATTATAATTTAACAGTGCCTTTTTTAATGCATACTGAAATACACGTCACTTTTTTCCAATATTTTTTTAAAAGTGATGTCCAAGTCAATGTACAGAACAAACATATATTGTTGAGGAAAAACAGGACCCATGATACAAAAAGTATACTCTCAAAGCATATGCCCATATTGGTCAATCAATTTTTCCCAAATTAAGTTTTTTATCCTACATTGAACTTTTGATGTCGTCCCTAATGAAGTGAGGCTCTTTCGTTAGAGTCAAACAAGGATTAGAAAATAAAGGTATACAAGCTATATATGAAAAACTTAAGAAATGCAGACTACTACATAATTTATCTGTAAAATGCCAATAAGATATTTTCGACAAAGCTGTCAATCCAATATTACTGTACCGGTGCGGGGATATGACAAACCATAAGCTGCCTATAGAAATTGTCAGGTGGATGGGTTATTGATATAGAAAACACAAAATAGAACGACCAACTATTTTGAAGAATAAAAAGAAATCGGCCAGTGTATTATATAGACTATGGAGATTTATAAAAATTGTAAATAAGAGGTTACCTCTCCCAGGTTAACCGTCCGTTCCCTATCTTTCATGTGTATGTACAATTTATTTTTTTTTATTTTTATTTTTTTTTTTTTTGTTTTTTTTTTTTTTTTGTTTTTTTTTGTTTTTTTTTTTTTTGTTATTTGTCAATCTCTGTACCATTGTAATCTTTGGTTATGAGAACAAAAATATATATACAAAACTAGGTCTTACAGTGGCCGTTATAAGTCGTGAAACCCTCGGCGCCGATTCAGTAATAAATTAACTAGTGAACCATTCTAAGTAACCAGTGAGACAAAAACTGTGTATCTATAAGTCTAACATTTCTGAGGTGTTAATTTTCTGTTCAAAATTTGACAAAAATTTCTAGGAATTTCTAAGGCTCTTCTTTTTGATTCAGAGGTAACCCTTAGCTGAGTTTGGATTCCTGTTTGTGTTAATTGTTTTGGTTTTTGATGGTTGTGCTTATTAATTCACCGTTATATCTTTAACCATTTTTTCCAACATTTTGATCTCGAGCTTATCAGTCAACGAAATGGCCACACAGTGCATCGATTTGTTTCGGTATTTTGTGATCCAGTTTATTATTACCGACGTATACATATTTTCTCATTCGAGGATCTTTTCAAATAAAGGGTTAAGCGGCAGATTAATAAGGATCTCCAAATCAAATACATTAAAGCCAAGTCCTAGATGTCCTATAGGATATCTGATTACATTATAGTTGTTCATAAACAGACAAATACAATATTTGAATAAGTATTATATCACGACATGTCAGTATAATAACGATGGTAAAAAATAAATAAATCATAAAATCGCATTATCGTTTGTTATAAAAAAAAATGTGTTCATTATCGATGATTAAATAATTATTGTACGGTCATGAGTATGGTCATGATCGTGTGATTCCATTTTTTTTTTTTTTCTTTTTTAGAGCAATTTACACCAATCATTAGTTGAATGGTCCTTGGGTGGTCCCCTTTAAAATTTGTGTTCGGTTTTCTCGGCCGCCATCCAATATGGCTGCCATGGTCGGACATAGTTTAACATTGGACCCTATGGGAATTTTAACATTTTCGTTATCTTCTCTGAGACCACTGGGCCAATTTGAACCAAATTTTGGTGGAATGGTCATTGGGTGGCCTCTTTTTAAAAATATTTTCGGTTCCCCGAAAGCCACCCAACATGGCTGTCATTGCCGGACTTGGTTTAACATTGAGCCTATGGGAATTTTACTTTTTCATTAACTCCTCGGAAACCACTGAACCAATTTAAACCAAACTTTAGTGGAATAGTCCTTGTATGGTCCCCTTTAAAATTGATGTTCGGTTTTCCGGGGTGCCATCCAATATGGCTGCCATAGTCGGACATGATTGAATGGTCCTTTGGTTTCCCCTGTCCAAAAATACATCCGGTATCCCCGACTTCCAACCGACATAGCTGCTGTTACTAAAAATAGAAAAAGGGGGGATGAACTACAAGGCCAATTGGAACCAAACTTGGCACATGTGACAGTAATGGTCCTTGGGAGGTTCTATTTCAGAAGTATGTCCGATTACCCGGACTGTTTACCAAGATGGCCGCCACAGCCAAAATTAGTTAAACATAGGGCCCTATGGGAAAATTCATTGAAAAATCTTCTTGTCTGAAACCAGACTTTGCAGCAATGGTATTTATGTGGTCCTCTTCAAGAATTGTGTCCAATTTCGTGGACTGTGAACCAAGATGGCCGACACAGCCGAACTTTGTTTAACATAGGACACTATGGGAAATTTACTCAAAAATCTTCTAATCTGAAATCATTAAGCCGATTACAACTAGACTTAGTTTAACATAGGGCCCTATGGGAAAATTCATTGAAAAATCTTCTTGGCTGAAACTACTTGACTAATTGGAAACAGACTTGGCAGCAATGGTCCTTAGATGGTCCTCTACAGAGGTCTGTCCAAGATGGCCAACACAGCAGAACGTGGTTTAACACAGGACCCTATGGGAAATTCAATAAAAAATTTCTCGTCTGAAACCACTAAGCCAATTTGAATTAGACCTGGTAGCAATGGTCCTTAGATGCTCCTCTTTCAGAATTGGATCCGATCACCCGGATTGTCAACCAAGATGGCCGCCACAGCCAAATTTAGTTTAATATAGGACCAATTGGGAAAATTGATTTAAAAATCTTCTTGTCTGAAACCACTTAGCCAGTTGGAACAAGACTTAGCAGTAATAGTCTTTAGATGGTTCTCTTTTAGAAATGTGTCCATTGAATGGACTGTCAACCAAGATCGCTGCCACAGCCGAACTTAGTTTAAGATAGAACCGTATAGACAAACCAGTCAAATTGAGTGCAACACTTAAATTTTTAGTCCTGCTCAAGGTGAAAAGTTAAATCAAGGTGAGCGATACAGGCTCTTTAGAGCCTCTAGTTATTCTTTGCGAGTGTTGTGTTGTCTTTATGATCTAGCAATGTAACAGTCGTGACAATCGAAAGGCTGACTCTGATTTTAAAGATCTCCTCTTTTGAAAGCCTAATACAGTATGCATTGGATTTACTGAGTTGGGGAAAGAGTCAGAATTCTGACATTGAAGGTTAATGACCTATTATTCGTGTTTTTGTCATAGTTTCTGGCATATTCATCAACACAATCTCGTTAAAACTAGGAAAGCAATAACAATATTAACAGGAATTATTTTACACCCGTTGATGATCACAATTTAAAGTCAATAAGGGTACAGTTATGTTTTATCAACATTATATGTGTAGATTAAGTGATACCCAAGGGAACCGTTCCAAGTAATTAATAATCTATTTCATAATGCATCATAAACGTCTGTTTAGAATTAGCTAGGCTGCTAGGCCATTGAAAAAATTGATACATACCAGTGTTTTTCATATATTTTTACTGAGAGAATCTAATTATATACTGTAAAATCGGAAATTATTGCGATGTTTTTATTATTGCGATAAATGCGACAGGGTTGTAATCGCAATAATTTAAATTCGCATTTTGGATTTTTTTATTTGAATGAAGCGTGATTTTTCTCAGTATCGCAAAAATTTAAACCGCATTTTCGTCTAAAATGACAAAATCGCAATAAAAAATGCACGCAATAATTTCTGAATTTACAGTACTTCATTTCTAGATCCATTTAGTTTTCTCTTCAAAATAACTATCGTTTCAAGTAATGTCTACTAATTATTAAGAATTTAATAAATATCAACATGTTGATATAGAAGACGATTTTTTTTTTTTTTTTTTTTTTTTTTTTTTATTTATTTTTTTTAGCGTCAGCTATCATTTTGTTTGGCCAGAAAGGGCAATCTGGAGATAATTTTAAAAATTGAAGGTTATTATTCAAATGGTTACAGTAGTAAACCAGAAAAATTTGGTCAAAAAGTAATTTTAATCATGCAATTTTCAAATTAATAAATTTATTCCAGAAAATGTAATGCTTTCTGAACGGGTCATACGGCCCCAGCCAATTCTAAAGTAAAGTTTTTAAAGTAATCTCTGAGGAATATACTTGTATGAATCGTGTGCTTGCGTATTAATTGCGTGTAGTTGGAAACGTAAAATGAATTTCAACAAAGACATGGCGAATAAACCAAAACAATATAGTATTTTACGGCCAGAAATCACCTTTAAATTGTAGCCAACAAAAGAATAAATCAATAATAAAATTTAACAAGATTTATTATACACAAGTTTACAAGAAATATTATACAAATTGAAATGTCAACTTAACTGTTTAAATATATGTCCGATCCTTTTGACTTTTCTTTATCCGGAATTATTCTCTTCACTGTTGCGGGAATCCAAACAGAATATTATGTCTAATAAGTCACAATCTAGTATGATGCAGTTAACGTAAATAAAAGTGTCAATCCAACATCTGAGAACACAAGAATGTTAATGTCTAATCTGAAAGTCTAACTTTAGTGTCTGTATATATATACTTGTCACGGAAATCTCTAGAACACTGTGGAATGGAAACTTCTAGAATACAGTAGAGGTTTGAATTACACATCGTATATTATGATTATTCCAGAATTATTATGTAAGTCAAATAGAAAGTTCTAATCATTCCATCAGTATCTATGATTGTTGCAGTGATTTCTAAACTGCACAGTTATACCATTATTTGGTAAACAACTATAAGTATTATGTAAGCATATTATACATGTTATAAGGCACATAAAACAAATTAGGCCAAGTTAATAAATATAATAATTAAAATATCACAACAAGTACAAATGATAAAGTCTTTATCACGCACGTAAGAAAATCGTATATGACATTAAATGGTCCAGATTGCTCCGTTAATGACACTTCATATTGCAAGTGAGTAACATACGGTTAGGTTCAAGCCAATGAGGTGTCAGGTCCAGTGACACGTGAATTCGTGTTCAAGATATCCCGTCTTTGCTTTTAGATGCATGCAAGATGAATTAAATCCTTCCGGTAAGAACTATAAACAGATATATATAAAGAATATTATCTATAAAGCGAAAATGCCCCCGCCCCCCCCCCCCCCCCCCAAAAAAAAAAATAAATAAATTATGGTGGTCTGCTGAAAAATCTGTATCAATACTCAACACATATATGATACTCTTGAAATTTTCAGCATGCTAACAACATCAGTCTCAGTTTTTCTTCTGTATTATTATTAGGTATATTTTATAACCTTTTCTATACAGCCGAAGAAATGTGTCCGAGTTAACTTTTTGTTGAAAAGTACATTTGACAAATTTTCCTTCAGACATAGCTGACCTTACCCGGATTCCGGCCTAACTGTTTAGACCCGTTTGGATCAAATGCTCACAATGTTTTTACAAAGTTTAGATCACCATCATACCTGATGAAGATTTACCAGATGTAAATAGCCTATTTATTGTTCATTGTTATAACTATCTTGTACGTTTTGTATGTAGTGAATGACTATTGCAAAGGGGTTTCGAAAGTTTCTTAGGTGCTTAAGAAATTGTATACCTGGTGATTTTTGACGGTATATGTGGACTGATATTTTCGGGTGTCCAATGGCTTAAAGAAGTCGACAGTTTGTTCAGTATTGTTTTTAATGGAAAATGCCATACTTTATTTGGCGAATTAATATATTTTGATAAATAACTAATATATGACGCATTGTACAAATGAATTGTTTAGTCAACAAATTGACATTTTAAATTAAGCAGTTATGTTTTTTTTATGTAAATTGTTTTTAACACAAGTGTTTGTTTTTCTAATTTCACAGTATAAAATACACGGACATAAACATTTCGCTGGAAAAAGATTCATATCTGCAAATGTGAACCATTCTTCAATGTTAGAATTTCATTCAATTTAATAAGATATTCAGACTCTGGAACAGAGATTTTATTTGTACTTTTATCATACAACTTCATTCACAGGTAGAGAAATAGCGAGGTTCGGACTGAATCCACACCTAGAGCATCAGCAATTGTCACCGCAATTAAACAAAATGGATGCGGTTACTATAACGTGGTTTTTCAACTATTCAGCTGCTTCAGTTTTGAATACGACCTCAATGGAAAATATTTTTGACAGAAATATTATGACTCGAGAAATAATTGACCATTTGGTTAACGACACCAAAGGATATGAAAACATTACTGTTAACAAGCCTAACAATACTGAGATAACAAACATGAGCAGTTCGAATGCAACAGGCGGAAATCTGTCGAATACTGTTACTTGTAATACTGACCAAGGATTTGACCTCTATACGCATTTGTTTCCAATGAATAGCTGGATAGTTTACATCGGAACCATTTTAGCCGTTGTTGTAGTAATTTTAAACTCCCTCCTCATCTCTGTCCTTGTAAGAAAAGAACATGTAACGGTGATAAACATCTTCTTGTCGGTTTTGGGTTTTTCTGACGCATGTTCAGCGATGTTTGTGTTTATGCCGCTATTTATAGGTTATCGTTTAGAAACTATTCCCATCTATAAATACGGGATCGAGGTTATGCCTGGAGCTGCAAGCGTACCGCTCCATTATCCTTACTGTATTGGTTTCCACATCGTAGGAATTGTACTGAGTGATTTGTTTCATGATATTTCCTTAATTTTGACAGTTTTAATAAGTTTGATTAAATCTTTCGTGATGCTATTTCCACTGCAAAGCAGGATCTACCTCACGACAAAAGCTGCGAAAATTAGTTGCATCATTACAATTTTATTTTGCGTTGCATTGTATGCTCCTTTTCCAGTTACAAAATCATTTATGTGGACAAGGCCTTATTTTTGCTGTGTTGCAGATGATCATATATACGTTATATATCAGGAAGTATATGAGTGGATTAAAACAGTCATATTCACGATCTCTTATATACTCCTGATTCTTTCGGCCATATACATTTGCCTTAAATTAACTGTGATGAGAGGGATGAAATCGCAGAAAGCTTCCAACACAAAATTGCAAGAAAGAAATCGTCGGTCAGCTATTATTGTAGTGTCCATAGTAATTGTTTATATGTTGTCAGAAATTATAAATACAATATGCGTATTTTCAGCATCATTTCGTAACAATTACGATTGGTGTTATACTGTGTTCTGGCAGTACCAAGAGCTGATCAAGATTTTGGGCTATGGCTCAAACTTCATCATCTACTGGATTATTAGTCGTGATCTACGAGCACAGGTTTACCGTTATGTCAGAGTGTGCTTCCGTTTGAACAAAGACGAAACAAACAGTACTGTAGTTAAATCATCCGAAGTTTCTTAAGAAAAAAATTGTATTATGACAATTCTAAAATTATTCGCTTGATGAGTGTATGAGAGTGCATTTTAAAGGACGCTGTATTCATTTCTCCTAAGTTGAGATTATTTCTAAGCAAATATATAGACATCATTTTAAATTTATGGATGTCTGACGAAAAATGGAAAGATAGTCAAAGAGGTGTGTTTATAATTCAACACAAATAAGAAACATCAGTTATATCCCTTAACTTATCTCAAAAGGGGAGATAATTTTAATTGTCTCCCTTTGGTTATAAAGGTTAAAGGAGGTTATTCTATCGTCTCCCATTGGTAACGTGGTTGGGTAAAATAACTGACTAATATCTGTCAATATCTGTCAATAAACATTTAGTCATGAATGCATGTTTTTCCTGTTGAAATCAGCCACAATAATCTTCGATATTACGATACAATATTTTATCTTTTAGAAAAATTGATAAGTATAGAATTTGCCTCATTCTCCAGAAAGACTCAATTGTTATTTTAGGCATAAAATTATCACCTCATGTATGTGAAATATAGATAATAAGATAAACTTCAAAATAGAAACAAATAATCCCAAAAATATGCAGTAAAATTTGTTTTTGCTGATTTTTTACATTTATTTGCAGTAATCAAAAGCTTTGTGGTCGTCAATTATTTTAATTATTTTGTCTCTTAATTTTTTGATGGCTCTTTAATTCACAGTATACTATAAGCTTACAGCCTGTAGTTTTAGCATATTGAAATATATTGTGATATGTTAATTGTGCTGATGTATATAACATGTATGATACCAGTATAATATAAGTTTTTTGAATTAAAAAAAATATGATCTGATTTCATTTTATGTTATTTTTTTATTTCCAGGTTTATTTTATTTCTTGGGTTAAGTATTGCTTTATAGAACTAAACACTTTTATGAGGTTTTATTTCTGACTTTAGTTTAATAGTATCCGACCAGAGACAATCAGAGCTTTAGCTAGTTTAAATTTTGTAATGTTAAAATGAACGCAATCTGACGCTGCTGTCTACATTATGTACCGTCCATCCTATCTTTGCAGTTCTAGTAAGAGTATCCTTGTTGGTAATCATACTTTATTGGCTTTCATAGGATGTTTTAACACTAGAGTGTCAGGGTACTTAAGGTAGGGGATAACCATAAAACCGGTTTAACTCAGCCACTTTTCAATGACTGTACCAAGTCAGTCTATCTTGACCTACTGATGTGTAAATGTTTTTGAGCTCTTTTGTGTTGTTTCTTGTCCGGGTTTATTCTGTTGTGTGGCATTGGTTGATTGGTATATCATGGTTTACCTTTCCTGTTATACATTTTGTTGTTTTGATGAATTCTGAACTATTTACATGTATAATTTATAATAGAAACTGTTCCTATTTCGTTTCCTTTACCAACCGTTGTTTTATAAAATTCTGACCTCTTCGTTCATTTCGATTGAAAATTGTAATAAGTATCAAATACCACTTTCCAATACAAAACCACTATCCTGGAACAATATACCAAGGTTTGGCGTTTTGTTGCAATGTCGGTACATTCATAAAAGAGTTTCTTTTTGGATACGACATTTCCGATATTTTAATTCAAGTTTGATTCCGTAATATACCAGACATTATACACCTTTCCCGTAATTGCACCTTAAATTTACATGAAAAATAAATATTTAAAAACTTTCAACTTTAAAAACATTTCTCTGTAATAATACAAAAGCAAAAACACAAAAGGAACAATAGCCGATTATGCTAAATAATAGCAAGGTGTATTATCTAACCTGAGAGCATTGCTAAACATAAAAAAAATCTAGAAAAAATGCTAGAAAGAACCCAATTCATGATCTCATAAGCACATTCACACTTCAAAATATTTTATGGTTCATTCACAATAACATAACACTATATCCCTTGCATATTCATAGTGTACACGGATACATGTAATCAAAATTTTGAAAACCGAACTACTGAAATATTGTACTTGAGCAGTAAAATCAAACTTGCCAAAACATAGTTGCCAAAATCATGATACAAACAATTCTGCCTGGTAGGAGAAGAGGTGAAGACCAACATAATAGAATTTCCAAATTGTCAATTGAATATTCAACACATGTATTTAATATGAAAATATATGAATTAAATACTTCATCCCTACTGACAGAAGGAGTAATATTTCTCGTAAAACCTTTATAATATTTTTTTAGTGTACGGCAATTCAATTGAGCTTACAAAATATATCTGATTTTTTTAAAGGAAAGTATGTCATGTATGTGTAAAGTGTGTAAGAGACCACGGTGCAAAGGACCAGTATAAACTTGTACTTTTTGTTTTCTTTGTGTGAAGTAAATGGTGCTTTAATTCTCCTTACACATATGTATACATGTATCTGCCATTATTTTTTTAAAATTAAATAGAGGTCCTTAGTATCATAGTTCAGGAACAAACTTTTGAGTCAGAGCTTCTAACTGAAAGAAACTAAAGAAAGAAATTAACATAAATTGTTATCAACTACAGCACCGGTGGAATGACAATAATTTAGTAAACATTCTTGTCACAAAAACTCTTGTGTAAAATTAACTGCATAATACCATCTTTCTTATAGACTTTATCTTTACCAATGAGTGTATACTTCTGTTTGTAGAAGTCGCCGAGGGTATCACCAGCTCAGTAGCTAGTATTTTGATACTAGCCCGAAATAGATACTCTAAATTAAAATGTAAAATATTCGATTTTATTTATTTTTTAATTTCTTCTTTAACTGTTTGGATTATTGTTCAGGTGGTCGACATTTTAAACCATAAGCACACTTGATAAGTTGTAAATCGAAGAAATATTCACATAATGATTATCAAAATTGGTAACATATAATTATCTCAGACAGATTTTACTTCACAATCAAAGATTTGTGAAAAAATGTATACATATCTAAAAAAACAAAAAACAAAAACAAAATTACCTATCCCAAAATGTCATAGATGAACCATGATTACTTCTAGAGATGTTTGAAATAAACAACGAAATGACATCATTTCAATCACAATATTTGGAAACGGCAAATACATATTAAATGCAAAACATATGAAAACAAAATTAATAACGTTAAATGATATATACATAAAATATATTCATAAAACTGAATTATCATTTGTAATAAAATATTATTCATTGTCCATACCAGAAAAGATCATTAAGTGTATTTATCACATACATCTGTGCATTTAGCTTATATATATGGCTGTATATTTGATATTGACTGGACGGTTAAGCCCCTATCAGTACTCATGAATACATATATCAATATATGAATGTGTTCTATAATAACGGGGTAGATAAAATTACAAGTCAACTACAGTCTCACTTATCTGTTCATAATAAAATTTAATAAGTAATGATTATATTGATTTATTGAATTGAACATGATCAATTAAGTCTACAATTTACATTAGCCAGAATCCACAAGTTAAATCGCTTAAGTTTCTTCCTGGGTTTGTTCGACCAGTATTTTAAATTTCATTTAATTCACATGGCTAGTGTGTTAGCGCAAAGTTTGATTTAAATTGTGTTGAATTTTTCACCTTGTTACATTATTCAGCTGGAGGTTGGAAGGAAATAAAAACCATCTCACCCATATTCCCATAATTTTTCGTTTCTCCTGCTGTTTGCTTTTTTAATTTCAGCGTGTTGCAGATTGCTGTGGCGAAATTTATCATTACGCGCTAATTTGCTGACATGGAATAAACCCTGCAGCTGAGGAATGGTTACCCTTTAATATTATGTCAACATGTTGTTGGTTGGCCTGTTTACATCTCGATATTAAAAGTTATGTGAAATCATCAGCCATACATATGTGTTTTCTTCAATGGTATTTGGACAGTTGATGTTTCACTACGATGTTGTAAATTGTCACTGAAATTTGGTTGTCATACACCCTACACATTTAGTTATTACTAGATTACACCCGCAAAATCGCGGGCACGAAGTTATTATATATATTTTTAATAACCTATTTGACCAGTTTGTTCTTAACCTATCGTATATTGTACAGCTATTTTTAAAAAGTACCCCAAAACAGATCTTCAAAATTCACTCTGCGTTGATCATTTATGTTATAAAATCACACTCATGGATTTTCCTCGAACGAGAAGGGACACGCAAATTCGGGTCTCTTTATTTAGTATTACGGATAGGTGCCGATATGAGTGTACTGGTGCCGATTTAACCAGGTACTGATTTGACCAGTCCCGAAATGACCAGATGCTGAAATGACTTGTATTTGATTAACGAAAGGGAATATTGGTTTTCGAGAATTCATATAGAACAGGTCGGCCCCAAATCATAGATCAAACTTTAAAATTTAAACAACAGAATGGTTCATCTGAATGCAAATTGGAAGTACAAAGAATATAGTGTTTTGACATGTACCCGTTGAAATGATCGACAGCCGGAAATAAGTCCGGAAAGAAATTTCAAAGTCGGGCGACGGGAAGGGCTGTGTATCCGAACTGGTTATTTTCTGTTTCTTGTTGAAAACTCTTGATGATCTCATCAGCCTTTTATCTTTTGCATAAAAAAGGAAATCTGTTGATAATGACGACTTAAAGAGATTTATCCTGTTGAACGTACTTTAAATAAAGCTAATACTAACATCGAACACTGCCCTCTCCTGGATCTTGATATCTATATCTCTAACGGGAAGCTTAATACTAAAATTTGCGATAAGATAGATGATTTTTCATTTCCTAAAAATTAACTGTTTTCGGATGGAGACGTTCCCTTTGCACCATCGCATGGTGTTTATATATCTCAACTTGTTCGATTCGCTCGTGTATATAACAGCGTATTCGATTTTAACGAAATAAATATCCGCATTACTGAAAAATTATTTCACCAGAGATTTCGATATCACAAACTTGTCAAAACATTTGATATTATACAATTATGGCCCTCTTGGGATGTCCTCCAACTAAGAATAAATGTTATCATAGGTACAAGGACATGATTCGTAAATATAATTCAACGTGCCCACATCTTATATGTTCAGGTATTTCACAACCCATCTTTTATGGTAATATTCTATACAAATACACATAAATGTCCTCATTCACCTGAAAAGCTATCCCATCCTTTAAATAGACTTATCCAGGGATAAAATTACGATACTGTTATCAAGTCATTAAAGATGGCATTTTTTTAAAATTAATATTGATTCAATAATAGGGTCTTTGCATCGGAAATAAACACAGTTATGCTAAAACCAGTTTGTGGAATGAAACGAATAATGTTCTTCTCGTATAATATATGATGGCAGGATACTCAACCCCTAACGGGAGGGATTGTGACTGATTTTCTGTATGATAAAGGCATAATCTTTCGATCAGTTTAATTGGGGTCTCGAGTTGGTATGTCAGAAACTGCTAGTAGTCCTTTGTTAATATATATTTATCATTGCCATTTTGCCCGGTTTCTTCTTTTACCTTTTCTAACATCGGACTCGGACATCTTTTGAACTGAGTTTTACTGTGTGTATCGCTGTGTGTTTGTGTATTCCACTGTTGCATTGTTGTGCCTGTCCCAAGTTAGGAACCTCTAGCCTTTGTTATTCTTGCGTGTGTGTTTTTTTTTTTTTTTTAATTTTAGTTCATTTGTATGTTTCGGAGCTTAGTGTGCCGTCCATTTCGCTGAACTAGTATGCATTATTGTTTAGGGACCGGTTGAAGCCCGGGTGAGGGATTTTCTCGCTGCATTGAAGACCCATTGGTAGCCTTGAGCTGTTTTTTTTTTTTTTTGCTCTTTGGTCGGGTTGTTTTCTCTTTGACACATCCCCCGTTTCCATTCGCTGTTCTATTAAACAACAAAATAGACAACAGGAAAAGTCAACACTGACAAACCAATCAATCAATGCCATGGAACAGGCAAAAAAATAACATGTAAAACGTAAAACACGGACATAAACATTAATCTTTTACAGAATGATAATCAGTGTCTGTCCCACATGGGACACCGTTCTTATTTGTGATCTGTTATAGGTTTGACAGTTGGGTGTGGTTTGACAAGGTGATTGTTTGAAAAAACAAGGACCTTACCTTTGTGAAAAAGGCAATAATCTAGCTGGTTATTGTAAGTAGAATCTCCAAAAACAAAACAAACAAAAATCAAAATCAATAGGGAACATTAAATATTCAGAAAGGCTTGTATGAAGAGAACCATTATGTACGAACATCTGTCACCATCAAATTGTCGAAAGGGTGTTCAGCAGATCGAATTTTACGTTCTTAAGTAGTGAGGCACTAACTTAAATGTATTTATGTTTTTCAACAGAAATCGTTTGAATGCAGTTACAAAAACTCGTACGCAGGATAGAATTGCTCAAATTTCAACATTTTTAGTCCTTATCTAAACAAAATTTATACTCCGAGACAAATTTTTAATTCCATACTTACATTACACTTATTTTATTTACATTTAAGGATGAAAATAACAACTTCAGTTTCCTATGTTTACCATAAAAACCTGTAAAGTTTTTCTGAATGTTCATTTAATTCGTTAATGTCAAGGTTTAATAACTTCATAGGCTTGTAAACAGAAATTTTACAAACACCGAAACTTGCAGTATTATAACATTATAAATACCGGAATTGCTAGTGTTGTTATCCCCGCACTTCGAATGAAGTTCGGGGATATTTGTAGTCGGTCCGTCTGTCCGTCCGTCGTCTGTCCGTCCGTTAGATAACCTCGTTCATTTTTTGTTTCAGCAAATTTATTTCTTTATAGTATTGTAAATAATGTTTTGAATTTTGAAATTCGTTTAAGGGGTCCAATTTTCGGACCGAAAATGGTCAAATCGCGAATTTGGCCTTGTCTCTGGAACTAGTCATTTATTTTTAATTTTATGAATTTAATTTCTATACAGTATTGTCACCTACTGTATGTAGATGTGCCATAAGACTTTACAATTTTGATTTTCAAAATTGGGGCCCTAAACTTTCTTTCATTTTTCATTCCATGCATTTAATTCCTATACAGTATTGTCACATACAGTTGCCACCAGTTGAGGGATGATAACACGGGCAATGTAAAAAACTGCTGAGAACTGCTCTTAGTTAACTTAGAGCAGTCAGGAAAACGAACAGCTCTGGTCAAGAATTGGAACAGTCCTGGTCCACGACTGCTTTTTAGAACAGCTCTGGTCAGGAATTAGAGCAATCCTTGTCCATAACTGCTTTTGCGACGATATCGCTACATTTCATCAATTGTTATAAATCATCATTATAGAACCCATCATCGGAGGCCATCGTTTTTTTATAATTACTTACTCTCGAGTAAAAAAATAATAAAATCAAAATTAAAAAAATATATAAAAATAAAAATCAAATTTCAATTAAATTTAAAAAAGATATTCAATTAAATTAAATTAAAATGAAAATCAAAAAATCAAAAAATCAAAAATCAAATTTAAATTTAAAAAAAATTAAATTAAGATTTAAAAAAAATGTCAGATCAGTGATACGATCCATACCAAGGATGGATGTGTAACATGATAAATTCTATAACAGTGTTATAGAACTGTTCTAGACCATGACATGTTAGAGCTGTTGTTGATCATGACAGGTTAGAGCTGTTCTTGACCATGACAGCTTAGAGCTGTCAGAATCGGTCAGGATTCTGTTCTTGAGCAGTCAGGATTCTATTCTAGAGCAGTTCTAAAGCAGAGAACTGCTCTAGGTTAACTAAGAGCAGTCAGTAGAACTGCTCTAAAATAACTTGGTGAGAGGTTATGTCTGCACCTAACTGTACTGTATGGAGCTGTGAAATAAGGTTTTGGAATTTTGCTTTTCAAAGATTTGGGCCCACAGGGGTGGGTCGAATTTCGAAAATTGTTAATTTAAGCTTGTGACCTAAACTCCTCTTTCATTTTTCATTTGTATTCAACGATATGATTATGAAAAAGGTGCACAGGGATACATTATGTGGGGAGTGCGGAGATAGCTGCCGTTTCCGATTACCTTAATCTAGTTAATTTTATAATCCTGGAATTTCCAGTATTGTAACATTTAAATCACTGGAGTTACTATTATCCTGATTTAGAGTAATTTCTCGCAATTTGATTGGCTGATATTGTCCTAATAAATTTCAGTGCAATTTTTTATTAAGTCAATTCGAATTATCTCCCTTATACCATTGACTTTAATAAAAAAAAACTTGTGATAAATTCACCATCCTGATATGGAAAAAAAACAGTAAATAAGTGGTGTCATAAAAAAAATCAGGATAAATTCGTTACACAGTGTGCAATTGTCCTAATACGGAATTTATCATGGAAAAAAACAATAAATAAGTGGTCTGATAACAAAATCAGGATAAATTCGTTACACAGTGTGCAATTGTCCTAATACGGATTTTATTGACCCGATAAATTACCGTATTAGGACAATTGCACACTGTGTAACTAATAATATTATCAATTTCACAACACTGGAATTACAAATATTCACTTCCACAATACTAAACTTCACAGTATTTTAAAGGTTTATTGTACAATCTAGAGCACTGGAATTCCAGTAGCGTTAACTTTGCATACCGGGAATAATAGAACTACTATTATTGTTTGAAAATAATACTGAAATTACAAGTATTATGCCCACAATACTGGTACAAAAATGTGTTCTAGTATACTTTGATGTGCATGTATCGGGTTTATCCGAAATTCAATAAGGAATTAAATTTCTACGTGGGAATTTCCCCCGTTTTTTCTACAGTTATTGGAACGATAAACTAGGGAAGACTCGAAATGACGTCTATGTAAAGAAACTCACATAGCAACGACATTTTCTTGAGGTTTTTGTCAAAAATCATAGGAGAAACAGATTCTCCTTCAATTTTCTCGTGAGTTAGGGAATTTCTCCACCCGAGATAGTTAAATTTTCGATTTTCAACACGCGAGCTCGTACCTGAAGGAGAATCTATATTTCACGTTGACATCATGTTTTTTTTTTAATTATTTTTGACATTCAGTTGTTTGGTCTCGATCGATTACAAATTTATTTCAAAATTCAAATTTTTAATTTATTGACACGATTTACGTAGGATATTTTGTAAGATATGTCTGCATATGTCTGCCTTATCTCGTTAATTTAAGCATGGGAAAGATGAAATTGACAATTCCCTTCGTTGTATTGAAAATATTTGTCTTTGTCAAATGCCATAAATCGTGAATTATTAAACAATGTCATTTCGTCCGCTGGAGAACAATTATTATTATTGTTGGTGAAATTAATAATTCAAAGCTTCATTTGATTATTCGTTGAGTTGACATGATAAAATATTACATTCTATCCTGATTAAATTCTTTAGACTGTCAACAGGTTCTTTAATTTTTTTTTTTTTTTTTTTAGTGTTTTCAATTGACAGGTACTCTCTCATTTTAAAATTCAATCGTAGATTTTTAACCAATGATTTGAGAACAGGCCTTTTTTCTTTCTTTTTTCCACAAACAAAAATCAACCATCTGAACTTATATTATTTGAAATTTTATTTTCAAATACAACAGAGATTTATAAAGAATAAATATTTCGATTTTTTCAAGGAAATTTGAAGTGCGCAGTTGGACTGTGGTCACTTGAAATATAATTCTATAGCAATTTTAGATCGAAAAACTTCTATACCTGTGCACTTATACCTAACGGGGCGATTTGAGTTGGTCTAAAATAATCATTTTAAATTTGGTGAATTTGGTGATTTTTGTCTTGCTTATTATCTCAAAATTGATTGGATATAAAAGAATGGCTTCTCAAATAAGCAAAGTAAGCAACGCAGCAAATAAAATCCATTATTAATTTGGACTTTGCTATATTTAACTAGTAAATTAGCAAGTAAACAATAATACCGAAACGAAAAAACAGTATGAAAAGCCCGTCAATTCGAAATCCAAGAAAAATCATGAGAATGGAATACAACAAACAAACAAAACAAGATCATCTATAACTAAAATATTTAAAAAAAAAAACTTATAAGAACTAAACAAATGCTTCCATTGTTTACTGTATTATAATAAAAATATATCATATGAGAGGTTTCTATGGCAAGCCGTTTTACTATTTATTCTAACTTCAAGATATCTCATATAATATATAAGATATCTCATATAATATATAAGATATCTTATATACTTTATAAGATATCTCATATAGTATATAAGATATCTCATATAATTTATAAGATATCTTATAAAGAAAATTATATGAGATATCTTATAAACTATATAAGATATTTTATAAACTATACAAGATATCTTATAAAATATATGAGATCTCTTATAAAATTTATTAGATATAATGGTAAAACGGATTGCCATAGGTTTCTTCATTCAAACTGAAATGTGCACAGTATTAACATATGCAACTATCGCAATTATAAATTTCATTCTTTCGAATACTGTAAATATTGAAATTATTGCGATATTTTTATTATTGCAAAAATAGCGATCGGTCCGATTTCAAAACCTCGTTTAAGGGCATCTTTTATAACAAAGCAGACGACGGTATCGCGTTTGTTTATATGTAACTAAGGCAATTTTTGGAAGAACCAAAAACTCACTAGTGAGATTATAAATTTTTCCAACACTGGTCGAGGGACTGTTAAATTGGCTGAAAATAAGGGAATTGTGTTTAACCTACTTAGCTTTTGGGAAAAAAGGTTGGCGGTAAGCCAAGTATTTTAACTACCAATAATATTACTTAATCAGTTTTCAACAGCTTCATTTTTCTTCCTTTGATACTTAATTTAACTTTAAACTTAATAACCAAGCTATTGCCTCTTTCTTTCTGAAATTAGATCAGTATTTGGTAAAATCATTGCCACGTGATCGGAAAGCTTGATCCCAAATTCATGCGATATTTTTAAACACACAACAAAAGTCCACATACTTTAATGGTATTACATGTTCTTTAATAAACGAAACAAATAATAATTATAGATTAATACATGGTCTGTTTCATATTGCCCAAGTGACGATATCAGTTGAGGGATGATAACACGGGCAATATAAAAAAGACCATGTATGTTTGTCAGGTTTTCAACATCCCTGAATAAAGGTGCACATTCACAATGTTACAGCTATTAAACACTGTTATTTCTTTCACTTGGAGAATCGACTCAAACAATGGAAGGCAACTTTAGTTCCTGTGTTTTTCCCCGAGATCTACAAATAGATTTTATAATCCCCTATTTGAAAATGCCTAGAACATTTATGAACGGTTTTTTCACCATATATGATGATCAGACGATTATTTACAGCTGAGCGGAAGTGACGTCTGAAGCTCACGAGGTAAGAGATAACATGGCCTCGTATGATGTTATTGCCCCGGGGGCAAATGACATGCATCAAATTATGCTTTTATTACATATGCAAAATCGGCGTTATTTGAATAAAATATGTGATAAACTAGTATATATGTATAAGACATGTAAGAGGTAAAGTATCTAGTTAAATAACATTTTGAATTATAATATTCTTAAAAGGATTAATTAAAACATTAATGAAAATTCCATTTTAAATTTTTACCCGATCTCCGATCGCAAAAATAACTTTTTTAGCACGGGCGGCGATCGCAATAATTGAAGATCGCAATTTTGCCGGGGGTTGAAGAATAGCAATAATATATGTGCACGCGAAAATTTCAGAATTTACAGTAAGTTTGAACAAAACTCTTGTGTTTATTGTGGTTTTTTTCCATGCACTAGTTTTTTTATCCTTCTTCTGAAATAACATCGATTCAAATTATTTGATTTATTTACATTTATAATTGTATATTGGAAGCCGTGTTGGCCGGGTGGTCTATACACATATGTAGTTCGTCTGACTAATAATGATAGATAGCCCGTCAATACTGAGTTCCAGAGATCGAATTCATCTCAATCGCAAGGTGTGTTCAGCTCCGATCTTACCTGACAGGAGCCAGGTTTCAGAAAGTATCTTAGTTCTAAGATATGTCCTAAGATGGCCTAAAGATATATCTTAATCCGCAGTGCTGTTTCCAAAACCATAATCATTTAGGATATGTCCTAAAATTTATCGTAATTTGGGACATTCAGAGGATAGTCTTAGGAGTATCCTTATAGAAACAATATAATTAAAAGGGTAATTGACATGATTTTTCCTGAGAGAATAGTGCCTTCTCTAATGAAGATACCATTAATTTTGTTTGGAGGCAGAAAATTTTCTTCTGCATACATGAGCCCAACTTGTCTTAAAATTAGACAATGTTTTGATTCAATGTAGTATTAAATCCTGTCCTTTTAAGAACATTTTGGGGGTCATCATTGTTAAAATTCCTTTCTTTTCACTTCCCTCCCCTCTCCTCCCCCAACCCTACCCTTAAAACTAACTAGTCTCTAAGTTTTTAACAAATATGTGATAGATTGCGCTAAGAACACTTTACTCTTGGTAATATTTCACCCATGACTTGTTTCTCGGAGGTTAAATACATGTTGAATCTACAAGTATATAGATGGCATTTTTGGAATAAATATCGATTCACTCATAGCCTCTTTGTATCGGAAATAAACACATTTATTCTAAAACCAGTCTGCATGATACGGGCTATGTTCTTCTCGAAAATTTATGATGGCATGATACTAAAACCCTAACGGAGTGGATTGTGGCTGATATTCTATATGATAAATACATAATCGTTCGATCCGTTTAATTCACAGGGGCCTGACTTCTGGATATTTATTTCTTTTTTATTTTATTTTATTTTTTTTTTTTTTTGGTTGTCTTATTCCGTGAGTACTTTTAATAAATATTCACTGTTACAACGATTGAGATCTCACAAAACATGATAAACCCCGCGCAGTTTGCGCCTGTCCCAAGTCAGGAACATGTAGCCTTTGTTAGTCTTGTGTGTTTTTTTCAATTTTGGTTAATTTGTATGTTTTGGAGTTTCGCTGAACTAGCATGCATTATTGTTTAAAGGCCAGTTGAAGCCCGCCTCCGAGTGTGGAATTTTCTCGCTGCGTTGAAGAGCTATTGGTAGCTTTGGGATGTTTTATGCTCTTTGGTCTGATTTGTCCCATTGACACATTCTCCGTTTCCATTCTATATACTATTTAAATGAGCTACTTTAGATTTAATAATAAACATATATACTTACTCAAGGTGTTCACTTTCCATACCCATGATATGTTACATATATATAACGTAGCAATCTATCGTTAAATAATGAAAGTCTTAAATAAAATAAGTAAGAAAAAAATAAGAATTATTATCATGATTATAGGAATGAATATTTCAATTTAAGATATTTTTATTTTTTATTTTTTATTTTATTCCTTTATTCCATCTCAAATATTACAATCAATTATAACATATTCATAGTAATACATTTATATCAGATAGGAGAGTTAGGTTATCTTTGATTTACAGTGTAAAACATGGATTATCATAACATGGTCCTAAAATGTGTCCTAAGATATATCTGAGGACATGTCTTAGGATATTTTAAGATATTTTACGCAAACCTAGTCCCAGGATTGTAAGTTTTCCTGTCATAGGTCGGTGTTTCAATGTTCTACGGCGATCTCCACCAAGATAAAACTAATGCGCTGATAGTGTCCTATAAATCCCAATAGGTTAAATCAAACCATTATATTTTATTGTTTTTTCCATATCAATAAATCTTGTAAAAAAAATAAATGAATTGGTCTCTTAGTTTGAACTTTTGATCAAGCCTTTTTGATTTATTCTTGTTCAGTATAATGTTTCTAATTATGCTTATTGTGTTCCTATTCTATTTACTAATAATTTGATTATTTGACAGACATTTTTTCATGTCTGCTAACATCAACAAATTATAAATCAAACTGGACAGCACTTGCTAGTATTTTGTCCAAGTTGCTTAATTATTCTTCGCATTAGTGATTATTGTGGGCCTATATAAATATGCCATTATAACGTGAAATATTAAATAAGAGACCCCACTGACCAGTCGACAGGAACAGTAAGAATAGTTGTACGGACTAAACTAATAGAACATTTTTTAACTATGAATTACACATTTCGTCCAATGTTTGACACAAACTGTACTTTTCATAATTATACCTACAACGTCTCTTCATCAGAATACCTGAACTGTGATGCCCAAAATACTACCAATAGTTCAAATCTTACTCAACACAATTCAACAGATGAACCACCAATTTGCCAAGGCGGTACCAGGTATGGCCATTTTTTACCTGTACATACATCACTTATTTTTGTTGGGACAATATTAGCACTTATTATTATCATTTTGAATGGAATACTTATATCAATTCTTCTTCGTAAAAATAACATTACGGCTATAAACATTTTATTATCTGCTTTAGGATTCTGTGACGCGTGTTGTGCGATTTTGCTGTTTCTTCCTTTCTTCATTGGATATGTGATAGATGAGGTACCAGTTACCAAGTACACCACCGGATTCATTCCTGGAATGGCGTATGTTTATATTGACTTCCCTTTTTGCATTATCTTCGACTGGACGTTTATTACGCTGGCTGACACGTTTCATACGATGTCCATGTGGGTGACCACCTTTTTGGGACTTTTAAAAGCCCTCGTTTTGATGTTTCCTTTGCAAAGTAGAATGTATTTTAAAGGAAAAATTGCAAGAATCGCCTGCACTATCATTTGTCTCTTTTCCATAGGAATATATGCACCATTTGCCGTGACGAAGTCTTTTACTAGATCAACCAATGACGTGTGTTGCTTTCAAAACGAGTTTGGGGACCAATACCGAAAAACATTTGAATGGATCATAACAATTACCTACGCTGTTTCCTTTTCCGTCTTGATTTTATCAACAATTTACATTTGCTTAACTTTAACAATAAATAGAACAAACATCAGAAAAGCCGAAAATGCCCGGATACAGGAAAGAAATCGCAGGGCAGCTGTGATTGTTGTAGTAATAGTAGTAATTTATCTTACGTCAGAAGCTATATCCGCTCTGTGTTTTTTCTCATCTACTTTCATAAATTCGTGGGACTGGTGTATCTTCAGCTTTTATCAATATCAACAATTGATTATGTTACTTGGTTTTGCCTCGAATTTTTTCATCTATTGGTGTATGAGCCAAGATTTAAGAAAACAAGTGTATAATTACATATATATTTGTTTCCGGATTAAAAGGAAAAGAAAGACTTCATCAAGTACAAAGCATTCTACAATTTCGTAAATTAATTTAAAATTGCCATTGTTGTGTTTATTATGAAAAACTTGTGTTTTGTGGAAATCGTTTGAATTTGTAATGTTGTTGCTATTTTCATATTTTGATATATATTGATGTATCTCTGTAAGAATACATATATTATACACTCTTTATCATTTTGAATGCAATCATATTTTACCACCCTAATGACATTTTTCAATCAAACAGTTATCCAGCATAGTTTACATATCAAAATCAAATATGTGTTTAGATTTGGGAAAACCAATTAAGCTTTTACCATCATATCAGATCCATAATTTAACTATGTTTCATGTCGGTTATTTATATATAAAAACCAAATAAGACATTCCAATGACTCTCACATTAGCTAATGTTGAACACAAACATGAAGCATTTATTAGGGTACAAAAATACATCTTACAATTGCATTATAATTTGTAATAATTTAATATTGGATATAACACGTCATTTGATTGGTAAAATTTTTTCGTCTATCATATCATAGACTAAATTTATGTTCTCACTATGACATCATGAAAGGGAATCCCAACGTTTTAGATGTCAAAACAACCATTGGAATTAAAGTATAAGGATTGACTGTAATTTTGTTTTTAGTCTATTCGAAATAACTTCAATACACATTGTGCACACTTATTAGTGTACACCACATGATTAGGGTTATTTCTTCATAGACTGAAAAAAAATTAAGATCAATCCTTAAATAAAAAACTTCATATCTTTCCATTCGTGGAATTATTATGAAGTCAGGACAAGTATAACGTTAATAGGCGTATATGATACCCTCGTTGACTTGTATTAAGATACGCTTGCCTTACTATTTCTTCCTCCTGAATTTGTGTTAAATCTCCTTTGTACATAGCTCTATCCTTAGATGTTTTGTCCTTACCCTAATATACTTGATTTTTTTTAAATTAGTCCCTCAACGATTTGGATTATTTTTTTTCAATTTTGTTTTAAAACATTTCAGTACAACTGATTATTCGAAAATCGACGAAATGTACGCATTTATGCATCTGAATTGGCATCATAGAATTTCTTATTTCTGTTATTGGACTTATGAATGATCTGACATCTGAATACTACTTTAATACTAGCGGTTAGAAAATTTGATCATTTATTAATAAATATTTATCTAATTACAATGTACATAATATTATATATTTAATATTTTAAATAGCAAACAATAACATATGGCACCTTAACACCACTCTACTCAACAAGACTGTCCCTTCTATTATACAATAACAAAATATTAAAACATTAAAATTTTGTATTTATAGTTATACTTTTAATGTAAATTTGTAGCTAATTTGAGTTCATTTTTAATGTTTTGACATGTGTAAGCAGAAATTTTTTTTTCTGTTCTGATAATACCTTCATTGTCAGCAAAATTGTATAAATATAAGGAAAGCATTACAGAATGCAAAAACTACAACTTTGTTATCTATGAGAACAACTAAAATAAACTAGTGGGCTAGAATTATATTGTGCATTTTACATATAACTAAAACATCAAGAAACCACACAGATTTAAAAATTTTGTCTTATCTGTCTTACTTTCATTTTGTGTAAAAATCACTCAAAAGTATAATGTAATTTTTACAATTTTTTAAAGCCAAATAATCACTTGAAGAAAGAGTTCAGTTTCTTTTACAAACTATTCTCTTTGAATTTTGAATTAAAAAATCATGTGCTCTGATCTTTTGGCATTTTTATTTTGATCTCAAAAACAGTATCATTTTCAAGGTAAAATCATATAATGCCATATTAAACACCCTTTCTGTCATTTTGTTACAAAATGATTTCAAATTGCCTATTGTCACTTTCGTTTAATAATATAATTTATCCCTCCAGATATATAGGTCAAAAATAAAAAGACAAGTCTGAGACCAGAAACAAATTTTTTTAAAAATATGTAGTAGGTGCATGTACTTGTATATAATATTTCTATGTGTGGAATATTTGTTACTTCAAAGCAAGCCATATATGACTTACTGTTGTTCAGTTGCTAGCAAAAGTATTGAGTTTATGTCATAAAGCTAATTTCAAAATTGTATAAGAACAATAACATTATTATGAATTACTATTATATATACATATTTACATCACTTATATCTCTAACGCATAATAATTGCTAATGCAATATTTTCACATTATTTTGCTTTATTGCAAAATTTCGTTGTGATTCGATGTAATATTATTTCCTTATATTATGTTGGTTTTTTTTTTGTATTCTAGTATAGCTTCAAAACTAATTTTCAATCTCCTTCATAACCAACATTTGATCGCAACAGATTTGGCAACCATACTTCACAAGGCAACTCTATCATCGAATCACATTTCCCACATTTTGAAATACTCAGCCTATTGTAAACAATTAGCCATAACCAATTGTTATGAATTAGAGAAATAAATGGTCATGTCCATAAAACAATGAACTATCACGTTTAATTAATATATAACGACTTCAAATGACGCTAGGCACAGCACTTCAAAAGACATTAATTGTAAATAACATATCTTTACCAAATATTTAGTGGCACAGTCGACGTTCTGGAAAAAAGCTCACCTAGCGTTATCTGATGTGACTATAATATATACAAACTAAAACAGAGGTAGAAAATGTCTTTACATACAACAACAACAACATCTGAAACAGAATATAATTAACAAAGCACCGGTAGGCTATTTCCTTTCAATTATAATTAAAACAAGCTGTTGTTAACATGCCGTCGTTTTTTTCATAACTTTTGTAAAAGATCACTATATTTAGAAATAACCCCGTTAAATCTGTTTTTTACATTTAATTATTACAAAATATAGATGTGACAATGTTCTCAGATTTTTGTCCACCAGGAAGTTTTTACTTAAAAGTAATAGTAATTGTCTAAATTTAAGATTGTTGAAAAAAACTCAGCAGTATAAAAACTCTCTCTAATAGACATTCCCACTTTATACAGTCATACAAATATATTTTACATGCAACAATCTTACTCTAATTACTACATTCAGTCATATAAAATATTCGTACATCAGCAAACTCTGATCGATATTCAGCCAGATAAAAGTTGACATTTTAACTTCGCGGACACACTCAACCGTCTAAACATTCTAAAGTTTGAAACCATATTAATTACCTGATAAAAACATTTTCTTTTTGATATTTTATTATTATCAGATAGAGTATACCGAACGAGTACAAAAAATAATAATTGAGATAACAGGAAAGGTCAACAATGGGTCGCCCATCTTTAACAGAACCCAAATAACATCTTTCCGGATAAAAATCAACATCTACCACTAAAGACAAACATGAAATCAAAATGCAGTCAGCATAGTCTCACTTTATACAGACACTTTGTGAACATTGTGCAATTGACATTTATACAAGTGTAACCAATTACTAGTATATTAATAAAACAAACTCTAAATAGCGTTCTTTCTTTGCTCGTGCAAAAGATAATGTATTGGGTTACTTTGGGTTATGTTCTACATGTAAAATAATTCCATTATCAGCTAGGTAAGGAGATTCTACAAATGTTCGACGTATAAAAAAGTTGAATATTTCTGATTGATATCCCATAATGTCAAACATGTGACAGTTAACTTTCATACTTATCATACAAAATTAATTTATGCCTGATTATACCTAACAATTTATATTGAAGATAAAAACTGTCAACTATCTATCATCATGTGCGACCGGCTAAATCGTTCAAAACCATCCATTTGGTTTAAAACATAAACGAATATTTTCCATCACAGATAAAATGTCGTTTTAGATAACTTCAAGCTTGAATTTTGTGCCATGATGTCACTTGTTTCCTTGGACACTGAATCATTTCCATCCAATGCGCATGCGCATCTGCATCTAAATTTGGTCCAACATAAACACGACCTATTAATCTATGATCCTCTTTAATCTTTCCAGCATGTAGTATTGATACCCTGAAATAAACACTGCCAAGCTTTTGACTGGGAACGTCGAAGGCAAAGGTTTCGTCAAATTCAGGGTTTAATTCACCCTTTTTTATAATTGTTTTACTTTTCTTTAAATGTCTACCATCAAACATTAATGCAACTCTGGCATACGCATCTGAAATATAAAACAAATATTTAGCAAAATTCAAAAATAATAGAATTACTAAGGGTTCAATCCTTGTATTGCACATGGTAGATCTCCTTAGCTGAAATTTGGCTTCCTATTTCGGTATTATTGGTTATGAGTATTTCTTGTTTTAACATAAGTTTGGTTTTTGGTCTTCCAAATGTTTCGGTTTTAATGCTGCTGATGAGAGGTAACTCCTTGAAATGCGTCGTATACAGCATAGTATAAATTTACTATATCTAATATTAGTATCTTTGGATTGTTATTTTATAAAACAAGTTTTGCTGAATTATATAAGTCGTGGAAGACGATGATGCTGCTTAACATGCCAATAAAATAATACACACTCTGATAACAATGGTTAACAGGCACTTTTCTGTATCAACAATTAAAAAAAAGGGATAACAGGAAAAATCAAAGAGGGGAAAATAACATAAAAGAGCACAATACATAAACAGAGAAACAAAAGATAGTCAAGATAGTAAAAAACTTGGCACAGACACTCATTGGTAGTGAAGATAAACTCCCCTCTTATCTATACTGACACTCTAGTATATAAAACACACTATAAAAGCTATATTTGGCTATACAAATTATTTTAAACAACAAAATGGATAACAGGAAAGGTCAGCAAGGACATACCAATCAATCAAAGCAACCCATCTTACAGAACGCCGGATAAAAAAATAACATAAAAGAGAACAAAACACAAACATTAACACAACAGAGTCACTGAATAGTTGTGGTGTTATGGCGGTTTTATGGGTACCCAAACCTCCCCCTTATCTATCCTGACACTCTGGTGTATAAAACACACTATAAAAACACTATAAATATAGTATGATTAACAACAAGGTGACCCATTGCTAGAACTGAAAATCAGAGTGGACGGTACATTATTTAGATAGCAGGGTCAGAATATGCTCGGATAACTGTAAAACTAGCTAAGCCTCTCATAGCTACAGGCCGGAGTCTGTCGTTCTAGTAAACAAGAAAATTTGAAATAAAACTTCCATAAAGGGTTTAATGCTATCTCGTCATAGAGTCCAAAAGAAATCGGCAGTATTCGTGAGAGCCAGTATGAATATAAAGTCTTGAAGCTATTGGGGGAAAGATCAATTTTTACTGAATTGCACATAGTTTCATATTTGTAGCTCTTACTGTGAAAATAGCTTAAGTAACTACAGTGGGTTACTAGCAGACTTTTGCATTTATTCGCGATATTACAGTAGAAACTAGGTCGGGAAAACCCGTTCATGGGAAGCTGGATATTTAGGTAAAAGATATTGATATCTATTAAAAAACTTTTTAAAAGCATTAAGCAGGTAGTGTAATCTATAACCCTGTCTTAAAAGTTTTAAGTAATCGTTAGGTTTCGCTCGTTAAAATCTTCTAGCCGATTGCAAATTCGTGCAAAACGTACAAGCTGTGATATATACACGCCATATGATAGCTCCACATTCACGTCTCCATCAAGAAAGGGAAGTTAGTAATTGTAAAATTAAAATCGTCCCTTTTATCATAAATTTTAGTACGTATCTCTCCATTTTCGATGTTTATATTTGAATATCAAAATTGCACGAGTATCACATTTATGAACAAGCACATCCAATACTGGTAAACAACAAAAAAAAGGTGAAAAGTACTTTTGTTGCTGTTATTCATGCTGAGAGTTGGTGATAGATCTTCAAAACACATAAATATGTTCTCGTCATTGTTTGCTTCTGGGTCGTGTGGAAACATTTCCATGATTATTTATATTAAAAATGAAAAAGTATGATAGTCATTTACAGTTACCTGTTGTATTGTCTTGTTTATTCATAGGACGGAGTCCACGTACTTTTACAACTGTTAAGTATAACTTTTCAGCTGTAGGTAAATAATTTAACCCTATTGATACATCTCCAACATCTTCCTACAAAAAATAAAAAAATAGCATACACATATTAGACTTATTCTGTGCTAAGAAGATTAAATACAAAACCGACTAGACCCATCCAACTTTTTCTCCTTGTCCTAAATTGGAAATATATAAGAATGAATGATATGATATGATAGGTAAACAATGAGATATCATTTACAAAAGACATAAAAAAAACTTTACTGGAAAAACAACAAAGAATGCACAAACACGTAAATCAACGGAATAAGCATAGTTTAAGATTTTGTAGACGAATTTGTATGAAATATTATGTCTTGGGGGATTTTTTGTGATTTGTTGTTAAAAACAGCTGTCTTTCAAGGGTGGGGGCAATTGCTGATCGTCTTCGTTTGTTCAACTGAAAGGGAAACACGAACTACAACCTCTAGATTCAATCAAAATAATGTCATGATTACTACTGAAATCTTATTCATTTAGGCTACAGTGTGATTTTAACCCTAAATTTGTGATCGATATTTCAACTTACATCACAAGGAGGATGAAGATTTTCAGAACACTCAACACTTTCTTTTTCCACTAAATTCAGCTTTTTCAATGTTATTGTCGCTTCTCCAAGAATTATATGACGTGAATATTTATCCAGATCGCAAAGTTGGAGTTTTACCGTATATAATTTGACATCGTCCTTTTCAATAGGAACCACAAATAGTTCATTAAAAGTAGGAGTATCATTGTGTTTTTTCATTTTTGTTCGAATTTCTATATGTAAATTATTTATCACATGATCTTTGCTGAGACTGAAAAACTGATATGGCACACGATAAAAGCGCACGCGCACATAAGGTGAAATAACCGCATTTGTGTCACTAAGTATCATGTCTGTCACTTGCAGGATATTTAGAATTAATTTTCCATCATTTGTATCGTATCTCATTGTAAATTGTAGATTTCCTTTTAGTAAAGATAACTTATGGTCGGCGACGTCACCGTTTGGTACGCTCAAGCTTCGTTTCTGTATTACCCCATCTTTCCACTGAGCCTGGAAAATTAAAAAAATTCAAATGGTTAGTTCTTTCTGAATTTTTTTTTTCACGAGGTGCTTTATGTTTCTTGATGGATTGTTCTTGTTAATGTCGTATCGCATCCGTATCGTATCTAATCACGTATTATTATCAAAATATTTGGAAAATAAGCCGTAAATTTAGTAAACTAGAGGCTCTCAAGAGCCTGGATTTAACTTTTCACCTTGAGCAGACCTAAAAATTTAAGTGTTGCAGTCAATTTGGCTGGTTTTTCTATAGGATTCTATGTTAAACTAATTTCAGCTGTGGCAGTCATCTTGATTGACAGTCCAGGTCAACGGATATATTTCTAAAAGGGAACCATCTAAGGACCATTTCTGCTAAGTCTTGTTCCAACTGGCTAAGCTGTTTCAGACAAGAAGATTTTTAAATGAATTTTCCTATAGGGTCCAATATTTAACTAAGTTCGGTGTGGCAGCCATTTTGGTTGACAATCCGGGTGATCGGACACATTTCTGAAAGAGGACCTCCTAAGGACCAATGCTGCCAAGTCTGGCTCCAAAATGTTAAGTGGTTTCAGACAAGAAGATTTTTCAATGAATTTTTCCATAGGGCCCTATGTTAAACAAAGTTCGGGTGTGGCGGCCATCTTGGTTGACAGTTTGGGTCATAGTACAAAATTCTGAAAGAGGACCATCTAAGGACCATTGCTACCAAGTCTATTTCTAATTGGCTAAGTGGTTTCAGACGAGAAGATTTTTGAGTGAATTTCCCATAGGGTCCTATGTTAAACTAAGTTCTGCTCTAGCGGCCATCTTGGTTCACAGTCCACGAAATCATTGGACATATTCTAAAAGAGAACCTCCTAAGAACCATTACTGCCAACTTTGGTTCCAACTGGCCTTGTAGTTTCATATAAGAAGATTTTTGAAATTCATCCCCCCCCCCTTTTTCTATTTTTAGTAACAGCAGCCATAACAGTTGGAAGTCGGGGATGCCCGACATAAATTTGGAAGGGGGCCATCCAAGGACCATTCCACCAAAGTTTGGTCTCAATTGGCCCAGTGGTTTGAGAGGAAAAGATCTTTAAAGGAAAGTTTACGCTGGATGCCGTCTTTAAAGGGCAAAAACTCCTATAAGGGGTCAATCAATGATTTTGGTCATGTTGACTTATTTGTAGATCTTACTTTGTTGAACATTTTTTTTTTTTGGTTGTTTACAATTTGTCTTTATCTATAATAATATTCAAGATAATAACCTAAAACTGCAAAATTTCCTTAAAATTAGCAATTCAGGGGCAATAACCCAACAATTGGTTGACTGATTAGTCTGAAAATTTCATGACAGGTAGATCTTGACCTGATGCACATTTTTAACCCATGTCAGTTTTGCTCTAATTGCTTTAGTTTTAGAGATATAAGACAAAAACTGCATTTTACCCCTATGTTCTATTTTTAGCCATGTCGGCCATGTTGGTTGTAGGCGGGGTCATCGGACACATTTTTTAAACTAGATACCCTAATGATGCTTGTGGCCAAGTTTAGTTCAATTTGGCCCAGTAGTTTCAGAGGAGAAGATTTTTGTAAAAGTTAACGGACGACGACGGACGCGGGACGACGGACGACAGACGCCAAGTGATGAGAATATCTCACTTGAAGTTGACCCTTCGGGTCAGGTGAGCTAAAAATAAATGTTTGATATAGTAGTTTATCAGATCACAAACTAATATTCGTAGCTGTTGTTACTTTTCCTAAAATATACATGACGTGGTCAGAATTATACGTTTAATGCAGAAGCCCTATTAAATATAGGATGGGATATGTATACGGTTACACCGGTGACCAGAACCTTAATGTTAATAAATGTTAATGAAATAAAAAACTCATCAAAGTTTAATAAGTATTTTCTGTTGGTATTAACTTTCTTCAAGAAATGTATCATTATAATTAAATAAACCTAATACTTTGATTGGGACAGGTTTAATTTCGATAATACTGCCCAAGAAATCAGGAAGTGTGCCACTGAATTTTGTAATAATTTGTTAAATTCAAAGATGGACAAGCTTTGTGAAAATAAGAAATTTAAATTATTTATATAAATATATTAAATGCAATGATAAAATAGGGTGGATGGAAACATGCCTCTTATACCACAATATTAAAAATAGAATACTAATTACAAAGTTCAGAAAAAGTGAACACCCTCTCTTAATAGAAGTGGGAAGATATACAAAGATACCCAGTGATAACAGGAAGTGTCCAGTCTGTAAGATATTTGACAATGAAAATATTTTTTTTTCTCACATGTAATATAAATAAAAATTTGAGAAGTATTCTTCTTGATAAACTAAAAGATGTAAACAATATATCCTCTGATACTTTGATTGATAAGTAACACCCACTGATTTCAAGACAGTATGTGTTTTATTAAAACAGTCATTAGAACTGAGGAGGGAAGACCCTACATACCAGAAGAAATAAGATGTAAACTATTTTTTTAAGATGTAAGATACTGTTGTGTTTTTATGTATGTATATCTCATTGTAATGTGTTATTTTTTGTATATGCCTAACCCTGAGTGGGTCTATTTGAATTAATAAAGTTAATATAATTTCTTTAATGGTTGCTTTCAACTAACAACCAACACCAACCTTTGTGATTGATCGCCCAATAGTACATGTCGTATATAAACAACTAGAAAAAATTCATGATTACATAATTATGTGTCATTTTCGTATTTATATATCGCTTGAATATCATTACCCTTTTCATTTCTATGATGCTTGGACCACTGGAATCCGAAAACTCGGATGACTCTCGCACAGACCCAAGACGCATGCGTGGTGAGAGAGGCATAGATTCTGATACAGGACTTTGACTTTCATTAGATGTTGATCCATATCCTTGGGCTGTTTCGTGTCCTTGAAAAGAAATCAATTATGTCATAAACAGAAATTTAGTATTATATAATCAAGTTTACTTAATACTGGGACATTGACCTGTCGTCATAGTAAAAAAAGTGAAGACAGTGACCATGGTGATACATTTAAAGTCATATTTATATTCAGATTGCTGACATTCCAAATATTATATGAACTGTACACTTCATTTCAATAGCAGCTTCAAAAAGAAGATGACAGATAAATCATTGTAAATGAACAAAGAGATGGCTATATCCGAAATTGACAATACTGCCATATACTGCATACAATGCTTATTTCTGAAAATTATTTTACATTAACATTACATTACACTCATAAGGATTGGCTTGAACTTTTGGTTCGATTTATTCGAAATAATATCATTGCACGTGGTGAACTTTTAACTAACACGATACGCAGGTTACTTAGTGTGCATTATATGATTGCTATTATTTGTTCATAAACCGAAAAAAATCAGTCAATCCTTTACTTGACTTTTATTATATTAAGAACTTAATAGCGATATTTTTAATGAACATATTATAACATTGAATTGTGATCAATTGTTTTGAGAGACCTTATCTCTAGTTTTTATTAAGAAAAATGGAAATTTTAATACTTGTACCTGGATCTAGTGGGAAACAAAAATAATGTGGTAGTAGTCAGGTACGTATTTCTTTGAAAGAAGACTTTACATTCAAAGTAATACAATTCTAGGACCAAAAGATATACATATAAAAATTATCTAAAAGAAGTCCAAAGAAACTGGATTCAAGTACACGTACATTGTACAAAGACAGGAAAAGGAAAGTCAATGATTATTTAAAGTACGAAACCAATACCAATCAAGAGACACAAACGTGTAAGCCACTGAAAAAAATGATTTATTATCAAAATTTGAATACAGACAGGTTTGTTAATTGAGAGTAAGAAAACAACTTGTTCTAAACGACGTTGAGTGCAATTAGGCACTGACATGATATTTACATACCTGTTGCCTCAACTTTTCCATTCATGAACATATTTTCAATTTTATTAATTATAATTCAGCTGACCTGTTTTAAATACATCTAGTGTAATTTTATTCATACTCTCGTTGATAAAGTTGTTTTCCAACTAGCCTATATCATCAATTTTCATCAAGTTCTGTTACAATTTGTTTATTCCTGCTCTGTTTTACGCATTTCCATATTAATTCCTTCTGCATGTTTTTCGTTGTTTATACGTATAAAATGAGTGTTGTAAATCTTGACAACTATCCCACAATCCACATATTGAGAAATTTATGAAACAACAATACAGCCAGCTACTCCTAAATATATGTGTGCGTCTTTCAGACTTTAATAGTATCCGGCATCATTATCATCATTGAAAAAAACCCTTAAACTGTGATTCTTACCTTTTTCTTTCACAAAGCAAAATTTCTTAAGACAACAAAACATCCTTCAGTGTACAAAGTTCTTTAAGCTGTCATTATAAACAACGTTTAACAACGGAAAATAGTATGATAATGGAACATATGGTACACGATAGATTAGAAGTATAGGACACGTCAATCACACAATGAGAAAACAGCATGTTTTAATGTTACAAGTTTATGAACTATGATATTTGTAATATGAAAATCGTTTGAAAATGAATAAGTAAATAATAAACTTGAAAATAAAGTTATTTTCCGCATGAAGCTGTAAACCGTTAAACAATAAATGCAATTGATTAGGTATGGCTTTATTATATATAGGGTTAATAAAATAAATACATGTACCAAATGTAGGGACAGTCTTGTATTTACAGTGGGGGTTCAAGAATTCTCTGGAAGGTGAAGGTCTCACTGTGACCTTATGACGAAGAACAGCAATAAAAGCTCCGATCCTTTACTTTGTCTTTTGATATGTCTGAAGGATCCTTCCACCATTTGCCGTCTTTCATAACATACTTAAACTATAGCATACAAACATTTATATGCATTGTACCCGGTCAATCCAGATATATACGTTGCACTGGTAGTTAATAGAGCCTCGATATTTTGATAAGTTCCATTTCCATGTTATTAGAATGCTATTTAATAAAATAAATAGCTTGTTTATTCCATCATTTTGATTTAACTTTTAAAATATTGCAATAAGCCGAAAACTATCCAACCATATAAAATTGTAACATGCTCTCTAACCAAATAAACAGTCCGGTGCAATGCTGATTTGTGTTTTGCAAACCATACCAGTGTTTCCTCTAATCATATATAACCCTAATATAGTGTTCCCTACCTTTTACAGGAGCGTGGGTCTGGAACGGACAGTAGTGATACAACCAACAAAATGGAGACAAGACACACATCAGACAGATTAGGACAAACAGAAGAAACAGACCAGCACTGGCTATAATAAGGAGCTTGTCCCAAGGATCTAGGGTGATAACAGCTGCTGATTCTTCTGTTGTCAGTGACAACATTGTTGTTCCATTAATGCCAGCAATGGACCCTGCAATACAAGTACAAATGTATTAGTTCATATTAGTAACCTTTCTGTAGATCCATTGCGGTTCAGAGTTGGACTTCAATTTTTTTTTTAATTAAGAAAGCATTAGTCTGGTATTTTAAATGTAGAAACTGATGCAAGAATTGTACAAACTTAAGATATATTGGTCTTTATTTGATGTCCCTGTCAACAAAAATGACTGCAAAATTTAAAAGGGTGAAATGAAACATCATGTAGTTGCACACAAAAATCCATTGGAATATGTTGGGTTTTTTTTATTTCTGAACATAAAATTACCAAAAGTGAAACAAAACAAAACAAAACTAACAAAAACAAAGGAGAGAGAAATCTCAAATGAAATAGGAAAAAATTCTACATAAAAAGGGGTCGACTATTTGAGTTCTAATTTGTAAATTTAAATTCAAAATAGGAATTCTTTTCATTATATTTATATAATATTCGGTGAAGTTTTAATAATAATTGGAAGATATGATACATTTTGTGGATGTAGGATAAACTGAAAATCATATTTATTTATATGAGATATTTCAAATTTTGATAATCTATACATGTAGATAGGATTTCTGTTTTAAATTTGGGACAGGTTTCAAGACGTCCACTGATCAATTTGCACATTCCTTCAATGATTGTAAATTATTGACCCTACACTTATCCATTTATGTATGTTGAAGGGAAAGGTTACCAGAAAGAAAAAAATATATAACAGTTAAAAGTGGGAGTTACTAAAGAGCAGTGTGTTTCAAATGCATATGAAAAAGACACTTTTAAATAAAATTTATTCATTTGATTTATTTTAGATCTACTTCTATATAAAGCAGGTCACCTGTATAATACAAAAAGGATATTTTTATATCAACCAATCACGATACGTCTTTTTTATTTCATTTTGAATTTTTTTCTGATTTCCTTATCAAACATGCCACATGTTACTGATATAATGGTTTGAACTGTGTAATAAAATTACTAATCTCTTTATTAATAGTGCATAATAATCAATATAAAATTTTGAAGAGGAAATTTTTCCTTCATGCTTGTATTAGATTTATTTTATGCCATATACGTCATTATTAAAAAAATATCAACTGCAAATACAAAAAAATTGACATAAAAAACAAATAAAAGCACATCTTTGTTAGCAACAAGTAATTTGTCTCTTCTACCTACAGCGTGTAAAACTAGTTCTTTTTCTTTTCTTTTTTTTAAATAGAATATATGTATTCTTTACAGCGTTTTTTCTTAACAAGGGTCATTATATAGAACATATGTCACAATTTTCCCTTAAATATGTTCAATGATATGGTATGTTGTCTCACTTTCACCATAACTTTACATTTTCATAGGGACCAAAAATCAAACTCACTTGATGTAAATTTATATGGACATTAAGTAATATTCCACGTAACTTAAATGAGAACATTATACCAATTATAAAAATATTTTCATTTTGACATGTTCAATTAAAATGAAATTAGTACCATAAAAATGTTTATTGTTATCACTGAGTGGCTGCCTCTGGTAGTAAGGCTAGTGGTGTCAGGTAGTGATAGTATCATCAGCTCTGTTCCTTGCATTTCGGAAACTGGTGTAAAACTGATATTTACAATTTATTGAAATTACTTTGTTATATTTTTAGAACCTAATGAGTATTTCTTCCAGGAAAAGCTCTATTCTTAGATACTTTTTATGGAGTTTTTTTTCACACATTTCGGTACTTTACTTGGATGCAAATAATTATGAATATTGGTCTTGCATTGGCTTTATATATGCATAAACGTTTTATTGAAAAAAAAAAATTTTCAGATATGGTTTCTGGTCTACAATATTTATATTTTTATTCAATTTTATTTTATTTTATTTATTTATCTGCCTTAAAACATGATTTGTAAAATATGCATATAAACTGAATCAAGATTAGTACAATTAGATTCATTTTTTCATATGTTACTTTTTGTGTGTCTGTTATCATCTTATCACAATAAAGTTGATATTATTATATATTCACTATACATTTTATATTCTATAGTGACCTTGTCTTATTTTACCAATAGTCTATATAGTTTTAAAGTTTATCGCGTGATATCCATTATTTTAATTGACATGATTTTCTTATACAAATAACAAAAACAAATAGCTTCAATATTTGGAAATTCACGTTAAAAATTTAGATTTATTGAAATTGTACATTTGTACATGTACATTAATCGCTGGAAGGAATCATCAATAAATCTGTCAATTACGATTGACTTTAATTCACGGTACCAACAAAATAAGTGTTCAATAAAAAAAATGAAACTGAAATAAAAACAAATCGTGTGAATTATTATAATTCCAAAAGCGGTTCGTTACAAGCTTAGATAATGTCAAGCTTGATACAATTAGAACAATGTAAGCCTATTGCTTATTTGTGTGTTGGAATACATTAACTAATGGTCAGAATAAAACGTTTTACGTATAAATTTCAGAATCAAGTGGAACACAATTGATCTAGATCGGGATAAATATATTTAACACCAGGCATATGAATGACTGGAAATACATATTATGTAATTTTTTAAAATATTATCTGAATGCATGAATTAAAGCCAATGGAAATTTGGCGCTAAAGAATTTTCTTCTAGAGGTGCCAAATCGTGGGCTTGCTATTTTCAGGAATTCATTAGTTTTCATTTTAAAATAAAGAAAAAGCAAGAAAAAACATTAAATCCGCTCCTGATGTGTGGATTTTTAAAGCCAAAACATATTTTGATATCAATTACGTATATATTTTTTCAAAGCTACGCATAAACCATTGGTTTTAATGTTGTGACTTTTTTAATAGGTTTTAACTGCACATACATTTTATACTTATATAGAAATATTATAGACTCAGCTGGTCCAGAAGCCACTCTGTAATAAATACAGCCATATTTTATAGCAATTTTGTTTACAAACGATTAAGAATAGCTAAAAGAAGACAGTACTTTATCATTTAGTTCCAAGAAAAAAAAATGTTATCTAACATGAATTAACAAAAAGAAATGACGAAAACTATTGAATTAAAAGGCTCAGAGATATAGTTATGAATTAATATAAAAAAATTGTAACAAACCTTCTTCAGGGAAAATGTGCATCTTTTTTTTTAAAGCAACATATTATTGATCTTAAAAATTTAATCTCTGTAGTTTAAATTTTGTAAACAAAAACAAAAGACCTGACAATAAAAGCAGGAACTTCCGGCCAATATTTTATATTCATCAAATGTCAATTTTCTATAAATCGCCTATAGCCATAAAGTTAAAATAATTACATTTATTTATTGTATGTTATTATGGATAATTTCAACACTATCATTTTGCCATATATTGTTGTAACTGATCGGTCATTGCGCTTGCCATATATAAATGTATAGACAAGTAAAACACAGTTCTGAAACAGATGGTGACGACTACCAAAACTGATGTACTGGTAACATTTTAAAAGCACAATATACCATCGTTAAACAAATTAAAAACACAAAAATAATTCATTCTTTTGATGTATAAAATTCCTAGATATAACCAACCAACAACCCATATAAAGACAGATAATTAGATTACATCTCAAAATGCCCAACATATTAAATTACAGTTTATATACATGTTACTCTGATATCTTCAAATATCTATTATAATTTTTTTTTTTCTTTTTTTTGAATTCCAACAAACATAACAGATGTTTCCTTTAAGGATGATCGCTGGTCTAATAGGAAATAAATAGGATTTGAAATAGGTGTTTTAGTTTGCAAGAACATATGAATAGTAAACAAATAAGCAAGAAAAAAATATAGGTTCATGTGCTCATTTTAGAGCTATAAGGCCTTGAAAATTTGCAGGAAATGGTTTTTCTCTGGATTTTTCATTGTCTTTGCATTGACAAATTCAGTCTCTCAAAAATGTATGAAAAAATAAAAAGGATTTCATAAAATTTTGTCAAATACCATTTTAAGGTATATATGATTGAATTATAAAAGAAAAAGTTGGGGTTCATGGGCATAAAAATTCATTTTGAAAAAATGGATAAAACCCGAGGATTCCTAAAATCTGACAAAAAGACCAAAACATGACCATCGAGCATCCTTAATTGTTTTTTTTAAAACTTGGAATTAAGATGAAAACATGCTACATATGATATTCTGTCTATTTCTCCAAAACCTATGATACAACTGGAAAAATAAATAATCAAATCAATACATGCTTACTTTTCTGATAAACATTATTTGTCAACATTTGTAATCACCAAATAGGTGAGTGCCGAAGATTTCATATCTTGAGCTTTTTTTTTATTTTAGTTATTCATATTCCTTGTCTGGTTCTTTGTTCTCTGTTTTATTTGTATCTGAACTTGTTCTCTATGTCAGTGTTCTTGTTCACACTTTTCGCATTGTCTTCTGATTTTGGTCTTGACCTCCACCTTATTGATTCGATGTGATATTGTCGATATCATAAATCATCACGATGTTGCGATAATCTGTCTCAAAATAAATTTCATATCACGTATCTATGAATTAATTGTTTAATCGAAAAATATATATATAGCCAAAAGATAAGTAACATGTTGGATTATTTGGACCTTGAAAGTATGTTGACTTCCAGTTTTACATTGTCGTATTTAATCGTCCTTGTTTTGTTTGTTTTAATGCGTAATTTTCCACAAAGAAAATTTCTGATGGAAAAATTACAAAAGATATATACATGTAACTTAAATCGCAAACGATTAAGATCTAATGAGTAAACAATAAACTGCTTAAATTTCCACTACAATTAATACAACTGGCATTTTAATGGAAAAAGAACTTTTTATCTTAAAATTGCCATTCGCGTCAGAAGTCTGTATGTACATTTTCGATTTTAACGCGTTGCTGTTATGAAAACGGATTAAAGAAATCTTACTGTAGATTAAGTTTTGATGACATTACTAAAATTTACGACTTCCATGACTTTCCGTGCTATTTTTGACAGTACGGAAATCTAAAATCGGGGATCTATTGCAAAATTTGGGATATCCGCAAAATTGTCACATTTTTCATTGGAAAGTTATAATGGAGTTTCAGTTGCCCCTTATAGTTGAGGAAACTATGTATAATCAGTGCCTTTTTTTCTTACTTCTCTCCCAGTTTCGATAATATGACGTATACTTATGAAAAAAAATACAAGATCAGAGGGGGGGGGGGGGGGGGGGGACAGAAAATTAGTGTCAAAAATTAAATAACAAGTTTTTAACAAGAGAACACACATTCATGAGAATCTTGTCGGCAATATACGCGACATATGTCGTCAACTATTTCTTGATGAAAAACTCGTCGCTTTACAACATTTCAGTACATTTCAAATAACTTTTATGCTAGTGAAAATGGTTCAAAATTCGCTATAGTCACAAGTTACAAGTATAATTATGTTTATTTATTAGATGTTATTATGGATAATTAACCCAATTTCCTAATGTTCTGTTTTGTAGTAACTGGTCTGTCATATATTGCGCATGTATATGTAATTAACTGTTTGAAATAGTATTCAATCGTCATGCAAACAGATGGTGACGTATGGTAAGCCGTTTTACTATTTATTCTAACTTCAAGATGTCTAATAAACTTTATATCTCATATAGTTTATAAGATATCTCATATAGTTTATAAGATATCTTATATTGTTTATAAGATATCTTATATAGTTTATAAGATATCTTGTAAAGTTTTATCAAATATATGAGATATCTTATAAAAACTGGAATATATAAGATATCTTATTTATTATATGAGATATCTTGTATATTATATGAGATATCCTGAAGTTAGAATAAATAATAAAACGGCTTGCCATAGTGACGACTCCATAACTACATTTTAAATGCACAATCTAACATCGTTCAATAAACCAAGAACAAATCAGGTGATTAGATTACATCTCGAAATACCCAACATGTTAAATTGCAGTTTTATATTTTGATAACTCAAAATTTCCATCCACTCTAAGATAATAATAGTCTATTTTAATTGTTTTTTAAAAACCGAGGAGATGAAACCATACTATATATGTGAAAGGTTAAGGTGACACTAGCAAAAAGGTCATGTTTATATGCTACATGTACAATTTAAGTACTGATTAACAAATTATTCAGAACGTTTAATATTATTGTACTGTTTTTGTCAACAGCCCAACACTTATTTCAGATGGTACCTTTGAGAGCCTTAAGAACCATTGCAACAAAACATGTTTCTATTTATTAAACAATATTAACCATATTACCATAGCACTGTATACATATGCAAAATGTAAAAGATACCCAGAAAAATTAGTATTAAAAATTTAGCAAAACTCGCCATTAATCCAAAACAACACTGAGAATATTCCATAAAAATATAAGAAGATTTTTTTTCAATTATTGCTGTATATGAAACATATATCCGCAACAAATTTCTCGATGAAAAAAATGGTGGCTTTGCTACAATTCAGTGCATTTCAAATAAGCATCCGGTTACTATAAGTTATTCAAAATAAACTGGGATACCAAATATCTATCGTAAATTTCTTATTTGTGGGCGAACCTTTGGTTTTATTCCTCGCAATAATTTCGTGTTTTATAGTTTCTGGCTTTCCTGGTGAAGGTTACTCCATTAATGCGCATGGCAATGAAGCGATTATAGTACTACCATGGAGGCCATATACCTACCAGTTGCATGTTGTTTCCTGAGGGTCATATCTCCCAGTAGTCATTGTGTCATTGGTTTGATATATTTTTTTTTAAGATGTTTAGTGTTTAAAACTGAACTTATTTTCGACAGTCAAAGCTCAAATAGTTTAATGTAATCTTAAAAAATGAAGTTTATCTGTTTATTTTTTAATCTGTGATATTGTTAAGTCCCTGCATTATTAGGAGCTAACTTTAATGATTAATTTAATGATTAAAGTAGTTCCCCCCATCCCCCATCCCTCTCTCTTTCTCTTGCGTATGTGTGAGGAGAAAGGGTATTCTCTAGTAGGTTGTTTGAAAAATATATTGTATACAATTGTCTTCATAACGCAATACATATAGTAAAAACATCCAACATGTCCAAGTTTTCTTATACAGTATCTAATTTAGGATTGATTAAGTAAATACATGTACATTTCGACTTACAGTTTGGACCTTTTTTCTTATATTGCTGATTAAGCAAAAACTCACTGGATCCGGTACTCTGTTTATCTCATTCAGTATGCAATTCAACATTATAAGCATTACTCAGTATACCGAAATTGGTAAACACCAATACAAAAAAATGACTGTTACCTCTTATTCATTGCTGCACTTGTAACTCAGATCTGTGTTAATCGTCTCGTACTCCATCACTCTAAATGATTGTCACTGCTACGTCAACACGACAGAAACCATATTGTTTACCATGGTTTAGGTATCTTAAGTTTGAAGTTCGGAACTCGCGCAAAGTTCTTAAAGGCAAAATAACTAAAATATGAAGACCGGCAGACCCTGGAAATATTGTATCCAATAATCAATGATGATGTCCCATATATCTTCGATCTTTTTCAAAGTTTATTTGTTTATCTATACTGTATGTATTATGAGTCAGATATTTACCAGCTGTTGCCGTTCGCACTCGGGGATGAAAAATTCCGTTAGATGTCGCTTGTATTTAATATGATATAATTTTAATAGTTATTTCATTGATTTTAAGAGTAATCAGACAAATTATCATTATGTCAGTGTAACATGTATAAACGGATATAGTTCAAGGCATGCAGAAATGTATTGTCCATGATTGTTTGTAGCCTATGTAAAATATAACATAATTTTATATAAAATAATAATGAATAATTAAAAGCAGAAACAAATTGCCAGAATCCGCTTGACCAATATAAAATCTTATCTATTAGTCGTTTTTTTTAAATTTTGTTTGGTATTTCTAAATTACAGCCAGCATTTTCAACACGACAAGAAGACAGAGATGAACAAAAATTTCCACCATAAAAGAAATTATAGAACCTTAATGGAATAATGCTTAAGTTTCCCCATTCAAAGGGCATCTTTCAAAATTGGTTTAGATATAACCACTAATTAGAATAGCCACAATTGTTGCTGCATGTAGAAAGGGTCACCGAACATCACATCAAATTAACTTGCTTAACACCATGTGGGGCTATTTTCCAATGCGTTTATTTCACTTCTAGGGCAATTTTCAAAAAGGCTTCTAATGCCTCTCAAAATCTCTCGGGGCATAACCTGCTATGTGGTCTCTTAAGATTTACTAATAATAACTAACAGTGTGAGATCAGCTTCTAAAAAATATTTCTACTTAGCTGAATATCGCTTTGAGAAAGAGCTTTAACACAAATTTGAAAAATTAACGTTTTTAGGACAGTTTTTCAACGTGAAGTACACTCAGAACCAAAAACATTGTTTTTGCTGTAAGTGAGTTTATGAATCCCCTTTCATACGTCAATACAGTGGTTTTGGTTCTCGTTGTTCTTCTGGCCAATATTCAAAAAAGTAATACAACACTCTAATCGCCTCTTTACATGACATTACGGGTGGAAAACTTGAACTTATGTAATAAATTTATGTACACATTCGTTTACGATAAAAAGTAGGTAAATATTTAAGATTGACAAATTAATGGTTTTGAGTGCAACAAGTACAGGGGATTATGGTCCTACTCCTTTTTGTTCATTGTTGCTGATTATGGACCGACATTTCAGCTATATAACTTGAATTACATGCTTGAGAAATCAATATTAATTCACATAAATATATCCTTGTGCTACCTAATTTATACCCAACTAAATAAGTTTATTTTAAAATAGATTGATGGCGGTTTTATTTTAGGAAAGACTAAGTATTGACTCAATACTGTGATCAGGACCTTGACAATACTATATGTAACAAGGGGTATAGGGACATTTTCATCTGGTTTTTATTTTATTATTTCTTTAAATTATAACTTCCTGTTAAATACTTATCGATTTCTATCAAAAACGATGACATATAATGTACTTGAACGCATTGATGATTAATCATTAAAAAGTTCATAACACCTATTCTAATTGTCATACGTTTTGTATGATTTGTTTGAAACATTTTACTGTTTTTGTTCTAAATGTCTTCCTTCGTGTTGGACAACTGTTTTAAAGACCTAAAAATGTCAAATTTCTGTTTACACTGTGACAATATTCACAAGCGATATGTAGATGCGATATTTAGATACATGTATTTAGAGTATTTTTTATCAACATATTTGGTTATTGTTAGCGTTCAATGGATCACATACCAGTTTTCGAAAATAGTTAGACGGCGTTTTAGAAATGTTGCAAGATGTAAGTGGGAAAATTGGCAACAAAACGTAATGAACCAAGCTGAATCACCCCTTCTAGCCATCGTCTAGGTTCGATGCTTTCAAAACTATCTAACGAGATGACTTAGGTACTAATGAAAGTGGAAAATTACATTTCATTAGAAGATGAGGAATAAACTGGAAATTTTAAACAAGATAAGCAATATACATGTATGTATCAAGCTTCTATGATCTAGTTCACATGCATGTACAGTGTTCTTTGTATGTGTTTTACATTTTGCATTTTACCTGTAAATAACCATGTACTCTGATTTTAATAATATGCATATCATTTTAAATAAATCTTTCAAAAATATGACTGGTTCACGCCATGATGTAGATGAAATGTCCACAACAATCGGTCAATCAATCATGTAACGACCTCCAAAATATTTCTATATACCACTTTACAAGCTAAATTTACTTGTACATACCTTGCATTTTTTTCTAGACAATCCATTGTTAATGGGTTGAAATGGCCTATATATTATCACCCTTATACGTAATATTTTACAATATACCCGTATCCCTTTGTGTTTAACGCCAGCAACATATAAGGTTATTTAAAAATACCTAACGGATTTTATTTCTGAACTGGTCAAATCATAAACTATATAATTTAACTATTTCATTCAATCAAATGATGAACTGAGATGATTTTTTAAATTTACAACCAGATTTAATTCTAAATATATTTACATAGATGGCATATCAAACAAATACACCAGTCTTTGATGAATTTACACAAATATTTTGTCCTTTTATTTAAACAGGGATTTAAGTGTATAATGCCTATCTAGAAACTATTAAAACATGAATTTCTGGTTGAAAATACACTTATAAATCTGGGAAATGGGGTGAAGAAGGTCTGGCGTATTCAAACGAAAATTTTAGGGCTGGTACATTCAAACGAAAGAAATTCGCATGTATCGATATACATGTACATATTTCCCTGTTGAAACCGATTGGATGTAAATGGACATTGGAAACAAACCAGTTTTACATGTGTTATTGACCGCTAGCTTTCGCAAAACCTCAGATCCCAGAAACGCAAATAAGGTTAAAGACTGCTGTTATGAAAACTTAACATATTTACCACATCTGTATAACCTTGAAAATTATACCACATCGTGAACAGGTACGTTTTATTTCCTTCATGGTGATTTAAATCTTTCTGGATATCTTGATACAAGTCAAGATAGAAATATTTTACACAAAATAAAGTATTTAATAATTTTTACTGTGCAAGAAATTAGAGGATCTCAGGAGCTAGTACTCCCAGTCCAAATTCAGGAACAATTCTTTGATACCAAGTTTGATGCACAGGGCCTAAAATGTTGAAAACCAAAACAATGCAAAAGATTGAAGGGCAAATTCAAAATACCAAAATGACCAAAAGGGGGTACAGCCAAAATTATCTAAGGAAAGAGCTATTTACAAGGAAGACACTCCTGAGTTTTCATAAAGTTTACAATTTTATAACAGTAAATTTCAAGTATCAATTTCAAGCTAGTATCGAAATGCTAACAACTGAGTGTTATAACATATATTATTATTTAAATGTAGCTGACAATCAGTTCTGCATTTATTTTCATCACATTTCTGAGCTTACATTTTTTTTTCGAAACAAATCAGATGGTTGGTCCCTTTACAGTTGATTGATAATATTCCTTTGGACGGTGTTTCTATTGGCTTTTGTCTCTGCACTTAACTACAGTGTCAAATATTCCACAGATAAATAAGCTTAGAGCTTACAAATACCACCGCTCAAAAGACATTTCAGACAGGTCCAATATCACTACTAGTATTCACCTTACAACTCATCATGTCCTTTGCTTCACACCAACTATGAATAAGTTGTTGCCTATAGCTGCTGAGAGCTTTGCAACCAAAAATATTTTGTGACATGACAGACGGACAAAGATATACAGTATAGCCCACTCATTTGGAGCATGAGTAAAATGAAGATGTATTAATACTAGAAACTTACAATATTCGAAATTTACTTTTCCTCGAAACAACAACTTTTCATTGGACCATGAACAGGAATGAATCCAAACTCCATATCAGACAATTTATCATTAAAAATATTGATTAAAGCAATCTGCTTCCAGTACATAAAAAACACTGTCATGATTAGTTAACATGAAAAACTATAACATTTTGTTAATAGAGGAGATCAACTTAACATCATCATGAACCCCGGATATAGTTGTTGAGACAGTGACGTAAAATGCCTAGAAACTTTTGAAAATGAGGCCTTTTATCAGTCTCCTTGTATGAAATGGTAATTTGAGTTGCATAAAAAGGTAACAACATGCCAAAAACCTATGGGTTACATAATACTGGCAATAAAGCAGGCAGAAATCAGAAACACAAAAAACCAGGGGCAAATAAATCTGAACATGGCTTAAAGCAACACTTTCTTTTAATATTTGTTGTTTATTTTTCTCCCTTTCTTCACTTCTTCACATAAATTAAGACTATCTTAAACCATGATATAATTTATAATCCTTAAGATTTAACAATGTGATGTAATAAATAAGAAGATCCCATATTTCTATCATATTGCACATACATGTATTTCATGACAGAAAATTTCTTTCATTTAACCCTTTGCAGATCTAATTTCTATCATACAGGTAATTTAGGCATGTTGTTCAATGATAGTCAGTTGAATATTCTATAGAACATTATTAGCTATATAATCCTAATACAATCCTCCCCCACCAAAAAAAAATAGATATGTAAGTAAATCCATTGACTTTTGTGCAATATTTTTTTCAGATTAGAAACATGGATATCCGAAAGAACTTGTAGGTTAAATCATCAACATTTATCATCTTTCTGTTGACAAGCACTACATAATAATAATAAATAGTACTTTATAATAAACAATGTTCATAAAATGTCTATGATTGGTGAAATAAAATGATGGTTCATTGCTGATCACAATATCAGAGTTCAGTCCTCCAATAAATCTTCATCTAAATTTACATCCTGCAAATAGAATGAAAAATATAACATTAAATAAATGATACAGACAACACATTGTTTTACAAAATGAGTTAATTTTTTGTTGGGCTTACAATGTTTAATTGGGATTTACACAGCTTGCAACATTTTGGATATATCTTGGTGGCCGGTTTTTATTAGTGGATGAAGACCTATTTCAGGAAAACTGACAATCCTTGTCAGTTAGAAACAAAGAAGTTAATGCTATATAGATATATACTATATTATATATCACATAATTTATCCGAGGAAGAGTATTAAATTTATCATATACAGTCGAACATGTTTGTGTAGAACACTCTTTATTCGAATACTAGTTGCCAAACAGACCCAAATTTTTTACCATTAATCCCAAGTAAATTCAACTTTTTCTTATTCAAACATGCTTAAGTCGTATACATTGGTTGTGTCAAACTATTTTTATAGTCGAAAGTCCAAAGTTATATTATTTTACCATTTGGAAGTCTAACCAGATATTCTTAATTAATAAGATGTGTTGTTCTTTTTATATAATGATGTAAATTCATTGGTTATTTTTTCACATTTTGTTTTAATTTAGAAAAAGAACTTTTGTACATGTAGTATTAAATTATGTCTGTGAACTAATCATAGATAAAACTGAATGTCGAAGAACTGGATAAGTTGATGATTTCCTTAAGTTCCCTGCACTTCGACACAACCAACTCTCACTGTTATTAGAGTCCAATTATTAGACTTTCTGGCTTCTACTGACAAGGGTAAAACTGAATATTAATTTATGTAAACAACGTTTAACAAATGTAAACTTTTAAAACCAAAACAAAATTTGAAGAAAATGTATAGTACATATTATCTAACACATTCATGGGGGAACCACAAGATCTGACAATAAAGTAATAGTCGTACAAGAAATTTTGAAGTGAAAGGAAAGTCACATTAGAAACACAAATCTTTCATCACATATCAAAAGTAGGATCTGCTCTTTGGTCAGGTTGTTGTCTCTTTGACACATTCCCTGTTTCCATTCTCTATTCTATGAAAGTCGTGTCGGATAATTTAGTTTTTCACTTCATATTGTGAATAACAAATCCAGTTTATCTCTTTATATTGTGGAAATAACAAAACTACTAAATGTTAGTAAATTGGTAAATAATGTACTACATAGTTAAAAAAAATTTCTAAGCCAGTTTGCCAAACAATAACTGCTAAAACTTTTAGTTAATTAATCCAACTTAAAAACAATACAAATTTGCTGCCATTCAAATGTTCAGATCCATGCTCAAAGGGCTTCTTGTTATTATTGAAATTTCCAGAAACAAACATATGTACTTGAATACATGTACATAGAAAAAACCTTAAAAAGAAAACATAAATCCAATTTCAAACCAGTATTAAAAAATAATCAATAATTCAGTTTTAAATATCTGACGAAAGTTGTTTATTAAAACATATAAAAGTAACCCAGGAAAGGTGATTTCAAAATGGGTTATTCAGCCACAAAAGAGATTTCAGAATATATCCATCTATCAAGCATTACGATAAGGATTATTGGACCTTTAACCACGGAATACCCTTACAAATCATATTTAATAAATCACTCCAACAATGTAAATACCCCTCAAGCTGGAAAATAGCATTTGTCATACCTATTTTTAAAAGCGGAGATGCTGCATTGCCTTCAAATTACAGACCGATCTCCCTTATTAGTTGTGTTGGAAAAGTAATGGAGAGAATCATTTTCAAACATGTATTCAATCACTTAATTTTCGATAATTTGATTTATCAATATCAATCCGGATTTCTTCCAAAATACTCTACTGTTCACCAACTACTGGAACTTTATAATTGTATACTAAATTCAATGGAGAAAAAAGAAATTAATTGTTTTGTTTTTTGTGATTTTTCAAGGGCATTTGACAAAGTTTGGCACCAAGGATTATTACTAAAATTGAAATCGTATGGTATTCATAATGACCTTCTTAAATGGTTTGAAAGCTACCTCCAAAATAGGCAGCAAAAAGTTGTTATTAAAAATACATCATCTTCTTTATGTTATGTTCCAGCTGGAGTTCCCCAGGGTTCTGTATTAGGTCCCTTACTTTTTATTATATATATTAATGATATATCAGATAACCTTATCTCCTTAACTAGACTCTTTGCTGATGATACATCTTTTGGATATTCTGGGCAAGATGATGAACATATCAAATATGTTATCGATCATGATCTAAAAGAACTAAATGAATGGTCCAAAAAATGGTTAATGTGTTTTAATCCTAAAAAAACAGAAGTCCTCGTGATTTCAAATAGAGAAACCCCTCAGTTGGAATTTTCTTTTAATGGACAAAATATCCCTATTGTTAATTCTCATAAACATTTGGGTGTTACTTTAAGCAATGATGGCAAATGGAATATGCATATCGACAATATTGTAACAAGTGCCATGAAACATATCAATGTGTTGCGGAAAATAAAGTACAAAATTTGTAGAACGACTTTAGAAAAATTATATTTAACTTATATCAGGCCAATCTTAGAATATGCAAGTGAAGTGTGGGACAATTGTGGTATAGTATATACCAATAAATTAGAAAATGTACAATTAGAAGCAGCCAGAATAATAACAGGACTGCCTGTTTTTACAAAAAAGGAAAGAATATACGACGAAATTGGGTGGGAAACATTAAAAGAAAGACGCAGTCGAAGAAAATTACAAATGTTTTATAATATAAACAACAAAATAGCTCCACGTTTCTTATGCGATTTAATTCCCCCTACAATACAAAGTACTACCATATATCCGCTTAGGAATGGAGAGGATATTATATTACCATTTTGTAGATTATCTTTAACAAGTGAATCATTTATTCCATCTACTATTAGAGAATGGAATAAATTAGACCACTCAATCAGAAATTTAGATTCACTGTCTAAATTTAAATCTGTTTTGAGACGGAAAAATAACAAACATGTCCCCTCTTATTATTTATATGGTCCTAGAAAGTTGAATATCATCTTAACGCAACTTAGATGTCAAGCATCGTTTCTTAATTATGACCTGAATAGAGTCAATATAATACCAGATTCTTCTTGTCGGTGTGGCAATATTCGAGAAACTCAGTCGCACTTCTTCTTAGAATGTCCCCATTATATCCTTTTAAGAAATGATTTATTTGAAAGTCTTTCCTGGTTACCTAATAACATAAAAGTGGATATCAATCTTCTCCTTTGTGGAAACGAAAGCCTCTCAGAGCGAGAAAATAAGCTGATTTTCAATTCCGTGTTCGATTATATAAAGAAATCGAAAAGATTCCTTGCTGTGTGAATTGAAACGAACCACACATAACACACAGACACACACACACCTATGTTACAGTTTTTTTCGTGTATTAATTTATGTATATATATATTTGATGCATGCTCATTGATATAATTGTATTGATAGTTGGGAGAAGACCATGTAAGTACGATGTACTTGTGTCTTATCCTTTTTGATGCTATTTTCATCAAATAAAATATGTTTAAACTAACTAAACCACGGAAAAGATCTCAAAGTTCCTAATTAAAATTTTTTGGAAGAAAAAGTTTGTACATGTAGTTTTCACCTTGAAGTCACATCAATGCCTTCAGCATGCAAATACTCTGAGTCAGATTCTGAATATGGCTACATTTATCAGACTACATTTACTTGATCTACCGATAGTACCGGTACATATAAATTACTTACTCAGATTTCTTATAGCACCATATTGTTCAAAAAGCACACATTTAAGAAACAGACAACTGGTATATACATGTATGCATACATAAACCCAATACCCCATCAAAATATAAATAAGCACACATTTGTAGAATCAATATAAATTCTATATCAATAATCTACTGTTATTTAGTTTTTATGGGTCTATATTTTTATAGTATTGATATGAAGTACATTCAAAATAAAATTGACTTAACCCATTAATGAATTAAAAACAAAAGAAATGCATTGTCCGTTGTAAAAAGGTACCAAATTAGAATAACTGCCCTTAACCTCGCACTGTTCTTTCTGTATTAGCAAAGAGACCTTCTGGAAAATCTTTGTAAATACTGATTAATTCAACTTCATTTTTAAATGTATTTCATATACTTGGTTAGTAATACTAATAGTGACTGTACTCTAATATTTCTCAACTTTCTGTTAAATTCTATAATAAAAATTGACATGCAAGAAAACTAATCCAAATAAAATTAAAATTCTAATAAAATGGTGCCCTGTCTTACCTCTGATAAAATTTTTTGGTCATCTATGCCCTAGAAATGGAATGTCTACATCAATTTTCTGTTGATATTTTTAAAGTTTCAGTGGGCAATTTTTTTTTTAAATATTTTGTATACAGTATACACATTGTATGGGTTCTTAGTTACTTTTTATCTGCTGTTTGGTCTTTAACATTAGATTATAATAGACTTTAAGGATGATCGCTGGTCTAATAGGAAATAAATAGGATTTGAAATAGGTGTTTTAGTTTGAGAGAACATATGAATAGTAAACAAATAAGCAAGAAAAAAATATATGTTCATGTGCTCATTTTAGTACTATAAGGCCTTGAAAATTTGCAGGAAATGGGTTTTCTCTGGATTTTTCATTGTATTTGCATTGACAACTTCAGTCTCTCAAAAATGTATGAAAAAATAAAAAGGATTTCATAAAATTTTGTCAAATACCATTTTAAGGTATATGATTGAATTATAAAAGAAAAAGTGGGGGTTCATGGGCAAAAAAGGTTCATGTTCAAGAAATGGATAAAACCAGAGGCTTCCGAAAATCTGACAAAAAGACCAAAACATGACCAGTGAGCATCCTTAATTACTTTTTCGAAAATAGACTTCTAATATGAACTTAACAAAAAGCAAACATTTCAGTGTTTCTCTTTCTGAAATAATGTGACATTCGGTTTCTTCAGTTTTCCAATAGTCAAAGAGAAATATTGATGGTTTCTTCATTAATTTAATAACATAATTTGTTTAGGCTTATTAAATAATGACAACCTAAATTTGTAAACACTGCGATGCTGGTCAACAGAATATATAGTAAAAATCAAAAAAGACAAATTAAAAGTTTATTAAAATGAATACATCCTACTAATAAATTAATATAGAATGAAACAGAATGATTCCATGGTGAAACTAGTGCAATATTTGTTAAAAGTAACAAGAATAAAAAATTATAACAACTGTAATAATATGCTGTTGGCATGTCGAGTACAGCACAACAATAGCCCTTTCCAGAAACTGATTTCCAGTTTTACGATTCTGACTCTAAAATTATAATTTGAAGCAAGTTATTTCCCTTACTTTAATTACTTCCGTTTCTGGTGAATGAAACTTTTTCTAGTCTTAGTATGTAGCACAATATGACCATATTCGCTTTAACAAATAAATTAACTTCGGATTGCATAATGGCTGCCCCCATTATACATGTTATATAAAGACTTTTCTAAATGACCCATATGCACCCACTAGCCCTCGCTATTAATACTCACTGTAGTATCAATGTCTTCATCTAAATTCATATTTTCTAAATCCAATTCTAATTCCTTTTCTATGTCTTCCATACTTGCTTGTGTCAGTGGTACACCTGATGGTTCTGGAGGCTCTGTGGATTTTTTAGGTGGAGCTGATTTCTGTAAAATGCCAAAGAGATACTTTACTTCACTGCAAAGACCTCAGTTCCCTGAATATCAGTTTCTACATTTTAACCAATTCCCAAATTATTCTAACAGATACAAAATCATCCCAGTTCCTATCTTAATATATTCTAGATCTGCAGCAATTACTTTACAAATTTACACTACAGTGGTTCGGGGATCAAATCTTGAAAAATGATACCATTTTATCAGATGGGATAAACACCAAGTGTACTTTGTGAAAGCAGTTAAGGCTTAATTCATTAAAGAGGACAAATACATGTATACCTAAAAAGCAATCCAAAAAACGGAATCCATTAGACAGACAAAACCTGGCAAGACAAATGAACAACCACAAGCACAACAAATAAACACTGAAAACTAAAAAACAATGAACAACACGAACTCCTACAAAAACCAGGAGTGAACTCAGGTGCTCCGGAAGGGTAAACAGTTCCTGCTCCATATACAAAGGTTAATGCTTGGATACTGTTATTAAAATTCTATTCCAAAGAAGATACAATAAATAATCTATGAAAACTTTCATATCTGCACTTTATCATGTAAAAATGTTATTTGTTTTACCTGTGACTGTTGTACTACAGGTGTATCTTCAGCTTCTTTGAAGTCTTCCTCCTCCTCATTTCCTTGTGCTGTGTCTGGTACATATACAAAGGCTCCACTCTGTTCAGCAGCCTTCATCTCCTCTACTGGCTCCCGTTCATGGTTAGACTGAATTAATGATGTAATTTGTTTTTTAATTTTCTTAATTAATAAAAAAATATCACGTTCTACATTTTCAGTTTTTTGTTTGCCATTCGTGGCATCACTACAAACAAATATTATGTCATATAACAAAACAAAATTTCACTTTTGAAAGTTTTCAATATATTGACATATCTTTTCTGTTATTTGAATTGTAAAAAAATAGTGAAATATTAATTTTTCACCAAGAAATCAGTTTCTGCAGTATATGAAATACAAAGGATTAAATTTATTTGTAATTAGTTGAAAGTTTATATTTATTTCTTTTTTTCTGTGATAGATTCAAAGGGTTGCTTAACTGCTTTGAAACAACAGTCTCATGTAAGTCATCAAATTGTGTCTGAAATACTACATGTATAAACAAAAATCAAAATTAAATTTTGAACTCAATTCCTTTTACAAACTTGAATGATTTCTATTTTACACAGTAAAGTTGATAGAAATAGGCTTACTGGAATTTGTGAATATCTGTTGGCAGGTATCAATGCCTTTCGCTGTGGTCTTAAGAATTCTTCTGTTTTGAGAGCCTCTGCAAATGCAGGAAACAAATTCTCATACTCCTCTGGATCTGCTAAGGAACCAGCTGCCTTGTTGTTTACACTTCCTAAATTCTCTCTCCATAATTGCACAACTCTGCAGGAAAGTGTGGATATATTTCAAATTATAAAAATGCCAAACCAAAGAACTATACAAGAATTTATCATAAAAGAAGATGCACAGAAATATTGTTGAAATATTTTTTCTCTGTTTCAAAATAACAAGAGTGGACACACTACATGTCTCGCCTGAGTATGCACATGGACACAAAATAATGTTATCTGATACCTGACATTGCAAGTCAAAGGAAAATGTGTTAAAAGAAATAGTAATGGTCAGGTGGTAATTTGTCTGAAAAATCTCATGCATGTCATTCAAGCCTAAAACTGTGTCCAAGGCGAGCTGACAGGTCTGAAATTCAAGTCAAGGTCTCAGACAGCCATAACCATGAAGCACTATCTATTGACTAAATATGGTTGGTCTATGTAATGTAGTTGCTGAGAAATGGATATTATCCAAAAATGTGAAACATGTCAGTCACGCATGAAATAGAGGTCAAAGGTGAGGTGTCAGATGTTAAAGTGGTATATACTAAGAACGTCTATCAACCAAATATTGTGGGTCTCGTTACAAATGTAGTACAGTTGCTGAGAAATAGACTAAATCATGAAAATGTATATTAAGTCACTCAGGCATGAAATTCAGATCAAGTTCAGATGACAGGTGTTAGACTGGAATGTATACATTAGGAACTACCTACAGACCAAATATGATGGGCCTAAGTAATAGAGCTGCTGAGAAATGGATTTAATCTAAAAAATGTAACATAAGTCAATCAAGCCTGAAATTGAGGTCAGGGACCAGAGACAGGTGTCAGACTGGCATGTGTCCACTAAGAACTATCTATTGGCCAAATATGGTGGGTCTAGGTATTAAAGATGCTGAGAAATGGACCTAATCTTGAAAATGTTACAAAGTCACTCAAGCATGCAATTAAAGGTCAAAGTCCCAGAGACAGGTGTCAGACTTGCATTTACCCACTAAGACTATCTATAGACCAAACATGGTAGGTCGAGGTATTCTAGAAGCATGAAATTGAGGTCAAGGTCAAAAAGCATGTGTCAGACTGACATGTACCCACCAAGAACTATTTATTTACCAAATATGGTGGGTCTAGGTATTCTAGTTACTGAGAAATGAACTTAACCAAGAAAATGTGACAAAGTCACTCAAGCATGAAATTGAGGTCAAGGTCCCAAGCCAGGTGTCAGACTGGCATGTACCCACTAAGAACTATCAATGACCAAATATAGTTGGCCTAGGTATTACAGTTGCTGAGAAATGGATTTAACCACGCAGATTTTACATTATGTTTATGAAGTCAGTGAACCATGAAAATGAGGTCACGGTCACAAGACAAGTATATTGCGTGAAACCGTATACGATAAGCTATTTGTGGACGATAAATCTTAATTGTAGGTATTATATGTACAAAGTTATTAAAGTTTTTAAAAAGTTTACGCTGCCGTCACCACTGGAAAGCAACACCTAGATCTTGCAGGCGAGACAAAAACTACAACCTCTACAAAACTTAACGAATGAAATCTTCTGTCAAGTCATTTTGTTTTGTGAGAAACGTTTTCTTGGTTCTGATAGGGAAAATTTGTGATTTTTGGAATAATTAAATTTGCAGTTCCCATTCAACAAATCTACATCAAGGTGCCATACCTTGACACATGACAGAAAATAGATATTATTTTGATGGAATATAAACTGAATCAAAATTTTAAAGCAAGAATTCTGCAGATACATCTTTCCCAAAATATACTTTGTGGTTTCAATAAAAATAACCACTGTTTTAAATCAAAGATGAAAAGTAACATCCACAAATCACTATTAAATTCAGGTCATTGTAATCCAGTTTGCTGTGACATTTTTAACAGGATTTTCCAGTTATTAGTTTTCTGAAGTATGGTAAGCATGTTAATGATTCTGAACAGTGATGAACCAAAGTCCAGTGTTACGTCAGTGGACCAGTTTCTTATATTCTTTAAAGTTGAATGGTGAAATAAAATCAGACAACAGTCCAGCATATTTCCCATAATTAACGAACATCATACATGTAGCTGTTATACTGTATGTATAGGTAATAAAAAATTTTTTTCAAGTCTTAATAATTATTGGTATTTCCTCTATTTCTGACGTGTCTAATCTGTGGAATAAAAATACAGATTTTTAACAACTTTCCGGCAATTTATAAATTTCTGCATTGGAATTGCTGCCGTTTTTTTTACCTTTATTGGAAAGATAAACTAGAGAATTTCTGAAATGAGGTTCATGTAAACAAAATGCATAACAACGGCATTTTCTTAAGGTTTTTGTTGAAAATCATAGGAGAAACAGATTCTCCTTCAATTACTCATAAGTTATAGAATTCCTCCGCCCTCGATAGTTAAATTTTAGATTTTAATAAAAAATTTAACTATCTCGGGTGGAGAAATTCCATAACTCACTCTTACCTGAAGGAGAATCTATATCAAATTGAGTCCATTAATGTTCATTTTATTCACTTTAGGCTGATATCCTGGTTTCAGGGTTAATTCAATTGTAGAACTCACCAGTATTTTTAAATATACACATGTAATTTAAGACTCATTAAAATGAAATTGAAAGCCCTGGAATGTTACTTTCTGTCTGTATATATATTCCATTTCATTATAATTACCTGGACACCTGACTAGGTAAATAGGTACGTGCAAAGAATGCAGCTTCAGGAAGTCTTCCTGTGTTAATCAATACTTCTAAACATTCTTCTAGTCTAAAATAAAGATAAAAGGTATACATGACATCTTCAGTGACCACAGGTATATAGAAATCTACGAATATGAAAGGAGATACGTGTATTATGTAAATGTCATTGAGACAGCAAACATGAAACTGAACTACAAAGTATAATTCATGTCAATTTATAAATCAATTTTCAAACATGACATTGGCCAATCAAGGAAAATCACATTTATGGAAACATCTTGTGACATCAAACTTTTGCAGGAAACAATTTCAATGTGAAAATTGCATATTGCCATTTTAGTAACTTATCTGTAACTAAATCCTGAATATATAAAAGTTCTACTGAAAATTTCAAAATATGCAGCTGATAAGCTTAAGATATGTTCATAGGTAGGATATTATAAAACAGAAAGTAAAATGGGAGTTTTAAATATTCAGCCTGTTGAATGATATTAATTTATAAACTTACATTAAAATCCTCTCCAAAAAAAGTTTACAGGGGATACGACAAAATTAAACAACCAGTTGATAACATTTAGCATTGATTAGTCATGTGGAATTCAAAATAATACCCCTATTGGCCTAAAAACTAACTAACTGACCTTCCTAAAGAAAAGTAAGAAAGAAAAGCCACATTATTCTGTCCAGCCTTCTCAGCTGTCTGTGCCAGTTTGGCCACCATGCCAACATTTCCTGCTGAGCTGGCTAGCAGCAGAAGTCCACCATAGTCCTGAGCATTGTGTAAACATTCCTGTGCCAAGCCAAATTCACATTTACTGATAGCAAGCTCTGCCAGCTGTTTCCATTTTTGTTCACTCTACAAAACAATACATAAGAGATACAGTGGATTAATTATTCAAACACGTCACTACATGGACATGATTACAGTTCAGGCAAAGGAACAAAACATGTATTTAAAGGATCTTATCGTCTTGTAACTAAATTTGGAAAAACTTTTTTAGTTTGTATGGCTCAATAATTCTACTACTGAAGATTCTGTTTCTAATGCCATTTAATATTCTGTACCTCATTAGCTAATCATCTTTATATTTTTTTAATTCTGTAAATAAATTATCCCATAAATCAGAGCTTCTTGGAGTTTTTTGCTGCTGTTACTGAAATAACTTGAATGTTCAAATTAGAAACAATCTTTATATGTATGTGAAGATTTTAAAAGATCAAAGTGATGGAAATCACCTCTGGAAAGATTGCAACTGTAGTTGTGTATAATTTCAAATGGAATTTTATCACATATTTTTTCTCTGTTATGCGAGATCAATTACAATGAATGTATTCCTTTTTTTCCTGAAATATTGAGTAATTTTTTATTCAAAATCGATGTACATTCCGGTATATATGTACGAAGATAATTTTCAATAAGAGTTTAATGTGTTCAAGTTATAAATTTTACTAAAATATTTGTTATTGGATCGTAATTTTACTTGAAATGATTTTAAAAATTTTGATTCACACGCATGTCTGAGTTAACAGATAATTGTAAGGTTTTTCTCCAATAATGGGTTCATTAAAGAAATAATCATCACATTAGTAAATGCTCAATTAATTTTGACATGTTCACAGGAACGGATAACTCGCTAACCTATTATATGTGAATGGAACAGAAGGTATACAATCAAAATGCCTGTATTTTCAAAACATGGATGGAAATGTCAAAAATGTTAGTTTTAATGTATTTGGGACCAGGGCTCAGCCTATTTCAGGATGACAGGGAGAAATTACTTTACTCTCTGAAGCTAACAAGGAGAATTGGAGGGAGACAAGGAAAAGTCATTATGTGACGTTTCAAAGCACCAATCAGCAGTGATTATGTTTTAATTTGAAGAGCTAGTCTTATTCTAATGTCCTTTTTTTAAAGAAAGTAAGATACATTCTCTGATTTACAGTTCAACTGGGTTAAGGCAAATTTAACTTGCATGCCTTCTAAGCCAGTCTACAAAATGTGTACAACAGAGTCAACATTAAGAAGTTCATAAAATTGAATCATTACTTCATTCACAGTATCTCTCTCATTTTTAAATTATTGTTTTTCTGGTCAGACTTACCATGGTCCGAGTAAATTTACCCATATTTTTCTTATTGGATTATTTACCTTTGATTACTGCGGCATGGATTTTATTTTCACTACACGAGTCAGAGTTTTCTTAAAATAACGGCTGTCATATTCGCGATTTGGATCAGAAGAGTAATTAAATCTATAGTCAACTTCGCTTTTGACACGAGTTCAACTTCGCTTTTGACAAAAATTTTGAGTTTTACTTCTTCACCCGAATCGCCCTCCAGCCGTTGAGCCAATACAAGTATGTTATACATAGAGAAAAGATTAAACATTCATTCTTGCTTTCCAATTTCAACTCTAAAAAATCCAACTTCAAAGTTTACCTAGATAAACAATTATGTAAATCATGCATATGGAAGTTTTTCCACACCTTGCCAATGTGCATGTATGGGGATTCCCGGAGTTATCTTTGGGTTCCCGAAATAACTATTATCCATTCTACTATTAAATTCTTGATCCATTTCATTGTCAATATTTTGAAATTGTGATATACATAATTATCAATGGAAATTTAAGCAGGTCTGGCAGATTGACTTTTTTATAATAAACAATTCAAATGAGTAACTTAAATGCCTACAGCACGTTTCTCAGACTATCGATTAATAAAAAGTATTATGTTGCTTTTATAAATGTTAACAAATATTCATTGTTTAGGATTGACCCTTTTAAATTATGCATGTTTTGAACTTTCAGCCATTTTGTATGTTTACATTTCCAACTATGAATGTAAAAGCCTTCTATATCTGTAAATACATGTATGCATTCAGTGGAAATGTAACGGGAAGCTGTATCTTCGTTTTGATAAATTCATCCGATGCATGCGTGTCTTGTCTTCGAAATAATGTTCAGAAATTCTTTTATTTTCTTGGAAATTTCGGTATATAACAAAGATTATAATAGTTAAAAATATAAGTTCAGATATTATCAATAAGAAAGTACTTGTAATTTAAAAAATGCTGTCATCATTGGAACTACATTTTATGTACTAATGTCTAATGGTGTCAAAGAGATCACACTTTCGGTTTTCGAGACCGATGCAATAGGAAGAATTTGCAATCTTTCCAAAAACCTTTCTGTATCATACCTCTGTTTCCTTTGCTATTTCATATGCTGTTCTGAGATCACCTAATTGTAAGGCAAGTTCAAACTTATGTTCAGGGTCATAGGTCACTGCCATGGCCTGAGACTTGAAACCCTGAAAAATAAAATATGTCAAATAATTCCATTATTCCTGTTAACGAAAAGTTCCAAAACACAACCCTATTTTAAAGCTAAATTTAAAGTGTATGACATGCTCACTTTTTTATAACTTTCTAAATATGCATAAGTTCAAAACATTTCATTTCATCTACTTTTTTATGGACATTATAAAATTATAAACTTTTCATCCAGAGATGATTGATTAAACAAGAGAACAAATTTCTCTGAAAGAAAGTTTGCAATACAACCTGTTTATATCTCAAATTATTACATCTGATTATATACAACAATGTCTGTGTTTTATTTACCTGTTTTTCTAGAAAATGGGCAACTCTTGTTCTGTGCTCCCGTGGAATGGTAGGCAATACTTTATCTGCTGTCTCAAAATCTCGTCTCATAACAGCAGTCTGATATTCTAACACAGATAATAATAGTGAGAAACTGACAATATTTAATTCTTTGTCACCAAGATACAGTCTGTTGTCTTTTGGTATGTAACCAAGGAGATACATAACTCTGAAATTATAAAAACATAAAATTTATATAAAATAATTGATATGAAAAATAATTTTTAGCTTTAACAAGACTGCTTTTAAAGAGACTACTAACTTTTTCTGTTGCCCTTTTGACCTAAACTCACCTCAATATACTAAGAATAAAATTCTTCTATCTTATTTTGAAGCTAATATTGTTAAGAGGAAAACACAAAGTATTCTTTGGATAAAAATTTCATAAAAATGTTTGAATACCTTTTTTTCTTAAGTTTGTTGGATTCATTAGTTTTATGCAAGGTGATATATATCTTGACAAAACCCACTTATCCTAGTATGTATTTTCTCATATTTTGTCATTTTGCACTGAAGTGTTTGAAAATGAAATGTTCTGATACACTTAACTTTTAATTTCTATAGTCTAAAGACTATATGATTATCAAACAAATCCTCAAAATAATTTAGAATCATTACACTTGTGTTAGATTGGAGATAACACTACTGCTTTTTTTTAAATATCTGCATTATCACTTTTTGATGTAATATTTTGAAATATCCATTTAATGGCTCATTTAATGTGTTCCTATTAAACTCAATTGGCAAAACAATCAAATCCACAATTGATGCTGGCAAATATTTTAATAAAATACAAATATCTCCTAAATGACAGTATATATCGTACCTGTCTAAATGTGCTACGGTAACTATTTCTCCACCAACATAATAATTCAGTCTGTTAACACTGTTAGTATATATAAAACAATCTCCAACCCATATCCCTGTCTTAACAGTTTCTTCAATCTCCCCTACAACCTGAAAAACAAATACAAAAACATTCAGTAATAAATATTCTGTAAAATTTCACATGTGTTGTAATATTGCGACTTCATATTTCATCAGGTACTAATTTTTGTTTTTTCGTGGATGCCTTTTTACCACGAATTTATTTTTTCTACAAAGTGCATATTTCACAGTGCATAATAATTCTCACAAACTTCAAACCATAAAATAATCAAATTATACTGAACTAGAAAAAGTAACACCACTATAAATTCACAGCAATACAGTAGAATTTTATTAAAATCAATATATAGTACTAACATCTTATTAGACCCTCTAAGGAAGGGGACATCACTTAAGGTTTTTTCAGGAAGTTGTGCAACAGAAATAAGTTTACAGGAAATTCTTTGTAAATTGATTTAATAATGCTGATTTAGATCGATAGTTTTGAAATCAAAGGATAGCAGAAACATCTATGCTTCTGTTTTATAACGAGTAAAGTAATAGTTTTTAGCAAAATAAAAATGAAACTGAAATAAAATTATGGTTGTCTCCCTTTGAACAAAAATCTTAAAATCTGGCAAATATTGCAGGAAAATCATCAACCATTTAGTATCTGAACTGGTGAATAGTGAATGCAGAAAAAAAGAAAAATCTTCCATTATTAATACAAATATTTCAAAGGGTAAAACCATGTTTCAATATATTAATATTCTTACTTCAAAAGCATCTTCAATACCATCTTCAGTTATATCATCTTTATTCCCTGATGATCTAGCATTATCAACAGCTTCCTGACTGTATTTCAGTATGAAGAATGATTCCTCTGTAGTTATACATACTAATTCACCATTCTCACTCCAAAATATCTGTAAAAAAAAATCAAACATAATTAAACTGTTTTGCTTTATTGATAATATGAAAAAAAAAGGGTTAGGTTTTGATTTTTCTGGTGTTAGGATACTTTCAGCACCTTTGGTGGCTATTTTTTATTTGTGAAGGAAACCAGAGTACTCAGAGAAAACCACACACCTATGACAGAAGAGAGGACCATGGTGGATTAATTTTTGAAAAATATCTCTACACTAACATCACTGTATATTCCTCGGCTTTTATTTAGTCTTCATCATATGTTGTGAACATTTTAGTCTTGTATTTTTTCATGGAAACAGAATTAAAAATTTGGAAAATTGTTTCAAAGCAGTCTGAACATTTTGCATTTTTACTGCATATCACATTTATATATATATTGAAGAATTTTTAAATTGCAGATTTCTGCCTTACATTTATAAAATAATTCTTTATTCTGAGCTTACAGCTTAAAGCTTAGAAAAGCCAAAACATTTCTGTTTTCAAACATCACTTATAACATTATTTCAAATTCCCTATAAAGCTCTCACATTTTTTGGTGTTATTTCAATTCTTCTAACAAGTTCAGTTGTTTCCCAATCATAAAATGCTAAACCACTGACAGATCTAACTCCCAGCATATTTCCACCATATATTCCTAGAAAAAAAACAAAAAAATTAACTTACTTAGTTACTTTATTCTAAAATAACCACATGCATGCTCATTTAGCACACAACTATTACTTTATGTTTGTTACCTTTAATCTCCTAAACTTTTTCTTGTTTCATATTTTTGTGAATATGCATAAATTTTTACCACAAACCCAAACAAATCATAAATTATGCAAATTTCAAACATTTGACCAATTCCTTTCCTGAATATTGTTTTGTTATTTTGAAGTACATGGCTGAATTAACAGCAAAATTTAGGACAAACTGCCAACTCAATTTAATCTTGCAAAACCAAAGATGACATCTTTGGATAACTAAAGACTAAGCTTTCTTAAATAATTGAACTATAAATACAAAATTATATTGTGATTATATTTATTTTAATAAATGTTTGAAAAAGATTCATTAGTCGTTCACCTTCAGCTCCAAAGTCAGGTTTAAAAGCTTTCTGTTCTTTGAAGTTTTTATAAATCTTCAGCATACTGGAGCTTTCTCTGATGGAATAAACAGATGAATCGTTACTCCATACAAACTCCTGAGCTGAACCAAAACTTTTGTTTCTCAGGGCCATGGCTGTGTATATGATATATTCGCCGTCTCCGCATACTACAACAAACCTGTATGGAAACAATAAGCAAAACATAAGGGCTATTCCGGACAAAAATGTATGGGGGGGTTGGAAGGCACTTTATATAAAATTGTATGGGTGGTCGGGGGTCTGGAAAAAAATTCTAAAGGAAGCATAAGGAAATTTTATTTTAAATTGTATGGGTAGTGGGTGCTGAAAAAAAATGCCTTCCAACCCCCCCATACCATTTTTTCTGGAATAGCCCTAAGATGACAATGTTAGGATATGGGGTAGGTGTCAATGAGATAATATCTTATAGGACTTAACACAGAAAAGGATTTATTACATCTTCTATGAGTCCCAGACTATAACTGCATATCAGCAACATTAACACTTTAAAACAGAACAGATACCTACATCATATTGTGTGACCATCAAGCTTATGCTCATTCTGAACAAATACATAGAAGTGTCGGAAATCGAACAGTCAATTCCTACATATTTATTTCATGTTAAAAAAATATTGTGAAAAAAAGTCGATATAGCACTCACGGTTAACGAATTACAATGTTAACAACGGTTTTGTAACGTTAAATCTTCGATCTGTTTGTCTGTTTGTTTAGTTGGGGTTTTACGCCGTTTTCAGCACATTTGGCTATTTCACGGCGGCCAGTTTTTATTGGTGGAGGAAGTCAGAGTACCCGGAGAGAACCACCGACCTTCGGTAGGAAAATTGGCAATCCTGTCAATTTAGATCGGAGTCGAACACACCCCGCCACAGGTGCGATTCGAACTCACAACCTTAGTGTTGACAGGCTAGTTATCATTGGTATTCATGACGAACTACCTAGACCACTCGTACACCGAGGCCCCTCTTCAATCTGTATTCTTTATTAATGCTACATCGCATAAAGACAAACATCATTACTAAAGTTGACATTAGACAGGTGGATTATTAGAAATGTAAAAGTTGGTGCTAGAGTGTTGATGTATAGTTTTAATATAGGTAAAGACAACTGTTATTCTTGCATAAATTCTAAAGATTAAATCTGGTATCAACAAAGATAGATTTTACTCTTTGTTGATTTTTTTTTATTTACCCCTTCAATTCTGCTGTTTGGAGGTTGAAATACTCTCTACACTTAAAAACCAGGAGGTATTTACCCTGATTCCAAAATAATTATCTGTGATTCTCTGTTTCTATTAATGTGGAAATATGACACGACAAACACAGCAATAATTAAACATTCCATTTTAATTAGAAATATTTAATAATAACAACATCCAATTAAACCACATTAATCAATCCTCCATTACTGCAGGTTGTCAAAATTAAAATAAGAACAAATATCTGTACAATGTCAACAAACCTTCCATTTGGATTATGAGCTATAGTTTGTGGGTATATTTCACAGCTTCCCATATCTTTAACAGCCAAGGGTAACCTTTCTCCATCTTTAATTTCTTGGTCTGCTATGGCCTTTATATTAGCCTGTTGTATTTCAGAATGTTTGGCCCAAATAATTTTACCACTACTATCCATAGACATTGCAGGTTCTTCTCTACCAAGCTGTAAATAAATTACCATTGTAATACTCTGTGTAAGATTATTTTTGTGGATATCACTGGGGTATATCAGCTAATGCTGATTTTTCTATTTTGTCTATTTTCAAGAATATTTTCAATATCCCTAAAAATATAAGTCATGAATGTTTGAAAATTTGAGCGTCCTTCCAAAAAAGATTGGTTAAGAGTAATATCTTTAGATCCAAATGCACCTTACTTTATGCTAGTTTTCACTGAGAAATCATTACAAGCTGTACAATGTATCAATTCTTGCCATTTCCAGCAAATTCTTTGATTATGAGATATCAAATTTGTCAGTTTGTAATTTTCTAATGCAATTACACAGAGAGAAACTAAATCCACAAAACCTTTTTCTTTATCAAATTCAGAATCATTGAACAATTGCAATTTTTTTTCAACAAATTTGAAATATTCTCTCAATGACTTCTACCAAATTTTTAATTTCTGAATCTTTTTTCACCTTTATCATAATGCTTCCCTCATCATAACCAAGAGCAACATTATTTGAGCCTCTCTGACAAGCTATCGTCCAAACTCTCTCTAAACCATAGTTCAAGGTACTCTCTAATCTGTATGTGTTGGCATGCCATACTCTCACTGTGCCTAAAATTAAACAAATAAATGTCAGGCTGAAATGTACACACAAAAATGATTCCATACATCAAAATATTGTTGATCTACCATGTATACTTAATGAAAAACTCAGCTTATCACAAAATATTGGGAAAATTTAGTCCAAATTTACAAAGTCAATGAACAAAAAAAATTAGGTCAATGTCAGATTACAGCTGTCTGACTGACAATTAAATTGCTTCTACATTGTTACAAACTCTAACTGTCATAAGTCAAAGATTTGAAAAGTTAGTTTCCATCATAGCTTATTACTGCTGTTGGGAAAGAAAATAACTACGTCTTTCCTAAAGTAACTTCTTTGCGGACCCAGCAAATATGCATGAACAAAACCTTCTTTCTATTTCTGAAATCTGAAAATCCTATGCAATTGTCTTGAACAATGTAAATATACTCAACTTCCAAATAGCTAAACAGCATTACTTTATTTCTGATTTTGACTGAATGTTTCATACTTCAGACTTGTTTCACATATATGAAGATTTTCTGATCAGCGATTTACACTTACCATCTTCTGATCCTGTGAGAATAATGGGTAATTCTGGATGGAATCGTACTGCACTTATGTTCTGTGCATGTCCTTCTAATGTCTGTACACAAGTCTTATTCTGAAATTGAAATTAAATTTATAACTGTAAACTTTGGGACTTTTTCAATTACACTATTTTTTCTATAATTCATCTTCTGATATGAAATAAATCTTAACCATATTCTTCGTAAGATGCCATGGACAACCTAATTTCATGACTAATAAGAAATCTCAAATCTCAGATCATGTACTTACTTTATTCCGAATGGATAAATTTTTAATATCGTCATCAAGAAATAAGAAGTATGTTAAAAGATATAATCACAATGAAAATATTAAAAGTTTATTATCTAGTTCACCTGATAATCCCATATTTTGATTAGTCTGTCATCAGCACCAGATATCAAATATGGCTTATCTCCCCCTGAATAATAGTCAACACAGTTCACTCCTTTTTCATGGCCTTCCAATGTAAAGTTAGGTGTAGGTGATCCAAGCTGCCATACCTATAAACAAGGAAATATTAGTAAGAGAAAAACTTTGTACATTGATATTTTATCTACCTACTGTTAATTTTTTTCTTTCCAGGTATGTATATTTGGATGTAATAGCTACTACCAAAAACTTTTACACATATGTAGCAAATTTTAATTGACATATTTGACTGCCCTACTAAATTTTACCAGTCGTTGAACCAAGTTGAATTCTGATGGTGATGTTGTGATTATATATCATAATACATAATCAGCTGGCTGAGTCATTCAAAGAAATTTCATAATCAAACAAAATTGATTATAAATAATAGTATAAAAAGCTTGAAGAACAGTTCCGTTATACAGTCAAACCTGTCTATAAAGGGCAGCTAAGGGACCAGAAAAAAGTGCCCTTTATGAGCAGGTCCCCATTATAGAGAGGTTAATTTTACATACTTTGTTCATGAATGAGACTTTGTCACAGTGCCCTTTATAGACATTGATTTGCTATATAGAGGTGCCCTTTAGAGCAGGTTTGACTGTACATGTATACATATATATCTTCCTGATTGGTTGTTAGCGTACTCGAAGATACTAAATTTGAATTTACTAAGACAGTATCTGTGCATTTTATTTGTATGCTCTGCACAATGTCCATAACATTTATGTTCTTTTTACCTCTTAAAAAATTGGATTAAAATCATAAATATGCAGTCAGTTGGTTAACAATAACCAATAGTTACAACTAATTGAACAAAACTAGATTCCAATAAACTAGAAATTCTACCTTGACTGTTCTGTCCAATGAAGCACTGGCAAATGTATTGTTGTCTTTAGGATTGATGACAATCTGCATAACATAGTGTGTGTGTCCCTCAAACACCTGGGTACAGGTCCATTTCTTCTCCCAATCCCATAACTTTATTAACATGTCATCTACAATGGTGAGTGTTTACTAATGATTTATTTTTATTTAGACTTGCAGCTCATAGCCATACTAGTTATTATTACACCTCACATATAAGTAAATGAATTGATTGCTTCATTACTAATCATGTGCTTCGGAAATTATTTTACATTTGTTCGAAAACTGGCATACCTGGTGAATAATCTAGTTTGAAAAACAATAACCCTCTTGGGCTATCATAAGCATCATTTCACATTAGTTTTGTATATAATACAATTACCGCCCATGAGTATGGGTTATTCCCCTTGGGGAACACAAGTAACCATATAATTTTTGTCAAACTTTTAAATTACATGTACAATCATTTTCTGGCCTAGACTTCACTAAAATGTTCAAAAACTTCTATTAAAGAAAAGAAATGTTCACTACAACTTGCATGTAATCGCTGAAAAATGGTGAATGGTGATTTTTATTCAATTAGGGGTGAGATTTTGAAAATTAACACAGAATTTTAAGGAATTTGAGAAATTACATGTGTGAGATTTTGAGTTTATTAAAGAAAAAATTGAAGTGTTTAGACAAGTCCCACCATAACTGGCCTTAAAGGATGAGATATTACGTGAAGGCTAAAACAACGTTTTCCCATTCAAGTACAAGAATACAGTTGTCGCTTTTAAACATTCAACACATTTTTGATAAATTGTTCAATTTTAAGGCATTCAAACTTCAATTTTAAAATTTTATACCCAGTTCTTGTAGTTATGGTACATACCACTGCTGGTTAATATGAATGGTTGGGTAGGATGTACAGCAATGGATCTGATGTAATCTGAGTGGGCCTCAAATTGATGAACTCTTTCTAATGTGTTGTAGTTATAACATCTAATGTGCATATCATCCTGAAAATAAGACATTATTCAATGTGTTACTATCACAGGGTATTCATTTCTATTTTTTCAGCAGTGTAATTAATATCTGCCAAAATTTTTTTTTTTTTTAATTTAGTATGAAGCCAGAAATTTTCAACATATAATACTATGATTTTAAATATAACAAATTTATCAAAAAGTATAAATAAAGCATAAGTAAACAAATTTTTGTGTGCCAAAAATTAAAATAAGGATTGAAAATGTTATATAAATTTATTGAATATTAATTCCTCATTTTTGAAAATTATACTAAATATAAACAAAACCATTCTAATAAAATTTACTGTCTAATAAACTTGTCCAAACAAGATACCCATTTTGCTTTACAAACTTACAGAGCCAGTTATTATCCAGTTTTTTCTGGGTACAAATGCAGATGCTCTCACAGGTAAATCACATACTTCAAATGACTTGATAAGAGTCTGAAATAAAAAATTAAGTTGACATATTTTTTAAGTTTGGTCATAATCAATGCAATAAAATTATTTACAATATAACTCTGGCATTTGCTGTCAGAAGGGTCTTAGCCTACAGTAATAAGTTGATGTGAAAGTAAAATGTTTAGAGAAATTTTTGGTTGTGATTTGGAGGAAACAATTTGCATGAATTTTTGCAGGTAGGTCGTACATTTATGGTCCTGTATGAAGTTTTTAAAGAGAATATGAAAATTCTAAGAATGTCATCATATGACATACCCTTTAATCATTCCCCTGTCACATATTATCAGGATTTTTACATCTGTAATATTATGTTGGCACTACAACTTTTGGTAGACAGAAGTTGAGGTGCTTCATGCAATAGGCCGAATTTCAAATTGTTATCCACTTTACTATGTATAATAAAGGAATCGCAATGGACAAATCTGGACATCCAATAAGACAAAAAAGGTTTTCAACACTTAGCATACAAATTACATTTGTATCATTCTGAAAATTCACTAAATTTGGCTATACAAAAATTTACACAGTTAAAGTACTGAACAAAATGAATATTTACATGTTGTATATCGTGTTATTTTTAGAAATTCAATTTCTCCAAATAATATATTTTCAATAAACCTTGAAAACTGATAACAATGACAATATTATGAATCCACAGTTAAAGACAATAGATGTTAGATGTAAACAGATAGTTAGCAATAATACATCACAATACACACATTATTTTCTGCAAAACTTCACCCACAAGCACTATGTCAGATTCTCACATTTAAGGTAGATGACACCTAATACAGTGAGCATCTTTTTCGGGCATCTGGCAAATTTGTATGTAAATATATATTTTCAATGACCAACTAGTATTTCATATAATGTAAAATTTACATCTTAAATTCATTTAAATAAAAAAAAATGATCAAAATGCATATATAGCAAAATTACAAAACTTTATTCTAAAAGAACCCTTTTCAGGGGAGACAATTGGCAGAAATTTTTTCTGATGAAATGTAAAGAAAATTTTAGTTTTTATGGAAATAGCTGGTAAAAAGAACAGTGAACCCAATTTTCTTTTAAGAATATGAAAACATGTCAGATAAGCGTTCTTTTCACAATTTTATAATTAATTTTATCTGCCAGTTTTTTTATTGTACGAAAAATTTGGATTTTCCCTATATAATCTATATAAAATTTACCAACATATATCTCATTTATCTCAAATGAAGAAAGGTGACCTATGTTTTTTAAATTGAGAAATTTCAAAGTATATCCATCCAACATCCTACCTGGAAAAAATTAGGAAAATCTATTTGCTAAAAATGTTAGTATTGATCTACCTTAATAGATCTTAGACTTAAACGGATAATTAGAAACAATACATCAAAGGACAGATATTTTTTCTGCCAAACTTTTTATGCCTTAGCCCTAGTATAACGTTTTCACTGTTAATACATTTTGTAGATGTTAGATGTCAACAGATAACTAGCAATAATACATCACAGAAGAGATATTTTTTCTGCCAAACTTTTCATGCAGTAGCGCTACAATTTCCACATTTTGTACAAATTAACATGGATAAGATATTTTCATAGTATATTGATAGACGCAATGACTTTCACTTCCAGTAATGTTTTACAAATTTTTAAGGGGTTATACAATTTGAAAGAAATTTGATAAGGGTCCAACAATTTTTTTTAAATGTTTTCTATTTCATTTGTGATTATTTTTGCAAAGACGGATACATCTATAACAAGAGGCTCTCAAGAGCCTGAATCGCTCACCTGGCAAACAATGACTATAAACTAAATTAATATATTAATGTTTTTTTGTAAATTAAACTGAGTATTTAAGGTCACATAAAATGCTGAAAATACCTTTAAAAGCCTTTCCAGAACCTCTGGAAAGAAATGGGCATGAGTTCTCCCTATGCTTGATTAAGATACAGTCATGGTCAATCTGATGATTCACAATACAAAATACAAGCTTTAATTCATCTTCAAATACAAGTATAAATCTTTTGGTCTATATGTTGTCTTCGTTTTTAAAATGTTTGAAAGAAGTTATGTAAAAATTGTGGGTTAAGGCTTTTTATTGTACTTGAAAAGGAAATATTGCAGGAACAATCATGCTAAGTTTCATCCAAATCCCCCTAGTAGTTTCAGAGGAGAAGATGTTTGAAAATTTGTTAACAACGATGATGACAGACACTAAGTGATGGCAATTAAAAGTTCACATATTATGAAGTTTAATCATTGTTATACAACATTCTCATCATCACCATTCACTAAGGATACCATGTTTACTTTAAAAACCAAATATTGTTGAAATCCGAGCAAGTGTAAAAAATGGCGGGAAAATGGCAGCCATTTTAAAAATGGCCGTCCAAAACCACCTTTCATCATCACCATTCAACTCGGGATACCATGTTTGCCATCAAAGTAGCTTTCATCTTCATTTTATTTCTATAATTCAGGAAAAAATATCAAAAAACAGCATTTTGACTCCTATGTTCTATTTTTAGTAAGGGCGGACATGTTTTTCGACCAATCCAAAATCCAAGCATTAACTTTTTGCAGGATACCCTAAGGAACAATCTTACCAAGTTTCATTTGATTTTGAATAGTAGTTTCAGAGAAGAAGATTTTTGAAATAATAACATAAAAAAAAGCCAAAAATGTCAAGAAGGGCAATAACTCTAACATCAGTTGACAGATTTTCACGAAAATCAGCACACAGGTAGCTCTCATCATGCTGAACACTTTCAACCTGCCAGAATTTGCCGTAACCTGATGATTTTTGAGATATTTGCGAAAAACTGTTGTTTGACCCCTATGTTCTATTTTTAGTAACAGTGGCCATGTTTTTCGACGGATCAAAAATCGAAGCATAAACTTTGTGCAGGATACCCTAAGGAACAATCATGCTAAGTTTTGTCCAAATCCATTCAGTAGTTTCAGAGGAGAAGATTTTTGAAATAATAACAAAAACAAATTTACACGCAATCAAAAGCTTTTTTTCATTTTCTACAGTTAACTCCTAAAGGGCTCATTTAAACATTTTGCAAACTAAGGGAAATGCTGTGAAAATGGTCAATTTTGATGTTCTAAGGGGAATAACTCCTAAAAGGAATGATCATACAACTTAATAGTACAAATTTCAAAAAAAAAATCAAGAAAAAGGGCAATAACTCCTACATGGGTGGTTACATCTTCTTCAAAATTTCAAAGCAGGTAGATCTTGAGGTGTTGAACACTTTAGCTTCCCATCAGAATTTTGATATCTGTCACCATTTTTGAGTTATTTGCAAAAAACTGCAATTTACCCCTATGTTCTATTTTTAGCCATGGCAGCCATGTTTTTTTACAAATCAAAAATCCAAACGATAGTTTAGTAGCACTCATGCCAAGGAACAACTACACTAAGTTTGGTTGCAATTAAACTTATGGTGTAAGAGGAGTTAACGATTTTATTACAATGAATAAAGACTGCAAAAATGGTCAATTTTGACGATCTAAGGGGAATAACTCCTAAAAGGAACAAACCTACAACTTCGATCCTGTTACAAATTTTGTAGATCTTTGTGTGCCTAACAATATGAAATTTAAATTTTTCAAATTTCCATTATAGTATCCAAGATATTGAGCTTAATAAGTGCAAAATTTGGAAAAAATGCAGAAAAAGGGCAATAACTCCTACATGGGTCGTTGGATCTTCTTCAAAATTTCAGGGCAGGTGGATCTTGAGGTGAACACTTTTACCCTATGCCAGAATTTTGATATCTGTTATGGTTTTTGAGTTATTTGCAAAAAACTGCAATTTACCCCTATGTTCTATTTTTAGCCATGGTGGCCATGTTTTTTTACGAATCAAAAATCCAAACGATAGTTTTGTAGCACATATACCAATAAACAACTGTACGAAGTTTGGTTCCAATTGGTCTTATGGTGTCAGAGGAGTTAACGTTTGAAAAAGTTTACGGACGGACGACGGACGCCAAGTGATGGCAATAGCTCACATGACCCTTCGGGTCTGGTGAGCTAAAAACAAAATGTGTTGTTGAGTAATGTATATGCATGGAATTCACTTATTTCTAATTCTTAGAAGATGACTGAAACTAAATTAATGTATGCATTTTTGAAAATAACTGTTTTTCAGTGTTTAATGTGAAATTAGTAGTGACTCAACGTTAGTTAACATGCTACATTAATTTGAAAATGAAAATGCCTCATTTTTCTTGAAAGTTACTTATTAAGACAACTGATAATCTAAATTGCTATACTACTTAGGATATTTGTAAGATAATCATTAGTGTTGATACAGGTGTAGATATTTATGATTATTATTATCTTGTTATTAGAAACAAATAAAAAAGCATTATAAGGATTTTTGCAATGCCACGGCCATTTCAGATAGTCATATATTATAACAGCAAGTAAGTTTCTTATACGTCTGTTATAAACAAATATTTTATTTTCCTGTAAATAAAACAATAATTTCAGGGTAAAATAAACATAAATTCTTGGTTAGGGTGTTTAAGCCTCATCTTCAAGACAGCAAAATCTTTTTTTTTTTCCATAAATGATATATACTGATGACATTCTCATTACCAAAATCTTGTAAATATACTTTATTCTTATAATCAAATCAGGTACATGACTAGAAAAATTTTACTATCTCGAAGAAGAAAGGAAACTGACTAATTATAAGGACATGACATTGTGTACATATATACAGAGGGTAGGACAATGATACAATGAGCATGCATTGATCATGCTAGCCTAATAACCTTTCCCAATTGATACCTGAGAATCAAAATTCCAAATGTGGACATTTCCGTTGTAAAGACTAGCTAACATCCATGGTTCTGTTGGGTGTAAATCAACTGATTTGACACGGTCAGAACGAGCTGACAACTTCCGCTTTATATCCAAACGCAGCGGCTGAAATATACAAAAATATATTGTACATTAATAGTAGTACCTGTGATTCAATATTCCAAATTAGAACTTTGCCATCGAACAGGCTTGCCATCATCCATGGCTCGGCTGGATGCAGACTCATGCATTTTACACGATCTGAACGAGATGACAATATTCTCTTAATGTTCAAATGCAGTGGCTGCAAAATAAATCACAAAGAGTTGAAAATGTACAATGTATATACAAGTATCAAAATTTAAAGCTTTTCACGTCTGTATGAATATTTTTTATTTTATTTTATCATTTAGTTTTATTTAAAACATGTGTTAGAAAGTTGATTTTACAAAGACTAGCAATGCAAATAAGATAAATAAACATTTTTTGAAACTAATCATGCTAATAATTGACCTGCTTATTTATTCTATAAATAAAAATTTATTAATTTCCAAATTCAAAGTAATCAACTCAACACTGATATCTCTAATTGTAAAACAAAAATTAAATTTATAATAAAGTAACAATTAAATTCTTATGTGGCACAATACCCGAAAAAAAGCTGATTAAAACATACATCCGCATAAAAATTACTCTCTGAAAATAAAAAAAATTGACAAATGTTTGATGATTCCGTAGTTCTAATTATTATACCTTAGAATGTTTTCTATATAAAAATTAAGACAATAATTTTAATATTTTATTTATTTCTAGTTTATTACGTATACACTCTCAATAGAATTTTTGGTGTCAAACCACATTTGATGTAATTACAGGCTACAGCGTACTAAAGAAACGCAGGTACGGTGAAAGTTTGATATGGGTACCATCATTTATGAAAAGTATCAAGATTGAACTAAATGTTTCTAGGGCCCTTAAGGAACTAGAAATCATTCATTGTAAGCAGATGGTAACAAGGCAGTTTGGTACCAGTATAATTCGGCATCCATTTGAAAAGATTATTCGGCACAAGGGTCAAGGAATTTCGGGAACTATTAAAAAGACAGTTCGTATCCGTGTAAGACTGGCATCACGACTTGATTTATATCAATTACATTATAACCTGTTTAATGACGAGAATGTAATCAAAACACAAATGGTTCACACAGTTTTATTACTAAGCAAGAAAAGCTCGCTCTTTAAGGTAGAGATGTCAATCGAATTATTCCTACTTCTATGCTGGCATCCATCGTTCTGCTATTGCTTCCGACGTGATTACGTGAACAGAGATTATCTTGAACAAAATAAGTTATTTATGGACTTACCTCAACTTTTTTTAACATTGATTGTCATGAAATTAAAAATATATATGGAAGAAACCACCTGTAATCAAATTTGACAAGAAAAAATATGCAGATGCAAGTGTTACATTTTCCTGCCACTGTAACTGGGCAAATCGGTCGAGATTGTTACGCCTTTACGATGTTTTCACTAAATACCAACAAAAATAAGCAAACGTAAAAACCTTACGTTTCGCTCAATTCCACACCTGTTTCCTATTACTATTAGAATCGATTTGTAACCCCCCCCCCCCCCCTTCCTTTTTTAATTATCTTAATCAGTCCGTTTTCTTTTTAGAGTGACAATTTCTTTAGTAGTAGTGTCGAGGTTTGTACATGCATTGAATTTTACCATGTTTAGCCTTCTGTATTATATGATAAATGTCAGAATTCGCCGGTATCTGTTGAGTTGGCTGGAAGACGTGTCCACAAAAAATACGCAAGTGCAACCGGATGCGGAAGTTTAACTTGAAAACAATGTTTGAAAATGGCCGCCAAACATGTACAGGCACACCACCACCAATGACTTTTTAGTTTAACCATCTAGACATCTGCGTTGAAGCCCATAATTTATGTGTGAAAACATTCTACAAACATTGACACATTAGCTCAACGGAAACTGTGGTCTCAGTTATACTGGTAACGTCATTGCAGACCTTAAAAAATTGTAGACAAGGAAAAAAAAAGAACAGATTGACAATATGAGAATAAGCGGCCTAGTACCAGCCAGGTTTTTGACGATTGTTGCTCATCTTGTGATCGTCATTGTTTTGTTTTGGTCAAAAGTAAGTTATATTGGAAAAAATTTGCACATGAATTTGTAATTTATACCTAATAGCCTCTTAGGGAGCTACCATTTGAATTTTAATGGGGGGGGGGGGGGGGGGGGGGGGGGGCGGGGGGGGAGGTACGATCAAATTTGAAATAAAAATCAGGACCAGGATTTCTGCAAAATAAAGATCATTTTAGGGGATACAATAAATAAAATAAATAGGCCAGGACCAGGACTTTTGCAAAATAAAAAGATAGGATCACTTTAGGGCAGAAAACATGGAGGTCCTGGGTCAATCAGGAATGTTTTTTTTTGTTTAAATGGGAAAGAAAATCCACGACCAAATTTTCAACGAAAAAAAACATTTGATCCTAGCCCCCCCCCCCCCCCATAAAAATCAAATGGTTGCTCCCTTAGGCTTGCTTTGTTTCAATTTCAGCTTCTTAGATATTCTTCTTTATTAACATCGATCCCTCAACAGTCATTAACGATTATGGTTATATAATCGAATAGTTGACATATCTGCAAGGGGACCACTTGGACCATGTCATCGGACAACCATTCCCATACTTCAATCATCTCATCGGACTACTCAGCCCATGCATGTTCTTGTATAAAGAATTATTTTTTTGATGTTTTTTTTTATCTATTTATGATTTATTTTACATTTTTAGCAGAAGAAAGGTATTTTTGAATATGTAACATGGATAACTATAATCAATTAATTTAGACTATGTCTTCATTCGATTTGAATCAAGCAACAATAATGAAATGGGACTATTTGAATAAAAAGTTACAAGTGGCAGATTAATCCGTTGGTGATGTCACAAGACCAAACTAGGTTATGTTGCTCTATGCTGTTCAGCCAATTGAAATGCAGTATTCAAATCAAATTATTGACAGGTAATCAACCTCATTGTGTCAGGAAAGTTGTGACATCATACCCAGTATGAGTAAATAAATATGGTCGAATTATCCTCAGTGGTTGATTGCACATGGTAAATGTGTGATCAAATGAAAATCCATATTGTTAATGGTAAATAAGTCAAATGTTTACCAAAAGGTACATAATATAAGGAGTAAAACAATACATTTGTTTGTTTGTTTAGTTGGGGTTTTACGCCGTTTTCAGCACATTTGGCTATTTTGCGGCGGCCAGTTTTTATTGGTGGAGGAAGCCGGAGTACACGGGGAGAACCACCGACCTTCGGTAGGAAAATTGGCAATCCTTGTCAATTAAGATCGGAGTCGAACACACCCCGCCACAGGTGAGATTCGAACTCACAACCTCAGCGCTGACAGGCTAGTGATCACTAGTAGTCATGACGAACTACCTAGACCACTCGGCCACCGAGGCCCCAAAAACAATACATTAAAGTAAGTTAGAATCCAAAGAGTTTTCTAATTTTTTTCAGCTAGGCAAAAAAAATAGTCAAACATGCCTTACAGGGCACCCCTATATAGTGAATCACTGTTTATAAAGGGCACAGTAAAAAGTTCCATTCATGAACATAACATGTAAAATTAACCTCTGGTCCCTAATGGGTGCCTTATAGACAGGTTTGACTGTATTTTAATTTATTTTTCAGGATGAAAATATTAAACAGTGTCTACCCAGTACTTATACACAGTCACAATATGATGAAAAAGATACACAGTGAGTCAAATATTTTTTTTTACAATTTTCTAGATATAGAAGGTGGACAAAGACTGAACACTTTATAAACTTGGATGGATTTAATTTGGCCATGGGATATATATGAGTGTAATATATATCGTTTAATAATGTATACTTAAAGGTAATTTACAGCTTGATCAAATGCTCTTAAGCCTTTCATATTTATTCTTCAGACAAATATTGGAAAACAAACAAAAATACAGCAAAGCATTTATGAGGCATGAATCATGTACAATGTATACTGTATATGGCTAGTAGAATTGAACTCCCTAAGAAATGATGACAGTAAGGTGATATTTTCTATCTTTTCAGAATGATAATTGGGTTATCAGTAGCTTTGGGATTGTTTGGAATAGAATTGATTGGATTTATTGGAGGAATATCAATGTTTCTGCCTATGCAAAGCATGATTTGTATCCTTTTTGAACAATGCATTAACATATAAATTATCACAACTTTTAGAGGTAATGTATACAGTGATGTTTTATGTAAGTATATATGTTTGAGACATGTACATTTTTCAGTGCAAAGAGTAAAGTTTTGAAGTTAAATATTTTTGGACCTGTATGTAAAGGGAGCTAACTATATATCTTGAATACCTAAAAAAAACCAAATAACCAAAGATAACAACAAAGTATCTGACAATTTATATTACAAGATTATTGTCCTTGACTTTACTGTAGCAATTGCAGCACACACAGGGGCAGCTGTTTCATTATCATATTTCGTATTCCGATCATGGCCCTGTTATCGTTACTGGTATATTTTTAGTTTTTCCAGTGCTCTACCAGCATTTACAGAAATTTGTGTAATGCTTTTAATATGTTGCTGCAGACAAGGATTATTGTAACAAAGAATTATTTGTAGAAATGATATTGAAAATTATATGGCTCGAAATATGTACCAAGATTTTGAGAAGAAATTTTTTTTTTTACAGAAAAAGTGGTCACTTAAACTCAAAACAAATTGGCAGTTATATTCAATAGAATACATCTTTAAATAGCTAACGAATATTATCCTTGACCAGAAAACAGCTTGTGCAGCACATGCCTCTGGTGCAGTGGCACTAACATACTTCCTGTTTCAGTTTTGGCCATGTGATTATTATTGGTATATTTTTGGATTCTGCAGTGCCTTTCCTGGACTAATGGAATTGTTGACTATGTTAGGTGTAGCTTGTTTTAATGTTGGTTTGTGATTTTTCAGATTGTGATAGAAAATTTGTCTGATTGTTTGACTACCATGATAATGGTATGCAAGAAATGTTTACAAATATCAATGTATTTATATTAAATCCCTTACATGATTATAAAGTGCTAAATATTTCCAGGAAATAATCTTGAATACCTGTTACATTACATAGATGATTTTTTTCCCCTCTGTTGTACATGAAAAATGTAAAACAAACACATCTGCCCAGATAATGATATTTAACAGAAACTCAGTCAGAACAGTTTTAATTTTCAAGTGTTATTTACATTTTACATAAATTTAAAAATTGTTTTTAGATACATTTAGTTATATACTTTATATACGTGAACCTAATGTCCGTCCAATTTTGTATCATTTGATTAGTATGTAAGAGATCTAAAACAGTGATGTTATTCTTTCTGTAAAAGTCTTTGACACTTTTTAGCCAATTTTTAATAATTTTCAACTTTTTGGGAGTAACCTATGAAATATAGTTGTTTCAACGGCTGCAGGTATGATATGATGCCGAGTTTGTCCATACAATGTATGTACATTTTGTACTCTGTATACATGTATGTAAATGCGAAAAATTAATGACAGGTTCAAATTCTTGAGAAGGGAGATAAATCAGTAATTTTTAATAAATATATGATACTATATTTTTATTGACTTGTTAAACAGACTATGAACATCTTTCATTACTGATTATTAATGCTAGGTTGTGATATATTATGTTGGCTCTTGTGAAAGTACATGTATTAATAGAATAAATATTTATTGTACTTAAAACTTAGCCAATGGTAGTAGATTTATCAAATTTTTAATAAAAACATGTAAATTGACATATTGTTGATTTTTAGCTCACCTGGCTATTGCCAGGGTGAGCTTTTGCCATCCCTTGGCGTCCGTCGTCCATCCGTCTTCCATCCGTCGTTAGCTTTTCATTCAAACATCTTCTCCACAGAAACCATTTGGCCAATTCCAACCAAACTTTGCATGAGTGGTGTATGGAAGGTCCTCAACAAAGTATCCTCATTTAGTTCTGATTGGTCAAGAAACATGGCCACCAGAGGCAATTCTTGTTTCTGATGGGCTGATTTTCAAAAATCTTCTCTGAAACCGCTGGGCCAATTAGTTTGAAACTTAATAGGAATGATCTATGACATGTCCTCTACAAACGATCCTCAATTTATTTTGATCTGACATAAAACATGGCTGTCTTAGCTAAAAATAGAATATAGGGGTGCATGTGTTGTTGTTGGCTTATAACTTAAAAACCATTACAGATATCAAAAATCTGACGGGGTAAAATTGATCAGCATGACAAGATCTACCTACCCTGAAATTTTGAAGGAAATCCCAAAACACATTTTGGAGTTATTGCCCTTTTTTCGTCAAATTTTCAAAATTGAACATTTTTCGTCATTTATCTCCAAAACTATTTGAGATAGAAGTGAAATGTAAATTTGAAAAATGTTTGCCATGTTGAGGTCTACATACCCTGAAATTTTAAAGGAAATCCCAAAACCCAATTAGGAGTTGTTGCCCTTTTTTCAAATTTTCAAAATCTTTTCATTTAAAAATCTTCTCCTCTGAAACCGCTGGGGCGATTGGTTTGAAACTTGATAGGAATGATCTATGACATGTCCTCTACAAACGATCCTCAATTTATTTTGATCTGACATAAAACATGGCTGTCGTAGCTAAAAATAGAATATAGGGGTACATGTGTTGTTTTTGGCTTATAACTTAAAAACCGTTACAGATATAAAAAATCTGACATAGAGTAAAATTGATCAGCATGACAAGATCTACCTACCCTGAAATTTTGAAGGAAATCCCAAAACCCATTTAGGAGTTATTGCCCTTTTTTCGTCAAATTTTCAAAATTTAAGAGTTTTCGTCATTTATCTCCAAAACTATTTGAGATAGAAGTGAAATGTAAATCTGAAAAATATTTGCCATGTTGAGGTCTACCTACCCTGAAATTTAAAAGGAAATCCCGAAAGCCATTTAGGAGTTGTTGCCCTTTTTTGTCAAATTTTCCCTGAACAATTGAACCAATTGCAACAAACTTGGTCAAATAGTTGATTAATTGTCCAATGAAAACCAGACTCCAGGTGAGCGATACAGGCTCTGGTGAGCCTCTAGTTAAAGGATAAAAATAATATGAAAGGAAATATGTATTTCAAGTACATACATTTTACATGTATGACATTTATATAAGGATATGGGTTTAGGAGTCAATAAGACAACTTTCTATAGGATAAACAAATTGCGTTATTCAGATGTCCAAGTTTTCCTAGTTTTTCTTTCGTACATATTCTGCTGAAAGTATAGAGTTGAAGAAAATTTTTCACAAAAGGGAAACAGTACCCCTTATGGATTTAAGAGTACAATTCGAAAAGGGTAAGAGTTTCTACAGAGTACTTAAGACTAAAACTAAATATATGTATGTTTTGTACATGAACACCAGATATAAACAAGTCAATTGGTTAAATGATGGCAAAATATTGCTGAACTAGATTTAATGTGCAGATAAACGGCCCTTTTAAGTATAGGTTGTGAGAGTGACTTGGTTGGTGGGCAGTGTTAATACCGGTAGATACTGTTCTGAAAGATGAGAATCAAAGATCATCTATTGCCAAGTTTCAGACAAGAATATTTTTCATACAGTCCTATGTTAAACTGTTATCTTGGTACTAGAAGGGGTCAACATGTAAAGAGAGAGAATTATCAAAATTTATGATATATGGTGGCAGATATAAAATAAAACCTAGAATAAGGTTGAGTGCTTGTGTATGTTCTTTTAATCCAAAACATTTTTCATTTTAAACTATAATGCTGATAATGTGCAAATAATATTCGGAAATGTTTGTTTAAATTCAGTAAAAAACTTGGGAATAAACTCTGAGTATCATTGACTGTACATCTAGGATTCATTTATTTCTGTAGTTTTATTAAAAACAAGAGTGGACACACTAATTTTCTCACCTGAGTATGCACATGGACACAGAATAAAGATTATCTGATACCTGACATTGCAAGTCAAAAGAAAATAATTTAAAAAATAATGGAAATGGTCAGGAAACATGTGTCTGAAAAATCTCATGCATGTCATTCAAGCCTACAAATGTGTCAAAGGTCAGCTGACAGGTCTCAGACTGGTATGTACCCACTAAAAACTATCGACCAAAAATGGTCTACAAACTCTACATACATTTATAACATTTGATGAGAAATGGGATGAGAGTCACTCAAGCCTAAAAATGTGGTCAAGACCGATGACACCTACTTGCCTAGAGGTTTCAGACCATATGCAGTTAATATAGGTATTTCAGCTGCAGATAAATGGACTTAATCATGAACATGTGACTCAAGTGTGAAATTCAAGTGAAGGTCTCAGACAGCCATGTACCCACCAAGGACTATCTATAAACCAACTACATTTGGTCTATGTATTGCAGATGCCTGAAATGGACATTATCCCAAAACATGAAACAACTCACTCAAGCATGAAATTGCAGTCAAGGTCAGAAGGGAGGTGTCATACTGACATGTACCCATTAAGAACTATCTATTGACCAAATATGGTGGGCATAGGTATTACAGTTGCTGAGAAATGGATTAAATCACAAAACTTGGATGCATGTCAGTACACCATGAAATTGAGGTCAAGGTCCAGAGAAAAGTGTGTCAGGCTGGCTTGTACCCACTAAGAACTATCAATAGACCAAATACGGTGGGTCTAGGTATTAAAGTTTCTCATAAATTTACCTAATCACGAAATTGTAACACAAGTCATTCAAGCATGAAATTGAGGTCAAAGTCCAGAGACATCTGCCTACTAAGAACTATCTATTGACCAGATATGGTGGGCTTAGGTACTACAATGGATAAGAAATGTACTTAATCACGAAAATGTGACACAGGTTACTCTACCATGAAATTGACGTCAAGGTCAAAAGGCAGACTGACATGTACCCACCAAGATCTATTGACCAAATACGGTGGGTCTAGGTATAATAGTTGCTAAGAAATGGACTTAACAATGAAAATGTGACAAAGTCACTCAAGCATGAAATTGAGGTCAAGGTCAAAAGGCAGGTGTCCGACTGATATGTACCCACCAAGAACTACTTATTGACCACATATGGTGGGTATATGTATTATAGTTGCCGAGAAATGGACTTAACCACGAAAATATAACAAAGTCACTCAAGCATGAAATTGAGGTCATAGTCCCAAACCAGGTGCCAGACTGGCATGTACCCACTAAGAACTATCTATAGACAAAATATAGTAGGCATGGGTATTACAGTTGCTGAGAAATGGATTTAGGCAGTGAACCATGAAAACAAGATCAGGGTAACAAGATGATTATACTGCGGCAAACTTTATACGATAAGGTATCTGTGGACCAAAAATCTTAATTTGAGGTATTATGTTTGCAAATTTATTAAAGTTTTTAAAAAGTTTACATTGCCGTCACCACTGGAAAGTAATACCTATTTCAGGCCTTCGCAACTTTTCGTCACAGCCATGACAAAAACTATTTTTTCAAGTAACATATGACTTTGCATGTTGTGCTGCACGCACAAAAATTGGTATCCTATGTAATATAATGAATACTACTTACATTGAGTGTAGTGAAATATCGCATGGGTGAAAGTACAGAAGGTGCAAAAACTTGAAATTGGGAAGAATCAAATATTTTATATAGGTATATATAGAGACTAAAATTGTCAAAATCCAGAAAATCCGACAAATTCCGGAAAAATTTCAGGCATGATAATGGAATTCCCGAGGGGAATCAAATTAGTTTAAATCTTTAAATTTAAAGTCATATTTCACTCCAGGAAGTGACGTAACAATAGCCGTCACCAATGATGTTGCTATACAATGGTTGATGCGTACTCACATAAAAACATAATCCATTGTATTTTCTCGTTAAATGTTATGAATATATGGAATATGTCAATGTTATAAACAGAATAAATAATCTCTAAATTCAAATACCAAAAATCTACAACTCATGACCAAAAACACTCATAATTCACTAATGCGCTATGGGCATTCATGAATTATTATAATGCGTTTTCGGTAACTCCTTGTAGATTTGTAGGTATTCAAATTTCAAGATTAGTTAAATATTATGCTAATTTCACCTAAATTGATTGTGTTCATCAACCATTTGTCAAATGCACTAGTTGGTCCCTTTTCTTAATGGCACCCAATAATCCCACAAGTTTGTCAAACCATATGATAGTCACACCCAAACTTGGTATATAATATAGTACACTTGGGTAAATTTGCATTATGACCTTGTCAAAAAAACCACCTGAACCAACTGGAACCAAACTTAACTATAATAGTCATTGGCGAGAAGAATTGGCCATATCCACAAACTTTCATAACGCTATACATCCAATTGATTTCCAAAAATGTAGAACACAATCTGAGAAATATAATTCATCTTGGGGAAAAATATATATATATATTCACTTCCTGATTTAAAATTTTGGTTCAATTTACTTTCCATCGAAAAGAATAAGAACTTGTCTTTAGGTCATTATCTATTATGATCCATATACAGTAGTTGATTTCTGTGTAAATTCACTTTTGTGAAGTCATTTCTTTCTCGATTTTAATGAAATTTCCACCATGATAAAGAAAAAAAATAGAAAATCAATTCTTTGTTTTTACAGATCTGATATCTTTTAACAAAGTAATAATGGTTTAATTATGTATAAAAATTATGATGTCACATTTTCTCTATATATTCAACCAAATATAAGACACCAACATTTTTATTTATAATCAAATTATTGTATTAAATGCTAAATTGCAAAACTATTTACAACTACCCGTAAAAATTAATCTTCAGATATTTCTCAGTCTTTTGTTGAAAATTTTATTAAAAGTGGATGAGAAACAACATCATACTAAGTTTTTGAAAGAATGTGAATTTGTATAGAAATCAATGGGAAAAATGAAGTGATGAAATAATTATGGCCAACTTCTGACCTAAAAATGATTTTATATCTGGGACATAGCCTTTTAAGATCCACAATGTATATGGATGACACGGTTTTGTTATGTCTTCGTCCCCTGAAAAAAATTAAATAAATTACTTTGTGGGAAAAATATATGAAGATCCAACAAAGTCAGTATCATACCATAATGTCAACACAAATTCTGATGTAAGACTAAAAACGATGGTGTTAATTATTTTATTTTAATAATGTAAACTATGCTTCTATTCATTTTTGGACAGTCTTTCTTCCTTTACCAATGCGATGTGACCTTCTAAGATTATAATGTTTGTACAAATAGTCTAAGCGTTTTTGTATCATATGGTATTTTGTAGGGAAAAGCTGTTGAAGTGTTGTTCCTTGAAACTGTAACCTTCTAATTATCCGCTGCATTTCATTTCCTTTGAAACCACGAAGCCATGATGGTCCCTTCATCAGATCTACTGGTCGAACATTTCCATCTCCTAAAATGTCTGAAATACAGAACACTAAAACTAACAACAAGGTATCAGTTACTTTTACATTCATGTACTTGTTATCCAGCAAAGTATGTCGTGAAATATTCGTGTAAATTTCAAACATACGACTCTTAATTAACACATGGAACCTCTGTTGCTGGAACCAAAGAAACTCTTTGCAGAACTTTTTTTCTTAGGAACATCAAAATCTTGTACCACCCAATACCTCAATTGTTTTTCAACCAGAATTTAAAGTTTTATGTTGAGTACTTGTTCAGCAGTTACAAATATAAGATCCTGAGCTTGTCCATACTTTGTATACATATAAGTACAGTCATTCCTCTCTACAAAGACCATGTTAGTTTCAGCACAAAATTGACCTTATACTAAATTTGCTGTTAAATTGAAACTTCCTACATCCAGATTTTTTTCAACAGCATATTCATTTGAGACTAGCACATGTATCTATGTCTTTCTAATTTATTACACAATTCTTTGTGCATGAATCTTTTGTAAAGTTTTGTTTATTCAAAGGTATAATAGAATAATTAACTCGTTTTTCATAATTTACTTATGCTCAATTAATAAAATGAAATTCTGGTCAGAGAATGAATTTTCAGACGTACTGAAGCTGGCTGTAACATGTGCCAACTGAATATGTAATATGTACAGTTGAATCTCGTTATCTCAAACTCTTTTATCTCAAAGTAATGTTTTGGTCCCTAGATTAAACTTTGCACAATATTTCCTCCTGATATCTCAAACCCCTGTGATCTCAACTATTTTGTTGGTCCCTTCCACTTTGAGATAACAAGAGTCAACTGTGTATAGAAATGCAAAAAACATTCTTCAGAAGGAAGATATATCAGTATTCTTTAATTTATGCTACTGTATTTTTATTGACTTATTAAACCCACTGAGAACATCAAACATGTACTTGTTAAAAGTTTCTTTATATGATAATTTAACATTCACTGCAGACATTTAATTTCAATGAGAATATGAGAGGGTTGCAAGCTTAATGGACAGAACCTCAAATTCTTGATTCATTTTTTTTTTTTTTTTTTGATTGGTTTTTGTTAATTATTTGATCTTATCCTGTATTTCGGTGTTCTGTTTTGTTTCTTTTCAAAATATGTTCTGCGTAAGTAGTAATCAATCAATGATTTCCTGTTGTTATCAATCCTGGATTTTATGCTCCACATTTTTATAAAATCTATTTGAACATACATACTGGTACTTTATTCATTCCTTATGTTCTTCCTTCAAAAAATCAAATGGTTATTCTATAATCGATGTTTACCAACCTATATAATCATTCTGTCCAAACAAAGCACGCTCTTTATCCCATGGATCTTTTTCTTTCTTCCAGTTAAATTTATTTTTCATTGGTTCATCAAGTCTTGGTAATGCTCCTGGAAAAGATACAATGTACTGTACATTTCGAAATCTGAAAATCAATGCAAGCATTTATTATCCCAAATCAGGTAATATAAGAATAAACAATGTGATTCTTATATTTTGTTTGAACAGAACAAGTACAGTTGATTCTCGTTATCTCAAAATCTTTTATCTCATAACTCCTGATATCTTAATGTTTTGGTCCCTAGATTAAACTTTGCACTGTATTTCCTCCTGATATCTCAAACTCCTGTTATCTCAAGGTCAAACTATTTTTGTTGGTCCCTTCCACTTTGAGATGACAAGAGTCAACTTTACTTCAATTTAAATGCCAAATTTAATTATTGTTAAGGCCAATTCAACTTAACTAATAGAATATCCACACCTTTTAATATATACTAGACATTGAACCCGCGCGAGCGCGGGAAAATAAGCATTTTTTTTTTGGTGGCCATATTGACTTTAAAAAGTTATTACGGCCATGTCATTCATGGAACAGGAACTCAATATGGATGTTGTGGCAGGCTTCCTATAAACTTTCCTGTCAAGTAGGTGGTATCAACTGATAGTTTCATGTCTATATATACTGTAGTATTCCAGCAATGGATGTTAATGCAAACTTTAACCAAAGTCAATGAAGCGTGAAATTTAGGTCAACGAGACCCAATTGTCATATGGCTGTTCGTTACTACCGAAGATGTATCCACTGATGAAGTAGACTGTGTGCCACGTAGAATTACCAAAATGAACCTTAAGGTTCCCTCAAAGTCAAAATCTATGACGAAAACACAACCACATAAATTGTCAATATTTTTATTGTTACAATTAATTCTGAACTGGAACTTGATGAAAAGCTTTCATTAAATACACATTTCATAATGCATTACCTTTTTCCTTCAGAATAAATATGAAAATGAAATTGTAGATGTAAACATTTCCTTAGAGACAGATGAATTTTTCAAAAGATGCCGTGAGTAAGGTAGAGCATATTTTTGGAAAATAATTGTTCCAATTGTTTCATTGTCGTCATGGACAGGGCAAGCGAGGATTAATTTCACAAATATATCCAATAATCAGACGATAAAAGCATTTTTAGTGTGTGGCTGCGTGTGCTATCCACGTTTATAAAGATGTCCGAGATAAATTTCGTCATTAATGCTAAAGATGACCATTTGTTAAAAATATTTTTATCTAGGGAATTGTATGGTAGAGATATATTTAGACAGGTCACATGACAAATAATGTAAAAATAGATAATGGTTGGTATTATCACTTTGTGCAAGGTAAACATCCGAGCAATCCAAAAAACAACTAAGTTAGGAATTTCTCTGAACTTTACCTTACTTCTTCATAATCTTCAAAGTTCATAACCTTTACAGTTAGGAGAAGTTGCGTTATTGTAGAAAAACAATCCTGAATACATGAAGCGGAAACATCCCACTCGAAGGAGAATTTTTTTAATTTGTTTTATTCTTCTTCCGTAATTTCAAACAAAATAATAATATTATATATAATATAATATTACATTTAAAATATGTGCATACTTGTTTATTTAAATCAACGTGTTAAAAGTATGCATTCGAGAACCTTCTTAGGGATATGTTGGGAGAATTCATATCGGATAAGTGGATACAAATTCCATTTGCACATAAACAAAACTGCAGTTTAAATTTATAAATGCAGTTTGTCAAATCCGATAATAACCTTTATAATCTGAACCATACATCGTTTATTTTGAACCACGCGTTTTGCCGCCTATTCGGCTAATTCGTAAATTTAGTATTATAGATATATTGGGCAGGTGGGAAGTTTCAATCAAACGACTAAAATTTCTATATTGCTGTTATTCATCTTGAAGAATGCCATTAAAAGTGGTAAGGTTAGTCTTTCATCAGTAGTGTTGCAGTCATCTCAACAAAAACAAGTCATTCTAGTTCAATATCAGTCACATATTTCCTCAATATATCTATCTTATATAACTGAAAATACCATGACTGACAAGAAAGCAAAAGAATCTACATGTATATATATACCAGCCTTCAAAAAGATATTTACGCTCTATGTAATAGGACTTAACAAACTCATTTTAGGAAAGGCAGAAAGCCAAAGCAGCTACATAATCCATAAATGTATTTACTCTTTGGTAACATTGAAAATAGGCAATATAAAAAGTTTGATTTTTGTCTGCCTTATTTGTAAATGAATTTTACAATATAAAAACACTTCCAGATACCAAGAAATGAACCATAAAAAAAAGAAAACTTGAATAGAAACATTAGAGATTATTTATAATGAATCTTGCAACTGATTATTAGCATTATTGCCCTTAAAACAACAGATGTTAGAAGCAGGCACAAATCAGTATATCACTATTTACTTTCAAATTTACCAATTACAAATACTACATGTATACTTTAGGTAGAAATTTTTTCTAGATTTCTTCTATATTTCTCCCTTAGAAGTGCACTGCTTAAAATGTGAGGAATGCTGTACAGTAATAGAGTAGAAATAACAAAGAAAAGTTATAACTATTTGCCATCATTGCTGATATTCAGCATATACATGTATGGCATTTAACATAAGTGATCAGTAAAAGGTGAAACAGCAATACCTCCTCCAAATAATTTGTTTTCCCAGCCATAATGTCTTGGCCAGTGTTCTCTGTAAGGCGACTGAGGTTCATACATTCTGTCTCCCTCCCCAACACAGGCAGCATCCTTACGATGAACTGATTTCTCCTCTTTCTTGTACTTAGATGACATGTATCTCCTCTGCATTAAAGTTGAACAGGTAAGGGATGCAGGTGACTCTAGTGTGGTTTTATTTAATCTGCTGGCAGTTGGTACAGAAGTTTTGCCCAGAAAATTTGGTACTTTTAAAGAGCGACAGAAGAGGCATATGGTATTATTTAAAATTCCCATTTTAAATAAGTCTTTCTACAAAAGAATGATTAAAAAGCAATAACAAGATATTTCTTGGTACTTTTTTTTATATCAATATTCTCTATATTTAAGTGTGACATACAGAAGTTTGTTTCTTTATAACAAACTTGTAAGCTTGGAACAAAATTAGGCTTATGATGCAGTGAGCCTTATGCCCTGCTCAGATTGTTATTTACACAGTATTCAATTGGAGACATATGATTTTTTTTTAAAACAAAATGAAGTCTATAATGAATGATTTTTAGTTAATCACAATTAAAATTCTCATTCTAGACTAAAGTAACCTGATATGATTCTGGAAATTTCTAACATTGTTTTACAGGGGCGATCAAATCAAAACAAAATCAAAGTTCTTGACAATTCTGTTAATTGCAAATGACAAATAAATTTCAATCACATTTTTTTTTAAATGTGCAAACTTTCCTAAAACATTGTCTTTTCTTTTGCTACAAATATATCTCGTAATTACAGAAGATATTGTTTCAAACTGATACCAGTCTAAAAATACTTTGACTGGGCATGTGCATTTTTCTTCTATTATGAATGATGCCAAAACATAAATTGGATCGACAATCCCCTGGACTTTGTTATAAACAAACTCTACTATAATTTTAATATCAATTTGATATCATGATCTGTATTTGATTTTATCAATGTGTAAACAGAAATTTACAAATAATTTAATGGCATTGACTGGATCTGACGTGAGCAACATGAAGAGTGTCTTACAAAGAACTGCTTCCACACCCATACCACAGAATTTCAGTAATTAACAGGTTTTTTTGGTGGGTCAATTTTTCTCATCATGTTTTTTTTTTTACTTTTTTTGTGCATTGTTTCTGTTGTTTATTTGTTCTTAGCCTTCCTGGTTTTGTCTTTGTCTCTTGATTCCTGACTGATGGATGACCATTCGGAATTTTCCAACTTTGTCTAATTCATAAGTATTTGTAAATACATCATCTTTTGTGCATCTAACTATATGTACAGTTTGTATATTTCAGCATAATAAACTGTTTTTCTGCGATTTGGACATTATTATAAAACTGTTTTGTTACATGTTATTTGAACATTCTGTTATTTTGATTGACAAGTATTCAGTAAAAGATCTTAACATTGAAATTTTTCATAAAAAAAAATTAATAAGAAATAATTTTAAATTTGTATTGGAAATTTATTCTTAGGGTGCAGTTCTAAGTCTTAAAGATGAAAAAACAGATCCTCTCCTTTGAATTAGAAAATAGTCATCTGAGCCAATATGAACTTGGATACCCATAAAACTGGTTTAACACAGTCAGGCTAACCTGACTCTGCAGTGAAGTAAATTGGCAGTCACCCAAGGTGAGTAAAAATTAAACTTGGGGCCCCCAGATTTTTATTCTTAGTAGCCCAGGTGTTGAGTGGGCCAGTTCTCGCCCCTTGTGCATTTAATTACATGACAAGAATTATTGAAAGTTTGTGATACATTAATTTAATTCAAACAGTTTAGTAAAATTATATATCTTCATCACAATCTGAGTCAGTGCTATCACTATCAGAATCTGAATCACAGTCATCATCAAACTTCTCACCAAAGGCATTAAACAAATACTTATATTCACCTGGACTACTAAATTTTAAAACCTCGGGGCCCAGTTGGATTCAGTGTGAAAATCAGTCATCATTTGTTGTCAGAGAGTCTGTACAATTTTCCTGTAATATCGAAGGATTACTTTTATTATTTCTACGGGAAAAAATCAAAAATAAAACCATAAAAAGGTCTATGTGTATTACTTATTAAACAAACTGTGCTGGCTAATTCTAATAAAGCTAAGTTAAATTAATTTGAAATAAATGAAAACCTCAAGGTTCTTTCCTTTTTATCTCCCTTCCATACTGAATATGTCTTATAACCACCCATTCATCTTTTATACCACGATCTTGTAACAACGGGCGGACGATTAGGACGGTTCACTGTTTTTTTTATTCTAATATTCATATTTAATTATTTTTTATCGTTTAAGTGGCGAGTATCACAGAGTGATATTTTTTAACTTTAATTTACCTACATAAAAGTTAGTGAAATTTAAAAAAATAGCGTAAATAGTTAATGCCGCGAGTTTTCAGTTCTCGAACACACTGTAAAGAAATATTCTGACAATAAAATAAAAACCATCTATTGACATTAATACATTCTACGATTATTTTAAAAATCAGAATATAAAAGAGTAAGAAATTTTAAATATAAATGATATAGATATCAACTACTTCTGCAGTGACCCTATTTGTGAGGATGGGAATATTTCAGAAACAATTAAGAGGCTGTGGATGCCATTAAGAATTTGAAAAAACTATAAAACTTTATCCAGGAACAGATGGTATACTAAATGAATCTTCTTTAAATCCAACCATATATACTAGTGTAAATTTATTTTGAGCTTTTTAATGTAGTGTTTAGGGGCAGATCCAGGACTTTTGACAAGTAGGGCGTAAACTTTAGAATTGAAACTTTTTTTATTTTTTTTTTTGTACAATTTTATGCTTAAAAAATCATATATATCAATGCATAAATTATTTATGAGTTGGCAATAGTTTCCCATTGGTGTGTTTTGATTTTTAACTTGCCACGTGTCTATATACATGATATAGTTGGTGTTGAAATATTACTTCTTACCCATTTCTTCAAGACTAGTTTGATTTTGTCAATTTGGTTTCTTTCAATGAATCATTCATTCCCATTATATTACTAAGTATATATCTTACTGACTCAAACCATGAAGGAATATTTCTTTTTATCAAATAATGATTTACTCTCAATAAATGCATGATTTAATAATGAGAACGAAGAGTTAAGATTTTACAATCTATCATGTCTATGCCAATATTTGACCATAGTTTTGATAATATCAAAATGAATCGGAAATCTTCTAAGTTCAGAGAGAACACCATAGTTAGTTGAATTTTTATGCACCCCAGGAATAAATTTACCTTAGTTACGATACTGTTGTCAAGTCATTAGAGATGGAATTTGTTTGGAATTAACATTGATTCACTCATAGGGTCTTTGCATCGGAAATAAACACATTTATTCTAAAACCAGTTGTTGGCATGATACGGTTAATATGTTCATCTAGTATAATTTATGATACTAAACCCCTAACGGGAGGAATTGTAGCTGATTTTCTATATGATATAGACATAATCATGATAATCTTTCGATCAGTTTAATTGAGGTCTGGAGCTGGCATGTCAGTAAATGCTAGTAGTCCTTTGTTAATATGTATTGATCATTGTCATTCTCAATTGTTAGTTTTTTCTGTTAGATTTTTTAACATCGGACTCGGACATCTTTTGAACTAAGTTTTACTGTGTCTATTGTGTTTGTTTATTCCACATTGGTTAGAGGTATAGGGGAGGGTTGAGATCTCACAAAACATGTTTAACCCCGCCGCATTTTTGTTTTCGTTCTGAATCACCGTTAGTCGATTGATTCCTGCATATTCTAGAATAATGTCCGTATAATCCACATTTGAAACATTTACTGTTTATTGCATGGCAAACATGATATATCCGTTATAGGGTATTCCACATCTTGTTAAGTTTATACACAAATTCGCAGGTGGAGGTAAAACATAAGAGCAACGTCTAATATTTTTATTATCGGTACACATACTTGTGTATTGCTGGGTGAATTGTACCAAAGGTGTCAGAGTATCGTACACATAATAGTTCAAAGGCAAATCCCGTGCATGTTTCATATGAATAGTTGAGTTCAATTTTTAAAATTTCTCACACCATATTTGTTTATACCTTTACGACATTGTAAAATGTATCCTTAAAACATTGTAAAATGTATCCTTATGATAGGCTGATCCTAAGATACCTAATTTGGTGTCATAACGTAAGGACCAGTTTTGAGAGTTATCATAATATGAGACACGTATGGCAAGCCGTTTTACTATTTATTCTAACTTCAAGATATCTCATATAATATATAAGATATCTCATATAGTTTATAAGATATCTTATATAGTTTATAAGATATCTTATATACTTTATAAGATATCTTATATACTTTATAAGATATCTTATATAATTTATAAGATATCTCATATAATTTTCTTTAAAAGATATCTTATAAACTATATAAGATATCTTATAAACTATATAAGATATCTTATAAACTATATGAGATATCTTATAAAGTATATAAGATATCTTATATAAAAAATATTTATAAGATATCTTATAAACTTTATAAGATATCTTCTAAAGTTTATAAGATATCTTATAAAGTATATAAGATATCTTATAAAGTTTATAAGATATCTTATAAAGTATATAAGATATCTTCTAAAGTTTATAAGATATCTTATGAAAACTGGATTATATAAGATATCTTATATATTATATGAGATATCTTATATATTATATGAGATATCTTGAAGTTAGAATAAATAGTAAAACGGCTTGCTGGCAAGCCGTTTTACTATTTATTCTAACTTCAAGATATCTCATATAATATATAAGATATCTCATATAGTTTATAAGATATCTTATATACTTTATAAGATATCTTATATAGTTTATAAGATATCTCATATAATTTATAAGATATCTCATATAATTTTCTTTATAAGATATCTTATAAACTATATAAGATATCTTATAAACTATATGAGATATCTTATAAAGTATATAAGATATCTTATATAAAAAATATTTATAAGATATCTTATAAACTTTATAAGATATCTTATAAACTTTATAAGATATCTTATATACTTTATAAGATATCTTATAAACTATATAAGATATCTTAAAAAGTTTATAAGATATCTTATAAAGTATATAAGATATCTTCTAAAGTTTATAAGATATCTTATAAAAACTGGATTATATAAGATATCTTATATATTATATGAGATATCTTATATATTATATGAGATATCTTGAAGTTAGAATAAATAGTAAAACGGCTTGCCATAGACACGTTTTATAAACCCACTTAGGACTAGGACGTATCCTAAGATACAGTCTTAAGACGCGTCCTAGTCCTAAGACACCTCCGATAAACAGGGCCCTGGTGTATAAAACATCTATAAAAGTCAATACAGCATGATTACCAACAAGGTGATGGTTTGCTAGAACTGCAAACATTGGAGAGAATCCACATAATTTCAGAAAACCGACACACCAAATCCTGCTACTTGTACATAGATAACAATGGGCGATTAAAATTAAAACTTTGTGTCAAACGTGATGATTTTAATTTTCCGATTTTGAAGTTCCCCTTTCTTAGCAGTAAATTGATTAGGAAAGAAACATTTCACAGTTGAATCGTAAAGTGGTGCCGTGCATATTATTATACGCTCTATTAAACGAAATATTCAGAAATAACACTCCGGTTATATATCATGTATATGATGCTATCCCGTCATGGAATTCAACTGAAATCGACACTGTTCAGTATAACCATTCTGAAAAGATAGAATCTCACAATTTTATAGCACTTAGTGCAATGTACTGTGAAAAGATGTTAAGTAACGTGTAAGTTTTGTGGGTTATTGCCAAGACTTTTGCATTTATTCACGATATTACGATGATAGAAATCAGGATGGGAAAACCGGTTCATGATAAGTGCTTTTCTGGAAGTCGGGTATGTAGCCAAAAGATGTTGCTAGATATTATTACATGTATAAAACACTTTAAAGGCATTAAACAGCTTGTGAAATCAATAACCAATGTAATAACGTTTATAGTTAATAAAGTTTTATAGTCATGGTATAGTTTTGTACATTCTGTTTTTGTGACCAGTGTCCAACCCTTTTACTATGCAAACAATGTTTATCAATTTATTCACGGAAACAGTATGTACTGTCATACCTCGCCCTATAAAGGAAAAAGAATTTATGTCTACATGTATTTACCTATACATATAGTGGTCAAATTTTCATTTGAATTATGAAGTTAACAACAGTTACTTAATCTACTTAAATTAAATCGCATGATAGATTAACATCTAATAATTTTAATTCCATTATCTAAGTTAAAATACTGCAAATATTTTCACATCGACAACCCTTTTTATTATAGGAGCTGTTGTAAACAACTGTTGTACGTTTCCTTGTTTTGCTTGTGTATCATGTGTATTTCCAGAATAGCTTAATTTCTGGAAATTTTTAGGTTATACAGATGAATTTTTTCACATTTTTTATATTGGCCGTATAAGGGCATATTGTCTGTGTCTGTACATTCCCCCCGGATTAAAGACTGTCAGTTCTTTTGATATGTTTTTTATTCCGTGTTTTTTGTCGTTGTTTCAAAGACATTTATCCTCGCACAATGAATTGTCTTCCATTTATCATGTTTATGTCTAAGATGATGTTGACTAATTAAAAATTTAACAATTTTGAATTTATACAGTCATCATTTTACAGATTTATACAATGGATTGTAAAATAAATGTGGCATTTAGCTTCTTACCCGTCGGCCAACGATTCCAGTTTGTGCAAGGACAAGCGTACAACGATCTAAAAAACCTTCATGAAGATCTATTTACGGGATATAGCAAGAACATTATTCCCATCTCTGATCATTCACAACCTATTGAAATGGGTTTTGCATTTTATCTTTTGTCAATAACATACGAAGACGGTGTCCAAGAAAGAGAGACATTCGTCCAATTAATGAATAGTCCTCCAGTCAGTACGATTGTCTCCTCAACTTCGCGAAAATCTGTTATTGTAAAATGATGACTGTATAAATTCAAAAAGGTTAAATAAGTCAACCGTGTATGAAGTCCAATTATTAAGAATAACAATCACCAAATGAATATTACTATATAACGACCCCTTTCATTGTAATGACCGAACAATGAGATTAGAAGTTCATATTTATTGATAAACTACGAAGGATCAAGCTTTATTTGATTTTCATTAAAAAACAATTCCGTGGATTTCACGAATAAAACAGAAAATAATTACTATTTCCCCTCTTAATGGTGTAATTATTATAGTTTGTGTACTAATATTTGTTTGCAGAAATTTCGTAATAATGATTTAAAAAAAACAGTAAAATTTTTTTGTATGGATTGCATAGAACAAAATCACAAAATAAAAGCTAAAAACATAACAGTCTCAGTGGCGGATCCAGAACTTTATCTAAGGGCGACACGATTGGTGGGGATCTGGGGGGGGGGGGTGGCGTTATCCCTCCGAAAATTTTTTGAAATTGTGGTGTTAAATCCTGCATTCTGAGATATTCTAAGCTAAATTACAGCCATTTATTGTGCTTTCGTAAGCGGGACCGGGCCCCTCGGACCACCTGGATCTGTCATGGGTCTTCTAATCAAAAGGTCAGTATAGGTCCACCAGTGAGATAATAACGGTGGCTTTATTGATACCCTGACCTCCATTATCCTCTGGTGAACATTATAAAATCCACGATTGCATGTTCAAGAAGACAATCGAAATCGTTGGACGGTACTTGATTATGTATACATTTTTCACTACGGAATTAGGTAAGGGATTGATTGCTACTGATTGATAGTGTTCTCTCAAAATTTGCCCGAAAAACACTGTTATACACGCTTAATAAAATCTACCAATAAAGTTTAATTGAACTCGACAGTATCTGTGAATCTAAATGTAAGCTTAATATTCCACCATCTTTTGGGATTCGTGATTCGATTAGTACAATTTGTTAACAAACATAAGCTTTCCCTAGTTAAGACTTTCATCTCTAAAGCAAATCTAAGTAACACGTAATAATTATCAAATGTACACATGGTCAGTATGATTTTGTAATTAGTTTAGCTTATGTTTGCAATGTTGAACTTTTTTGTTTGAGATATGAAAAGGGGCTGCGTTTTCTATTCATATTATCTATGCGCTGAATATGCTGTTGCTTGTCTGTTCTTTAGATCAAAAGTTTTCAAAGTTCAAATCTGTGTTGTTGACAGCGAATACATTGTCGATGTCTTGGAAAACATTCAGTAATTTATTGTGGTCCTTTATTTCATTTTTATTTTTGCAATGAAGATTGCATTTAACAATAAATAATTTTGCAATAAGAGGAGAGCAATCCGTTCCAATATGAATCCGTATGGCCTGTTGATACAAATTATTTCGAAAATGAAAAAATAGTTGCCTATCAACACCTAACAATGCTTGTATAACAAATCAATTATCGTTCTGACTGCGGACAGACATAAACACACTTTTAGGGAGTATTCGACGCTTTATTTGCATATTTGCACATGAATTGACAAAATCCAATGCATCCACAGTGAAAATCAGTAAAGAATTTAAATACAAAACAACAAAACAAGTATTCTTCCGCTATAATGTTCATATTGGATAGTTAAATAACGACAAATTCCACTTTCTACATCTTATCTACCACAATGAGCTTGAAATTAAGGATACTACAGATACACCAAAGTCCGTTTCATATTTGGATTTGTTTCTTGAAATAAACAATGAGGAACATTTGAAGACAACCCTTTATGACAAACGTGATGACTTCAACTTTCCTATTGTTAATTTTCCCTTCTTGAGTAGCAATATACCAGCATTGTCTGCATATGGCGTCTACGTTTCTCAGCTTATCCGATTTTCAAGGGCATGCGTGAGTTACCCTGACTTTCGACAAAGAGGATTAATGCTGTCACAAAAGCTTCTTAACCAGGTTTTTATCAAGGATAAGTTGAAGTCATCACGTACGAAATTTTACGGTCGTCATCATGAATTGATTGACCATTATAGTGTTCCAATATCTAAGATGATTTTGGACCTGTTCCCACTGTCGTAACATTTCATATGCCTCCACCAATTTGTGACTTCCACCGGATTGACTTTGTTGAACTTCACGGCGGGTGCCGTATACGGAGCAGGAGCTGCTTACCCTTCCGGAGCACCTGGGTTCACTCCTGGTTTTTATAGGAGTTCGTGTTGTTGTTCGTTGTTTTTTAGTTTTCTGTGTTTATTTCTTGTACTTGTGGTTGTTCCTTTGTCTTCCCGGGTTTTTCTGTCCAATGGATTACTCTTTTTTATTGCTCCTTTTTACACTTAATTAGATTCTTCGAATTACACGACCAATGCCACAAAACATTTAAAATACAGCTTTACTGAATATTGACACCTTGAGGGGCGATTAAAAATACAATATCAAACTTCAAAGTTTTGTAAACATTGTTAGTGAAATAATTTTGTACACGTTTTAACAGTGTTTGCAATTATTAATTGTCTGGAATCTACGGAGGAGCTCTTTAAAAGACACATAGCTCTGTCATTTCATTTTGTTGTTCGGATTTGAATCTGTACTTGCAAGTGTTATGTTATTGTTTCAGCCTGCCAGTTTTTTTCGGCCTGACAAATTTTGCCGAAATTAACGATTATCTCTGTTGTGCATAATTGTTACTTAAAGGATGTTTTTTGGATTTACCCTTTTGATCAATAGACATGTTTGTAACATTTTGCGTTTTTGTTTTGGCTTTTAACATCTTCAGCACAACTGAAAAGTTGTAATTTGACTAAACTAGTCTGCATCAAATCTGGTATCATAGAATATTTATGACTACATACAAGTGACAAAAGGAAAATATTATTAAATGTGGATCACGATTTTAAACATGAGAAAATAATATTTTCCTTATTCTTTGCTAAACTTTGCTTCTTTTTATTTGCAATAATTATGTATGATATGCTTGAATAATTCCAATATCAAATGCAGTAATTTCATTGGCTAACAGCAACATCCGATAAAACGTTTATAACTTGATAAATTCCTTTCGTGACGTCGTGCGTATGAATACGTATGCATGCAATATAGTGCATGCAGAAAATGTTAATTTAAAATGGAAAACGTCATATTTCAGCATTACGTTGAAATTATAAGTGATAAAGGTTTTTTACGGAATTTATCAATGTGTAAACTCGGGCTTATCACTCACAAACTTTGCATAAAGTCAATCGGACTTTATTTAGTTTGTGAGTGAATCGCACGAGCTTACACATTGATAAGTTCTTTCAAAATAACCTTTATTACTATAATAACGATTTTTTCCCACTTTCACGACTTTCTGAAATACTTTCATAACTTTAACAACCGTCAGTATCTGATCGCATTGTTAACACGAATGTATCTCATTGTCGGTCATCAATTTTTGATAAATAAAACTCTAGAATCTTGATATAATATTCAAAGTTATTGGTAATATTTGCTCCTATTTGTCTGTCATCATACAGGGCGTTATTATTGACATACGGACAAAAAGAAAATTAAAATGTATTGTTTAATTCGTTTATAGACTAAATTGCCAATTAACGTCAATTACATATTGTTGATAGTTATGTTAAAATCAATCCTTTTGACAATTTTATGTTATTCTAACAAACATAATTGAAAATGATTTACTTTACCATTTTCAAAATCATCGATATTTTCTTGGTATAAACCATTCATGGTTTATTTCAATGGCAGGACTCAATATTGACGACAGGCCAGCTTATTTGATGTGGTTAGAAACAGTGGCGTTCGTTTGAATTTTTTGGCCTCGAAGGTCATGGGTACCTAATAAATTTACATTTTTTAAGGTTTTGGGAATGAAGAAAACATTAATCGTATAATCTCTAGTGAGAAAAAAGTGCACCAAATAAACACTGAAAACTAAAAAGCAACTGCTATAAAAACCAGGAATGGACTCAAGTACTCCGGAAGGGTAAGCAAAACAATTCCTGTTCAGTATACGGAACCCATTGTGAAGTTCAACAAAGTTAATCCGGTGGTAGGCACAATATAGTAAAATGAATTACGCTGTTCATACGCACTTTACAGTTTATCTAACATATTTCTTGACGTGCAACATGACTTATTAAAACGTACTGACCCGGCCGAACAAAATCATAATCAACAATATAGTCAATCTAAATTGCTATTTTGAATATAATCCTCTTAAAATGTAATGTATACCAATCTTTGTAAACGATTGATTTAAAATCTGTGATTTGTAATTTGTCTTTGAGTTCAAAATCCATTTGAGGAACAATTTGAATTAACTGGGATGGAATTTAAAAAAAACAAAGCAGCGAGGATAAAAAAAACGATTGGAAAAATGGCATCAACTATCACCTGCAATCGTAAAATAGTATTTTTTGAAAATCAGATTTTGTCACACACACAAAATAGTCACATCTGTCATGTCTGTTGTTCTTTTTCATTACAGTTTTGTTGTGTATTGTAAAGTTTCTTGGTTTTCATTATGGTTATCATTTATATTATCAAAAGCTGCATTGATGAATGAATTGGCATTATTGTTTAATTTGTTGTTATCAGATTTTTCGTCATTGACTGTAACTTCAATTTCTCTTGTTTTGATAGACTCAAGGGCCCATGGTTGTAATTCACCTGTACCAAAAATAACAAAAAATAAAACACAAAACACAAGAATCGCCGCTGTTATGTAAAACACTTTTTGCCATTCCACTCTGGTTTGGGCCTGAAAGAAAAATGATGACAGATTACATATCTACTGTATGTAATAATCATGACCATTTTTTTACATCGAATAATACTAAATTATGGATTATATTTGAAACTCGTTATGAATGACTCCGGTCTTTATTACAGTTCTGTACGTTTCAAATAGCAATTCGAGGTTTCCAAATTTATCAAATTGCATTCAGGAATGTGCTATTACAAGTGCAGAGTTGAACATTAAAAGAAAACCATTTTCATGAATGCTTAAAAAATCAAGGATTAAAGATGATTTCATAAGCCAATATAAAAATATTTTCATATTAATTATTATACCTCGAAATCTTGAATTGTTACGCGCTGAGATCTTATTGATTAAAAATGAAGTTGTACTGTATTGACAAATCTTTAAAGCAATGTACATCTAATTATTTTTATCTTTTTAAATGAAATCGAAAGTTCGTTAAGAATCAGATTTTTAATGGAAATCAAAGAAGTGATCTTGCGTCTTTTAATGTTCCCCTCGCCACAGTGAGAGCATGGATTTGTTTCCTACTATTTTATTCTAGTTAGTATATCTTAACATATTTTCGAGCCTGCATTTTCTCACATTCCTTTTTACCAGCATGAATAAAATCTGGTCTATACAATAATTTCAACTTCGAACTTGACATAGTGTGATACATTGTGAAACATTTTGGTATTATATATAATAGATCATGCCTCTAAATTATCTTTCTTTTTATCAAAAATAACTTTATCCAAAATTTTAAAGCAGAAATTATGTCAAATCAAAATGCACGCACTTCGTTGTTTAGAGATAGAAAAGACAAATATACATAAGGAGCAATAAAAAAAACGTAATCCATCGGACAGACAAACCCGGGAAGACAAATGAACAACCACAAGAACAACAACTAAACACAGAAAACTAAATGCACAACACGAACTCCTATAAAAACCAAGAGTGAACCCAGGTGCAGAAGGGTAAGCAGTTCCTGCTCCGTATACGGCACCCGTCCTGAAGTTCAACAAAGTCAATCAGGTGGATTATGTATACATTTGTATTGCGTTTTCGAATTTTGCCGATAATTACCGAGGCAAATGTCATTACACGAAGAATCAAGTGGTCATTTACCGTCCCGATACCTTAAATTAATATTTACCTCTTTGGTTATTTCACCCACAACGACTGGAGATACAAAACCTGTAACCGCAGCAACTGTGTTGGAGATAGCAAATAGCACGCCAGCGTAGTAGGGAGCAATGTCAACATGATTTACAACAAATCCACTGTATTGAAATCCTACAGTACTTATCGCAAGTGTTAACAAAGCAACTGCTAAACTCTGGGATGAACCATCTACATATCCTAGACCAATTAGCATGGCAGCAGGAACTATACCACCTATTAAATTGAGGACATGCAATTTGAGAATATTAAAGTTCCCTCTTGACAAAAAATGATATATACATTGATCAATTATCGTTGAAGTAAAACGAAATTACATACGAATTATGTATTTTATCAACTTACCAAACAAAATGCTTTGAACTACTCCAAACAGATATACACCTGGAACAATATGGACGTACTTCATAAGGAAAATATTCTGAATATCTAACGCATTCGGTAACTAGAGGCTCACAGGAGCATGTATCACTCAAATGCATTTTATTTGTCATTCAAGTTAAAATTTCGTGTCAATGGACACAGTTTTGAAGAGTAAAACCGGGTCAATGTTATGTAAGTCCAGTTGCAGTGTCAGTCATCTTGGATTTCCAATCAGTAACGAAGTAAACATTCTTGAAAAGTACCATGCAATGATCAATGTCAAGAGGCAATTCTATCCAAACAAAATCATTTGGGAAATTTAACCAATCAGAAAAGCGCATTTTTGGACCCTGCAGCCATGTTTTCCACCAGATCGGCACTCAAAAAAGACATATTCATTATTATCGGATCTTTATACGTATCACTTCCAGAAAGTCTGGTTTTAATCTTTTGAAGTGTTCTTCGATGACAAATGAACAACCACAAACACAACAAATAAATACTGAAAACTAAATAATAATGAACAACGCGAACTCCTATAAAAACCAGGACTGGCCACATGTGATCCGGAAGGGTAAGCAGTTCCTGCTCCGTGTACAGCACCTGCATGAAGTTCAGCAAAGTCAATCATATTCGATATTGGAACACTGTAACGGTAAATCAATTCGGTAAATGATGACGGCCGTCAAATTTCATGAGTGATGACATCAACTTATCCCTGATAACACCCTGGTTAAGCAGCTTTTGTGACAGCAGTAATCCTCTTTGTAGAAATTCATGGTTACTCACGGATGCCCTTAAATATCGGATAAGCAGAAAAACGTAGACGCTATATGCAGGCATGCTGATATATTGTTACTCAAAAAAGGAAAGTTATCAATAAGAAAGTTCAAGTCATCACGTTTGTCCTAAAAACAATGCTAGTGTCAATCTTTAATTTCCAATAGAGCACCAAAGTAACAATTCTTGGAAAGAACGTTGCATTGATGATTCATGACAATTTCCAAATCCATGGATCAAGTATTTACAGAAAAGAAATACATGTATTGTAAATGTTCTGAGAAAAAGCCCCCTTTGTGGCCTTGGGGACATGTTTGAAAGCAAATGGTACCAAAATAATGAAAATGTTTACTCCTCATAATTATCACTTTCTTACCATTCTATTGAATTATTCGTCAGAAGAAGAATTTTGAAAACAGCTTCCATGGGGTCAAATGCTAACGATTAGTTTGATACAAGTGGCAATGTTGGATATCCGATCAGTACCAAAGTAAAACCAATTGGGTAGTACCTTGCAAAGATCTTCATGACAACTTTTAAATTCATGCCTTGTAAAGGGTCTAATATCAACTGATTCGGTTGCTGCGGCCATATTGGGTTTCCGATAGGCATCAAGTAACACAACCTATTAAGGACTTTTACCGAAACATATTTGTAAACTTTGGGTTCAATCATAGTCCAGTCAATCTAGCATTAATTTGACCCTAACCTTAAAGTAATTGCAAAAGAAGATTTTTAAGTTTTAATCTTTAGCATTATACCCCAAATATAAACAGAAAAAAAGTCCAACAAAATCTAACTTGAGGAAGACTAAAAATCACTATTTTAAAATTCCTATGGAGATTTGCATCCAAAATGGGAGATCACTCTGCAAAATAGGCAGAAATATCAATAAAAATTGATACAAAATTATAACTTTACCGCTTCTATTCAGCAGAGTGTATTGATTCTTGATATTTTAGCCTTCTTTAGAGTATAACAAACAACTCTAAAGGTGTTTTCATATCTTTTATCAAGCTACAACCTAGATTTCGTAATTCATTAGTTGACCACTTACTAAATTTCAACATGTCAATATAAAGAATTTCAAATTTAATAAAAATGATTAAGCATATATTCTTCTTTTTGTGGTTTAAACTTTAAACAAGGTAGATGCTGAACAAATATAATTTAGAGATATAAACAATACAAAATTTTCACATTATTTTTTCAAAATGGTCACAAAGCCACAAATTTGCAATTTCTTTAATGAAAAATGTACAAACAAAAATAAAGATACCCATAACAATTCGGTTTTGTACATTTCATGAGCAGAAGATTATATAATATAGTCAAATACGAACTTATAACCCCATCAAAGTATCATACTTTACATGAATTTTAAGAAAATCAACCAAAAACTGACAAAAAAAGACTAATTTTTGCGGAGTTATCTCCACTTTCCAATGTTAATTCCCATAGGAAATTAAAAATGCTGATTTTGAGTTTTCCTCAAGTTAGATTTTATGGGACTTTTTTTCTGTGTATATTTGGGTTTAATGCTATTGATTAGAACTAAAACATTTTCTATTGCAATTAGTTTGAGGTTAAAACTTAGTTTGACTGGACTATCATGTTAATTGTTGAAAAAAAGTTTTTCAAAGTTCATGCAATCAGATATTAGAATAGGCCAAATTCCTGGACCAATAGGTACCAAAAATTCTGTTCGGTGGTTCTGAAAGAAAAAGATTAAAATGTAGAAAGTTAACTGACGGACGAGGAACGCCAAGTTACGCCCTATAAAAAAGGCATTGCTACATTTTGTGCTTTTTCCACACTATCAGCTGTTTTTATATGTAGACTAGTATTGCTAATTATTTTAAGACAAAATGATGATTTATTCTTACCCGCTGCAGCAAAAAGTTTTCTAGTAACAGTTGTAGACATAAGTTTTCTACGTTGACATGTATCTGCTAACCATCCAGAAAAAATTATGATAACCCAATACACAATATAGGGTAAAGCTGATATTAATCCATTCTAAAAAGAAATAGACACTCTTTTATAAAAATGACATGATATATGTTTTAATTACTAATATTGAAATGTTTTTTAGCACACATTACTGATTTTTTATAATTGGATATGTTCAATTAAACATACATCATGACGCAAATTTTTTATAAGAAAGTCATTGCCTCATAAGACCTGATTAATTCCTAACAGCTAAACTGTATGTTACACATATTTCATCTTGCGTTCTATTCTATATCATGAAAACTGATTCAAAGTTAATTACAAGTATTATACTAACACATATTATTAGTCTATCCCACAAATTAAAAATTGAAAGGAACCACAATACGTATCAGAATCACACGACTTGGTTGACTGAAACTAAGTTATAATCTCACAAAGGAAAATATATATCAGTTAGATTTCAATTTGTACGATAAATGACTATTAAGCTGACTTGCATCTCTATGGAATTTTCCTCACTTGCAATTGTTAATCTCCCGGAGCACTTGATTCCACTCGTTTTTTCATCTTGTGGTATTTTACACTGCAAGTACACTTTTTACACTGTCTTGTTTGGATTCTATTGGTTTGTTGTGTATTTTTTGTTCCTATAGTTGAAGCTTTGTGGTGTGATCTCGGCGGTTCGGTTGTCTTTGAATTTTGGTGTTGTGGATTCTTGTTTCGGTATCATTCAACGTAACTCCATCCCCACCCCCCTCCCCCTTCAGACATAATTAAGGAAAACGTAAATAATACAATAGAGCACAATACACAATCATAAACACAACAGCGAGTCAGGACAGTCTGAATTTGCACAGCTACAGGACAGTGGTTGGGTTAAATCCGTTTTTTTAGACTGCAGTTAATACGTCATATGTTTCAACAGTTTAAAATAATAGTAATCAACTAAATGTAATGATATGATAATTAAACTCTTACAGAAGTTATATCAAACTGAAGAACGTCGTCCATGTAGGTAGGCGTATATGTAATGAAAACATATACAGCCCAATCAAATCCGACATTTGCTACAATGATAGCATAGTTTGGCATAGACTTTAAAATTTGCAACCACGGTACTCTGGGATCCTAAGGAAATAAAAATATGATTTATTGTTTAGACCGTGCTATATACATAAATAACAAAATGGATAACAGGAAATGTCACAACACCAAACTTTATTTCGAAGTATGTTACAAATTTGCGCAAAATAATGAACAAAGATGAAATTGTTCAGAATTAATTCCCTTGTTTTTTCTTAAATTTATTCTTGATTACTCGGCAACTTGTTATAAAGCTGATTTATTGTTCAGACCCGGTTATTGCTGGAAAATGACATAAATAACAAAATGGATAACACCAAATGTCACAAAACTAAAAGTTTATTTCGAAGTACATGTATGTTACAAATTTGCGATAAATATAATTTACGACGATGAACTTGTTCAGTATTAATTCGCTTAATATTGAAAAACTCAGTCTTGATTAATTAGCAACTGGTTGTTACAAAACTTTGAAGATACATTTCGTATCTATTTATAAGAAATATAAAGGTTCGACTTTCTGATAATTAGGGACGTAGTGATCCATATAGCGACTATAAAAACACATAAATGATATAATTTACAGGATACGGACATATCGACAATTCATTAGCCGTAATCAGGATAAAATATTTCGAAAGTCAAAGCAACAACCTATAATGTGGGTCGAATTTTGTGCTTCAGTTACTACATAAGGGCTACAAAAAAGTTTGGAGAAAATGTTTTATTTTTAAATATATTGTTAAAAATCTCCCTGGTGCATATGTCCGTTCTTAGATATTTTTGGTTTTACATATTTGGTCATTTAAGCATTCGAATTTGCTCTCTAACATTTTGGACTATTGGTTTTGTTTTGAACATTTTAAGCCTTGGGCACAACTGATGGGCTGTAAATTCAACAAAATTGTTTAAATTTTGTGTATAAAAACTGGTATCAAAGAATGTTTATTAAATCAAGGCATTTCTAAACTTGCTGTGGTCTAAAGTGACAATTAGCAATGATAAATTGTGTAATATGAACCCTTCTCAAAATAAAAAAAAAATGACTTAGTAAACGTTTTTGCATGGCTGCTGCATATGAGAATTACGTTACAGGTAGCTAAATTTCTTCTGCTATTTGTTATGGTCAACATCCATTGGGAAAGATAATGTCATATGAATAGAAAATAATTCATAAAACAACAAAAAGCAGTTTAATCTGATAATCCGATTTATTCTTGAAACGAGTTAGTTTAAGGATGCTCGCTGGTCATGTTTTGGTCTTTTTGTCAGATTTTCGGAATCCTCGGGTTTTATCAGTTTCTTAAACATGAAATTTTTTGCCCATGAACCCCCAAGTTTTCATTTATAATTCAATCAAATATACCTTAAAATGGTATTTGACAAAATTTTATGAAATCCTTTTTAATTTTTCATACATTTTTGAGAGACTGAAGTTGTCAATGCAAAGACAATGAAAAATCCAGAGAAAACCCATTTACTGCAAATTTTCAAGGCCTTATAGCTCTAAAATGAGCACATGAACCTATATTTTTTCTTGCTTATTTGTTTATTATTCATAAGTTCTCTCACACTAAAACACCTATTTGAAATCCTATTTATTTCCTATTAGACCAGCGATCATCCTTAAGATATAAATGTATGGAGCTTTAAAAACGAACATGTCATGTTTTCATTCACTAATACTGAAAAATCCTCGAATTCTTAAACAGTTTTTGACTTGTTGATCCGATGCCATCTGCTGCCCTTATACTTTTTCTTAATGTGTTCAAATTTATATTTGTAGTATGGATCTTATCAGGTATTTTATCTAAACAAATTACAGAAAATGTTGTGTTTCCTCAGAAATAATTAATAATTGTAAATGTATAATGTTTTGTATACTTTAAGCATAACACAAAACCGATGAAAATTTGGAAAAATACTGGTGAGAAAATAAAGTATTAAAACTATGAATGTACCTTTTTCGATGACGTATGAGCACCACTCACTAACGATTTCATGATATATTCTCTCTCTTGAGGGGAAATCCTTTTATGACTTTCTGGTGTGTCACTTACGATAAGCATCCATAATATGAACCAAACAAAGCCACTTATTCCTGCAATATTCATTGAATGAAAAATATACAGGGTAAATTGTTCCTTAGACAATAACAAATTCTCTCCAATTGAATTGACAAACAAATTATATCTAGATATCTCTACACAAACATATATGTTTATACGTATAGTGATACAGAAAAAAATGTATTCACAGATCTTAATAGTAAAACAAATTTCACGTTCTGTTTTCCACGGAAAGCTCGTTATTTGTAGTTATTTTGTCCAAATTGACAGAAATACAACGGACATGTCATATTCTTATTTTGTATTCATATATTGTCATAAAATATTCGTTATACAGTCGAACCTGATTTAAAGGGCACCTCTATATCATTGTATATAGCAAATCATTGTCTATAAAGGGCACAGGAAAAAAATCCCATTCATCCCAATCAACCTCTGTATCAAGGGCACCTGCCCATAAAGGGTACTTTTTTCTGGTCCCTTGAGTGCCTTTTATAGACAGGTTTGGCTGTATTATAATTTCTTGAACTCAATTTTTGTCTTGCAGTTTTACATGCTTTAAGTTAGATTAGATTTAGATCAGACGGACGCCGGTTCATATAGCGTTATATGGACTCGAGCTTAATATTTTTGGTAACGTAAAAAATCAAACTTTACAATGCTCCTACGCTGAGATATTATGTGATAAAATTATGGTAGTCTGTGGACTGCATATATGTACATATATATATATATATATATATATATATATATATATATATATATATATATATATATATATATATATATAGAGAGAGAGAGAGAGAGAGAGAGAGAGAGAGAGAGAGAGATTTGCATCATCACCAGTGGGTTATCCGATTTATCTTATCGAGGCAGTTAAATAATCGAATTGGAAAGCTTTGGCGCGGACTTTAAAATTCGATAATTCAACAAATCCGAAAATCCTCGATTAAAAGTGTAAGAATAATAATAGATTTGTATATTTAGTAAACTAAAATCACCTTCGTGTACCTCCAAATTCATAATTATTACGTCATACACTTGCACAAGATGTTTATTTGTTGCTATGATGTTACTAATCGTTTCCCAGAAATTTGTACGCAAAAGCCGTTCCGGCGGGTAATGACTTTTTGTCTTAACCAATCATCAGCTGAGATCGTCTGCAAAAACACGTTGATTATTTTTTTTTTTTATAAACAACGAGTTCAGAAAGGGTTAAATTGTCAAAGAATAGGAGAAATATATATAAAAGTGAGGTATCAGAGGGATATTAATTGTCTTCTATTATATATATATACTGTCTTACATACTGTACTTTTTAAGAAACGGAAGAAGTAACTCAAATTTCGGTATCTTAAAGTCGTATAAGTAAGATTGTATAATCAGTAACGTAAATAGTTGGTATATTGAAGGTGATTTTGATATTTGAGATGTGACTAGAATATATCTTACCACACACATAAAACAATGAAGGCCAACCACCTGCAAAGCCGTATTTGCATAACAAACCACCGATTGGAAATGTTATAACTAAAGATATCTGTAATCCTAAGAAATACATACAAAATATTATTATTCTACTGCAAAAATGTTCTTCTTTGCTTTTTTGAAAAAAATTTAGTAGAATGGATAAGAAAGCTAAAAACAATAAACAAAAATGTTTTTTTTTTTTCAAAAGGATTGAACATTTCATGATTAACCTTTCATGTGCCTCCTACGATTTGTGACTTCCATCGGATTGACTTTGTTGAACTTCACGACGGGTGCCGTATACGGAGCAGAAACTGCTTACCCTTCCGGAGCACCTGGGTTCACTCCTGGTTTTTATAGGAGTTCGTGTTGTTCATTGTTTTTAGTTTTCTGTGTTTATTTGTTGTTCTTGTGGTTGTTCGTTTGTCTTCCCGGGTTTGTCTGTCCAATGGATTACGTTTTTTTGATTGCTCCTTAGGTATATTTGTCCTTTTTATACTTTTAAACAAATAATTTCAAAAAACTTTGAAATTCATTGTGATTGTGATGGAAAGCAATGCATTTAGTCTACATGAAACTTATTTTAAACATATCAGTTGAAGGAAGAAGAAATGCATACATTCATGCTATAAAATGCATCATCGAATATTTGTTCAACTAGTAAATAACTATGTGCTCAGTTATTACATGTAGTTTGTTGGTAATCTTAAAGAAATTTATCAGCATCACATTACTTTTTTTTTCCTTTTTTTTGAAGGGGGGGGGGGGGGACTATGGACTAGGAGAAACTGTCTCGTCAATAGTTCTGTTCATAATGTCGGAAATTGTGGCTTTTACTCTGTTTAATGTTTCGCATTTTGACATACTTGGCATTCAGTATGATGATGAGATGTTAAGGCGCATTTGCAGGGCATGGAAATGGTTATTTCGTTTAGGTTTTAAACTAATTCTGAAGAAACGTAAATATCAGAAAAATAACACCGAAGATATAAGAAAATAGGCAAATTCTACTACAATACAAGGCGAATTTGTTGGAACTCTATCACAGCCAAAAAATACAAAAGAGACACATATTAACCAAAGCGAATCAGAATAAAACGGCACCAAAAAAAAGGGCAGAGTATTTCGTGCATTGTTTAAAAATATCAAGTGGCTGATAGTGGCACTCTTATGGGAAACGTCCTGCATTTTTGTTGTTTGTTATCACTATTTTAATAACCACGTTTAGTGTATAAAGATTTCGAAATAGGTATAACATTCTCAGTCCTAATTGCTGATTGCATTTTGATATCATATTTGCTAATTGTTCAGTTTCCAACACATGAACTGTATTAGGGAAACATAATTGTCAAGAATATAACACGAAATAGCGTATTCACCCCAGCAAAATCACTAACATAAAATGTTATATACTTAGTGTTTCAACCTTTTAGGCCTTGCGCACAACTTATGTATCATCATAGTATTGTGGAATAGTCGAATTCACCACTATTATAAAAGTATTAGATTTTTTGAAAACTAAGGTCAATCTCTGTCGTGCTTAGTTCTGTCTTTAGTTGGTTTGGTTTTACATTTGTTGGTCATTTGTGCATTTGAATCTGCTCTTACACGTTTCGGGTTATCGTTTCGGCTTTCTACTTTTAATTCTTGAACACCATCATTCGAGTTGTAAATCGACAAATTGTGTATATTTTGTGCATCAAAATTGGAATCGTGGAATGTTTTATTACTTTATTGTTCTAATTTACTGATTAATAAATAGTTAAGGGAAACACATTAGTATTTAGCCTGATTGAAGTGACGGTAATGGCAAGAATATAACACGAAATAGCGTATTCAGCCCAGCAAAATCACTCACATAAAATGTTATATACTTAGTTTTTATAAATTTATTACCAGAAAATGTTATAGCTGCAAGTTTACTTCTTTCTAATGGAGGTGCCCAGTAACTCAACATAACATGAGATGACGGATACAATGCACCCTATAATAAACTAATTAATTTCTTTTAAAGTTATTTGCCGGTTTATATTAAAAATAACAATCCAAAGATACTAATATTAGATATAGTAAATTTATACTATGCTGTATACGACGCATTTCAAGGAGTTACCTCTCATCAGCAGCATAAAAACCGAAACATTTGGAAGACTAAAAACCAAACTTATATTAAACAAGAAGTACTCAACCAAAAATACCGAAATAGGAAGCCAAATTTCAGCTAAGGAGATCTACCATGTGCAATACAAGGGATTAACTTTGTACATTTTGTACTCTAAGTTCCAAAAGATAAATGTGCTGACGTGTTTTTTTATTTGATGTCGGACATCAATATCACTCTATCAAATAGAATATCCTATAAAGAATATACGAAAGAAATAAGATCGAACACAAAGTGTATTTGATCAAAACGGAAAAAATAAATAAATCTTTCAAAGCAGTAACATAGTGGAATAAATAATCTTACGAACACAAACCAGGAAAATCAAAGCGCAGTAAGACAAAGACTGACAAAATAAGAGAACAAAACCATGATGAGATGTTAAGGCGCATTTGCAGGGCATGGAAATGGTTATTTCGTTTAGGTTTTAAACTAATTCTGATGCAACTTATATATTAGAAAAATAACACCGAAGATATAAGAAAATAGGCAAATTCTACTAATTCTACTACAATACAAGGAGAATTTGTTGGAACTCTATCACAGCCAAAAAATACAAAAGAGACACATATTAACCAAAGCGAATCAGAATAAAACGGCACCAAAGAACTAAAGCCATTGCAATATGAGTAAGAACTACCATAACGGCTGCGTGAAATTGGTGTTTTAACATGTGCTGTTCTGTTAAATTGACAGTATTCCCCGGGCAGTATTTGTCATCTTAAAAATAAAGAAAATCAATATTTTCCAAAAATTCCGACGACTTCAAAAACATGAAGAAATGTTGACTTTCACCCGCAGAAAATCAATATTAGCGATATGTATTTTTCAAAGTATAATTCAGTCTTCAAATATGTAACTTAAATGTGAAAAGAATAAAAAGAGAAGAAATTCCAAGATGAACATACAAGAATCCAGACATAAAATTTGACACCATTTACAAGGATGACCTCGATAAATGATGTGCTATGTTACGAAAGAGGAACATCCTTAGACATTGTTTAGTATATGAGAGAAAGACTAGCCTAAAATACCGATGTTGCCACTGTAATGGCCCATGAGAACGCGAATTGGGAAGGCATTAGTAAAAGATACAATAACTGTTTCCTAATACACACAGATTAATTAGGTTTAAACCTAGACAATAACGTATACCGCACTTAGTTGAACAAAAGTGTCACTGAAATAAAATACCAATGTTAATTCTTCAACTTACCCCAAAAACGCCCAAAGTTATTCTTAAAATAATTAACAAAATATAACTTGTGTTAGCCGCCAGTGGTGTCAGCAGTGTAATCCCTGATCCTACTAATATACTGAAACCGAGTACACGTTTTCCTCCAAATCTGGTAGCAAGCCATCCTGCTGGTATTTGAGACACAAGATAGCCCCAGTAAAACGCTCCTAATATATATCCTTGAATTTTCGAATCCCAGGAAAATTGACCAGTCTACAAATATGTTGAACAATGTTTTAGCATGTTAAAAGCGAATCAAATAATGTTAATTTATAATACAAACGGGATCTTGAATGAAATCAAATGTGCACGCACTGGTTTGGAACAATTTTTGTACAGAAATGTTCCGGAATCTAGAAAATTTAATCTTTAGTTGTACAAATAAAGCAATATAATTGTTTTAACTAAGTCAATCGGCCTTTGCAATTAACACCGACCTTTTGAAATGGATATACTTTTTCCATACTTTTATCAAAATGTTACATTTGCTTTGATTTGCATATTGTTTCCTTTCAGTAAGGTAAGCAAACGGTGTAAAGCTTTTTAACAAATATAACAAATATATACATTGTAATACGGGAAAATACGACCCCCGTGTGGTATGATACCAAAAGAAATGTGGCTTCCTGTTATACCATAAGAAAATATTCCGTGGTCTCATGTTAAAAATGAAAATTTCCAATCCCATAGATTAAATTTAAGGCTAACTAAAAATTCTTATATTTAAAAATGTATTGTACAAACGCACTCAAGAAACATTATTAAAACTATATCATGTTCACAGGTATAATATAAACGTCTTTTGTTCATCTTCACTAACCGTAACCTCTGGCTCATTTATATAACACAGATGATATTCAAAATTTGAATAACATTGTACATAAAATCTTTGTAAAATACATGCTTGATTTTTTTAAATTCATATGAATTGGTATTTCTAAAAGTATAAAAATAAATCTCCTTGGGCTAACAACCTCGATGCTGATATATGCAATTTAGTTCTCGGAACGATAACAGTGCTACTATGAAAAAAAGAATGCAGTGATGTATGAATAATAACCAACGACAGTTGTAATGGGATTTCGTCCGATCCAACGGCGAGGGCCAGTTGTTAAGCTCAATTTTAATACGATTTTAAAGAATCAGCAAGAAAATAAACATTTAATGGCACCTTTATTTATCACTTAATAATAACATTTATTACTTGTAACATGGGACATTTAAAGAGTGCTAATCATAGCGCAATGATCATTGACATTGGTTAAAATATCATTAACCCTTATTTGCTGTATTGGCTGGACAAATTTTCATTCACTCTATGTCACTAATTTTTTAATCTTGAAGTCTTTCAACGATGACAAAAATGTTTAAAATCACATGCAATATAGTTCGATTTTATTTTTATGTGTGAATGGAATAGAGAATGAAAATGGGGAATGTGTCAAAGAGACAACAACCCGACCAAAGAGCAGAAAACAGCTCAAGGCTACAAATGGGTCTTCAACACAGCGAGAAAATCCCGCACCCGGAGGCGGGCTTCAGCTGGCCCCTAAACAATAATGTATAGTAGTTCAGCAAAATGGACGGCACACTAAACTCCGAAGCATAAATGAAATAAAACAACGACTAGAGGTTCCTGACTTGGGACAGGCGCAAAAATGCGATGGGATAAACATGTTTTGTGAGATCTAAACCCTCCCCCTATACCTCTAGCCAAAGTGGAATAAATAAATACACAGCGATATACACAGTAAAACTTTGTTAAAAAGATCCCCGACTCCGATGTTAAAAAAGGTAACAGAAGAAACTACAGAAAATGACAATGATCAATATTTATTAACAAAGGACTACTAGCAGTTACTGACATGCCAGCTCCTGACCTCAATTAAACTGATCGACAGATTATGTCTATATCATATAGAAAATCAGCCACAATATTGTTAATTTAAGTATATATTATATTAATAATTTGTTGGTAAGCAGTTCATATCATATTTAACATTATTCAATTACTATAATTTTTATAATATTATAAAATTGTAGTAACTTACATTATCATTTTCGTCGTGCCCAGATTGACTGAGTGAACATTCAGATGACCTACTGTCGTTTTGTAACGAGCAATTTATCAGTGGGCTTGTTTTGTTCACCATACATACTATAGCCACACTCATGTTGACAACAGAGGCATATGCTTGGACAACACCAAAGCATCCAAGGATAGCAATACAAAGCCTTGAAGATCCAAATAATGGAGCTGTAATTTAATATAACCAAGATATCATGGAAACTTTAAACCTGTATTTGTCAATTAAGCCGATTAAATGATATATAATGTTAATCACTTAAACAGATTTAGTTTTGCACTATTTTGAAATGATGGCTATCCTTACATGGTTTTGTCTGGTTTTTTGTCATTTTAATTTGTTTTCATCATTTGGCGTAATTTGCGACTTTCAACCTTTTAGGCCTTGCGCACAACTTATGTATCATCATAGTATTGTGGAATATTTATGACCACCGAGTCGAATTCACCACTATTATAAAAAATATTAGATTTTGTGAAAAATAAGGTGAATCTCTGTCGTGCTTAGCTCTGTCTTTAAATGTTATGGCTTTAAATTTGCTGGTCATTTGCGCATTTGAATTGCTGTTAAGCGTTTCGGATTATCGTTTTGGTTTTCTACTTTTCAACATTGAGCACCACTGAAGAGTTGTAAATCGACAAATTGTGTATATTTTGAGCATCCAAATTGGAGTGGTGGAATGTTTTATTACTTTCATTATTCTAATTGACCGATTGATAAATGGTTGGGGGTTATAAATTAGTATTCAGCATGATTGAACTGGTTGTAATGGCATTAATTATCAACAACAAATAATGCCTCAAGAAAACGTTTCACAGACAAGACATATATTGGAGAAGAGGTAATTTAAAGATATGTAAACAAACTAGCAACGACGACAAGAGGAAAGTAGCTAACATTTAGCAATTTGAACCCCCACAACAAAATTATATTATGTTCAACGGATGAGTAGGCATATTACCTTACTATTATATAAAGTAAGAAACTGATGATGCAACATCTAATATCTTTGTACAGAAAAAATGGTATTGAAAGTAATTCTCATGTATTAATTTGTAGTACTAAATTTTATATCCGTTTAAAGAAAAGAAGTTTGTTCGAGCATATTGTAGAATCAGCTGTCCTTGATAACCGTTTCACCTTAAACGGTAATTCCCATTAAATGGCTTCATATTTGTCATGGTTAGTCTGTCTCAAACAATTTTTACATAGTAGAAAAGTTATCGAAATAAATATTGTGACATAGCGGTTTTTCTGAACTAGCATATATCAGATACGTTTACTGTCAACATATGACAATCTGCAAAGGCAATACCATTCAACAGTGTAACCAATAAACCAAAATAGACATCAACAAGACTGGTTAAAATCCAAGTAAGATAAAACTGTTTTAAAAAAGGAAAAAATACTTACATTAGTTTTACAATATTGCATAAGTCTATTGTTACTGAATATGACATTAATGAAACCTTACGTGAAGAGGGTTCGTCCCTGGTTTGTTCCAAGTCTTTCATATTTGTTCTTGATGATCAATATTTGCGTTGTACCACACCACACTGAAATATTAAAACAATATTATAGCAGCAAGGGTTGTCAAAATATGATTCTTTGATACCAATTTTGATGCACAAGTTGTGCACATTTCGTCGATTTGCGACTCATCAGTTGTGCTCAAAGCCTAAAATGTTGAAAACCACAACAACATCCAAAAGGGTTGAGCAAATTCAAATATCAAAATGACCAAAAGGGGTAAAGCCAAACCATCTAAGGACAGAGTTATGCACGAGGGAGATACTCCATACTTTTCATAAATTGTACAATTTTGTAGAGTAAATTTTTAGTATCAAGCTGGGGATACCTTCGGAGTCCACCAAATTTTAGGTATGATCAAACATACTAAAACTCATTCCTTTTCTAAAGGAGAAACGATGTCAATGTGTACAAAATGGTTTAAATAAGTACATATCATTATCTCAATATTAAAGGTATTTTTATGCATGATAGTATACATTTGCACTAGGACTTTCACTTGTAAAACAAAACTGTCACTCTCGTTATAATTATTGACACAGAGAGCCGACAAAAACCTCTCTTTCCGTTTCGCCTATTGGAAACTTTCAGTTATACTATAAGAACCAAATACTGTTCTACCAAAATCTGGAGTTTCTTCAGTTTATTGGGATTTAGCAGCTTAAGAGTTAAAGAGCAGCTACCATCATAAACTAGTTGTTCTTATAGTAGGTGCTTCAATGTTTGAAATTATACATTTCAGATTTTACATGGGAATCTATGGTATGCACACTACAAAAGCATTACTATATCATTATCAATAAGTTGACCGCTAGATTGGTTTGACGGTAAATACTTTTGATAGCAGGTTAAAAATGTGTTTTAGCCGTACACCTCTTCAAGGCTAATCCTAAAATGTATATTTTACCCGGAAATTAATTTTTACATTTGAATGCTTGGTTTTTATATTCATTAAATGAATTGTATAATTACAATAATATGAATACTTACATGATTGGTAATGTAAAGAAAAACTAAATCTAGTTTACCTTGTTCAGGTCGTAGTATACCATGTATGTTAATAAAAGTTTTCTTCTTGGTCACGGATATCATATTACCAGTATTGAGAGAACAAAGAAAATGTTGTGTGATAATAAATATATTTAAACCACATAATCATCGTGCTGTAAATGTTCTAATTTTTAGCTTTTTGCCCTTGTATCCTTGTGTCTGTTGTAATGTATACAGTAGAGTCGCCCAATTTCGTTGACCCCGATCTTCGAGGATTATAGATGAACAAAAATAGTCATGGGCTCTACACATTGTTGACTGTAAATAAATGATTTACATAACATATATCATGGCAATAGACAAAAGTTAGCTGTTGCCACATGGTTGTTGTGATGTTCACTTTCAGCAAGAAATTTCAAAATCAAAATATAATAAAAAGACTATTGGCAACGAAAACCCCCGACTCCACAATCCAATTGAATTATAAGTTGACAAACGAATATTGAGATTTACAAGACACACTTACAAAGCATACTAAATTCAGTAAATTCCTAGTTCAAAAGAAGTAATTAAAGTAGAGAAAGAAAAACTTATTTGAATATCTATAACAATCATTTAATCAGAAATATAAATATCTGCATTATATAGGAATTTACCCATATAGATAGGAAATAAGATTCATTCATACGTCATGGTAGGATATACATAGAAATCCAGCTAACTCTATATGTACTGATGAAGTTTGACTACCTTTAGTATGATTTGTACATCTTTTTTGTAATTCAAGTAAGGAAATTTGCATAACAATGCAATCACAACCATTGTCTCTAAAATCCCTATGAAGCAACTGATTTTAAACATCTTATAACAGCAAATTAATGTTTCATTACCCATCTTATAACTTAGATGGCGTCTCCGTTTCTAAGCTTATCCGACATTCAAGAGCATGCGTGAGTTATCCTGACTTTCGACAAAGAGAATTACTGCTGTCATAAAACTGCTTAACCAGGGTTTTATCAGGGATAAGTTGGTTGACAGGTATAACAAAAACGTTTCTCAAATAAAAATGGACCTGTTTCAATGATGTTATCCCTTCCTCAAACCGGATTTGACATGGGAGCTTGGCGGGTGTCTTACAGGAAGCAGATACTGCTTACTATTCCGGAGCACCTACGTCTACCCCCGGTGTTTTGGTGGGGTCCATGTTGTTCATACGGTTTTAGTTTTTAATTGTAGTGAAATTATTGTTTTGGCCTTGTCTTAGTTGTTCTCCGGAGTTTGTCAGTTGCTTCGATTTTTCCCTCCTTCGAATATCCCTTTGGTATTTATTGACTTTACTTACTGAAGAAGTAAGGATATTTTCTCCTCACTTATTTGGGTTCTAGAGGCATTTTTTAAAAGTTGCCTAAAACGTACAAACTCCTCTGTAGCATTGCTCTCTAACGAATTGCTGATAATAACTAACAAATAAGTTCCTAACAATTTTTCTACATAACTGAATATTGCTTTAGGAGACAGTTTTAACACAAATTTGCCAAATTAATGTCTTAAAGACAGTTTTAAAAGTGAGGGACACTCAAAACCAAAAGGATTTTTTTCCTGTAAGTCATTTTATGTATCTCCTTTTATATGACAGGAGAATGGATTTTGTTCTGAGTGCCCTTCTTGGCAATATTTATGTTCCTTGACAGAAAAATACATTCATGACATTAATTGTTTACGATAAAAAGTAGGAATAAAAAGTAGATTAAATATTATTTAACAGTTAAACATATAGAATAAATATTACACAAATAACAATTGTAGCAGAACAAAGTTATTACGATAATACTTAATTAAAGAACTTTATAGGATTTCTTTTATATTTTTTTATTGACATTTTCACCATGCATGTATTTTGTATGTAAATAAAAATGCAACAAAAGCACAAGCAGACATATAGCACTCTGATAAAAAAAGGCTAAATTTAAACGTTCAATTAATTGTCAGAACATTTGTTGATTTATTTTAATAAAACTGTTATTTTAACTTTAAATGGCGATACTGATAAAATAAATTAACAGGAATATTATCAGGATAACGTACGAAGCAACCAAAAACAATGTATCTAAAGCTTTAGACATATCTACTCCGGACAAAACAACCGTTTCACGTTTTTCTTGGTCTTTTGGAATTACGCATTTCCTCCGTCTAGCAATGTTAATTAAGCACGTTCCAAATTTTCCAGGTTTATATCGTACATCGTAGTAAAACTTATTTGTTACAATAACAAAAATCACTGATATTCCACTGGAAATCATAATCATAATCATATCTATTAACAGAAAACACATCGGATTTGATGATGACGGAATTGATCCTGAAACAAGTGTTAGGAAAATGGCGTATGATAAAAGTACTGTGATAGCTAAAGATATACGCTCTCCTGATTCTACAGGTAGCAAAAATACTAGTGGATTTAACAAACACAGCAATAAAGTTGGCAAAATAATCATAGTAATGTAATATAATGGCTCTCTTTTCATTTCTATTTCAACAAGATACTTGTAGAAACCAACGTCATGTAGTTGCACGTGCGTCTTTGTCTTTATAATTTTCCAGTTTGAACTTTCTGTGTAAAAATCCAAATTTATTTCATCAAGCAAAGAACTGTATTTGTAAACAGTAGCCCCTGAACTCCACGAATGAAACTCCAGTGTACACTTTTGTGTGTCTAGAGGGAATTTCGAAATATCCGTTTTACATTTTGCTTCAAAAACCTGACCAGGTGAAAATTGGACTTGGCCGTTTGAAAGTAAATATGTCCGAAACCAGGAGTTTAAACCGACAGGTTCAAGTTCTTCTGCATTGTTAATAAGATAGATCCATGGTATCCAAATTTCAGCGGAATCTACCTCTAGAAACGTCTTATTGCCGTAAGAAGAAGGTGTCCAAGAAAGAGAGACATCCGTCCAGTTAATAAACAAGCCTCCAGTCAGTACGATTGTCTCTTCAACTTCGCGAAAATCTGTAATAGATAACAGGAAAAACGAAAATCCCATTTCAATTGGTTTTGAATGATCAGAGATAGGAATTATGTTCTTTCTATATCCCGTAAACAGATCATCATATAATTTCTTTACATCGTTGTAAGTTTGTCCTTTTACTAACTGTAATAGTTGTACGAGGAATAATAAGTTACAAACAGGTATTAAACGAACCATTTTACTAGTCCTAAGAATATATTCTATAATCAGCTTGTTGTGAAAGAACTCAACACAAAAGTTTATTCAGCCGTGTAGGTCGTCCAATTATTTATAATAACAATCACCAATCATTCTATATAACGACCCGTTAGAAATGATCGAATAATGAGATTAAAAGCTCACGCTTACGGATAAAAAGTTATTATGAAGGATCAAGTTTCATTTATTTTTTATCAAACACATACCTGTTGATTTTGTGAATAAAAAAGAAAAGAAACTGTCGTTCGATTTTCATTTGTGCTTCTCCATGGAATTGACATTTTTGTAAGATATTTGTTGTGTTTTAAATATTGGTATATTAAATTTTACTTATTTCAGAAAGAAATTTTGTTATACTGACATGAATAATGTTTTTTCTAAAACTTTGAATAGGTATTGTACATAATAACATTACAAATGCTACAAATAACATTTTCTTTTCAAAAACCTGATCATTTTGAAGATTTTTCGGGAGATTATTGACAAAACTCATCCCAAACATGCTCTTACGGGGCTACGTCTAGAGATAAAGGCGAACACTGGAGTGATTGCATTGTTTAAGAACTCCCCTGATGTTCGAGTGGTATGCAGACACACGCTATCTTGTTGATAAAACAAATACGGATAGTTATGAAACATTGGCTGGACATGAGCTGCTAAAATATCATATCTGTATCTGTGTGCATTGAGATTATTGTCACAAAAGGGTAATGCAGTATGATGACAGAATGATACCGCTGCCCAGATCATGACAATGCCACAACCCCTTTATCCTCCAAACAAATGACATTTCAGATTTTCCATTTACAGATACAGTTCCGCCACACCCAAAATAACTTTTTTTAAGTGTTATCGACTTGCTGCAAAATTCCGGTTTTCAACTTCAGTAATTTTTTTTTGTCGCTTAATTGACCACTAAATTTAAAGTTTACGAAAAACAAATCTTTAACGGGTTCATTAATTAGAACAATCGGAATCACGACCTGAAAATAACTTTTGGTAAAACAAATATATAATTTCTATATTAGAATGTAATCCAATAGGTTAAAAAGAAATCATGCTCATGAGTCAACGAATCTAAATACGTTTACTCATATGAGGCAGACTTCCTTGACGGCCTTCTTAAGGAAAAACAGAAGAAGTTAGCCCGTACCTTTAATTTCAGCTCCGCTACATAGATGATGTTTTATCACTCAACAATTCACGTTTTGGGAATTCTCATCTATCCCAATCAGCTCGAAATTAAGGATACCACAGACACTGCGAAGTCTGCATCTTATCTTGACCTTCACCTCGAAATTGACACCAGAGGAAGGTTGAATACAAAACTTTACGACAAAAGGGATGACTTTGACTTTAAAATCGTCAACTTCTCATTTTTGAGCGGCAATATTCCAGAAGCGCCGGCGTATGGAGTATATATTTCACAACTCATACGTTAGTCCAGAGCTTGTGACATATACATTGACTTCCTGGACAGAGCCCGGGTCCTGACAGAAAAGTTGCTCAGACAAGGGTACGTTGCTCCTAAACTGAAGTCATCCTTATTAAAGTTTTATGTGCGTTATCATGGTTGACAGGTATGAAAAAAACCGTACAACTTTGAAAATGGACCTGTTCCATTGATATTATCCCTTCCTAATACCGGATTTGACATGGGCAGCATTGCAGGTGTCCTGCAGGAAGCAGAGACTGCTTACTCTTCCGGAGCACCCGGGTCTATCCCCAGTTTTTTGGTGGGGTCCATGTTGTTCATATGTTTTTAATGGTAGTGCATGTATTGTTTTGGTCTTGTCTTCGTTGTTCTCCGTAGTTTGTCAGTTGATACGATTTTTCTTTCCTTCGGATATCTCTTTGGTATTTCTTGACTTTACTTCTTATATTGTTGGGCATATATAGGATCACAAGCTAACAGCTGGTTTGGTTGTACACCTGCTTTCCTTTGACGGAATGAAAAAGATATGGAGACTGCAATCCTACTAGAATAGAAAAGATTGTCAAGATAGAAGTTAATGGGTTTACAGGAGTAAAACTGTCTAAATGTAAGTCTTCTACGTAAGTCCATCAGCTAAAGACAAGCATCAAAACTGGTATCAAAGAATTTATCAATATATAAAACAGCACCTGAAAAGAAATGAACAAACCCAGGATAGTCTCAATTGGTACGGATACATAGCATTTGCTAAATGGTACCTTAACCTCTGTATTTTTATTGTGATCCTGTTGTTTGCAGTATAAAAGCAAAGAAAGTATCGTGCAGCTAAAACTGTAAACTATTTTGTACAGTACTTCATGTAAACATTATGATTAACATTTGCCGTTTTCACTGAAAAATTAGTGAATGATGACTGCTGGTTGATACTGTAACACTATTAGACATACTCGTCAGAAATCAACCTCCATAAAGAGTTTAATGGCACAGGTATATCATCATCTGGAGTATTAGTGAAATGATACAAAAAGTAATGGTTTTTGGCTTTTTTAATATTTGGGTCTTGAGCACAACTGAGCAGTAATTTGAAAAATAGCAGTTGATCAACATTAATATCAACATGCACATGACAAAAGTTGAAGCAAGGGAGTGCTTTACCTATTGTCATATGTAGATCATAAGTTGAAACATCAAAATAGTTGCCATATTTGCAACACCCTTTTCAAACTTGCATCTTATCAGTATGAAAAATTTCCTTTGATATAAATGGATTTTTGAGAAAAATGATTTTAGATGCAGATGAATAAATTGAAACTTCAGATTAATTTCACGGTGTTTGATAATATTCTTTAATCACAATTTTTCCGTTTGCTGGAATACTTTTAATGACCTTAACATCTTTTAACTTCAGTCAATGTTTCCATGGATTTATCGTTGTTGGTTGTTTATAAATAAAAATCTGGAATAATGATTATATTACATCTGTAATAATTGCTCCTACTTTGTATTTGAACTTATTTTGTGTAAATATTGATACACCGATGAACAGAAAATTAAAATTTCCTGTTCAATTCATTTATAGACTGCATTAATGATGTGTTGTTTAGATAACTATAGTTAAAATTGATTCTGTCAAAACGAATTGAGACCAATTTGTATTTACTCATCTTTTTAATTATTTTAACATTTTCAGCATCATCAATGATGTTTTCCTTATGTTTGTTCGTTAACATAATTTATGCCAATCCAAACAGCCTTTAAAAGTGGGACCTACGATCGACGACTCACATCGTTAAAAACGTTGGACGAAATTAAGAGCTTTTGTTTGATACCCTTCTCAGTGATTTTTTAAACCATTTTGTAAAATAAAATTTAAGACGTCGCCACCTTTGTTATCATAAGGAATTTATCAAACAAATTTTTTCTTCCATACATTTTACAAATATGTTGTTTTTCGATTTTTTTGTATTGTGGATAGAATAAAAAGACATCGATACTTTGCGTGTGATTATTTTCATAAATTTCATGACATGATATGCAAGTTAAAACACAATGGCCAGACAAGTAAACAGAAAAGAGATGTTTCAAACCGTAGAAGAATCAGAAGTTGCCGACAGTTGAACTTAATTTTTTTTATCTCTTTCAAAACAGTCCAAATTGAAGTAATGCTATAGAATCATGAAAAAGGGGCACATGTCTAAATTTGAATAGATTAGAATGTTCCTTAAAACTTGGGCAACATTTTCAAATAATGTTAGGTAAAGGTAATTCTTTTGGCCAAGTGAGATTTACATTTTGTTTATTTAGCAATTAATGACATACCTGTGATCTGCATTAGACTTTTTTCTGTTTTAAACTAATTTAGCTACTGTGAAATAAAACTAAATATAAAATCTTAATAAGGGTTGTTAGACCTTACATGATACTACACTACGCTTAGTCTACTTACATTGGTATTTGTAATATAATCAGCACACCTATTTGTAATTATAAATCTTGACAAAAAATCAATGGAATAGAATGTTCTGTATTCTTATCAGAACATGGGGGCCGTTGAACAATGATTTTTAATCAGAAATAAAAAAAGAAGCAGTCCACAGCATTTTTAGATAAATGATATTAGCGTAGGAATCCATGTGCTGGAGAATTGGAGCTGTGTTAAAGACTAAAATTTAGCCGAATGTTTTTATATTTCGGAGATACGTTTTGGAATTATAAGTAATAAAAGTTCTTTTTATGGAATTCACCCGTATGTAAGCCAGACCAACTCACTTACAAACTGACAGCATTCCTTGAAAACAACCTTTATTACTTGTATAATGGTCTGATTTCGATGTACTGCTTTAATATTTACAGTATGACGTCTATAGTTACCTATCGTTACAGCTTTGTTATCTATTTTGAAGTTTCCTCTTCATTCTCGTCGTGGTCGTGATAAGGGTTGCTAAATGAATTGGCATTGTTCTTTAGATTGTTTTCGGGGGTTCTTATCACTAAATGTTACTGTAAAGTCTTCCATTGCCCATGGTTGTAATTCACTAGTGCTAAAAATGGGATAAATTACAATACTTAAAACAAGAATCGCTGCTGTTATATAACACCTTTTGCCATTCCAATCTGGTGTGGGCCTGAAAGGAAAAGTGATGACAAATAAGTATAATGTGTAATTATTTTTTTCATTACTATTTGCTGACATCGATTAATCATTTCAGTCTCTATATATATGGCCCCGATAGATTAGTTCAACATGCAGAAAATATATGTTTAACTTCTAATGACAAACTTTGTTGCAATTTTGATGCATTGAATGTGCATTTAACGTTTATTTTTCTTGCACATTATTCGAATCTGATATTAATGTCTTTTTTCAGCTGCAAGTTCAATATACACAGAGAAAGAAAGGGAACACGCTTTTATTGATGTCCTGCATCTTGAAAAAAATCACTGTGATGTATTCAACGATGCCCCAAAATCTCACACCACACTTCAAGGTCAAGAGAACCAGCAGACTCATTTGTTTCATTTTAGTACTGTAATAGCCATCTACCAACGTCCAAAATTCTGATTATATATACTACATTTTTAATTTATTCCTCTAAGTAAAGGAACATCCATTTGTCTTTCTTGTTCAGTTGAAATGTTTACAAACATGACAAATAACCGTCAAGCTAAAAAAAACGTGCAGCGTTGAATGTTAGATGTAATCAAATAGGTTAAAAAGAAATCATGCTCATGAGTACTCCGAAAAAATCAACGAATCTAAATACTTTTTTTTGTCTTTCTCCATAAAAAAGTTAACATTTTTATCATAATTATACCACAAAATGTTCATATTTTATTTATTAAACATGAAGATGCTTTTTTTTAGACAAAACTTTTATGTTATGTCATTCTTTATTTTTTTAAATCAAAAGTTCGTTAATAAATCACCATTTGATTTTTATTAGGTGTCAATGAAGTTTTTTTTTCGTCTCAACGTTACGAGTACAAGACACACCGAAGGTGGACAAAATATTGACGGTATTACAATCTAATTTTAACGGTGTTAGGTTAGTGTTGAATCGTAAATCGACGAAATGTGCACATCTTGTGCATCAATTGTGATATCAAAGAACTGTATTTATCATGTTTATGTATCCTATAATTATAGTAAAATATAAACGTATTAAGAGTTTAAATACATGTATATGAACATTCTTCTTGTTTTTGAATACTCCCCGTTCTAATTTTATTTTGTAATAGATGATACCCAGTCAAAGAAATCTGTACCTAAATTTAGCTACTCCTTTTATTTCATAGAGTTTTTATTATAAGGTTTTCCAATGGTTTTAGTATATTTGATCAAGGCTCATCCTGATATGTGCAAATTACCCGAAAATTTGAAGTTTGGTTTGTATATTTATATTTATCAACTGCATTGTGTTATAATAGGAATATGATACTTACGTGATTTGTAATATATAGATAATCATGGTTACAGTGTCCAGACCGTAGTTTACATGTATAATGATATATTTGCTTCTTGCTCATGGATATTATGTTTTGACAGAAGAAAGAGAAATGTAATATCACAATAAAACTAATCTGGTGTGAAAGCTTAACTTTTTTCTTTCAGATTCAAGAGCGAACAAGGCATGTACTTTCAAATTTTAGAGGGATTGATTAAAATCAAGCATAAAACTGTCTGTGAAGTGGATCACTATTACCTTTTCCTGTTACAGTGCTAAAAACGTCGATAGAAAAAAGTCACCAGCAGATAAATGTTGAGGCATGAAACAAATAAAGATATAAATTCTCTTAAGTAGCGTTTTAGAGTATCCTTCCTACAATAGTATATTTTTTAAAAAAAAAATATACGGTGTCGGTCTTTAACCTAATGACCGGGAATCAGATTATACACGTATGTGAAAATGAGGAAATAATATCCACGTGTTTGAGTGCAATTGGGTTTATTTAATTATTATTATGCAACTTCAAGGTGTGCATGGATATTATTATAGCCATCGTTAAGAGAATAACGAGGAATGTACTATGATAACATATACATCTAAATTACATAATTTTTCGTGATTAAAAATATTCTAATTTAAAAGTTTTTGTCCTTGAAGCTATTCAATGCCTGTGAATTCTCCTATATTCGTTGACTCTGATCTTCGTGCATGAGAAATGATCAAAATTGAAGGGGTTTTTTTACATAAAAACAGATGTCGCCCTCTTTTCTTCTGTTTTTTATTCTTAATTTTAATAGAAGTATGGTACATGCATTGGAATACATTACAGTGTGATGAGGTATATATACGTACATCTTGACAAGTTAATGTAACAATTTGTTATGTGAATCCAATGCAGAAAAAAATGTATCTTGCAAAACTGACACGGTACAAAGCAATTATGTCAGGATTTGTTTCGTTCCGATGTAAACTGCAGGAGAATTTATGTCTACAATTTACACCCATGTAAAAATGACAATGTCCTTGTTTTGCTGTGGGAAAAACTGAAAAATCAACCCTATCAGAAATCATGGAAGGGCTTATAGACATAACTATTCGTGGGTTCTTCGATTTGTAGACTGTAAGTTAATAAATTTATTATACGACTGATATAATGGCAATATAAAAATCATCAGTTGTTCCCCTGATGTTTACCTTTAGGAAGAAAAATAAATCAAAATCAAAATATAATACGAAAATTAAAGGCCACTGGAAACTGTTACCAGACCCCAAAAGATAAATTGTAAGTTGACAAATAATTACAATTTATTAAATTTCAAAAGACAAAATTAAAATCCACAACTCCATGTTCAAAAGAATCCATACTTATTTTATAAAAAAAACCGCTATTATCGAACTAGATCCAGGTATCTACCAGGAATGCCTAGCTTGAATTTGACTTTTTCACGTTAACATCTAGATCCAGTATACATCTATCAACACTTCCCAAATCGACAAGTTCCGAGGAGAATAACACCCATAAGCAACTTACCTTGAAATGTCGTCACAATATTGATGCCTATGATTCAATTAAACTTCCAGAACCCTTTTTCTATACAACATTAACCTTTTTCCTCAGAAAGTTAAACATTTTTTGCCAGTGTCTCCTGTTTTACCAAGTAATTGCTGTAGCATTTGATGGTAATTATTTTTGGAACCAGATTTTTTGTTAGAAATAGATGCAATACTTTTGTCAAGCTCATTGCATTAAAAATATTTACGTGTATTGAAATTGAGCTCGGCCACTAACTTGGAATATAAGGTAGGGTTTAGCTCACTTCAACTAGTTTGATCTCGCCAATTTTTGCCTTTCCAAAGTCAATAAACTGTATTTTTAATGATTCATACGTGAAATATTGAGATTAGTTAGGACTTACTTTTATATGTATTTTCGGAGAAAATTTAATTACATATTATGTATTGTAGTATTATGTGTTATGGGTTTTTATTTTGGTTTTCGTTGAAAACACAAGATTAGGTCCACTTTGTACATTCCGTATTACGTTAGCCCTGTCTTAAGGGATGCGTTTTGAGGTAGCTTGTCTGATGTTGTCTATAAAGTAAAATACATTGTACGTACCTTCATATGATTAATATTAATGATACAGCTGTCACGTGTTCAATTATAAATTATACTCATATGAAGCGGACACCATTCAAGGGTTACTACGTGAAAAACAAACAGAAACTAGCCCAATCCTTTAATTGATTTTAATGATATTAAAATAATTTTTGCAATTCACTTTTCGTTATACAGATGACGTGTTGTCGTTAAATAACGACAAATTCCAAGACATTCTACATCTAATCGACCCCAGTGAATACTAAAGATACACCAAAGTCCGCTTCATATTTGGATTTGTTTCTTGAAATAGACAATGAGGGACATTTGAAGACAAAGCTTTATGACAAACGTGATGACTTCAACTTTCCTATTGTTAATTTTTCGTTCTTGAGTAGCATTATACCAGCAGGGAACAGGAACTGTTTACCCTTCCCGAGCACCTGGGTTCACTCCTGGTTTTTATAGGAGTTCGTGTTATTCATTGTTTTTTAGTTTTCTGTGTTTATTTGGTGTGCTTGTGGTTGTTCATTTGTCTTTCCGGGTTTTGTCTGTCCAATGGATTACGTTTTTTTATTGCTCCTTAGGTATATTTGTCCTTTATATTTATACTAAACACTTCGAATATGTAATCTTTGATTTTAATGATATTAAAATAATTTGTGCAATGAAATAATAATTAAAGAATAACTTATTTACCATTTCATTCTATATCTTATCATTTTCCAGATTTGTGATATTCTATCAAATATTCGGGATAAACTTGATCAAACGTAAATATTACAAATATGTTAGGATTATGAATATTGTCAACGCAAGAGTCAAAAAGTTCAAATGGATCCTGCGGGTTTCTTGGAGGAGGTCGAACGAACGTTGTTTGTCCAACGGTATAATCTCCTGCCAGTACACGGACAACAAACATGTGTCTCTTCTGTCCGAAATCTGTGTAGCTATCTGCTGTTTGTGCCATCTTAGCAAAATAACTACCTTTTCCGTATTTGTGCCCTGTTTTACTCCCACTAAACCTAAAATCAAATCCCTGTCTGCAAATGGCGTCAACTATTCCTTCATTCGTACCATGAAATAGTTGTACTTCTGCAACATTACCTACTGGCCTTTTCCTTCTCATTTTTTCACGTTTACTGTAATTAGAATACAGAACAAATAGGGTGGTTTATTTTAAGAATATCTTGAACATCTTCATTAAATTTACAGATAAATAGGATATAGTCTGAAATTCTTATTTTTTTTCATTTTTTGCAGGTAAATTTACTAACCATATTAGACTACTACTTGTATGATTTGTCTGTTTACTTTCATATAAAAATAATCAAAGTAATAAAATTTGCATGACAATTAAACAGAAATACAATTGTTTGTCCTGAAATCCTGATGACATAATTGACCTTAACGGGTATGTTTTTACACGATACTTTCCTGCTGAAATGAAAAATTACGCTTTTGATTTTATTCGCAGAATAATCCATCATACAAAATTATTTTTGTTAAAATAATATGATTAATCTATTGCCAGGAACATACTAAATCGCAAACTTAAGTTTTACATGTATCACACGATGTAAAACTGAAATATGTGTACCAAAATTGATGAAGCCAGAGAAAGGGGGAATTACTCATGTACACAAGATACTACCTGACAAAATTCATCCACAGCTCTCCATTTTCTATTCTTTTAACTGATTTGACAGTGAATGATTTCGGCATGGTGTTGAAAAACAATCTTTTTATCTGGTCTGTTTCAGAACTTGACGGTGGGCATATAGTCTAAAGAGAAAGGAAACATTTGAAATAAATAAATTTTTGAACTAAATAAATTTTTGAACTCTTCTCCTGTGTTAGTACAGACGTGTTCTTGATGGAATTATTTGGAATATTACTAATAGAACATTTTGAATATTACAGGGCTGTTTGTGTCTCGGTGAAACATGTTCGTTACCTAAAAATCACATTTATGCAAAATAACAAAAAACACCATGAAATCTAATTTAAATACAAGGTTATAAGTTCTGTATTTTCTCTATATTGCCACACTAGTAATTTTCTAAACACAAGCTGCTTTTAGTGATGACAGTAGTATCCCGATATTTTCTGTTTACTTTTAGATACACTTGAAAAATCTGCCCGACATTGTACGAGTTCCAAGAACATGCTTTTTTACCCCATGTTTAACTATGGACCAAAATCACTGAAAATTCCAAAACCAAATAACACCAAAATAAACACATACTTTGGAAATCTTATCCCATACTTACGATGTGCAGCAATTCTTTAAGAAAATAAAAAAATTGCAAACATAAAAATGAATCAGTTCAAAAAACATATATATCAAAATTTTAAATTCGAACATCCCTTTGGACTTCTGGATCAAAAACCAAAATTTCAAACCACATATAGAATACAAAACAGGTTTTCTATACGAGTCTCAAGTAAAAACATGAAGAAGTTTAAAGTTCGAGTTCACGTTATACGCCAGAAAGATCTTAACGACAGTATAGCCGTTTATTTAAAAGTATGAATATAAAAATTAGGCGAGCGCTAGTGGGAGCATATTGGTCATTTAGAAAAGTCTTTGTTTAATGGGGACAGCCATTTTGCAATCCGAAGTGAATTTATTTGTTAAAGCGAATATGGTCATATTGTGCTACATACTAAGGCTAGAAAAAGTTTCGTTCGCCGGAAACGGAAGTAATTAAAGTAAGGGAAATAACTTGCTTCAAATTATAATTTTAGAGTCAGAATCGTGATACCGGAAATGAGTTTCTTGAACGGGCTATATGCTGTGATCACATCATTGGTCACGCATATTATTACATAAAGTATATATTTGAAAATAGTGTCATGGCTAGTCTGTATTAATTAGTTATTGTATCTCATTTTATAATATAAAACTTAATTGATACCATTAATGACATAGCATGTAATTACCAAATTAAAATGGCCGCTTATATCATCATCCTTTCTCCTCCTGTCAAAGGTCCATGATGTTGGAATGTAAGATACAGGATTCTGGGCCAAAGGTGCAGGTACAACCAATGACCTTGATGTTGTCTTCATTCTTCCTGTGTCAGCTGATCTAAGGGTAAAAACGATACGAAGCTACCAAATATTTTTCTCGCCATAATACTTTTTTATAAAAATTCGTGTCGTCAATGTTTTTTGTTTGTTTTGTTTTCGTCTTTTCTTTTTTTCTTCTTTTTTGTTGTTGTTGTTTTTTTTTTTCGTTTTTATCGTTCTAGTACTCTCTTTAGTACTTTTTCTGTATTAGTTTTTGCCTTTTGGTTTGTACCATATGTATATATAGTCTTATCCATACATTTTCTAAAAATACCTTGTCTTCCTTCTTTCGATTTCGTCATTGTCAACAAACAATGGTCGTCTACGAACCGCCCTTTCTGTTTTGTGGACAACATTTTTCTGTACCATTCTTTGGAAATCCATAATGTAGTCATGCCCTCTGGTCTTAAACTTCATCTGTCCGCATGGATTTTCTTGATAATTCATCTCTAGACTGTCACTGTCCAACATCGCAGCGTAACCAGTGACATTCTAAGAGGAGCATATATTTAGTTTATATTAAATTAACAAATTATCACGAAAATAAATTTAAACTCTTTTTTCTGATTAAATAAAAAACAATTCACATTTTTATACGGTTCTTATACACGTATAATTAATAACTGAAATTACAATAATTAGAACCTGCCTTGCTCATTTTTGAAAAGCATTTAACCCTGAGATCTCACAGCTAGAAATCTAAGCATTCATTAATACGCACTCAATATTTTAGAACACATTCAAGCTTAAGATTCCAAAAAAAAAAAACAAACATTAAGGATTCTGTGGATACTCTAAAATGTAGGTTTCTATTGATAAACCTTTTCACCATAAACAATCCATTTCTCTGTCTGATCTTCCCAGTACCACCTAAATTCAGTGGCTAACGGCTGGAATTTCTGGACAGCAGAAGATTCAGTTGATAATCTCCTAATGTCACAGACAGTACCCCGTTTTCTTGCCGTCATCTGGTCAAAATTCACATGCATCTTTGTTTGTCTACTGCAAAAGAGAAAAGTGCGTGACTGTATAATTATTCATACTTTAGCGCCAGTTATTGTCTTTCTTGATATTAGCATAGGATTTTGAATATCATTTAAGAATTCTTAGATATAGTTCGGGGAGAAAAAACCAATTATCACTAATAAAGCAAAGAATAAAAAAAAATGTATCATACAACACAGAAAACGAATGAAAGTATAGATTCGATTAATTACGGAAGTAGGCGAGAAAAATAACTTGAATATGAAACATTTTTAGTGAGAGAAAAAGATATGATGAAGAAAGAAAAAAATATGTCGGTTCATCTCCCAAGGGATTATACTATAAAAATTTACCAATATGTAGGCTTGTTCTGAACTTTCTTTTGGTTGTTCCTTTCTCCAAAAGTTGACATTTTGGAGATTATATACATATTGAGTGTATATTGGTTTAATAAAACTTCACACATATTTTTGAGATCCAAAAACTGTTTGGTATTTTTGTGTTTTCAAAATGTTTTGCAAAAATTTCATTTGTATTGTAAAGCCTAATTTTAAAAGTATTTTGGAAGATGTCTGAAAACTGCTATTTTTTTATTTCGGGGAAAAGGGGGGGGGGGGGGGGGGGGGGTAAAGGTTAATTTCTAAAGAATAAGCCCCCTTGATTTGGGTATGTATATGATTAAATTGTTATTTATAATATTTAACTTCTGCAGATAATTACTGACAGGACGATTGGCATCTTCAAATACTTACCCAAATTTAATGTGACAGGCACTATTATAAATATCACAGTATTTTTCTTCTACTTCTGTATTTGCAGTTCCCAAAAAATCTGTCCAGTATCCATCTGTATTCTTAAATTGCCATTGATACATAGAGTTCTTATGATTTAGATTGCACTTGTCTTCATAACGACATTTTCCTCGTAAATGATAGATGCAAATAAGAACTGATTTGCTTTCATCTTGGTCATCTATGTCGAAGGTTTCTGCACTTAGAGGTAATGACAAAGCTGACATCCTAGTAGCTAGACAAGGATTAGACCTTGATCTATAATTGGTAGAAAGCATAAGTTTTCAGTATAGGTTTTGTATAATGACTTTCTGTTAAAGTGGAAAAATCATAGTTATCGCACGAGGGTGTAGTGTGTCAGTGTCATATCAACTTATCGGGGTTGACACGGTGGTATGATGTTCCCAATTCCTTAAACTTTTCGCTCTTTCCCCCAATTCCCTAATTTTTCCCTCAATTTCCGCTCCAAAAAAATTAGTCGTTCTTTTTCCAATTCCAATTATATTTATATTATAGTTGCTTATGACGAGGGTATTATCATGAAATATATACTGTCGAAGGGACAGTAGTATTGACTGAAACACAGATAATGACCGAGACGCAGGGGAGGGCTTTATCGGTGTTGATATCAATACTACTGTCCAGAGGGCTGTCTATGTTCAAGATAATGCTATCTGTATTAGTGAATATTATATTTATTTCATTGAATTGAAGTAAACCATGGTTTTTTGTGTAGACGTTTGTTCTGAGAATATATTAAAAAGATATTTAATTCAAGATTTTAGGCTTGAATAAATATGAATCGCTTGTGTGTTTTTAAAAGGGGGCATAACTCTAAAGGCAACAAAGGGCATTATCACTTGATAATTACCAGTCATTACCACACGGTATTGACCGGTACAAGCATTACCTTTGAATAATGAATGACACATGATCACTTTTTATCCAATGGGGATACGGAAATTTTATCTGATATGAAATAATATATATTATATGCGCCTTCGACAGAATGTTGTGAAAATATCGTTATTAAAACAGGCATGAACAGTCGTAGTTCACTTCGTCTCTCAAAGGCTGTATTTTAAGACATCCCAGGTTCGAATACTGCTATGATCATTAAAAATTGCAGAAAGAAATTTTAAATGTTTAATAATTTTTTCTGCATTAATAATCAGACAATAGATAACAAGAAAAATAAATGGAAATGGTGAGCTGTCAAAAGGGGCATAAAACGACTAAAATGTATGAAATACACATGTCGAACAAAACCAAATATAAAATGGTGGGTGTAGATCACTTATATATAATAATGAACTCATATTATGAGTCAGTCTTTGTCATATCAAGTACTTTACATACCACTTCTTAATAATCAGACCAAATTGTCGTAGAAGAAAGAAAGAAAGTGTTGCCGGGTGATCTAAACCGGACCACCCCTACAAAAACAAAAGAGGTGGGATGTTAAGTACTTGATATGACAAGAGTTCACAGACTATATGAAAATCCCCTTATTGCAGAAAAATGAACATATTAAGCAAGGCAAAAATAAAAAGACTGACTCATATGAGTGACAGCTCAGATTCATTATTATATTTAATTGTTCTTTTGATAGTAAATAGTAACAAAGTTAGAAGCTTTTTCGTACTACATAATTAAACAGGTTGTCTTAATTACCTATTCATTCTCTGAAGTTTAGAAAAAGGACCTCCCTTTTCTTTTCCTGTTGATTTTGATTCCTCGCATTCACTATCGACATCTTCTTGATTCTTGGCGAAACAAGTCCGCACATCAGCAAGAATGTCCTTTGGGCATCGCTTTGTGTTAACACCAAACCTTTCCAATAGATCTTGCCAAAAATATATTATCTATATATTAAGTATTTCATGAAAAGCAAAAGTAAATGTTTCAATCAAGAGGACTTCTTGTACAATTAATATTTATGCATAAAATTGACGTGTCAACAAGGATGTATTATGTTTTCTTAGAGATGCTTAGGGAAACAATAGAGGACGCCAAAGTAAACAACATGTTATGTTCGTTTGCCAGTGCGTAACGCAATTTTCAACGATACTGGCCTCGGTCATTGCCGCCAGTATTTTGTTGTATCCAGAGACAACAGCTTACATTTCGAAAGAAAGCAACAAGCCTTCGTTATGAAACGTACCTCTGCATGAACTAGATTCGAACTCCAAAATCAGGCGTATGTTCGGGGTTGTTTTACCATTATTGTCTGTTTGCAATTTATTACAAGGGAATACACGAGACTGGCACCTATAATAGTTTACATGTATTGAAATTGACGTTCTTTATGGATTGTCTTTACAGCCTCAGTCGTAAATCGATGGCAACATATGTTTGTTTGTTTGTTTAGTTGGGGTTTTACGCCGTTTTCAGCACATTTGGCTATTTCGCGGTGGCCAGTTTTATTAGTGGAGGAAACCGGAGTACCCAGAGAGAATCACCGACCTTCGGTAGGAAAATTGGCAATCCTTGTCAATTTAGATCGGAGTCACAACCCAAATGTTGACAGGCTAGTGATCATTAGTAGTCATGACGAACTACCTAGACCACTCGGCCACCGAGGCCCGGCAACACATGTTATTTCTTTATAATAAAACAAGGAAAATAATCTATATTCATAAATAGTACTACCTTTCACTCGTTGATTTAAAATATCATGACTATTTCTACATCGGCGTCCAAACTGGCACCCTTTGGTTACATGGAGCTTACAAAGATGTAATTGTGGACAATCATCTGAACTGTCTTTCTTACAGCCGTTTGGTTCATTATAGAACTTGCAAACTACAGGTAGTGTAACTTTGCAACGATTTTTTGGATTTCTGAACAAATTTCTCAATTGTTGAATGTCCAGTCCGTCTAAATAATTTTCCTCCAGTAATTTTTTATTATGGGCTGTCGTCAGGTCATGACCAAAGTTACACTTTGTCTTGTTCAGTTTACAAGAGTTTGACAAGAGATAAAATTTGCATATATGTAATTTATTGCACAAGTTGCTCTCACAATTTCTGCCTTTGCCACAGTGCTTTGGACAAAGTTCAAGAACTGTCTTCGGTCGTATAATTTTAGAATCTTCAACTTCTTCTATGTAAAAGTTTTCAGAAAAAGAATTAAACAGCGGTAAAAATGATGATCTAAAACTTCTTCCCAAACGACTTTCAATTTCATTCTTCAGTCTGTTATGAGTTTCAAAGCGATTTTCATCTTCACACAGATGTTGAATTGCAGCTTTTATGATGGGAATGTCATATTTCTTTAAAGGTTTCCCTGACGTCATTCTGAATTCTTTCTATAATAGCTACAAAAGATAAACTTTATATGTTTAAAAGACATTTGAAATAAATATATAAAGTATGAATCTGAAAAACAGAGCCACTGAAAAATACTGCAGTTGATCCTGCTATCTAAATAATGTATCGCCCAGCCAATCTTATCATTTCTACCTAGCGGGCACCTCGATTGTAATCATAATGAATTGGCTTTATAGTGTGTTTTTATAACAGAGTGTCAGGATGTATATAACTGGGGTGGAGGTACCCATAAAATCGATTTAACTCCAACAACAATAAGTGTGTGGATGAGACAAATCGTTTACAGTGTTTTTGACAGGTTTGTCAAGGTCCTCATATTCTGCCCCATACACGTCAGAGAAAGATAGCGTATTGTTAGTTTAAAGTTCAACGCCACCTAACCCCTTATCTTTCACGAAATTGTTGCTTCAAAAATACATGTTGGGATTACTCAATCATGAATTGTCAAACATTTATTTCTTATTGAAAACTGCTCTGTCAGTTGTGTATCAATTAAACGTCTTTGATTTTATGAATGAAACTTTGTCGACAGTCAATCACGTTGCTACTGTATTAGAAATCGATGTGCAACAGTGCTGTTTGTTGAAGGGGGTTAATATAAATGATAAGTTTCATTATCTGTGACATTGTAAAATTGAGTTGTTATTTATTATACTGTTTTTATATTGCATACCCCATGTATTAAAATATTATTTTATCATCCTTCCAAAAACAAAAATGTACTTTCTATAAGTACAAGACAGCAAGAAGATATATTCAGGGGCGGATCCAAGGTTGGTTGGAGGCGCAACTGTCGCCCCCTGCCCTTAATTTCGAGCATATTTTTTATGATAAGAAATTAGAAGATTGGGACATATTTTCAATTTTTTGTCTCGCTTCGCTCGACATTTCCTTTTGGAGAAGCTTTGCATATATTAATTTGCTCATATCTGCAAAGCTTCCGGCAGGTATTGCCTTCCTGGACCCCTACCAAAGGTATGCCCTAGACCACAAGACCCCTCGCCGCAATACCACCCAATAAACATTATGGCCAGCCGATATGTTTTAGATTATTTAAAACATCTGTGGCGACCAAAAATATTAGTGTATTTACTACCATGTATTATAGCTTAACAAAGACTTTCAGATAAATGGAAAACAAAAAAGTATCGTCAAAAATTGTTCACACAAACCTGCAAAGTTCATATGAGGAAATGAAACACAGAATAGTGAAGTCACGTGGTTGTTTCACCTGTAATATATGCAAGGTAAACATGATAATAAAGATAATTTTATTGATTTAAACATTGTACATTTAAACGATCATATCTTCATTACTACCACTGATTTTTTCGTTTGAATTTGGATTCGTTATTTTGTCTTTTTTGTCATTTGTTTTTGTTTTGTTTTGTTTTGTTTTTTAGGGGGAGGGGGTGTTTATTCAAAAGCTAGTGGGACTTTGTCATCAAAACTGTGTAGTCTGTTGTCATATTTTGTATTTAAGCCATTCTGCTACAATAAGACTATGAGAGACAATTGGATTAAAACTAATTGGTAGGAAGTTTCTTTGGTCTAGTGAATAAAGTATATTTATTGAATACTGTATGAAACCAGTCGATGACATAAACTCGGATAACCCCTTCAAGTATTTCTGGATTAACTTTCAATAAATATACTGTATATTTCAGATATAATATTACTTTTCAAATTGGTAAAGATTGTTACGGGGTTTATTTTGAACATTGTTAAGCTGAAATAATACACACATGTAAAATATTTTTTCTTAGAATAATGTTATTTCTAGAATCACAAATGCCAAAATGTTCAAACCACTTAAGTTACAATGTTCTCTATGAACATAATTTTTATATTTTTGAAAATTCTTTAAATTTTTCACGTATGTATACGTCAATGGCAGTCAATGGTTTTAGTACTGAACTCTCAGAGGATCAAAAGAAATTGGAACTGTTGTTATTATGCAAAGTCCAAACGGAATTCATTTAATAAGGTTTGACATGGGCACATTACAGAACGTCCATATGATTTTATGTATAGGGAAAAGGTTATAGAAAGGTAAGGAACCAGTCATTATTTATTGCCGGGTTGGCAGGCCAAAAATATTTCATAGATTGCAAAAAATCGTGACTCCCTCCCCTTTCATACATATCACAAAAATGTATGCCCCCCTCCCTTTTTTCCATCACTAAGATGTCCTTTTTGTGTTTTTATGTTTATAACATATCTCAGTCGTGAATTGGATTTCTATGGAATGATTTCTATTGTTTGTTATTTGCATTTTTATGTCTACTCTCGTTATATCCCATTAGTTTTATACATGTATATGATAATTTGATAGATGTTGGTTTATGTTGTTGTTTGTTTGTTTGGCTTTTTAATTTTAATTTGATCTTTTATTTTTTAATTAAATAAATTTTTAACTATCATTTAGTTAATTCTAAACATCTCTACAACCATCTAAAACAACCCAGAACAGCACACATATTAAGCTACTCAGGAAATCGGCAGCCATTCAGAGCTTCCAGCATGCTGTGAGGATTATTTGCAAGTTCTTGATGTTTTTTGCTGGTATAACTGTTTCTGTAGTCTGTAGCTCTATTGGTGACACTACTCCTTTCCCGTTTTTTTTTTATTCAAACGTAGAGGCCATTGTTTTATAATACCAGGGAAATATTCCGTGATTTTGTTATTTTCTCACCTAGACAAAACATACCATAGCTCACATACACTTTTATTGTTACACGTACAATGTATACAGTTCTGTTCAGTTATCCGCATATATCATGCATAATTTTTTTTCTTTACAATTAACTGGAGAAAATTGCAGCCCCCTCCCCGTTTGTCAGAATGTAAAGGACACTTAACAACCCCCCCCCCCCCCCCCCCCCCCCGTTTACCCTCGTGCAGTATTCCATTTTATTCATGACGACTCCCCCCACCCATCCCCTACTATTTTACCGACAAAAACCTGGAAATAAATAATGACTGATCCCTAAAGGCAGGCGAAGAAAAAAAGACAAGCATTTAAAATGAATAAATGAATGAAACAACAAACGCCACGTCAACATTTTTTCGACTGATACAGTTTTGAACACAGGAATTTTGCTGTGATAGTAAATAAGACTTCCAGTTTGACCCCCTTTCATATTGAATTAAGGGGGGGGGGGGGGGGGCTCAGAAAGCATGATATGGCGTTTGGAGGTCGGATGTGGTGCAGAGCAAAATGGGGTACAGAGGGGGAAAGGGGATGCAATAAACCAAATACATGTCCAAGATGCATGCAAGCCTCCGTCGACATCCAATCATGTTAAAATCGATATTCATTCATGATGTTTTTGGTTAGAATTATATTGCGTGTTGCATGTTGGCAGCATTGTAATATTATTCCAGGGTTTTTAGAAGAATATTAGCATATGTCTTCGGGTATGCAATGTAAAGAAACGGTGAAATATCTTTTATTGAAATTTATGTTTTACAAGTCATATTTACAGCTAATTTCCATTTGACGTGTTAGATATTAATTAACACTGTTCATGTTAAGGTTAAGTCTTACCTTTCATCTGTTCAAGGCGGAAAGAAGTTGTGTAATTTTCAGTTCAGTTAAGTGCAACTGGGATCACTGCACTGCATGATTGAATTATGTAGCATTCATGTAACATAATATTTACTTAACCATGTTAACGACAAATAGAACAAGTAAAAAATTGCTTCAGAAGTAGCAAAGGAATTACGGAGAAAATAATCCTTTTGTGATTGTGAAGATTATGCCAATATGTGTGAATTAATTATAGAGTCTATGATTGAATGATATCTTTACTTCAAAAAAGGAGAAACATTTGGTTTTGTCTGTCATTTTTGTTTCAGCTTTATTCGTAACATTGGTATACTGGTGCACCGTCATTAGATTTTTCCAGTATTATGTTTTTGTCGATGATCTTTGAACAAGAAAAACCCAACCATACTTAATAAAATATTTACACAGAATGCAATAAAAACTGAATGTAATGCCGCTGACGTCTGTTGAAACATGTTTTGTAATCATCTGGGGTTCTTTGCAGGAAAATATTAAAAGTGGAATCAACATAAATATTTCGAAAAATAGTATAAAAATTTATTACAAAATAAAGATATATTTTTATAAAATACTTTTCTTTCATTTTCATACAATGGACATTGAACTAAAAAGTGTTCCTCGTATTCAACCTCTCAGAGAATGCACTTAGGTTGGCCATTTGTGAGATCGTGGTCATGAACATTACACCATAAAAATATTGTGAATATAAACATAAATGTCACTGGAGTATATGAAAATGAGATCAAGGCGATATCTGCCAGACTGATTCCAATATATATACACACCAAATTCTTTATTCTTATTGCGAAAGAGGCCTAATCATGCAAAATTGACGCAAGTCACTGGACCGTGAAAATTAGGTCAAAGTCATGTCATACCGGTCAGACTGACATGTACACCTTCCAAATCAGATTCAAAAGAAACAAAATGATGTAGGTTTGACAAACACTCAGATTTTTCCTTCAGCACTGTTTTGAGCTACCCACCCATCTGCCTTACATCACATCTACTGTAATCCAGTTACAAACTAGGACTATCCCGCAGCAACATGTCTATTTTGAAGCCTACACAATGACGATCAAACCATCGTATTTTTCCAGGTACTCATCCATACAGAACATCCTGGCAATATGCACATCTTCACAATGTAATCCAACACTCCATATATTTTCGTGACAATCATACAAGTAATGTAAGATAAGTTGCTAACAACACATGGAACGACATTTTGTTAAAAGAATGCCGAGGTCCAAACAGCAATATCTTTTACATTTCTTGTCCAAACAGAAATTTCTGACAATATGCACATCTCCATAAAGTGACCTAACACTCCAGAAAGTTTCATGAGAATCCTGCAAAAAATGTAGGAGGGTTGCGGACAACGTTATTACGGACAGACAGACACACTGAAATCTATGTACCCTATATATAAAGGATGAAGCATCTAAGAACAGAGTTATTCAAAAGGGGGTGGGTGAGGATGGTTATTCTTCAAAATTTGTCAAATTTGTATTATATCAGTAAGTATTAGTCTCATCCTTTGGAGGCCTGCAATCAACCGTGAGGGGCAATCACTTAGTGGTAATTCACAAGCAGATGCAATCACTGTTGCACTGTTGTAATCTACCTTGAATGGTAGTCCACCTGGCGGTATTCCAACGTGAGAGGCAAAAACCTAGTAGCAGTCCAACATGAGAGGCAATTACTTATTTGTAAGTCCACCGTGAGAAGCAATCACCTAGTGTTAGTCCACCATGAGAGGCATAATTCAGTGGTAGTCCAATGTGAGAGGCAATCACTCAGTGGTAATCCACTGTGAGAAACAATCACTTAGTCTTAATTTGCCAGCATATGCAATCACTGTGGTTGTCCACCGTCAAAGGCAATCACCTAATGGTAGTCCACTATGAGGCAATCACACAGTGTCAATCCACCGTGAGAGGCAATGACTTAGTGATAACTCACCACAAGATGCACTCAGTGGTAATCAACCGTGAAAGACAATCATTTACTTTTAATTCACCAGCAGGTGCCATCCCTCAGTGCTAATCCACCGTTAGAGGCAATCACCTAGTGGTAGTCCATCAGTAGACACAATCACTCAGTGGAATCACAATAACGAGAATTTACAGATGAATTGTACAAATATTACAATTAAAGAAAAGAAAAGGTTTTACTTCCAAAAGAGAAAATGCTTGAAATAACTGAAAGTCTGCAGCGCATAAGTGTTCCATACAATAAATATCTAACAAACAAGCAGACAAAAGGCAGACACTGAAACTTCAGGGTTTAAGTTTGTGACAGGTAAATATACATGTATAATATGACAGGGTTAAATCTGTTCATGATCTACTGAACCCACCCACTAAATCTTGGGTCAATTACAAAACAAAAATAGACAACAATAAAATTCAGTACCAATCAGTACTTTATTCAATAAATGACACTAGCACAAATGACTACTTAAAAAACAAGTGACAGGACAGAGAAGTACCCTACCAACTGTCTGTAAATCTCTATTCGTGGAATGAATTTTTGGCATTTTGAAAGTCTAAATGTTGGAAATATAAGAAAAAGTTTTTGTTGGATAATCATGTTGAGTCATCCAAGAAAATTAAAAATTTTGCATTTCTTTATAAAGGTTATATTTATACAGCTCAAAAATGATTCTGAATTTCCAATTAAAAAAAAATAATGCACTTTGTAAACCAATATGTTAAATACAATTTGTGCATGTTTCATGCAATAAAGTGATGTAATACGTAGTCTATGGAAATCTCATTGGAAGAGTTATTTCAATTTCACATTAAAATTCCACAGACAAAATGTTTTTTTTTTCTCTTGAAGATACGATTGAACAAAATCAGGTAATTTTAACTGTTTTAGTTAAGACTTAGCTAATTGTATCTTTCAATCAAGTGACTAGACAATTCAAATTGATTGAGGTACTAAATAAAATCATTCAGCAAGCTTATGTTTACAGACAGCCGAATGCTTATATGCATATTTTGTCTAATTATGTTTGGTGGCATTCATCAAAGAAACAAGTCAGAGTTTTAAAAAGAGGTAAACACATATTTTATATCAAAAACAAATGTGGAGACAAACAACAAATATTTCAAATGTGTGATGAACACCTAGAATTACATTTCAGTGTGAGCAGTAAATGATGGATATACATACATTTAATACAGTTGAACTTTGGTAGCTCAAACTCGGATCGCTCGAACACCACCGATGGCTCGAACCGTTTTGAAAGTCCAGTCAATTTTCCCATTATTTTCATGTTGGAAAAGCTAGGGTTTCTCGAACACCGATTTCTCGAAAAGTTGAACAAAAATGTTGGTCCCAACAATTACAAAATAGTGTATTTTTACCAATGAAAACTAGAACTCGATTAATAAATGGACAATCTTGTTGCCCGATACTTATGCTAACAATCACAAGTTTAATACAAATGGATGAATCTGACAGGTAAATATTTACTGTTCAATATAATAAAGATGTCATGATAATTTTTGATTAGTGATTAACCTGTTAAATTTTAATTTAGAAATATTTCTTGGTTATGATTACCTATGCCAACTCGTATTCTGATGGTTCTGGCAATTTTCTGTAACTGAACAAATTTCGGTAACTCAAACTACAGATAACTCGAACAGAATTCTAGGGTCCCTTGGAGTTAGAGCCATCGAAGTTATACTGTATTTGATATTATACAAAATAGGTACAGAAAGAATGAGATTTAAGTGTGTGTTACATGCTCCTACCAATCATTTGTTTAAGAGAAGTTGCATATAGGGATTTTTAACCCCTAGAAAAAAAAATTTATATAAAAAATTCCTAAAAGTGGACTAACTTCAATTAATATATGTGACAAAATGTGTTGAATACAAAGTTACATACAAAACGTAAGAACAGTATATTATTTATAACATATGCAAGATCATAAAGCATTTAATTTCTGTGAAGAACTGTTCCGAGTTGTATACCTTCTTACATATTTTGCTATTTACTGGGACAACCTTATAATAAATTTATAAAAAATAAATAAAGAAAAACAAGACCAAAACTGGGTCTGGACCTGCATCGCAGACAGATGGATGGATGGAGTCAAGCAGTTACTAGGCCTGCTTTCGCCGTTGGCGATGCAGGTAATAAAAATAAAATGTGTGAGTCTTCCAAGGAAGACGTGTGGCCTGCGGACGTCAATTTTTACAAAAAATATTAAAATTTTCTAAAAATGAAATATATGCACACCTTTGCATTAAAGTTAATGCACAGAAAAGTGTCATCAAATTGCAGTGAGCCGTTATGGAGTAGTTAATGATAGAAGTTTGAACCCCCCTCCCTTTTTTTTTTTAAAATGTCAATTTTTACAAGAAAAAATTTAAAATTTTAAAAAATAAAATATATATGCACACCTGTACAATAAGGTTAATGCACAGAGAAAGTTTCATCAAATTCCTTTGAGCGGTGATGGAGTAGTTGAGGATAGAAGTTTTTACCCCCCCCCCCCCTTTTTTTTCAAAAATGTTAATTTTTAGGAAAAAAGAATTAAAATTTTCTAAAAATGAAATATAATGCACTCCTGTGCATTAAGGTTAATGCACAGAGAAAGTTTAATCAAATTCCTTTGAGCGGTTATAGAGTAGTTGAGGATAGAAGTTCCCCCCCCATTTTTTTTGCAAAAATGTCAATTTTACAAAAAAAAAAATTAAAATTTTCTAAAAATGAAATTTATATGCACACCTATGCATTAAGGTTAATGCACAGAGAAAGTTTCATTAAATTCCTTTGAGCGGTTATAGAGTAGTTGAGGATAGAAGTTTTGCCCGCCCCTTTTTTTTCAAAAATGTCAATTTTTACAACAAAAAATTTAAAATTTTTAAAAATAAAATATATATGCACACCTGTGCATTAAGGTTAATGCACAGAGAAAGTTTCATCAAATTCCTTTGAGCGGTTTACGAGCAGTTGAGGATAGAAGAAAAGTGTGACGACGCAAGACGCAAGACGACAGATAGTGATCCCTATGTGTCGACCATGCGTTCCGCAGGCGACACAATAAACTGGCATAAACTGAGTGATACCCCCAGCTTGTAATATTAGGAGTTGCACTAACAAGCTTTAAACATGTAAAACCCTTAAGTTCGATAATCTCCTTTTGCAAGCATCTGGCATTAATTATCTTGTTTCCTGCACATCTTCCTATGATGCCCAACCTTCGTTTAAAGTTTCATCAAAATCCATTGAGGAGTTGCACTTACAAGCTTTAAACATGTAAAACCCTTAATTTGGATCATCTCCCTTTGCAAGCATCCAGTGATAATTACTTTGCTTCATGCACATCTACATACGATGACGAACCTTCATATAAAGTTTCATCAAAGTCCATTGAACGGTTTAGGACTTGTGCTTAAAAGCTTAAAACATGCAAAACCCTTCAGCTGGATTATCTCCCTTTACAAGAATCTGGGAAAATTATCTTGCTTCTTGCACATCTACATATGATGCCCAACCTTCATTTAAAGATTAGGAGGAGACGCACAAGCCATATGGACAGACAGACGAATGGACGGTATGACAGACAGATGGAGGACAGGGTGATTCCTATATACCCCCGCAAAACTTTGTTTGCGGGGGTATAAATAAAGAATCAAAGTGCATAGCACTGGTAGGGTTAGGTTGCTAGCATTTGACTTTTATTTGTACAAACATTGCTGATGATTATTTCAATGCTTTTTGTTTGTACAATGTATTGCAAAATAGGTTTTGGTATTGAATTCTTTTTATTAACAGTATTATTTACAAGGAAATATATCAATTATGAAAGTTAACGAGCTCTGCGGAAAAAGTGTCTATTATATAATAATGTTCCTGTGGGTAGGTGACTGATTTTTTTTTAAATTGACAGCATATGTATTGCTTTGGTTTCAAAATATACAGTGATTTTTTAAAACGTATATTTTCGCAACACAGTGTATCTGAGCTGAAGGTTCTACTACTCAACTTTACTGCGCATGTCTGTACATAAATATGCACTAATCAATCAAAGAAAGCACGAGTCGGCTAACGCTTCTTGAATTATCACTCTAAATTGAATTTTTTTAAAAAGTCAAACGCATAATAATGATTTGATGAATTAAAATAAACAGAAATCAAAGGTCTTCAAGTTATTAAGGTTATATAAAAAGACAAAGTTTGGACAATTGTAGAAGGGGGTCATTTCTATTTACACTACATTGCGCATGTGCAGGTAGATCAGAATGTAAACATTCAAGCTTTCAATTAAAATAAACCCATTATACCTTCGATAATACAGTTTTCTAAATTAATGATAAACACAGTGTTTTTCAATCTTAATGTGCAAGTTGTCGGAATTTCAAATAACCTGTATGCAATTCTATCACTGACCAACAGGTTTGACAAAATGAAGTCACGATGATCAGGTCAAAAGGTTAATCAAATACACAAAAAGAACGTAAACATTCAAGCTTTCAATTAAAATAAACCCATTATACCTTCGATAATACCGTTTTCTGAATTAATGATAAACACAGTGTTTTTCAATCTTAATGTGCAAGTTGTCGGCATTTTAAATAACCTGTATGCAATTCTATCACTGACCAACAGGTTTGACAAAATGAAGTCACGATGATCAGGTCAAAAGGTTAATCAAATACACAAAATACCATCAGAATTACAAGAAGAATAAGCAAATAATGTGCAAAATATGTTCTGTATAAGTTAACAATCACGTTCAAAACAAAAATGGAACTTACCTTTGAAATCTTTTGAAAATAAACCTGATTGTAATCCTTCCCAAAATATCCGTGCAAATGTAAACATTCAAAATCCTTACGCCGATAGCATTGTACACTTTAAAAGGTGCGAATACTTTACACGGCTTTCAAAACAAAAAGGAAATCGTCAATAAAACACACATCTTTTATTAAATAACTGGACAATTACACTTCTCGGTGTGTTTCAGTTACATTTCTATTAAAAAACAACTGCACCAGCAACAACAAATATTAGGACTATTTTACCGCGGAATGTTTATTTTCTTATATGATATTCCAATATAAACATAGTCGTAATTCGAAAAATATGGAGGTTTCTTTGCGCATGTGTCATCTCAAAATCGAGATAAAAAGCTGCTTAACTAGCCTTGCTTAAGCTTCAATCCTAGATAAGCTTGCATATTTACTCATAAAAACATAGTTTCAAAAACTTCTGGTCCAACTTTTTCCACAAAACACCAGATTTCCAAAGTTTCCTTCATTGTCTAACCAAACGACCGACGGCATAAGGGTTTTGGTTGCTTAGCAACCTAACCCTAAAAAATAGCAGGCTCAAAAGAACCTACATCCCTCATCACTTTATTTGTAGGACCCCCTGCCAAGTTTGGTTAAATTCTGTTTGACAGTTCTCATCAGAAGATCATATTGTGAAAAAGTTACAGACAACGGATGTAAATGAAGGATAGCTCACAATGGACTTTTACATTTACAGCTTAGAAGGAGTTGCAGATACAAGAAAGTGCAAGAAAAACAATGCAGACAAAGACGTGGATGATCACCAGACAAGACTATGTGGGAATACAAAAAACAACAAATTCAACAAAATAATAAAATTATATAACAATGATAAATTTCTAATTCTTGAGCAACAAATTAAAGCCTTAAAATATCAATAAATAACAAAATTGTATGGCACTAAGCATAGATTGTAAATTCAGAAATATCTTTGTGTTATAGCAATTGCAGACTTGTATTTTTGTTTGTATTATAATTCATTACATGATACATGACTTGCAATAATAAATTTCATGTCATGATTGTTGATAATATACACAGTCTTATTTCTCCATTTACATATGTAATTTTCTATTAAAAACACTTCTGTAAACAATATCCCCCATTTTGAGTTGTCTCCCATTTCAGAGTTATCTGCTCTTTGGAGAACGTGTAGTCCATAGATTGTCATTTTTCTGCAAAATACTTTTTCTTCCTAACCACATGATCAGTATTTCTTCATACACAATAATGATGTGTTTTTCCACATTTTTCTGTTGTCTGATGAAGGCCTTCTCTAGTTAAATATTCTCAGAAAAAAAATAATTTTTGTACTTCATGTCAAATAAAATACACCTTCTGTCAGGAAAGATAACTCATGCATATTGAAGACAACTCCAATATCTGCATGTGGGGAATATACATATAGCTTATTACATACGAATAAGATCACAGATAAAACATTAGAACACTAAAAGATACAAGTTATGTTCAACAACATGTTAAAACTGTATGGTAAAAACTAACATGCTATGGCGTTTTATTCTTTTAAAATCATTTGCGTAGTTTAACATTTATGTTTATCAGTTACAACTTTCACCCTAGGAGTCATAAACATGTAACAATAGACATTACTTCTACCCAAAAACATAAAAAAACATAAATCCTGGCATTTTCTTGTTAAATTTGTCAATTGCCAATGTAAAAATAAGGGCCAAAAGGGGAGATAACTTATATTTCAAAGAAATCTATTTATACATACCAATGATTGTTCCAGAAAAAATAAAGAGGGCAGCAATATGATAAAATAAAATAATTGGTGGTGATACTTTGTTTATAAATTAGTCTTGAGCAATATAAATTAAAGTAAAAATGTGTCTTTATTTCTGGAACAGCAATTACTAGATTTCATAATATTCATGCAAGAAGATTTATAAAAAGGGAATTATTTTCATCAGTATGAACCAGCAATTAATAAGTATAGAATAGAGAATGGAAACGGGGAATGCTTCAAAGAGACAAAAACCCGACCAAAGAGCAGAAAGCAGAAAACAGCCCAAGGGTCTTCAACACAGCGAGAAAATCCTGCACCCGGAGGTGGGCTTCAGCTACCATTAAACAATAAAGCATACTAGTTCAGCAAAATGGACGCCACACTACTCTGTAACAATCAATTAAACAAAAATTCAAAAACACACAAGACTTACAAAGGCTAGAGGTTCCTGACTTGGGACAGGCGTAAAAATGTGGCAGGGTTAAACATGTGTCTTCTGAGATCTCAACCCTCCCCCTATACCTCTAGCCAATATGGAATAAACAAACGAACAGTGAGAAGCACAGTAAACCTCAGTTCAAAAGAAGTCTGAGTCCGATGTTAGAAAAGGTAACAGAAGACACTAAGCAAAATGACAATGATCAATATAAATTAACAAAGGACTAGCTACTAACATTTACTGACATGCCAGCTCCAGACCTCAATTAAACTGATCGTAAGATTATGTCCCTATCATAAAGAAAATCAACCACAATCCCTCCCGTTATGGGTTTAGTATCATGCCATCATATATTATATGAGAAGAACATAACCTGTATTATGCAAACATACAAAACTGTTTCCTCTACAATGAATGAACGTTACAGTATTATAAAATTTACAATCAAGCACACAGTTGCAGCAAAAACTTTAAAATTGCACATTGTCTCTGGGTGTCAAATATAAATTAAACAAGAGCCTCCCAAGAGCCTGAATCACTCACCTGTTACTTTTTGTGTAGATCTTGCATCAATTATTATTTTTGCTATTTAATGTATACTGTTGCATTTTTTGTCTAAATATTGACTTGAACAGCTAAAATATAGAATCTTGAACCCAAATATGGTTGCTAGGGACTTTTTCATTGGTTGCTATGGAAATTTTCATCGGTTGCTATGGACTTTTTCAATGGCACTGACTCTTGACTAACATTTTGACTTGTACAGCTAAATTATAGGGTCCTTAACCCAATATATATGGTTGTTAGGGACTTTTTCATCAGTTGCTATTGACTTTATCAATGGCATTGACTCTTGACCTTCCATTTTGACTTGAACAGATAAATTGCAGGGTCCAGAACCAAATATATCTGGTTACTAGGGACTTTTCCATCAGTTGCTATGTATTTATTCATTGACCTTGACCCTTGACCCTCAATATTGACTTGAAAAGCTAAATTATAGGGTCCTGAATCTAAATATATATGGTTACTATGGACTTTTTTATCATTTGCTATGCACTTTTTCATTGACCTTGACTCTTGACCTTTCTTTTGACTTGTACAGGTAAATTATAGGGTCCTGAACCAAAATATATATGGTTGCTATGGACTTTTTCAATGACCTTGACCATCCATTTTAGTTGTATAGCTACCATTTAATTCATAAATTATATTCTTAACATCCGTGACAATATATCGGACCATTATTTTTACTGATAATTACTGTTTACATGGAAATAATCTTTCAAGGGCAAAAACTCCCATTTTGAGGTCAATTGACAATTTTGGTCATGTTGACAAAATTTTACTTTGTTGAACATTTTTTCTTTATACAGTTTGTATTTATCTATAATAATATTCAAGTTAATAACCTAAAACTTCAAAATTTCCTTAAAATTAACAAGTCAGGGGCAATAACCCGAAAATGGGTAGACGGATTTATCTGAAAATTTCATGGCAGGTATATCTTGACCTCATAAACATTTTTACTGCTTGTCAGTTTTGCTGTAACTGCTTTAGTTTTTGAGGTATGAACCAAAAATTGCATATTTCACCTATCTTCTATTTTTAGCCATGGAAGCCTTCTTTAGAAATGGACAAAAAAATAAAACACAAACTTTATACTAGATACCCAAACGATCTTTCAGCCTTAGTGTAGCTGAAATTTATTCAGTACTTTTTCAGGAGAAGATTTTTGAACGTTTACAAAGATGACCAAAAAAAGCTGAAAAATTGTCTTTAAAGGGCAATAATCCTAATTGACAATTTTGGTCATGTTGACTTATTTGTGGATCTTACTTTGTTGAACATTTTTTCTTTTTACATTTTGTATTTATCTATAATAATATTCAAGATAATAATCTAAAACTGCAAAATTTCTTAAAATTAACAATTCAAGGGCAATAACCCAACAAAGGGTTGACCGAATCGTCTGAAAAATTCATGACAGGTAGATCAGTTTTACTTAAAATCCTTTAGATTTTGGGATATAAGCCAAAAACTGCAGTTTACTCCTATGTTCTATTTTTAGCCATGGCAGCCATGTTTCTCAACAGACAATAACATAAAACAAACTTTATTCTAGATACCCTAAGGATCATAAGTATGGCTGTAATTGGTTCAGTGGTTCCAGAGAAGATCTTTGAAAAAGTTTATGATGAATGCAGGACGTTGGACACCGGACGACGGACAGAGATGGACACCAAGTGATAGCAAAAGCTCACATGTCCTTTTAGGACAGGTGAGCTAAAAAGTTCAAAATTCTCTATAAAGTAACAATAAATACTTCACTATATCTTTTGTTTCACTTTATCACTTATTACCTTTTCCAATGACTGAATGATTTTGGTTTTTATCCAGATCAATTAACACAAGGCACAATAATTCATAATTCCCTAAAGTTTCTGAACAGATACAATCACTTCCGATCAGTTTTAGTACAAAATGACAGAGAAAGGTGATAACTTAGACCGTAAAAGTAGTTATTTTTGCTGTAGCAAAATTTCATATTTCCTTGTTTATGTCGTTAATTGGACAGAACATGGTTGCCCTTACACTCCTGGTTTTTAGTGGGAGTTCACATTGCCAGAGCTTTAGTTTCTGTGCTGTTTTGTTCTATTTTTGTTTATTTTATTATATGTTTTTTATTCTTATAGTTATGTATGTATCCTATAAGGTGTTTCTTTGTTGTTTTCCATTCTCATGACTTTGGCTTTTCCTTGGATATTTTAATTTCAGGTTTTTCCCACTGTTTTGTCACTTTGGTAGTTTTTTGCCGATATCAGCATATGTACCAAGTACAAGTTTGGTACACCTATAGATGAAACTGTAATTATCTCCCCTCAGTAACTTGGTTATGAGAGATCAATGAACTTGTTTCATAAATACATGACAAGCACATATTTTCTTTAAATATTAATGCTAATATTATTTTCTTATATTAATTAATTTCATTGTTATATATAAAACTGAATTAAAATCAAATTCCTAACTTTTGGTACTCTATAATATACTCTGGATAAACCTGATCAAATGTGAAAATCACATAAATAATAGGATTTTGTAAATTATCAACACATGAATCATATAATTCAAATGGATCTTTTGGATTCCTTGGTGGAGGACGAACAAATGATGAACTCCCCTGAGCATAGTCACCTGGTAAGACACGAACTACAAACATATGTTTCTTAGTGCCAAAGTCTGTATAACTGTCGGCCGTTTTGGCATACTTTGCAAAGTAGCTACCCTTTCCATACTTGTTTCCGGTCTTGCTACCGCTGAATCTAAAATCAAAACCCTGTTTGCAGATGGCATTCACATACTGTTCGTTTGTTCCATGGAAGAGTTGAAGCTCAGTAACATCTTCTCCTTTCTTTTTTCTTTTAATTTTTTCTCTTTTACTATGATTAGAAAAAATAACGAATAACTTTTTTAATGTCAATTACAATACAATGCAATACATGTATCTAGCATTTCTGTTCTACATATACAAAAAAATGTACGCTTTTTTATTTGTTGGATTGGTGTTGCAGTAGAATAACATACATGTAGATTCATTTTTATAGAATGAATTTGGCAAGCTGTTGACCACTTCAAGGGCAATTATTGTGGACATCAAGATGATGAAACCAACCACTTCAAGGACAATAATTGTGGACACCAAGATGATGAAACCATCAAGTGACCAATTAAAAACTAATCATGAGTAATGAGGGATGATATTCTGAAAATTGAAGAAAAAGAATTTCATGGATTTCTGTATGAAATTCTGTAGTTTTCAACAACAGCAAAAGGCTTCCTGGAGCCTGTTTCGCTCATCTTGATATTTGTACAACTTAAAATAGAATAAATTGTTTGACTATGTCCATCTTGGTTGGCAGTACAGAACATTGCTGTCATATTGGGATCCAGTTTGCTCACTTGTTTCAGACAAGATCATTTTTATGTGAATATTGCCATAGCATCCTAATAGTTAAATTATGTTCGGTGGGCAGGGTCAATGGATATATTTCTAAAGGAGGACTACCTAATGACTATTGCTAGCAAGATTGGCTCCAACTGGTTCACTGGGTTCAGACAAGAAGAATTTTCCAAAAGGGTTCTATGTTATACTATGTTTAACTGTTGTAGCCATCTTGGATAGCAGGCAGGGCTCGACAATAACGCTTGTCCGATGGTCCGGTATCAGCTGAAAATTCCGTCGGACAATCAACTTTGACTTGGTACTTGTCCGATGGGACAAGTAAAAAAATTCTGAAAGAAGGACTTAGAAACAAAAATATTCATCAGAAACCTTCCAATTTTTAATTTGAAATTCAGGTTATGATAGCGAGAATTATCGGTAAACCTTACATGCATATGGATGACAAAATTATTTTATTTTCGATTTCACTTTCGAGGGAGAAATATATACCGGGGAATGAATTTCACTGTTCTTCTGTTTCAGTTTCTGTTTCTGTACAGGTATTTTCCTCCGTTATATATCGCAGCACTCCCACTTGGGATATATGAGTTTAGTGCTTACTTAGCCAAATATTTACACGGATATTTATACAGTGAGGTGGGGTGCTTAAGTTTAAGAAAAGAAACTTTATATACAGGTAAGACTGTGAGTTTTTAAAAACAAGTGTCTAAAATTATGTGCTTTTTACATCGTTTATAAATCTACCTAGGTTAAAATTTTTGATTTAAGTACCATTTAGATTCCTTTTAATGAGATAATGAGATGTTTCTACCATAAGTTTAATAAGTTAAAGGATTTAAAATATGAAAGAGAAAGGATAAAAATAAAGGATAAAAAGGTAAAAATAAGTTAATTAAAAACATAACAAAAAGATTGGGATTAAATTGTGTCAGTATGGTATAAGCTTTAGATGAGATTACCAAAAATAAAATATATCAGTAACTAAAAATTCTATTTAATCTGAATCGCGTAAACGTTTTATCAGGCGGAATAAATATGAATGTAATTGTGTGTTACAATTAACAGTGAGCGGAGTTAATGTAAATAAATTACGATAAATGGATCTGTCAAAATTCGGGTTTACATGTTCAAATACGGCCAAAAAGAAAAATAAAGATAATTTAGAGACAAATGACCATGGTATGTTTAAATTTACTCAATAAAACAACTCCTTAAATATTGTTTTATTATTTTAGACACCTTTCTTAAAGCGACTTTACATATCAAACTCAATTTTCGGACAAGTGTCAAATCCTTCCGGACAAGTTGATTTAAGAAAGCACTTGTCCAAAGGGACAAGTTAAAAAAATTGTTATTGTAGAGGCCTGGCAGGCAGGGTCTTAAGATATAATTCTGAAAGAAGATATCTTCATGATCTTAGAACGATTGCTGCCAAATTTCCAGTTGGCTTGGTAATTTCACAATATAAGATTTTGAAGTGAATTTTCCAATAGGGTCCTGTGTTAAACTAAGTTCACCTGGGTGATGGGATATAATTCTGAAAGAGGACCATCTATGGACCATTGTTGCCAACTTTGGTTCTGATTCGCAAGGTGGTTTCAGACAAAAGGATCTTTAACTGAATTTACCCAAAGGGTCCTGTGTTAAACTAAGTTTGCCTGTTAGCCATCTTGGATAGCGGTTCAGGTCAAAGTATATAGTTGTGTAAGAGGACCACCTAGGGATCATTGCTACCATCTTTATTTCCATTGCTTCAGTTGTTTCAGACAAGAAGATCTTTCAGTGAATTTTCCAATAAGGTTCATTGTTAAACTATGTCTGCCTGTTGGATAGTGTTCTAGGTCATTAGATATATTTCTGAAATAAGACAACCTTAGGTTCATTGTTGCCAAGTTTGGTTCCAACTGGTTAAGTTTTTTTTAGACAAGAAGATATTTAAGTGAATTTTCATAGGATCCTATGTTAAACTTTGTTCACATTGGCATCCTATGTTAAACTTTGTTCACATTGGCATCCATCTTGGATGGCAGTAAGGTCATAGGATATATTTCTGAAAGAGGACCTCCTAAGGACCTTTAATGCAAAATTTGGTTTCAATTGGTTCAGTTGTTTCAGAAAAAGAAGATCTTTAAGTTAATTTTCCATAGAGTCCCATGTTAATCTAAGTTTGCCTCTGGCAGCCATCTTGGTTGGTGGTCTGGGTCATCAGATACAGTTCTGAACTAGAGGCTCAGGCCTCTGAGCCTGTATTGCTCACCTGGCATGAAAGCTATTTTTATTGATGTACCTCAGTCACCTCTCCCTATCATTATGAAGTGTGGTAAGCCATTTTTCTTCATCAAGGCCCTTACAGGTCAGCATATTCTAAAATTTGGCGGTTCTCCGGAAGATTTTTGCATGTATTTCCCATAGGGTCTTATGTTAACCTAAGTTTTCTGCCGAAGGCCATTTTGAATTAGGGATCGGCACCAGAGTAACAACACTTGGTGAGCACCTAAAGAGAAAAGTTCAGACCATGTTTGGTTTCAAGCAATTCTGCGGTTCTGTAGATTTTTGTTAGACACTTTCTGTCAACTTTAGCTCTATTTGGCCAAGCAGTTTAAGAGAAAAAAAATTTTTTTTTAAATCAACCAATCAGAAACAAGAATTCCCCATGGCAGCCATGTTTGTTGCCTGATCTGGACAAAATAAGGAAACTTTGTAAACAAGAGTGGACACACAAAAATGTCTCGCCTGTCGTGTATTTCTAATGAAAGTAAATGCTATCAGACATATTGCATACAGTATTCGAAAAACAGGCCAAAACACATAAACTTAAAAACTATAACCACTGAACCATGAAAATGAGGTCAAGGTCAGATGACACCTGCCAGCTGGACATGTACACCTTACAATCCTTCCATACACCAAATATAGTAGACCTATTGCATACAGTATTCGAAAAACAGGCCAAAACACAAAAACTTAACTATAACCACTGAACCATGAAAATGAGGTCAAGGTCAGATGACACCTGCCAGTTGGACATGTACACCTTACAATCCTTCCATACACCAAATATACTAGACCTATTGCTTATAGTATCTGAGATATGGACTTGACCACCAAAACTTAACCTTGTTCACTGATCCTTGAAATGGGGTGAAGGTCAATTGAAAACTGTCTGACGGCGATGAGGACCTTGTAAGGTACGCACATACCAAATATAGTTATCCTATTACTCATAATAAAAGAGAAATTAACATTACAAAAAATCTTAACTTTTTTTTTAAGTAGTTATTGAACCATGAAAATGAGGTCAAGTACAAAGTACATATGACAGACGGAAACCTTCATAACATAAGGCATCTATATACAAAGTATAAAGCATCCAGCTCTTCCACCTTCAAAAATATAAAGCTTTTAAGAAGTGAGTTAACGCCGCCGCCGCCGCCGGATCACCATACCTATGTCGAGCTTTCTGCGACTAAAGTCGCAGGCTCGACAAAAAAACCTCCAACACATGCTTCCTGTCAAGTCTCATTTCCTTTGCCCAAGTGGTTTCAAAGATGGATGGATGATGGATGAATTATTGTTTAACGTCCAGTGGCAACCAGGTGCATATCAGGACAAAAACATGTTGACATGTTAATGAATATGATCCCTGCTTTGTACTAGACCGACACACTAAGTCGGATTTTTAATGTGCTAGCTGATGAGATAACTGTCTGCAGGAAGACATTTCACCTCACTCGGACACATTATACTGACTCAGAGCCAACCAGTCTTTCTCTAACTCCTAGAAACCGCATGCTTAGCGGAGAAGCAGCAAATACCAATTTTAATGTCTTTGGTTTGACCCGGCCGGGGATCGAACCCGCAACCTTCTGCACTTGGAGCAAGCACGCTACCAGGAGACCATTGAGGTGGTCGGTTTAAAAGAAGAATATTATCAACTGATGAAAGACAAGAACCTGCACATGACGGCCATGTTTGTTGCCTAAGGAAACTTTGTATAGAACCTCCCAATTAGATGCTTTCTGTCAGTTTCGTTCAATTTGGCCAAGCGACTTCAGAGAAGATTTTTTATAACAGCCCATCAGAAACAAGAACTGCTCATGGCGTTCATATTTGTATTCCGATTGGGACAAAATGAGGAAAGTTTATTTCATCTCAAGCACTGCTGATGAGTTATCAGTCAACGAAATGGCCATACAGTACATCAAATTTTTTTTGGTATTTTGTGATATGTTTTATTATAAAGGACCTCCCATCTATGCATACTGTCAGGTTTCGTTCCATTTGGGCAAGCGATTTCAGAGGATTAGATTCTTTTATATTAGCCAATCAGAAACAAGAACTGTCTAATATGTACTACGATTGGGATGAAATTTTCTAAAGAACTTCCTATAGATGCTTCCTGTCAAGTTTCGTTCCATTTGGCCCAGCAGTTCCAGAGAGAACAAATGTTTTTAATCAACGAATGAGAAATAAGAATTGCCTATGGTTGCCATGATTTTTGCCCTATCAGGACGAAATGAGAGAACGTTGTAAAGAACAGCTCATAGTTTGGTTCCATTTGGCCATGCGATTTCAGAGGAGAAGATTTTTTTATATCAACCAATCAGAACATGAACTGCCCATGGCAGCCATATTTGTAGTCTGATCGGGACAAAATAAGGAAATTTATAAAGGACCTCCCATATATGCTTCCTGTCAGGTTTTGTTCCATTTGGACAAGCGATTTCAGAGGAGAAGATTCTTTTATATTAGGCAATCAGATACAAGAACTGCCAATGGTGACCATATATTTCCTCTGATCGGGATGAAATTTTGTAAAGAACTTCCCATAGATGCTTCCTGTCAAGTTTCGTTCCATTTGGCCAAGCAGTTCCAAAGAGAAAAAATTGTTTTTAATCAACCAATGACAAACAAGAACTGACTATGATGGCCGTTTTTTTGCCCGATCAGGACAAAATGAGAAAATTTTGTAAAGAACCTCCCATAGATGCTTTCTGTTAAGTTTAGTTCCATTTGGCCAAGCGATTTCAGAGGAAAAGATTTTTGAAAACTCTGCCAATCAGAGACAACAATTGCCCATGGCGGCCATCATTGTTATCCGATCGGGACAAAATGAGCAATCTTTATAAAGGACCTTACATAGATGCCTCCTGCCGAATTTAATTCCATTTGGCCCTGTGGTTTCAGAGGATAAGGTTAAAATTTGAAAAGTTAACGAAAGGACGACGGACGCCAAGTGACGACAAAAACTCACATGGCTTTGGGCAGGTGGGCAAAAAAGGACCAAGTGGTTTCAGAGGAGAAGAATCAGTGATCACTATTTACCTGACAAAGTTCATCCATAGTTCTCCATTCTCTATTCTCTTTATCTGTACTATGTTGGCTGATGATGACATTGTCTCAAAGAAAATCTTTTTCAACTTCTTGTATTCTGGACTAGATTTTGGACAAGGTGACTAAACATAATAAAAAGGTCTCATTTAATGAACAATGACATATATTCATCTACATGTATTCTATAACAACATAATATATGATCATGTTAAATTAATTTCTTTAAATTCAATTTATCCCTCAAGGACTTCGATTTTTTCGGTCTTCAAATGGCCTATTAGTGTCGCAATGTAGCTTCTGCTGAAACCACAGAAATCAGTATATAGCCACTAGAGCTAATGCCAAGTGAAGTTAATTTTCAGAAGTCATTTAACAACCGAGTTACCAAATATTTATCAACCACCCTTGGGTATTAAATACAATATTTATAATCGATTATTCTGTCCAGTGCTGAACATTAAATCTGTTGACGACATTCAAAAACCTTACAGTGTTTTTCAGGAGATTTAATAGAAATTTCATCAAACTGAATGCTCAATTTGGTACATACATATGTACGTATGATTGTAACGGTAATGAGAGGAAAACTATCGACCATTTACAAATTACATTAATAAGATAATTCAGATCCACGTACTTTTGTGTATGGGTATCTACATGCAGTTTTGTTATTTAGTTGATTTAAAAGTGTTATTTTAAGAGTATAGCATATTTGTGGTTTAGGAATTGTTAACAAAAAGTCACTATAGCTAGAAATATTTATTTAATTGAATGCTGAATTTGTAATTCTTTTGGACAAATGCAAGTTTTGGACTATGTTGAATTTTAGGGCATAAACAATTTTTATTTGAAATGTAAAAAAGATTCGAAAAGCTGTATAGTTTTTGGGGGATTTTGTTATCAAGAAATGAGTTTCTGAAGTATGCGAGACACAAAAGACAATAGAGACGTGTGAGTCAACTAGACATATGTTCTTTGCTTCTTTCGTTAATAATACAGTAAAGCCTTACCATATGATAATGTTCACTGATATCATCTGGACTTTTCAATCTTTCAAATGACCAGCTGTCTGGGATGTATGACAAAGGGTTATTGTCTAATGGTGCTGGTACTACCATAGAGGTTGCTGTTGTTTTTGCACTTCCTGTATCAGCTGACCTTCAAAAAAAAAACAATTAGTCATATTATTAGTGTAACATTTTATTGCACTAATTTTTCCAGACATGTTTTAGAAGATGCATATATCAATATGTGCTTAAAAGTACAGCCTGATTAATCTTCCTAATTTACCTATCCCAACAACTGGGGATCGAATCTGGAACCTTTGGTACAGTAGTCCACCACTCCACCAACTGAGCTACAGGAGTACTCCACTAGCATATGTACAGGTTAGGGAGAGTGGTTATAAATCTGTTAGTGTTGTATAACTTTTATTGTACATGAGGGAATCCTTGTTACACTTCCCCAACCTCAAAAGTCTACAATGACAATATACCAACTTCAACCCCTTACAACCGTAGGTTTTTAGTCGGACACCAATGTAACTGCAGAGCATGATTTATCTCCCAAGATTACCTACCGCACCTACAAGGGATCAAACCCAGAACATTTGGTATGGCAGTCCACCACTCTACCGACTAAGCTGGAGAAGTATTCCACTAAAGCATGCAATGGAGGGTGCTTATAAATCTGTAATGGTTCTTTAATTTTTATCATATGCAAGGGAATACCCATAACATGTGAAACATTTTACAATGTTTTAACCCATGTATTTCCCAAACACACAACAATATTTGAAAAAAAAAAAATTTTGACTGCTTTAAAATATGACTAGTCTTAAAAGGCAAGGTGTGGTTTCAGAATAGATGATAAGAATATAATATATAACAATACAGGTAAAATCACACAAAGCAAAGTATACAATTTCAGGAGGTGCTACACTTACTTTTTCTTTCTCTTTTCCACCTCAGCATGTGGAACAAGTGTTGGCCTTCTTCTCACACATCTCTCAGTTTTATGCAGTAGGTTTTTCTGTACCATTCTCTGATAGTCCATAATGTATTCATGTCCCATAGTGGCAAACTTCATCTGACCAACTGGATTTTCTTGGTAGTTCTGTTCAAAACTTTCACTATCAACCATAGCTTTATAGCCTGTTACATTCTAAAATTAAGTAAACTAACATATCAGTATGCTTCCTGTAAACTTGTCATGTAGCAATCATTCAGAAGATATTTTGAAGCACTGTTTGAAATAGATCACCCTACTGAGCTATGGCATCAGACTCATATCACAAGCGTCACCTGCTTAAGCAGGAATTTCATTATTTTTCAGTAAAAAAAAATCATCAATGCATCATTTAATACTTTTAATCATTTGATAGACAATTTAAACAATTTGCATAATAATTATATTAATTATGTGTTGTGTACCACTGATCATGCAAATTATTATACTTCCTGTAAGAATGTCCTTCTATAGTTAAATTACTCTATTTTTGCATAGTTTTTAAAAGAAATATATAGCGTTAACTGCACTATGCGAAAATTGTTTGATTTCACGTGAAAAGGCGGAGCTTTGTTGCATTGACAGGCAAGTGGGCTGGACTTAACAAAATAGTAAACAGTCAGTATAATAATGATATTAATGTTGTTTTTAACATTGACTATGGAAAATAGTAGCCAGGGTTTGAGACAATAGTGCACTCCCCTTCGGGTCGTGCACTATTGTCTCTCACCCTGGCTACTGTTTTCACATAGTCAATGTTTAAACACAACATTATTATATAAATAGTAGTTGATGATTCTTAATTCATGCCTTTGTTTTCAGTTTTGCTGTCTTTATTTTATGTTAAACATATCATGAATCTTAACATAGGTTTAATACTAGATTCAAATTTCTGACAATATTTCTTGCCCAAATGCTGTTGTTATATATACATATATATAGATATATATATATACATGTAGAAAATGCCAAAAATGTACTTAAATCATTAAACTAATATTTTTCAAGAAAAAAAACAGGTAAAGCAAGTTAATAAACAATGCATTCATGTGCACAGGTATATGTACTCTGATTACCACCTGGTTTAGACAGTTTATGTACCTGTTCACCATAAAGAATCCATTTGTCATGCTGATCCTTCCAGTACCATTTCCATTGTGTTGCTAATGGCTGAAATTTCTGTACAGCGGCAGATTCTGTTGACAGTCTCCTTACCTCTAAGGTAGCTGCGCCTTTTATTTGTCCTATCATTTTCAAAAAATCTACTTGCAATAGTGTGTCCCTTCTGTAAAGAGGATGAAACTATAGTTTCATAATAATGATAATATTACACAATTGTTCAAACAGCTTTTGTACAGTAAAAGCACTTTACAGGTGCTCATAAACTTTCCCTTGTGTTGGAAAACACATCTAATGATGAAAAAAGTTTTTAAACTTTTATTCAGTCACAGCCTAAGTTCATATCTGTTTAAAATATTTCAAGATTAAAACACCAAATTAAATTGTAATACCAATACGATATCTTTTTTATCCAATGTTTACTATAAAGTCAGAAATTAAAGTGATGTTTTTAATGATTATTGCAAAGAAAATGTGACAATCACATTTTATTTGTGACACCCCTCTGGTAGTGTTCAACAATATTACTAAGTTTTATTTTATTCCTTCAAAGCATTAAAGAATTGTCGGACAGTATTTGTTAATTTAAATAAGCCTTGAAATTTGGTAGGTAATTTTAAACTAAATTGTTTACCTTGACCTCCAGGGAACATGATGAAACCTTTTTAATGTCCCACCCTCTGTCAACAATGGTTGTTGACAATGTCCCAATTATAATTTAATTCCTTCAAGGCCAAGGAGTTGTGAGTTGGGAACAATTGGTTTATTTAATACTAAAGGATACATAATGGACATATTTGAACTATAAAAAGCAGATCAAATTTTTCTGAAAGATGAAACAAAATAATCCTTGATATATATTTTTATTCAAAACTATTACCCCAATTGTAAATAGCATTGTTCCTTATCGACCTCACTAAAATTCAGCTCCAAATCAAAATTTGCTGAGGGCTTAAAATCAGTCCATGAATCATCCTTTGTGTCACCATGTTGTCTGAACTGCCACTGGTACATTGATTCTTTGTGATGTCTGCGACAGCTGTTCCCAAAACTACATTTCCCTCTCAGATGGTATATACAGATTTCTGTAGACATGGCTGGAGAAGATTCTCCAATATCTATGTCTGTTGATAAGGAGAGATTTTTCATTCCCTTTTCTAAGTTAGGATTCGAACTTGCCCTATAAAAAATATTGATTATACTGTATATACTGTAAATTCAGAAACTATTGCATGCATTTATTATTAAGATTTTGTCATTTTAGACAAAATGCAATTTTAATTTTTGCGATATTGAGAAAAATCCCACTTCATTCTTATAAAAAATTCCAAAATGCGAGTTTAAATCATTGCAATTACAACTCCGACGCACTTTTTCGCCATTATAAAAACATCGCAATAATTTCCGAATTTACAGTATAATTATATGATGATATAAAAAGAGATCAATTTTTTTCCTTAGACAGTTTGGCTTTACCCCTTTTGGTTATTTTGGTATTTTTTAATTTGCTCTTCAACCTTTTGGATTGTTGTTTTGGTTTTCAACATTTTAGGCTTTGAGCACAACGACGAAATGTGCACATCTTGTGCATCAAAATTGGTATCAAAGAATTCTTTTTCATTTACATGCATTGATTCTGAATAATTACTTTAACCTTTTCCATCTTTTGTAAACTTTTGTGGGTGCTTCATCATTAGATCATGCCATCTTGTTTTTATTCGTGATATATTCAATCCTGTCTTAATTTTTTCAGATTGATGTCACAGGTTTGAGCCTCTTTTTCAGAAGATCAAATGGTTGTTTCTTAAATATCTTTTGTCTCTTAAAAAAAATTAAAATCAGTTTCATTTTAAAAACTGTATTTACCTTTTCATTTTATTATACTTGGCCGGTGTTTGTCGTGGGGTGGCAGAACTGGTACTTCCTGAATCACTTCCATCGCCACACTGAGTTAGACCACACTCCTGTAGATCGGCTAGAACTTCCTTGGGACTTCTTTTAGTACTTATACCATATTTCTCTAACAAGGCTAAAAATAGGAAAAGTTACATTAATAAATGGTTTGGTAATAAACTGATGGATTGCGTCAAAGTTTTACGGCTTTATATTCTCCAGAGTCCATAAATATCATAAAAACTGAAACATTAAAGATAGACAAAGAGAAAATGTATATGAGAAATAATCCCATGTTTCACAGAAATCAGTGTTCTCCTAAGGCATACATGTATATACATGTATCACAGTGATACTACTGTGCTTTAAGTTCTCACCACTGTGCTTTTTAATTTTGACCATTGTATTAATATTTCTTTTGATGCAGTGAACTGTTCCTTTTTCTTTAGTTTACATTAAGGAAAATGAAATTAATTAAAAATCCAATTAAAATCTACACAATAGTTTATTTATCAGAAATCTGGTTCATTTCTTATACATATGTAAATACCTTTTATATAATAATCATGATAATAGAATGATTTGTAATAAGCCTGAGTTTCCTATAACAATATCTGGGGAGGACAATGTAGGAAGATATTACAAAATACAAGTGAAAAATGACTTTATTGCTGTTCTTCATCTTGAAAGTTGATGTAAAGTCTTTACCATTGAGCTAAAAGGTCAATTCATCAAGGTCAGGACACTGAAAGTCCATATATTTTACATTTCAAGTGAGTATGATGGACAGAATTAATAAAAATCTTTAATTTTTTGATAACTTACTAAATAAATAAATAATAAACTCATAAATGGTTAAAATATCATGAAATATAAAATCTAATTATCTAAATAATACAAGAAATTAACATAAAGTATAAATATTCTTGTGTTTTTACAATTAATGTAAATATGGAAATTATTGCGATGTTTTTATTATTGCGAAAATTGCGATCGGTTTGGGATCGCAATATTATAAACTCGCATTTTTAATGCATATCTTCATGTCCGATCTATTCTAGATTTATCACCCTTTGTTTAAATTTACACAGATAAGTTTCTGGTCATTGATTGCTGACATCTGGACACAGGTTAACTGGTAGATACTTAGTTGTATATTTATTGTTTGGACAGCTATTATATATAAATACATTTTGAATTCTAATATTTTTAAAACCATTAATTAAAACGATTTCATAATTCAACTGTTGCCCCGATCGCAATAATTAAACCTCGCAATTTTGCCTGGAGTAGAAGAATTGCAATAATTAGTGCATGCGAAAATTTCCAAATTTACAGTATTCAAAACATGCTGAATATTTCTTATTATAATTCATACCTTTAACATTTGGATTCAAAAGATCATGGCTCCTCTTGCAACCCTTTCCAAATCTGCAAGTTCCAGAAATGTAAAATTTACACAAGTGAAGATAGGGGCACTGTCTGCCCTCTTCTTCTTTGGAACATCCTTTTGCAATATTGTAAAACTTGCAAAGCTTTGGTTTTGTTATGTCACAGCGACTTTTGGAACTCCTGAATAAGCTGCGTAATTCATCAAGTTTTAGTTCATCAAGATAATGTTGTTGCAACAAACGCTTATTATGTGATGTGGTTATATCATGACCAAATGTACAATATTTTCCTGTTCTAGCAATATGACATGAATTTGACAATAAATAAAATTTACATATGTGAAGTTTGTCACAAATAGGAGCTCCACGACATGTCCCTCGACCAGAACAATGGGTGGGGCAGAGTTCAAGTTTTGTCACAGCACTGACAAAATTGTTTTTTCCATCTGTTTCTATTATGAAATTCTGTGGATAATTCCTAAGAAATGGTATTAATGTATTAAATTTGCGACCCAAACATTTTTCAACAACCATCCGTAAATTATGTTCCAATTCTGTATTACTAGGAGAGCCAGATAATGCTCCAACACACTGCTTTACAATCTGAACATCAATATTATCTGCTGCATATTGATTTGGCAGCAACTCTGGGGGTATGTAGTATGCCATAGTCAAATCAATTTTATTTTCATCTCCGGTGCAAAAAATCTGCTGTCACTAAAATTAATCCACATCCATTTGAGTGTTTTTAATCTACAAAGAAATAATTTTTTAATTAATTGTCTTCATGACAAATTATAAGGATATATATACATGTAGGTTTATTTTCCTTAAGAATGCCAACATTTATTAACCAGTTGTTGATGATAGAATGCAATACGTGTAATAATTTTTGTATCCAAGCAATTTTAGTGTGAATCAACAGTCCATCTGTGTCATGTGTGTAATGATTTTTCTGAAAAATCTTTAAAAATGGAGAAACAGAAAAGACACAAACAATCATGAAAAAAGGCAGGATTGAATATCACCTGCAATCGAATTTTGCAATTTTGAGAAAAAAGTTATGTGATTGTAACAGAAAAAGAAGGTAGTCAGGTATTCCGCTTTAAAGTTATAGGATCAATGATTACTTTCTTGTCTAAGAAACACTTGAATTAAATTTTATGCATCCCCATACATGTAGAAATAGCACGATTCAATTTCACATTCTGAAATTTTATATCCCACAAATATACTTTCAATATTATGAAAATCTTGGAATCACGTAATAAGAAACCAAAATTGAACCCCCTCCCCTCCACTCCCCTAAAGCCTATGAACCGTGAACACTACTTTTCTATACGTACAGAGAAAAAATATTTAGCTTCTTACGTGAAGCGTCGCCAAAACTATCCGACATACCTTTCTGGAGATTCGAAAGGGATTTTTTAAACAGATTACGGAATTTACTTAAATGTTTACCACAAACATTTCTTAATGCCACATACCCCTCTTATTATTCCAAAAATGTCCAGATTATTTTCATATCATTTTCGGATTATTGACATTTTCTGAATAAAATCGATATCTGTTCACATGTACGTATCGAAACTGACGTCCCATTTTGCTTTGATTTTCAACAGAAGATCTTTCATTTTCATCACAGAAAAGGCCAAATCGGAGATAAATGAGTGCTTCTGAGTGGTAAGATCTCATTGCCCATGGCTACAATAAAATTCTTTGGTACCAATTTTGATGCACAGGTGTAGGATGTTTTTCCCTTTTTTTCTATTTACGACTCATCAGTGGTGCTCAAGGCCTAACTTGTTGAAAACCGAAACAACAATCCAAAAGGTAAATAAAGGTAGATAACTTACAATCTTTACTGTATGACTTTTGGGCCATACCGTTTTTGGAATATTGGGGTTTCGGACTGTAATGAGATTTCGGAATATAGACATGGACCCAGACAATTGACTGACTGAAGCATGGGATATTTCTTATTTTTCACAAATCTGGGCCTGTTCGCGAAAATCATGTTTGCTCACATTCACGTTTGCCCCCTTTCACCTTTTTAATGGTTTTTTGTTGAATAATTCTTTAATAGTGTTTTAGTTAGTATATATATGACACTTTGGACATTTTTATGGCAGTAAAAAGCACAGCAATAATAATAATAATAAGGCCTAAAAAAAATATAGTTGTGTTTAGGGTAACCCGACCCTACCTAATTTTTAGTGCCTACCCTAAATTTTTTATAACCTTCCTTCAATAAGGACTGTTAAAGTCAAGGTGACTCCAGTATACAACCTAACTAAAAAAATTAATGTAAAAAAAAAATTCCCTACCTACCCTACCTAACTTTTTTCAGTGTGTTACCCTAAACACATGTATTTTTTTTATTTGGCCTAATTATATGCAGATGAATATTTTATTCATGAAAATATAAATATGTTGATATATTATACATATAAAAAACAACTAATAATTCAAACCGTTTTTAAATAAAAATTGTTTGCGACCGTTTAGGGTGCCAACGAACGCAGTGGCGAACGTGCGGGGTGCGAACGTGTAGGGTACGAACGTGCAATTGGAGCGAACGGACCCGATACCATTTTTCACATGCCTAAAAAAAACTATGTAACAAAATATATCTGAAGAGGAAAATTGTTCTATGGCAAATATTCAAATACATGCTATCACACAGATCATTTAACAGTTCAAAAGAAACAAACAAGAACACGATCTTTTCACCTTCTCTGGAAACGAAAGTAGAATTGGGTATATTCTAACATCGAAGTCGATGTCGCATTTCACGAATTCTCCGTATTCTCCAGTAAAAGAAAACATATTACCAAATGGAATATAGAACATACCCCTATCTAGTACCTATGGGGCTCTCTACCTATTATGTCTTTGGACATTTTACTACGTAGTGCTTTAACGTTTCTCTTTTTACGTATTTATCGCATAGTGCTTTAATGTGCCTTTAATACTGAACACATCCTAGTACATAAATTGCACTGAACGCATCTATCCAGTATTTTCCATATATTTAAATTTAAAGTCTAAGACATTAATTAATAACCTTTAGTGCTTCGCTACAGGCTGCTATAAAGCTTGTGTATATATTCGCACTCCTAGCATATAATAGCAACTAGTATTTTAGGCAGTGGAGCAATGACGTTTTTACATTCAGATTCAGATTCTTATTAAAAGAAACTGACATATATAACATTAGTGTTCTCCATTACAAATCATATGATAATATACAAAACAGCATTTCAAAGTTTTACATGTAGTATATAACTGGGTGTAATAACACAGTATATAATAATACAATTGTACACATAATTTTAAGAATTGTTTCTTATTTCTAATACATCTCTAATAAATTTGTATAAATAATTACCTTCAATAATATTTTGTGGATTTAAAAGTTTAGAAACTGAAAAATAATTATTATGTGAATCTTTCAAATCTAAATCATAAGATTGGAAAAAAGTTTGCCTTATATCTTTATATTTATGACAAGATATCAAAAAATGTTCCTCTGTCTCTACTTCAGTGCAAAATTTGCAAAATCGTTCTTCCCTTGGAATTTTGGGTTTATTATATCTACCTCGCTCTATATTTAAACAATGAGCACTGATACATAGTTGTGTAATTTTACTTTTTATATGTTTGGTAAGATTGGTTTCAAGATAGAAGGGAACAATATTTGGAGCAAAAATATTACTAAAAAGCAACAGTTTACTCTCCACAGCTCCAGATTTGATTTTTTATAGTTGTGAGTCAGATTGCTGATTATAATATCTTATTAGACTATCTTTAAAAACACTATTATCTGTCAGATCTTTTGTATCAAGTTTAAGTACTTTAAATATTTTATTTAGGGTAGAAAACCAGCATTTTGAGATTTCTTGAGATAATTCTTGATCTGCAGTAAACGCACTATATAATATTCTATCTCTATTTATTTTAAGTAGTCTCATATAATAATTATCCATGAAACATAATGAGAAAATCAACATTGGAATCCTGTTACATTCAAGTCTACTAGCCATATTTGATGACTGTCTTTTGACCCCAAGAATAGATTTCAACATCTTGTGTTCATGTAGTTGTAATTTATAAATTGGTAGATTGTCAGAATTATTTAAATTTATGTTATAATCTGATAACCATATTTCACTACCATATGTCAAAAACGGTTTAATTAGACTATCAAAAAGTTTAAGACAAGTTTTCTTGGAAGTTATTAAAGTTACTTTTAACAGAGAAAAGGGCCTTTAGAGCTTTATTATAGAAAACATCTGCGGCATGTTTAAGATTACCATTGAAATAAAATACAATGCCTAAATATTTGTATCTTTCCACAATTCCAATTTGTGAATTATTTTGATAAAAATTATATTTGAATAATATTTTTTGCCTTTGATAAAAATCATTATCTTAGTTTTAATTAAGTTAATTTGTAATTGTAGGAGTTTAATTTGTTAAGACAACGTTGGAGACCTTCTTTATTTTCCGATAAAAGTAACAGATCATATGCAAATAGTAGATGAGTGATTTTATAATTTCATAGATCTAATGGATAGCATTTGTCTTTGTCATGAAAGCATTTACCTAAATCATTAAAAAAATATTAAATAATGTAGGGCTAAAACATACATAAATTATCAGATTGCACTGTAATGCACGATGTATAAACATGACAGCACTGTATATTTACAGCACGCTTTTACTGTTACCGCTATACAATGTATATGCATGAATTGGTGGATTAATGGCATGTTTTAATGGATATTAGTTTTTTAGTGGGTGCGGATGTATATTTGTATATAGCGCATTAGCAATCGTACTACATGTACTATGTATTAGTGCGCCGATATAGAACGGCGATTCATACCTGTAGAAAGAAAGAAAATGTACAATGCTACTTATGTCCTCAGAAGACAAAACGTATTGAAATATTCTTCAATTTATTACTGGACTTAAATAAGGAACAACTGGATACAGAATGTAGAATGGATAGTGATCAGGCGTTTGATAGTAAGAATGATGCAATTTATATACAAAAATGCTGCAAAGATTATCATATTACAGAGAGACTTGTAGCAAGTTTTAGGTCCACGGCCTAGACACCCATCAGGATGCTCTTATGTCTGTTCAATGTGTCTTCACATAAGCAAAAAGTAAAACCAGAACATATTTCAAATGTTATGTTTAAAAGTTAACAAGACATCCGGAAAAGACATAACTGAAAAACACAAAAACACCTAACTGAGGGCATCCACAGCACAGTTGCTAGTATTTAAACAACCCGAAATTGATACTTAAAATTTAATGTTAAAAAAATATAAAATTTGTGAAAACTAAGGAGTGTCTCCCTCATGCTTCTGTCCCTTTACCCCTTTTGGTAATTTTTGTATTTTGAATCAAAAATTTTGCTCTTCAACCTTTTTGATTATTATTTTGGTTTTCAACATTTTGGGCCTTGAGCACAACTGATGAGTCGTAAATCGACGAAAAGTGCATCTTCTGTGCATCAAAATTGGTATCACAGAATTATATTTATGACACCTCGACTGAGCATGTATTGATTGACACGGGTAACTTGACGAATTTACAATGTTGAAAAAAAACGTTCTTCCCGTAATGGATTTTTTAATTAAAAACTGAAATAAAAGTACACGAAAGGTGTTAAGACATTCCCATTTACACAAACCATGTAATTTTATTGGTTTATAATTTTGTTGTTGAAATTATTGTGATGCTACTATTGTGAAAAAAAAAACAACAACAACAACAACAGATTTTGTTTAAAATACATCATGGTGGTTTAAATTTATTTTGCATTCCATATATATTATAATAAATCTCGAAAAGATTGAAATACGTTTAATGCTTGAAGCTTTCCATGCATACTACATGTACTAATAAAAGAAATAAAACTAACACATTTGATATTTTGCCTAAATGTCTCACAAAATGTCCTTACTGTAACAACGTTACCAGAAGGACTGTTACGGCAAGAACATTTTTACAAAATTATGCAAATAAAATAATAAGTGTAAGCATCATGTTGTACAATGTACCCAAACTCTGAACGTTCAGTTTTGAGTGATAGTGGCTATAAATTTTGTGTCATTGAAAGACCAGGCACACTTTTTATAAGAAGAAATTAAAAAAAAATCGAACAAGATTTGATATTTTTTTTCTCGAATTTCACTTCTGGTCAGGCAAAATCAAAATGATACATTATCCATGTCTATCGGTAATAATAGATGTGAAATATATTGGTTTTCCATGTTTCCTTCTTATGAAATAATAATTCGATATATAATCGACACGTTTCTCAGCCGATTCTAAAAAAAAAAGTTTGACGTCAGAGGAAGTTATGACATAATGGCCATATTGATCTGAGAACTAAACCACTGGGTATAATTTTAATAGAGAACCAAGTAAGAACCATTTCATCAAATCACGTTTGGTCTCAGTCGCCGAACTAGTTTAAAAGAAGAAGATTTTGAAATATTTTTTGTTGATTTTCCTGTGAAGGACTGGATCTTTTTAGAAATGTCGTTGTATGTAGAAATTGTCAGCTGTATGATTCTGACATTTCCTTTAGTTTTAGAAATGAATAAAGATTGGTATAAGCGCTCGAGAAGAAGCTATTAACTGTTTTTTCGACACACCTGGTCTTATTTTTGTAAGCGGTTAATGTTTTATTTCATAGTTAATTCTAAGGTTTCTCTTTAATGTTTGTAAATTGCAGGAAATGATACCGCAGCAATAAGAAAGTCGGCTGATTTCTCAATACCACCATACAAAGATAAGGCGAATCCATGAGAATACTAACATAGCAAAAAAACACGAAAAACACTACACTAGACACAACCAAGGGGGTTAAAAAAACACATTGGTAACCACGGATAATCACAACAAGACAGCACAAAACTAAAGCAATTGTATGTTGGTCTCCTCAATACTCTGGGAGTGACAATAGATGATTCAGAAGGATAAACATGTCCTGCCCTGTTTATTGGAAGTGTGGAAAATCTTGTAGATTGTCAAGTCCTGTGAAGAGACGAGAAATATAAATGAAGATATCTACATGTATTCTCATTTTTGAGATTGAAACGTCGTAACACAGTCGTGATTTCGACCGCAGAACCTCTGGAGAGATAATATTAGGAGAGTGTAAAAAAAAAATCGTCACGTTTTCTTTCCAGTTTATGTGAAAGTAACTTCATTCTGTCAAGAAAATCAACGCGCAAATCACATCCACGATAGTAACAAATTAGTCCGAGATTGCTCTGACGTCTGATAGCCCACAAAAAGGCTTTCAGACAGCAGAGCAATCTCGGACTAGTGACAAATCAACTCAGGAATTCTGCTTGAGTCGTTGGTATGTTTTCAAATAGGAAGTTTACAATCGTGATGTAAAAATCATCACGTTTGTCAAAAAGTTTAAATCTCTATCGCTCTTTAATTGTCGTCTTTGAATTGGTGATTATAAATAGGGTTGGAAACTGACTTTAGATGATAAATTATTTTAAACTAAAACAAGAAAGAAAAGTGGAACTAATTATTGTTTCACGGAAATGCAATTCAGTTATAATTGCCTGAGTCAGATTTTATGATATTTCGCATTTATCATGCGATTGAGAAATACAAGTCTGTAATATTAACAGAGTTGAGTTATGTAGAACTGATGACACCCGATTGTTTTATAATATAATGTTGTATAAAAACTATGTATGATATTCTGGCTATTTATGATTGTATTTTGATTTAAAGAATATTCAGAATGGTGTAGATTTTGCCACTTGCTGTAACTAGCAGTGTTATGTTTGTGTAGATTTGAGAGTGTCATCAGTCCTGATTTTACCAGTATATTTCGCTCCACAAGTGGTAGGTTTATTTTATATTGATGCACTTTTTACAAGTAGAGTTATTTCCCTTGAATAACGTGTTTTTGTTAGAACCGTAAATTTATTGTCAAGTCTGTTTTATATAGTACTTTTTCAACTATCAGAATGTTGTTAGACATAAATATTACACAATATAGCGGTTCAGCTTTCTTTATGATATGATAAATCTATTTCTCTGTATTTTATGCAAATACATTATACCTTAAATCTAAGAGTTACATTTTTATACATATATCATTACAATTATATAATACAAGTATGTGCAATTGTGCATGTTTGATAACTTGAACGTATATATCCTTTGGTGGATCCTTTAGTAGCTACGATGATGGAAGTTGGAACAGCAGAGAAAACATGGAAGATCTGTTTTACGAGAGTACATCAATCAAAAGAAATTATACACTAGTGGTGGAACCAGAATTTGCTTACAACTCTGAGGAAGATATCCTGTCGACGCAAATGTTGTTTAAGATCAACCAGGACTATAAGGTAAAAGATAGTATAACATGTTTTCAAAGTATAGGAGAGAATAGATTTTGGGCCACTTTTGTTGATGAAGAATCAATGACACGCTTTAGCGATAAATTCTCAAAATTTACAGTGAAAACACTCATTTTGTAATTGAACAAGCTAGGGATTTAGAATGGAATAGGAAAAAAGACACAATTGATATCGTTATATACAATCTTCCATGGGAAATCGATAATAGTTATGTTAGAGCAAAATTGAGGCATTTTTCTGACATAGACCAAATTATAAACCAAACATATAAGTCAAATCCTTCAGTATACAGCGGAGTTCGTGTAGTCAAAGTAACAAACATTCGTCGTCACATACCACGAAGGTTCTCGATAAGAGGACAAGATGTCAACGTAAAGTACGCGGGTCAGCCCACTGGTCCTCAATGCTGGAACTGTGGTGATTTCGGCCATGTTTCTCATAACTGTCAGAAACCTTATGGCATGTGGAAAAGGTTCCGCTCGTCCGAAAATCTATATAATGAACAGACAACGCGTCCGTTTAGAACTAGTTCGCAAGATTCGATAGACAGCATTAACGACACACAGAGTCAAAGCAGCCTAGACGATACCCAAGAGACAATGATCGAAATTTCTAATGATGGACATGACAGGCTGAATGACTTAATTGATGGTATAGAAACATTGGAAAAACAAGTAAGTGGGAATAAAAATGTAGAATTAGACAAAAACATTATTCCTGAACAACAGGAAATGAATGATATCACTCAATCTGAGCAAGATCAAGATCTGGAAGAGAAGGAAGAAGGTGAAATTTTTGATGATGCATCAAACTTAAATATTTCAGATAGTTCCATTGTAGATGTGGTTTCAATTGATAAGGAGGAGGCAAAACAGGACATGATAGAGAAAACATATGATGATGAAATCCAGGAACAGGAGAAACAAGATCAAGATTAGGAGACTGTGGTAAAAAAACAAGAAAAGAAGAAATCAAAAGGTATGAATGACAAACATAAAAACAATAAAAAAAAAATGATCCTAAAACAGGAAAATCTGAAAAAGGAAAACCACAAGACTATTTAAAAGATAGAAGAGAACAAAGAGAGAAGAAAGAGATTGGTAAAAAGAGAGAGAGGGAAAGTTTAGGTACTTCAGACAATCAACTCTTAAAAAATAGAAAGGTATCTGATATCCCAACTAACACCACATAATGAAATTTACATTAATATTTTTATTAATTTTGTTGATGAAGGTAGCTTCATTAAATGTATGTAGAGCATTAGATAGGAAGATTGATGATGTTATAAGAATTTTGCCAAACTATGATGTTATATGTTTACAGGAAACTGGTTATAGATTTGATACAAATAAGTTTAATATTGAATATGATGATAAAGTATTTGTAGCTTCTACTAATGCAGAATATGATGGTGTTATTACATTCTTAGAGAAGAACATTACAGATATTGAAGAAAAGAAAGTCCCAGAATTTTTTAAAGGTAAATTTTTACATGTTTTTTGTAGAAGAAACAATGAATTATTTCATATTTTTAATATATATGCTCCTACAAAAGAAAGAAGAGATGAACAAACTTTGTTTTACTCTAGAGTAAAAGAGTATTTAGAACAGTTATACATAGATAGAAAAGAAAATGTATTATTTATGGGTGATTTTAACATAATTCAATATCTATCTGATGTTAAATCAGCAAGATTAGAAGCAAGTGCTGAAGTAAGGAAGATTTTTTCTGAAATTGTTGATTTGTATATGTTTAAAGATGCATTTAGAAGGATCTATCCTGAAAGAAAAGTTTTTTCATGTTTTAGGAATGGGGGAGGTAGTAGAATTGATAGAATATATGTTAATACAAATTTAAAGGATAAAATTTGCACTGCTGGTTATATATTGTTTTCAAAATCTGATCACAAAGCTTGTGTTACTGAGATTAAACCTGATAGGACAAGATGGGGTAGGGGTTACTGGAAACTAAACAATAGTTTACTAGATGATAATAGGTATGTAGAAAATATGAGAGAAATTATATTAGAATGGAAGACTCATAAATATAAGGTAAATATTATAGAATGGTGGGAGAAACTTAAGAAGAAAATTAAGAGTGCATCTATTGAATATTCAAAAAGTAAGTGCTTTGATGATAAAAATTTATTATGCCAGTTATATGAAGATCTTGAATCGGAAGAATCAAAAGAAGTAAGTAATAATGAAAGGTTAAAAGATATAAAGTCAAACATCAAAACGTTAGAGGATAAAAAGAAAAAAGGTATATTGGTAAGATCAAGGATTGATTTCTATGAAGAAGATATCAACAACATTGACTTTTTTAAAGAAGTAGAAAATAAAAAAGGTAGGAAAAAGGAAATCAAAAGCCTGAAAGATAAAGAAGGTAATATTCTAAAGGATAAAGATGGTGTGTTAGATATAGTAACAGACTTTTATACTAATTTGTATAAGTCTGATGACATTAGTCTACATGATATAGATAAGTATTTAGATAGCACTGACCTGAAGAAACTTACTGACGAGGAGACAGGACTTCTAGAATTATTTATTTCAAAGGAACTATGCTTCAAACTGGTTAGTACTTCTCAGAACAATAAAACACCAGGAATTGATGGAATCGGTAAGGAGTTTTATCTAAGGTTCTGGGACATTATAGGAGAAGAACTGACCGAGGTCATAAATAATATTTTTTTGTCTGGTAAGTTAACTGACACAATGAGGATGGGAATTATCTCCTTAAACTATAAGAACAAAGGTGAGAAATGCGATTTGAAACAATGGAGACCAATAAGTCTCCTTTGTTTTGACTATAAAATCATTACAAAGTTTCTATCGCATAGTCTATGCAAGGTTATAAACAAGTTGGTAGATGAAACACAGACAGGTGCTGGGCAAGGTAAAGTAATTTTTGATAACCTTTTTACCATAAATGATATTGTAGAATACATGAATGTAAGTAAAAAAGAAGCACATCTGTTTACTTTTGACCAGGAAAAGGCTTTCGATAGGATTGAGCATAACTTCTTATTTAAGGTATTAGAGAAAATGAATTTTCCAGAAGACTATATTCAATGGATTAAAATTATTTACAATGAAATAGTCAGTAAAGTTCAAGTCAATGGTGCATTAACAGATACAATACAAATACAAAGGTCGGTAAGACAGGGCTGTCCATTATCAATATCATTATATGCTCTAGCGATGGAGCCATTAGCTGCAAAAATAAGGTCTAACCAAAACATTGGGGGGGTAAGTATACCAAACTGCCCAAATCCTATCAAGTTATTCCAACATGCAGACGATTGTACAAGCATTACTACAAAACTAGAAAATTATGACATATTTATAGATGAATTTAGAAACTTTGGAATGGTGTCTGGCTCAAAGATTAACGTCAGTAAAACTGAAATTTTATCCTTAAATAGCTCTAATGATAATGTTCCAGATGAACTTAGAAATCTGAGAAAAGACAGTGTTGAAGTATTAGCAATTTTTTACGGAAAAGACATGGTAAACAAGAATTGGAAACCAGTTATCTGTACGTTTGTTAAAATGATTGATCAATGGCTTCAAGCTTACTTATAAACATAAGGTTTTGGTTCTGAATACAATTATCTTAAGTAAAATTCTTTTTGTAGCAAGAGTTGTACCTCCAACAAAAAATATATTAACTAACCTGAATAGACATATTTATATGTTTTTCTGGGATAGTAAAGTGGAATATTTAAGTAGAAAAACTTTAGCCTTAGATTATTGTAATGGTGGATTAAGAGTTCCTTTTTTAGAACACAAAATAAATGCTATGCTTTTGAGGAGGATCTCCTCTCCTTTAAAAGGTGGAAATCCACTGTGGAAATGCTTTTTTATTTATTATATAGGATATTCTGTCAGAACAATACTACCTTACTGTGCTTCAAATATGTATGTTCATACCATTGGTTCTATTCCCTTAATCTATATGAAAATTAAGAATATTTTACTTAAGTTTGATAACATACCTGCTCTGGATACAAGTGAGAGAAATATATACTATGCTTTGATACAGAATGATAAGCATAAGCCATCAGTTGAAACCAGGTTTTTACATTTTGACTTTACCTCAACATGGAAAAACATCACTAATATTGATTGTAACTATATTAAAGATTTTATGTTTAGAATAGCTCATAACTGCTTGCCAACTAAAGATAAGCTAGTAGAAAGAGGTGTTGTTATTGAAGATGAGAAATGTAATTATTGTAAAGACTCTAGAGAAACACTTATCCATTTATATTTACAATGTAAACGCTTCACATACTTTAGAGAATATGTAAAACTTGATATTATTGAAAATTCAGAGCTTGATAACTTTATCTTCAACTATGAATCAGTACTATTATTTAAGAATGTTATTATATTTCCATTTTTATATGCCTATTTCAGATCTATATGGACATACAGAAATATAGAAGAAACCACACAAACAGTGAACAGAGGGATCTTGAATAAGTATTTGGTTTATAGTAGAGAATATAAGGAAAGAGTAAAAAGTAGTGTCTAATTTTTATGTCCAACTAATTCTCTACTTTCCTCGCCGGACAACTGTAGTACATACCCTTGGTCCCTGTTACTACAGTTTTCTGACGATGTATCACCAGTCACCCCCCTTTTCACACTACTCAAAATGTCTAACTTTTGAGCTAGTCTGGAATTTTTTCTGAATAAATTTAAATTAAAGATTTTAAATTGTCCTAAATTAAATTCTAAAAATAAGAAAATAAGAAAATATAGAATATCCTCGATACTTTGTGTGATCTCTATGTTAAAAACGTATTATAATGAATTTTAATACGTAGTATGACATGGTTGGCTATATCTAGCATTGATTTGATAATGTCATTGACCAAATAGTTTATTTGTTTTGAAAACCAATTAAGTTTGTATGTCTATTTGTCATGTTTGTAAATAAGGCTATCTGTCTGTGTTGTGTCTATGTTTGTCATAACTGTCATTGTACTGTTTGTACATGTCTTATATTATTGTTTGCATGACATGATTGTCTGTGTTGTATTATGTCTATTAGATCTGTCCTTGTATTGTCTGTTCAATGTATATGTCTGTACGTTTGGATAATATCATTGTCTGTAAATGTCTAAGTATGTGTAATAATATGTCTGATTAAATTTACAAAATGAGCACGATGATGATACCCTATATTAGCTTTTATAGCCTACGGCTAGTGGCTAGGGGGTTCAGTGATAGTTAAATACTCTTAAAGTGACAAGTAAGTGTAAGATTAGGTAAATGTACTTTTTATACTTTTTTTGCCTCTCTTTGTTTTATTTATTTCTTGTTTATTCTTTGTTATTATATTTTTATGTTATCCTATTTATAATTATATATGGTTTTCCTATTAATATTATACTATAACCGCTTTTCCTTTCTTTTCTATGCATTTTGTATGCACCCTATGGTTAACCCTTTATCTGGTCCTAAGTCTTTCTGTCTTTTTTCAGATAGCTAATAAACTTTTGCTATTTATTTATTTTATTTATTTATCTTATTCATAAATAATGTCTTAAATCCTAAATTATCTGAGTGCTCGAGAAAAAAAAAAAAAAAAAAAAACTTGAACGTATAGAGCACATTCATACAGTATTGACACTTATTATATGCTTACATTATTCTTGGAGGTAATTAGTATACGTAGTGAAGTATGATAATCGGTACTATAACACATTATAGTGAATTAATTATATGTGTTATCGTTTTCTGAAAAGTTGTTATATTGTTATTTCAGAAATATTTTATGCTGGTAATAAAATTACGAATATTAACCTAGTCCTGTCATCTCTTGGGAAGGCTTTGAAATCCCAACTGTCACAAATACAGAAAAAGACAGGTGCAAGGGAACACTGGCTTTTATGTTGTATATCGTTTTGAAGGTGACTCAGTCGTAGGCCTCGATTGTAAGGATGTTTCTAAACATTTTCGAAAGTATAATAATAATGTTTTGAATATTTATGAATGTATATTAATAAATTAAAATTTTCATCAATTGTCCGGTAAAAATAAAACAAAAAACTATTGTGATAAGAAAATATTAATTATGATTAGGTCACAGGGTCCTAGAAATATAAAATATGTCATTTATAAACTCATGGAGTGCTTGAAATTTCCTTTAGTCGTTATACTGAAATTCCGAATAAGTATCCGAATTTCAATTAATAATCGCATTTCTGCTGTGTACAATACGCGATTAGCATACTTGCAGAAAATTTGTATTGGCTTATATCATGTATACATATATTTACTGTTTTATACTGAAAATAAAATGATTAATAACACGTGAATAATAAGACAGATATTCTCATCCTAATATCCTATTGCATACTAAGATATTATCGCCATTCCTTAATTTATATGCTAGTCATTTTTTTTAGAGGATTGCGATCAGCATGATCAGTCAGCAGGCAACGCTTAAACAAAAACGATAAACAAAACAAATATATAGCAATACAAACAGAACAATACTAAGATATTATCGCCATTGGTCAATTTATATGTCATTTTTTTAGAGGATTGCGATCAGCATGATCAGTCAGCGGGCAACGCTTAAACAAAAGCGATAAACAAAACAAATATATAGCAATACAAAAGAAAAAGACATAAAAAAAAATATATACTTTTACATATTATGAGTATTTTCGTACAAAATATATGTTAATTTATGTCATAATTAGGTGCAGAACACCTCACCCTTTACAAAAAAATTGAATACATTGTAATCTATTTGAAGATTATATGTTAAAAGAGACCACCAAGTCCACGAAGAAGTATGTTTAAGATATATTCTTTACATTTATTAAAACACAAGCAGGTAAAACCTTAACCCTGCCACATTATATATGTCCCTGCCCTAAGCTAAGATCTTTTTAAGCTATATTAAATTTTTGAATTTTTAGACGCCTTTTGTGGTCATTCGATGCTTGACTTGTGCGGTGGAACTATTTTGTTCATTGTAATTAAAAACTAAACCCCCTATTTGTTATCAATATTTTTTCATGTTCAGAACTATAGAGTGTTGACTTATTGTTGCCATATCCTTATATTTTCATATCACGCAGATAGAATTTACTCTCTACTACTGGTTTGAATCGGATGCGGATTCTTAAAATCCTAAAGACACAGAGGAACATATTTCTTGAATTATTCATGTATTATTGCAACAACATAAGATGTTCTGTACGATTTACACTGCCCTTTAACATGATAAACTATAATCTGTTATGCGTGAACTATACAAGAAATACAACAATATAATGAAACACGGCAGCCACGCTGCATTTCCCCGCGCAACCGTTGTGTTAATCACAAAATTAAATGCTCTAAAGCAAATTATACTCAGATGTGACCATAACTTTAGTAATAAATTGGACAGGTGAGATAGTAGTCATATTGTAAAATGAAGTGTGACTAATGAGGATATCATACATTGATAATGTAAATACATATAGTGGAATTGTTTTTATGATGACATGTTCTACTAATTAAGTGTAAATTTACCAAAGTTGGAATATCAATTTTGGAAATTGAATGGTAGTCTTGTGACATTAATAGTTATTAACATGCATGGTTGCTAGATACATTTCCAAAAAAAATGAATATCTTAGAGTCTTTCAGGAAATTTACCAAAATTGGAGTTATTTTTTTAAATCCAAATATTCCATTTAATTTTGGAAATTTAATCATTCCCTATACAGCTGTTGTTTTCTTGTAAATAAAAATGTATGGTTTCTAGGTACTTTTCCAAAAAATCAGATCTTAAGACTCTTTCAGGAAATTAACCAAATTTGGAATTCCATTTTTTGAAATTGAATGGTAACTTTAACTCTTGTGACATTAATGTTTATTAATATATATGGTTGTTAGATACATTTCCAAAAAATGAAGGTCTTAAAGTCTTTCAGGAAATTTACCAAAGTTGGAATTATTTATTTTGAAATCCAAATATTCCATTTTAATTTTGGAAATTTAATCATTCCCTATACAGCTGTTGCTTTTTTTGTAAACAAATATGTATGGTTGCTAGGTACTTTTCCAAAAAATTCAGATCTTAGAGTCTTTCAGGAAATCAACCAAATTTGGAATTCAATTTTTGGAAATTGAATGGCAACTTTAACTCTGATGATATTAATATGCATGGTTCTAGATACATTTCCAAAAAATGAAGGTCTTAAGAAACTTTCAGGAAATTTACCGAAGTTGGAATTTCATTTTTGGAAATGAAATGGTTACCTTAACTCTTGTGACATTAATGGTTATTAATATATATGGTTGCTAGATACATTTCCAAAAAATGAAGGTCTTAGAGTCTTTCATGAAATTTACCAAAGTTGGAATTATTTTTTTTTTTAATCGAAATATTCCATTTAACAGCTATTATTCTGCTAGTGTCTGATATTTTGGTTGATGTGTAATTTTCAAAAATTAATAAGTCTGAGACTCTTCCAGAATTTTTTTTTTTTTTGCCCCAAGGGCAAATTTCAAAAATCTTAAACCTTTGGCACAGACAACTTTTAAAGTGCTATTAATGCACCCATTTTTATGTTTCTACCACTTAGGGTGTAAGAGGAGTTTTGTGACAATTGATTTTGGGATTTTTTAACTCTCTTATTGCTATGCCCCAGGGGTTTCCGAAAAATTCTCATGCCACCTTTGAATTTGCCATACGTAATACTAGCATGGTTTCAGTTTCAGCATTGTAGTCCAAATAGTTTAGAAGATTTCACTATTTACTGGATATCGCGAAATCCGTTTTTTACTCACAATTATGCCCAAAGGAAAATTCCAAAATTGCGAAATCTTCGGCACAATTTACATCAACAATGCTAACAATGATTAAAGTTTCAGTTTTCTATCTCTTATGGTTCCTGAGATAATCGTGGATATTACGTACACACGTACGTACGTCGAACAGCAAAACAATATCCCCGCAGCTTCGTTAGGAAAGTGGAAGACACCCCGCCACAGGTGAGATTAGAACTCACAACCTCAGTGTTTTCAGGCTAGTGATCATTAGTTGTCATGACGTACTACCTAGACCACTCGGCCTAAATTTAGTCTTGTGGAAATTAGGAACTGTACGTCTCATCGCTTTGGTATAATTCTTTTGCCGATCATCTTAAAAACAGCATGTCCAACAAATTTATACAAAGATTACTGATAATTCAAATAGATTCATTTAAAACAAAAATGACTACTGAAATATAGGATATTGGGATCAGAGACAAAAACAAAGAACCTAAATTTATTACACGACACTACAATGAAGGTGGTAAATTCTTGACTCTCAGACTCTAGTGTAAAACACTAGTAACGATAAAATGGCTTTGGTAAGGTACTGTAGTGAGAAATTTGTTTACACAGTACATTGCCCTATACTATTTGTACAATTGAACGGTACATGTAAATATATATATATATGTCAAAAATATCCATTTTTACAATAGTCTGGGGGAGATAGTAAAAAAAATTTCCCCTAGTTGTGTCACGCATATGTGGTTTCTTGGTTTTGTTTAGAATCGAACTTAATTTATTGAATTCCTTATACACATGTATATTTGCTAGTTCATTGATGATAATCTAATGTTAGACTTTTCTAATTTCAAATAAATATTTGATTTGTAAATCGATGCCATACCACAATTAAAGTACGTGTAAGACTAGTAATCCTTTCATCCTTTTAGAGGTGTTAAAACTACGAAACAAACAAATTATTAATATAAATTCATTTACGTGTAATCCTGTTTGATTAATCGGATTGTGTTTTATTTACATCCTTCCTGCAACATATTTCATGTATTTGCTCCTGTGCATACCTTTAGATGATCATGAAATTTATTCTGTAAAATACCCACAAGAATGAGGAAACTCATTTGTTTTATCGGATTCCTGTTATACGTACATGATTCATGCGACATATTTCACGTCTACTGACTTTAATTGATTGTCATGTCATTGCTGACATTATCCGTTTTATTATGATTCATATTTGTATTATTATACATGTTATAGCTTGCATATTTGGGATACTTTTCTCCTCAGAATAAGGTGATTAAGATGACAGAAATCTGCCAACAACAGTAGCTGTTACTTCAAACTGGAAGGAAAAGGTCTTTTTCAACCCAGTCATTACTCTTTCATAAGGCCCTTTCTCAACTTTTCCTCCAAAATATTTTTTTCTGGACTATTGAAAATTTTTTAGTACTTAGTGGGACTGATTTAAACTTTTCTGTCTGCTTGCAGGTATTTGGCCACTGGCCACGAATATGGAGAGAAGAATTGAGTATTCTTTTTAAAAAAAACTGTCCAATTTCATATTATATAATATTATCACACATTTTATTGAAATAATGCCATTTTGCATATGTAATAAAAACATAATTTGATGCATGTTATTTGTCCCCCCGGGGCAATAACATCATACGAGGGCAGGGCAGATAACACGTGTTATCTGCCCTCGTATGGTGTGTTATCATGTGAACCTCACCGATGTCTTCCGCTCGGCTGTAAATGATCGTCTGACCATTATTTATGGTGAATTAACCGTTCATAAATGTTCTAAGCAATTTCAAATAGGGGCTTATAAAATATATTGGTAGATCTCGGGGAAAAGCTCAGGAACTGAAGTAGCATTTATTTGTTTGACTCGATACTCCAGTGAAAGAAATAACACTGTTTAATAACTGTAGCATTGTGAATGTGCACCTTATATTCAGGGATGTCAAAAATCTGACAAACTTACTTGAAGACTGGCCAAATCTAATTTAACAGTAAAGTTATTTCTTGGTAGTGGCACAATATGCGATAAATAGATTATTTTCATATTGCCCGAGTTATCAGCCCTCGACTGATATCGTCCGTCGGGCTGAAGCCCTCGGTGTCGATATCCAGATCTCGGGCTGATAACAATGAATCTTTTGCAATAAATAATTATGTGTCTCATTGACGCATACACTATATCATTATCCTATGTTGTGTGTCAATCAAACTCCTACAAATAGTACTGAAGAATCAATAAACACCAGCATTAAGTAAGGACAGAAAGACCACTAAATATATACTATAGTTGCCTCAAACAGAGAAGATACTACATACATAGTATAAAGAGAAATCACTTTTTTGAGATCTCACATGTTTATATTATAAGTTTAGAGGTAAACAAAAACCAAAACAAACCATCACAACAAAACAAACCAAACACCACAAACAAGAACACAAATACAAATACAACAAAATAGTATGTAAACAACAAAATGTATAACAAGCGGCCAACAATTGCATACCAATCTATCAAAGCCACCCAACAGACAAAACCTCGGACAGAAAATAATACAAAAGACAGACATAAAAAACAGAGAGCCAGGATTGTCTGATTTGGTACAGACACTGAACAGTGGTGGTTTAGACAGGTTTCATTGGTACCCAAACCTCTTATCTATCTTGCCACTGGTGTTCAAGACATACTACAAAAGCAAATACAGTATGAATACCAACAAGGTGACCGCTTGCTAGAACTGAACGAATGGGTTGGTCGGTATATAATTTAGATAGCAGGGTCAAAATGTGCTCGTTTTAACTGTAAAAGTAAGTTAGTCTCTCATAAAAGCTGGGCGGACAATGTCACTCTATTACTAGTAAACGAAATAGTTATAAATAACACTCCCAGTAAGGGTTAACGGCTATCTCGTCATTGAGCTCAATAGAAACAGGCAGTATTCATGCAAGGCCAGTATAAATGTTTGAAAGCCAAAACAAGTCCCCAAAATAAATATGATAAAAATATGGACAATGGGCACTTTGACAGACTAGTGGTAGTACAGCAGTGACATAAGCAGTGACAAGACAGTGGTAACCTATCCAAGGCATAGACACACTGGCAATACAACAGTGGTAATGCAACACTAACAAAAAGTAGTAACCTAACAAAGATATAGACACGGTGGCCATAAGACAGTGGCATGGATATATTGGTTAGGCAACAGTGACACAGATTTATTGCAGAACAGCACTGACATAGGCCAGTGGTAACCTAACAAAGGTATAGACACGGTGGTCATAAGACAGTAGCATGAATATATTGGTTAGGCAACAGTGGCACAGACTTACTGCATAAAAGCACTGACATAGGCATAGCCACAGTGGCAATGGAACAGCGACGTAGAACAGCGGTAGATAAACAAAGGCATATACACAGTAGTAATGCAATATTTGCATGGTCGAAATGGTAATACAGAAGCAACATTGACAATTGGTAAAACAACAATGACGCAGGCCAGTGGTAACCAACACAAAATAGCATAGACACAGTGCAAAATCAACAGTGGAGAGGAAACATTGGTAATACAACAGTGGTACAATCTAGTGTCAAGAAAACAGTAAGAAATTGACTCATCGGTTGTGCTCAAGATCAAACATTTTGGAGCAGAAACAATAACCAAAAACGATAAAGACAAACTTTAAATGTACTGTAACTGTAAGCAATATATGTACTCACATAGAACAGCCAAACTAAAGGTAAGGTAAGGTCAGCCATTGAAACTTTATTAATAAAATAAATTAAATGGTTACCTTTCATTTAGAGTAAAGTATACGTTTCCCTCGACGCATAAATAATAACAAAAATATTACATTTTCTTTGATAAATAAGCATTTCAATTTTCCAGTTAAAACTGCAACATATAAAAACCTTGCTACTTGTATAATTCTACCAATGCAAAATCAACTGTGTAGTACTAATAATTTTCCTCGTTAAACACATGATTTAGCGTATGTCTGAATTTTTATCGATGTACTCTATTTCTTCAGAAAACTTTTCTGTCGCTCATAATCGTAACTCTTGGCTAACGAAGATGACGACATTCATTTAACAGTTGATATTATATAACAGGAACTGTTAATGCATGTGCATATTACAGCCTTTGACAACACGGACAAATGCGACTTACTTAATTCTTACTTTTGCTCGATTTCAGATTTGCGGGACGAAGATGTTACTCTACCTGACTTTGATGACCGAGGACCGAATACTTTGACACGCATAACAGTGACTGCACAAGATATTATTGATGCTATTTCTGTACTTGATCCAAACAAGGCTGTTGGGCATGATCTAATTAGTAATCGCATGTTGAAGGAAGTAAAACAGGAAATAGCAAACCCCCTTAGTTTTTTATTTAACAAATCCTTAGGTGAGCGTAAATTTCCCACACAATGGAAATTAGCTAATGTTATACCCATTTTTAAGCACGGTGATAGAACATTAGCAAGTAACTACCGTCCAGTTGCTTTAATAAGTACTGTAAGCAAAGTGTTCGAGAAAGTTGTATATAAGCACATTTTTAATTTTCTTATAGATAATGCTTTATTGCACAAGTTTCAATCAAGCTTTCTTCCTGGTCATTCCACTACTCATCAACTGATTGAGCCAGTGAACAAATACTACAAGCCCTGGATAACAGAGAATTAATTTGCTTAATTTTTTGTGACGTAAGCAAGGCCTTCGACAGGGTGTGGATCAGAGGCTTACTATTAAAACTTGAACGCTATGGAATTCAGGGCGATGTGCTTGAGTGGTTCAACAGTAGACAACAAAGGGTATTGCCAAGGGACACAACTTCGTCTGTGGGGACTCTTAAAGCGGGTGTTTCCAAAGGGTCTATCCTTGACCCTCTTCTTTTCCTCATTTTTAGCTCACCTGACCTGAAAAAGGTCAAGTGAGCTTTTCTCATCACTTGGCGTTCGTCGTCCGTCGTCCGTCGTCGTCGCCGTCATCGTCGTCGTCTTTTAACTTTGACAAAAATCTTCTCCTCTGAAACTACTGGGCCAAATGTAACCAAACTTGGCCACAATCATCATTGGGTATCTAGTTTTAAAAATGTGTCCGATGACCCCGCCTGCAACCAACATGGCCGACATGGCTAAAAATAGAACATAGGGCACAGCCGAACTTAGTTTAACACAGGGCCCTATAGGATAATTCATTGAAACATCTTCTTGTCTTAAAGCACTTGACCAATTGGAACCAGACTTGGCAGCAATGGTTCTGAGATTGTCCTCTTACAGAGGTGTGTCCGATGACCCGGACTGTCAACCAAGATGGCAGCTACAGCCGAACTTAGTTTAACATAGGGCCCTATAGGAAAATTCATTAACAAATTTTCTTGTCTGAAACCACTTGACATATTGGAACAGGACTTGGCAGCATTGCTCCTTAGGAGGTCCTTTTTCAGAAATGCGTTTGATTTCGTGAATCAAGATGGCCACCACAGCAGAACTTAGTTTTATATAGGACCCTATGGGAAATTCACTCAAAAATCTTTTCGTCTGAAACTACTGAGCCGATTGGAACCAAAGTTGACAGTATTGGTGCTTAGATGGTATTCTTTCAGAAATATGTCCGATCACCCGGATTGTCAACAGCCACGGCCGAACTTAGTTAAATATAGGACCCTATAGGAAAATTAATTTTTAAAGCCAGTTGGAACAAGACTTAGCAGAAATGATCTTTAGATGGTTCTATTTTAGAAATGTGCCCATTGACCTGGACTGTCAACCAAGACGACTGCCACTACTGACCTTAGTTTAACAGAACCCTATAGAAAAACCAGCCAAATTGACTGCAACACTTAAATTTTTAGTCCTGTTCAAGGTGAAAAGTTAAATCCAGGTGAGCGATACAGGCTCTTGAGAGCCTCTAGTTATAAATGACATTGCAGATGATATGTTAGGGATCTGTAGATTGTTTGCAGATGACACTTCGATAGGAGAGAGGTCTTACGAAATTGACAGTCTTCAATACATGATCAATATCGACCCGAAAAAAACATCTCTTCCTGGTCGAAACAATGGCTTGTTAAGTTGAATCCCAACAAAACTGAAATTGCTTTTTTCTGTACCAGAGTTACTCCTGAAGGGTTAGCATTTTTTCTTGATGGTACAGAAATTACTCCTGCAGGCTGACACAAACATCTTGGCGTAACTCTAAGTTCTAATTGCAAATGGACTTTGCATATTGATAATGTTGTTGAGAAAGTCTCGAAACAAATTGCAGTTCTACGGAAACTGAAATACATACTTTCTCGACACTTTTTAGAGAAGATTTATTTAACTTTTATTAGGCCTCTTCTAGAATATGCTTGCAAATTGTGGGATAGTTGTTCGATAACAGACTCGGATAGGTTGGAAAAATTACAATTAGAAGCTGCACGTATAGTAACTGGTTTAACTACATATGCAAGTACTTTGATGAATGTGGCTGGGAAAAATTATCCGTTCGGCGTGAACGAAGAAAACTATCATTATTTTATAGAATAGAATGGAGATGCACCTGAGTATCTATCAGACATGTTGCCTAACACTGTAACAAATAATTATAATCTAAGAAACTATAGAAATTTTACACTTCCAGATGCTAGACTCTCTCTTGATCAGAATTCGCATTTTCATCAACTATTAGATTATGGAATAGCTTAGATTTTAATATAAGAGAATCTCCAAATCCAAATATTTTCAAATATAGAATTAAATCAAAGTATTCTTTGCCAAAAAAGTCTCCGATTTATTATACGATTGGTGACCGTAAAGCCAATATTTTACACACCAGATTACGTCATAGATGTAGTGTTCTCAGAGCAGACCTTTTCAGATATAATTTAATAGATATTTGTCACTGTGAATGTTGTAACGAAACTGAATCTGTTGTACATTACTTTTTACACTGTAGTATAAAGAAGAATTTGTTTAATTGATGATATATTAGCACATGGTATTGAACCTAATGTTAAAAACATGTTGTATGGTAACGCTCATTTAGATTTTGATCGAAACTGTAGGCTTTTCAAATGTGTTCAAAGATATATTATTGATACAAAAAGATTTGTTTATAATTGATTTGATCCAAGAATGACACGAAAGACTTTCAATGACTGTATTTATTATTGTATAACGTATTGTCACATGTAATGTGTTGTATAAATGTTGGAGAATACTTAATAAGTTCTTGTAACTTTTGTCTTATCCATTTGTTTATATTTATGACAATAAAATATGTTTAAAGTAGTTAAAGCTTGAGTGACTTTTTATTGCTACCAAAAATTAATCGTTTGGCAAATTTAAAAAATAATCATTTAAAAAGTTAATGTACCAAAGAGTATTACACATACAACATACAACATGCGTTCTAAATGTTCTTTACTATATACTAAAACGAAAAATAAACGCAGGATATTTTTGGGCATTGTTATACACCAACCTGTTTATAAATACTTTACCTCCAATCAACTATGTAAAATACATGTATATTTAACTGTTATTTGTATATTTATGCGTGTGACATGTATAATATGCTGTTGGCGTGGCCAGTGATAGCCCTTTCCACAAACTCATTTCCCGTATCCCGATTCTGATTCTAAAATTATAATTTGAAGCAAGTTATTTCTCTTACTTTACTTACTCCGGCGAACGAAACTTTTTCTAGCCATAGTGTGTAGCACAATATGGATGCCACCATAGCGCCCTATAGCGCCCGTTGCGCTCGCTATAATTGTATTGTTAATAATTTCCAAACATTGAAACCGGTCTAAGTTTGTTCAACATGTGTCTGATCCAATTTACTGTATTTAAGAGTGAATAAAGTATTTTAAACTAAACATTTGCTAAATGTGATAAAATTTCTATCAAATATTTTGTATTAAGGCAAGAGTGGATCTTTTTTAAATTAAAATTAAAATGCTCTAATCAGATATTTGTTAAAAATAACACCACCTGATATATTCTAATTGACTTCGAAATATGCTCTGATTTTGATTCACACGTTTTAATATTTGTCTCCACCAATGAAATCTCATACACTTTACGCACGTTTCTAACCGCACACAAACGATTCGCATGTTTCATGGACACGATTCGCACGTTGCACGGACACGAATTACACGTTACCCGATTTTATTTGCGATTTACCCGTTCAACCAAGTGTACTACAATTGCCAGATTTTGGATCTTTAACTTTCACTCCCTAATAGCACCAATTTTATAAAATCAAAACAAAACGCACGGGAGACATGTTCCATATTCAAAACATCCTAGATTAGATTTTCTCTACAAGGTTGCGCGAAGTCAAATAATTCTATGACAATCTTTTATTCTATAACTATATATTCTGAATAATAATCCGTCTGGGAACATTAAAATTGTAACAGCAATATAAAGTAAATGATTTTTTTTAAACCGATTCGTTATAGTTAGGGCATAATAGTGATTATGGTACAATCTTTTTTCCGGATAGAAAGCAAGAAAAAAAAAACTTGAAAAAGACATGATTTCCAAAAAAAATGACTGGATAAAAAATTACACGAAATAGGCTAGATAAAGTATGATGTATTTTGAAAAACGGTTGGGTGCCGAAATAGAAGGCAGACTCCATTAAGCTTGCACATGTTGCATGGAAAAAAATCTAGGATCGTTGCTTCCAAAAAGGCTGATCTCTTAACTAAAACCCTTTCATTAAGTGATACATACTTTTGCTATTGAAAACGTCAGAAAAGGATTTCAGATGTTTTAAAAACTAAGTAGTTTTTGCTTTTTTCCCCTTGTTTCTGAAAGAGAAAAGAAATAACGATGATGCTAATGAACTCATCTAGAATGACAATATTCCTGATAAGATTTCTATGAAAAGTATATTAAGATGCGTTTTTCTTTCTTTGCAGTATATATGTACGAAAATAAATTAATAAATCATGTATAAAAAATTATCACATTGTGACATAATGTGATGTTACATATAAGTACTTAAAATAATTTGAAATCAAAACTCCAAGTGTGTCGAGACGAATGCAATGTTTTCTTTCATTTGTGCATTTCTCTTTGCTGCGTTGATGAAAAGTAGCAGTGGATATAATGCAAGGCATTCAAATAGTTTCCACGGAAATTCGCCACGGAATATCAACGATCATCAATGTAAGCTCCAGTAACAACAATGTTAATTTTTTCACTTTATTTTATTATGATTTAATGATTTCCAACAATAAATATCTACTACAACAAGTTCAGATTAAAGGGTTAGAATGAACATCTAATGACAAACCCTGATATCTTTTCGAGATCAAAAGCCACGAATGTGCTGGTGTAATTATGTACTAATAAGATTTCTCCAAAGAGCATGCAATCTTGAAATTAAAATGAAATTCCATGTTCATGTATGGGTGTTAGACCTTGACTATTGTTATATTTGTGTTTAATAGAAAATTATTATTTGAAATGACAGACCTTTCTTTTGTTCCATAAGGAAATTCCACATAGCACATCTAATACCAACTAGAACTAAATATGAAAAAGCAAGAAACATGCAGTTGTTATTATTATTTTTTTTTAAACACACTAGAGTAATTTAGCATGTCGAGAGTATTTAAAAGAAACACGAGTTAACAGTAGAAAGAGTAATTAAATTATGTAAAGGTTAAATAATTTGTTTTAAAAGCAGATATTGGTCTAAATGGCAAATGTAAATATGATCAATCGAGTCAATTATGGCGGAGTATATACAGATAAGTATATCTTGGTCATCTCGATATGCTGAGTAATATTTTTTTTAATATTCTTAGGGTTGCAAAAAAATGTGTTTATCTTTTGAAACAAACAAAAAAAGAAGACAGTTGTAAATTCGAGCTTCAAAAAGTAGATCTAGAGGTGAGGATGAGAGTAACCATCAAACGAGATAACAACAACTGTTAAACATTCTCTTTTGAAGGGAAGTTCGAACCAAGAATAGGAAAAAATACATTTAAGGATTGACTGTAATTTTTTTCAGTCTATGAAGAAATAACCTCAATCATGTGGTTAAAGTGTGCACCATGTCCATTAAGGTTATTTCGAATAGACTGAAAAAAATTAGTCAATCCTTAAATGTATTTTTTTCCTGTTCTTGGGTCAATCCTTATAATTTAATTCCAACTGTTGTTTTGACGTCTAAAACGACGTCATAGTAGAATAGAAAATTTAGTCTATGACATGATAGACGAAAAATATCTGACCAATCAAATGACGCGTTACATCAAATATTAACTTATGTTCAAACAAGATTTACATGTGGCCATCAAAATTGTGAAGCGTGAAATTTCTTTTCTTTTCTTTACGTGCGCATATTGAATAGGTTTTTGCTCAGAAAACGCAAAAGCAATCATTACCATAAATCCTAAATATCAATGTAAAAATAAATTCAATTCTCCCCCAATATTTTATCAATAAATTTTATTGAATTTGAATAATTATTTTGGGTCTTTCCCTCTACAGGGAAAAGACAAAATTACATTTGTTATGGTGATTTTCCGTCGGGCATTTTTTCACAACATATCGAATATATACAAGTTATGGGGCAGACAATTACTCTTCGGAAATGAGGGTACGGTTCTAACTATTTTCATGTCCTTTTTTCTAAGTAATAGTAAAATATATTGACATAACACCTAAAGTATTTCGTCTTTTATTTGTGCCCAACGTACTTACATTTATACGATCGATTTAGAAAGTTTACACATTTATTTAGTATTTCCGCCAGTGTAAGAATCTCAAAAAACGGAACTATTGAAAAAGGTTATGAGAATTATATAACCCACGATATAAAGTATATAGGCATATATCTTAAGGTAAGCCTTTAGGAAGCAAACCTTTTTAAATGTGGGTGAGATATGTAATCCTTTTCAGAATAATTATTCGTAGTTCTTTGTATTTAAAATGAATATCCTATTTAGTAATGGAACGCGATTGCTCTATATGTAAGCAAATTTTCGACACTGTCATGAGACGGCTAGTGTTATTTGGAATAACAAATAATTTTCTAGATTCTTTAGATAAGGCAGGCATAGAAAATGGAATGAAAGCAAATTCTTTTTTTTATACCAATAACAAGTATAGAACTTAAACATAAGAAAACAAGAGGATGCTTCGCTCTAAAGTTACAAAGGTTTGCTTATGAGGGGGTGTGGGGGGGGGGGGGGGGGGTGAATATACATACCTCGCCTCTACATGTATCCACAATTGTGTCTTTTTTAGGGTTACAACAGTATGCCATATGCACGAAAAGTCTCATCTGTTATAAATGTGTTAACTAGGACATTTAATTTCTGTAACATATTGTACACCTGTACAGATGCTATTTATTTGTATGATATATTGTGTTTGTTGTTAAAAACAAATATGGTGATAAGTTTTCTATTGCTGTTTTTAAATCTCAGAATTGGAGTTTTTGGACTATCCAGGGAAAATTCGTGTGAGTTTATTATTGAACTAAACTGAATTCTGTGAAGTGTAACTGTACTTGATTGATGCTCATCACGCGAGATCCTGTCGTTGCAAGATCGTCAGATTATACGGAAATATACGGAAATCCTGGACAGTTTTATCTGTATGAGGCGTGGAACTAGTCATATTTAAGGAGGCCCTCAAATATTTCAGGACCTCCACAATTCAATATCAGGACCCGCCACCACAATTTGATTTCAGGAACTTCTGGAATATTGCAGGACCTCCATAATTCGATTTCAGAAGCTTTCCAAATATTTCTAGACCTCCACAATTCGATTTCAGGAGCTCTTAAAATATTTCTGGACCTCCATAAATAATTGTTTTCAGGAAATCCTGAAATCGAATAGTTGAGGAGGTCCTGAAATCGAATTCCGGAGATCCTGAAATCAAACTGTGAAGCTCCTGAAATCGAATTGTGGAGGTCCTGCAATCAAATTCTAGAGGTCCAGAAATATTTGAAGGATTGTGGAGGTCCATAAATAATTGAATACTTCCTTAAATAATAATTTTGACTAATCCGTGCCTCTTATATCTGGAGGTACCGGGCTTCTTGCTTGTTGAAAACCCATAATGTGAAAAAAGTAGATTTTTAGCCACTATAGGAGAGACTTTATCCATCCGTACCAACTTTGCTGCGATATTGATGAAAAAATATCGGAAAGGAAGTTAACGCGATCGGAGGAAAAAAAAACAATCGGAAAGAAAGGTAACGCTTTGAAAATGTTGGGCCTTCCTATTGAGAGATAATCCTCACGAGGTGAAAGGTAACCGCGGGATAAAATGAAGCTGGAACTACTGTAACACAGTAGTCTCAGAATCAAGGATGAGCTCAATGATTACGTCCGGTGAAAATAATGTAGCTAATAACAGTTGGGACGTGATAACAAAGTCAACTTGATACCGAGACTGACCTTAATTTAACCAATATAGGAATCGGGAAATAAAATAATTTAGCCAATAACAGTTGGGCATGACTATTGCAGTATGATACAGAAGTCATTGATACCGAGGCTGACCTTAATTTAGCAAATCGCAATTGTGAAATATATATAGCTGATCTAAATTAGCCCGTTTCACCAGTATTTTCTTATTATAGGGTATATAATAATAATGAAAATTTGTCAGAAATACGTATTATTAAATAAACTTATAGGTTCTGTACTTTTTGCTTTATGGTATGTGAAGCAAAAACACAAGCACCAGAAGGACATTAAGAATCTAACACCGGTGCAAGTGCGAGATAAGGAAATCTCAGACGCCCTTCCGAGTAAGAGAACGATCAATCTTACCCAAGGGTGTCTGAGATTTCCTTATCTCGCACAAGCATAACCGATGTTTGATTCTTTTTCTCACTTTGTTTGCGATAAAAATAGTGAGGGGATTGACACTGATCAGCTGTTCGTGACGAAAAGCTATGCGCAGGAATATGCCGTATCACACAGGTAAATGAACGATTTGCACAGTGAAATGTGATTTGAAAAACGAAGTTCAAAAACAAATTGTAGCTTGTAATAATTATTTTAAAGATACAATGTCATAACAAAAAATTTTCAATTCATCTAAACAATGAAATATGGCTAAAAACATTTGAATAACACTGTTATATTGACGGTCAAGGTCAGTACTTTCAATTTCTTTGTTCTTTGTTTACTGACCTTTTACGATGGTAAAAATGGTGGAAGAAAGCTTTATTCGATACCTTTTGGGTTTTTAGGCAATTTGGAATTTGTTTGAAAACGTATGAAGAAAGAGGATATCGATATTAGTCATAACACACACCGACACTTTGTTGATAGTTTTTTACGGGAAACCCCAGGTGTTTTGTCTCAACCCATGGGCGAGATAAGGAAATCTAACATCGGCAAAAATTACAATTGTCTTGTCCAAAAAAATGAGAAAATAGTTTCACAATATTTTCACAAATTTTCCAATGGAGTTATACGTGATTACGGAACAGAAATGACACCGCAAAAACGTTGAAAGTCCGTATAAAGCTTCTTCAATTTCAACTTCCCAACTAACTATGAGTGGACAGGGGCCTTTCCAGAATCTTTTGTTTAAATGTGCGACGTGCTTTAGCACGAAATATACGAACATTACTGAGACTGTCAGAGGTTGGATTCATGTTGAACCGTCGTTGGCCTTTTTTCTGTGTTTCTTAGCTTCCTCATAGTCGTCATCGAACCAGGGTTTGCTTGAATTTTTTGGATTTGTCGAGGTTTTAGGAATGGTCCTCTCGGCTATCAAAACTAACGTTTCATTAAATTAAAAACTGGATTAATAACATAATTAAAAGTTTCTTTCTTCAGTTCATCTCGACAGAGTTGCTCGAAACACTCCCTATTACCGACAGGGGTTTGCGACACACGGCAAACATGTCGTCTCTTTAGGGACCTCTTACGCCAAGCCGAGGAGATGTGGGCCTATTCTATTGTGTCCCCGGGACCCACACGGGGTGAACATAACTTATATCTCTATTGTAGTGGAAAACTGCGTTCTTATGATGATATTTTAAATAAATTTTTTGCGAAAAATATCGGTCAATAATTCATATTTTTCAACCTAGAAGTAGATTGACAAAGCCTAATCTCTAAATATGCGAGGGTATACCTCCACATAATAGAGTACATCCAAAATGCTACAACGGTTATATTAAAGATGAAATACATTTCCTTCTAAATTGCAATTCATTTGACATAGAGAGAAGAATTTTGGCGATGTGAATTAGTAATAATTGTGTAAATGTTAAATAAGAGGGAGAGATACCATTTCACAACAAGCCCATAATATCCTCTACGTCTCTGGGGATGACATAAACTCATTTAAAAGTTCTAGGCCATACCTACATCTCATACAATGACCGTTAATTGAGGAGTTATCATTTCGGAACAAGTTCAGAATTCCCCCTACGCCTCTGCGGATTAAAACGTAGTTTGTACAAAAGGTCTACGCCATACCTATCTCTAATACAATGGCCACTAATAAAACTCTACTGCTAAAGGTTGGCCAAAATTTTCAAATAGGTCCATATCACGGTTTTCACTGTACCTGGCTGAGAGATATACCATTTCGCAACAAGTCCAGAATTCCCCCTACGCCTCTAGGGGTAACAATCCGTAGTTTTTCCGAAAGGTCTAGGCCATACCTACTTCTGATACAATGGTCGTTAATTAGAATCGATTGCTAAGGGCTAGCCCAAGTTTCAAAGTAGGTCTATATCAATCTCAACCTCCCATCTAACTACGGTGGACAGAGCGGAGCAAGGCAAAAAATGTTTTGGTCCTTTTTTTTGCTAAAAAAACATAAAATAATTGTGAAATGCACCAATGTAACGGTTCCTGACTTGGAGCATGTATATTTTATAGTTAAAGTGTCAGGGTTTGATATTTTTTATGCCGAATTCTCTCCATTAATTGTCTATGGTATATTAAAATGATTGGATGGATCTTAACAACAGTAGACCAATAACGAGAAATTCCAAATTCTAGGGTATAAGGCGTTACTTAACACCAGAGTACGTGTTTAATTAATGAATCTGATAAATTGCCATATTCAATGCAATATAAGCGGATTACGATAGTCTTTTTTTAAAGGGGGGCGTACGCCCATTACGCCCTTACCTGGACCCACCCCTGGTGGCCGTTCATGTCAAAATAAAGATACTTCCATCATGATGTTTTCCATCGTGATGGTTTTAACAAGTATCGCGATGCGTTTGACAAGTATCATGATACTTGTGAAAAGCATTGTGATACTTGTTAAAAGTATCATGATACAAGTCTTAAGTATCAGATTAAGGTTAAAGCATCATATGGAACAGCAATAAGGAAGGTTATATACGACGATAACCAACCAAATTGTCTCTTATTTCTATCTTTGAAATCTTACGATATCTGTACGTATTCCTAACCTCCAATATAGGAGATCGAGATACATTTGTAACGTTATTTCATTTCACGGGAAATTCCAATCGACATTTTGTAGTTAGTAGTTTGTAGTTAGCGTTCGTATACCATGGACAGGTACTCAGAACTTGTGCGAAGAAGTTTAGGTCGAATCAGCGCCCAGATTGAAGAAGAAGACAGAGAGGACGACGACTTCACAATAATTAGTTAACATGAGATCCCGACATGTCGACAAGGTGTCAACCAATATATTCATATTCAACGGGTATGCAACCAATAGTAACAACGTGTATATATCCATCTAATATAGAGGAAAATGTAAATCCAACTAAACATACAATGCAGGTTCAACTAAATGGTCACGAAGTATCAAAAAGCCTGCGCCTGATATCCCCATATAAACCAAACCAACCAACGATCTCTAAACAAAATGGACCAATTATGGGGGATAATAAACAATTCAAATCTGGTAATCGTACATCGGCCAGCAGCAAGATGAATGTGACAGATAATAACCAATCCAACCAATCAAAACAACAAAGAAATCAAGAGCAATCAAAAGTCCAACGCATCGAAAAACAACAACAGCAGAAATGTTTTTTAGCCATTCCAAGCCTCAACAAGGTGCCCCCAGACCCGGTTCATATAATAACAGAACTGTCGATGCCACGAAACTAAAAATACCAACATGCAATATAAAAGGTGGCAAGTCAAACAAGGAATATATATTTAAACTAGCTAGACATCAAACTGTCCTCTGTATCCACGAACATTGGTTATGGTCATTTGAGAGAGACTTTATTGATAAAGCTGTACCACACATGGTTAATTTTACTAGATGCCATGACTGTGATGATCAAATTACTAACTTTCAGATACAAAGAGATAGAGGTGTGGTCTCAATTCTTTGGCCGAATGAATGGGACCAATATACCAAAAAATTAGATGATGGGAACAATAGAATAATAGCTGTAGAGGTTCAAACTGTTAATAAACCAACAATTATAATTAATGCATATATGCCTACAAAAATGGTAAACTTTGATTTTGAATACCATCTAAATATTATGAAACTCACTCCATTGTTATTTGCGGTGACATGAATGGAACAATACAGCAGTGCAGAAACAATAGTCACGACAAAACGCTCAAAGCATTTTTTGAAAGAAATAATTTATACCTACATATGGACGTGGGTTTTATACAAACCTATCAACACCCCGACGGTAAAGCCTCATCTCAAATAGACCATATCTTTACCAACAATGATATCCTGGATTCATCAACTGTTATCCAGCATGATCAATGCAATACAATTAGTAAGAGCCATACAGTTTACAAATTTATGTGGGGCAAAATAGACAAGAAATCCTATAGATCAATAATCAATTTTCCACTGCCCAGAACGAATGGCATGAATGGGTTTAGCATTGGTTTAGCTTCAAAAGAACATTGCGCCCTTGCGATTTCGACTTGTATCATAATACTTTTAACTTCCATCATGATGCTTTTGACTCTCATCGTGATGCTTTTAATCTCTGTCATGATGCATTTGACTTCCATTGCGATGCTTTTAACTTCCATTGGGGGGATGGGGTACGGGAATATATGGAATGCTTGAACAAATGTCGTATCGGGCGAGGCGTCAGCCGAGACAGGATACGACATTTTTTCAGACACTTCGTATATTCCCGTATCCCTCCTGTAACTGACTGTGTAGCGAATTTTGCCAGGTGATGAAATTTTCAAATGAGGAATTTCTTAGATTAAGGCCTGTAGTGTTTTTTTTTCTTTTGATTTTTGTGGGATGGAAAAAAGCAAAACTAATATTATAACCTTTAAAACAATTTGTTAACAGAAAATATGAAAACGAATCACGTGATTTCAAGAAAGGGGGATACAATCATTAATAAGGACACTTTGTAGACAATGGAAAGACAGTATTTATAATAGAGTCGGGTTAAATCTTACTCTCAGGTGTCCAAGATTCCCTTATCTTGCACTTTCACTGGGTTGGATTCAAAATTCCTCGCTAGTGTCAATGGAACTTGTATCTTGCTTTTATAGATAACGTCAGCTTTTTAAAAAAAAAATATTCGGTGTAAGTAACTCTCTATGCGGAAAAAAAAAGAAATACATTATGATATTGTTGCTTTTATCATGTTTATTATAGATCAACAATGTGATGACATTGCCATCATTGGAGCTGGGATTGCGGGCACATACGCTGGATGGAGACTACGGAATCAGTCTAAAAGAATTAACATATATGAATTTTCTAATCGTGTTGGAGGAAAACTGTATACCCTGAATTTTCCCGGCATTCCGGATATCAACGTTGAACTTGCTGCAATGAGGTTTTATCCGGAAAGTAAGGCAATGTTTTTTTCAATTTTTGTTATTGTTTTATTGCGTTCATTGATTTTGCTAGGTAATACAAGTTTCAATATACATGTAACACACAACCTTTCAAGAGAATACTATGCATTATAAGGATCGGTTGCTCAAACATAGTAAATAAGATAATCGTTAAGCTAAGATTCATCTAAACCAATAAACAAATATGGCTGCGCTTCCATCGCTAATTTCAAAGGATAACTGCAACCATATACATAAAAGATAAATGCTTTTTTCCTTTAGAAAATTTCATACAATTTTGATTTTTGATGTTTTTCTTACCTGTCTCAGTCGTACTGAAAATAAATAAAATTGTGTAAAACTTGTGAAATATTCACGTCAGATAACATTCTCGATCGTTACGGGAAACAATGTACCCAGTTTATGACAGAGGTACAATGTAACTGATTAATAAAAGAGTATGTAAAATCAATAATTAAATGGAAAGTTCTGAATGTATTTTATATAATTTGGCGTTATCTGGAGAGAAAAAAAGAACATCAAATCCAGGCAGATAAAAAAAGTAAATTCTATGAATGAGGAAATGCACTCAGGGTTTTTACACCTTGGTGCAGTTACATTTCAATTAAGATACTTTTCTGAAGTACAGTTTAAGCTGTGAATATTATAAATTTAGTGATGTAAACACTGTCATACTTGACAGTTGGTTCTCAGGAACCTAAAACTGAGAGCTATCATTAATTTCGTTTCTTGCTAATCGCCTTCTTTATAATCTCCCTTCAGTTTCACTAGTATAAAGTTTGTCTACAACACCAGCCCTCAATAACCGCTAGCCCACAATAAAAATGGTTTGTTCGCCGATTTGGCTTGAATAATCCTCGATGTATCTCTTATATAAGTTACACAGCATTATACATACATATCGATGTACTTTACAAATGTGGTTTCTTTGACGTCCGCGTTTTCAGAAATATTTACAAAAATCAAAACAAAAAATAAAATCAAATTAAAGAAAGAAAAAAAAAGAAAAAATATCTTTTCAGCAGTACTTCTAATCTAATATGTGTCCAAACTTAATGCCATTGAACGGAATATGGTGCGACATGGTACCTCTCAGCCAGATACAAAGAAAACCGCGGAAGCTCTTTCTGAACAAAGCAGTGAAATATTTTTCAGATCTGAAAGAAAATAAGAAAGATTCAGCATAAATTTGGACATAAAGCAAACATGTTTATTTCAATGAATAAAAACAAAAAAGTTTTGATCGTACAAGCGATCGACATAAATTTAACAATATGTTTTTATCAGCACCCCAGTCAGTGTTGAAAACAACTTTTAAAATATCCAATGCTTTCAAGCATTTCGCTTTAAGCATTTTGATAAGGGGTAGAAAGGTAAGTTTATTGTCAAACAGAATACCTAGAAATTTTTGTTTCTTTGACCACTTTAATCGGAGAATTATAAATTTTTAGTTCGGGGTCCAAATGCATATTTCGTTTATTGCATACTGTTTTGGAGTTGGAAAATTTAAAAACATTTTCCATAGCCCATTTTTCAATTTTATTTAAAGACAGCCGTAGTTGTCTTTCAATATTGTTCATTTTTGTAGCCCCATAACATATCAAAAAGTCATCTACATAGAGGGAGCCTTCAACATTTTGTTTTAATGTTTTAGCTAAACTGTTTATTTTTATACTAATAAAGTGGCGGAGAGAATACTTCCCCGAGGAACACCCATCTCTTGTTCAAAAGGGTCAGACATAGTCATGTTAACCTTTACCTTGAACTGTCTGTCTGAAAGAAAATTTTCAATGAAGGTGGATAACCTACCTTTCAACCCCATGTCATTTAAGTCTTTTAAAATGCCATATTTCCATGTGGTGTCGTAGGCTTTTGCCAGATCGAAAAAGACGGACACCACATGTTCACCTTTAGCAAACCCGTTGCGTATAAAGGATTCGAAGCGAACAAGATGATCGAACGTGCTTTTGCCTTGTTGGAACCCACGCTGTATATTGGACAGGAGGCCATTCGCCTCTAGGAACCAGACAGGGTGGTCGTTGATCATCCGTTCCATTGTCTTTCAAACGCAACTTGTGAGGGCAATCGGCCGATAATTCGACGGTTCAAAATGATCCTTCCCAGGTTTTGGAATAGGGATAACTGTGGGAAGTTTCCAAATGGAAGGCAAGTCGCCAGTTTCCCTTACATTATTAAGAAGATCTAAAAGCGTTTTAAGAGAAGTGTCAGAAAGGTGTTTCAAAAGTTTATAGTGAATATCATCTGGGCCACATGCTGTGTCATGGGTTTTCGACAGAGAAATTTACAGCTCATCCAAACAAAAAGGGCGGTTGTAATCTTCTAAATTGTTTGATTTAAATTTGAGTTTATTTTTCTCAGTTCGGTTTTTAATCCCTTGGAATTCCTGGGAATAATTCAGCGAGAAAGAATGTTTTGAGAAGGTTTCACCGAGTTTATTCGAGATATCATTTTCTGAAGCCAAAAGAGTTTGGCCATCTTTTAAGTGGTGAAGATTGGTCTTTCCGTTAATTTTTTTGATAAAATTCCAGACTTTATTCATAGGTTTATGAGAGTTTATTTTAGAGACGAAGTTTTGCTAAGACTTGCGCCTCTTTTGTTTAAATTTGCGACGTGCTTTAGTACGAAATATACGAACATTACAGAGATTGTCAGAGGTTGGATTCATGTTGAACCGTCGTTGGCCTTTTTTCTGTGTTTCTTAGCTTCCTCACAGTCGTCATCGAACCAGGGTTTGCTTGGATTTTTTTTGATTTGTCAAGGTTTTAGGAATGGTCCTCTCTGCTATCAATACTAACGTTTCATTAAATTTAAGAACTGGATTTATAACATTATTAAAAGTTTCTTTCTTCAGTTCATCTCGACAGAGTTGCTCGAACAAAGGCCAATTGGCCTTGTCAAATTTCCAGCGAGCAACTCTCTCTGATGACGTGGGAAATAAATTTTCCAAAATAATTGGAAAGTGGTCGCTACCACACAAATCATCATGGACTCGCCATGAAAAATCCAGTAATAACGAAGGGTCACAAATAGTTAGATAGATAGCCGAGTAAGAATCATTTCCCGGATGGAGATATTATCTGAGCCATCGTTAAAAATGCACAAACCTTCTTGGTCTAAGAAGTCTTCAACTTTTTTCCCCTTATCATTTTGGGAGTTACTACCCCATATTAGACTTTGGGCGTTAAAATCGCCCATAAGGAGAAAGGGGGCTTGCAACTGATCTGTTAAAGATTTAAGTTGATTTATTTCTAAGGACGTATTAGGGGGAAGATAGACAGAACACAATGTTATAGTTTTTTGAAGGGAGAGTTTAACAGCAACTGCTTGTAATTCGGTATTAAGTTTTATTTGACTATGTATAATACCATTTTTAACCAGGATTGATGAACCGCCATCGTGTCTTTCATCCTTTTTAACTTGAGTGCTTTAAATCGAGTAATTTTTAATGTTTACATTATCGTTTTCTTTTAAATGTATTTCCTGAAGACAAAAGGCAACTGGAAGGAAAGCTTGTACAAGTAACGATAGCTCTATTATGCTAATTTTTAAACCCCGTCAATTCCATTGTATTATGTTGTTCATTTTGTTGGAGGACGGATTGGAGAGTAGTTCTTCTTTGTATGTTCACGCGAAGAACGTCTGAGTCGTCCATCCGAAGCTCTGGAGTCAGTAACTGGGCGTGTTGAATCCACAGATGGTACTATTGGACCCCCCCCCCCCCCCCGATCGGAACCGTTTATCCGGCCATCCGGGAACACTCCCTATTACCGACGCGGGTCTCTTTAAGGGCCTCTTACGCCAAGCCGAGGAGATGTGGGCCTATTCTATTGTTTCCCCGAGACCCACACGGGGTGAACATAACTTATATCTCTATTGTAGTGGTAAACTGCGTTCTTATGATGATATTTTAAATAAATTTGTTGCGAAAAATATCGTCAATAATTCATATTTTTCAACCTAGAAGTAGATTGACAAAGCCTAATCTTTAAATACGCCAGGGTATACCTCCACATAATAGAGTACATCCAAAATCCTACAACGGTTATATTAAAGATGAAATACATTTCCTTCTAAATTGCAATTCATTTGACATAGAGAGACGAAATTTGGCGATGTGAATTAGTAATAATTGTGTAAATGTTAATAAAGAGAGAGAGGTACTATTTCACAACAAGCCTATTATATCCTCTACGTCTCTGGGGATGACAAACGGTAAACGCATTTAAAAGTTCTAGGCCATACCTACATCTCATACAATGACCGTTCATTGAGGGGTTATCATTTCGGAATAAGTTCAAAATTTCCCCTACGCCTCAGCGGATTACAAACGTAGTTTGTACAAAAGGTCTAGGGCATACCTATCTCTAATACAATGGCCACTAATAAAACTCTATTGCTAAGGGTTGGCCAAAATTTTCAAATAGGTCCATATCACGGTTTTCACTGTACCTGGCTGAGAGATATAACATTTCGCAACAAGTCCAGAATTCCCCCTACGCCTCTAGGGGTAATAATCGGTATTTTGTCAGAAAGGTCTAGGCCATACCTACCTCTGATACAATGGTCGTTAATTAGACTCGATTGCTAAGGGCTAGCCCAAGTTTCAAAGTAGGTCCATATCACGGTTTTCCTTGTATCTGGCTGAGAGGTACCATTTCGCAACAAGTCCCTAATTTTCCATACGCATCTAGGGATGAAACTAGGTAGTTTGTACAAAGGGTCTAGGTCATACCTTCCTCTGATACAATGGCCGTTAATTATACTCGATTGCTAAGGGCTGACCCAAGTTTCAAAGTAGGTCTGTATCACGGTTTTCCTTGTATTTGGCTGAGAGTTTCCATTTCGCAAAAAGTCCATAATTTCCCATACGCCTCTAGGGGTGACAAACGGTAGTTTGTACGAAGGGTCTAGGACATACCTACCTCTGATACAATGGCCGTTAATTAGACTCGATTTCTAGGGCTGGCCCAAGTTTCCAAGTATCCATATCACGATTTTCCTTGTATCTGCCTGAGAGATACCATTTCGCAAGAAGTTCAGAATTTCCCTTACGCCTCTAGGTGTGACAAACGGTAGTTTGTACGAAAGGTCTAGGCCATATCTACCTCTGATACAATGGCCGTTAATTAGACTCGATTTCTAAGGGCTGTCCCTAGTTTCCAAATAGGTCCATATCACGGTGTTCCTTGTATCTGGCAGAGGTACCATTTCGCATCATAATTCTGTTCATTGGCATTAAGTTTTGACATATATTAGATTAGATGTATTGCTTAAAAGATTTTATTTTCTTATTTTTTTTTTTATTTTCTTTTTTTTTCCTTTTTTAATTTTTGTAAAACTTCTGAAAACGCGGACGTCAAAGAAATCACATTTGTAAAGTACATTTTGTGTTTTATGAAAATCTTACTCGATATGTATGTATTATGCTGTGTAACGTATATTAGAGATACATCGCGGATTATTCAAGCCAAATTGATGAACAAATCATTTTTATTGTCGGCTGTCTTATTGTGGGCTAGCGGTTATTGTGGGCTGGTACTGTAGACCAACTTCACTCTAGTTTCAGTTTCATTATAAATATTATCAGAAAAAATATCTCTAAAGTCTTTTATGATTCCTATATCTGATTTTGGAATCTAGACTTTGATGAAGGCCATAAGTAAAGTCAAGAAATACCAAAGGGACATTCGAAGGAGAGAAAAATCGAAACAACTGACAAACTTCGGAGAACAACGAAGACAAGACCAATACAATACATACACTACAATTAAAAAATAAAAACATATGAAAACATGGACCCCACCAGAGGTAGACTCAAATGCTCCGGAAGAGTAGCAGTCTTCCTTCAGGACACCCGCCATGCTGCCCATGTTAAATCCGGTATGAGGAAGGGATAATATCAATGGAACAGGTCCATTATCATTTGGGAAACTTTTTTTTCATACCTGTTAACCAAGTCATAAAACTTTAATAAGGATGACTCCAACGAAGGAGCAACATACCCCTGTCTGAGCAACTTTTCTGTCAGGAATTAATTTATTATATGTGTAAGATAAATCCTTACATTTTGAAATTTAATTCTTACATCATCTTTTATTTAGCTCACAAATTGCTATACAATACAATTCGTGAATTGGGACTTCAAGTAGTGGATTTTAAACTTGGTTCAGGAGCATCACCAGACACCTTGATGTATGTACGTGGGGTCCATCTCAGAAATGATGAACTTGGTGGGAATAAAACACCTTTCAATCTTCGCCCGTCTGAACGCAAGCACGTTGATCAGCTAAGATGGTAAGTCTCATTGGGAAGCGTACTAGAATTAGTTTTGAATTCATCATTTGCCTGTAAAACAAATAGGTATAGTATTTAGGAAACAACCATTGATTTTTAGGGCGGGGGGGTTGTGTGGGGGAGGCTAGGATGAAATTTAAAGTACAAAGGCAGGATCAAAATTTCCGCCAAAAATAGACAGGATCAAACATTTCATAGTAGCCTTTTTCTAGATAATTTTCCATATAAGGTAATGGAGGCTAGGTTGAAATTTTAAATAAAAAGGCAGGACCAAAATTTCCGCCAAAAATAGGCAGGATCAAACATTTCATGGTAGCCTTTTTGTAGATGATTTTCCATATAAGGTAATGGAGGCTAGGATGAAATTTAAAATAAAAAGGCAGACCAAAATTTCCGCCAAAAATAGGCAGGATCAAACATTTCATGGTAGCCTTTTTCTAGATGATTTTCCATATAAGGTAATGGAGGCTAGGATGAAATTTAAAATAAAAAGGCAGGACCAAAATTTCCGCCAAAAATAGGCAGGATCAAACATTTCATTGGTAGCCTTTTTCTAGATGATTTTCCATATAAGGTAATGGAGGCTAGGATGAAATTTAAAATAAAAAGGCAAGACCAAAATTTCCGCCAAAAATAGGCAGGATCAAATATTTCATGGTAGCCTTTCCAAACAATGTTTTGGCAATGACATTAGTTATTATGGGAAAACTTTGGAAAGGCAATATACCCATCTTATTTTCATAGAAGCCACATACAAACAAAGAAATGGGTTTCAACTTTTAAGGATGATCGCTGGTCTAATAGGAATAAATAGGATTTGAAATAGGTGTATTAGTTTGAGAGAACATATGAATAGGAAACAAATAAGCAAGAAGAAAATATAGGTTCATATGCTCATTTTAGAGCTATAAGGCCTTGAAAATTTTCAGGAAATGGTTTTTCTCTCGATTTTTCATTGTCTTTGCATTGACAACTTCAGTTTCTCAAAAATGTATGAAAAAATAAAAAGGATTTCATAAAATTTTGTCAAATACCATTTTAAGGTATATATGATTGAATGACCAGCGAACATCCTTAAAGATATATATTAGCATGTCTTGATTTTAACTTTTGGTATAATTTATATTCCGTCAATAAGAAATATAATTCACAATCATGATATATTATTGTCTTAATACCTTAAAAAGAGGTCCACACTACATGCTATCTTGATCTATATTACTTGAGATATTATACATGCATATAATAATTTATCTTACTGTTTGGTGAGATTCACTTCATTTACACTAGTAACTGATATGCTGACTTTGTTAACTGCTAACCGCCGTTCTTTCTGTTGGCTGAGTTGATTGATTGAAATTTCATTCTGTGTTATTATATTGGAAGGCCAATATAATAACAAAAATATCATTCTATTCCCTATTGGAATTTTTTGAACTAAGGGTGATATTTCATTGTTGACCTCTCCTGTTATTCATTTTCTTGTTTATGCTAACGTCCACTTCTGCATTATGGCTAGAACTGCCAAGATTGATATAATGTGCGTACTCTTTGGAACATCTTCTACCATATCACCGTTTACCTCAAATTTTGAAGAAAAAAAAACTATTTCGTTAAGTAAATGAAAATTAATCTTAGATAGGTAGGTAAGCTGTTTTACGGTACATCATTTGTATGTCTTAAAGGGAAATGTATAGAAACAATACGGATATATTGACAACCAACGTTCCAGAGGATAACAAACATTTATTCGCTAAAACAAGAGATGGAATTGAAATGTATAGACAGAGGTAAATATTTTTTCATGTTGAATATATTTTTGTTTAGTTGGGGTTTTACGCCGTTTTCAGCACATCTGGCTATTTTGCAGCGGCCAGTTTTTATTGGTGGAGGAAGCCGGAGTCAAGTAAAATCGGAGTCGAACACACCCCGCCACAGGTGAGATTCGAACTTACAACCTCAGCGTTGACAGGCTAGTGATCATCAGTAGTCATGACGAATTACCTAGACCACTCGGCCACCGAGGCCTCCATGTTGAATATAGAACATATTAAACAAACATTCAATGAAGTTTTCAACCTAAGCCAACATCTATAGTTTACGTTCCCATTCACATTAGAGAACAGAAAGATGTCTATCCAGACCAACATAACGCAATGGAACAAGGAATACATAATCAGAGATTTATGTGACGTTAAATGATAGAATTGATGTTCGAGCGCACTCCATATAAATAACTGAAAAATATTGTATACAACAATGATTAACGTTTTTTTTGTAATTTCGAATTTAAGATTAACATTTTGCCAAGAAAATCACTTCAACAACATCTGAAACATTAGTTTCGATAATTATGCATGTCAATCTGAAACCTTGCGTTCGGAAGAGCCAAAATAAAAAATGTCAATAAATGAGACAAGGTCGTTATCTATAGCAATCATTTGCTACGAATTGATTTCTTAATAAATAAAGGACATTATTTTGAAATGAAGAGAAAATAGAAATAGAAAGTTTGTGATATTTTCCTGGTACATTTATAATAGAAACATATAAGTCATAAAACACTAATTGTTTCGAATCATGTCCGCCACCGGAAAAAATCCTTTTATCAACCTACGTGTTGAACTCACATTGTATCGTATAAGTTTATATTGCTATGCTGGTCTTCATCTGGTGTTTGGGAAGGGATCGAATCCTCGTCGTCCACATGAAGCATACATATGAATAATGTCGAATAGGACAAGGACAAAACGAATAAATGCACACGGCCAGTGCGCAGATGACATAATATTTCGTTCAATCTACGATTTTATCAAAGCTACGTTTTGAACTGACCTTGTATTTTATTAGCTAATACTGCTAACTTTAGAGTAAACGAAAAAAGTAACTGTAACCCAAATCACTGAATTTTAAACATGTTTTCTCTCTCCTTCTCTTTACAATTAAAACTTCCATATCCAAGGTGTTGAACTGAACAAAAATACTTAAAGTAACAACAAATGAACTATGTGCATGGTGCCATCTTTCCATTTTGATAAAACCAATCAAATTATTTGTCTAAAATGTCTAATCTTGAGGCACTTTTCGACCAACATAATGGTTCATAAAATTATCCTTTGTTTTCCATCTACCGATTTGCATTGCTGTTTCAGGACGAATTCCTGTTGTCATTGCTAAAGTAGCTTTTGTAGGCCGAAAAGATTTTGCTGAAAATCCTACGTTCTGCAAGTCACATAAACGAATAGCCTCTTCAAAAATATTCACTATAGTGTCACCAGGGTGCCTGCAACGAAAAAAGGTTGAATTTTATTATTTCTCTATACGTGCTCCTTCTATATTTATTTTTTTATTTTTAAACCTAAAATAGGGTTACTAACTTCATTGTTACAAGATTGAAAATAAACGTCATAGCCAATTCTCCTAGTATCATTTTGTATACCAAACGTATGGTTAAAGACTCATTGTCCAAAAATTCCAAACTATGTGTTTTTAAACATTGTCTTGAAAGAAAAATATCTATGATCAAAATTTTCCTTTCGAAGCTAAATCAAGACGTCGTGTTATCAACGATAATGCTAGTAATGTAACTGCTTTCAGACGTCATTGTCTAATGAATAACCTACTGTTACTGACCCCAAGAAGTAAAAGCTGAATAAAAGTTTCCTGTGGAATATACCTGGTTCTGCGCATAGGTTTAACCGTTTGGGTTTTCAACAAACCCGAGAAGAAACGTTTTATTTCCGATTATTCATTGGAGAATGTTTTTCTATAGCTTCGAACAAACATGGTACTAAAGCCGACAGAAGTATTAGAAGAGATTCCGGGCGCTGATATATGTCTGCCATTAAAATGCAAAACATCCGACAAAATGTAACACATAATAAATATTCTATTTTGGGTTTTTCAGAGGTTCCGCTTTTGGCTCTATTGCTAAAACTGTTCTTTTTGATATGGGTAATGCAATCGGTTTGTCGATTAAGATTTGTAAAAGTCTGAAAACCAAATTTGGCCTCCCATAGTTGGGCTATTATTGTTGCGAAGGCTCTCCAAAAGGAAGGTTTACAAAATTGTGTTCCTTTGCCCAAATCCACCTTAGCAAGGGCATCTACTCCTGATGTGCTTAGATCCCAACAGAGACTGCTGTAAACTGGTAGCTGGTTTGTCATTATGGATGCAAGTGATCTATATCGCGAGGCTCCCAATAACTCTCTATTTGTCTGAATAAGTTTGTGTGTAACATCCATTCGTACATTGATGTCATCCGAGACAAGTGGTCCGCCTTCCTCTTTCCGGGAAGATAGGCGGCCATGACTTTTATATTGGTTTTGAACGCTTTTATATGAATTGCTCGTGCAACTGAATCTAAGTCTGATGGGTTTCAAGTAGGGTACCGTTTTGACATCTTATGGTCAAATGTTTGTAACTAACTGAAACCTTGTGTCCGATGATCGAGAGTCCAACGCAAAGCTTGACTAGTCCGTTGCCATCTGTAACTCGATACGCCGTGCAGTCACTATGTGTCCGTTCCATCTCTGAGTTATTGTGACCACCAAATTAAATCAGCTCTTGTAGATTCAGCAACAACTACCAAATCGCTCTAAGAGTTTCTTGCCTAAAGTTGCTTTATAAATGTAGAATTTATTACCTTGAAATGTGCTGATACTGGATATTTCTGCAACAATTCTAACGTTCTGCAGACTTTGCGAGTCAAAATACGTGAAGTCCTGAACAGCTGTGAGGTCGGTGTATCAAAACGACCTTTTACAAGCAAAGCGGTATACTCATTTGCTAAATATTTTATATTTACTTTAACGTGGTAAGAAGGGGGATTAAGTCTAAGCGCTATTTTTCCTCGAATTGGTCAATAACCTTCAAGATGTTTCTACATACCTTCCACAGTTTGATATTATATTCAGCGTCTCATGGTCCTCTTTTTAATGCCAGTTCTCGAATGGTGAAATTATTTAAGATGGCTGTAAAGTCACGTTGTTAAGGATGTTTTAACGCTGTTAAATATTTCCTGAATCTCGTGAAATTCAGGGTTCTCCGCTATGTCTTTAAATGGGTCTGGATTGAGGGCGCCACTTGTGCCTTTATCCTCTGGGGAATATTTGTTTTATAGTGCCTGGTGTGGCCAACTGGGATGTGAATAACTTCCCGGGTTTCTGTCTTAAGCAAACCTCCGTTTTCAATTTCCAAACCTCGTAGACGATTGTGTAAACGATAACGATTAATAGAGTCAGCTAATTATCTGATGTCCTGCCGGATCTCACACTCCTCGACTCTTGGTGTTTCTGAATAGTTAAAAGTTTTCTCCAGGTCTGTTTCATTCGGCATCAGCTCGTTGATGTCACCTTCCCGTGGAAGTGCACAAGGAAAAGAATTAATGCAGTCAGTGAGCAGATAACATAATTGTCCGTGTAAACAAGGCTTAATTAGTAAATATAAGTTTTGCTTTTGTTAGGCATAATACATCCGGTAGAGTGTTAAGCTTAGGATTTGTATACTACCTAAGTTACAGGCTAGCCTAAAAACTGGTAAATTACGTCATGAAGAGAGTTTTATCTGGTAGCCAACATCATTCGAAACAAACGTAACACTAATATGAAAAAGCACAGTTTTACTTTTTGATAGTTTTTCTGTTTACATGGACATTTATTTGATTTGTTGGGCACGTTTGTGTTATTTATTATGAAAACAACGTTGAAATGTTCTGTTCAATATTTTGCTCGTAAAAAAATGTTAAAAACCATCGTGCACGTTTACGTATTTTTGTATGAAAAAGCGTACATGCATAATTGTTTTTAAGATGTGCTTACTAAAAACATGCATACGTTTCCAATAATCCTATAGAAAATTTGGCACCCCTCTTATAAATAATAGTGTTTCAAAATACATTCTAAGCTGAAATATTAATGAAAACTTCAATACATGTACATTTGTAATAACAAATGTTATACTTCTAGTGTCCAAGCTGTTTACCACAAGTCGCTGAGCATAGAGGCGCAAAATTACTTGGGTGAAACAAATGCATTTCAAAGTACAGAAACAGATTCAAGTGCCTCCATGGATATTGTCACCTCTCCACCTTCAGCAACAAAACGCGAAGTAAAAACTGTCTCAACTGGCATGAATTCAATACCGAAAGCTTTGTTACAAGGATTTTTGGGTGCAAGTAACAGGTATGTTTTGGTCCTTTATTATTTTGGAACGTTATTCTTTCACAGAAATGGTTTCAAATAGATTCCATGTAATCCTGTAAAATTTCTAAAGTGTCTCTATCTTTTAATTGCTTGATGCTTTTTATTTTATTATGCCCTCTTCCGCAAAAAATACTGCTCATTTCTATTAAATCTTATGACGAGATGCCATTAAACCCTAAATGGAAGTGTTATTTCCGACACCTTCGTTTAACACTGCGACAGAATCCGACTACCAGTTATGAGAATCTAAGCTGCTTTTACAGTGAAAACGAGTTAGCTACATATGACTATCAAATGTTAATTTGGTATCTAGCCAAGAAATACTTGTTGGGTTTAATTTTGTGTTTTACACAACAGCTGCCAATAAAGGCAGTGGAAGCTTTAGGGACCGACAAAACCGTGTTATCCTTTCAACCTCTAAGTGTATACAAGTAAGGCTATTATAACTATCTGTTGATTATACATTATTTAAAGAATTTAAGAAATGCGTTAATCATTCCTTTTTAGTGACCTAATTAATGTAAACAATACAAAATTGTTATCTCTGGAGGTGGCGAATACAATTTAACTTTGCATTTCAATAGAAGACAGGTCAACAAAGATATGATAGACGCAATTCAAGACAATACAAAAAACAAACTGGAGAGAAAAGCGAGAACCCATAACGGTCAGAGAATGGATGAAGTAGATAAAGTCATTAAATTCCTTCTTTTATTTGCCAGCTATATACAGTAAAACTTGTGGCTTTTCAAAGAAACCTTGATATTGTTGTCACATTAATGAGAGGTGACCACTTAATATCGGTTCAGTTGAAATGAAATGCATTTTAATTGGATTTAAAAAAAATAAGGTCATTACTGGTGTCACCATGGAAAGTTTGACTGTAACTGCTATTGCTTGGCTACAGTGTTCATTTCAAAACCTAACAAATATCCTTTTAAAAAATCGTTCATTCTTAACTTTCTGACTAAGTAATCTCAGCTTTCACACTGACACGCATCCTATAAAACCAATGAAAGAAATTTTAAATAACTTTTCCCTGTCTCTTTGGTGGAGGAGGGTTTTTTTTTTTGGTCTTCTTGAAAACAATAACAGTAAAAACTTCAATTCTAAATACGTGATACCCAAACTCTACGATAGAAATAGAGGAATGTAGCTTAATCTGTTTTGCCTTACTTAATTCTACTAAGGATGACCTAAAGTGCAGGTGTGCCAATCAGTTTGGTATGAAAATGATAAAGAATGAATAATTGTCCAAGAAAACATGGCTGTGAGACATGAAACAAAAGTACTAGTTATAATAAAAATAAGAAGAGTTATTGTATAGCTTGTATGAATTCAGAGATGAACACAGATACAAAAATCCATTTTGTCTTTGCACCTCTGAGAACACCCACAAAGAAACCTGGGCAATATGCTGATTTTACTTAAAATTACACATTGCTGTATTTTACGGCCAGTAATTTTTACAAAGAAAACGTTATCTATTTCAATTCTATAACAATGTTTCTCTTAAGTTTGTTTTTATAAGCAATATTCCCCAAAGAAGTTACGTAAAAATACATGGTATGCAAACGGTAGATAACCTACCTGTGTAATCCACCCGAATTTATCTGCATAAAATAAACTTGAATTCGAAAAACGAATACATTCTTCTCAACTAATTTTCCAGTTTAATATGTGAAGTCTGACCTAACTTCCCATGACCCAAGCCAAACGCGGGAATATCCAACAAATAAATGGCCTCTAAAAAATAACCGTTGAACTCTGTTGTATTCTAGACATAGGTTGACACTGAATCACAATTTGAAAGCAATCAAACGACAAAGAGATGGAATGTATATTCTGACGTTTGATTCTACGTATACAGTCAATGACAGGACACGTTTTTCTAAGGTAATTTATCTGTCAGGAACTAGTCCATTCGACAAACATCATGTCGCTGACGAATAATCACCAAATCATTGCACAAAGTACAATATTATCACCAAAACACCAAACCAAAACTATCATTGATAGTAAAAATCTACCGATAGAAACGTGAAAGGTTATTTTAACTTACAAATTAACAGATAATTCTGCAGAGAACAAAGTTTGAGTGACGATCATTGATTATATATCGACGCGGGGTTCCGTCTCAACATCGTAATAGCACGAGATTGTCGTGACGGTCGACTCGAATAAACTAATACTTAGTAATATAATATTTTAAGGCATGACTGTTGTCATGTGTGCATATCAAATCATACAGGATTATATATATATACTATTATTATTATTATTATTATTAATATTTAAAGTTTGAACTAAAATAAATAGAATGTGAATCATGGCAAAAGTACGGAGAAAAGCAACATGGTGAAAGTTAGTAGAAACTTATGGTTCTTAAGAAAAAATTAGATTAGATTTGTCAACATGATAAAGCGTTCATAGAAGGGCGTGCTTATCTTGCTTGCGAGAGTTGAATTTACAGTTGCTTGGCTAATTTCTGAATTATCTAGATTGGACGAAAGAACATAAAAATAAACCGGTATTTCATGATAAATGTTTGTTGATATGTAAATGTCCTAGTGCAACAATGTATATAGGTTTATTGAAAGATTAAAAAGATATTATTAAGGAGAATAATAGCAATTATTTTTATTTCTATCAGACATATTGTTACTTTCACTATCAGTGTTATAATAACGTAATAAAGAGGACAAAACAAACTAGATAGCATTAAAAAAAAATAACGAAATCTAAAGAAAATTCTGTAAAACAAATGATCAAATACAAAAACAAACTTAACACTGAAAAATAAAAGCCTTTTTGTTAATCTATCGGTTTATTTAAATTTTAATAACTTTTTTAATTTTAGAACAGAAAAGATATAACTCGATGTGCTAAGCAAGTTATTCTAGCCATCACCAGATATGCGTTGGAAAAACTTGATTGGGATGGACTTTATCAGCCCAGAATTAGAGAATATTTAACGAAGGCTGTTAGAGATGTTGTTGCCTCAAAAATATACTTCGCATATCCATACCCTTGGTGGAGACGTTCTCCACTTTATGCAGATTATGCGATTTCCGACACACCATTACGACAAACGTATGATTTTGGGACATCAAAAATTAATCCTGCAAATTCAGTACTACAGACAATGTACGCAGATGATGGCACGTCGTTTTGGTTGGAACTTGCAAGTAGAGAAAACAGAAACTATACAGATGGAGACATTATTCTTCCAGTTGGAGAAGAAACCATTCGACTGACACACAGATATTTGTCAGAAATATATAAAATTCCGGTGAGGTCCATACCAAGGCCGCAAAACACAGTCATATCATTGTGGAAGTCATATCCACACGGTGGAGCTTGGCAAATATGGTTACCAGGTTACGTTTGGCCATTTGTTGAACACGAAATGGTGAAACCTTCTCCTTCGGACCAGGTTTTTCTTGTTTGTAATGCATTTAATTCCAGGTCCCTTTCTTGGTGGTCAGACGGAGCACTCCAAGCTGTGGAACTTGCTTTGCCATATTTTGGACTTCAAAGCAGGGATATAAAAATACATAACGAGCATTCCTTACACTAATAACACACTTTTGATCTTAACCGGCCACTGCTGTCTTGTTTTATCGTGACTGAATTTAGTTTTAAAATTCCTGCCACTAGTATTTCAGAAACAATGAAGATAACAAGATCAAAACAAGATACATTGTCTTGCAGTCGGTCAAGACCGGGTAACATGAAGTTTGCAGTCAAGACCGATTAAAATGAAGTATGCAGTCAAGACAGGTTAATATGAAGCATGCAATGTTAACCTTTACGAATGCTGAGCTGACCTAAATTTGACTTGACTGATGTTGATTGAGTTCAATACAACATATCTTGATTCGATCTTCTGATCTTGGTTTTATATGAAAATATTGTGACGCGGACAATGAATACACAATTAGAATAAACACGACCAGAATGGCGGGTCAAGATTAAAAGTGTGTACTAATGTTGTTTCTAAATTATAATCTTCCTCTTCTTGCGTACGGGTACGCAATTGTTTTGGAAAAATTACATTTGAATCCAGATAAATCAATTCTAAGTTTTTTCTATCAATACGTTTTTGGGTCTTTTGACCAAAATTGTTGGCTCCAAAATTTTTATTTTAATTATCTTCTCTTAGACAATGAAAGACTAATCTGTGTTCAATAGTGAAAATTTCTACAATAAAATAAACCAAAAACAAAGAGTGTTGGATTTGTTTTTTTTGCTTTATACGAAGACAAAAATTGTTACCTTGTGGATACCGGAACATTTACAACTAAATAAAGTTCAAAACAAAGGTACCGTACGCCAAGGTGTATCCAGTGGGGGAAGTCTACAAACACTGGCAAAACCGAAAATAAGTTCAACCGTATCAACCAGCGGAACAACTGGAAACAACTGTCATATTCTTAACCTGGTACAGGCATTTCCAAAAATGGTGGGTTAAACCAGGTTTTACGGCTAGCCAAACCTCCCACGTATATGTCAGTCGTTCATAGTTCCGTATTGACAAAAAACGAGGGAACAATAAATGAATAAAACACTGACAAGTCGCAAAACTCCATTACGAGACAAGGACGAGACGTTATTTGTGAAAACTTTGACTCATCAACTTCTTGCTCAGACATCGGTGACGTTTTTAAATTTTGAGTAGCTGCTGCAAGCTCTTGCATATTGTATAAGTTGAGATATGTATACCCCATAAGCGGGTGAAGTAGGTATTTTGCTGCTAAGGTGTGGAAAATTTATAATTTCAAAACTAAGTCACGTTTGTCATAGATTCTGGTACTGAGATGGCCATTGGAGTCAAAATCGAGATATAGGTCTAAAAACGAGGCAGATTAAGCTGTGCCAGTGGTTTCTTTAATTTTTGACTCTGGGGGATATATTAATGAAATTCAATTAGATATAGTTTGGATTATTAATTGAGAGAACATCATCAATATCATGAATATATCTATATGTGAATGAAATGATCGAGCATCTTTGATTTTCTTGTCTTGATCAATGTTTGAAGAAACTCAGACTCGTATGAATGTAAAAATAGATCGGTTAGTAGAGGGGCACAGTTTGTTCCCATAGTAACACCGACAATTTATTGAATTTATTCCTCTATGTAGATTTGTTTTATGCTCGGGTTCATTTTGACAAAATAAGCTGAGTTATAGCCCAAACGAATGTATTTGTACCGGATTTTGTCGTTCTTAGTGGAAAACGCTTTGTGGATAATATGTTTCAAACGGGTTTTCAATTTTTGTGGAAAAAAATGTTTTGATAGAAGGGAGATTTAAAATTTTCCAGAAGTGCTATAGATTTTTTTAGAATCCTCATATGTTTATGCCACTACGCGTGTAAACAGTAACACAGTATTTCTGAAGTCCCTCTTTCACTGCGGATAAAATTTTCGTCAATGCAATTGACAATTCTTTGGTGGAACATGCAGATGAACCGTTAATGTACCGTTGTTTCTACGAAGTTTAGGGATCCAATACAAACAAGGTAGGTTCTCGGATTTATTACTCAGTGGAATGTTCACTGAGGCCATGAATGACTTGTGATTTGCCAAGATTTCATCTTTGTCAGAGTTATGTTTTTGTAGGTGGGATTACCCGAGTGTTCATTAATTCCTAATTCTTTTATACGACACTCGTAGTAATACGATTTACAAAGAAAAACAATGTTGTTTGAAGCCTTATCCACAGGAACAACGACATACTTATCATGAATGGAGGAAAAACATTTCATACCTTCTTTGTCTTTGAATACAGACTTTGATCGAGCATTTACAAAGTTTTTCAACTTGTGAATTCGACGTTGTACCAACTACCTAATTGCCTTTACCCATTCTGACATAGTGTCACGTTTAACTTTTTCTCTTTTTGCCCATTCTCTAGCATATTCTTGCTGGTTGTTTATGCCAGAAGTAATAATACCTATTGTACTGACGATGAGGTGCGGTAAGGAAGATTTATTTTCTGACCAGATTAAAGGGAATATGTAACACTTTCAAGCATTTATCTGTTGGTCAACTATGAACATTATAGAATATTATTTTTCTTCCCTCAGAAACCATAAATATAATGAATTGATTGATTGATTGTTGCTGGCTTAACGTCCAGTGGTAAATATTTCGTGCATCTTCATATAATAAATTTTGTTCCAACTTTACGACTTATATATTAGATTGAATTTCAGATCTGTTATTAACAGCATAGATAAATTAACTGTATTATAAAACAAACTTCTATAATATGGTAGTATTTGCCTAAATGAAATGGTAATACTTTTTTTCTGATAGGTCAATTAATCGGGTGGTCTACAAGGCAAACCATACCAGTGGTCCATTGTAAACAGTACAGACGAGTAACACACACAGCTTTTACCTGCATATTACTACATGGTGTGGTATGGATTTTAAAACCTCTGCCACCTTATCCGTTTGGTTTTACGACATACTTCTTGACATTCTGCTGATAAAAGATATATCTATTGTGCGAATATTCTTTTTTTTTCTATTAGAGCAACAAACATGGAGCATCAACTCGGACTGGGTGATGGATTTTGTAAGACATATTGTAATTTCACACACTACTCCCAAACTATTTGACATTTCCCCTGTATGTTCTGACGCTAACACAGTCTTTTCCCAAACTTCATAATTTAATGAACATAGCGCAAAACCAACACGTTTACCTAACCTTAAAAATTAGAATTATGCTATTTGCAAATGTCCCGACACAAATGAACATTGTATAATTAATGACACCAACCAGCTAGTTGATTCTTCCAGATGTCCCGGATATTCCATACAACGTAACGGCAATGATCTCAGGTAATTATTGGTAAATTTCGGAAAATCAGTTTAATAAAACGTATCACAAAATACCGAAATAAATTTGATGCACTGTATGGGGCCACTTCGTTGACTGACAACTCATCAGAAGTGCTCGAGATCAAAATATTGGAAAACCGGTTAAAGATATAATGATGAATTATAAGCATAACCATCAAAAATCAAAACAATTAAAACAAACAGGTATCCAAACTCAGCTAAGGGGTACCTCTGCATCAAAAGGAATAGCCTTAGAAATTTCTGGTAAATTTTTTCAAATTCTGAACGGAATATTTAAAGGCATTTGAATAATGAATCATGCCAGGACAACTGATTTATTTTTATAGACACCACAAACAACACAAAGTGTTTGAGAAAGATATATCTACTATATTCTTGTTTAAACTTTAGTTCAAGCCATATTCGATCGTTTTAGTTCTCAATTTTTTTAAACTGGTATATTTCCTTTGGAATTATTTAATGTCGGTTGTCAAACCAACTGGACCATCCTGAAATAAACAAACCACAACTAACATTACTTATTTTCAATAGAGAATTATTCTCTAAGCTGCCAATAAAAAAAATCTAAATAACATTTCAATTTTATGCATACATGCAACTTTAAGATCTTAGCTATTAGCAGTTTTTTTATTAAATGTTCAATATTATGACGGCTAGCTATCAATGGTCTATGAGATAATTCATATCCAAATTAATATAGATTACACTAGAGAAAACTATTAAAGCACATGATAATTCGGTAAATGATAAATGATTCAGATCAACCTTGCGTGTAATTGTAATATTTCACAGTGCATAGGAGTTAAATAAGTTAGATTAATTAAATAGATATGTTGCCACACTTATCTACAATTGAATGAAATCGAACTAAATTCACTAAATGATTCGGATCAGTTAATTGAGAGATAAGTGTATCAGTTAATTGAGAGATAGGCGCATGGGCCTTACGTGTAATTGTAATTAAGCACATGATTACTCGGTATTTTTGGGTTTTTTTTATGTCCATGTACATAAATAAGAGCTGATGTCATTTGCTTTTGGCTTTATACTTGGCCTATTGTAACTTAAGAAAAGTATTTGAATCATCAATATTTAACTTGCTGGCTTATCATTTAGCAATTGATAAGAAAATCTTTCTTGGCTTGTTTGTCCAGGTTAAAGACTTAATTTTTGCTTAATTTCCTGCTAAAAAATATTCGTGGCTGTTTTTCATACTTCTTTTAAGAAAGGAGTCTTTATTCTATCATTGCTGCATTTTGCATAGTTTCTATAATATTTCAGAGAGAAGCTGAATTCCCGAATCTTCTTTTAATTTATTGCTTCCGGGAATATTTGGAATTCGTTATGACTTTATGTAATTATGTTAATACATCATTTGTAAATTTAAATCTGAAGCGGATCTAATGGTGGGGTCCATGTTGTTCATATGTTTTTAGTTTTTAATTGTAGTGCATGTATTGTTTTGGTCTTGTCTTCGTTGTTCTCCGGAGTTTGTCAGTTGTTACGATTTTTCTCTCCTTCGAATATCCCTTTGGTATTTCTTGACTTTACTAATATATACATGATTGTCGGATAACCCGGACCTTGGGGTTTTTGTTGATTACTTTCTTGTTTCTCCAGCTTTTATTTCTCAGACCATTTCCATTCACACTTATTTCCAGATTCTGACGACATAATATAAATCGCATTTTATGACTAGGGTTTGTTTGGGACAGTCATCATGCAGTTCATAGATGCTGTTGCATTTTATTGTAGGGTTAGATAAAGTGAAAAAAGGAGGATGGAAGAGAGAAAATAAAATAAGTTAAGAGTTGACTTCAGAACCAATAACGTGGTGATCTTAATAAGGTGGTGAACAAGCTAAGATACATGATGTTTCCATTCGCTATGACGATAAAATACGGATGGAGAAACAATGAGAAAGGTGTCGTCTGTCTATCACCTTTTATGTAAGAATATATATTGTATTCATAATTTTAATTTTTATTGGTGGAAAGGGGTGAGGTGTAACAGTGCAATTTGAACAGGTATGGTACAATTTGTAGTAACGGCTACCACCCAAAAACCATTCCAATCGACAGAATGATTTCAGAGAGGAACCTTTACGATGAAGGATGCCGGATGAAAGGCAATACCCCAATGATCTAATGAATTCATATACATTCAGACTGATGGACGCCTCTCGCTCCTCGCCCCTCCGCCCTAAAAGTCTTAGTACATTTGAAATGAAACCGTTGATTCCGTTTGGAATATGTGGAAACAAGTGTAAATAGTATAATCTTCCCATTTTTATGGGTTTAACCGCAAAATGTCACTGACTAATTTTGTTTTAATCTTAAATTCTGTTTCACTGTACGCTTTAAACAGTTTTTACCTTTAAACAAATGAAATTTGAAAAGCCTTATGAAGATTGTAAAGTAGCGTAGGTAATTTTCGTTATCAAATTTTAAAATTTTAACCATGTTTGTCGTTATTAGGAAATTTTTAAAAAAGGGGGCTGATTTTGGATTCCTGAAATATTTGAATACATGATATTGTTTTTGTTCGTTCTTCGTTGTAACTTTGTAAGGACAAAATGAACACACATCACGCCATCACCATTTTATGTCCGAGGAACTTTATTTTAAGTTTGTGAGTGACCTGGTCGAGTTTATTCAACGATATATTGCGGGAAAAAAACTCCTATTATTTATAATTCGATAATATTTGCATCTTTGAGCAAAATAGGAAAGAAATGAGGTTTAAAATGGCACGCTTGTAGCAGATCACATACGCTGAACGTCATTTATCGGAAAATAAAAGATCTCAGACGTCACGTTCAGAATCAAAAATACATACCGTATTGGAATTAGCAAGAAATATAGACTCTAATACCGGTGAAAGTGCGAGATAGAGAAATATCAGGCACCCACAGGTAATATTTCCACCGTTTGCCGACGAGGTTTGCCGGCAATTGAAATGTCACCCGAGGTGCTGAAATTTCCCATCTTGCACGTTGACTGGTGTTTGATTCTTTTTTTTACCCCTTTGACATTCAAATAAGTCCCACTCGACTATTTTGGCCCTTTGCTTCAAAATTTATAACCTCATAATAAACGGAACGCTTTCACTGAAGTCCGATTCTTTTTCTCACCCCTTTGACTTTGAAATAAGTTCCAAGCAACATTTTACATTTTATGTATTGGCCCGTTTCTCCATTCTTATAAATTCACAATAAACGGAACGCGCTTCTGGGTCAAAATGTGGGTGTGTTGATTTTATGCGTACTTTATGCTATTGGGTGTAATATGATTTTATATTACAACTTTAGGTTCTAAATTTAGTTTTGTACAAGACAGAAAAACTTCACCCTTCGAAACGTGCGAAATGCACAGTTTAAGGGGTAAGAAAAGATAAAATAAATCCATCTTTTTCGGATACCTATGCCCACGGATAGTTTAATTTCATAGTATTATGTACATGGAGAGGTTTTGTGTCGAGAGTTGATACACCGTATCCCTCGTTCCCCTACTTCTACTGACCTTGCTAAACTAAAATTGATCATTACATTTTTGTAAACATGAATCATAAACTTTTAAACGATACGGCTCGATTTTGTTTCATTTGCATTCAAAACAAATCATTTAAACAAATGGAATTTAATGTAATTTATCATTAGTATTAATAGTTTTGTCATATAACGAATTTTTAATAACATTCATTACTTCATTGAAAGTGTATACTAGATGTATCAAATCATATGCCTTGAATACTGTAAAATGGAAATAAATATAATTTATATAGACATGATATATAGGACCCATTAGTGGTGCCATTGGCTAAAATTTTCATTTACCGGTTTATTACAATGTACCTCCCTCTTTAATTTCACTGTTCGAAAGTTAAAAACAAATTTAAGTCATAAGTGCAGGCTGCAGCTAATGAAATGAAAAAAACTTGGTTCTACTGCTGTAAAAACAACTATAACGGGACTGTGTCTGTAATATTAACGGTAATATTTATTAAACTATCATGTAATAGCTTTTTAGTTTTTTTGGAATGACACATAATTCTTTGCTTCCCCCATGTAAAGCTCTGTCCTTAGATGGCGTAGGCTTAACCCTTTCGGTCGTTTGGTCATTTAAATTTGCCCTTCAATTATGTGAAGGAAATTATCTATTTTGTTTGATACTCGGAGCCGGAGGGTGCCAATATTGGAAATAATCCTCGCCTCAGGTCATGTCTACCTAGACTACCTTACCTCAACTGTAATCATAAGAATATTGTCTAACAAACTATGATTAGAAAGTCAGAAGATGATAAATACAGCGGAAGTCAGTATCATTTCTTCCAGAACTTAAATGCTTCACAAAGCATTCGTTGATGCGCTGATATGTATTTATATCTCCGATTTGAACCTTTTCACAATCGCATAGACTGAATATTTGTAAAATGTTGGAAATCGAGTGCAAATAGTAAAACTCGGGGGACCACAGACCTCATCGTTAACAAAAGTGTCTATGCCTAGGTCTTTTACAAGATCTAGTACCCCGGGTTGTCAGTATCATTTATGGGTGTTTTATGCTTAGTCTATCTGCTGCTGAATAAGAGGTAACTGATCCGCTTCAGTGTCACTGGAAAAGTTTCAAAGGTGTCGCACATCAACTGTTCCTTCATAACAATTTTCTTAAAGTTTTTACAGGATGTTCTGGATTGTGATATTTTTAGGCTGATAGGTATGGTCTAGGGGATATTATAACTGTCCACGTCTGACTTCTTGCTATGCCTCAAAGTGTTTCTTCGGGGACAGAACCTGTCTTAAGCTCTGTTATTTAGGTGAAACACCTAATACGGGTTTTGAAATTCAATTTCTGTAACATTTAACATATATAACATGTTAAATGTATCAAACATACTATATATTCTGCCACAGGCTACAACCAGACGGTATGAATTCGTGTACAATATTTTCGGTGATATTCTCATTTCTTTTCTGTTTATTTCTAACTTTTAAATGTACCGACGGATATGGGAAAGGGTTTCTGGATAGCTCTATCAAGTCTGGAAATAAGCAGGAATATTTTTCGAAGAGGAAATCTTTTTCAAATAGTAAGTATGGCTACTAAATGTGTAAAAGATCCAAATGATTATAAAACAACTTTAATTTGTCACAAGGAATTTCATCATAAGAGACAACAAAATATTAATGAGCAATTTATATGTGCCGATATTTACTAAACTATTTTCTAGTGAATAACTGTGACCAAGTGAGACATAACGATTACTTTGTGTCCATCTTCATCTTCGTAAATTTCCTTTAAACATCTTCTTCTCTGAAATCATTTGGCCAACTGATAGAATGATCCTTGGACGTCCCCCTTTTCAAAATTATAACCGAGGTTTTGGACTTTTCTAATCAGTATGTTACTAGAAATAGAAAAATCCCCCAAAAATATTAAACTTTGGTGGAAGGATCATTAGGTCTCCTTTCAAAATTGTATCCGGTAACCAAAATCGCCAACCCATATATCCGCCAAAGTTAGATTTTAAGTGGTCTTCTTTCAAAGTGTATCTGATAACCTGGACCGCCATAACCATAATGTTTAACATAGGACTCTGAGGTAAATTTACATAATATCTTCTTTTTAACAATCTGCTAAGCTAGTTAGAATAAAGATTGATGGCAACAATGATACTTATGTGACCAAACGAAATACAAGTGAGTGAAACAGACTCCAGTTATTTTTATGATCAACGGGAGAATATGGTGGAAAATATCCGCGTTCCACTGACATATCGTAAGAACATGTTCTGAGACTGTGAAAGGCATGGTATGTATCACTTATTATACTTTAAAAATGTATATAATATTTCTACAAGTACATTTAAGTCTATTTTCTTGTCGTGTTGATATCTTCTAAAGTATTTTATAAAGTCACAAATCGAAGATATATTCAACTTGTCGACTTTTCAATGTAAATGTCTTGATATGATCACTGTTACGGAGACGATTAAAATGTGCAGCGGAATAAACGTTTTTATTTTCTTCTTTGTTTATCCATGACATATCACTATAACACGAATGTTCGCTAATAACTATTACCACCTCTCATAGGACATATGTTTGATAAAAAATAGTTATAATTGTTGAACTGAAGAACAGGGATATAGTCTTAATCAAAAATGAAATATGATGGTAAAATTCATTCTTTATATGCAAATTCAAAGGTAAAAAGTACCAGACATGTTAGGAATTTCGTTCATTTTCAGTTGCCTCATTAAATATTCAAACACTGCTATAAAACAAATCTGTCGTTTAATTCTTACAAAAAACTGTTAAAACAAATATGATATATATGTGTGTTATATGACAAAAAATTATGAAATTTTAACCACAAGTTTTCACAAAATACTCGATCAATTTTGATATGAAGACATTGAAAAAAATAAAGATTTTCCCATAATGCTATTTGAAGCTGCATTATCATTCATTATATGTAGATTGTATGTGCTATACAACAAATCATGGTTACTAGTATATGATTTAAGGCAGAAAATATCTCTAAAACATTCGATTCAGCAATTAAATGCTATTTAAAATAATCCTGAAAATGTCATGATTGTGATATTTTATGTGTGATGGACTATTACTGTTACAGTATAAGACTAACAGAATAATGTGATATAAGCAACCACGCACTGAGACGAGGGGGAGATAAGCACATACTACAAATACACACTTCTCAAGGGGGGGGGGGGTAATTCTAGATTATATATTACGAATTTATGGGACGAATAGAAAATTCTAGTAAGGATTTATGAAATTATTGCAAATATTTTATATTTATTTATTTATTTGCAAAATACACCCATACTGGTCAAAGCAAAACACACAATTTATTGACTCAGCATTTTCTTCATTTAGAGCGGCTTTTTCATTATCGTAATATGCATTTCATAACTGCCATTGGATGTTAAACAATAATTCATCAATATATAAAATCCTAAGTAATTATCGATTTTGCACATATTTCGAAAAAGTTTTAGATTCGTTACGGAGATGCCCCTTACCGAACCTCTTCACTTCGTCTAATGCGAGGAAATTTGGTACGTCATAGTAATGCCACGTCATTCCTATTGTTTGACGTTATCTCCCTTACCCCAGACCTACCCCCTTAAGCAGACGAACATGTAACTTATCAACATAATCTATAATACTAAATTTACGAATTAGCCGAATAGGCGGCAAAACGCGTGGTTCAAAATAAACGATGTATGGTTCAGATTATAAAGGTTATTATCGGATTTGACAATCTGCATTTATAAATTTTAAACTGCAGTTTTGTTTATGTGCAAATGGAATTTGCATGGACTTTTCCGGTATGAATTCTCCCAACATATCCCTTAGAAGGTTCTCGAATGCATCATTTTAACACATTGATTTAAATAAACAATTATGCACATATTTTAAATGTATTTTTGTTTGAAAATACGGAAGAAGAATAAAACAAATTAAAATCATTCTCCTTCGAGTGGGATGTTTCCGCTTCATGTATTCAGGATTGTTTTTTCTACCGTTATGCAATTTCTCCTAACGATAAACATTATGCACTTTGAAGATTATGAAGAAGTAAGGATAAGTTCAGAGGAATTCCTAACTTAGTTGGTTTTTGGATTGCTCGGATATTTACTTTGCATAAAGTGATAAAACCAACCATTATCCATTTTTACATTATTTGTCGTGTGACCTGTCTAAATATATCTCTACCATAAAATTCCCTGTAAGCCCTAGAAAAAATATTTTTAACAAATGGTCATCTTTATCATTAATGACCAAATTTATCTCGGACATCTTTATAAACGTGGACAGCACACGCAGCCACACACTAAAAATGCTTTTATCGTCTATTGGATTTATTTGTGAAATTAAGCCTCGCTTGCCCTGCCCATGATGACAATGAACAATTGGAACAATTATTTCCAAAAATATGCTCACGGCATCTTTTGAAAAATTCATCCGTCACTAAGGAAATGTTTATTTATATTCTTTTTCATATTTATTCTGAATGAAAAAGGTAATGCATTATGAAATGTGTATTTAATGTAAGCTTTTCATCAAGTTCCAGTTCAGAATTAATTGTAATATAAACATATTGACAATTTATGTGGTTGTATTTTCGTCAGATTTTGACTATGATGGAACTTTAAGGTCCATTTTGGTAATTCTACGTGGCATACAGTCTACTTCATCAGTGGATACATCTTTGGTAGTAACGAACTACGGTATGACAATTAGGTAACGTTGACCTACATTTCACGCTTCATTGGCTTTGGTTAAAGTTTGCATTAACATCCATTTCTGGAATACTACAGCATATATAGACATGAAACTATCAGTTCATACCACCTACTTGACAGGAAAGTTTATGGGAGGCCTGCCACAAGATCCACAATGAGTTCCTGTTCCACGAATGCCATGGCCGCAAAAACTTTTTAAAGTCAATATGGCCACCACAAAAAAAAATGCTTATTTTCCCGCGCTCGCGCGGGTTCAATGTCTAGTTATATTGAAAATTAACGATTATCATAAACCTGCAAAAATATAAGTGCAATGTAAACGAATAAGAAATATTTCTACTCTTCAAAAATTCTAACTAAAAATACAATCATACTAAAAAACTTAAATCTATTGTCTTCAACCCAATCATAAAGTTTGTTATAAGACTTTACTTTATACTTTGAATTAATATTTAAAATATCTGTATACTATGTGGAAGTTGACACGTTGATTATACGCAAACATATATATAATGTATAAGATAAGATAAGATTTTAATATCCAGCAAGGGGCAGAGTCATTTTAGTATTTATATAAGAAAACATATATATAAAACACGTATAAAAAAGAATAAGAAGACAAAGTCAGATTGACATTTAATTGTTAAATATGCACCACAAATGTATTATCATATGTATTACACAGCAGATACAAATCCCAAATGACCCAAAATATGCATCTTATTTCCCCATCAACCAGTGTGACATGTTTTATATTAACCATACTTTTGCAGCCGGATTGCCTACGTGCAATCTGATCCAAATTTCCATAACCCAAGACGCTAAACAGTATCAAAGGCACTTTTAAAGTCTACAAAAGTACAGTAGAGTTGTTTACCGAAAGATTGGTAGATGGTAATTAGACTGTATATTTACTAAAGATCAAACGATGATGTTGCATTCTTGGAAAGGAGCTTTTTTATTTCCTCTGGATAAAACGATTAAAAATATGTTTCGTTGGGTTTTTAATTCATGGATTACGTTGTCCACGATATCCACGAAAATGGATGTGCCATGAATAATAAGTGTTTCACAGTATTACAATGTTTTTGCTTAGATCAGGCCGACATGTATTTTACAAACTAAGGATAGTATTTTATCTATATCATATTCAGGTTTCGGAAGGACTCAATAACGTTATCCTGATCAAAACTTTGATTCATACCTTCAGTCATGGGATCTACATATTTAAGTCAGAATGTTTCTTACTCTTAACAGTCAGAAAAAAAATCCGGGAAGAGTTATCTCTCTTTAGTTAATAGTATATTATTCTGACTTGTACAAGTAAGTTTGTTCAAGTTAAGATTGTTTTTTTTTATCCAATATAAGACATTTTTTGACTAAGAGTAACTTCCCTTCTCGTTGCTCTTAACTTACTTGTTACAGTCAGAAAATGATGTGTGCATAAACTTGCGAAATAAAAAAAACTAAAGGAGCCGGGTAATAATAAAATACATCTTTTCTTCTTTGGAAAGTTCCGACTTTTTTTAATTTCTTCTTGTTCATTTTCGAAATCTGCCTTTAGCCTTTTCCGAAAATTGTAATTATATACAATTTCAGGAATAACATTGTAAAATACAGGTCAAAAAGTGTAATTTATGATTTAAAGATCCCGTGTCACCTTTTAACAAATTAAACAGAGGAAATCTTACCATAAATGATGATAACAGATTTACCATAAAAATGAATGTTTTGTTATATTCTGCTGTGAATATTAATATAATTTTAAAGGATTGTGTGATAAAAATAGCATTCTAACAAAAAATCCTTCTCAAAATCCTACTAACATACCCCAACGTTAACTGACAAGGAACAGCAGGTATATGAATTGGTCACGGGGGAGATACATTTTGCGAAAAAGATAAGATGAAAAATTTCTGTAGAAGTACCACAGTAATCTTCACAAAAGGGATGCTCCGAACAGTATTTAAATACGATAGCTTCATATTGACAGCTGAGCACTATTATGCTTGGCTCAATAAAGCATAGTAATATATAATATCTAGACCGTTTAATCTACAGAACAATAGGTTATATAAATTATGTTAAAATTCTACTCAATTAAAAGATGAAAAATATTTCATGACCTCTTTTTTCCCACTGTAGTGATGACAAAAACTGTGAAAGATAGGGGTAATTAGCTGACATAAAAAAGCACTCAACTCAAGTTCATTTACAAGAAATAAAATCCCTATATAAAACTGATTAACAATATCTGGACAGAGTCGACAAATTTCCCAGTTTTGTATATAGAGTGATCTCTGACGCTAGTCAATTGAGAAACAGGGTCATTTGACGTCAGAGGAATCTCTGACTAGTATATTTTATGGATAACTTTACATGAGAATATGAGAAAGTAACAAACTGACATCGCTGCAAAATTGAGAGACTACCCCCGGTTTTTTGGTGGGGTCCATGTTGTTTATATGTTTTTAGGTTTTAAGTATAGTGTTTGTATTGTTTTGGTCTTGTCTTCGGTGTTCTCCGGAGTTTATCAGTTGTTTTCGATTTTCCCCTCATTCGAATATCCCTTTGGTATTTCTTGACTTTACTTTCAATCTGATTTAAAAGAAAATAAATGAGACCGAATTGAGAAAATCAGTGCGCACAATTTAAATGAGACCGAACAAACTGACTTAATCCATTAAGAATCTACAAGTGTATGACTTTCAGCTGGGTATTTTCGAATCTGATTTAAATAGATAAGAAATGAAACTGACTTCATGAAATAAGAATCTTCATTTGTTTTACTGCGAGACGCATATATATTCGAATCTGACTAATCCAAATCAGAAATGCAATTGACTTGATCAAATAAGAATCTTCATGAGTATGAATGTGAGCTGAATAGTTCTGAATCTGACTTCAACAAATAAAAAATGAAACTGCCCTGAGAAAATCAGTGGCCTCAATTTAACTGAAACAGTAACAAACTTACTTCATTAAATCAGAATGTCTTCCTGTCTGATTTCAAAAAAAAGAGGTAAAACAATACAATACTGACATCAGAAACCGGGAAAGATATTTTTTTTCAAACTGAGTAGACAAAGTTTTTTGAGGAACTAACATCAAACTATATGAAGATTATTTGCAATCTGAGTTTAAAAAAAGAAACGAAACTGATAGGGTGTGCACCGGTGCCAAATTGACGAAATCAAATCAAAATCATCAAAATACATGTAGTTTTAAACTTAATACATCTATGTAGATAATCTGAGATTCCTCTGAAGTCAAACCACGCTTTTTTTAATGACTAGGGCTCTCATACGTCAGATTCCAGTTCATTAAGCTATGAGATTTCGGAATGAATTTCCAGATATTAATTGAGGGTTTCAAATTAATTTTCTGCTGCAAAAACGTTTTGCTTCGGTCACCGTTGAATAATAGTTTTAAAAATGTTGCTTTTCATTTCCGGTCAGAAGATGTGTTAACTGTTAGTTTTTTTATTAGAGGGCATTTCATCAAAATATAAACTGTTTCGAAGATATAGAATTAAACTAAATAAGAATTTCTTGGTTCATGATATATGTACATGTAAGAGTCGATTTCGAAGAGAATATGCAAATTTTCACGTGTTTTTATAGAGTGAGCTCCGATAACCCAGCCAAATGTATTAACGGCCATTTTTTGTACTTTTTATAACTTAACTTTTCAACTTAATTACATTTAAACATTTTATAAAACTATGAAAATGTGAGAAAGATCACTCAGTGGCGGATTTACGGAGCACAGGGAACACTTGTCCCCCTCTCCTAAGTTAAGGTCACCAAAAAATGTTATATGAAAAATCAATAAAAATACAAATCGACTTCCTTGATTATGTTTATAATTATCAAATCTTAAGAAAGTGATCATTACAAATGATCTCTTTTAGTACATGTAATTGATAATAAATGACAAATAGTTGTGAAAACTAACACGCGTGTAACTTTTTACAACGGGATAATACAGATAAGAAGAATGCGATGGAAAGGTAGGAAAGTAAAATTAATTTTCCATCAACGTGCATTAAAGATTTGCATTTAATTACTTCACAGACGATGGCTTAAACTTTAAAATCTGGTTTCATTTTTATTATTTGAATGGGTATATGTGAAATGTATATAGGTACAATGTATAAACTAATCATACAAGTATAGCTAGGTTGTTTTTTTTTTTTTTTTTTTAGATTAGTGTTAGTGCAAAAGGGCATTTAAAATATTTTAAACAAAATGTTAACTTCCATTCCTTTTTTATTTAATATTTCTTTATTTTTGTTTAATCTGTTCCGAATTATCCATCCATCGCGTTGCAGCGAGGGGCAATAAGTATTCGAATGTGGGGTGGATGCCACCCCCTCCCCAATTTCTAGATTCGCCCTTGTCACATCAAAATGTGAGACTACAAAATAAGAAGTGAATCTTACATAACAAAGTGAGTATAATAAGTTTAACTACGAAGTTACCAAGTGAGACCTTTGAATATGATATGTATGAGCTGGATATGAATCTGTGACAATATTTTACGATCTAAAATTCGGGCCTCTGATAAAGCAACTCCAAGTTAAAATTATCTGTTGGTCAGATTAAAGCATTCAAACACCCGTGGGTGAAAAAAAAACCTAAAACTGCATTTGTATTATAATCGTTCGCATAGCATATCGGAATTACTAACTGTTACATACGTACATGTACGTAGTATGCATTAATAAAGTCCATTTCCGTTCTTACGCTTTTATTTCATTTAAAAAAATGATCATGATGATAACGATAATATTCTGATACCAATTTCGATGCACAAGAACGACTTTTTACGCATACAATGTCATTTTCCTTTTATATATATATATATCAGAGCCAAAGTTTGATTCACTATGTTTGGCTTTCTTCAACTAAAGAGTTACCAGAATTTCTTACTATGTAAGCATCGTCTTAAATTCCCAGGTAAGGAAAGTGTTGGGGGTGAGGGAACTTGCAGCAGTTTTGATTGTAGAGAGTACCACAATACAGATTCCTATTTCCATGATCTTTGTTGCCAAGAAGTTCATATCTTGTCTATTCGTAAACTTTTCCTCATTCGTGGACGATCGAGACATATTTTATTTTTTTTATAATTTTATATTTTCTTTATTTAATTGTTGTTGTTTTTTGTTATTGTCTTTTGTGAAAAGGTTTATATTTTCGCGGCAATCAGCCAAGATACATCGTACATCAAGAAGAGGGCTTCGAAGAAATACCTCGAAACACCTTAATCTCGATGGTTGGAAGAAAAAAATCTAAAGATATGATGTTGAGAGAAATGAAGAAAAAGGTCATAAAATGAAAATCAAAATGCAAAAAAAAACCATGAATTTAAAATCTCATTATTATTAGATTCATACATAAATATTTTTTATCGGCACGTGTCAGAGGGATCAATAAGTCTCGTGTTAATTACCTTATTATCACATGTTTATTCTGTTTAATCATCCAGAACAAATTCTGAACTGACAATCTGGCTTAAACGGCGCGGGATAGCTGGTTAGAATGATATCAAGATTTTATTATTATACCCCCGCTTTTGAAAAAAGCGGGGTATATAGTATTCGTTGTGTCCGTCCGTCCGTTCGTCCGACCTTTGTATCCTCAACTCCTCCTAAACTACTGAATGGAATTTGATGAAACTTTCAGAGAATCTTCATCCCATGATGGCATTGTGCACCTCCTATTTTAGAATTTGATCGGACCAATTTTTGGGGTTTCCCATAGAAAAACATGACTTTCAATGTGATAGGGGGTACCATGATGCCATCCGCAACTTCTCCTAAACCACTGTATGAAACTTTCAGAGGATCTTTAATACATGATGCCATAGTGCACCTCTTATTTTAGATTTTGATCTGATGAATATTTGGGGTTACCCATACCAAAACACGGACTTTGACATTCATTGTGATAGGGGTACATGATGCCATCCGCAACTCCTCCTAAACCACTGAATGGAATTTGATGAAACTTTCAGAGGATCTTTATTACATGATGCCATAGTGCACCTCCTATTTTAGATTTTGATCTGATGAATATTTGGGGTTACCCATACCAAAACATGGACTTTGACATTCATTGTGATAGGGGTACCATGATGCCATCCGCAACTCCTCCTAAACCACTGAACGGAATTTCATGAAACTTTCAGAGGATCTTTATTACATGATGCTGTAGTGCACCTACCACTGAATGGAATATGATGAAACTTTAAGAGAATCTTTTTTTACATGATGCTATAGTGCACCTCCTGTTTTAGATTATGATCTGACCAACATTTGGGGTTTTCCATACCAAAACATGGACCTTGCCATTCCTTGTGATAGGGGGTACCAGTATGCCATCCGCAACTCCTCCTAAACCACTAAAGGGAATTCTATGAGACTTTCAGAGAATCTTTATCACATGATGACATAGTGCACCTCCTATTTTAGATTTTGATCTGACCAACTTTTTGGGTTTTCCATAGCAAAACATTGACTTTGCCATTCCTTGTGATAGGGGGTGCGAGGGTATCAATTAGTGAGCTTTGCTCACAGTATTTCTAGTTTTATCTAAAAACAAGTAGTACTAGTAATCTTTATTGAAAAGAACAAGACGGATAAAGAATTATATATTTTTTTTAAATATGAATTAAAATGTATATAGTAAATGCAAATTTTAGTTATTATGTAATTTTCGTTTATCTCCACTTCATTACATTTCCTTTATTCATTTGTTTTTTTTTTTTTTGTTGTTGTTGTTGTTGTTGTTGTTTTTTGTTTTCATTTCTATTTTATTTTAGCTTTTTATGGGAAAAGTGGGGGGGGGGGGTTATATTCGACCGAGATAAATTTCCATAATTTTTTGTGAAATAACAGTTTTACTTTTCCACAGAAAAGAATATGTCGTGTCTGCAAAAAATACATACTACTTTTCTGCAATTTACCCGGTCATCAAAAGTAAGAAAAAAATTAGTAAAATAATATGGGTGCGCTACTTCCTAATTTTATTCCTGTCACCCTAGTATCTTTGCTCTAACGAGTATTTTACAAAAAATTAAACGAAAACATTATCAAAATTCGATTTGCCAAAGTTTCACCGTTTCACAAACTTAACAAACAGACTATTTTAAAGTTGTTCGGCGACATTCGGATTTACATTTCAAGCTGCATAAGAAGCTTTCTTGAATGTTCTTCAAGCACCTTTTGAATAATTTAAAGAATCTGGACTTTGTGGATTGTTTTATTGTGGAGTATCCGAAAATGCTTTATTTCCACTATGCAGTATATGATTCATGTTAAACTTTTAACTGTATGTTTGAGGAAAACGGACATGGAGAGCCGTTGTAAATCACAAGTATATACTCAAATAAAGCACAAATGGTCTCCAAACCATGCCCTGACTGATGGCCCCAGAGTAATTCATGAGTAGTTATGTCCAGCGGTACAATATCATGTCAGAATTCCCAACCAAGATTCCCAACTTGGGACACGAGCATAAAATGGTTAAGCTGTTAAACCCCCCCCCCCCCCCCCCCCCACTTTTTTGTAAATATGGTCAAGGAAATTAAAAGAAAAGTATCATAACACACTATAAAAGTCGATCCGACATGCTTCAAACTCCAATTTTTATTGTAGGATATCGATTTAAAAATTTTCCGCGGCAAACCTGAGTGTAAAGCTTTATTATAATCTTAATTTAATGCACCAAGAATATTTCACGTACATGTATGTCTATGATGTGTACAATGTATAATACGTGCAAGGAAAATCAAATGGGTATAAATCCGGGATTTAAAAAATACATGGGATAAAACTTAAAATTACTAATTATTAAAATTAATATTTTTTGTTTATATTACCTATCCCCAGTATTTGTTTCACTCTTAAACATTGATTTTTAATCTGAAATATTTTTCTACTTTTTGTCTTAATCGGTTGTAAGCAATGCACCTTATAAGAAAAAAATTCTACCCACAAAGGTCGTGTGTATATATTGTCTTATAAAAAGAGATTCATAAACTCATTTTCACCAAAAACAAGTTTTGGTTCTGTGTGTCCTTCACGTGCAAAAAATTGTATTCAAGAAGTTAATTTGGCAAATTTGTGTTAAAAATGTCTCCCATGTTTAGGTAAGAAGATTTTTTTTTTAGTAACTCATATGTTAGTTATTACATGTATTAGCAAATCTACTAGTCTATGCCCACAGAAATTTTTATAGGCCTCAAGCGGCTTATTGAAACTAGCCCTAGAAGTGAAATAAATATGGCGAAAAAGGCCCTACTACTTTTAAACATAATCTGCAATATGAGATTTCATAAAACTGATGACGCGCGTAATATCGTTTAACCACCAACAGTTTAATAAATTTTTAGCATGATATTAATAATAATAAACTCACCTAAATTTTGACAGCATATGAAATATTTAACAAATACATAAAATGTTTAGTTTAGTATGATTTGAGCTATTTATTTTAAAATGTAATATTTTTTGATACATTTTGTAAACTCTGGACTAAATAAGTCACAGGTACATGCACTAAAAATGAAAATTTTCAAATATTAATATTCCCAAATATACTTCAAAACATCTTTTATCCCTTTTAAAATGCCTCATAATTTTTTACCCCCAAAACATACGTTGTGCGTCTGGAGTTTTATCCCAAAGATCTCCAAAATTAGTAAATTTGTAAACCCTCCAAAGAAGAAGTAAAGTGTGCCCTACGGACTGGTATAACTTGAGAGTAGTTCACCCCCATACAGAAATAGTCCTAGTCTACCTACTGGCAAAACTCCATTGTAATCCCGCTTTGTCTCACAGTTTATGTCTTTCAGATTACGATAAATATAAAAAAAAAGAACAAATTTTGTAAGGGCAGATTTATGGTAGCTGAAAAGCTTGTTAGAAAAACCCGCAACATTGGCGGATTTATATGATGACCCCTCTCCCTTTCTCCAGTTTTTAAATCTTCATTAACTAGGAAAACATGAGAAGATTAAATTGTAAATTGTGCCCCCCCCCCCCCCCCCACCACCACCACCACCACCAGTCGTCGATCCTCTGGCTCCGCCTATGTGAAATTAGAATTGAAGATTACGGTTCACAAGAAAGTCTACATGTCTACATACATGTATTTTGACTCACGGTAACTTACTTTTTTTATAATTCTACAGATATTTCGTATTTATTTCAGTAAGTATTAAGGCAAACCATTCAGTCGGCTGAATAAAATTTCGAATATTATTAGAAGTTTCTAGGACAAATTCTTCATATTTTAGTCTACCATAATGACGATACGCACGGTTTTATAAATTACATAAGTGTAAATGTATGGCTTAGCATTTGGTAATGTTATTTGATGAAATAGTTCCCTAGTGTATTAGATACATTGTTTATAAATTTATAAGAACAAATATTGCCTACGAAATATATTATAAATTAGCGCACAGCGGATTTTGCAGCGGACTATAATATAACTTGCTTAGAACGCACACACTTAGGAAATTATATACCATCATTCTTGGATATTTTAGCTTGAGCAGAACAATGTGAATATTAAATATCCTTTGTTGCTATACATGCTGTTGTATACCCAACGATGAAGTTTAATAAATAAATTGTTTTCTCTACGTGTAAAGTTACAGTACTGACAAGCGGATTCAATGTTACCATATATTTTATTTTCGAACAAATCCAGTAAAAATACAATAATATCGATAATTAAACTCCTTTTTTAATATAAAATACGCCATTTTCAGTACATTCGGCAATTTCGCGGCAGCCAATTTTTATTGATGGAGTAAGCCGGAGTACCTAATAGTCATAACGAACTACCTAGACCACTCGGCCACCAATATAAAAGATAATAGATATCGTAAAAAATAAGAAAATGAAAGAAAGTAACTGGTCTGCAAAGTAAATAGTTTAGGTTACTATATCTGCAACGTTTAACGAACGCCGTCATGACGTTGCCTAAAAATTGCCCACAATTGGTGCCTTTTTGTAATTTTCAACAGTCGAACACGGGAACACACATATATATACTGAACCGCAAAAGAAACGTCGCTTTTTCAAAATGTTAGCAAAATTTAAAATAAATATTAATTAATGATTTTTATATAATCAGTATTACGATTACATCACCAGGTAAGATTAAATTACCTGTGAATTAAATTTTCGGTAGAATAATTTTCAGTTGATATCGTAGAGCGACCGTACCTAAAACCGCTCGTGGGACACACTTGGCGGTAATTTTTCTTAAATCTTAAATGTTCGTGAAATTCATGCTCCTTTATGGGTATAAAAGGCCGGAGAAAATTAAAGAGTGTTAGTATCAGTGTTGACACAGAAGCTATGCCACGTCTGACTCCACAACAGAGAGAACTGGCCATTGGTCGATTGGATGCTGGGCAATCTGCCAGAGTTATTGCCAACGACTTCAACTGTGCTGTTCGAACAATTGAACGTCTACGGACACGGTACAATGCAACAAACAGCACAAATGACCGTCCACGGAGTGGTAGACCCCAAGTCACTACCCCTAGACAGAATAGAGGCATTGTTCGTCACCATTTGATGAATCGGTTCACCCCAGCTGCCGAAACTGCCAGAAACACTGTTGGAACACATGGACGACCCATAAGTGATGATACGGTTCGTCGGCAATTAGCTGCTAGAAACATGAGATGTCGCCGTCCAGCAAGAGGACCTATTCTTACTCCTCGACACCGTCAAGCTCGTCTTCAGTGGGCCACTCAGCGACAGAATTGGCGAAATCGACAATGGCGTAACATCATCTTCTCTGACGAAAGCCGTTACTGCATTCCAACAGCCGATGGCAGAACCAGAGTGTGGAGAAGACGCGGGGAACGTTACGAAGACAGCTGCATTCTGGAAACAGACGCGTGGGGAGGACCTAGCATCATGGTATGGGGTGGAATCGGCCTTAACGTTAAACTTGGTCCAGTCATCTTTCAGAACCTTGGCCCAGGCAGAGGAAATGGCGTAACAGCTGCCCGTTACATCGACCAAGTCTTGACACCCCATGTTCAGCCCCATTTCGCACGTCATCAAAACAAGACTTTCCAACAGGACAATGCACGTGCGCATACCGCAAGAGCCACAAGAGACTTCCTACAGCAGAATAACATTAATGTTATGGATTGGCCGGCTTTGAGTCCAGATTTAAACCCTATTGAACATTTATGGGACGAAGTTCAAAGACGGTTAAATAATGAGCAGCCAAGTCCGACAACTGCAGCTGAACTTTCACAAGCGTTTCAGAGAGTATGGGCACGTATTCCGATGGCGTTTATTAATCGGCTCATCAACTCCATGTACCGAAGATGTGCCGCAGTAATTGGTGCCGGTGGAGGACATACACGTTATTAACGGACGTGGGAGAACAGCATTGAAAACATGTGACGTTGCGACAATTGTGACGTTTTTGTGAACATTGTAACCAAAAGACTGTAAATCATTCATTAAATTTTGTAAAAATTAATTTAAAATATATAAATGTCACTTTGAAATAAATGTATGTGAACATGTCATTTTATGCGACGTTTCTTTTGCGGTTCAGTGATATTTTTTTTAATCATCAGAGCTTTCGTGTATGTAGCAATATAATATTACTTTTTCACGAAACTGGAGGATTTACACAAGGCTTTTTATGGACTTTTACATCGAAAAATCAGAAAACTGTAGGATACTTCAAATTATTTCGATTTGACCTTAACATAGATTCTTCGAAAAATTAATGTAATGTAGATATTAAAGATTTTGATCCGTTATCCACCTATTTCTGGTATGAATCATATCTCTGGCCACATATTAAATGTGCCTATACGCCTAAACCTAAAGTATGAATAAGCCAAGATACAAAGTTTTAATATAAATCAAATATTCACAGAGAATATAAAAGGGGGCAATTGGATATTTTGTTCAAAATGCATGCCCCTTTTGTATGAATGAAGTTTTATTATTTAATTGGTTCTGAAACGACTGAAGTCACCCACTATTTATTTTAGAGTTAAGTCAAACCTTAAGCATTTTTTAACTTAAGCTTTTTTTATGCATGACTTAAATGGAGCGGGCAGGGTTTCAGTAAAGTAAGATTTTGCTAAGCAAATTCTTAACTTGACTCGTTTTATGCATACCACTCATGTAATGTTGGCGGAGTTTACTTAACTAAGTAATTTCTTAGCAAAACCACACCCTTTACTTATATTTGGCCATACTCATACTACCATGTAATAATAGGGAGTAAACACCCCCCCCCCCCTTTTCCATCCTGGGCCAGTTACGCACTCGATAAATTATGCGAGACGTTCACTAACTGCATTACTGCAGCCGTGAATAAAATCTTTTAATAAAAGCAAATTTTGACATGCAATAAGGAAGTTATCTAGATGTATATATATTTTTTAAAGTAGCAGTCATTATTTACCAGGTGAAATATTTTGTACATCCATGAGAAGGAGCAAAACTAGTTGTTAATTGTCCAAAATAAGCAGAAATCTTCACGAGTTTTCGTGTTGCAAGGTGGTTATACGTAGCGATCCATGAAATTTGATAAAAATGTAATTTGCAGGTCAAATTTATGTCTGTGTTTCTTGAATGACATTTTTATTTCCCGTTCGCCCATGTCTAGAACTATCTATCATGAATATTAATCTGTTCTTGGTCGTAAAAGATAAAACGATATAAATTCTTGTATTTAAATTATTTGTCAAAACAGAACACCAGTGTGATGATATTGCCATTATTGGAGCAGGAATTGCAGGGACATATGCTGGCTGGAGACTTAAACATCAGAACAAAAGAATTACTATTTACGAGTTTTCAAATCGTGTCGGAGGAAGATTGTACACTCTGCAATTTCCTGGTATCCCTGATGTCAATGTTGAACTTGGTGCGATGAGGTTTATCCCAGAGAGTAAGATGATGTTTTATCTTATTTTATATCTTTATTTATTTTCCATTTTATTTCTTTTTCTTTTATTATTCCAATTATTAGTTTTAGTAAAATTTGGAAATTAATGCGATGTCAGTATTAATGTTTCGAATATAGCAACAAAATCATAAAAGATATAAACGTAACAATGAAAACGAAATATTAACCTCAAATGTAGTATTCTTTTACTGGTATCATAAAGGTAATTGTAGATAACAACAAATCAATAAAACAAATAATTATATTTACATACAAAATATATATCTTGATCTGACTGAGGGGCACCATTTAAACTCTATATATGCATTACTTTTATGTCTTACATAGATGAGAAAATACTAATACAATTAAAACAACATGTAAAGAAAAAACTCTTCAAGTACTTCTATAGATGTCTGCTATGATATTCGTAGAATGCTGTTATCCATTTTGTTGTTTATTGAATTAGACTTTTACAATCTATATGGAATACCCTATTTTAAAACTAATAAATGATATTCATTTTGCAAATAAATTTGTGAATTCATTTTGAAAATATAATACTTGTATCATGTTTTACCTAGAACACAAATTGCTAGAAAAAACCATTCGTGAATTAGGACTTTCTGTGGTAGATTTTGAACTGGGTACAGGTGCATCGCCAGACACTTTGATGTATGTACGTGGGGTTCATCTAAGAAATGATGAACTCGGAGGACCTAAAACACCCTTTAGACTTCGCCCGTGTGAACGCAAACATGTTCGTCAGCTTAGATGGTAAGCCTCACTGATAAACATAATTTTAAACGTAAATTATAATTAATAATTCGTTCTTGTATGACGGAAAGTCAAGAAATACCAAAGAGATGGCTGTGTTTTTTATTAATCTTCATAAGATCAAAGAAACATTGAACGCAAGTTAATTTCGATGTCAAAAATATTTATGTAAAGAACCACAATTCAGACATACAAACACCAAGAACAATTCCCGAGGCTTAGTTCGGATTAACGCAGTTTGCGACATTTAAGTCGTGTTAACATTTGAAAGGGAATTCTATTATGCCAAAATGCTTTTATTAAAACTAACTATAACCTGAGAACGAAGCTGTTCGAAACAAATTATCATTAATTTAACTAAAAGTTTACTTCAACACTTTATAGGTAATATACAGTTATTAAGTGCATTTGTCCTTGAAGAATATTGTTCTGTTAGACTTGAGAACTGAACGAATACCCGAAGACCAATGCTTTTAGACAACCGTTTGATTACATTTTCAACCGAATAAATGTTGTAAGACTTAGTAATTACTTTATAGTACTACTAATAAACTGTTGCAGATATCTTTGTAAAATGTATAAAGTATAAAATTGAAGTATAAGCTATGGTTTTACGTTTTAAGGGAAATATACACAAATAATACGGATAGGTCATGTAGGTTGACAACCAACGTGCCAGAGGATTACAAAAAATATTTCGTTAAAACTAGAGATGGTATAGAAATGTATAGACAGAGGTAAATATTAGCCTGTTACATATCAACAATAAAATATAAACGATAGAACAATCCAAGTTTTTAATCCAATTTATAATTTATTTTAAACGAAACATCAGAGGTCGTATATCTTGTCGGTTGTGCGTTCATAAGTGAAAACAAAGTTTGAATCGACGGTCAAATTACCCTCTGCAACTTTTGCTGAATATTTTTGTTGTATCAAGAAAAAGAAAATTCCTTCGTTTTGTTAACCCAATGTTTTATAGAGGTTTATACTATGAATCAGAAAGTTTATTATACCCCAAAATACGAAATATCCAACAACAAAAGAAAGCGTCGAAGATCGGTAGCATTTCCTCTTCCTTCAACCGTGACAATTCCAAGACTGATATGAACACCATTCACATGGTCACACAAAAAATAATTGTGTGGAGTGAATGTTACAAAACAAAACTGTCTGTCTAACATTCTATCTACCTGAAAGATAAGGTAACTTTCATTGTTCTAATACAACGTGAACACATCTGATTATTTTTTTTTAATTAAATCAAACAACACGAAAAAAAGGTTCCAATATATTTGTGTATACAAGTATAATAGTGAAGAACGAATAAGAAATTGACTAATTATCATCTCTACATACTGGCTCTAAAAATTTATGAGTTTGCAGGATGCTTATATAAAATTCGTTGCAGACATCATCGTACTAAAAATATCTATTAGATCGAACCAAAGATATAGTGGACTTAAATATAAATGAACACCAGATTTTACATGTAATGATAAATTTTAACGTTACAGTGTCCAAGCTCTTTACCACAAGTCGGTGAGCATAGAAGTTCAAAATTACTTAAGAGAAACAAGTGGCTTTCAAACCGCAGAAACAGATGCTAGTGCTTCCATGGATAATTTCGTCTCTCCACCTACTGGAGGAACGCCCGAAATAAAAACTGTCGCCACTGGTATGAATGCAATACCGAAAACTTTGTTACAAGAGTTTTTGGGAACAAGTGACAGGTTTGTTTTAATACATAAGAAATATTGTTTCAAATTATATTCTATCATAGTGAACAAATGTAAACGTCTTTCACATAACCCATATAAATTAGGACTACAAATAAGAAATTTAGTGCAAATTCTTTTAAAATTGGTATACCTCATATTACTTTCAATTTATACTAATAATACTGATTTCAATAAAAGTTCACGGTTTCATCCTCTTTTGAACTTGAGACAATATCCGACCATCTTCTCTGAACATACAAATAAACGCACGTCTCTTGCCTTCGTCATGTTATTTGTTAATTGTATGGAATAGTGAGCTCATATGGAACTTGTCGTTACATGTGTTGAAATCTGTTTCCGGTCTATTGTGCTTCCTTTGTGGATGCGCCTGCTCCTCTTTGAAGGTCACATAACACCAATATTTACTTCCAAACCTCATAACTATTTGATGTTATCTCATTGTCGCTAAACCCATATGCTTGACTTTTAAAATGCACAGGATGATGGCATATTGTTTGTAATTGGACGTTCATAATTCATATTAATCAATTCTATAGTTTGTTCATAGTTGATAGTTTTTCGGTGTTTCTGTGCTGCTTTTGTATTTTTTCAACTGTTGTCTTGTGTTATTCTGTTTGAGTCCTGTTTGTTACATGTAGATTGGTCTTTAGATTTTTGTTCCTGTACAGCCTTTGCGGTGGACTTAAGATTTGTCATCCAGAGGGTAACTGTTTTTCACAATGTCTTCTATTTATTTTGTAACAACAATGTCATGTGGCATAAAACCAAAGATTTTGTTAAACATTTCTGTTACTGGTGTTTAACAATTCAAAATATTGACAAAAAGAATACCGAAACGACAGAAAAGTGTGAAAAGTGCGTAAGATTGAGAATCAAAGACACGACAAACTGATGATGGAACATAACAAACAAATGCCTTGAGGATATATGTATAACAAAAAAATATTTAAAAAATAATAAACTAAACAGAATTAGAAAATATGGCGCAGAAACCAAAGCAATCATAGCAATGTGAACTCCCACTAAACACCGAGAGTGACATTAAGTGTTCCGGAAGGGTACGAATGCAAGAATTCCTTTCAAGATGCCAAACAATTTTAATCTAATCTACCCCAGTGAGCTTGAAATTAAGGATACTACATATACACCAAAGTCCGCTTCAAATTTTGATTTGTTTCTTGAAATAGACAATGAAGGACATTTGAAGACAAAACTTTATGACAAACGTGATGACTTCAACTTTCCTATTGTTGACTTTCCCTTCTTGAGTAGCAATATACCAGCATCGCCTGCATATGGCGTCTACGTTTCTCAGCTTATCCGATTTTCAGGCGCATGCGTGAGTTACCCTGGCTTTCGACAAAGAGGATTACTGCTGTCACAAAAGCTTCTCAACCCGGGTTTTATCAGGGATTAATTGATGTCATCACTTAAGAATTCATCACGAATTGATTGACAGTTACATTGTTCCAATATCTAAGATGATGTTGGACCTGTTCCTACTGTCGTAACATTTCATGTACCTCCACCGATTTGTAACTTCCACCGGATTGACTTTGTTGAACATCACGACGGGTGCCATAAACGGAGCAGGAATTGCTTACCCTTCCGCAGCACCTGGATTCACTCCTGGTTTTTATAGGAGTTCGTGTTGTGCATTGTTTTTTAGTTTTCTGTGTGTATTTGTTGTGCTTGTGGTTGTTCATTTGTCTTCCCGAGTTTGTCTGTCCAATGGATAAAGTTTTTTTTATTGCCCCTGAGGTATATTTGTCCTTTTTTTAATACTGTCACATTAAATTGAAAAGCAACATTTAGGAATAAACATGGAAAACAGATAACAGAAAGTGTCCACAATCGACATAGCAATCGTAATGAATTGCGTTGGTAAACAATTTGTTTTTACATATTGTAATCAATTTTCCTGAAGACTGAACACCCACTGCGAACTATTCTTTTTAGTCACACAAAAAATTCTTGACTTTTGATACTTGTAGACATCGGTTGACACTGAATCACAATCTGATAGCAATCAAACGACAAAGAAATGGAAAATATATTCTAACCTTTGATCCTACGTATACAGTCAATGGAAGAACACGTATTATTAAGGTAATTTATTTAGTAAATGGTAGATAAATACGATTTTCTATATTTTGCTAGTGATTTAGTTTCTGTTCTGTCCTATTCTAGTGTTGTAAAGTTTATTATACAGTTATTTATTCTTTTAATTATACATGTACAAAATGTATCCTTATGTTTGTTGACACTTTTCCTTGGACTTCGAATTTGTGGACTTTCCCCGCTGTTTTGTCACTTCGGTATTCTTTTGCCGATATTTGTGAACCCCAAACTGACCAAATTGATAATTGTTTTTCCAAACCAAAGTCTTAATAGTGAATACAGCACCTGTGTCGAAACATTCATATCTGGCTGAGATCAACACAGTATGTCATTTATATACTGACCACTGAAGAAGTATGAAAAATAAGTTCACTTTGAATTATTGTTTTGCTAATTGCAGTTACTATTTTTATGATTTTTATTATTATTCATATACCTCTCTCTACAGAATTTGAGGATATCTGTAGTGTTATTTCCTAAACTTATTGAAAATAATAGAAAATTGTTTGGTACATTTTTAGAACGGAACACATATAAAAACATGTGCCAGACAAGTAATTCTCGCCATCAATAGATATGCACTGGAAAAACTTGATTGGGATGGACTTTATCAGCCAAAAATTAGAGAATATCTAACGAAAGCAGTCAGGGATGATATTTCCGCCAAACTGTACTTTGCATACCCAAACCCCTGGTGGAGACGTTCTCCACTTTATGCAGATTATGCCATCTCCGACACACCATTACGACAAACGTATGATTTTGGTACATCAAAAATAAATCCTGCAAAGTCAGTACTACAGCCGATGTATGCAGATGACGGCACCTCGTTTTGGCGAGAACTTGCAAGTAGAGAAAATGGAAACTATACAGATGGAGACATTGCTCTTCCGGTTGGAGAAGAAACTATTCGCCTGACACACAGATATCTGTCAGAAATATATAAAATTCCGGTGAGGTCAATGCCAAGGCCGCAAAATACAGTATTGTCATTGTGGAAGTCATATCCATACGGTGGAGGTTGGCAAATATGGTTGCCAGGCTATTTATGGCCAATTGTTGAACATGCAATGGTGAGACCGTCTCGTTCAGACCAGGTTTATCTTGTTTGTAACGCATTCAATTCCCGTTCCTTGTCATGGTGGGCAGATGGAGCACTCCAATCTGTGGAACTAGCAATGCCATACTTTGGGCTGCAAAGTAGGGAATAAAGTTTATTTCAATTTCTTGTGATTAATCTAATTACTTTAAAAATATATCGTTCGAAAATTAAGATACAAAAGTCTGGTGTAGTATGGTATTTTTATCATGAACGCTCTTGGCCAATTCAAACTTTGGAAAACAAAAAATAAACGCCAAAACATTTTGAGGAATAGAACTAAACGGGCCAAAACAGGCACCCAGATACAAGTAAGGTTTGATTTGATTCATGGTTTGTGTTTTTTGAAAAAAAGGCAAAATATTTCACGAAACTAATAAAATTATACGATGTAATTTGTTTATGACAGTGAAATACTTTGTCGGAATAAATGGCTTAATTTGTATTATATTGAAAATGATGTGAAATGGATACTTAATTATGATTCTTTCATGACAAAAAAAAACGAATTTATCTTCATTATTGTAAGGTACTGTCACCTTACCCGGCTGTTCACTTTCATCGGGTTAATTGCCAAAAATCGATTGATTGATTGATTGATATTTCAGCCAATATCACAGCGAGAACTAATTTAAATGGAGCTGATTAAAATTGAACACAATAAAAAACCAATTGACTATTTACAAATAAAATATTAATGACAATTTAAACGATAAAACAAATATGAGACAAAACCTTACAAAACATTTTAAAATATCACAGATTTGAAAAATATCACAGAAACGCTACAAGAAAAATACAATCAATAAAATAACATCAGTCAAAACATATAACAGATTAAAATTCTGGATTAAGACTATAAAAGCCAGACAGACTATATTCTAGAGTATAGTCCCACGTCCTTGAAATATTGTAATATACAGTTGCCAGCAACCTTTGTAAATAAATTTTTCATATTGTTGACCGTATAATACCGACAAATGATGTCGGATTTATCTACACAGTCAATTAAAAGGTGTTTAATACTATGTCGACATTGACACGGAATACACTCAGGAGGCGGCTCGTTCTCTAAAATAAAAGAATGAGTCGTCCTGGAGTAGCCAATGCGAAATTTAGTTAAAACAACTTGGTCTCGTCGGCTTTTTCCGAAAAAACTAACATTACTGCCAACAATTGGTTCTATAGAATGTAATTTATTGTCTGTAAGCAGACCCCACCGGGACTGCAACAGACGTAAAACATATTTGTATATTAAAGGTTTAAAATGAGAATAAGACACTGACATATTAGTAATGGGGTCATCTAAAGCATCCTTCGCTATTCTATCTACGACTATGTTTCCCTTAATACCAATATTACTTTGTATCCAGAGAAAAATGATTTCTTAGCCCTCTTGTACAAGTCTTTTATAAAATTCAATAATATGGGCAATTAAAGGGTTTTTATATTTATGACCTTCTATAGCCAATAAGTATGAAACTGTAAATCAGGTACACGTGTATTATGGCTCTGGCATCACAGTAAATATTTAACTGGAGGATGGAAGACGGAGAGTTGATGCATGCTGTGCATAGACTGTAGCGGCAGCCACTCTGTCCCCGTCCTTCGATCCATCAGTATAAATAGAGTCATGAAATTCAAACTTTTATTTCCTTCAGCAAAATATTGCTGAATTAAAACTGTGTTTGTTTCTGACTTTTTATGCTTTCTGAGGTCAAATAAAAACGTAGGTTTTGGCACAAGCCAAGGCGGCGATTGAGGTATATTGAAAGACACTATTTTATCAAGGTTTAGAACCAGAAATATGTGGTTTCATCCGAATACCAAATGGGGAATTTTATTTTCATGTTGTTCAAATATATCCTCATAGAGAGGATTGAAAACACAGGTACGATTTGAAGGATATGCTTTTAGCTTGGTTAAGTATTGTAAACCAAGCTTTATCCTACGGTTATAAAGAGACGGCTCGTTCCCCTCTACATATAAACTCTCCACAGGAGAAGTTCTGAACGCCCCCAAGGCCAAACGCAGGCCTTGGTGGTGAACAGTATCTAATATTTTTATATATGATTTGAGAGCAGATCAATTTATAATGGGACCATAATCAAGTTTTGATCGTACAAGCGATCGATATAGATTTAATAAAATGTTTTTGTCAGCACACCAGTCAGTGCTGGAAACAACTTTTAAAATATCCAATGCCTTTAAGCATTTTGATATGGGATAGAAAGGTACGTTTATAGTCAAATAGCTGGGTTGCCTATTGCTACCGAAAATAGGATTGTGAGCATTAAAATCTCCTACGATGAGAAAAGGAGAAGGTAACTGATTGATTAAAGAGTTCATTTGTTGAGAGTCTTAAGACCAAATTTTGGGGAATATATACAGAATACGTAAGTCAATAAATACCAAAGGGATATTCGAAAGAGGGAAAAATCGCAATAACTGACAAACTCCGGAGATGGAGTCGCCCCAGATTGATCCCGAAAAATCATCTGTGTCCATTTGACTGTCATCATCTCCGTATTCTGACCAGGTGTTTTTTCTGCTCTTTTAATACGTCCGGTGTTTCGACTGAAGATGAATGAGTATTTTGCTTTGAAGATTGTTTATTGTAAGACTTTTGAGGAGAAGATTGTTTATTGGAAGAATTTTGAGGAGATGATTGTTTATTGGAAGATTCTGGAGACGCGGTTTGCTTATTGGAGAGTTTGTGGGGTTTGTTAGAGGGACCAGAAGACTTTTGTTTGGTTTGATTGAGTTTTGTCTTTTACTGAAGTGTTTGATGTTGTCTGGGGTTTTCTTTCAAGATCTGCGCGCTAAGTTTTTCAACATTGTAGTTGAGGTAAATATCAGCCATCTAAAGTGGTTAAAAGGTAAAGATGACGCTGGTATTTGCGAAGAACTGGAAGACTGCTGTGTCATACTTGATTTTGCTTTGGATGAGTCGTATTCTGAGACAATTATTGGAAGTTCTGTGCCGTGTGGCCAGGTATAAACTGTTTGAGTGTAGAAGGATCTTGTTGTTGGAGATCCCTTAAATTTGTCAGCATAGGTACCATTTTGAGTTTAGTTATTCGAGACAGAGACTAATTTCTTCATTTTCCTTTTTCTGGAGATCACAAGTCCTCGAATTTGCCATGTGATCTCCGCCACAGTTTGCACATTTGGCTGCCCCTTCACACTCAAAACTGGAGTGTGCTGCTACAGAACATCTGACGCATTTTTCTGTACCTTTGCAAGAACTGCTACCGTGTCCAAACTTCTGACATTTGAAACAATGAATAGGGTTTGGTACGTATGCGTCAACCTTAATTCTGTAGGGTCCAATGTAGATGTGATCAGGAACTTTCGGGAGATCAAAACTGAGAAGATATGTTAATAATTTTGTTCCGAACCTTTTTCGTAAACGTTTTAATTTTGATACATTGTAGGATTCTTCACAAATTTCGTCTTCAGTAAGTTCAATAAGGCCTTTGTCTCTATCTCGAATAACTCCTTGACAAGAATTCAGTGATCTGTGAGGAGTTAATGAGATCTGAACATTTCCAATGACGTCTAAAGAAAGCAAATTTTTGGATTGTTGTGGCCTAAGACATATTAGTACATTACCAGATTTTAATTTAGTAACTTTTTTGACACAACCAGAGCAACCTTGAATTGATTTTTGTAACACAAATGGTGAGATTTTAGATAAATGATTTTCAGAATTTACATTTACCAGAATCAAATATTTATAAAACTTTCCTGAATCTGTATTCCGTGAATTCTTTGTATGTTTGTCATCGTTGCTGTCTTTTTTTTTCTTTTTGAGGTTGTTGTTTGGGGCGTTTGTATATGAAGCCATGGTGATTTTTAATGTTTTGTTACCCTTGCTCCGCGTCCACCTCGGAGCAGCACTAAAACGATGTATACTTCCCGCATTTGCTACACGCATGAGGGCTACATGGGCAAGATACTCACACAGAGTACCTCTTCATGGGAGCAAGCCTTGTGCCAGAGGTTGCCCGGCAAGACAACTGCCCAAATGGAACATCCACACGATTGACCCATAAACCTCCACCTTCTTGAACCCAACCTATATAAATGGCACTATTGTTGTACAGTTTGGAAAAGGGCTTGGCGTTACCAGCCGATTGATCAGGACCGGGCCCATCCGACCGCGCGTTTAAGATACAGTAAGGGCCAAAGTGGCGGGTTTCAGCCAACAGGATCCCTTTCTCTATCAGTACGGGTATCCAACCACGGCAAATATGTGGCCTCATTAAGCCGAGGAAGCCTTGCCCCATTAGCCACCGCCTTGTCCGCCATTCCGTCAGTGGTTACCTTCCAAGACCCCGGAACCCAAACATCAACCTATATGAGACATGCAGCCCATTGTATCTAGGTGTCATTGAGAGTTCCATAGGATCTTTTCGAATAACCACGAAAAAAAGCAGAGGGCAAGACATGACCGGTTTTTAGCTGAACCGGGATCATCCAGCCATTCTTGGAACTGGGTGTGAATATTAATCAAAATTCAAAAATAAACAATCCAAAGTAAGTGAAAATTGAAGGAGATCAAAAACTAACCAATTATACAAAATATTCCAAAATTAAATATTCCGATATAAAATAAGAAAACAAAAATACGCCTAAACAATAAATAATATATAGTTCCAAATTCAAAAGTAAAATTTTGATCCTGTCGAGGTTTGACCCATAAGCCAACACCAATCCCGTCAAACAGCAATTTAGAATTTCTATTAATCAATTTGGAGAACACAAAATACATAATTATAGTGTGTAACAAAAGGGATTGATGTGATCAGCCGATTGACCAAATCGGGTCCATCCGGCCTCCCGTCTAGGTAAAGATTGTGTTCTAGATGATTATCGGAACCGTTTTCCGGCAATTCAGGAACACTCCCTATTACCAACACCGGTTTGCGATACACGGCAAACGTGTAGCCTCTTTAGGGGCCTCTTACGCCAAGCCGAGTAGCTGTGGGCCTATTCTATTTGTGTCCCCGCGACTCACACGGGAGTTCACCTGTGATTGCGTCTTGGAAAATAACAAAGGTCTCTGTAAAAATTGGACCACCATGACATAGATTTTATGGTCTACTGAATCTGGTTAAAATTTACAACCATATGCTCATATCTCAGGTACTCTTAAGAGATCGGGTCATAAACATTTAAGCATGTATGTAAGAAATGTGTTTGAGGAGACATATTTCATTCTTATTAAATACAACTGTGGCATGTGACATTGTAAGGCTATCCTTAAATTTTCATTAGGACAGGATTTTTTTTAATTTTTTTTGTCAGTTTTTAATTTCAGTTCGGTTGCATATTATTCTTTTCTTTAAATTTAGGTGACCATGGTGGGTACTGTAAAGTCACTATTCGTATTCAGAATTTCCAGTTTATGAATAAGATATCATGTGTTGACCGAATCTGGACACATATGTATATATGTAACTGCTTGTGAGAAAATAACGGAAATACTACATTGTAAATAAAGATTACGGTTATGTTTTATGAGTGTTTTCATTTTAGAATGGCGTTTTTTCAAACTAATATTGAAGAGCATTTAATGTGGGTTGGAACTACATCACATTGTTGTCTGGTGTTGTTGCTGTTTGATGAAAGTCACATGGTAACCCCAATATTTGATAAATCTGATAATTTTATGTTGAATGGAAAATTGAAGCTGTGTCATTGATGCTTTTCCCTTGTCTTTATCTCAACTCCTAGATGTAATGAATAAAATATTCATGTGTAAAGTTAATTATAATATTCATATACTTTACTTAGAACTTGATGTGTATTTTACATTCCCTAAAACCAAGAGGTTCTGTGCATGATAACAGAGAATTACTTAAAAATCTACATGTATTCATTTTTTAGCAAGTTGTTTTCAGCCACTTTATGCAAGCTGATTATGGTTTTCACCAGTTTTACTGTCTGTGGCATCTGAAAGGTTTTTAATTTCTGTGAATTTATACATCTGTTGTATCAGAATAAAGTTGAGCTGGTTTTTTCTCCACTTTCATGAGATTCAGAGAGGTGAGACATTTTTGGAAATGTGTATCCTGTGTTTTATGCATACATTATCTTTGGATCATTCTACTTTCAAATCTGGTGTCCTGTTTGATTAATATATGGATATGTAGTTTGTGCTTATTCTTTTAAGTTATAAGTACTGCTTGGCTGATTAGTCTTCTTAAATTTTGCTATGAAATAGTAAAATAAAGAAAGAATGACACATAAATAAAGGTCATACTCAACTACTCATATACATATGTGTAAATTAGTAGATTAAAGTATTTAAAGATATACTAAAAGTTTATAATAATAATTATATAGATATATTTATATATATTTGTTATCATGGGGAGTCCAATAAGATCAAAAAGGCTATTTCACATTAACTCATTAGTACCATTTTGTAAAAACAAAGTGTCGAAACCAATCCTGCCTCGTAAACACTGGATAAAAGTTTTCAACATCCAAAATCATTTCCTACACCTTGACCGTATTTTCAAAAATTTTGAAAAATTGTTTGATGTACATGTCTGTCTGACATATGTCACCTGACTATAGTCTTAAGTTATTTTTCACTGGCTTAGTTCAAGTTTTTCTGAAAAGCTCAGTTTCTTATTCATTGTAGGTTGAAAATGCTTTGTGTGTGGAATCATTGTTAAGTACATCTGACTTATGTCACTTTGATCTTGACCTCACTGAAACTGGGTGCAAGTGAGACATTGTTTAGTCTTTACTCTTGTGACTTTTGTAGGCAAATACTAAATATTGGAAATTTGAGTTTGGCAAGTTTTATAATGACTGGAACATCAAACTTTTAAAAAAAACACTACATTAAATATATACAAAAGTATTGTAGGTAACTTGGATGCCGGGCTTGGATGTTTAACCAACCAAAATTTGAATTTTGATTTTGAAAAGAAGCCCACTTGTTTTTATTAAATGATTATAGCGAGGGCAGCGATCGCTATAGGAGGATATACATTTTCTACATATGGGTCATTTAGAAAAGTCTTTGTTTAATCGGGCAGCCATATTGTGCTACATACTAAGGCTAGAAAAAGTTTCATTCGCCGGAAATGGAAGTAGTAAAGTGAGGGAAATAACTTGCTTCAAATTATAATTTTAGAGTCAGATTCATGATACCGGAAATGAGTTTCTGGAAAGGGCTATTGCTGTGCTCGCTTCATTGGCCAGGCCAACAGCATATTATTTAATAATAATATCAAAACAAAATTAAAATAAAATTTATATTCCGGTTATAGCAATACTGAAAATAATCTTAACTTTCTTATTATGTTTCTCTAAATTCCAGGGAACAGTTTAAATAAATAAAATCAAATAAAAATTAATGAGCCTGTTAAAATAAAAATTTATATTTTGACCCCTCCCCCCACTTTTCAGAATCAAATTATTGTTCCCGTGGTAATATTAAACCCCATATAATTCTAATGGTATCACAGGGAGAAACTTGAATTATTTAGATTATAACCAATGTTATCGTATTTAAAATTAATTAAATAATTATATCTAGCGCCAAAAATAACTTTAATATGGTTGTTTCCCCTAGCACGTGATTGCAAGTCTTTGGTGTATTACAGTATTGGACGTTCGCCATGTTGTACAATGGTGGCCAACCAGCCTGAACTTCAAACGACAAGTTCTAGCGTGAACATGCCTCTGAAGTTATAAACCCGAAAATCAACAAACTACAAATGAACTATAATTTACGTGTTCTGCTATGCCGCAATAATATACTATATTTAAACAGCCATACGATACTAGCAAGGTTGAATCTACGCCCCACTTTACCAGAATTGCGACATTTCACAGTTAATATTAAAATAATAAGGTCATTTCTACAACTCCCATAGCACTTTTCTGTAAATATCTATCGATTAATCTAAGAAAGTAACATATATTATGACGGCACATGCTAGAACTTTTTGCTTTTATGTTAAGGCAATTAAGGGCTGATAAAGGTCACGTGACCACGCACTGCTAAATATTAATAATAAAACGAAATTAGAAATTTGATCTTTGGAATATAACTAACACTTGCACATCACTCAAGCTTATCATTCTAAAGAGGACAAATATACCTAAGGAGCAATGAACAAAAAATTAGTAAATGGTAAATAAATTCGATTTTCCATATTTTGCTACTTCTTTAGTTTCTGTGCTTTTTTGTTTGGCGTTTGTTTGTTATATTCCATTCTCCTGATATTTGTGAGGCCCAAACTGACCAAATTGAAATTATGGTTTCCATGCAAACAAAAGTATTAATAGTCGATACAACACCAGTCTCGAAACATTCACATCTGGCTGAGATCAAAACAGTATTATCATTTATAATACTTACCACTGAGGAAAAATGAAAAATATTTTCTTTAAAGAATTATTATTTTGTTAATTGCAGCTAATATTTTTATCATTTTTTTTATATACATGTCTCTACAGAATTTTAAGATATCTGTAGTGTTATTTCCTAAACTTATTTAAGCTAATAGAGAATTGCTTGGTTTACTTTTTAGAACGGACCAGATATAAAAAGATGTGCCAGACAAGTAATTCTCTCCATTAATAGATATGCACTGGAAAAACTTGATTGGGATGGACTTTATCAGCCAAAAATTAGAGAATATCTAACGAAAGCAGTCAGGGATGTTATTGCCGCCAAACTGTACTTTGCATACCCAAACTCCTGGTGGAGACTTCCCACTTTATGCAGATTATGCCATCTCCGACACACCATTACGACAAACGTATGATTTTGGTACATCAAAATGAATCCTGCAAAGCCAGTACTACAGCCGATGTACCCAGATGACGGCACCTCGTTTTGGCGAGAACTTGCAAGTAGGGAAAATTAAAACTATACAGATGGAGACATTGCTTTTCCATTTGGAGAAGAAACTATTCGGCTGACACACAGATATCTGTCAGAAATATAATAACATACCGGTGAGGTAAATACCATGGCCGGAAAACACTGTCCTCTCATTGTGGAAGTCATATCCACACGGTGGAGCTTGGCAAATATGGTTGCCATGCTATGTATGGCCAGTTGTTGAACATGCAATGGTGAGACCGTCTCCTTCAGACCAAGTTTATCTCGTTTGTACCGCATTCAATTCCCGTTCCTCATCAGGGTGGTCAGATGGAGCACACTAAGCTGTGGAACTAGCAATGCCATATTCTGGGCTGCAAAATAGGGAATACAGTTTATTTCACTTTTTTTGCTATTAATTTATTGACTTAAAAATATATAGTTAGAAAACTTTGATACTAAATTCCTGGTGTACTATGGTATTTTTATCATGTACGCTCCTGGCCAATTGAAACTTTGGAAAATGAAAAATAAATACCACAGCATTTTAAGCAATAGAACTTTAAAATTGTTATAGGATTTGGAATTTAAGGAATACCTCTCTTTCTGGATAGCTTTGGTCGTAGAAGATTTCATGGTTACACATTATAATATAATGTCATCATTGTTTTCCATTCTACATACTTTTTAACCTATTTTATCATTTCGGTACATTCTCCTTGTAGCTTGGTCGCCTCTGGCGTGGAGGGTTGTGGTTCGAATTAGTATTTGCTGCTTTTCCGCCAAACACTCAGTATTTTGGAATAAACAAATATTGGTCGGCTCAAAATAATGTGTGCAGTAGGGGGATATATCTTCCAGCGGACTGTTATCTAATGAGCTAGCATGTTAAAAATCTGTCTCGGCATGTTGTTCTACTACAAAGCAGGATTCATTTTCATATATCATCAACATTTTCTCTTCCTGCTATTCATGAAATGAGTACCACTGAGTCTTAACCAATATTTTTTAAATAATTCCTGTTTGTCTATAGCCACATTCACAAATAGCAAATAGTGGTTTCCTTTGTCTGTAGATTATTCTTTTTTAAATTATTATTTATGCATTAACAGTATTGAACAAACTGGTTGGAACCGACTCTAAATCTAAATATTTTAAACATATAAGCATTTATAATCAAATAATGGAATAATATGTTCATCATGTCAAAAAATTGTGTATGTGTTCCAAATATTTTACGAACAAATGATTATTTTCAATAAGTACCGCAAATCAGCAATATAGAGAAAACATACGAAATTAAAGTTGCTATGGAAATAAAACAAAACCGGTGACCCCATAATTGTTTTCAATCATTTGATTCTCCAAATCAAAAGTAACCTTGACATAAAATTTGAAACAAAAATCAACTATAGAATTGACTATGCAGTTTGGTCTTTAAGGTTTTAGTTTTTAGCAGCTTTTTTTATCAAATGTCCAATATTCCCCGAAGACGAAAGATTATGACGGCTGTCAATGGTCTACGTGATAATTCATATCCAAATTGATACAGATTAAACTAAAGAAAACTAGTAAAACATATGATTCCTCGGTATTTTTTTTTCTGATGTGCATGTAATTTAATAAGGCTTTATACTTAGGCTTGTATGTAAGTCGTTTCTCTCTTCTTTCTCAAACTCTCAGAAAAGTATTTAAATCGTCAATTTTTACTTTGCTGGCTTATAATTTAGCCAATGATAAGGGAGTCGTGCTTAGCTTTTTCCTCCAGATAGAAGACTCATTTTTCCTACGTAAAGTCAACCAGTACCAAAGGGGAATTTTGTGGCTGTTTTTCACACTTATTTTAGAATAGAGATCTTTATCAGTCTCATCCCTTACAATGCTTGTAACAAAATTAAAATAAATTTTACTTGTTACCATAACATGCAGATACTCTCATAATTCATACATGTATAACCATTTAAAACCAAAGACAAGTACCTTTTTTCTCCATATAGATTGTGACTTCCAAGATGGAGAACAGCAATAAACCGCTGTTCCCGTGCTTAAACAGTTGCAACGTGTCTATACTATTAAATTTGGAGGGATCATTTTTAGCCACAATTCCGCTTGGGATTAAACTAGAACCTCACCTGTCAGGCTTAATTTAATTGTGACCAATTTGTTCTTCAGATAGAACGTGAAGGTAATAAAACAATTACTTACTATGAAATAGGTGGCTATCAGGATTAATCAACCTTGATCGTATAGTCACCTTGTCTAAAGGCTCAGTGAATATTACATTCTCTCTGGTTATAGAGAAACTGAATTTATCACTTCCGTGAATATTTTGAATTCATTATGACTTTATGTAATTCTGTTGATTTAACAATACAGCTACGACTTTGTTCCATCATTTGTATATTTAAATCTGAAACGGATCTAATATAAACGTGATTTTCGGTTAACTTAGACTTTATAAACGACTATTTTGGCCCGTTGCTTATGTTTATGAAGATTGGAAAGGTAGAGTAGGTATTTTTCTTTATCAAATTTTAGCCATGTTTGTCGTAATATGGGAATTCATTAAAAGAATGGGGTTATTTGAGATTTCTGAAATATCTGAATACACGATCATTGCTTTCGTTCGTTCGTTCTTACTTCGTTGTAACTTTGTAAGGGCAAAGTTAACACATCATCAAATCTACATCATCATCATTTTAAGTAGAGGCTTTACATACTAAAACTGACGTTTTCCAGTAATTTGAATCTAACACCAGTGAAAGTGTGAGAAATAGAATCTCAAGGGTATTATTTCAAATGTTCCATCACGAGGCTTGCCGACAATTGAAATGTTACCCGAGGGTTCTGAAATTTCTCCATCTTGCATTTTCACTGGTGTTTGATCTTTTTCTTACCACTATGACTTTCAAATAAGTTCGAAGCTACTATTTTTGCCCGTTGCTTCATATTTTACAACCTTATAATAAACGGAATGCGCTTCTGGGAGTGTTGATTTTATGAGTACTTTATTGCTATTGAGTGTCATATTATACAGTTGTAGTCTTTTGTAGAGGTAGATATGATTTTTAATGGACCTAAAACATCAATATTGACCGCCTCCGAACGCGATGGTCAATATTAATTTTTAGGTCTATTAAAACTTATATCGACCGATAGAAAAGATTGTAATTGTTTTATGTTATAGAGAAAGTATATGTGTAGGTTTTTCTCCTATTAGAATACACCGAGGGGTGTCAGGAATTGGTTGCTGAAAAATCGAGCGTAGCGAGGTTTTTCATCGGCCAATTCCTGACACCCCAAGGTATATTCTAATACCAGAAAAACCTACAAATATACTTTATCTAACTTATATACCATCAATTAAATGGAACGTTAAATTATTTTAAAAAATCTAGCTGTTTTACACCTAAAATATGATGAAATGTCCCTATTCAAAACCACTTAAATTCAAAACACCCCTTGTTAACATCAAACCAATTGAAATTAAGTACTAATCAAGTAAATTTATATATTGTTGTGGTTTTTGCTAAAGGCAGTGAACTGTTTAACTAGTGGACTGTCATAAATTAAAATACTGGCAATGTGAAAGACCATTATGTTAGTTAAAATATATTAAATTTAAAAAGTAAAAGGTTTTGAAACATTTGGTTTTTTTCACGAAGATAGTTATTTTTTCTCATAGATTTAAATTAATCACAGCTTTGGAGGGAACTATGTAAAAAAATACAAAGTACCCCCCCCCCCCCCCAACAAAACATTGTACATATGAAGTTTGGGTGGTTGGGGTCAGTTGATCTGTACCCTCCCCCATTTAACTTCTGGATTCCAGTTACATGTATTACATAATCATGTGTGGTGCCATACATGTACTTTCTTATTTACTTCCAGAATTCCCCCCCCCCAAATTGTCCCACCCCAGAACATACTTTTGTTATTTATTCAAACAACTCTGTTATAAGGAGTACTCAGGAAATGTTTGTAACTATTATATATGTACTTCTGGCTATACATCCTACATGGTTGGTTGAAGATCCTTTGTTTTAAGAATGACCCGTCCTAGGTTATTGTAGAAAATAATAACCTTGTACACATATACAACAAAGAAAGTGGTATTGCCTAATTGCCTAGGTTTTTCTTTAAAATAAAGACTGCTTTCTGAATAGCCAAAACCCTCTATAGGTATATAATACATCATAATCCAAGTCCGTAATTGCAATCTAGATAGTTTCATATTCGTACCATCCATCCCCCCAAAAACCATCTTCTTCATTAATTCCTTTTCTTTATTTCAAAAGTAGAATACGCAGATATACAGTTTCAGAAGATCTTGTAGAGAAAGGCAGAAGATCTTGTAGATAAAAGGTTTGCTAGGTGTATCTAATATGGCAAAATTACGATTTTTTTTATTATTACAAAAAACTTTAATTTCCATAATCGAATTGAATGATTTATTTTGCAAAAAACATGCAAGGCTAATTAAGGAATTGTTTCCAACTCTCTAAAATAGGGAAAATTTTGACTGTTTTGTTCGCATGGTTCAGTTTTCAAATTTATTCGGTTCATACAAGGGGAGAGGGGGGATATATACGGATGACCGTTAAAAATGTCATACACGATGAATGAAAAAATGAATAAAAAGACATGCACCTTGTACCGACAATTTGCGGTTTAAAATATTTGCGGGAAACAAAAGAATATCTACCATAAAAAAAAACTGCAAAAACGTTCCACAAAAATAACCCTGTACCACCGTCATAATTTTTGCTCATCTTGGTTTAGGGCTGCGACCGTTATTTCAGTCTGACATATTTTCTGTTATTCAAAGCGCTGACGATTCAACGAATCTTGAAAAAGACCCCGCATGATTGGCACGTGATTGAAAGCGAAAGAAAAAGAATGCAATATGGAGTTTAATCAAACAATAACAAAATAAACGGGATATCATGTGACCGCAAACAGATCAATTGGGTTATCTCAATAAAATCATTATGTAAGAAGATTTTATATTAAAAACTTTAGGTTCTTTATCTAGTTTTGTACAAGACAGAAAAATCCCACCCTTTGAAAGTAGCGAAATGTACAGTCTATGGGTAAGAAAAGCTCATTTATCTTTTTCGGATACACGTATTTGTACAGGTAGTTTAATTTCCTCCTACACGGAGAGGTTTTACCCTTTTGGTCATTTTTCCATTTGAATTAGCCCTCGTGTGGGTCCCGGGGACACAATAGAATAGGCCCACAGCTCGTAAGAGGCCTCTTAAGAGGTGACATGTTTGCCGTGTGTCACAACCAACTAGTACAATAAATAAAAGAAAATTACAAGATTCGAGTGATGACGAAGACATTCCAAATAAAATTTTAAACACAAATTCAGACATTTTCCCTAAATTCATTATCTTGAGCAGTACGAACAAAGAAATGCCTTTAAATACACTAAATTGTCCCCTTTCATTATACAGAAAAAAATCCTATTAGTCGCCGGTACCGTAAAAAAAGTAACAAAAATGAAAAGTGGATGTCTGCTCGTTAAATGCACGAGACAGCAGCAATCCAAAAATCTTTTGTCTATGACGACAATTATGGACCTTGCTGTCTCTGCAACACAGGACTCTCAACTATTGTCAAGGCATTATCAGAGATCGAAACCGTCATCTAATTGAAATGTCAGAGGTAGAAATTTGCGACGAACTGAAATCTCAACACGTATCAAAAGTTAGCGCTTCACTAAAAGATCTGAAAACACAATGATTAAACTAAATACATATATTTTAACATTTGAACTTCCGAAACCCCCCGATCATATATACATAGGACCTTACAGAATACGAGTTGACCCTTTTGTTCCTAACCCGACCCGTTGTTTCAAATGCCAAAAGTTTGGACACGGGAAGAGTTCTTGTAGGGCAACAGAAAGGTGTGTCAAGTGTTCTGTTGAGGGACATTCCAGTTTTGAATGTGAAGGGGAAACAAAATGTACAAACTGTGGTGTAAATCACATGGCCAATTCCAGAACTTGTGACGTTTACCAAAAGGAGCTTGAAATCCAAAAAATCAAAGTTGATAAAAATCTGAGTTATCAAGAAGCTCGCAAAATGTTCTCCATCTCTGATAATACAATTCCAAATACTTCCTACGCTGACAAAGTTAAAGATCCTACAACATTCACAACACAGAGTGTTTAAACAGTATTTACATGGCCGCACAGCAATGAACTTCCAATCCTTATGTCTGCCTTAACTTCATCCAAATCAAGTTCTAAAACTACATTGCAATCCACCAGCTCTTCGCAAAAAGAAGCTTCATCTCTAACATTTAACCATTCTGAGATGGCTGACATTTACTTCAACTCACACGTTCAGAAAAAGATGCGCGAAGAGCTCGGGAGAAAACTCGAAACAACCTCTAACAAGTCTGCGAATGTTGCTTCAAATAGAAAATCTCAATCTTCAACACAACAGCCTTTAACTTCCTATAATAAGCAGTCTTCACCTAAAAAGTCCAACAAACAGTCTTCGTCATCACAACAGCAAAATAAACGTTCGTCTTCAGCTGAAAAATTCAAGCAGAACACTGGCCGCTTAAAAAAAGCAGAATAACACTTAGTAAAGTTTCAGACGTTGTCATCAGAATATTGTGATGATGACAGCCAAATGGAAGTAACCCCAGATGATTATTATGAATCAGTCTGGGGTGACCCCATTTCCAATCTAATTAAAAACCGATCTCTCATCGCTCCCGTTTTCTGATATGTCGCGTGGGGGATCTAACGAAACCCGCGTTGAGGTCACATGTGAGTGACCTCGTAGGTGTGTCCTGTTCGACCAATGAAATTGCGGCTTACGCGATCTTGTAAGTTGATTACGAAGAAATCGTCAGTCCCCAGAATTCATAAACTTTTTTGATTGGCTTACTGATAGGAAGTCAACTCATTTGCATGTCATTATAAATTCATAAGTTCCAGTTCACTCACATGTGACCTCAAAGCGGATTTCGTTAGATCTCCCACGCGACATATCAGAAAACGGGAGCGATGAGAGATCGGTTTTTAATTAGATTGCCCCATTTCAGATGTCTCTGTGCGGAGGAATAGGAGCTCTTCCCCACAAGCCGGGCAAAGTTCCAAATTTTCTCCTATTTGTCCGCCAAGAAAATGAGTAATATAATTCAATGGAATTGTCGGGGTTTAAAAACTAACCTTATATCGTTGTTAGTACAAACATTCCTTCCTGTTGCCTTTTGTCTTCAGGAAACTCACTTAAAAGAAAATGATTCTATAAATGTTAAAAACTATACTCTATACAGTATAAAGTACTCATGTTGAAAAGAACGAAATAGCGGCAGGCGGCTCTTCGATCCTTGTTAGAAATAACATCATTCACAGTCAAATTAATCTAACAACAAATCTGCAAGCCGTCGCTATCCGAGCTTCTCTTGGAAAAACTGTTACCAAATGTTCAATATATATTCCTCCAAATTCTGTCTTCGATTCTCAGGAACTCAGATCTTTAATCAGTCAGTTGCCAACTCCTTTTCTCCTGCTTGGAGATTTTAATGCTCACAACCCATTTGGGGTAGCCATTTGCAAGATGATAAAGGCCAGAAAATGCTAGATTTACTAAATCAGGAAGGATTGTGTGTATTTAACGATGGTTTGTAGAATATTGTATCACACTCGCAAGAATACATTCTACTACGGACAGTCTTTCCGATAGCTAATATTCATGAATAACCCCATATTATAGTTCAAGTACATTATATTGCAACAAGTGACTAGACAAAGAAATTGCAAGCGCCCATACAGTAGACATACAAGCACCTATACAGTCAGAGAAATGATGTGTTGTTTGTTTGAAAGTAATGTACTTCATTTTACAGGTAAAATAATTCGATAAAATTTGGTTTTTGGGTATGAAAATGAATTGACTCTGGATAACCTAAAGAATACCTTCTTATTTCTTACCATTTTTAACTTATTCAGTTTTAAAGTCAAACTTCCAAACACTAAATGTGAGAAGCATCGTGATCAAAGCTTGACAAAAGTGTTATTAATCATATTTGTGAAAAAATGTTCATGTAATTTTATAGGCATGTAAACAGCCAAGTGTCAAAGGAAGCAAACATACCTAAAATTTCCATAGGATCTGTGTAAAATTCAAAAATCTATTAGTACATTGTGTTGTAGTTACTGTACATTCTGTGGATACCTATAAACTTTATGATCAAACACCCATACGTTCTGTCACTTTCCTGTACGTTTGGTCTATTCTTCCTAACGTTATGGCAGTTAATAATTGCGTCCTGTGTCAAATGGGTTTGTTATGTCGAATGTTCGACGCGCCCACTCTGGAACAGAAAATCGAAATGTCACCAAAAAGTATACAGACCTTTAGACTATCATAACAAACAACTGTGTAAAGTTTGAAGTAAATCGGACAATGCGTTCTTAAGAAACAGTGTGACATATGAAAAATTCCCCCTTTTTTAATGAACAATAACTCCGAAATTTGAACGAATAAATTTCCATAACCGGCCAAAGTGTGAACAATTTACAGTTTTCGACGAATAAAGTTCCACCACACCGAAATGTCATATGACCAATTTAAAAAAAGGGAGCTTACGTCAATAGGATTTTAAGAATGTCTGAGTATTTTTATAAAGCACTGAGGCGAATTCAATCTCGGAATTTAAAAAAAAAATAATGAAACCTGGATCATCTTGAAATCGACAAAAATAACATGTGGCACCTTTTCCTGAAAATTCTTTCAAGAAATACACCGATAAATTGTTCGGAAATATGACTTAAACGGACAAACAATTCTTATTTCATTTTGTTGTTTTTTTTATTAGTAATCTTCGTCGGAAACAGGGGTTCACAAAATTCTCCGCAAAGTTCTTATTGGTAGTTTACTTAAGTGGAAGAGGGGTCAAAGATCATCGAATATCTAAACCCAAACAATATTTTTTTCGAGATCCATTTTTTCCAACAACCAGGAAAGCAGCATATTTGTCATAGATAAAACCCCCTTTCAAATTACATTGTCGTTACCTAAATATCTTGGAGAATCATTGCAAGAATTGTTAATTTGAACTTAACCACTAAACGTTTACACAGCACCTACATATATACAAACTATAGCGACCTAAATAATGACCCATTTGGCGGACGTGAAAGAAATCATTCATCTTTTTCCTCCACTCGCGTATAATTTTTTTTTGATTTCCTGAATTTTACGATAACTGTAAATTTATATATCACTGATGTTTTACAGGGTTTTATCGGGGATACGTTGTTATCAACATTTAGGAAATTTTACGGTCGTCATCACGAATTGATTTACCGTTACAGTGTTCCAATATCTAAGATGATATTGGACCTGTTCCCACTGTCGTAACATTTCATGTACCTCCACCGATTTGTCACTACCACCAGATTGATTTTGTTGAACTTCAGGACGGGTGCCGTATACGGAGCAGGAACTGCTTACCGTTCCGCAGCACCTGAGTTCACTCCTGGTTTTTATAGGAGTTCGTGTTGTTCATTGTTTCTTTTATTTTTAATTTTCAGCGTTTATTTGTTGTGCTTGTGGTTGTTCATTTGTCTTCCTGGGTTTTGTCTGTATAATGGATTGCGTTTTTTGGATTGCTCCTTAGGTATATTTATCCTATTTACTGAATTAGGAGTTGCCAAAGGGGGAGGGAAGTTGGTCCTTGTCATTATTCCTATGAAATTGTACAATAGACACGCGAATCTTTCAGACGATATAAAAACGACATTTCGATGCATATACATATGTATTAATATGTAATATGAACATGTATAAGAATTTGTATTACCTCTATCACGAGTATTTGTTAAGCCTGTTGACTCTGCAGTTTCTTTTCTGACGTTGTGTTTATATGTCGCCCGATCTCCAATTGTTTTGAGCCCAAGAGAATTAAGTTCATTAGGTCACATAAAACTGAATTTTATTTCTTTGGATTTTTGGATGGCAAAACAGGTGCGAGTAAGCAAATTTTAATTTTGATTTTTCTTTCTTGAGGCTAGTTGTTTTAGGCGACGATCAAATTAATGTTCGGTACACATTTTCTTAACTAAAATATTGCCGCAAAAAATGAACAAAGTCGCGGGAGAACAATTCTTATTTTTATTTTCTTTTATCATGAAGAATTTGGGGTGAATTTTCAGCATTTTTGCCAAATGAATTTGCAAAAAAATTTAACAATTTAAGTCCAGAAATTTACATCGTCGAAAAATTGGAGCGGCGAAATCCAAAGAACTAAAGATCAATTTGAATTATCGGTTAGTAAATCCAATATCTGAACATTGTCTATTTTCTGTTCTGTAAAATATGGAGCTAAGGCATCAAAACACATATATTGGAGCAAATATGTTACCTGGTTACTCGCCATGTTTATAACGTTATTCCTATGTCACGATAGCGTTTTGTTTTAATCTGCGTCACATAGGCGTTCATCATAACGTAATACGTGTTTGCACATAACCTACCGGTCGTTTGACAAAACATATTGAAAGCTGAAAGTACAAATTGATTAGCATAAAAAATATAAGTTATACCATGACATATAACATTTGTCACAAAAGATACATATGTATAAACGCAACATAAAGCCTTTGAAATATAACATCATGAGCTTTTTATAGAACAAACGGTAATCAGACCAAACGTTTCGAACATTCGATATAACAACTCAGGACGCAATTATTAACTGACATAGGAAGAATAAACAAAACATACGGGAAAGTGACAGAACTTAAAGGAGTTTGATCATAAAGTTTATAGTTATTCACAGAATGTAGAATAACTGCAACATAATGTAATGGATATTGCACATAGCAAAGAGTAGCAATGACATAACATACAACTGTTTGACAAAACAAATAGTAAATTTGACATAACACAGAGACGCAGTGTCAGTAAATAAAGGCACTTACACATAGCATAAAGTAGAAACAAAAAGCGACAAAACACATTAAATATTTACACTATAAGACAGGTACGACGTTCCATACTATCTATTTTCTGCCACAGGCTACAATCAGACGGTATCAGTATGACTTCGTGTACAATGTTTTATGTGATATTCTCATATCTTTTCTGTTTATTCCTAACCTTTAAACGTACTGACGGATATGGAAAAAGGCATCTTGGTTGTTCTATCAAGTCTATAAATCAGCAGGAATATTTTTCGAAGAGGAAATCTTTTCCAAATGGTAAGTATTGCTACTAAATTTGTAAAAGATCCAAATAATATTAATGCAAATTAATTTGTCACAAGAAACGTCATCATAAGAGATAACAAAATATTAATAAGCAATTTATATGAGCCGATATGGAAGAATCATTGGGTAGTCTCCTTTCAAAATTATCTCCGGTAACCAAAATCGCCAACCAATATATCCGCCAACGTTAGATTAATATAGGATGTTGGAAAATTTACTTGAAGATCTCCTTGTCTGAAACTCCTGAGCAAATAAGAACCGACCTTGGCAACAATGATCTCTTTCAGAAGTATATCCAATGGCCCAAGATGGTCACCAAAGCTTATATTAGTTTAAAATAGGACCCTGTAAAATATTCACTCAAAGAGTATCTTCTCTGAAATCACTTATCCAGTTGGAACAAAGTTTGGCAGCAATGGCTCTTAAGTGGTCCACTTTCAAAAGTGTATCTGATGACCTGGACCGCCATAGCCAAAATGTTTAACATAGGACTCTGTGGTAAATTGACATAATATTTTCTTTTCACAATCTGCTGAGCTAGTTAGAATAATAAGTGATGGTAACAATGACGTATCGAAATAAAAGTTAGTGAAACAAACTCTACTTATTTTTGTGATCAACAGGAGAATATGGTAGCAAATATCCGCCTTTCACTGACATGTCGTAAGAACACGTTCTGAGACTTTGAAAGGCCAGGAATTTATCACTTATTATAGTAAACAATGTATATAATATTTTTACAAGTACAATCTATTTTCTTGTCGGGTTGATATCTCCAAAAGTATTTAATAAAGTCACAAATCGAAGATATTTTCAACTTGTCGAATATTGTTACGGAGACCAATAAATGTGCAGTGGAATAAACGTTTTTATTTTCTTCTTTGTATATCCATAACATATAACTATAACACGAATGCTCGCTAATAACTACGTTTAGTATATTACAATATATGCAATCATTTTCTATCACAACATTGTTTTCGATATTAATATTGTCTTTCACTAAAGTAACCAGACGAAAATGTTGTAATTTATTAACATAATTATATTGAAAGTTAACTAATAAAATAAACTTGCAAAATTATAAGTGAAATTAAATTTCTACTCTATTGAAAAATTATAACTAAAAATACAATCATACTTAAAAAGTAAAAAATTAATGTCTTCAACCCAATCATAAAGTTTGTTATCAAAATGTACTTGATGCTTTGAATTAATAATTAGAATATCTTTACACTACGTGGAAGTGGCGTATTAGAAAACATGGACTGGAGTCTGGAGTCATATTTTGAGTGGAGATTGGAGTAATTTTTGGAGTGGAGTCTGGAGTCATTTTTTGAGTGGAGTTTGGAGTAATTTTTGAGTTGAGTTTTGGATTAACCTACCCCCTTTTATTCATTTTTAATTGTACGTGTTAAGTAGATTTCATATTTTATATTAAATTTATTTATAAACCGAACTATTTAATTTCAGTATTATGATATCATTGTAAATTCTGACATATAAATATTTGATATTTCAGCAGCAGTATCCTATTTTAGTAAATGTATAGTGCATTGCAAGCCCTACCACATCCTGTAGTTAAATAACTGATGACAACTCAATTAAAACAACACTAATGATATATTTACTTTTCGTTAGGATCAGTCATCATAAAATAAAAAAACGTAAAATAAAATTATTGAAAGAATTAAGAGTCTACCATAGGAACGTATTCTGAAATACAAATAAAAGTTTTACGACCTGACAAATAAAAATCTTGTAGTCTAACACAAATAAAATAAATAGGAAAAAAAGAGAAAATAGATAGTTTTAAAAATAAGTATCTCACGTAACTCAACTCTCAAACAACTTTCTCATAATATTTTAAGGTAAACATAATTTTAAATTCTAAAAATATGAGAAAATGAATCAATCAACACCGAGTTCCTGGAACATTTAAATCAAGGACAAAACAAATGCCTTTAACAAAACAAACAAGAGACTCTCAAGAGCCTGTATCGCTTACCTGGGTTTAACTTTTTACCTTGATCAAGACTAAACATTTAAGTGTTGTAGTCAATTTGGCTGATTTTTCTATAGGGTTCTAAGTTAAACTAAGTTCAGCTATGGCAGTCTACTTGGTTGACAACCCAGGTCAATGGAAACATTTCTAAAGTAGAACCATCTGAGGACCATTACAACTAAGTTTTGTTCCAACTGGCTAAATGGTTTCAGACAAGAAGATTTTGCAGTCAATTTGGCTGATTTTTTATAGGGTTCTATGTTAAACTAAGTTGAGCTATGACAGTCTACTTGGTTGACAGTCCAGGTCAATGGAAACATTTCTAAAGTAGAACCATCTGAGGACCATTACTTCTAAGTTTTGTTCTAACTGGCTAAGTGGTTTCAGACAAGAAGATTTTTAAATGAATTTTCCCATAGGGTCCAATATTTAACTAAGTTCGGCTATTGTGGCCACCTTGGGTTGGCAGTTCGGGTCATCCGACGAAATTCTGAAAGAGGACCATCTAAGGACCATAGCTACTAAGTCTAGTTCTAATTGAATTGGTGGTTTCAGCCAAGAAGATTTTTGAGTGAATTTCCCATAGGATCCTATGTTAAACTTTGTTTGCCTGTGGCGGCCATCTTGGTTAACAGTCTACGAAATCGGACACATTTCTGAAAGAGAACCTTCTAAGGACCATTGCTGCCAATTCCGGTTCCAATATGTCAAGTGGTTTCAGACAAGATTTTTGAGTGAATTTCCCATAGGGTCCTATGTTAAACTAAGTTCAGTTGTGGCGGCCATCTTGGTTCACAGTCCACAAAATCGGACATATTTCTGAAAGAGAACCTCCTAAGGACCATTACTGCCAAGTTTGGTTCCAATTGGCCTTGTAGTTTCATAGAAGACTTTTTTTAAATTCATCCCCCTTTTTCCTACTTTCAGTAACAGCAGCCATGTCGGTTGGAAGTCGGGGATGAGGGACATAATTTTGGAAAGGGGCCATCCAAGGACTATTCCACTAAAGTTTGGTTCCAATTGGCCTAGTGGTTTCAGAAGAAAGGATCTTTAAAGGAAAGTTTACGCCGCATGCGTAAAAAGGGCAAAAACTCCTATAAAGGGTCAATCCATGATTTTGGTCATGTTGTCTTATTTGTAGATTTCACTTTGTTGAAAAATTTTTCTGTTTACAGTTTGTCTTTATCTTTACTAATATTCAAGATAATAACCTAAAACTGAAAAATGTCCTTAAAATTAACAATTCAGGGGCAATAACCCAACAAGGAGTTGACCGATTCGTCTGAAAATGTCATGGCAGATAGAAATTGACCTGATGAACATTTTTATTGTGTATCGGTTTTGCTTTAAATGCTCACGTTTTTGAGATAAAAGACAAAAACTGCAGTTTACCACTAAGTTCTATTTTTAGTAATGGTGGCTATGTTTGATTATAGATCAAAACCTCGGATATAATTCACTTAAAGTTTTGAAGTATTTGGCCCAGTAGTTTCTGATGAGAAGATCCTTGAAGTAGTTTACGACGACGGACGAACGGACGCCAAGTGATGGCATAAGCTTTGGGCCAGGTGAGCTGAAAATATGGGCAAGTTATAAACCAACACATAAGCCGACAATAACACAAAACCTTAAAATGACATTGAATAGTTTTATTAAAAAAAAAACAATACTAATATCAATATAATAGACAATGTGTCTAATAACGATGAGCGTGTCTTTTCAAAATTAATACAAAACCCTGAAATAAAAGGAAAATGCAATCCTGTTCCAAACCGTCGAACGACCAAATACAAATAAATATAACTGTGGGTGCCCAGTTAAAACTATTCAATGTGAAATAATCCAGCAAATATCAAGTCGGCGACGACAAACCACAATAGCATAAACAAAACAAAGTCAAATCTGACCCAACTTCAGCTGAATTCTCGAAAGACAAAATGATAGCCATCTTCTACGAATGTCCCTCAATGAGAACTCAAATTTACCTCCTTTCAAACTTGATCTCCATACATTCTAACATCTCTATACCCTTTTCTCAATCTTGCTCCTTTATACCTTTTAAACGCATAAATACAACCCAACGTAACAAAAGGAAAAAAAAGAAACGGAATGCTTCTCAAAGGTTTCCAAATTATAAAAACAAGTGTACTTTGAGGGGGCATGGCATACCTGGCCCATAGATACACGCATATACATCAACGAATGCATCTTCCTAGGGACCCCCATATACCTCAGAGACCAAAAGTTTTGAAAATTAAATTTCTAAAACCTTATTGCACAACTTCATACTTTCGTCACAAATGTGGGCAGCTTAGATGTTCAATAAGGTTTAGAATTTTAATTTTCAAAACATTGGGCCCACAAATGTCTAATTTGTATCTAATTAGTATCTTTTGATTGTTATTTTGAAACTCCTGGGATGATGCCTCTGCTGGTGGACCCTAGGTCCCCGAGGGTATTCGCCAACCCAGTCGTCAGACTTGTCTGACATGATTATTCATTGATTTGTTACAGAAATGACCAGTATTTAGCAAAATTCAAAAATAATAGAAATACTAAGGGTTCATTCCTTGTATTACACATGGTAGATCTCCAATTTCGGTAATTTTGGTTGAGTACTTCTTGTTTAATATAAGTTTGGTTTTTGGTCTTCCAAATGTTTCGGTTTTAATGCTGCTGATGAGAGGTAACTCCTTGAAATGCGTCGTATACAGCATAGTATAAATTTACTGTATCTAATATTAGTATCTTTGGATTATTTTATTCTAAATTTGTGAAAAAATCAGATGAAGAGAAAATCAATTTAAGTTTTTTTTTTTTTTTTTTTTTTTTTTCACACAAAAACGTATGTTAGACGGACAGACATTACAAATACAATATGTTTCCCTCAGTGGGGGAGACATAATGACCCATTTATCAAATTTACAGATATGGTTAAACAACAAGAAAAAGAATGCATGTATGTGTAATTAAGGCAGCTCCAGAATTTTCATATTTTCATATTTATGTCATCAGATCGTCAGTTAGCTGCGGTGAGGTCATAAAATGACTCCAAAATCCCCTCAAAAAATGACTCCACTCCAAAAATGACTCCAAACTCCACTCCAAAAATGACTCCAGACTCCACTTCAAACATGACTCCAATTACTCCATTCCAAAAATGACTTCAGACTCCACTCCATGTTTTTTATATTCCTAGTGTTGTTTTGATTGAGCTGTCATCAATTATTCAACTAGTGGATGTGGTTACACGCAGGGCTTGCAAAGCACTATAAATTTGCTGAAATAGGATACCGCTGCTGATATATAAAATATTTAATATCAGAATTCGCAATGATATCAGTTTACCCAAATTAAGTATTTCTGTTTATAAATAAATGTAATCTAAGATATGAAATCTAGCAAGTAAAAATTAATAAAAAGGGGGTAGGTTAATCTCCAAACTCCACTCCAAAAATGACTCCGAACTCCACTCCATGTTTTACAATATGCCCGTGGAAGTTGACACATTGATTTTTCGCAAACATATATATTGCATAATAAACAGTATGATGTATAACATAAGATTGGTTGTCCAGGATATTAAAGTCATTTATATATATATATATAAAACATGTATAAAAAAGAATAAGAAGACAGATTGACATTCAATTCTTAAATATGCACCACAAATGTATTACCATATGTATTACACAGCAGATACACTACAAATCCACAAATGCTAGTACGACGGTCATCACCGAATCAATTAAAGAAATAATTGATAAGCTGTATGCAGAGGAAGAAATAGACAAGCTTACTTATAACTTCTTAGGTAATAGCGAAAATTCTAAACATGATTTGTGTGCTTACTTCCAAAAATACATAAAATCCAACCAGAAATACTAAGTAGAAGTATACAATTAAGATGGATATAATACAAAAGAATTAAATATATCTTTTAGACCAATAATTGAAAATTTCTTAGATATAATTCTTAAACCAGTGTTGAGAGAACAAGAATAAAGAACAAGAATAAAACATTCAAGACACAAAAGATTTTATCAATAAAATTGAGTCAAAGAAGTTCGGTCATAATTGCACACTTGTTGCCTATTATGTTCCTTCAATGTACACAAACATGACGATTGATCAATTACAAGAAACAATTGAATACAAATTAGATAATATAGATCGTACAAAGTACAATTTAATGTACCAACAAACAAGAATTGATATATTTTGCCAAATAATATCTTAGAAAATAATGAATTCCAGGTCATTATATAAATTATATAAATAAGTGATTGGAGCTCCCAAAGGGGACATTTTTTCTCCAGCTGTTACAGATTTACACCTATTTGTAATACTTAACAAGATTTTAAAGATGTTTAAATATAGAGAAAACATTAAATCGTGATGGCGGTATGATGGTAATAGACAGTGATCAATCGCAGACACGGGACTTTTTTTAAAAAAAAAAGCTAACAACGTTGATCCTCTACTTAAGTTCACATTTGACATGTCTAAAGAAGTGACGTATTTAGATACTGAAGTGTGCAAAGGGGAAAGATTTGAGTCCAGTGGTGTCCTTGACATCACAGAACATATTAAATCTACTAAAACATATCAATATCTCCCCGCTAAGGTGCACACCCAAAACATACTTTCATAAGTATAACAACATGTGAAACTATTCGTCACATTAGAAACAATAGGTTTCAAATTGAATTTGATAAGCATTTTACAAATCTGGGAAAAAGATTAATAGATATAGGATAAGATAAAACAGAAACATTGGAAAATATACAAGGTATTAAAAACAGAGTGGATTGAAAGGTTACTCTTTCAAATAATTATAAGAAACAGGAAATTCCTCATACATTAGTTACTAAATACAACCCCATGGTTAAGAATTTAAACAGAGCTATAAAAACACTGGGAGAAATTCAAAAAGATAAATATTGCAAAGGCATTTTCAAAAATATTTTTGCGTATAAACGCATCAAGAATTTAAAAGAAATGTCAGCCAAATCAAGGCTTTAAGTTGGGAGACGTGAGAAGGGGATCCATGCTAAGTATTTCAGATCTTAGCACAAAATCCCAAAACACCGTTAAAAAATACTAAAATTTGATAAAACATAGGCAATTGGTTCAAATGACTCTATAAGAACGATGTCAAGTTTTGAGGTTTAGTTATGTATGTTGGGGATGGGAATCTATACATTTGTGTATTTTTTTTAAATGCACAAATGCTTACAAAATTTTGGAATTGCGTTAAGATTAATGATTAACTTTGTAAACTGTAATAAACTCTGTGGAAAATACTATTGTCTTTCACTAAATTAAGCAGACTAAAATGTTGTAGCTTATCAACATAATTATATTGAACATTAACGATTAAAATAAACTTGCAAAATTACAAGTGCAATTAAAACGAATAAAGACGATTTCTACTCTATTTAAAAATTATAACTAAAAGTAGTCATACTAAAACTAAAAAACTTTTGTCTTCAACCCAATCATGAATTTTGTTATAAAGACGTACTTTATACTTTGAATTAATGACGAAAATATGACGAAAAAGAAAAAGAAGATTTTATTTCCAATTAAAGGGCCCATATGAGCATATTTGACAATACACAATCATGATTAGAAAAATAAACACATGTACAACACATAAGATATATACTGAACCGCAAAAGAAACGTCGCACAAAATGACATGTTCACATACATTTATTTCAAAGTGACATTTATATATTTTAAATTAATTTTTACAAAATTTAATGAATGATTTACAGTCTTTTGGTTACAATGTTCACAAAAACGTCACAATTGTCGCAACGTCACATGTTTTCAATGCTGTGCTCCCACGTCCGTTAATAACGTGTATGTCCTCCACCGGCACCAATTACTGCGGCACATCTTCGGTACATGGAGTTGATGAGCCGATTAATAAACGCCATCGGAATACGTGCCCATACTCTCTGAAACGCTTGTGAAAGTTCAGCTGCAGTTGTCGGACTTGGCTGCTCATTATTCAACCGTCTTTGAACTTCGTCCCATCAATGTTCAATAGGGTTTAAATCTGGACTCAAAGCCGGCCAATCCATAACATTAATGTTATTCTGCTGTAGGAAGTCTCTTGTGGCTCTTGCGGTATGCGCACGTGCATTGTCCTGTTGGAAAGTCTTGTTTTGATGACGTGCGAAATGGGGCTGAACATGGGGTGTCAAGACTTGGTCGATGTAACGGGCAGCTGTTACGCCATTTCCTCTGCTTGGGCCAAGGTTCTGAAAGATGACTGGACCAAGTTTAACGTTAAGGCCGATTCCACCCCATACCATGATGCTAGGTCCTCCCCACGCGTCTGTTTCCAGAATGCAGCTGTCTTCGTAACGTTCCCCGCGTCTTCTCCACACTCTGGTTCTGCCATCGGCTGTTGAAATGCAGAAACGGCTTTCGTCAGAGAAGATGATGTTACGCCATTGTCGATTTCGCCAATTCTGTCGCTGAGTGGCCCACTGAAGACGAGCTTGACGGTGTCGAGGAGTAAGAATAGGTCCTCTTGCTGGACGGCGACATCTCAAGTTTCTAGCAGCTAATCGCTGACGAACCGTATCATCACTTATGGGTCGTCCATGTGTTCCAACAGTGTTTCTGGCAGTTTCGGCAGCTGGGGTGAACCGATTCATCAAATGGTGACGAACAATGCCTCTATTCTGTCTAGGGGTAGTGACTTGGGGTCTACCACTCCGTGGACGGTCATTTGTGCTGTTTGTTGCATTGTACCGTGTCCGTAGACGTTCAATTGTTCGAACAGCACAGTTGAAGTCGTTGGCAATAACTCTGGCAGATTGCCCAGCATCCAATCGACCAATGGCCTGTTCTCTCTGTTGTGGAGTCAGACGTGGCAAAGCTTCTGTGTCAACACTGATACTAACACTCTTTAATTTTCTCCGACCTTTTATACCCATAAAGGAGCATGAATTTCACGAACATTTAAGATTTAAGAAAAATTACCGCCAAGTGTGTCCCACGAGCGGTTTTAGGTACGGTCGCTCTACGATATCAACTGAAAATTATTCAACCGAAAATTTAATTCACAGGTAATTTAATCTTACTTGGTGATGTAATCGTAATACTGATTATATAAAAATCATTAATTAATATTTATTTTGAATTTTGCTAACATTTTGAAAAAGCGACGTTTCTTTTGCGGTTCAGTATATTATATGATGGCAAACAAGTATAATTATTATACCCAAAACCATATCCTGGTTAAGACTGTACCAAGTGCACATCATTCCGAGTCTGTTTACAACAAACAACAAAGGAAGAAGAATGTTCTCTACTCAAAACGATAGACCATACGCATCAGTTCTCCATTTTTACCGATAAACATTAACAGTTTACTTTAGGCCGAAAGGCAATGTCAGTTTGTTCCTAAGGGATGATAAATGAGGCATGTTCTAGATTGTTTTTATTGAGAGTATTTATTGTATGATATTCGTAAAATTATTTTTTTGATACGTTTTCCTTTTCACGTATTTATCTGAATATATCAATATGTTAACACTACGTGGCAGTTGACACGTTGATTTTACACAAACATGTATATTTGCATAATTAAAAACATGAGCATACGATAAGATAAGATCAGATAAGATTTTATTTCCAATCATGGTTCCAGCAAGGGGCAGGGTCATTATAGTGATTGATATACCAAACCATATATAAAACATGTATAAAAAAAATAAGAAGACAAAGTCAGATTGACATTCAATTGTTAAATATGCACCACAAATGTAGTATCATATGTATTACACAGCAGATACACTACAAATCCACAAATGACCCAAAATATTCATCCTATATCCCCATCAGCCAGTCTGACATGTTTTATATTAACCATAATTTTGCTGCCGGATTCGATAACCCAGCCCGCCAAACAATATCAAAGGCACTTTTGGCGACCACAACAGTACAGTAGATTTTTTACCGAAAGATTCATAGATAGTAATTAGACTATATATTTACTAATGACCAAACGATGATATTGCATTCTTTTAAAGGAGCTTTTTTTATTTCCTCTTGATAAAACGATTAAATTGATGGATTATGTTGTCCAAGAAATCCACGACAATGGGTGTACCACGAATAATAAGTTTCCCAGTATTACATTTTTTTTTGCTTAGATCATGCCGAGTTGTAGTTTACAAACTGAGGATAGTATTTGAGGATAGTATTTGATCAATATTATATTCAGATGCCTGAACGGCTCAATCAGGTCATCCTGATCAACATTTAGATTCATACCTTTCTTATATGATTCAAATAAACTAAGTCTGCTGCCAAGGCTCGACATTGTAAAGTTTTCCATCGCAACTGTAGAAATTGTTCATACAATGTATGCCCACAAAGTAAGATTCTACGTTTAAACGTCATAATTTTGCGTAAGTGGTCTAAAAGAATTTAATTCGGATATCCGATGATGCATAAAATCATAACCTCAGATTTATCTTGAATCTAGACAATTTAAATTAAACCCATAACTGATAGCATGGGCTGTCAGTATTTCCATATGATATCTGGTTTTATTCTAGATTTTTAATTGTCCAAAATAAGACGAAATCTTCACGGGTTTTCGTGTTTTAAGGTGGTTATGCATAGCGCTTCATGAAATTTGATAAAAATGAAATTAGCAGGTCAAATTTATGTTTTTGTTTCTTTTGAAAGACATTTTTATTTCCCATTCGCCCATGTCTAGAACTATCTATCATGAATATTAATCTGTCATTGGTCAAAAAGGTATAACTATATAAATTATTGTTTTCATTTTATTTGTTAAAACAGAACACCAGTGTGATGATATTGCTATTATTGGAGCAGGAATTGCAGGGACATATGCTGGCTGGAGACTTAAACATCAGAACAAACGAATAACTATTTACGAGTTTTCAAATCGTGTCGGAGGTAGATTGTACACTCTGCAATTTCCCGGTATCCCTGATGTCAATGTTGAACTTGCTGCGATGAGGTTTATCCCAAAGAGTAAGATGATGTTTTATCTTATTTTATCTTTTTGTTTATTTTTTATTTTATTTCTTTTTATTTTATTATTCCCACGGATTAAAAATTATTGATAAAATAGTAATACTTACAATGTGTTAGGTTTGGTAAAATTTAATGTCAGTATTAATGTTTCGAAAATGCTACAAGATCATTAAGATATAAATAATTAAAACTTGCATTTTGATTTTTTTTAATATAACAAAACGTACATCGATCACCTTAATTTACAATATGAATCACTAAAATAATTGCACACAAAAATTTCTGAATGTATAAAACCTCTTATGTTACGTTTGTCACGATGAAACCAATAAATTTTCATAAGGCTCGATCTTTCCATCAGTCAAAATTAAATTCGTGTAACTTCAAAGCAAAACATTTAAGAAGCAATAAACAATACATTGTATTTATTTCTATGTACCAGAAGTTCGTGTTGATAAATTATATGTCTTCAAAAGTGCTCATGGTCAAATACGTGGAAAGTGGTAATATATTACCCAAAACAGGGTACACTTCAATGTAAAAGTATCTAAAAGGTACAACTGAAAACTATTTCTGGACGTAACAATGAAAACGAAATATTCCCCTCAAATGTAGTATTCTTGTACTAGTATAATAAAAGTACTTGACAATCTAAATAACAACAAATCAAATCCAAATAAAGGATTATCATCAATGTCAATACAAACATAATACAATACCACCACATATAATTATACTAACATAATTCCAGTCGAGCTAGTATGCCGACGAAGAGCAAAGAGATTTGATTGGGAGGTAGTGGGTATGAAATTAAATTCCACAATAAAATTTCTGTGTCTTTAATATTTTCAACATGGCGCCTGTTACCCATGCTGACTACAAGACCAAAACTCTCTTACTTTTATAATTACTGATGGGCTTACTTTCATTGGTTTAAACATAATTAAGTAATCAATCTTGACCAATGGCTATAGCCTGGATAAAAATAACTGGATCTTGGCCATGCATTACACACGTGAGACTTTGATGTTATATCACATTTAAGGAAATTGCTTATAACCGATATCTAAGTAAAATATCAGATGATATTTATAAGATTACATCCATAAATCTTTTTATTATTTGTTCTAAAGAATGAAATACATTTATGGCTGCCTATGCCTACTAACATAATTGCAGTCCGAGCTAGTTTGCATGCAGAGATTACGACAGATTTGAGACAAATATCATTTATTCAACCATCAATTTAGTAAGCAAAATTCTGTTAACAAAATGGTTCTTTTCAAAACGAATAAATGACAAAGCAAAGGTGGGGTTAATAAAAAATGTCAACAATTATAATCATATGCTAACGACAGAGACCCCCCCCCTTACCCGAGGACCTGTTTAAGTTTTCCACAAAATTGCATGATTTTAAAAGAGACCATATTCTAAAGCAGGTTTCTGCTGTAATTAATATTAAGTACACAATGACAAAGAGAAATGTTCCTCTCAAATGTAGTGTTCTTATACTAGTATACTAAAAGTAACAAGAAAATGGAAATGGTGAGCTGTCAAAAGGGACATAAAACGACTAAAATGTATGAAATACACAAGTCGAAAAAAAAAAAATATAAAATCGTAAAAAAACAACAATTAAATTAAAAAGTTAAAAATACTCAACGTTTCGACCAATATGGTCTTGATCACGAGCATGTAAAAAATAAACATAAAAAGGTGTTGACTCTTTGAAACCCAGAGCAAGACTGAGTCCGTACATCAAATGTAAATTTTATGTACGGACTCGGTCTTTCTTTTAAGTCCGTACATAAAAAGTCCTGCTCTGGGTTTCAAAGACCATTTTATTTTTCTTGTTATCTATTGTCACATGAGATGTTTCGCAACATAGTTAGTTTCTTTTATAATAAAGGTAATTGTAAATAACAACAAATCAAATCAAATTTATTGATAAAATCCAAATAAAGGATTATCATCAATGACAATACAAACATAATACAATAACAACCACAAATAGTTATATTTACATACAAGATATCTTGATCTGACTGAGGGGCACCTTTAAACTCCATATATGCATTACTTTTGAGTCTAACATAGATGAGAAAATACTAATACTATTAACACAATATGTTAAGACATAAAATTCTTCAAGTACATTGTACCTCTATAGATGTCTGCTATAATATTCTTAGAATGATGTTATCCATGTTGTTGTTTATTGAATTAGACTTTTACAATTTATATGGAATATCCTATTTCAAAATTAATAAATGACATTCGTTTTGCAAATAAATTTGTGAATTCATTTTGAAAATATAATACTTGTATCATGTTTTACCTAGGACACAAATTGCTAGAAAAAACCATTCGTGAATTAGGACTTCCAGTGGTAGATTTTGACCTGGGTATAGGTGCATCGCCAGACACCTTGATGTATGTACGTGGGGTTCATCTAAGAAATTATGAACTCGGAGGACCTAAAACACCCTTTAGACTTCGTCCGTCTGAACGCAAACACGTTCGCCAGCTTAGATGGTAAGTCTCACTGAGAAAAATAATTTTAAACGTAAATTAAAATTAAAAATTCGTTCTTGTCTGAAGTAAAGTCAAGAAATACCAAAGGGATGGCAGTGTTTTTGTATTAATCTTCATAAGACCAAGGAAAATTGAACACAATTTAATTTGGTGTAAAAAATATTCATGTAAAGAATCAAAAATCAGACATACAAACACCAAGAAGAATTCTCGAGACTGGGTTCGGATTAACGCAGTTTGCGACATTTAAGTGTTAGCATTTGAAATTGAATTCTCTTATGCCAAAAATGCTTTTAAAACTGACTATAACCTGAGAACGAAGCTGTTCGAAAATAGTTATCATCGAATGAAAGTTTACTTCAACACTTTATAAGTAGTATACAGTTATTAAGTGCATGTGTCCTTGAAGAATGCTGTTGTGTTATACTTGAGAACTGAACTTATGCCACAAGACCAATGCTTTAGACAACAGTTTGATTACCTTTTCAACCGAAAGAAAATATTATTGTAGGACTAAGTAATTACTGTATACTACTACTAATAGACATCATACGAAATTCTCTATACCGACATCTACACCGACTTCTACTAGTTAGGGGTCATCACAAATACAAGATAATGTAAATTCCAGTGGCTCTTTTGAGGACAATATGCGCCTCTTTGTTAAAATGTTAAGAAGTTAAAATGCAGTTTTTTTTTTTAAATTTGTTGAAAAGTGAAAAATATCGGAGATTTAATTTCTGATCTTATTTTGATTTATTGATTGATTGATTTTATGAGGGAGCATACGGGTGGAGGTAGTAACTCCCAAGTATTTTCCGTATAAATGCTCCTATTTTTTAGGAATAAAAGTTCAGTGAATATTCAGGGTTTTTTTTAGGCTGGGGGCATTTTTCCAACCGAGTTTTTGGGGTGTGTCTAGAATTTTTAGTATTTTTGAGGGGTAAAACTAATTTTTCTGGCAAGCGTACTGACGGAACATTTTGGGGTATTCCTAGCTATTAAAATTTTAATAAAGTGCTTAAATAAATCTGCAAAGATATAGATGTAACCAGTGGATTGTAGGAGAAAAAGGGAGATTCCGAATTGGACCCATTGTGTCTTCGTGCAATGCATTTTTTATCTTGCTTTCAGATAGATTTTTAAATTGTCATCAAAATAACCATCAACTTTATTGTCATATTCATAAGATTAATTAAAAGCTTGTGACAAATATAGAATTAACTAGAAATCAGTTCTGTTAGAATCGACAGTGATCCCCGCACCCCTGTAAGTAGTTGCGCAGGTAAGCAGCAAATTCAATTCTTATTTTTTGGGTTTGACGGCCCCTCCCCCGAGCTCGAGTCGACCACATGGATATACATGTTTGATATTCCTGGAAATTTACGGATTTGATTGCCTTCCTTAAGTAATAAGGGAGAAACGATTTGATTTTTATGGAGGGGGGAGGGGGGCTAGGATCAAATGTTTGATCCTGCCTATATTTTACGTCTAATTAATTTTGATCCGGATTGTTTTGTCGGCCGCTACTGCGGCCTAAATTTTTATTTCCATTTAAACCAAAAAAATTCCTGATTGACACAGGTCCTTTTTTTCACACCTAAAGTGATCCTGTCTTTTTATTTTGCCAAAATCCTGGTCCTGTCTATTTATTCCAAATTTAATCCTAGCCCCTCCCCCCTCTAAAAATCAAATGGTTGCTCCCTAAACTAACTTTTCCCTTAACCTAAAACACATGATTTATAATCAGTTAAAGTCTGGGTCCGAAATTGATGAAAGTCTTCATTCTCAACACTAGTTCTTAGCGTTTTTTCAAATTTGCGGAATTTTATCTCTTCAGCCAGGATTACCTTAATATTGTGTCTATACAGTTTGACCTTGAAAATTGATAGGAATCTTTCCTAACTATTAAAATACTAAAACAACGTGTTTATTGGTTGTTTTTGCCTTGGTCATATAAATTGTTTCTGTTTAGGAAGAACAAACTCATACTGAAATGTTAAAAATAGACCCAATCAAAAAGTTACCTGAATGTAGGTAAAGGTATTTTGAGTTGACCCCTGGTGCGTATCTGTGTATTTGTAGAAGTCGTTGTAAAATTCGGTATAGTAATAGATTTCGTATGATGTCAGATGAAGTGTTCATGAAAATATTATTTTGCAGATATCTTTGTGAAATGTATAAAGTATCATTTTAAAGTATACTGCTATGGTTTTACGTTTTAAGGGAAATGTACAGAAATAATACGGATATCTTGAAGACCAACTTGCCAGAAGATTACAAAAAATATTTCGTTAAGACTAGAGATGGTATAGAAATGTATAGGCAGAGGTAAATATGAGTGCGTTACATATCAACAATAAAATATAAACGATAGAACAATCCAAGTTTTTAATCCAATTATAATATATGTTATAACATAAACTAATATGGAATTGACTAATTACCATCCCTACATACTGGCTCAAAAGATTTATGAGTTTTTAGGGTGCTTGTAGAAAATTCGGTGCAGACATCATCATATTGAAAATATCTATTAGATCGAACCAAGGATATACTGGACTTACATTTAAAGGAACACCAGATTGTACATGTAATGATAAATGTTATCGTTACAGTGTCCAAGCTGTTTATCACAAGTCAGTGAGCATAGAAGTTCAAAATTACTTAAGTAAAACAAATGGCTTTCAAGACAAAGAAACAGATGCTAGTGCTTCCGAGGGTATTGTCACCTCTCCACCTACTGCAGGAACGCCTGAAGTAAAAACTGTCGCTCCTGGTATGAATTCAATACCGGAAGCTTTGTTACAAGGGTTTTTGGGAGCAAGTAACAGGTTTGTTTTAATATATGTGTCAAATTTTGTTATATCATCTGATTAGTTGTCAGTCAACGAAATGGTCATACAGTGCATCAATTTATTTCGGTTTTCTGTGATATAGTTTATTGCACGTTCATAATTCATATTAACCAATTATATATTTTGTCCATAGTTGTTAGTTTTTCAGTGTTTCTTTGTTGCTTTTGTATTTGTTCAACTGTTGTCTTGTGTTATTCTGTTTGAGTCCTTCTTTTAGATTACTCTTTAGATATGTTTATTCCATAATAGCCTTTGAAGTGGATTGTCAAATTTGTCATCCATATGGCAACTGTTTTTCACAATGTCTTCTATTTACTGTGTAACAACAATTTCATGTGGCTTATGTTATAGCTTTATTTGGAAAGGAAAACAAGACAAAGTTAAAAGAAAAACTCTGATAGGTGAATATGAAAAAGAGGGGCTTAAGATGATAGATGTAAGCAGTTACTTCAAGTCATTGAAGGCTTCTTTGGTAAGCAGACTGGTTGAAAAAGGGCTTCCTAATTGGAAAGTAATTCAAAAAAAAAGTATTGATTTAAGTTTGGTAAGATTTGGCTGATTATTCGAATGAATATTGATAATTTTAAGTCTTTACTTTATTTTAAAGACATACAGGGTTTTATAGGAATATTATAGAATGATGGATAGAGAGTGGGGGCAGGCAAACTAAAAAAACCGTAAATTTTAAGGAAATTCGAAAACAAATTTATCAAATTTGAAAATAAGAGTTTGATTTTTAATAATTGGATTGACAATTGTATTGTATATGTCAATGACATTATTGGTGAGAATGGACAGTTTTCACAGAAGTTTATTTTCGAAAAACTGGTATGTAAGAGTAATTTTTTTTATAGAATTTCTAAAGTTAAAAAGGGCAATACCTACAGAATGGTACAGATGCTTAGCATCAGAACAATCTCAGAAAACTTTTGTTTATATACAAAGAACTCAGTTTTATTGGTCTTTAAAGCAGATTAATATCAATTTTACAATGCTTTCAGAGACAATATATTTGTAAGACCAATAGGTAATAACTATTGGATTAAATATTTTTGCATTGAAGAAAATACAGACTGGTTTGAAATATATAATTTTATATTCAACTTTTTGGAGGAAAATAGATTGAACATATTTCGATGGAAGTTACTCCAATATATTGTACCTACAAAATCTTTATTATTCAAGTGGAAAATTAATATGACTTGTGTAATTATTGCAATGTTGAAGAAGATTACAACCATTTCTTTATATCTTGTAATTACTTGTCTGATTTTTGGGTCAAATTAGAAAATATACTGCAGAAAGTAAATTTTGAGAGAAAAATTACATTAAAGCACCTAGTTATTGGATACAAAATGTTCGATAGAAATTATTTTCACTTTAATTACTTTTTAACTATTCTAGCATTTAGCTCATACAAAGCATATTATGTTACAAAACGGAAAAATATTGATATTTATCAATTATTTATTAGAGAATATAAAAAGAGATTGAGAGAAACAAGTATGAAAAATAACATATTATTACTGAAGATAGAAGAATGTATAGAAGATTGTTTTCCTGGACAATCGAAAGAGTGTTCACCGAGATACCTAGGTGTTGCTTGGGCACCTTAGTATAATTGTAACATGCAATATTGTCGAATGAAATATATATCTGTTGTAAAAGAAAAAAGCCAATTTCATGTGGCATAAAACGAAAGATTGTATTAAATATTTCTGTCGCTGGTAATCTAATGTTTAACAATAATTTAAAATATCGACAAAAAAAATACCGAAGCGACAGAACAGTGGGTTAAGTCCGTTGAATTGAAAACCAAAGGCACAACAAACTGATGATAATGGAACATAAAAAACAAATGCCTAGAGGATTTTAAAAAATAATAAACTTAATAGAATTAGAAAAATAAAGGACAGAAACCAAAGAAATTATAGCAATGTGAACTCCAACAAAAAACCGAGAGTGAAATCAGGTGCTCCGGAAGGTTAAGCATTCAAGACTTCCTTTCAAGATGCCAAATATTTTTAATACTATCACATTAAATGAAAACGCACTATTTAGGAATAAACATCGAAAACAGACAACACGAACTTTCCACAATCGACATACCAACCAATTAACGCCATCAAATGATTGGCAATCCAAACAAAATTAGACAGAGATAGAAGGAAGAAACACCCGTAGCATTTTTTTCTATCTTACTAAGGGAGATCGTTTTTCTTTGCAGTAAGCACTGTATTGAATGTCTTATTTATTTACAAGGAAAATAACGATTGAGATGAGTTTTCAATTACCATATCTCTATTTTACAATCCAGATCTATTCTGTAAATGATGGCAATGGAAACCTGCCTTTTCTTTGTTGGATCCTAAAATTTATAAGTGTCTTTATAAATAAAGGTATAGCACTGCTGAACGTTTTTATTCTTTTTAACCACCTCGTATACAGCTTTATTTTTACAATTGCTGCTACGAACGAAAGAAACAAAACAGCTAAATCCTTCGATTTCAGATTCTGCTAGATAGATTGTGTATTTAAAATGGTTTACTACAAAGATTACCTCGTTTTACATGTATCTACCTCTACCGAACCAAAACCTCAAAAGAGATCAGTGACAAATATGTGTTTGACTCATGTTTAGATTTATACATAATCGAAGACTGCCGATTCTAATCAAAAACGAAATGATTTGACCTTTCCATTGGTAAACTTCCGCATTCTGGACTTACCAACGTGTTCAAACTCATTGGTATACATTTAAAGGTTGATTCGTTACTGTTGTACGTGCGATATAAACGGTAACTTTCTTAGCAGAAGAAAATCTCAGAGGCATGTTTAGGACGGTTATCACCATCACATCAATTTTTTCTGCCATGATCACGAATTTATCGAATTTTCTGCAATTTCTGCCTCACAAATAAAAAAGACATATGAAGTTAGATATCAAATCTTGCTGGAAATGACATGTCCTTAGTTGACTCTCATCCGGATTTACCCTACTTTCATTTATCGAGAGGGCTTATCATGTTCGTCTATACAAGTTTAGGTTTTGAATTGTTCCGTTACAATATAGAAAATGTATCCTAGTTTTCTTTTTCTTCCTAGCAATTCTAGATTTTTTCCTATTTTTAATATTTGTTTAGACTAGGCTATCTGTCAAATTCTTCCTAAAGTTCAAAATGAATGGGTGTTCCTTTGTCTACAAATGTCTTGCGTACAGTGCGCTTTACTTGATTGTCCATTATCAGGTACGCTCGTGTTATCTAACTTCAGATGTCTTTTACATTTGTGAGGATGAAATTGCGTACAATTCGTAATCATGACAGCAAAATTGATGTGATGTGATTGAACATCCAAAATATCACGAGAACAACAAAACAAACGAAAGTAAAGAAGAAAAAAAACAGAGTATCCAAATTTCTGGTAATGAGTAAGTTAAAAAATAAAAAAAGTTTTTCCACTGGCAATTGCAAGAAATGTATCTTAAATTTACGTCGATGTGGAGGCATTGACTAACAAGGCTTCGTCCCCTCGGTAATGGTTTAAAAAAATGGAACAACAGAGGTCGTTTTTTATGAATCTTCATCTGGTGCGCTCGTGAAGAAAACGTTAGTCTTCAACGCCATTAAATCATAATTAAATCACCATAGTAATGAAGGTTATTTTATAGGAATTGATCAATGTGTAAACTTGGGCGATTTACTCACAAACTAAATAAAGTCCAAAGGACTTTATGCAAAGTTTGTGAGTGATAAGTCCAAGTTTACACATAAATAAATTCCGTAAAAATAACCTTTATTACTTATGATTCCAAAGAAATGCAGAAATATGACGTTTTCTATTTGAAATTAACATTTTCCTCATGCACTTTATTTCATGCGTACGTTATCATACGCACGACGTCATGAAAGGAATTTATCAAATTATAAACTTTTTACCGGAAGTTGATGTTTGTCAATTAAATTAATGCATTTGATGTTTTGAAAACAATATTGGAATTATTAATGATTGTCCTAAGAGAAGCAATAATCCAGGTAAGGTCAACTTCACTGTCACAATCTTTGGCGGAAAATGAAAGCATTGACATTATTCGTAATGAGATGTCTTAGTAAACGATTTGATTTTACATACTAGTATTGTAATCAATGTCTTTGAAGACTTTTGATATTTGTAGACATCGGTTGACACTGAATCACAATCTGAAAGCAATCAAACGACAAAGAAATGGAATATATAGTCTGACCTTTGATCCTACCTATACAATCAATGGAAGAACACGTATTATTAAGGTAATTTATTTAGTAAATGGTAGATAAATACCATTTTCCATATTTTGTTAGTGCTTTAGTTTCTTTGCTGTTTCGTTCTAGTTTTGTTTATTTTATTATACGTTTTATATTCTTTTAGTTATACATGTATCCTTGTGGCGTTTGTATGTTGTATTCCATTCTCCTGACCTTGTCTTGTCGGTAGAAAAGACAATCTGTAGACTTTTCCCACTGTTTTGTAGCTTCAGTATTATGTTGCCAATATGTGTGAGCCCGCAACTGACCAATATCATTTATATACTGACCACTTAGGAAGAATGAAACATAATTTCTCTAAAGAATTATTATTTTGTTAATTGCAGCTATTATTTTTATCATTTTTGTTAAATATTCACATACTTTTCTCTACAGAATTTAAGGATATCTGTAGTGTTATTTCCTAAACTTATATAAGTTAACAGAGAATTGCTTGGTTTATTTTTAGAACGGACCAGATATAAAAAGATGTGCCAGACAAGTAATTCTCGCCATCAATAGATATGCACTGGAAAAACTTGATTGGGATGGACTTTATCAGCCAAAAATTAGAGAATATCTAACGAAAGCAGTCAGGGATGTTTTTGCCGCCAAAATGTACGTTGCATACCCAAACCCCTGGTGGAGACGTTCTCCACTTTATGCAGATTATGCCATCTCCGACACACCATTACGACAAACATATGATTTTGGTACATCAAAAATAAATCCTGCAAAGTCAGTATTACAGCCGATGTACGCAGATGACGGTACCTCGTTTTGGCAAGAACTTGCAATTAGAGAAAATGGAAACTATACAGATGGAGACGTTGCTCTTCCGGTTGGAGAAGAAACTATTCGGCTGACACACAAATATCTGTCAGAAATATATAAAATTCCGGTGAGGTCAATACCAAGGCCCCAAAATACAGTCTTGTCATTGTGGAAGTCATATCCATACGGTGGAGCTTGGCAAATATGGTTGCCAGGCTATGTATGGCCAGTTGTTGAACATGCAATGGTGAGACCGTCTCCTTCAGACCAAGTTTATCTCGTTTGTAACGCATTCAATTCCCGTTCACAGTGGTCAGATGGTGCACTCCAAGCTGTGGAACTAGCAATGCCATATTTTGGGCTGCAAAGTAGGGAATAAAGTTTATTTCACTTTTTTGCTATTAATTTATCGACTTAAAAATATATAGGTAGAAAAACAGGAAGCCAGATGTAGGGTAAGGTTGACTATGCAGTTTGTATAATTTCATGTTTTTGTATTGTTTGGAAAGGAAAGACGCTGAATTTAAAAAAAAACAGTTGACGATTTTGCAGTTGAACGAGTTTAAGTATCCATTTCTGCCGTAAATACTCGATTTTAGGTTTCCTTTACCTCGCTATAGGTATATTCATTGAGCAGAGTCGACGACGTTAAATCACGTTACAACTGATTGATCAAAACCTATGACAAAAGAATTAATTGTGATTGGTCGCGTGTACCTGTCTGTCATGGGCTGTCTGTCATGGAAAATGTCCAAAAACGGTAAAAAATCGAATTTATCTTCATTATTGTTAGGTACCATAAATTTTTCCGTTAGAAAAATAGTTACTTTGATATTTTATACTACCATTCCTCATTCACAACTGAAGGAGAAGTTGAAAGATCTAATCCATCGATGCTTTCAAAATAAAAATGGCAACAACAGATACACATACCTTGTCATTGGTAGAGATAAATCATACTTTGTTAAAAACCACTCTAAATCTAACAAAAAATATACAGAGGACGAAATTGTCCTGATGATTGACTTTTTGATCGACAACATATTTGTTCAATTTGGTGGACGTGTTTTCCAACAGACAATTGGCATTCCTATGGGTACTAATTCTGCGCCACTCCTGGCCGACTTGTTCCTTTACTCATATGAGGCAGACTTCCTTGACGGGCTTCTTAAGGAAAAACAAAAGAAGTTAGCCCGTACCTTTAATTTCAGCTTCCGCTACATAGATGATGTTTTATCACTCAACAATTCACGTTTTGGGAATTTCTTACATCTCATCTATCCCAATGAGCTCGAAATTAAAGATACCACAGACACTGCCAAGTCTGCATCTTATCTTGACCTTCACCTCAAACTTGACAACAGAGGAAGGTTGAATACAAAACTTTACGACAAACGGGATGACTTTGACTTTCCAATCATCAACTTTCCATTTTTGAGCGGCAATATTCCAGAAGTGCCGGCGTATGGAGTATATATTTCACAACTCATACGCTATTCCAGAGCTTGTGACATATACATTGACTTCCTGGAGAGAGCCCGGCTCCTGACAGAAAAGTTGCTCAGACAGGGGTACGTTACTCCTAAGCTGAAGTCATCCTTATTAAAGTTTTATGGGCGTCATCATGACTTGGTTGACAGGTATGAAAAAACCGTTTCCCAAATGAAAATGGACCTGTTCCATTGATATTATCCCTTCCTCATACCGGATTTGACATGGACAGCATGGCGGGTGTCCTGCAGGAAGCAGAGACTACTTACTCTTCCGGAGCACCTGAGTCTACCCCCGGTTTTTTGGTGGGGTCCGTGTTGTTCATACGTTTTTAGTTTTTAATTGTAGTGCATGTATTGTTTTGGTCTTGTCTTCGTTGTTCTCCGGAGTTTGTCAGTTGTAACGATTTTTCTCTCCTTCGAATATCCCTTTGGTATTTCTTGACTTTACTTATAGATATTGGAAACCACGGAACATCTTCTTTCTGGATTGCTGTGGTCATAGATGGTTTCATGTTCATACATTATACTATAATATAATCATTGTTTTCCATTCTACTTCTTTTTAACCTTTTGTATCATTTCGGCACAACGTCTAGAATCATCCAACTTATCCAACTTACAATTTAAGCCACAATTTAAGTCATAAAACGGTTATCTTTATTGGTCTTTTATCCTATCTTACATACATATGTGTATTCTAGACATATCGAGAAAGTTTATTTTCTTTTGGAAAATGTCGTTACTAAATGTAATATACCGCCTCGGTGGTCTCGTGGTAGCTTGCTCTCCTCGATTGTGGAAGGTCATGGGTTCGATGGGTTCGAACTAGTATTTGCTGCTTCTCCGCCAAGCACGCAGCATTTTGGAGAAAGAACGAATACTGGTCGACTCGGCGACAAAAAGATGTGTCCAGGTGGGGTGATATGCCTTCCGTCGGACTGTTGTCTCATATGCTAGCATATTAACAATTTGACTAGACATGTTGGTTTAGTATAAAGCAGGGTTCATATTAATATCTCATCCTGATTTTCATGCAATGAGTGCCACTGGGTGTTAACCAATAATCCAACCATCTATCCAAATTTAATCATTCCAGTTTATTGCCACACTCACAAATACCAAATAGTGGTTTCCTTTGTCAGTATCCTTACCAAATAGGAATGTTTGCAGCAATGTTTGCGGGAATCAAAATTATATGTTCGCAGATGTTTGCAGGTAGCCGCAACCGTCTTGCGAACATTGCTGCAGACTTTCTGCAATATCGCAGAAACAATGGGGGAAATCAATGTTCACAAGAACCTTGCAGAAAAAGTAATTAAACCTGGGCATGCCCAGTTTCCACTTCCTGTTACCGGTAGTTTAAATTTGAAATCGGTGGGAATGACCTTGAGCTAAGTTGTTCTATGAATAAGTGCATAATTTGAAGAAACAAAGATGGTATTCCATGAAGTAAGCTTTTTATTTTAAATTTATTTAAATACAAAATGCATTGTTGAATGTTTTGTGTGTATATATATAATAATGTATGGCAATTATAGTTGCATAGATGTATAATTAAAAACTGAAATCAATATAAGTATATATACCACATCTATAATTTGTATTATAGAACTTCATTTTTTTAAAAATTAGGACGATTAGCAGCTAAATGAAATGGTTGCTAATTTTTGTTGTAATTTTAATACACATGCAAACAATGCGTCTTCACAAACTGAATTCTTCCATTATTCAGACTTATCATGAGTGACAATGCAGCTGAAATATTCATGCCCACATAAACCATTTATTTCTTGAATACTTTTAAGTTATTTATTTTTCTATAATAAAATAGCTATGTTTTGATAATCATTGCCAAGTTTGATAATCCATACAAGAATTGATGTGTATTAGTCGCAGGAATGCATTTATTTCGGTAAGGGTAGTACTTAAATTATATTATTCTGTTTTAAATTGATATTCATGCATTAACAGTATTGAACATACTGGCTGGAACTGACTCTTTCTAAACTCTTTACTATGATACTAAACTTTCAAATGCGCCCCTTTCTCTCCTAGTATGTTTGCTAAATATATATTTTCCGTTTTTTGTTTTTTTTTTTTTGGGGGGGGGGTCTATTTTAGCTCACTTATCAATAATTACAAAGTCTGTTGTCGAAATTGTTCACTTCTACCAATAAGAACAAGAATGAATATACTTATGAACCAATTTTTGACACAACAAAATCTCTACATATTACATATTATAACTGTAATAAATTGAATGGTTTTGTATGTAATTATTTTCATACTTTTGGCACAGTCGTTTAATTTTGGCTATACGCTTTTGTTATTTTGAGATATAAATCTGCATAACAACAATTTTGATATCATTCATCTATTGCAAAATAGCCAAGTATTAACCAAAGACGGTTAACCGAACATAGAAAATATCATTATTTTCGTTCAATCGCAGAACAGATGACTAACAACACCAATTCATATGTAACTAAAATATGTTCTTGTAAGAAGACAGCAAAAAAAAACAGAATTTTCTATACAACAAGAAATTTTATTTTTTGAAAAAGAATAAAATATTTTATGGTTTCAAGCACATGTAATTACTTTTTTCTAATTAAATATAACTAGAAGTATTCTGTTGATCATCATGAAGCTTGTACTCTTCGCTCAATATAGGTCAGCTGGATGCAAAATAAAATCATACAGTTAGACCTTGTATTCTTATGATAACCCCATCACGCTTTTTTGGGTCAGATCGGTAAGCTATACCGGTTGGTGATCATTAATACACGTGAATGCTACCAGTTTCATTATTGTGAGGGTAGTGATTGGTTATTAAATAGTTCTAATAAAAGTGACCCATGAAATTCGTTCTGTAGGAAATCGCCCAAACCAAGAAAGCGTGCGTTTTGGAATTGCCATTTTGTTCGAAGGAGAAAAGTCAGCTTTGTTTCCATTTCCGTGTCAGGTTTATATTTAGAATGTTTCAACATATGAAAGCATCCATGATGCTACATGTACTTACTTATCCAGTGAGATGCACTGATTAATCTATCAGGGAATTTCGAGGTAAACAAACAATTGAACAGAAAGTAGTACACAGAAAATTAATTTGGGTGTTTTTTTAAAAGATAGTATATGTTGTAATTGTCTCGGACTTGAACACTGCAGGTGAGATGTGATTTGTTGATGCATGCGTTTGTATGTTCATTTAAAACGGAATTATGTGATGTAAATGTTATTATTGAACTCATTTAATAGTAAATATATAAAATCGGACACCAAATTGATTGTGACTTCCAAGATGGGGAACAGCAATAAACTGCTGTTCCTGTGCTTAAACAGTTGCAACGTGTCTATACTATTAAATTTGGAGGGATCATTTTTTAGCCACCATTCCGCTTGGGATTAAAATAGAACCTCATCTGTCATGCGGAATTTAATGGTGACCAATTTGTTCTTCAGATAGAACGTGAATGTAATAAAACAATTACTTACTATGAAATAGGTGGCTATCAGGATTAATCAACCTTGATCGTATAGTCACCTTGTCTAAAGGCTCAGTGAATATTACATTCTCACTGGTTGGTCAATTCAGATGGCAACCTATTACAAAGTCAGTAATTGTACAAGTTATTCTGTCATTGCTGCATTTTGAGTAGTTTCGATAATATTTTAGAGAGAAACTGAATTGATCACTTCCGTGAATATTTTGAATTCATTATGACTTTATGTACATCTGTTGATTTAACAATACAGCCACGACTTTGTTGCAACATTTGTATATTTAAATCTGAAACGGATCTAATATAAACGTGGATTTCGGTTAACTTAGACTTTATAAGCGACTATTTTGGCCCGTTGCTTATGTTTATGAAGATTGGAAAGGTAGAGTGGGTACTTTTCTTTATCAAATTTTAGCCATGTTTGTCGTAATATGGGAATTCATTAAAATAATTGGGTTATTTGAGATTTCTGAAGTATCTGAATACACGATCATTGCTTTCGTTCGTTCTTACTGCGTTGTAACTTCGTAAGGGCAAAGTTAACACATCATCAAATCTACATCATCATCATTTTAAGTAGAGGCATTACATACTAAAACTGACGTTTTCCAGTGATTTGAATCTAACACCGGTGAAAGTGTGAGAAATAGAATCTCAATCAGGGTATTATTTCAAATGTTCCATCACGAGGCTTGCCGACAATTGAAATGTTACCCGAGGGTTCTGAAATTTCTCCATCTTGCATTTTTACTGGTGTTTGATCATTTTCTTACCACTATGACTTTCAAATAAGTTCCAAGCTACTATTTTTGCCCGTTGCTTCAACTTTTACAACCTTATAATAAACGGAATGCGCTTCTGGGAGTGTTGATTTTATGAGTACTTTATTGCTATTGAGTGTCATATTATACAATTATAGTCTTTTGTAGAGGTAGATATGATTTTTAATAGAACTAAAAAATCAATATTGACCGCCGCCGAACGCGATGGTCAATATTAATTTTTAGGTCTATTAAAACTTATATCGACCGATAGAAAAGATTGTAATTGTTTTATGTTATAGAGAAAGTATATTTGTAGGTTTTTCTGCTATAAGAATACACCGAGGGGTGTCAGGAATAGGTTGTAGAAAAATCGAGCGTAGCGAGGTTTTTCATCGGCCAATTTCTGACACCCCGAGGTGTATTCTAATACCAGAAAAACCTACAAATATACTTTCTTTAACTTATATACCGTCAATTAAATGAAAAGTTAAACTATCTAAAAAAATCTAGCTGTTTTGCACCTAAAATATGATGAAATGTCCCTATTAGAACCACTTAAATTCAAAACACCCCCTTGTTAACATCAAACCAATTGAAATTAAGTACTAATAAAGTAAATTTATATATTGTTGTTGTTTTTGCTAAAGGCAGTTAACTGTTCAACTAGTGGAGTGTCATAAATTAAAATACTGGCAATGTGAAAGACCATTATGTTAGTTAAAATATATTTAATTTAAAAAGTAAAAGGTTTTGAAACATTTGGTTTTTTCACGAAGATAGTTATTTTTTCTCATAGATTTAAATTAAACACAGCTTCGGAGGGAACTATGCAAAAAAAATACAAAGTACCCCCAACCCCAACAAAACACTGTACATATGATGTTTGGGTGGTTGGGGTCAGTTGATATGCACCCCCCCCCACCCCCCATTTCACTTCTGGATGCCAGTTACATGTATTACATAATCATGTGTGGTGCCATACATGTACTTTCTTATTTACTTCCAGAATTTCTGCCCCCCCCCCCCCACCAAATTGTCCCACCCCAGAACATGCTTTTGTTATTTATTCAAACAACTCTTTTATAAGGAGTATTCAGGAAATGTTTGTAACTATTATATATGTACTTCTGGCTATACATCGTACATGGTTGGTTGAAGATCCTTTGTTTAAAGAATGACCCGTCCTGGGTTATTATAGAAAATAATAACCTTGTACACATATACAACAAAGAAAGTGGTATTGCCTAGGTTTTTCTTTAAAATAAAGACTGCTTTCTGAATAGACAAAACCCTCTATAGGTATATAATACATCATAATCCAAGTCCGTAATTGCAATCTAGATAGTTTCATATTCGTATCATCCATCCCCCCAAAAACCATCTTCTTCATTAATTTCTTTTCTTTAATTCAAAAGTAGAATACGCAGACATGCAGTTTCAGAAGATCTTGTAGAGAAAGGCAGAAGATCTTGTAGAGAAAAGGTTTGCTAGGTGTATCTAATATGGCAAAATTACGATTTTTTTTTATTATTACAAAAAACTTTAATTTTGATAATCGACTTGAATGATTTATTTTGCAAAAAACATGCAAGGCTAATTAAGGAATTGTTTCCAACTCTCTAAAATAGGGAAATGTTTGACTGTTTTGTTCGCATGGTTCAGTTTTCAAATTTATTCGGTTCATACAAGGGGACAGGGGAGATATATACGGATGACCGTTAAAAATGTCATACACGATGAATGAAAAATGATTAAAAAGACATGCACCTTGTACCGACAATTTGCGGTTTAAAATATTTGCGGGAAATAAACGAATATCTACCATAAAAAAAAATGCAAAAACGTTGCACAAAAATAACTTTGTACCACCGTCATAATTTTTTCTCATCTTGGTTTAGGTCTGCGACCGTTATTTCAGTCTGACATATTTTCTGTTATTCAAAGCGCTGAGGATTCAACGAATCTTGAAAAAGAACCCGCATGGTTGCCACGTGATTGAAAGCGAAAGAGAAAGAATGCAATATGGATTTTAATCAAACAATAACAAAATAAACGGGATATCATGTGACCGCAAACAGATTAATTAGGTTATCTCAATAAAATCATTATGTAAGAAGATTTCATATTAAAAACTTTAGTTTCTATATCTAGTTTTGTACAAGACAGAAAAATCCCAACCTTTGAAAGTAGCGAAATGTACAGTCTATGGGCAAGAAAAGCTCATTATCTTTTTCGTATACACGTGTTTGTACGGGTAGTTTAATTTCCTCCTACACGGAGAGGTTTTACCCTTTTGGTCGTTTTTCCATTTGAATTTGCTCCTCAAGTATGTAGCTCTCGTGTGGGTCCCGGGGACACACTAGAATAGGCCGACAGCTCCTCGGCGTGGCGTAAGAGGCCTCTAAAGGGGTGACATGTTTGCCGTGTGTTGCAAACCCATGTCGGTAATAGGGAGTGTTTCTGGATGGCCGGGAAAAAGGTTCCGATCACCATCTGGGGCACAATCTTTACCTAGACGGGAGGCCGGATGGACAATCTCCTTACAATAAATTATTTATGTTTTTCCTCTTTCTAAACTGAGTTATCTCAATTCTAAATTGCTGATATATGGGATTGGTGTTGGCTTATGGGTCACAAAACTCAACAGGTTTAATTATTTGCTTTTCAGTTTGGCATTCCATTTTGTTTTTGTTTTTGTTTTTTATTTATTATTTCTGAATATATAATTCCAAAGCATAGTATTAACCGTTTCTTTAGTCAAAATATTATTCCCGATTTTTCCCCCTTCAATGTTTTGTTACAAACTTTGTTTGGACTTTTATTTTGGCAAACTTTAATTATTTCTTCACCCGGTTCCAAAAATGGCTCGATGGTCTCGGTCCAGCTATTTAATGGCCATGTCTTGCCCTCTGTGTTTTCTCGTGTTTTTCTGAAGAGACCCAAAGGAACCCTCAATGAAACCGAGGTACAATGGGATGGGATGGGATGGGTGGTATGCATGGACCAATGTGGGTTGACGTTTGGGTTCTGGGGTCTTGGATGATAACACTGACGGAGGCACAGAGAAGGCGGTAACTCATGAGGCGAGGCTTCTTCGGTTGAATGAGGCCACATGTTTGCCGTGTGTGGATACCCGTAAGGATAGAGGACGGGATCTTGGTGGTTGAAACACTCCACTTTGGCCCTTACTTTATCTAAAACGGGCGGTCGGATGGACCCGGTCCTGATCAATCGGCTGGTCACGCCAAGGCGGTTGAATTGCCAGGTAACCCCTGGCACGAGGCATGCGCCTGTTGAAAAGTACTCTATTCGAGTATCCTGTCCTTGTAGTCCTAGTGTCTGTCACTATGTGGCTGGCATACATCGTTTTTGTGCTGCTCCGAGGTGGGCGGTGAGCAAGGGCAGCGAAACATATACATTAACCATGATATTTAAAAATTAAAACCCACAACCAACTAGTACAATAAATAAAAGAAAATTACAACAAGATTCGAGTGATGACGAAGACATTCCAAATAAAATTTTAAACAAAAATTCAGATAGTTTCCCTAAATTCATTGTCTTGAGCAGTACGAACAAAGAAATGTCTTTAAATAAACTAAATTGTCCCCTTTCATTATACAGAAAAAAATCCAATCAGTCGCCGGTACCGTAAAAAAAGTAACAAAAATTAAAAGACTAAGTGGATGTCTGCTCCTTAAATGCACGAGACAGCAGCAATCCAAAAATCTTTTGTCTATGACGAAATTATGGACCTTGCTGTCTCTGCGACACAGGACTCTCAACTATTGTCAATGTATTATCAGAGATCGAGACCGTCGTCTAATTGAAATGTCAGAGGAAGAAATTTGCGACGAACTGAAATCTCAATACGTATCAAAAGTTAAGCGCTTCACTAAAAGATCTGAAAACACAATGATTAAACTAAATACATATCTTTTAACATTTGAACTTCCGACACCCCCCGATCATATATACATAGGACCTTACAGAATACGAGTTGACCCTTTCGTTCCTAACCCGACCCGTTGTTTCAAATGCCAAAAGTTTGGACACGGGAAGAGTTCTTGTAGGGGAACAGAAAGGTGTGTCAAGTGTTCTGTTGAGGGACATTCCAGTTTTGAATGTGAAAGGGAAACAAAATGTACAAACTGTGGTGTAAATCACATGGCCAATTCCAGAATTTGTGACGTTTACCAAAAGGAGCTTGAAATCCAAAAAATCAAAGTTAAGTTATCAAGAAGCTCGCAAAATGTTCTCCATCTCTGATAATACAATTCCAAATACTTCCTACGCTGACAAAGTTAAAGGTCCTACAACCTCCACAACACAGAGTGTTTAAACAATATTTACATGGCCGCACAGCAATGAACTTCCAATCCTTATGTCTGCCTTAACTTCATCCAAATCAAGTTCTAAAACTACATTGCAATCCACCAGCTCTTCGCAAAAAGAAGCTTCATCTCTAACATTTAACCATTCTGAGATGGCTGACATTTACTTCAACTCACACGTTCAGAAAAAGATGCGCGAAGAGCTCGGGAGAAAACTCGAAACAACCTCTAACAAGTCTGCGAATGTTGCTTCAAATAGAAAATCTCAATCTTCAACACAACAGCCTTTAACTTCCTCTAATAAGCAATCCTCACCTAAAAAGTCCAACAAACAGTCTTCGTCATCACAACAGCAAAATAAACGTTCGTCTTCAGCTGAAAAATTCAAGCAGAACACTGGCCGCTTAAAAAAAGCAGAATAACACTTAGTAAAGTTTCAGACGTTGTCATCAGAATATTGTGATGATGAAAGCCAATGGAAGTAACCCCAGATAATTATTCTGAATCAGTCTGGGGTGACCCCATTTCAGATGTGTCTGTGCGGAGGAATAGGAGCTCTTCCCCACAAGCCGGGCAAAGTTCCAAATTTTCTCCTATTCGTCCGCCCAGAAAATGAGTAATATAATTCAATGAAATTGTCGGGGTTTAAAAACTAATCTTATTGAGCTATAGTTGCTAGTCCAAACATTCCTTCATGTTGCCTTTTGTCTTTAGGAAACTCACTTAAAAGAAAACGATTCTATAAATGTTAAACACTATACTCTATACAGTATAAAGTACTCATGTTGGAAAGGACGAAAGAGCGGCAGGCGGCTCTTCGATCCTTGTTAGAAATAACATCATTCATAGTCAAATTAATCTAACAACAAATCTGCAAGCCGTCGCTATCCGAGCTTCTCTTGGAAAAACTGTTACCATATGTTCAATATATATTTCTCTAAATTCTGCCTTCGATTCTCAGGAACTCAGATCTTTAATCAGTCAGTTTCCAACTCCTTTTCTCCTGCTTGGAGATTTTAATGCTCACAAACCCATTTGGGGTAGTCATTTGCAAGATGATAAAGGCCAGAAAGTGCAAGATTTACTAAATCAGGAAGGATTGTGTGTATTTAACGATGGTTCTGATACTTACCTTCATCCAGGAAATGGTTGTTACTCGGTTATTGATTTAACAATCTGTGACCCTTCGTTATTACTGGACTACTCATGGTGCGTCCATGATGGTTTATGTGAAAGTGACCACTTTCCATTTATATTTAAAGATCTGTTTCCTACTTCATCCGAGAGAGTTGCTCGCTGGAAATTTGACAAAGCCAACTGGCCTTTGTTCGAGCAACTCTGTCGAGATGAACTTATAATAGGTGATTTCGATAATGTTAGTGATCCAGTCGTTAAATTCAAATTGGTATCGATAGCCGCGAGAGCCATTCATAAAACCTCGAAAAATCTAAAACAACCCAGCAAACCGTGGTGTGATGATGATTGCGAGGAAGTGAAGAAAAACAGGAAGACGGCGGAACGACGATTCAATTTACATCCAACCCAGGATAATTTCCGAATAGTCCGTGCGAAAGCACGCCGAAAATTTCAACAAAACAGATGAAAGTCTTGACCAAATTTTGTCTCAAAAATAAACTCTCATACTCCTATGAACAAAGTTTGGAATTTTATACAAAAAATTAATAGAAAACAAAAGAAAGCCAATCATCACCATCTGAAAGGTGGTCAGACTATTTTAACGTCAGAAAATGATATCTTCCAAAAACTTGGAGAAACGTTTTCGAAAAATTCTTCTTCTACAAATTACTTAGAAATTTCAACGTATTAAAAACCGAACCAAAAAAACAAACTTAACTTTCGATCGAACAATTCAGAAGACTACCACCGCCCTTTCTCTATGCATGAACCAAACAATTCTTTGGCAAAATCTCATGATACAGCTTGTGGCCCTGATGACATACATTATAAACTTCTTAAACATCTTCGTGATACATCATTACAGACACTTTTGCATATACTTAATAACATTTGGGAAACTGGTGACTTGCCCTCTTTGTCGAAGCTGGTTACAGTTGTCCCTATTCCAAAAACCTGGGAAGGATCATTTTGAATCGTCGAATTATCGGCAAATTGCCCTCAAAACTTGCGTATGCAAGACTATGGAACGGATGATCAACAACCGCCTTGTCTGGTTCCTTGTCTAATATACAGTGTGGGTTCCGGCAGGGCAGAAGTACGTTAGATCATCTTGTTCGCTTTGCGTCTTCATACGCAACGGGTTTGCTAAGGGTGAACACGTGGTGTCGGTCTTTTTCGACCTAGAAAAAGCATACGACACCACTTGGAAATATGAAGTTTAAAAGACTTAAATGATATCGGGTTGAAAGGTAGATTACCCTCATTTATTGATAACTTCTTGTCAGACAGACAGTTTAAAGTCAAGGTTAATACTACAATGTCTGACCCTTTTGAACGAGAGATGGGTGTCCCTCAGGGGAGTATCCTCTCTGTATCAACCCTATTCAGTATCAAAAAAAACATTACAAACGAATGTTTAAGGCTCGCTTTATGTTGATAATTTTCTTATATGCTATAGAGGTAAAAATATGAACAACATAGAAAGACAACTACAATTATCGTTGAATAAAATTGAAAAATGGGCTCTGTTTATGGACAAGGGGCAGCGACTCTTCGTCTTCCATCTTCCAGTTCTATATTTACAGCTGAGGCAAGAGCTATTGTTCTTGCCTTAAAATTCATTAGATCTTCTGACCAAGAAAACTTTCTAATTTGTTCTGATTCTCTTTCATGTTTATTGGCCAGAGAAGGTCAGAAATATAAAAGTCCTTTGATTTCACATATCATAGGATTTTATAAAAGTCTTTCTGTTTTGGGTAAAGAAGTAGTTTGTCTCTGGATACCAAGTCATGTTGGTATAAAGGAAACACAGTCGTAGATAGAATAGCGAAGGATGCTCTAGAAGACCAATTACTAATATGTCACTGCCTTACTCTGATTTAAAATCTTTAATTTACTAGTATGTTTTACGTCTGTGGTAGTCCCAGTGGGATCTGCTTACTCACAATAAACTTCATTCTATAGAGCCAACTGTTGGCAAGAATGTCTACTTTTTCATCAAATGCAGACGAGATCAAGTTGTTTTAACTAGATGTCTTATTGGCCACACCAGGACGACTCATTCTTTTATTTTAGAGAGTGAGCCGCCTCCTGAGTGTATACCCTGCCAGTGTCGACATACTGTTAAACATCTTTTATTGACTGTGTAGATAAGTCCGACATTATTTGTCGATACTACACAGTCAACAATATGAAAGAGTTGTTTACAGAGGTTGCTGGCAACCGTTTTTTACAGTATTTGAAAGATGTTGGACTGTATTCAAAAATATAGTCTGACTGCCTTCTTGAATCGAGTCCAATAAATTTAAATTTGTTTATATGTTTTGAATGATGTTAATTTATTTAATAGCGTATCTGTGATATTATTTTCCAAATTTCGTCTATGATATAATTTTTGATTTTGAGTGTTTGTCTTGTATTATTTTATTGTTTTATTTTCTCCTTGATAGTTCGTTCGTTTTAGATACTATTTGTTTTAATCATACTTAAATTAATTAGTTCTCGCCGTGATATGGCTTAAATGTCGCCCACACGGGGTAAAATAATAATCAATCAATCAATCAATCACTCAAATATGTAGAGGGAAATAATCTATTTTGTTTTTTATTAATTACTCGGGTCCGGATGGTGCCAATATTGGAAAAAATCCTCTGTCTCAGGTCATGTCTATCTAGCCTACTTTCCTCAGCTGTAATCACAAGATTATTTTCCAACAAAAAGGACAAATATACCTAAGGAGCAATAAAAAAACGTAATCAACCCCGGGAAGACAAATGAACAACCACAAGCACAAAAATAAACACAGAAAGCTAAAAAAAAACAATGAACAACTTTTATAAAAACACGGAGTGAACCCAGGTGCTCCGGAAGGGTAGGCAGTTCCTGGTCCGTATACGGCACCCGTGGTGAAGTTCAACAAAGTCAATCCGGTGGAAGTCAAAAATCCTGGAGGCTATGATTAGATAATCAGAAGTTGCTAAATACAGCGGAAGTCAGTACCATTTCTTCCAGAACTTAAATGTTTCACAAAGCGTTCGTTGAGGCGATGACATATTTTTATGATGCCTCTGCTGGTGGACCCTAGGTCCCCGAGGGTATTCGCCAACCCAGTCGTCAGACTTGTCTGACATGATTATTCATTGATTTTTTACAGAAATTACCAGTATTTAGCAAAATTCAAAAATAATAGAAATACTAAGGGTTCATTCCTTGTATTGCAGATGGTAGATCTCCTTGGCTGAAATTTGGCTTCCTATTTCGGTATTTTTGGTTGAGTACTTCTTGTTTAATATAAGTTTGGTTTTTGGTCTTCCAAATGTTTCGGTTTTAATGCTGCTGAAGAGAGGTAACTCCTTGAAATGCGTCGTATACAGCATAGTATAAATTTACTGTACGTAATATAAGTATCTTTGGATTGTTATTTTGAAACTCCTGGGATGATGCCTCTGCTGGTGGACCCTAGGTCCCCGAGGGTATTCGCCAACCCAGTCGTCAGACTTGTCTGACATGATTATTCATTGATTTTTTACAGAAATTACCAGTATTTAGCAAAATTCAAAAATAATAGAAATACTAAGGGTTCATTCCTTGTATTGCACATGGTAGATCTCCTTGGCTGAAATTTGGCTTCCTATTTCGGTATTTTTGGTTGAGTACTTCTTGTTTAATATAAGTTTGGTTTTTGGTCTTCCAAATGTTTCGGTTTTAATGCTGCTGAAGAGAGGTAACTCCTTGAAATGCGTCGTATACAGCATAGTATAAATTTACTGTACGTAATATAAGTATCTTTGGATTGTTATTTTGAAACTCCTGGGATGATGCCTCTGCTGGTGGACCCTAGGTCCCCGAGGGTATTCGCCAACCCAGTCGTCAGACTTGTCTGACATGATTATTCATTGATTTTTTACAGAAATTACCAGTATTTAGCAAAATTCAAAAATAATAGAAATACTAAGGGTTCATTCCTTGTATTGCACATGGTAGATCTCCTTGGCTGAAATTTGGCTTCCTATTTCGGTATTTTTGGTTGAGTACTTCTTGTTTAATATAAGTTTGGTTTTTGGTCTTCCAAATGTTTCGGTTTTAATGCTGCTGAAGAGAGGTAACTCCTTGAAATGCGTCGTATACAGCATAGTATAAATTTACTGTACGTAATATAAGTATCTTTGGATTGTTATTTTTATATCTCCAATGTGAACCTTTTCACAATCGCGTAGACTAAAAATTTGTAAAATGCTGGACATCCAGTGCAAATAGTAAAATTCTGAGAACCATGGACCTCGTCGGTAACAAAAGTGTCTATGGCTAAGTCTTTTACATGGTCTAGTACCTCGAGTTGTCAGCATTATTTATGGGTGTTTTAGGCTTAGTCGAGCTGCTGCTGAATACGAGGTTTTTGTAGCGCTTCTCTACATTGTAATTAGAAATGTTTCAAAAGTGCCGCACATCAACGGTCCTTCTTAACAGTTCTTTTAATTTTTTAGGAGGATGTTCTGGATTGTGATATTGTTAGGCTGACAGGTATGGTTTAGAGGATATTATTACTGCGTATGCCTGACTTCTTGCTAGTCCTCAAAGTGTTTCATCGAGTTTATTTTTTAGGGCGACAGAATCTGTCTTAAGCTCTGTAATTCATGTGAAACACCTAATCACAGTGTGGGAGCGGAAGTGTACAGTATTTTTTTTTCAACATTTGAGTTGCGATTCTGTCAATCGCTAGTTAAGGATAAAAGCTTTGGAGAAGGTAACCTTTTGACTATTTTCCATGTTTACAAAAATATTTTTCAATGAAATAAATCGATAAGAATTTAAAGCAATAAGATGTTATTATTCATGCTTGTTAAAACCTACATTTATTCATTATAACAGACATATCAAGTAAAAATTGTTGGTGCAACTCTCCTTCTTCAAATGCTTTGTAAAAGTGATTTCTTTATCACTTCCTATCAATAATATTTATTTTGAATGCTAAAAGGATCAGTTAATCTTCAGGTTAAATACGAATTTCCTATGTTGCCGCGTTAATTCCCTATATTGAATTGAATGTGAAACAATACAAGCTTGGTTTGTATAGATGCTTGCTGAGACAAAAAGTTTTGCTGTATAGTTGCTTGCGATAGGACTGTATAGTTGCTTGAGATCTTGTGTGAAAAATTTAATGCATATCATAAGATGACACACACTCAAGGTTTCAGTTGCTCGCAACACACATCGTGTAATTCTGAGTGTAATACTATGATCTATTAAAAGAGGACAAATGCTATCTAAGGAGCAATCCAAAAACGTAATCCATTAGACAGACTAAACATAGGAAGACAAACAAGCACAACAAATAAACACTGAAAACTAAAAAACAATGAACAACACGAACTCCTATAAAAACCAAGAGTGAACTCAGGTGCTCCGGAAGGGTTAGCAGTTCTTGCTCCGTATACGACATCCGTCGACAAAGTCCAACAAAGTCACAAATCGGTGGAGGTACATGAAATGTTACGACAGTGGGAACAGGTCCAACATCATCTTAGATATTGGAACACTTTAACGGTCAATCAATTCGTGATGACGACGTAAAACCCTGGTTAAACAGTTTGACAAGTTGAATCTTAATGCTACATTAGGCAGCCTAAAGTACATGTATACCGTATGAATAACAAATATAATTGTGTTAATTTGTGTTACTACATGTATTTAGTTATAAATCTACCTTACTATAACATTCTGAATACGCTTATGATAATTAAAATCAAAGACCCGGGTCTTAAAAATTTGCTGAAGATGGCTCACTCCTTCTGACCTCCTGGTCTTCTATTTCCAGAAAACCTCTTATATTAATTTGCAAGTTGGATTCTAATCGAGTAATTTGAGTTTCAAATTCATAAATGCTTTGTGTTTGTTTCTTTGTTCAGTGTTTGTATTTTCGTGGCACACAAGGGCGTAGCAAATAAAGATATCAGTAATTTGAGTAACATTTTTTTATGTCTAAAGGTCGAGAAATTTATACTTTTTCGTTTTGATGTAATAGTCAAACATTTTTCAGTATAAATAATTCATGACATGACGCTCGAAAATATGATGCAATACATTATGACATCAAAAGCGGACGCTTCGCCGATAAATAATAATAGACACTAATGTACTAAATATTGACATCATCAATTTGAATATATGTCTCGCCTTCGTCTCGACCGATATTCAACGTCATAAAGCCAGTAGCAAAAACCATTAGTGTCTATTAATTTAATTTGATTGGATGAACAGTATAGACCAACATTGGTTATTACACTGTCTTACACTGTAGATATTTAATATGTTTAGTCGCTTTGTGTTTACGACCTGCCATTTCTACTTTATGTTAAGTGCCTTTATTTGCTGACACTGCGTCTTTGTGTTATGTCAAATTTACTATTTGTTTTGTTAAACAGTAAAATGTTATGTCATTGCTACTCTTTGTTATGTGCAATATCCATTACATTGTGTTGCAGTTACTGTACATTCTGTGGATACCTATAAACTTTATGATCAAAAACCCATAAGTTCTGTCAATTCACTGTACTTTTGGTCTATTCTTCCTAAGGTTATGGCAGTTAATAATTCCGTCTTGTGTCAAATGGGTTTGTTATGTCGAATGATCGAAACGCCCACTCTGGAACAGAAAATCTAAATGTCACCAAAATGTATACAGACCTTTAGACTATCACAACAAACAACTGTGTAAAGTTTGAAGTAAATCGGACAATGCGTTCTTAAGAAACAGTGTGACATATGAAAAATTCCCCCTTTTTTAATGAACAATAACTCCGATATTTGAACGAATAAAATTCAATAACCGGCCAAAATGTGAACAATTTACAGTTTTCGAGGAATAAAGTTCCACAACACCGAAATGTCATATGAGCAATTTAAAAAAAGGGATCTTACGTCAATAGGATTTTAAGAATTTCTGAGTATTTTTATAAAGCACTGAGGCGAATTCAAAATTATCCTGCAAAACCTTGGAATTTAAAAAAAATAATGAAACCTGGATCATCTTGAAATCGACAAAAATAACATGTGGCACCTTTTCCTGAAAATTCTTTCAAGAAATACACCGATAAATTGTTCTGAAATATGACTTAAACGGACAAACAATTCTTATTTCATTTTCTTCTTTTTATTAGTAATCTTACTCGGAAACAGGGGTTCACAAAATTCTCCGCAAGGTTCTTATTGGTAGTTTACTTAAGTGGAAGAGGAGTCAAAGATCATCGAATATCTAAACCAAAACAATATTTTTTTCGAGATCCATTTTTTCCAACAACCTGGAAAGCAGCATATTTGTCATAGATAAAACCCCCTTTCAAATTACATTGCCGTTACCTACCTATCTTGGATAATCATTGCAAAAATTGTTAATTTGAACTTAACCAATAAACGTTTACACAGGCCCTACATATAAACAAACTATAGCGACCTAAATAATGACCGATTTGGCGGACATGAACATTCATCTTTTACCTCCACTCGCGTATAAAATTCTTTTGATTTCCTGAATTTTACGATAACTGTAAATTTATATATCACTGATGTTTTACAGGGTTTTATCGGGGATACGTTGATATCAACACTTAGGAAATTTTACGGTCGTCATCACGAATTGATTTACCGTTACAGTGTTCCAATATCTAAGATGATATTGGACCTGTTCCCACTGTCGTACCATTTCATGTACCTCCACCGATTTGTCACTACCACCGGATTGACTTTGTTGAACTTCAGGACGGGTGCCGTATACGGAGCAAGAACTGCTTACCCTTCCGGTGCACCTGAGTTCACTCCTGGTTTTTATAGGAGTTCGTGTTGTTCATTGTTTTTTTTTTTTTTTTATTTTCAGTGTTTATTTGTTGTGCTTGTGTTGTTCATTTGTCTTCCCGGGTTTTGTCTGTATAATGGATTGCGTTTTTTGGATTGCTCCTTAGGTATATTTATCCTATTTACTGAATTAGCAGTTGCCAAAGGGGGGGGGGGGGGGGGGGAGTTGGTCATTACATTATTCCTATGAAATTGTACAATAGACACGCGAATCTTTCAGACGATAACGACATTTCGATGCATATACATATGTATTAATATGTATTATTTCATATCAGACAACATGCATAAGAATTTGTATTACCTCTATTACGAGTAGCCTGTTGACTCTGCAGTTTCTTTTCTGACGTTTTGTTTACATGTCGCCCGATCTCCAATTGTTTTGAGCCCAAGAGAATTAAGTTCATTAGGTCACATAAAACTGAATTTTAGTTCTTTGGATTTTTGTATGGCAAAACATGTGCGAGTGAGCGAATTTTAATTTTGATTTTTCTTTCTTGAGGCTAGTTGTTTTAGGCGACGATCAAATTAATGTTCGGTACACATTTTCTTAACTAAAATATTTCTGCAAAAAATGAACAAAGTCGCGGGAGAACAATTCTTATTTTTATTTTCTTTTAACATGAAGAATTTGGGGTGGATTTTCAGCATTTTTGCCAAATTAATTTGCAAAAAAAAATTTTTCTAATTTAAGTCCAGAAATTTACATCGACAAAAACTCGGAGCGGCGAAATCCAAAGAACTAAAGATCAATTTCGTGTGGCCTTATCGGTGAGTAAATCCAATATCTGAACATGGTCTATTTTCTGTTCCGTAAAATTTGGAGCTAAGGCTTCAAAACCCATATTTTGTAGCAAATGTGTTACCCGGTTACTCGCCATGTTTATAACGTTATTCCTATGTCACGATAGCGTTTTGTTTTAATCTACGTCACATAGGCGTTTATCATAACGTAATACGTGTTTGCACATAACCTACCGATCGATTGACAAAACATATTGAAAGCTGAAAGTACAAATTGATTAGCATAAAAAATATAAGTTATACCATGACATATAACATTTGTCACAAAAGATACATATGTATAAACGCAACAAAAAGCCTTTGAAATATAACATCATGAGTTTTTCATAGAACAATCGGTAATCAGACCAAACGTTTCGAACATTCGATATAACAAACTTTTTTGACTCAGGACGCAATTATTAACTGACATAACGTTAGGAAGAATAGACCAAACGTACAGGAAAGTGACAGAACGTATGGGTGTTTGATCATAAAGTTTATAGGTATCCACAGAATGTACAGTAATGACAACATAATATAATGGATATTGCACATAACAAAGATTAGCAATGGCATAACATACAACTGTTTCTCAAAACAAATAGTAAATTTGACATAACACAGAGACGCAGTGTCAGTAAATAAAGGGACTTACACATAAAATAAAGTAGAAACACAAAGCGACAAAACACATTAAATATTTACACTATAAGACAGGTACGACGTTCCATTCTATCTATTTTCTGCCACAGGCTACAATCAGACGGTATCAGTATGACTTCGCGTACAATGTTTTATGTGATATTCTTACATCTTTTCTGTTTATTCCTAACCTTTAAACGTACTGACGGATATGACAAAAGGCGTCTTGGTTGTTCTATCAAGTCTATAAATCAGCAGGAATATTTTTCGAAGAGGAAATCTTTACCAAATGGTAAGTATGGCTACTAAATTTGTACAAATAATATTAATACCAATTAATTTGTCACAAGAAACGTCATCATAAGAGATAATAAAATATTAATGAGCAATTTATATGAGCCGATATTGAAGAATCATTGGGTAGTCTCCTTTCAAAATTATCTCCGGTAACCAAAATCGCCAACCAATATATCCGCCAAAGTTAGATTAATATAGGACCGTGTTGGAAAATTTACTTGAAGATCTTCTTGTATGAAACTCCTGAGCAAATAAGAATCGACCTTGGCAACAATGATCTCTTTCAGAAGTATATCCAATGGCCCAAGATGGTCACCAAAGCTTATATTAGTTTAAAACAGTTAAAACTATTCAATGTGAAATAATCTAGCAAAGTCAATATCAAGTCGGCGACGACAAACCATAATAGTATAAACAAAACAAAGTCAAATCTGACCTAACTTCGGCCGAATTCCCGAAAGACAAAATGATAGCCGTCTTCTACGAATGTCCCTCAATGAGAACTCAAAGACAACTCCTTTCAAACTTGATCTCCATACATTCTAACATCTCTATACCCTTTTCTCAGTCTTCCTCCTTTATACTTTTTAAACGCATAAATATAACCCAACGTAACAAAAGGAAAAAACAGAAAAGAAAAGAAATGCTTCTCAAAGGTTTCCAAATTATAAAGACAAGTGTACTTTGAGGGGGCATAGATACCCGCATAAACATCAACGAATGCATATTCCAATTAGAAGTGGGAATATACATGGTTAAAGTGTGGGAATCTCAAAGGTTTCAAACTTGCAAAGACAGATCTATTTTTGTCGGGGTGAGCATACCCCTAGGGACCCCCATATACCTCAGAAACCAAAAGTTTTGAAAATTAAATTTCTAAAACCTTATTGCACAACTTCATACTTTCGTCAAAAATGTGGGCAGCTTAGATGTTCATTAAGGTTTAGAATTTTAATTTTCAAAATATTGTGCCCACAAATGTCTAATTTCTAAAATTGTGAAAAAAATCAGATGAAGAGAAAATCAATTAAAGTTTGTTTTTGGACACAAAAACGTATGTCAGACGGACAGACATTACAAAAAACAATATGTGTCCCTCAGTAGGGGAGACATAATGACCCATTTATCAAATTTACAGATATGGTTAAGCAACAAGAAAAAGAATGTATGTATGTGTAAATAAGGCAGCTCCAGAATTTTCATATTTTCATATTTATGTCATCAGATCGTCAGTTAGCTGAGGTGAAGTAATAAAATGACTATAAAATCCCCTCAAAAAATGACTCCACTTTAAAATGACTCCAAACTCCACTTCAAAAATTACTCCAATAACTCCATTCCAAAACTTACTTCAGACTCCACTCCATGTTTTTTATATTCTTAGTGTTGTTTTAATTGAGCTGTCATCAATTATTTAACCACAGGATGTGGTTACACACAGGGCTTGCAAAGCACTATAAATTTGCTGAAATAGGATACCGCTGCTGATATATAAAATATTTAATATCAGAATTCACAATGATATCAGTTTACCCAAATTAAGTATTTCTGTTTATAAATAAATGTAAATGTAATAAAAGATATGAAATCTAGCACATACAAGTAAAAATTTATAACAGGGGGGTAGGTGAATCTTCAAACTCCACTGTAAAAACTCGACTGCATGTTTAACAATATGCCCGTGGAAGTTGACACGTTGATTTTTCGCAAACATATATATTGCATATTACATAATAAACAGCATGATGTATAACATAAGATTTATTGTCCAGGAAAGGAAAGAGTCATTAAAGTTATATATGACATGTATATAAAAGAATAAGAAGACAAAGTCAGATTGACATTCAATTCTTAAATATGCACCACAAATGTATTACCGTATGTATTACACAGGAGATACACTACAAATCCACAAATGCTAGTACGAAGGTCATCACTAAATCAATTAAAGAAATAATTGATAAGCTATATGCAAAGGAACTAACTTATAACTTCTTCGGTAATAGCGAAAATTCTAAACATGGATTTGTGTACTTACTTCAAAAAATACATAAAATCATTCCAGAAATATTAGGAAGAATTATACAATTAAGATGGCTATAATACAAGAGAATTAAATATATATTTTAGACCAATAATTGAAAAATTCTTAGATATAATTCTTAAACCAATGAGGGGAAAAGAATATAACATTCAAAACTTTATCAATAAAATTGAGTCAAATGAGTTCGGTTTTAAAGTACCAATAAACAAGAATTGATATATTTTGCCAAATTAATCTTAGAAAATAATGAATTCCAGGTCATTATATAAATAAGTGATTGGAGCTTCCCAAGGGGACATTTTTTCTTCAACTGTTACAGATTTACATCTATCTGTAATACTTGACAAGGTTTTAAGCATGTTTAAATATAGAGAAAACATTAAATCGTGACGGTGTGATGGTAATAGACAGTGATCAATCACAGATAGAGGAATTCTTTAAAAAAAAAATACTAACAACCTTGATCCTACTTAAGTGTGCAAAGGGAACAGATTTGAGTCCAGTGGTGTTTGACATCAAAGAACATATCAAATGTACTGAAACATATCAATATCTCCCCGCTAAGGTGCACACCCAAAACATACTTTCATAAGTATAACAACATGTGAAACTATTCGTCACATTAGAAACAATAGGTTTCAAATTGAATTTGATAAGCATTTTACAAATCTGGGAAAAATATTAATAGATATAGGATAAGATAAAATATACAAGTTATAAAAAAAAACAGAGTGAATTGAAAAGCCACTTTGTCAAATAATTATAAGAAACAGGAAGTTGCTCTTACATTAGTTACAAAATACAACCCTATGGTTAAGAATTTAAACAGAACTATAAAAAAAAACCTGACAGAAATTATAAAAAGATTAATATTGCAAAGGCATTTTCAAAAATATGCCTATTTTTGCGTATAAACGCAGCAAGAATTTAAAAGAAATGTTAGCCAAATCAAGGCTTTAAGTTGGGAGACTTGAGAAAGCGACCCATGCTAAGTATTTCAGATCTTAGCACAAAATCCCAAAACACCGTTAAACAAGATACTAAAATTTGATAAAATATAGGCAATTAGTTCAAATGACTCTATAAGAACGATGTCAAGTTTTGAGGTTTAGTTATGTATGTTGGTGATGGGAATCTGTACATTTGTGTATTTTTTTAAATGCACAAATGCTTACAAAATTTTGGAATTGCGTTTAGATTAATGATTAACTTTCTAAACTGTAATAAACTCTGTGAAAAATACTATTGTCGCCAACCCAATCATGAAGTTTGTTATAAAAAAGTACTTTATACTTTGAATTAATGACGAAAATATGACGAAGAAGAAGATGATGATTTTATTTCCAATTAAAGGGCCCATATGAGCATATTTGACAATACACAATCATGATTAGAAAAATACACACATGTACAAAACATAAGATATATTATATGATGGCAAACATTAAGTATAATTATTATACCTAAAACCATATCCTGGTTAAGACTGTACCAAGCGCACATCATTCCGAGTCTGTTTACAACAAACAACAAAGGAAGAAGAATGTTCTCTACTCCAAAAAATAGACCATACCCATCAGTTTTCCATTTTTACCGATAAACATTAATAGTTTACTTTAGGCCGAAAGCCAGTGTCAGTTTGTTACTAATCTACAAGTGGTACCAAGGGACGATACATGAGGCATGTTCTAGATTGATTTTAGAGTATTTGTTGTATGATATTCGTAAAATTATTATTTTGATACGTTTTCTTTTCTGCGTATTTATCTGAATATACCAATATGTTAACACTACGTGGAAGTTGATACGTTGATTTTACACAAACATGTATATTGCATAATTAACAACATGATGCATACGATAAGATAAGATCAGACCAGATTTTATTATCCAATCATGGTTCCAGCAAGGGGCAGGGTCATTATAATGGTTTATATAGCAAACCATATATAAAACATGTATAAAAAAGAATAAGAAGACAAAGTCAGATTGACATTCAATTGTCAAATATGCACCACAAATGTAGTATCATATGTATTACACAGCAGATACACTACAAATCCACAAATGACTCAAAATATTCATCCTATATCCCCATCAGCCAGTCTGGAATGTTTTATATTAACCATACTTTTGAAGCCATATTGTTACGATATCATTGTAAGAGGCCAATTGAATTAATCCATATAACTAATACATGTTTATTGTAAGACTACATGATATTAAACTGCACATGTTATAAAACCCTAGTGTGTTATATATAGACAAAGTCAATGAACTTTAAGCACGTGTAACTGTTATTGTCAATCAAGCTATGATAGGCGGAGTCTTGATAAATGTAAACATTATAGAAAGTTATATCATTACAACCCCCCTCTTGAGAAAGCAATTAATTTAACATAGTAATATACGGATCTTTTCCGTCCATTTGAGATTTATTAAGCATTTTCTTAACGCTTTGTACTAATCTTTCGGCTAATCCATTAGATTGTTGATAGTGTGGACTAGACACTGTGTGTGTGAATCCCCATGACTCTGCAAATTGTCGAAATTGAGATGATACATATTGTGATCCTGAATCACTTCGGACTTTTGACGGTATGCCGTGTCTCGCAAAAACGGATTTCATGTGTGTTATAACGCATGACGCACGTATGTTTTCCAATTTTGCAATTTCAAAGTACCTGTAGTAATAATCCACTATGAGTAAGTAATTGTTATTGTTCCAATAAAAAATATCGGTACCAACTGTCATCCACGGTAGTTTTCTGTCATCGGCTCTTTCGTATTTGACCTTCTGCTTTCTAAACACACACTGCATTTTGATATAAAGTCAGTAATCTGTGCATTAATTCCTGGCCAAAAAATATAGTCTCTTGCTAATTTTCGGTTTTTTTCTATTTCCAAATGTCATTCATGTAGTTTGTTGAGCATATCCTTTCGCATACTCACTGGGATTAATATCTTTTCTCCTTTTAGGATAATTCCATTTGTATTAGACAATTCATCCCTGAAATTCCAATATTCGAAAACCTCCTTTGGAACCTCATATTTCTCATCTGGCCAGCCGTCTATTATTAGCCTGGTCAATGTTTGTAGTGTATCATCGTTTGATGTTTCTTCTGTTATTTGTTCTAGATTTCTATCAGACATTGATGTATTTCTTATGACCATGTTCACGAAACACTCTATATCATTTTCCACTTCATTATTAGTATTGATCTTTATCGGCGCTCGTGATAACATATCTGGAACTATTAAGTCCTTCCCTGGTATATACTTCAGTGAGAAGTCATATTTTTGTAACCGCAATAACATCCTCTGTTGACTTGGCGGAGCACACCCTAGAGATTTTCTCACGATCATCTCTAACGGTTTGTGGTCTGTTTCAACATTTACGTGTTTACCATACGTATAATCGTTAAATCTTTCTAATCCAAATAGAACACCCAGTAATTCTCGTTCTATGTTCGCATATCTACTTTCGGCATCTGTCAACGATCTTGATGCATATGCTACAGGTTTATTGTCTTGTAACAGCATTGCCCCAATACCGGATTGGGATGCATCGCAACTCACAGTTACGGGTTTTGATACGTCGTAAAAACTTAAGACAGGATTTTTTGTCAAAGTGTCCTTTAATTTCTCAAAAGCTTTTCCTTGTTTATGTGTCCAAATGAAATCGTTTTCTTCCTTCAATAGCTTCCTGATAGGCTCAGTAACGATAGACATGTTCGGAACAAACTTTGCTAGGTAATTAATTGTGCCAAGTAGTCGTTGTACACCCTTTTTGTCAGTGGGAGCTGGCATTTCCTTTATAGCTTGTATTTTGTCCTGATCGGGTCTTACTCCATCTGCGGTTAGAGTATGTCCAATGTATGTCACCTTTTTTTACTCGAAACATGCATTTCTTCGAGTTTAACGTAAGTCCAACTTCTTGACATCTGTTGAGAACAGCACGTAGTCTATCGTCGTGTTCTTTTTCCGTTCTTCCCCATACTAGAATATCGTCGATATCAGTTTCTACTCCTGGTAAGTTTTCAAATAATTGCGACGCTCGCTTTTGAAAGACTTCTTGAGCCGATTTAATCCCAAAAGGCATTCGTAAGAAGCAATATCTCCCGAATGGAGAATTGAAAGTAGTTAGGAGCCGACTCTCTTTATCCATGCGTAACTGCCAATATCCATTATTAGCATCAAGCTTGCTTAGATACTTAGCACCTGTCATCTTTGTGGTTATGTCCTCAATGGTAGGGAGCGCAAAATGTTCTCTTTTTATAGCTTTATTTAAGTTTCTCGGGTCTAGGCATATTCTCATCTTTCCTGTTTTCGGTTTTGCTACAACAACCAAAGAATTCACCCAATCTGTTGGTTCATCCATTTTTCGGATTACTCCTTTGTCTTCCATTTCTTTTAAAGTACCTTTGAGGTTTTCTCGAAGAGCAGCTGGTATCTTTCTAGGCGGATTTATTACAGGAGTGACACTTGAGTCAATCTTGATATGGTATGGTTTTTCTAAACAGCCTAAGCCTGTGAATACTTTCGGGTACGCTTTGATAGGATTGTCAGTTTTTGTTTGGACTGTCATAACAACATGAATAAGACCTAGTTCATTTGATGCTTTAAATCCTAAGAGCGGAGATTGATTTGTGTCCGTCACAAAGAATTCTCACTTTTTGTCTTTCAAATGCAACGAACATTTTCCTACAACTTTGAGTTTATCTCCTGAATAGCTAGTAAGAGTAGTTGAAGTTTTACTTAATTTGACGTTTGACAATTTCTTGTAAATTGAAAGCGGTAAGATGTTGACTTGGGCACCAGTATCGATTTTAAATTGTACTGTCTTACCTTGCAATTTGAATGATGTAAAACATGCATTTTCTTTAATTTCCGTTTTTCTGTTAACTGCTCCTACGAAGTAATTGTCTCCGTCCGATTCACATGAAGAATATTCATCTCATCCGTGAACGCTTTTCGAAAACTTTGATTTACAGAACTTCTGATAGTGATTCGGCTTTTTGCATTTATGACACTTTTTACCGTATGCGGGACAGTTTCTTCTCTCCTGTGTTTTTCCGCACTTTCCACAACTGAAACTCGAATTCGACTCTCGCCTCTCATGATCTCGTCTGCTCGGACCTCTCTTTGAATTTCCTTCATAGTTACGGGCAGTTCTTTGTTTATGAGGTTTCCAGCGTAATGCATGTACATGTTCTTCTTCATTTAATGTTTTCATTTGTTTTCTGGATTCCTCGTCGGCGCGACAAATTCCAACTACTTTTTCCAGTGTTAATCCATCCTCTCGAAGTAAACGTTCTTTTACTCGGGGAGAGTTCTTGCCACAAACTATTCTATCTCGAATAAGTCCATCCTTTAAGTGTTCGAATTCGCAATTCTTGGCAACTAACTTCAGGTCTGTTAGATACTGATCAATACTTTCACCCGGACCCTGAACGCGTGTATTAAACCTATGTCTTATTACTGTTACATTTTTCTTCGGGATGCAATAATCCTCGAATTTTTTCAACAGTACATTAAGTTTATCAGCTTCATTTTCACCGAAATTGAATGTGTTATAAATTTCGCGGCCTTCTGATCCAATGACATATAAGACAGCTCTGCATTGTTCCTTTTCGTTCTTTTCGCTCATGGCAACTTCTAAATACAGATTCATTGTCTGTTTCCACCTTTTCCATTTCTCGGATAGGTTACCTTCTTGTGAAAAATCAATTTCGGGCGGTTGCTTAAAATGACCATCCATTTCTTTAATTTTTTCTCCTCCAAATAATAAATGTAGCATTCGCTATTTTCTATAAGTCAAACGATGATATTGCATTCTTGTAAAGGAGAAACGATGATATTGCATTCTTGTAAAGGAGATTTTTTTATTTCCTCTTGATAAAATGATTAAATTGATGGATTACGTTGTCCACTAAATCCACAAAAATGGGTGTACCACGAATAATAAGTTTCACAGTATAACATTTTTTTTTTTTTGCTTAGATCATGCCGAGGTGTATTTTACGAACTGAGGATAGTATTTGATCAATATTATATTCAGATCCCTGAACGGCTCAATCGGGTCATCCTGAACAACATTTACATTCATACCTTATGATTCAAATAAACTGAAGTTTGTCGCCAAGGCTCGACGTTGTAAAGTTTTCTATAGCAATGTAGAAATTGTTCATACAATGTATGCCCACAAAGTAAGATTCTACGTTTAAACGTCATACTTTGGCGTAAGTGGTCTCAAAGAATTTAATTCGGATATCCGATGATGCATAAAATCATAACCTCAGATTTATCTTGAATCTAGAGATTTTAAATCAAACTCATAACTGATAACATGAGATGATATCTCGTTTTATTCCTGATTGTTAATAGTCCAAAACAAGCAAAACTCGGCAGGAGTTTTCTTATTGTAAGGTGGTTATACGTAGCGTTTCATGACATTTGATAAAAATGAAATTTGCAGGTCAGATTTATGTTTGTGTTTCTTTTGAATGACATTTTTATTTTTAGTTCGCCCATGTCGTACCCCTAAATTGATTCTAGAACTATCTATTATGAACATTAATCTGTCCTTGGTCATAAAAGATATAACGATATGAATTATTGTTTTTATTTTTTCTTTATCAAAACAGAACACCAGTGTGATGATATTGCTATTATTGGAGCAGGAATTGCAGGGACATATGCTGGCTGGAGACTTAAACATCAGAACAAACGAATAACTATTTACGAGTTTTCAAATCGTATCGGAGGAAGATTGTACACTCTGAAATTTCCCGGTATCCCTGATGTCAATGTTGAACTGGCTGCAATGAGGTTTATCCCAGAGAGTAAGATGATGTTTTATCTTATTTTATCTTATCATTTATTTTTCATTTTATTTCTTTTTATTTTATTATTCCCACGGATTAAAAATTATTGATAAAATTGTAATACTTACAATGTATTAGGTTTAGTAAAATTTGATGTTTCGAAAATGTTACAAGATCATGAAGATATAAATAATTAAAACTTGCATTTTGATTTTTTTAATATAACAAAACGTACATCGATCACCCTAATTTACAATATGAATCACTAAAATAATTGCACCCAGAAATTTCTGAATGTATAAAACCTCATGTTACGTTTGTCACGAATGATACCAATAAATTTTCATAAGGCTCGATCTTTCCATCAGTCAAATTTATAATCTTGTAACTTCAAAGCAAAACATTTAAGAAGCAATAAACAATATTTATTTCCATATACCAGAAGTTCGTGTCGATAAATTATATGTCGTCAGAAGTGCTCATGGTCAAATACGTGGAAAGTGGTAATATATTACCCAAAACAGGGTACACTTCAATGTAAAAGTATCTAAAAGGTACAACTGAAAACTATTTCTGGACGTAACAATGAAAACGAAATATTAACCTCAAATATAGCATTCTTATACTAGTATAATAAAGGTAATTGTAGATAACAACAAATCAAATCAAATGTATTGATAGAATTCAAATAAAGGATTATCAACAATGACAATACAAACATAATACAATAACAACCACAAATAATTAGATTTATATACAAAATATTTTGATCTGACTTAAACTCTATATATGCATTACTTTTATGTCTTACATAGACGATAAAATACTAATACTATTAACACAACATATTAAGACGTAAAATTCCTCAAGTACATTGTACCTCTACAGGTGTCTGCTATAATATTCTTAGAATGATGTTATCCATGTTGTTGTTTATTGAATTAGACTTTTACAATGTATATGGAATAACCTATTTTAAAATTAATAAATTACATTCGTTTTGTAAATAAATTTGTGAATTCTTTTTGAAAATATAATACTTGTATCATGTTTTACCTAGCACACAAATTGCTATATAAAACAATTCGTGAATTGGGACTTCCAGTGGTAGATTTTGACCTGGGTAGAGGTGCATCGCCAGACACCTTGATGTATGTACGTGGGGTTCATCTAAGAAATAATGAACTCGGAGGACCTAAAACACCCTTTAGACTTCGTCCGTCTGAACGCAAACACGTTCGCCAGCTTAGATGGTAAGTCTCACTGAGAAAAATAATTTTAAACGTAAATTAAAATTAAAAATTCGTTCTTGTCTGAAGTAAAGTCAAGAAATACCAAAGGGATGGCGGTGTTTTTGTATTAATTTTCATAAGACCAAGGAAAATTGAACGCAATTTAATTTGGTGTAAAAAATATTTATGTAAAGAATAAAAAATCAGATATACGAGCTCGAGTCGACCACATGGACTCAAATCCAAAATATAACCTTTCTCCAGGACTAATCTGTTTTATAAAATAATCCAAGGACACAATTTAGCCAGAAAAATAGTGTTTCGCAAATTTCAAGAAAAATATAAATGTTTGATATTCCTGGAAATTTACGGATTTGATTGCCTTCCTTAAGTAATAAGGGAGCAACGATTTGATTTTTATGGGGGGGGATGGGGGCTAGGATCAAATGTTTGATCCTGCCTATATTTTACGTCTAATTAATTTTGATCCGGATTTTTTTGTCGGCCGCTGTTTCTTTCACACCTAAAATGATCCTGTCTTTTTATTTTGCCAAAATCCTGGTCCTGTCTTTTTATTCCAAATTTGATCCTAGCCCCTCCCCCTCTAAAAATCAAATGGTTGCTCCCTAAACTAACTTTTCCATTAACCTAAAACACATGATTTATAATCAGTTAAAGTCTGGGTCCGAAATTGATGAAAGTCTTCATTCTCAACACTAGTTCTTAGCGTTTTTTTTCAAATTTGTGGAATTTTATCTCTTCAGCCAGGATTAACTTAATATTGTGTCTATACCGTTTGATCTTGAAAATTGATAGGAATCTTTCCTAACTATTATAATACTAAAACAACGTGTTTATTGGTTGTTTTTGGTTTGGTCATATAAATTGTTTCTGTTTAGGAAGAACAAACTCATACTGAAATGTTAAAAATAGACCCAATCAAAAAGTTACCTGAATGTAGGTAAAGGTATTTTGAGTTGACCCCTGGTGCGTATCTGTGTATTTGTAGAAGTCGTTGTAGAATTCGGTATAGTAATCGATTTCGTATGATGTCAGATGAAGTGTTCATGAAAATATTATTTTGCAGATATCTTTGTGAAATGTATAAAGTATCATTTTAAAGTATAATGCTATGGTTTTACGTTTTAAGGGAAATGTACAGAAATAATACGGATATCTTGAAAACCAAAGTGCCAGAAGATTACAAAAAATATTTCGTTAAGACTAGAGATGGTATAGAAATGTATAGGCAGAGGTAAATATGAGTGCGTTACATATCAACAATAAAATATAAACGATAGAACAATCCAAGTTTTTAATCCAATTATAATATATGTTATAACATAAACTAATAAGGAATTGACTAATTACCAATTCTACATACTGGCTCAAAAGATTTATGAGTTTGTAGGGTGCTTGTAGAAAATTCGGTGCAGAGATATACTGGACTTACATTTAAAGGAACACCAGATTGTACATGTAATGATTAATGTTATCGTTACAGTGTCCAAGCTGTTTACCACAAGTCAGTGAGCATAGAAGTTCAAAATTACTTAAGTAAAACAAATGGCTTTCAAGACAAAAAAACAGATGCTAGTGCTTCCGAGGGTATTGTCACCTCTCCACCTACTGCAGGAACGGCTGAAGTAAAAACTGTCGCTACTGGTATGAATTCAATACCGGAAGCTTTGTTACAAGAGTTTTTGGGAGCAAGTAACAGGTTCGTTTTAATATATGTGTCAAATTTTGTTATATCATCTGATTAGTTGTCAGTCAACGAAATGGTCATACAGTACATTAATTTATTTCGGTTTTCTGTGATATAGTTTATTGCACGTTCATAATTCATATTAACAAATTATATAGTTTGTCCATAGTTGTTAGTTTTTCAGTGTTTCTTTGTTGCTTTTGTATTTGTTCAACTGTTGTCTTGTGTTATTCTGTTTGAGTCCTTCATTTAGATTACTCTTTAGATATGTTTGTTCCTTAATAGCCTTTAAAGTAGATTTTCAAATTTGTCATCCATATGGCAACTGTTTTTCACAATGTCTTCTATTTACTGTGTAACAACAATTTCATGTGGCTTATGTTATAGCTTTATTTGGAAAGGAAAACCAGACAAAGTTAAAAGAAAAACTCTAATAGGTGAATATGAAAAAGGGGGGCTTAAGATGATAGATGTAAGCAGTTACTTCAAGTCATTGAAGGCTTCTTGGGTAAGCAGACTGGTTGAAAAAGGGTTTCCTAATTGGAAAGTAATTCAAAAAAAGTATTTATATAAGTTTGGTAAGAAGTGGTTGATTGTTCGAATGAATATTGATAATTTTAAGTCTTTACTTATTTTAAAGACATACAGGGTTTTATAGGAATATTATAGAATGATGGATAGAAAGTGGGGGCGGGCAAACTAAAAAAAACGTAAATTTTAAGGAAATTCGAAAACAAGTTTTATGGGGAAACAAGTTTATCAAATTTAAAAATAAGAGTTTGATTTTTAATAATTGGATTGACAATTGTATTGTATATGTCAATGACATTATTGGTGAGAATGGACAGTTTTCACAGAAGTTTATTTTCGAAAAACTCATATGTAAGAGTAATTTTTTTTTGTAGAATTTCTAAAGTTAAAAAGGGCAATACCTGTAGAATGGTACATATGCTTAGCATCAGAACAATCTCAGAAAAGTTTTGTTTATATACAAAGAACTCAGTTTTATTGGTCTTTAAAGCAGATTAATATCAATACCTTGACAAACAGGCAATTTTACAATGCTTTCAGAGACAATATATTTGTAAGACCAATAGGTAATAACTATTGGATTAAATATTTTTGCATTGAAGAAAATACAGACTGGTTTGAAATATATAATTTTATATTCAACTTTTTGGAGGAAAATAGATTGAAAATATTTCGATGGAAGTTACTCCAATATATTGTACCTACAAAATCTTTATTATTCACGTGGAAAATTAATATGACTTGTGTAATTATTGCAATGTTGAAGAAGATTACAACCATTTCTTTATATCTTGTAATTACTTGTCTGATTTTTGGGTCAAATTAGAAAATATACTGCAAAAGGTAAATTTTGAGAGAAAAATTACATTAAAACACCTAGTTATTGGATACAAAATGTTCGATAGAAATTATTTTCACTTCAGTTACTTTTTAACTATTCTAGCATTTAGCTTATATAAAGCATATTATGTTACAAAACGGAAAAATATTGATATTTATCAATTGTTTATTAGAGAATATAAAAAAGAGATTGGGAGAAACAAGTATGAAAAATAATATATTATTACTGAAGATAGAAGAATGTATAGAAGATGTTACTTTTTAACTACAGTCATAAACATATACTTATACTTTTGATTGTTTTCCTGGACAATCGAACGAGTGTTCACAGAGATACCTAGGTGTTGCTTGGGCACCTTAGTATAATTGTAACATGCAATATTGTCGAATAAAATATATATCTGTTGTAAAAGGAAAAAACCAATTTCATGTGGCATAAAACGAAAGAATGTGTTAAATATTTCTGTCGCTGGTAATCTAACCAATGTTTAACAATAATTCAAAATATCGACAAAAAGAATACCGAAGCGATAGAACAGTGGGTAAAGTCCGTTGAATTGAAAACCAAAGGCACAACAAACTGATGATAATGGAACATAAAAAAACAAATGCCTAGAGGATTTTAAAAAATAATAAACTTAATAGAATTAGAAAAATAAAGGACAGAAATCAAAGAAATTATAGCAATGTGAACTCCAACAAAAAACCGAGAGTGAAATCAGGTGCTCCGGAAGGTTAAGCATTCAAGACTTCCTTTCAAGATCCCACATATTTTTAATACTATCACATTAAATGAAAACGCACTATTTAGGAATAAACATCGAAAACAGACAACACGAAATGTCCACAATCGACATACCAACCAATTAACGCCATCCAAATGATTGGCAATCCAAACAAAATTAGACAGACATAGAAGGAAGAAACACCCGTAGCATTTTTTCTATCTTACTGAGGGAGATCGTTTTTCTTTGCAGAGGAAAATAACGATTGAGATGAGTTTTCAATTACCATATCTATTTTACAATCAAGATCTATTCTGTAAATGATGGCAACGAAAACCTGCCTTTTCTTTGTTGGATCCTAAAATTTATAAGTGTCTTTATAAATAAAGGTATAGCACTGCTGAACGTTTTTATTCTTTTTAACCACCTCGTATAAAGCTTTATTTTTACAAGTGCTGCTACAAACGAAAGAAAAAAAACAGCTAAATCCTTAGATTTCAGATTCTGCTAGATATATTGTGTATTTAAAATAGTTTACTACAAAGATTACCTAGTTTTGCATGTATCTATCTCTACCGAACCGAAACCTCAAAAGAGATCAGTGACAAATCTGTGTTTGACTCATATTTAGATTTATACATAATCGAAGACTGGCGATTCTAATAAAAAACGAAATGATTTGACCTTTCCATTGCTAAAATTCCGCATTCTGGACTTACCAACGTGTTCAAACTCATTGGTATACATTTAAAGGTTGATTCGTTACTGTTGTACGTGCGATATAAACGGTAACTTTCTAAACAGAAGAAAATCTCAGAGGCATGTTTAGGACGGTTATCACCATCACATCAATTTTTTCTGTCATGATCACGAATTTATCGAATTTTACGCAATTTCTGCCTCAAAATAAAAAAGACATATGAAGTTAGATATCAAATCTTGCTGGCAATGAAATGTCCTTAGTTGACTCTCATCGGATTTACCCTACTTTCATTTATCGAGAGGGCTTATCCTGTTCGTCTATACAGTTTTAGGTTTTGAATTGTTCCGTTACAATATAGAAAATGTATCCTAGTTTTCTTTTTCTTCCTAGCAATTCTAGATTTTTTCCTATTTTTAATATTTGTTTAGACTAGGCTATCTGTCAAATTTTTCCTAAAGTTCAAAATGAATGGGTGTTCTTTTTTCTACAAATTTCTTGCGTACAGTGCGCTTTACTTGATTGTCCATTATCAGGTACGCTCGTGTTATCTAACTTCAGATGTGTTTGTGTCTTTTACATTTGTGAGGCCGAAATTGCGTACAATTCGTATTCATGACAGCAAAATTGATGTGAAGTGATTGAACATCCAAAATATCACGAGAACAACAAAACAAACGAAAGTAAAGAAAAAAAACAGAGTATCCAAATTTCTGGTAATGAGTAAGTTAAAAAAATAAAAAAAAGTTTTCCACTGGCAATTGCAACAAATGTATCTTAAATTTACGTCGATGTGGAGGCATTGACTACCAAAGATTCGTCCCCTCGGTAATGGTTTAAAAAAAATGGAACTACAGAGGTCGTTTTTTATCAATCTTCATCTGGTGCGCTCGTGAAGAAAACGTTAGTCTTCAACGCCATTAAATCATAATTAAATCATCATAGTAATGAAGGTTATTTTGTAGGAATTTATCAATGTGTAAACTTGGGCGATTCACTCACAAACTAAATAAAGTCCGAAGGACTTTATGCAAAGTTTGTGAGTGATAAGTCCGAGTTTACACATAAATAAATTCCGTAAAAATAACCTTTATTACTTATAATTCCAAAGAAATGCAGAAATATGACGTTTTCCATTTGAAATTAACATTTTCCTCATGCACTTTATTGCATGCGTACGTATTCATACGCACGACGACATGAAAGGAATTTATCAAATTATAAACTTTTTACCGGAAGTTGATGTTACCCAATGAAATTAATGCATTTGATGTTTTGAAAACAATATTGGAATTATTAATGATTGTCCTAAGAGAAGCAATAATCCAGGTAAGATCAATTTCACTGTCACAATCTTTTGCGGAAAATGAAAGCATTGATATTAATCGTAATGAGATGTCTTGGTAAACGATTTGATTTTACATACTAGTATTGTAATCAATGTCTTTGAAGACTTTTGATATTTGTAGACATCGGTTGACACTGAATCACAATCTGAAAGCAATCAAACGACAAAGAAATGGAATATATAGTCTGACCTTTGATCCTACGTATACAGTCAATGGAAGAACACGTATTATTAAGGTAATTTATTTAGTAAATGGTAGATAAATACCATTTTCCATATTTTGTTAGTGCTTTAGTTTCTTTGCTGTTTCGTTCTAGTTTTGTTTAGTTTATTATACGTTTTATATTCTTTTAGTTATACATGTATCCTTGTGGCGTTTGTATGTTGTATTCCATTATCCGGACCTTGTCTTGTCGGTAGAAAAGACAATCTGTAGACTTTTACCAGTGTTTTGTAGCTTCAGTATTATGTTGCCAATATTTGTGAGCCCGAATCTGACCAATATCATTTATATACTGACCACTTAGGAAGAATGAAACATAATTTCTCTAAAGAATTATTATTTTGTTAATTGCAGCTATTATTTTTATCTTTTTTTTTAAATATTCACATACTTTTCTCTACAGAATTTAAGGATATCTGTAGTGTTATTTCATTAACTTATATAAGTTAACAGAGAATTGCTTGGTTCATTTTTAGAACGGACTAGATATAAAAAGATGTGCCAGACAAGTAATTCTCGCCATCAATAGATATGCACTGGAAAAACTTGATTGGGATGGACTTTATCAGCCAAAAATTAGAGAATATCTAACGAAAGCAGTCAGGGATGTTTTTGCCGCCAAACTGTACGTTGCATACCCAAACCCCTGGTGGAGACGTTCTCCACTTTATGCAGATTATGCCATCTCCGACACACCATTACGACAAACGTATGATTTAGGTACATCAAAAATAAATCCTGCAAAGTCAGTCCTACAGCCGATGTACACAGATGACGGTACCTCGTTTTGGCAAGAACTTGCAATTAGAGAAAATGGAAACTATACAGATGGAGACATTGCTCTTCCGGTTGGAGAAGAAACTATTCGGCTGACACACAGATATCTGTCAGAAATATATAAAATTCCGGTGAGGTCAATACCAAGGCCGCAAAACACAGTCTTGTCATTGTGGAAGTCATATCCATACGGTGGAGCTTGGCAAATATGGTTGCCAGGCTATGTAGGGCCAGTTGTTGAACATGCAATGGTGAGGCCGTCTCCTTCAGACCAAGTTTATCTCGTTTGTAACGCATTCAATTCCCGTTCCTTATCAGAATGGTCAGATGGAGCACTCCAAGCTGTGGAACTAGCAATGCCATATTTTGGGCTGCAAAGTAGGGAATAAAGTTTATTTTACTTTTTTGCTATTAATTTATTGTCTTCAAAATATATAGCTAGAAAAACAGGAAGCCAGATGTAGGGTAAGGTTGACTAGGCAGTTTGTATAATTTCATGTTTTTGTGTTGGTTGGAAAGAAAAGACGTGAATTTAAAAAAAAAATAGTTGACGATTTTGCAGTTGAACGAGTTTAAGTACCCATTTCTGCCGTAAATACTCGATTTAAGGTTTCCTTTACCTAGCTATAGGTATAATCATTGAGCAGAGTCGACGACGTTAAATCACGTTACAACTGATTGGTCAAAACGTATGACAAAAGAATTAATTGTGATTGGTCGCGTGTACCTGTCTGTCATGGAAAATGTCCAAAAACGGTAGAAAATCGAATTTATCTTCATTATTGTTAGGTACCATAAAATTTCCCGTTAGAAAAATAGTTACTTTGATATTTTATGGATATTGGAAACTAAGGGACATCTTCTTTCGGGATTGCTGTGATCCTAGATGGTTTCATGTTCATAAAGTATACTATAATATAATCATTGTTTTCCATTCTACTTAATTTTTAACCTTTTGTATCATTTCGGCACAACGTCTAGAATCATCCAACTTATCCAACTTACAATTTAAGCCACAATTTAAGCCATAAAATGGTTATCTTTTTTGGTCTTTTATCCTATCTTGCATAAATATGTGTATTCTAGACATATTGAGAAAGTTTATTTTCCTTTGGAAATTGTCGGTACTAAATGTAATATACCGCCTCGGTGGTCTCTTGGTAGCTTGCTCTCCTCGATTGTGGAAGGTCATGGGTTCGATGGGTTCGAACTAGTATTTGCTGCTTCTCCGCCAAGCACGCAGCATTTTGGAGAAAGAACGAATACTGGTCGACTCGGCGACAAAACGATGTGTCCAGGTGGGGTGATATATCTTCCGTCGGACTGTTGTCTCATATGCTAGCATATTAACAATTTGACTCGACATGTTGGTTTAGTAAAAAGCAGGGTTCATATTAATATCTCATCAATATAATCTCATCCTGATTTTCATGCAATGAGTGCCACTGGGTGTTAATCAATAATCCAACCATCTATCCAAATTTAATCATTCCAGTTTATTGCCACACTCACAAATACCAAATAGTGGTTTCCTTTGTCAGTATCCTTACCAAAAAGGAATGTTTGCAGCAAGCTTGCAGCTGGTCTCCAGCAAACCTGCTGCAATCAAATTTGTTTGCAGGAATCAAAAGTATATGTTTCGCAGATGTTTGCAGGTAGCCGCAACCGTCTTATGAACATTGCTGCAGACTTTCTGCAATATCGCAGAAACAATGGGGGGAAATCAATGTTCACAAGAACCTTGCAGAAAAACTAATTAAACCTGGGCATGCCTAGTTTTCACTTCCTGTTACCGGTAGTTTAAATTTGAAATTGGTGGGAATGACCTTGAGCTAAGTTGTTCTATCAATAAGTGCATAATTTGAAGAACTCTAATTTTTATACATATAGTGTAGTTCCTGCACCTTGCTGCGTTGTTCGCAGGAACATCACAAAAACCATATAAGGAGTTCACCTAAGTTTGTGGCAGGTTTGCAGCAATAGTAATTTGCATGGTAAACGTATTGCAGCACGACTGCAGCAAACATTTGCCGCATGTTTGCAGCAACTAGTCGCAGGAAGGCATTTATTTCGGTAAGGGTAGTATGTAATTTATATTATTCTGTTTTAAATTGATATTCATGCATTAACAGTATTGAACATACTGGTTGGAACTGACTCTTTCTAAACATTTACCATGATATTAAATTTTTAAATGCGTCCCTTTCTCTCCTGGTATGTTTGCTTAATATATATTTTCCGTTTTTTGGGGGGTTTATTTTGTTCAGCTGAGCAATAGCGTGGTTATTGCTTAATGCTTGTTCTTTTTCATCTCACTTATCACTAATTACAAAGTCTGTTGCTACCAATAAGAGCAAGAATGAATATACTTATGAACTAATTTTTGACACAACAAAATGGTTTTGTATGTAATTATTTTCATACTTTTGGCACAGTCGTTTAATTTTGGCTATACGTTTTTGTTATTTTGAGATATAAATCTGCATAACAACAATTTTGATATCATTCATCTATTGAAAATAGCCAAGTATTAACCAAAGACGGTTAACCGAACATAGAAAATATCATTATTTTCGTTCAATCGCAGAACAGATGACTAACCACACCAATTCATATGTAACTAAAATATGTTCTTGTAAGAAGACAGCAAAAAAGACAGAATTTTTTATACAAGAAATTTTATTTTTTGAAAAAGAATAAAATATTTTATGGCTTCAAGCACATGTAATTATTTTTTTCTAATTAATATAACTAGAATTATTATGTTGATCATCAAGAAGCTTGTAATATTCGCTTAATCTAGGTCAGCTGGATGCAAAATAAAATCATACAGTTAGACCTTGTATTCTCATGATAACCCCACTATGCTGTTTTGGGTCAGATCGATAAGCTATACCGGTTGGTGATCATTAATGCACGTGAATGCTACCAGTTTCATTATTGTGGGGGTAGTGATTGGTTAATAAATAGTTCTAATAAAAGTGACCCATGAAATTCGTTCTGTAGGAAATCGCCCAAACCAAGAAAGCGTGTGTTTTGGAATTGCCGTTTTGTTCTACGGAAAAATTTCAGCTTTTTCATGATTAATCTGTGGGGGAATTTCGAGGTAAACAAACAAATGAACAGAAAGTAGTACGCAGAAAATTAATTTGGGTGGTTTTTTTTTTAAAAGATAGTATATGTTGTAATTGTCTCGGACTTGAACACTGCAGGTGAGATGTGATTTGTTGATGCTTGCGTTTGTATGTTCATTTAAAACGGAATTATGTGATGTTATTATTGGACTTATTTAATAGCAAATATATAAAATCGGACACCAAATTTATTAAGTAAAATGAGCTTTTCTTTAATAATTATGACATGAGGAGGCGGTGCGACACCTAAGGCCGGATGCCTCTGACATTTTACATTCTAGCTATTCTAAAATGATTAATAACCATTCATCTTAAGTTTGATTTAATTTTAAATGCAAAATAAAGGTGAAATAACACATTTGTAATACTATTATATATATAATATACCCTTAATGAACCTTCGAAATAATTTTGATATATATATATATGTACCATTTAATCGGCATGAGAAGTCGTAGCACAGTAGGCCTGTCACTTCGTCTCTCAAAGGCTAGAATGCAAGAGATCCGTTGTTCGAATTCCACAATGGACAATAAATATTTTCCGAAAAACGTTTAAGTGTTTAATACATGTAGCTTTTCTGAATAGACAATTGATTTTCTGAGTTTTAATAGCGAGTCTGTGTGAAACAAAACTAGACGCTCAGAGGGTTGAGCCTGTATTGCTCACCTGGCATGAAAACCGTTTTTATTGATGTACCTCAAAGAGAGAATTCACTTCTCCTTATCATAATGAAGTGTGGTAAGCCTTGTAGGACCCAAATTTTTCTTCATCAAGGTCCTACTTCCAGGTCGGCAAATTAAAATTTGGCGGTTCTCAGGAAGATTTTTTCATGTATTTCAAATAGGGTCTTATGTTAACTTAAGCCACCTTGAATGAGGGATTTGCACCAAAGTAACAAAACTTGGTCAGCACCTTATGAGGAACATTCAGGCCATGTTTGTTTTCAAGCATTACTGCAGTTCTGTAGATTTTTGATATATGCCATAGACACTCTTTGTCAAGTTTGGCTCTATTTGGCCAAACAGTTCCAGAGATTTTTTTTTTAAATCAACCAATCAAAAGTAAGAATTGCCCATGTCGGCCATGTTTGTCGCCTGATCTGGACAAAATGAGAAAACTTTGTTAAAACCCTCCAACAGATGATTTCTGTCAAGTTTCGTTCCATTAGACAAATGGTTTCAGAGACGAAGATTTCTTTAAATCAGCCAATCAGAAACAAGGGGCTCAGTGGGCTGAGCCTGTATCGCCCAACTGGCAGTCACAAACTTTTGATTTGATTTGACAGACTAGATTGATTTCTGGAAACTTTGTAAATGATCTTCTATAAATGCTTCATACCAAGTATAAGTTCATTGGCCAACGGTTTCAGGGGAGAAGTTTTAAATTTGGACCATTCAGAACATGTAAATGCTAATGGCAGCCATTTTGTTTCACGGACCGGGATGATTTATGCAAACTTTGTAAAGGACCTTCCATAGATGTTTCATATCAAAGATCAGTTCATTTGGCTTTACGGTTTCAGAGAAGAAGTTTTAAATTTCGACCAATCAGAACATGTAAATGCTCGTGACAGCCATTTTGTTTCACGGACCAAGATGATTAATGCAAAGTTTGTAAAGGACCTTCCATAGATGCTCCATACCAAAAATCTGTTCATTTGGCTTTATGGTTTCAGAGGAGAAGTTATAAAATTCGACCAATCAGAACATGTAAATGCTCATGGCAGCCATTTTGTTTCACGGACCGGGATGATTAATGCAAATTTTGTTAAGTACCTTCCATGGATGTTTCATATCAAAAATTAGTTCCTTTGGCTTTACGGTTTCAGAGAAGATGTTTTACATTTCAACCAATCAGAACATGTAAATGCTCATGGCGGCCATTTTGTTTCACGGACCGGGATGATTATGCAAACTTTGTTAAGGACCTTCCATAGATGCTCCATACAAAATCAGTTCATTTGGCTTACGGTTTCAGAGAAGTTTTAAATTTCGACCAGTAGGAACATGTAAATGCTCATGGCAGCCATTTTGTTTCTGGGACTGGGATGATTTGTGCAAATTTTGTAAAGGACCTTCCATAGATGTTTCATATCAAAAATCAATTCATTTGGCTTTACGGTTTCAGAAAAGTTTTACATTTCGACCAATCAGAACATGTAAATGCTCATGGCAGCCATTTTGTTTCACGGACCGGGATGATTTATGCAAACTTTGTAAAGGACCTTCCATAGATGCTTCATACCAAAAATCAGTTCATTTGGCTTTACGGTTTCAGAGAAGAAGGTTTAAATTTCGACTAATCAGAACATGTAAATGCTCATGGCAGCAATTTTATTTCACGGACCGGGATGATTTATGCAAATTTTGTAAAGGACCTTACATAGATGATTCATATCAAAAATCAATTCATTTGGCTTTACGGTTTCAGTGGAGAAGTTTTAAATTTCGTCCAATCAGAACATGTAAATGCTCATGGCACCCATTTTGTTTCACGGAAAGAGAGGATTTATGCAAACTGTGTAAAGGACCTTCCATAGATGCTCCATACCAAAAATCAGTTCATTTGGCTTTACGGTTTCTGAGAAGAACGTTTAAATTTCGACTAATCAGAACATGTAAATGCTCATGGCGGCCAATTTGTTTCACGGACCAGGATGATTTATGCAAACTTTGTAAAAAACCTTCCATAGAAGCTACAGGCCAAGTTTCAGTTCAATAGGTCCATGGGTTTCAGAGGAGAAGATGAAAAAGTAAAAGTTTACAGACGGACGGACGTCAAGTGATAACAAAAGCTCCCATGGCCTTTTGCCAGGTGAGCTTAAAAGAATTGCGCATGGTACCCATGCTTGTCATCTAATCAGGATTACAAACAAATCATAAAAGAATTTCCATAGATGTTTCCTTTCAAGTTTGGACGATTGTTTTGGCAAAGCACTTCCAGAGAGAAAAAAATTTTTTTTAATCAATCAATGAGAAACAAGAATTGCCTATGACGGCCATGTCTGTTGCCTGGTCGGGAAGAAATGAGGAAACTTTGTAAAGAACCTCCCACAGATGCTTCCTGTCAAGTTTCGTTCCATTTGGCCAAGCGATTTCAGAGATTTTTTTTTATCAGCCAATCAGAAACAAAAACTGTCCGATTGTGGCCATATTTGTAACATAATCAGGACGAAATGAGGAAATTTATAAAAGGCCTCCCATATATGCTTCCTATTAAGTTTCCATTTGGCCAATGGATTTCAGAGAAGAAGATTTTTTTATATCAGCCAATCAGAAACAGGAACTGCTCATGGCGGTCATAATTGTAGTTCGATCGGGACAAACTGAGGAAGCTTTGTAAAGGACATCCCATTGCGAATAAATTGGGCCAACACATACTGCCGGTTTATAAATAGATACAATTCAATAATTCGCCTCCAAACTTATATATACCCGTGCACATGGTTCAAGCAAACAATGTCTTCTATAGAATTTGAAATTTTAATGGGATTAATTGGAATTATTTGCATTAATAGGTGCATGTTCAGCAAATGAAAGTTTTCAACAGTTTCACGGGAGAGGCGAATTTGTATTCAGTACAATACTTCCATCTAGTTTTACTTATTGTTTTCGGTCATTCCTGGTCGACTTGCACGAAGTGCAAACCCAGCTTAATATGGTGAAACTCGGGAGGATTTTTGGACGGGATTGGGGGGAGGGAGAAAATAGAATGTCTGTTTCGTGTAATCAACTTCTGCAACAGTTTTTAACCCAGATCTTTGAAAATTTGCAGAATATTTATGGACTCCAGTGAAAATGTACATGGAAAAGTATGGTGTCATTTGAAGAATTTGAAAAATTATTTGTGGAACTTAGTAATTTGTTGCAACAATTGTGTATAGATGGCATCAATTCCTACTACAGCTTCTAATCAAAATAGTCGAAACTTTTCAACCTCCTCGGTGGTCTCGTGCTCACCTCGAGTGCGGAACGTCGCGGGTTCGATCCCCGGACGGGTCAAACCAAAGACATTAAAACTGGAATTTGCCAAGCACGCGGCATCTAGGAGTAAGAAGAAAGGATTGGTCGGCTCGGAGTCAGTATAATATGTCTGGTTGGGGTGATGTCTTCCTGCGTGAACTAGCACGTTAAAAATTAGCGTGTCGGTCTAGTACAGAGCATGATTCATATTCATATCACACCAACATGTTCTCGTCCTGACATGCATTAAATAATTTCCACTGGACGTTAAACAATAACTTCATCCATCCATCCATCAGAATTGTTATGCACAAATTGAAGATATGCATGAAGAAGTTTGATTTCATTTGAAAATTCTTTTCCAGATTTTCAATGTTATTGAACTTTGTTATTTTTGCAACAAATGTGTGTGGATACGTACCTATGGTATGGATACTAGTATTACACATTAAACTCGCCCCAGCCTATCGAGTCTTTGACCCATTTTTATTGTGATTTTTGATAACACCATAATGGAACTTCTAAATATTCTTTGTAGTTTTTGGTATATAAAGTCTATGTTGTTTTCAGTTCTAAAAGCTTTCACAATTTACTCATTACTAAATAAAAATCGTATTGTGTTAAGGTTATAAATAATGAAAAGAACAACAGTATAGGTTTGCTTCATACTAAGAGGGCTACTAAACAAGTCTTTTCTGGTGTACCAGGCTGATTATTTTAGAACAAGAGTATATTATGTGGTTTAGTGAAAGTGGCTTCTTTGCAAAAATATTTATTTATTTATTTGCAAATTACAACCATACGTGTCAAAGCAAAATACACAATTTAACAAACACAATGCAATACATGTACAGATTAAGCATGACAACATGGTTATATAGACAAACATGACAGAATAAAAAAAATTTATGTACAGTAAATTTTAAGCACTGTTGAACTCTACTTTAACGGAGGTGGACCCTATTTTCGCAATGCCAATGACTGCTTTATAAAGTCACAAATGAATGGTAGAAGTTCAAGTTTTGGGTTTAAAATAGATTTAATATATAAATTTAAGTTGTTTATGTCTAAGTTTTGGGGGATGTTTAATTGAAAAATATTTAAATGCATTCACAGATGTGGGACAAGTCATCACAGCCATCTTTGCACATATCTTCACACCAGTCATCCAACCCTGGCAATTCTTTGTATGCATCTGTGGCAGAGCATGTAGTCTCATCCGTTTTACATCTGCAGCGACATAGTTCTGAAGTACACGCCACACTTTTGGCACTGCAGTGCTGGTAACACCACGACTCGTATCCTAATCCTTCAAAAACCCCAACGCCTATACAGTCTAGTTCTTCTTTCTGCCCACATGACGTGACATGAGTTCCAGTAAAGACTGTGGTTTTAAGTGATGACTGTGTTGTCGGTTTGGAAGTAGTTGTTGGCTTCAAAGTAGGTTTTGGCTTAGACGTTGTTGGCTGAGGTTGAGTTGTTGGTTTAGGCGTTGTTGCTGGTGCTGCAGTCGTCACAGCGGCGTTCCCGTCGTCCTCAATAGCTATATCTGCACAGTTTATAAATGTTTCCTGTGGTCCACATCCTTTACAACATTCGCCTGTGATTTTGTCGCAATTATTATTATTTCCTGAAACAATTCTGTATTAATAATTTCCGGCAAAGGAGGAAATAATACTCTTTTGTTTTGATAAGTATAAAATCTGAATGAAATGTTGCAGTGGTGTTAACGTGTTATTGTTGTATGTGGCGTTGCTATGTATGATTATTTTTTTTTCATTCCAAAACAAACTATTTTCCTCAAGTTTATTTCTTTGTTTGTTTTTTTTTTTTTTTTGGTGGTTTTGACAACTTTCAATTTGCCGACTTCAACTTTTTGAATTTTTATTTTTTGTTTCAACATTTAGACTTAGAGAACAACTGCTTGTGTAATAAATCGACGAAATGTGAACATCTTGTGCGTCAAACTTGGTATTAACGAGTGCATATACTATTAAGGAATTTCTAAATTTTAGATAAAGATAACCTTAATTACTTGGATTTTAGATAGTCTGTTCAGATACATGTACATGTGATTTTATTGATGATTGTTTTAGGCTTTTCAAAGTGTTGGTCATATGACATGTATGATCGTTATTGACTACGTTTAACACAGAAATGCGCATTATAAGCAACAATTTCAGTATACGAGCTTATTTTCGTTTTTTATCATTTATGTATGTCATTATGAAAACAGAATTTTGTGCCTACATTTTTTTAAAGTCTATATCATTTTCGAAACAATCCACGTTTCAACAAATTACATGTATGTAACACGAGAGATAATAATATTTTTCATACCACTTTTGATGTACGAGATATTCCCATTTCGCCAGTGAATTCACAAATTAAGGAAATCATCTAATGCCAAAACAATGATACGTTTACCTGCAGTGTAATGCCACTGGAGTACACACTGTTCACACGTAACATCCGCCGGAAGTTTAATCTTTAGATAATGAGAACCAATCTTGCTCCCTGCTTCATATTTCGTAACCCCAGATTTCCCAGCAATTTCTAGAACATGTCGATCCAAACATGTTTGAGTGACCTGAGTTGTTATGTCATTTTGTGGACATAATTTGAACTGGAAACTACCAAGATGATTGGCTGTTAGCTGTATTTCAACATCAATGTCTTGTCCTTTCTTGTATCTTCTTGCTATGAAGCCAGTGGCGTATTTACCGCCAGCCTCGTTTTGACGTTCACCGTCGTAAGGATCCCCGCATGTGCCACATTTACCATCGTTTACGTTCCACTGTCTCTAAAAAGGGAAAGTATTAAATCTGATTTATTTACATTTTGTACATATAATTTGATGTTTTTTGGTGGTTTTTTTTTTCATTCACGATATGTTTCTAGTACTAGTAATTAAATAATAGTAACACAATCAATGACATTGTAAGTTGTCTACATTTATAGTCGTGGGCATTGAGATTGTACCACGGTGACCCTTCAGCACCACTGTAGAGCCTTTGGCTCCGCCTCGGGATTTATCACGAGTTTGGCCTTTTCTAAATATATGATCGTCGGTACACATTTAATTTCTTTACGGTATTGTCATACACCATATGTAGATGTGCAATAAGGTTTAGAATTTTGTCTGTCAAAACTTGGGGTCAACAAAACCGTTAATTTATTATCTAAACTGCTCTAACTTGCATTTTCCAATTAAGCAATTTATTTATTTACAGTTTTGTCATATACTGCATATGCGTAATAAGGTTTTAGAAGTTTGATTTTTAAAACTTGCAACCAACAAGGTTGGGTAAGTGTCCCAACTATTTGCAGGAGGCTCGGGGATCAGTATAGATTAAGACATGCAGTTTCTAAAATTGTGTGTATAAAATAATATGGGACTGGATTTTATCCATTAAATTACTGGTATATTATTGATATGTTCAATTGCATACATGCAGAAAAAATTATAGAATTTCAACATGCTCATTTCTATGTAAGGTTATTCTTTTTTATTAGTCGATAACTGCGTCTCGCATGGTCACCAATAATATGTTTGCTTTGTCAAACGTGAAAATAAAATGCAATATTCAAGATTTTATCAGGGGTTAACTGACACGCAATGTATTACATTTGCTTTCACGTGAGAAAGGCAAGACTAATCGGAAAATATATATATTTGTTTTCAAATCACAAAATAATTTGTTAGGTACAGAATTATTGGGGTTGTCATTTTAACTTATTTTACAGTTCGTGATTTAAATAATTGTATGACTTGTTTGTACTTAGTTTGTTGTTTAAATTTATTTTTCCTAAAGAATCATAAGAACATACCATCTACTTGGTATTATTTAATGTTTTACCGATCACATTGTAGATTTCCCTGTTAAATCTAATTAGTAGCCCGGTCCAGATGTAAGAAGGGTTAAATTTCATACATATTTCTCTATATATATATATCCTGCATCTCAAGTTTCATTTCACTTGACAGAGCAATTTCATATCTAGGATTTACAAAAAAAATGTACAAGACATAAATTTGGCAACATTTAACATGAAAGCTGTCCAATAGAGACGAAATGGGGAATTCATAGAAACACTCCCATTAAGGAAAAGAAGTTTTAGAATTTGATTAACAAAATGTTTTTTTTTCTTAATTATCTTGTTTCATAATATATCTCGCAAGAGAAAAGCTGTTGCATGTCAACCAATACGATGGTTGCCGGCACGCAACACTTATGTTGCTTCTATGAACATGAATGATGAAATGTATTGCTGAAATTATAAGATTGAATTTAAGGATATAAGATGAAATTTAGTAGAAGCTATTTAGAAACAAATACCAAAGTTGCAGTGTCAATACATGAAACAATAGCATTAAACGAACTTGGGTTCAATATTTTAAAAAGTTTACCCTTTTAGATATACTAACGCAGTGTTAATCTATTTTTGAATTAGAAATCAGCTATTGATTTTTTAAGGGTACGAGGTTCCAAATTCAACAAAATATCAAGACTTACAAATTTGGCGAAAAGTGTCTGATTTTTCCTTTAAATAAAAAAGTTTCTCCCTTGCCGATGAAAATTAAATGGTTGTTAACTAAGATAAAGTTTGAATTACAAGGCTAATATTTTCTTATAACTACCGTGCACATAGGTAAAGGAAGATATGTTTAAAGCCATTTTTCTTTTCAATTTGACATATGCACTTCTTTAGTTTTTTCTCATTTCAATTACATTTGAAAAAACATACGTCGTGTATATGTGTCAATGAGACAATTTATAATAATAAGATACGTAAATGTAACAACATATTTAATCTAAATTTAAAAGAAGATCGCCAAGTCTGCTCCGATGAAATTTTGTAAGCCGATTTGGTAATTTTTATTAACAACGTCCACTGTTAAAGATTTCGAAAATGTTTCTTTGGTTAAAATCAAGAATCACTGTCATGTCTGTATTTGGGAATTTCTGGGTAATATATATTAAAATGTAATATACATTTCATATCATCTCAGAAAAAAAAAAGAAAACAAAACAAGACAATAAATAAATAAGAAAAAAAATCAACCTAAAAAATAAAACAACAACCATTTCAAAGAATTGTCTAGTGATAATAAAACTTCTAAAAAAAAAAAAAAAAAAAGACATAAAAAAATAACAAAGAAACAAATTATATTCTAAAAACCAGAGACTATCAGACTATAAAACTTACGTTGAATCCTCCGCAAAACAGTTCATTATCATTATAATTTGGCTCAAATCCTTTACCAGGAAACACCCTCCAAAGACTTGATCGTTGTGGGGGCTCTATCATACGACCGTGTCCAGAAACACAGGCTGTGAAACAGCTTAAAATTAAAATTCTATAATAAAAATTCATTTTGTTTGTTGGCGTATCGAAGGAATTTTTTAAATGCATACGGTCGATGTTTCTCTTTTATATCTATAGCCTCGGTAGGCAAATGTACATGTATAGGATCTATGGCAAGTGGGATGACGAATCAATCGGTCGTTCTAAATTTCAATAGGTTTATGTCACAAAGATAATCTTAAATTAAAACCAAATATAGATTACATCTAAATTTAATATCCTTGTAAATTTTTCTCACTTCAGTACTATAGAACTTAAAACGGACAAGGTTGAGAAAACAATCGGTATTTGTTCAAATCTCCACATACTTTCAAAAATCGTGATTTGAAATGGAAAGGGGTTGGGACACTGTTTACAAAGAAAATATTATGTTTTTGATATTTGATTCTATATAATTAAATGAAATTGCGTGTTTCATTTATAAATATTTAAATACTTTCAATTTTCATAGGTGTTAGTTTTTTAAAAACTCCCACTGTTGATTCGGACGATATTTTTTTTAACAAAGAGTCCACTAAGTTCCTGGAAGAAGCATGAGATTTGCACAATATATTTTAAAATAAAAAAATATTCAATTATCAGCGGTCACGTAAATGCGCTATAAAAAATGTTTGGATGTGGGATAACGTATACGCCCCTCTTTCTAAGGTTCAGGTGTTCGTAAAATAAATGCATATATGAAAATAAAAGGATATGGAGTTTTGTGTCCATTAGTGACCATCTTATAAGATTAAAATTGTTATATGCCAATTACAAGTAGTGATGGTCACACCAAGACAAGCGCTTTATGGTCCGACCGTATTGGTGTTTAACATTAAAAAGGTCACTGAAAATATTAAATCGTCATTCCTGAACTGATAATAAATACAATCTTAATTTTGTTTCGTGCTTTTTTTTAATAATGCAAAACCGTGAAATTTGGAATATTTTATTTACTTCAATTTAATGTAAAAATTCTCTTTTATACATTTCACAATTATGGTGTAAATTGATTTAGTCCGTGATAAAACGATGTTATAATATTTAATCAGTTTATAGATTTGTATTTACGGAATTGTTATATGTTTAAACTTTTACATTCAATTAATTGCTATTAAATTCAACATAGCGGGATAGTCTTTAATAGAATTTATTGAGATTTATTTCAGTCAGAAAAAAGGGTTTCGTGAACTTACCTGTAATTTTATCAAGATTATTGTTTGACAAATTTGACAAATACAATTTGAACTTCTTATTAAGCATGCTTTGTTGGTGACATGAATCCATGTCTGTTTCAGTTGTCACTCTCATAGATTTGGTCTAGTCAGCAACTGTTTATATATATTTATTTTATTTTATTTACTTAATAATTTATTTCATTTTTTTTTCGGAGGGAAAATTTTACCTTCACGGTGAGACACAAGTACCATGAGTACATCGTACTTAAACTAGGTCTTCTTCCGTTTAAAAAATTATATTACAAATCAGTACCATGCGCATTGTACATAATAACAAAACAGAGGGTTACAATTTTTACAAAATACTAACAATGATGCATCTATTGCATAACACACTGTACTAAATTAGACTGAGTCTAGCAGTGGGTGTGGAGGAGGGGGAGGGTTGTGTGGAGGAGGGGGGAGGGTTGTGTGTAGAATTGTATTCATCAAACAACAAGAAATCTTTTTGTTTTCTTGATACATTCAAGAACATTTCTAAATATAAATTTATTTTCAAGGTGTGGAAGATTTTCACTCTCACTCAACAACAAATTTAGTTCAAGCAAAATATTATTTGATAAAACGATTGTTGTTAAACTATTCCCTCCTCAATAAATTGTATATATAGTTGGCAATCGAAAAGGTATAGTAAAATGTGGTTTTCTTCATTACTACCACACCTACAAGATGGGTCTCCTATTAGTTAAGGACAATTGTGGAACGACTAATACAAACAAATTAGAAAATATACTGTTAGAAGCCGCACGAATAGTTACAGGATTGCCTAGATTTACTAAAACTGAACAAAATTATCGTGAAGTAGGGTGGGAGATGGAATAAAAAGAAAAATACAACTGTTTTACACTATTACCCAAAAAAAGTACCTTCCTTCTAAATTGCAATTTCATACCCCAAAAAATACAGAGTACTTCCATTTATCCCCTTAGAAACGGAGACGATGTCATAATCCCATTGTTCAGACTTAGTCTATCTCTTACAAAAGAGTCCTACAACTTTGGACATTTGAAGACAAAACTTTATGACAAACGTGACGACTTCAACTTTCCTATTGTTAATTTTCCTTTCTTGAGTAGGAATATACCAGCGTCTACGTTTCTCAGCTTATCCGATTTTCAAGGGCATGCCTGAGTTACCTTGACTTTCGACAAAGATGATTACTGCGGTCACAAAAGCTTCTTAACCAGGGTTTTATCAGGGATAAGCTGATGTCATCACTTAGGAAATTTTACGGTCGTCAACACGAATTGATTGACTATTACAGTGTTCCAATATCTGAGATGATGTTGGACCTGTTCCCACTGTCGTAACCTTTCGTATGCCTCCACCGATTTGTGACTTCCCCCGGGATGACTTTTTTTTAACTTCACGAAGGGTGCCGTATACGGAGCAGGAACTGCTTACCCTTCCGGAGCACCTGGGTTCACTCCGGTTTTTATAGGAGTTCGTGTTGTTCATTGTTTTTTAGTTTTCAGTGTTTATTTGTTGTGCTTGTGGTTGTTCGTTTGTCTGACCAATAATACTAATAGTATCTGCCCTTGTTTTTTTTTTTTTTTTTTTTTTTTTTTTTGGTTAATGAAGATTTTACTACCTTCATTGATGGATGGGGGGGGGGGTGGTTTACAACATCGGATCTTCTTCTGTGTTACAAAAATGCAGAATTGAAATCTGAAAAAGAAATCTGAAGTAATTATTATATTTTTACTGCTGTTGTAAGGCTATAGAACTTAATATCTGGAAATTTAGTTTGAACTCTGGTTTCTAATGGATTGTGTGCGTGATAAAAATAAATTTAAGAAATTTTCGTACCATGAGCGAACTGAAAAGGGGTCATAATTCATTTTGATCCGACAAAAATGTCATGCAAAATCACTGAAGTCCCAGGGCGTCATTGCTGTAGTCCAACCTAGAGAAGCTTTAACATTTTTATGCACATAGTGCGGAATAACGAGCCCACGGAAATCTGTAATTTTTACTCCGTTAGATTACCTATATATGCAGAAGAAGATGGCAGTTTTAAAGGTTAAAGTACAATGAGTGCAGTGACTGTAGTTTCGGTACCCAGTGCAGTTTGGGTTCTCTGACTTTGCTGTCATTTAAAAAATTTCAAAATTGATCTCAAAGTTTTTTCCCTGCTATAAAGGTGCTAAAAAAATCAACTGAGAGAATAAATTTTTTGACATTTATTAAATTTCTTCAAGTTTTTTATAAAATAAATCAAAATTTATTAAATTAAAGGTTTTAAATCTATATTTTAGAAGTCTCACTGATATAAACATTAATAAAAAAATCTTGACGTACTTCTCATATGTCTGAACAGTTTAAACAAAAATTAAATGAAAAAAGGAATCATGGTAGTAAAGATTTCTTTTAAATATTATAAAAGCCTATTTGCACTAACAACAAACTTAAAATGAAAAAAATAATAATCAAGATTTGTTTAAGTACCAATAAATTTCAAATATATTAATTTAAAAGAAAAAGCTTTTTTTAATAATCTTTTGTTTGTATTTAAAACAATACACATCATCTAACAATGAATCAATAAGTAAGCCATTGTATAAGAAGGGTGCTTGTTCTATTCTTTAAGGGGCACTGATGGAACATTTATTTTACTTTCTCCTTTCTGATACATTTCTATCTCATTAACTCTTATCTTAATTAAGGACAAAATAACAGCTTTGTAAAATTTTCACAGCCAGTTGTCAATCAACCATTATAATAGATAATGATTCCATATCATGGTAACTTTCTTAAAATCAAGCATGTGAAGCTTTGTATCTAGAAATTTTACGTAGAAAAATTTTGTTGGTGACCTCAACTTGGGGGGAAGGGGGGGGGGGGGGGGGGCGCACGTGCTCCCTGTGTCCCCCGGTAAATCCGCCACTGACATGTTTAGATAAAAATTGCAGGAAATGTCCGAGTAAGTGCGATGACAAATTAATATAAGTATTTCTAACAAAAAATTTCTCAGCTGTACATGTACAAAAAACTTCCAAAACCAAGGTTTTTTAAATCACGAACAGACCTGCAGTCATGAATATAGATGAATAAATACATATATACCAAGACATGAAATAGGATATGGGAGATTATTCAAAAAGATCATGTAGGCGAGAATGTACTTTTGTAGAAAATACATGTCATAAACATTACAGTTACCGTGTCACGACCATGTAATACAAGTATAGTCAGTCCTACTGTTCGGGGAATCAAATTAACAGAAATGACGTGTTTTTATGAAAAGATAAGGCAAAAATTCAACATTCATTAATAAAATAAATAAGCGTCCGTGTCATCTTCCCAAAATTGTAAAGTACACTCAAATTACAAATAAAATACAAATTGGAGGATAAATACTAATATCATATTTAAGAGAATATTATTAGTCACCTTCAGGACAAAACAATCATGCGTGTTCTGAATCATCCGGTTATATTGCGTAAGGATTAAATGAATATTTTTAAATCAGAAGCTGAACAGAAAAGTCCAACTACCTTTTAAACTTTACAACTAAAATTTCAATAAAGTTTTAAACAAAATTTGACTATAACTTCACCTAATCTATATTGATACATGTATATGCATTCTTGTACATGTATGCTGCAGACAAGGACGTATAACCAACAATAACTAATATATAATAATATAACTAATAACTAATATACGTCCTTGGTTGCAGACAAGAGAATACGATAAATCTACAACTCGTGACCGAAAATTCCCTCATGCGCTATGAACATTCTCTCAATATGACAAAACTATATATAGATTATAATATGACATTTTTCATATCACACCTATTATCAGCCCTTGGTTTAGAACAGATTACGGAAACGACAGATTAGGGGTGTGATATAAAACGGAAGCAGTTGATATAAACCGGAAACAGTTATCAAAGTAATATCAGCCCGCAATGCCAATTCGTATAAGATTTGAGCAGAAATTTTACCTTTATTTTCTATAAGTATATGATAAATCTTTTTTATGAATAGATTTGCTATTTCCATTGGATTAGGTAAATAATTACCCAATTATTACGTATACATGATTTAGGGGTGTCTTTAACAATGCTATTTTCATGGGGTAAACTGATGACATGCCTACGTATAGCTGATTTATATGCGAATGCCACTATGGGGTGTTAGAAAAATATATTCAATTCAAATTCAAAATATTTTTTGTTGACAAAAAACCCATTTGGGTTGTTCAATACATAACGAACGTACACAATGACAATAAAACAGCTATGCATAAGACATATTAAGAAATAATATAAAACAGTTAAGAGCCTCGATCCCTTCCTCAGTTCTAATGACTGGTTAATTAAAGACACAACTGCCTTCATATCATTTGTGTTGGTTGGTTTAGTAATAACGTTAACATTTCTAAAAGACTTTTCTTTTTAAAGTCAGTATAATTATTTTCGAAATGGATGAATAATACCCCTCTTTATTTATAATTAATTTTACAGTTGAAAAAGAAATGTTATTCAGCTTCTATTTGATTACAGATATTGTAAAGTCTTTGGTCTCTGGGTATTTTTTTTTTTTTTTTGTATCTACCTGTCTCTATTAATAGCTCGTGGTCACTAACTCGAAATTCTGAAATAATTTTTCGAACCTTTTTATTAGGATCATCTAAGTAAGTTTTCTTGTAGGAACTGTTATTTAAATATTTATATAGGAAATGCCTCTTGTCTTGATTCAAATTTTTCTGTTTAATTTCATTTAATTTCTTATAAGTAAAGTCAAGAAATACCAAAGGGATATTCGAAGGATGGGAAATCGAAACAACTGACAAACTCCGGGGAACAACGAGGCAAGACCAAGACGATACATGCGTTACAAGTAAAAACTAAAAACATATGAACAACATGGATCCACCAAAAAACCGAGGGTAAACTCCGGTGGTCCGGAAGAGTAAGCAGTCTGCTTCCTGCAGGACACCCGCCATGCTGCCCATGTCAATGCCGGTATGAGGAAGGAATAACATCAATGGAATAGGTCCATTTCATTTAGGAAACGGTTATTTCATACTTGTCAACCAAGTCATGATGACGTCCATAAAACTTTAATAATGATTCCAACTTAGGAGCAACTTAGGTGAAATATATACTCCATACGGCGCTTCTGGAATATTGCCGCTCAAAAATGGGAAGTTGACAATTGGAAAGTCAAAGTCATCCCGTTTCTCGTAAAGTTTTGTATTCAACCTTCCTCTGGTGTCAATTTCGAGGTGAAGGTCAAGATAAGATGTAGACTTGGCAGTGTCTATGGTATCCTCAATTGCGAGCTCATTAAGATAGATGAGATGTAAGAAATTCCCAAAACGTGAATTGTTGAGTGATAAAACATCATCTATGTAGCGGAAGCTGAAATTAAAGGTACGGGCCAACTTCTTCTGTTTTTCCTTAAGAAGCCCATCAAGGAAGTCTGCCTCATTTGAGTAAAGGAACAAGTCGACCAGGAGTGGCGCACAATTCGTACCCATAGAAATGCCAATTGTCTGTTGGAAAACACGTCCAACAAATTGTGTCGATCAAAAATTCAATCATCAGGACAATTTCGTCCTCTGTATATTTTTTGTTAGATTTAGAGTGGTTTTTAACAAAGTATGATTTATCTCTACCAATGAACGGGCATGTGTATCTGCTGTTGCCATTTCTATTTTGAAAGCATCGATAGATTAGATCTTTCAACTTCTTCTTCAGTTTTGAATGAGGAATGGTAGAGGGTAGAGAAATCAAATGTTTTTATGCTGTTATAATATTCTTGTACCTTAGTTTTAATTTCATATAATTTCTTGCTCTGTTTTGAACACTTACAGTCATTTATTTTATTAGGATCAGTGTTTGATTCTTCTGCAACATTTTTGTGCAAAAGTATACCACGATTAGGTATTTTCCCTATCTAATATTTTTTGTCGAGCCTGCGACTTAAGTCGCAGAAAGCTCGACATAGGGATAGTTATCCGGCGGCGGCGGCGGCGGCGGCGGCGTTAACCAACTTCTTAAAAGCTTTATATTTTATAAGGTGGAATACCTAGATGCTTTATACTTTGTCTTTAGATGTCTTATGTTACGAAGTTTCCGTCTGTCATATGTACATTGTCCTTGACCTCATTTTCATGATTCACTGACTACTTGAAAAAAAAGTTAAGATTTTTTGTAATGTTAATTTCTCTCTTATTATGAGTAATAGGATAACTATATTTGGTATGTGCGTACCTTACAAGGTCCTCGTCCCCGTCGGATAGTTTTCAATTGACCTCGATCCCATTTCAAGGAACAGTGAACAAGGTTAAGTTTTGGTGGTCAAGTCCATATCTCAGATACTATAAGCAATAAGTCTAGTATATTTGGTGTATGGAAGGATTGTAAAGTGTACATGTCCAACTGGCAGGTGTCATCTGACCTTGACCTCATTTTCATGGTTCAGTGGTTATAGTTAAGTTTTTGTGTTTTGGCCTGTTTTCGAATACTGTATGCAATAGGTCAACTATATTTGGTGTATGGAAGGACTGTAAGGTGTGCATGTCCAAGTGACATGTGTCATCTGACCTTGACCTCATTTTCATGGTTCAGTGGTTATAGTTAAGTTTTTGTGTTTTGCTCTGTTTTTCGAATACTGTATGCAATAGGTCTGCTATATTTTATCTCATTATTTACAGCTTAAAATTTATAATGTATGTCTGATAGCATTTACTTTCATTAGCAATACACGACAGGCGAGACATTTTTGTGTGTCCACTCTTGTGTCAATTCATATGCTTCCCTTAATAATGGGTTTATATTATCATTATTTAGTCTCGATAACTATAAAATAGTTTGGACTTTAATAAAACTTTCTACAGGTAATACTCCCAATTCTTCTCGAACTATCCAGTGTGTGGCACTTTTTTGGTATATATAAAGTACATTTTATAAAATTAAGATTAATTTTCTCAGGAGAAATTTTATCCACAAAGCTTAGGTTGTCTAAAACCGAATTATTTTTGTTAGCCCTGATTTTGGCCCTGTTAAGTTTTAAATATGTATCCATAGAACAAATTTCAGCATTATAAGTTAATATTGGACGAATAAGTGTTTCGAACATATTACATGCCACCTTGACTGGAACTTATTCAAAATTAGATGTATAAGTTCTTAAAGCAAACAGTGCTTTGCGAGCTTTATTAGAAAGATCTGTGCTACAATTGGCCAAATTTCCATTATTTGTTATAACACAACCTAGAAATTTGTATTCATATACATTTTCCAACAGTTGTTTTTTATATTCAATAAATGGTTTATTCATTCTAGTTGCTCTATTTTAAAAAAAATCATCGTCTTAGTTTTTTTTTTTTTTTTTTTTTTTTTTTTGTATTAACTGATAGCTGCCACTTATCACAGTATTCTGATAGGGAATCTAAACTATGTTTTAATCCAGGTGCAGTCTCGGATAATATAATAAGATAACCTGCAAAAAGCAAATTTCCAATATATGATTGCATCATTTTCGCTGGTGTACATACTTCTTGTGTAAGTGTAAATATGCTACTAATATCATTGATATAAAGAGGACAAATATACCTAAGGAGCAAATCAAAAAACGTAATCCGTTGGACAGACAAACCCGGGAAGACAAATGAACAACAACAAGAACAACAAATAAACAGTGAAAACTAAAAAACAATGAATAACACTAATTCCCATAAAAACCAGGAGTGAACCCAGGTGCTCCGGAAGGGTAAGCAGTTCCTGCTCCGTTTATACGGCACCCGTCGTGAAGTCCAACAAAGTCAATCCGGGGGAAGTCACAAATCGGTGGAGGCACATGAAATTTACGACAATTGGAACAGGTCCAACATTATCTTAGATATTGGAACACTGTAACGGTCAATCAATTCGTGATGACGACCGTAAAATTTCCTATGTGATGACATCAACTTATCCCTGATAAAACCTTGGTTGAGAAGCTTTTGTGACAGCAGTAATCTTCTTTGTCGAAAGTCAGGGTAACTCAGGCATGTCCTTGAAAATCGGATAAGCGGAGAAACGTAGACGCCATATGCAGGCGATGCTGGTATATTGCTACTCAAGAAGGGAAAAATAACAATAGGAAAGTTGAAATCATCACGTTTGTCATAATGTTTTGTCTTCAGATGTCCCTCATTATTTATATCATGACTGGTGGAATATGATGTTTCGGAGTAATTCTGAGGGCCCCGAGCTCTTTAATACATGTCAATATGAATGTTAAAATCTTTGAAAGAGGTTTTGTAGAGCAATTAGTTGACCCAGCAATGTATCTTTGTTTATTAACGGATTGTTATGTAGTTTAGGAATCCAAGAGAGCAGGAAGGTCCATTTCTTCACCCTTTGTAAAAATGCCAAAGGAATGAAGAACAGTCTTGTGGTTATCAAGGACCTCCTGCTTAGTGTGTTCGGTGTATAAGTTGAGTTACCCGTAGTGTTATCTATTCCCAACTCGTTTCTAAGACACTCAAAATAATAGTTCTTGCAGACAAAAAAAACGATATGTTATTGGGAGTTTTAAGTTGTCCGCTGGGACAACTACATATCTGTCATGGAGGCGAGTCAAGTTTTCAACAACCTTAGGGTCTTTAAAGATGGACGTAGCCTAAGTGGTCATAGACCCTTGGAGGTTTTTAATTCGGAGTTGTATCATTGACCTTATAGCCTTCACCCACATATAAATATTAAAAAGAGAAGGACTAATTACATTCTCTTGTCGGACCCCTTCATCTATGTTGAACAAATTTGAATGCATATCTTTATGTTTGAGAGGATTTCGTGTAATCTCAAATTGATTTTTTATTATATCAAACATCTTTTTTTCCAATACCTAGTTCATATAATTTATAAAGCAGTCCTTTCCTCCAATTTGAGTCGAAAGCTTTTTTAAAGTCCACAAAACAGACATAAAGCTTTTTCTTATTCTTATGAAAGTATTTAAGTATTTGTTTATTAAAGACTTCAGCATTAAACTAGTTTTTCATAAAATCTATAAGTCTATTATTCAATACCGCACTAAAAACTTCAGCTAAACAGCTCATCAATGATATTCCCCTGTAATTGTTAAGATCAAGTTTATCCCCAGCTTTATGTATTGGAATAATAAAAGATTTTGACCACTTTTGGGTAGCATCCAGTTTTGAGAATGATAAAAAGCTTTGTGGTTGACTGAAGAGTTACATGGCTGCTATATTTCATAATTTCATTAGTAATATTATCAGGTCCAGAGGACTTATTTGTTTTTAAATTATTTATTTACATTTTTTTATTTCAGTTATTCAGGGATCATATAATACTAACATATACAATTCCTGAGTTATTAAAGTAAATGTATTATCCGTTATTTCTAATGATTCTATGTTCTAATCTATTATTCTTAAATGTTTTATTCATTTCATCATTAAAGTCTTTATTAATGCTTGGGCACTTTTCCTGGTTTTGAAAATGATGCTCTAACTGTTTCATATCTTGAAAAATTGCATCCTGAGTGGTTTCTCCTTATTAGGGTTTTATCTTTGAATCTTTGAGCAATTTCCAATAGTCTTGATTTTTATTTTGAAAGCTTGTTTCAGATCGAAAGACCTACAGATAGCTTTTACTGATTTCAAAATATTTTGATGTAAATTCTGTTTTCTGCTGATATTTTAACACGAGTCCGTAATACCTGTGATATTTATATATATCTCTTTGTGATTTATATATATATGTCTAGAATGTAATTGACCGGTATAGGCATATAATTAATATTGTGTGTCACATGTGTCCGTACAAATGTTGCACCTGTAGGACAGATGCCAATTAATAGTAAAAAGTGTTTAAATAAAAATAAAGTGAAATGAAATAAAATAAAATGCCCCCTCCGCATTCATCCCGCGGTTTTCTTTATATTACCTCCCTTTGATGGGTAACACTAAAGACCTGACAAAGACCTGACAAAGACCGGACAAAGACCTGACACGGACCTGAAATTTTATGGGTGTCCGTACATAATTTGCTGTAGTTTCTTTAATTGTTGATAGATTTTTTTGAATGAAAATTATCCAAAAACTAGGATAATCAAGCTTTATAATTAATGACTATTTATTCATTTTAAATTATTTTTTAATTAAAGAAAGCGGACCTGACCAAGAAATTTATAAAGACCTGTACTTGCGAGCCTAACGAGGACCTAAAAATTGTAGGGTGCCTATATTCAATTTCTTTTATTTTCTTGAATTCTTGATGGATTTTCTTTAAATAAAAATTTATAAAAACTAGAATAATTAAGGTTTATTATCCTTGATTATAAATTTAGCTAAATTTGAATTTTTATTGAGAAAAATGGGCCTGACAAATAATTTTATTAAGACCTGACGTCCCCGGCTTGACTTGAAAATTATTGGGTGCCCATATTCAATTTGTTGTATTTTCTTTTATTCTAGATGGATTTTTCTCAAATAAAAATTTTAAACATCGCACACTTAAATAGAATTTTTTTATTGTCGAAATATAGTTTTGTTTGTTTGTTGTTTTGTTTTGTTCTTGTTTTTTGTTTTGTTTTATGTTCTGCTTTTTTGTTTTTTTTTTTTTTGTTTGGACTAGCAGTTGAAGCCATAAAAACGTCGCTACCGGTCAACATTTTTTTGGGGTTTTTTTTGTTTGTTTTTATTTTGTTTTGTTTTGTTTTGTTTTAATGATTTAAAGCTGGTGATTATGATCTTACTTTCAAAATTAAATACATATAAACTACTAAACGGTAAATAAGATACAGGTATAACAAAAAACTCATTAATCATCTTTGGATGACTTTTATTGATAATTTTATAAATTACTGTCAACTTTCAAAAAAAAAATATAAATGATCTTTCCCTGCCCACTCAATTTTCATTTATTGCATAAATCTGTAAAAGATTGAACAATAAATTAAATAAAGACGCCCTGTGATTTCCAGCTACCCGTCAAAGTTGTGTGTTATTTTTTTTTAATTCTTTGTCGGGTTTTCATTTTCTTAATAAAAAAATCATTTTAGCTAAATTTGAAATCCATAATGATAAACTTTGATTACGTAATCTTTTTTAATTTATTTTTTTTCAAGTAAAATTCACCAAGAAAAAAAAATACAATAAAATAAATAATAATTTTCAGGTCTCGTTTGCTATGACAAGTCTTAAAATAAAATAAAATAATTTGTAGATTATCATAGTTTTTAATATTTTTATTTTAAAAAACCCATAAACGAAAATACAAGAAACTGAAGATTGACATCCTACATCTTTTAGGTCCTCGTTAGGATCGCCAGGTCTTTATAAATTTCTTGGTCAGGTCCGCTTTCTTTAATTAAAAAATAATTTAAAATGAATAAATAGTCATTAATTATAAAGCTTGATTATCCTAGTTTTTGGATTAATTTTATTTCAAAAAAATCTATCAACAATTAAAGAAACTACAGCAAATTATGTACGGACACCCATAAAATTTCAGGTCCGTGTCAGGTCTTTGTCAGGTCTTTAGTGTTACCCCCCTTTGATCGGAATAATATTTTGTTTATAAATTTTTCTTATTCAATATCCTTGTGCTAAAGTTACAGAATACATTTGTTTGTTATATCAAACTTAACAATTGTTGGTGTTTTTATTTACTTTAGAAAATTTATTTATAATAAATGGTGTTGATAAATATGAACTATATTCTGTGTTGCAATGCGTGCTTCGACCATACTTCCTCATCCAAATAGCATCCTTGTTTCATTGATGGCCAGTAAATAATGTCAATTTTTCAAGCTTTTTGTAACTGACATCTTTCATGAAGGACAAGCTAGGTTGTTATGGTAATACCTTATAATTTTCCTTAGTTACGTTGAAAGTATACCGTTTACAAATAACTTTTAATGGCAAAACACTGAGGGGGGAACACTTTGAAAAGTTTTTTCTTGCTTACGGAAGCCATGAAATCTAATATGATATTAATTTAATTTACAGTTCCCATGCTGTATGGATGCTCTGAAATTCTTGCAACCCAAATTACCAGCAAAATGAAAAATACAGTGTGAAATATCTATTCTAATTAAGCAAATGACAAAAGCAAAAGGTCATGGATCTGTCAAAGGGCTAAAGCAAAACATGAAGACAAGTAGACAAAAATAAAGATCATAAGAAAAAAGGTTCCTTTTGGCTATCTACCCTTGATAACAAGTTGGGGGGGGGGGGGTGTATAACAAATAAACATTCATGCTTACATACCTAAATGTTACAATTTGTATGTCTGTATACATTTGATTATAAAAAATATATTTAACATGAAATTATAGAGAGTGAGTGAAGTGTGTAAGATGAACACTTTCAATTTTGAGTAATTCATAACATGAAAGAAGAAGAAGGAAGAAAAAAAAACATATATATAAGTGATAACCCTGAAAGTGTTACATTATACACATATATAATTAATTTACAGTGAATCGTCCAGTATCTTTAATAAAGCGCTGTACATGAGTTAATATAGAACAATTTATTTCATAACTAACATCGTTATTTCCGTAAAGTAACATATCAAGAGTAACTGGAACATTTAAACGTGATATGTTTTCAGTTAATATATTTCTGAATGTTATAATTCTGCAGAACAATAAAAAATGCTCTACATTTTCAGTAGGTGCACCACAGCTACATGACCTATCTGTTATAATATTTGATCTATACAGATCATATTTGAAGGAACTACAATTATTTCTTAAACACGCATGCAAAACATTTGAATATCTATCACCAATCGAGAAATGTAGGGGAGGTTTTTCATGGACTCGATTTAGCAGTTTAAGTTTGAATTTGAAACTGTTTGTAGACATTGATTAACGTAATGACATATCTAATTCATTCCCAAGTTTAAGTACAGATTGAAAAAAAGATTGTTGATAAATGTTAAGTCTAGCTAGGGGCATATCACCAATGTATGTATACACATTATAGTTACATATAAAATGAGTCTTTCTTAAAATAAAGTTAGGGTTTAAATTATTGCTCCGAAAAAGCATAAGATATGAATGTAAACATGGTATTGGAAAAAAATTAACTAACTAGGACAGTTAGTTATGCTGCTAGAGGCAAGGGACAATGTCTGTCTACAAACCAGTATGACATGTATAAATGGGTATGCAAATTGCAAGATCACAATAACAAAATAAACTGAGACATTTTCTAGTTTTACGATATTGAAATATTGTGCCAACTGGTCTGTCAGACTTGTGCCTATAGCAGGAAAGTTAGCTAAAACAGGTGAATTTAGAGGGGATTAAAACGGTTTACATATGTCCATATATGAAAAATAGGGAGAGTGTACTGAATTAGATGACTCAACAGCTAAGGGCACAGAGAGATGCTGCTTGTCGACAAAATGATAGATCCATTTATTCCACCAGTTTGTGAGTTTCATGTGAGGAGGAGAAATGCAAGCTGGATAAATTACTATTAGTTGTTAGGAAACTAAAATTTGTCACAGATTTATAGACGTGTTTAACAATCTTAGAAATCTGCTAGAGAATTTCAATGTCTTCATTGGTCATAAGCCTGCCCGTATTAATTATTATTCCTCTCAACATATCTAGCTCACTTAAAATTTTTTTTTTTTTTAACCATGTTATTGAATTCATTACATATTGGCTGAATTTGGTAATTAAAAAGTCATTTGAAAAATATTACTTTGAAATAATCATTAGGTGAAAAGGCAATGGCTTTGCGTTAATATATTAAACAAAGATCAGGCATATCCTGAAAGTCAACATTATTTGAACTTTGGGAACGAAACTTGCACACATTCAAAAACAAAACATCAGCAAATATTAATGTCCTATTTCATAAAAAAAATTAACTTTAAATTGTCAACAGAAAATCTGCTTTCCTTTAAACAATGGTAGAAATTGGAACTTCTGAATGCATTCGCAGAAAAAATTTTGGACTCATGAAAATTTTGTGGGACTCGCCAGTTTCATAAGTGATGAGTCCAGGACTCAACAAGAAAAAAGTCCATGAGGAACCCTGCTGATCACTGTTAAGATTTTGAAAATTTGAACATGGCTGACTAATAATGTCAGACATGATATCCCTTTCTTCTCTCAGAACATGGCTTTTTAACAATGTCAGACATGATATCCCTTTCTTCTTTCAGAACATGGCTTACTAACAATATCAAACATGATATCCCTTTCTTCTCTCAGATCATGGCTTACTAACAATGTCAGACTTGATATCCCTTTCTTCTCTCAGATCATGGCTTACTAACAATGTCAGACATGATATCCCTTTCTTCTCTCAGATCATGGCTTACTAACAATGTCAGACATGATATCCCTTTCTCCTCTCAGAACATGGCTTACTAACAATGTCAGACTTGATATCCCTTTCTTCTCTCAGAACATGGCTTACTAACAATGTCAGACATGATATCCCTTTCTTCTCTCAGAACATGGCTTACTAACAATGTCAGACATGATATCCCTTTCTTCTCTCAGAACATGGCTTACTAACAATGTCAGACATGATATCCCATTCTTCTCTCAGAACATGGCTTACTAACAATGTCAGACATGATATCCCTTTCTCCTCTCAGAACATGGCTTACTAACAATGTTAGACATGATATTTCTTTCTTCTCTAAAGTAATAATGTGAAAGTAGAAAATATTTCTCATTATCAATTTTATTGGTATTACACCTACAAGTTCCCTTACATTATGGTCTATTTTCTATTGCTTCAAAACACCTTTAATGAATCTCTTTTAGTGAAATACTGCATCATAGTATGGTTTTAATAAATGTTCTAATTATTGGTATCCATGAATTACCTTCAATTAGCTTGTATAGATCTAAACATTTGATCAAGAAATGTCTCAATAAACACTACAGTTACAGAGGTTTCCCTAGACTAATTTAGCATGGTGCATGTGATGCTCCACCATGCCTCCATCTTCAAGCACCATGCTGCCCTCATCATAAATTTTACAATGTGCCCCCAGGAAGCCAAATCTAACTTTCAATTTTTAGTTAAATCTTATGTTTTTGAAACTGATTTGCATTTAATCATGTACCCCTGTTGTGTTGGCACAATTTTATGACATTTTTACACCATCACAGTAGGTGAGACAGTACTGTTCGTATAGGAGAGTAACCTAATCATGATACCTTCGTTTTTCAATATATACTTATATAAAAATTGTTTTGAAAGTGCTGTAGCAGCTGAGCTTGTTTTGACAATGTGCTCTGTTTGATTACTACCAATAAATAAGTGCTTTCCGCAGAAATTTGTGAAGGCATGGTAAATTTCGTATTTTGAGACCACTCAATGGTTAAAAAAGATAATATTGAGGGCACCCCACCTTGACATGAGGGCAGTATATTTATCAAAACCTGCAATAAACAGCCTTCATCCTACTGTGATGGTGTAAAAGTGTCATAAAATTGTGCCAACACAACAGGGGTACATGATTAAATGTAGATCAGTTTCAAAAAGATAAGATTAAACTAAAAATTGAAAGTTAGGTTTGGCTTCCTGGGGTCACATTGTGAAATTCGTGATGAGGGCAGCATGGTGCTTGAAGATGGAGGCATGGTGCAGCACCACATGCACCATGCTAAATTAGTCTAGTGAAAATTCTATAACTGTAGTGTTTATTGAGACATTTCTTGATCAAATGTTTAGATCTATACAGGCTAACTGAAGGTAATTCATGGATACCAATAATTAGAACATTTATTAAAAACATTTCATGATGCAGTATTTCACTCAAAGAGATTCATTATAGGTGTTTTGAAGCAAAAGAAAATAGACCATAATGTAGGGGAACTTGTTCTAATTCAGAAAATGCTGAGATTTCATATGCTTATTTAGCATAGCCTATGGTCTAAGCAGTAAAACCTGGAAAAAACTGAAATACAAATGCATAAATACAAATACCTGAACTAAGATTTATTTCCCTTTATTTCCTGTTCAGATGGCTTGTAATTCACACTGCATTTTATTTAATAAACCTGAATAAAAAAGTGTACTAGCTCAAACTTGAAAATCTTTCCCATGTGCAAAGTATAGTTACATTCTGTCATAACATGAAAGTAAATATTGACAAAAATATCTCCTTGTCGTAGCATAATTCATGCAGACTGCAGTTAACAATCCAAATATTTGATCAAAATCAGCACCTTTACAACAGGTCATTCAAAGTTTTTTAAATGTTAATGTTGAACATTCTAATATAAATTTAGACAAAGCCATGAAGAAATTCTTTTATAAGGTGCAAAGAAATTAAATTGTGGAATAAATACATTCATAAAGGGAATTATAATTAAAGACTACAAAAATTGTACATTTATAATATGGACCTGTTAAGTCAGCAAACAAAGGGCAGGAAATCAAATATTTACAATAGGATTATCTCCCTTTTCAAAAAATTGTGCTGATAATGATAATATTGACGATTTTGCAACCTGTTGATGATAAAATGGCAGATTGTTGAAATTTTCCCACTTTTCAGGTAATGATACAAAATCAAAAGTTTGTGATCATTTCATAACAAGATTTTCATTTTCCCCAATGAAAATTTGAAACCGGAACTAAGACAAGTCAGAAATGATAGGGCAACTTCAACTTTGCTTTTGGGGTTTCATAAAAACTTTGCAAAGTGAATTTTCCAGCCACTTTGTCCAGTTTGGTGAGTTTTCATTTACATTAATTTTATATTTATAAGACAACCATGTGTAGATAAATCATGTGCATAAAAAACAATAGCTTTAGACCATAAGATGAAAATATTTAGATTAGTTAGTTATTTAGATGTCTACTTAGATATAAATGACCTAATTTTCAATTTATTATATTTCATTGCTTATTTTAAAAACATTTTCAGATTTCTGCACAATTAAAGGGCCATGCCACCAGTTATTGTCTCTCCTGATCTGGATATATCTTCCTACCAGAATGACTTTGGACAAATTGAAATAGATTTCCTGTTACCAAATGGAATTTGTGTTCCATTAGTAGTTGATATAGATCGACCTCTTGAACACATAAAACAGGTGAAATTAAACATGATTATTTTCTTGTTAAGAACATGCATGTGAAGTTTTTAGGCCATCATGACTCATATCAAACTAATTGTGTCATTTTCTTTAATAGTACATAATTACAATATTTAGAATGGCCGAGTTGTCTAGGTAGTTCATCATGTCTACTAATTAATAATGATCACTAGCCTGTAAACACTGAGGTTGTGAATTCGAATGTCACCTGTGGTGGAGTGTGTTCGACTCCGATCTTAATTGACAAGGATTGCCAATTTTCCTACTGAAGGTTGGTGGTTCTCTCCGGGTACCCCGGCTTTCTCCACCAATAACAACTGGCTGCCCCAAAATAGCCAAATGTGCTGAAAACGATGTAAAACCCCAACTAAACAAACATGCAATATTTACAGCAATTAAGTTGATTAAAATGTTCTAAAGATTATATTTGTTTTCTCTCTCTTATTGTGATGTTAAAAAAATTAACGTTTTTTTTTCAGAATTTATGGAAACAAGCTGCAAATTATCCATTGTTTCATGAACTGAAAACATATGACAAATATGGCTTTGTTTACATCAGCAGTGAAGGACAAAAGGTAATTCAAAATGCAAATAAATATATTTTGATTATCTGAGAAAAGATTGTAGATAATCCTGCCACTTCCTCCAATATGATTTCCAGTTTCACTATGACATTACAATCTCTCTGCAGGCCAGACTGTCATAAAGAAGAAGTTATTTGGTTTATATACAAAAAGTTTTCTATAATTTTTAAACAAAAAAAGAGGAAATTGCTGCATATACAGAATGATGTAGATAGTGAGGGGGTGGCAAGAAGTAAATGTATATGTGGCCTTATAATTCCTCTTCCCATTAAAGTCACAAGGTCAATGAAATTCATATGCCATGAGAATCATAGCTTATATTTCCCTACTCCTATATCTAATCCCTGCAGAGTTCAATGGCGGACGAAAACAAAGTTATCACTGATGACACAATGTTTTGACCTGAAGTTCTTAGAACTTGAAAACATAAAAAAGCCAATAGTTTTCAGCAGAAAATCCTGTGTTAAGAATACGATAAACTTAAAATAGAATATGATAAACATAAAATTGGGTTCTCTGCAGTTAGATATTATAAAGTACATGTATCACCAACATGTCATAATATGAAGCCTTTTGGCTTATTAACTAAACTCACTCACCGAAAAATGCCAAGTATATTGATTCACACCTGATATTTTATATGTATTATATCCATCTGCAGCAAACCTGTTAATAAGCCTAAATTTGTTGTAGGAGGATGTTACAGATGAGAGTATGGGTATTTCAGATATCCGTCTCGCAGCATCATTTCTTAAAGTTATAGACAAACCTTCCGATGACAAACGTAAAACTCTTGATAGACAAATCAACAGTTTAATTGGTATGAAAGGTATGTGAAACAAAAGCTGTATTTCAGCCCATTGTAAAAAATTCTTTATTCTGTTCCATTTTGATTATGTCATTGTTTTATGTGCGTGCGCCTAATTTGTGGGGGGCCTTAGGAGTGATGGCGGTTTAAGAATAAACCAACAAATTAAGGACAGTGAAATAGATGTTTATTTATTTTCTGCACTTTGAGAAGGAACAAAGACAAGCTTGCAATGTTTAAACATAGACTGTCATAGATTAAATACCTAACTTTGAAGTGTTATGCTATAAAATTCAAGCTCAGTGTGTTAGTCTTGTACAAGATTGGATTAATTTCATCTTAAGGCACCACCTCGGTTGTCTCGTGGTAGCGTGCTTGCCCTGAGTGCGGAAGGTCGCGGGTTCGATCCCTGGCCGGGTCAAACCAAAGACATTAAAATTGGTATTTGCTGCTTCTTCACCAAGCGCGCGGCATCTAAGAGTAAGAGCAAAGACTGGTCTGTTCTGAGTCAGTATAATGTGTCAGAGTGAGGTGATATGTCTTCCTGCGGACAGTTACCTTGTGAGCTAGCACATTAAAAATCCGACAGCGTGTCGGTCTAGTACAAAGCAAGGATCATATTCATTATCATATCAACATGTTCTCATCCTGATATGCACCTGGTTGCCGTTGGACATTAAACAATAATTCATCAATCCATCATCTTAAGGCCAAAATGAAATATATGTGGGTTATCGGTTACATGCCCAAAATAACATAGGGTAGGTAAGTAGGAAAAACATTTTATTTTGAAAAATTATTTTCTTGTCTTTCCGAAAAATGGTAAATGGTCAAACTGGAAATTACTTACTTACACATACTGCATTTAAAACTTCCACTGAAGTCAAACTTTTAAAAATGCGATTCAAAGGCGAATCTAAATAAAAAACCTTTTCAAGAAATTCCAGAATTTTTTTTTCCTGATCCAACGTCATTAAAATGTTTGAGATCGCGGCCGAAAATGAGGTTGGTCAGGTAACTGGAAACATGCATATGTTTCATTTTGGCCTAATTTGCTCTTAGTTTGATGTATCTGACGGAAATGGAAGATAACCTTTTTATTCGTATGATGCCATTTAAGAAATCATCATGCAGTGTGGAAACATGCAGTTTGTTTAAGTCTGTACAACAGTCTATTTGTTATACTCTCTGATTAAATTCCATTTTAGGGTAGTTTACCCATCAACCTACACACAGTAAATATTTTTCTGTCCTTTTAAATAAAAGACATCTGTCCATTTATGCTTTATTTAGAAACTTTTTACACAGTTGAGCTGTAGAAATAATTTTGGGGCAGAAATAAAACTCAGATATATTAATGAAAGAAAATTTTGTCATGTAAGGCCACATCAGATTGATCTTTAGTTCTTTGGATTTTGCCACCCCGATTTTTGGACTATGTAAATTTTAAGGAAATTTTTTTGCTGCTTCATTTTGCAAAAATGCTGAAAATTTGCCCCACATTTTTCATCCTTAAAGGAATTTAAAATAAAAATTGTTCACCCGCTCCTAAAATGTTGTAAAAATTGGGATTTTTCCCATTGTTTGCAATGTTTTATTTTTAAAAATGTGTGCCACACATAAATGTGATCTGCAGCCGAAAAAAATTAATTTGGTGTGGCCTAAATAATTGACAAATTACTATGAAGTGATGAATACAAAGGAACTTTAGCACTCAAACTTGAATTGTTTAACATGCACTAACCTTCAGGTCCATGAATTACTGCTCTTACATGTATAAATAAAATTACTACAACTTGGACTCTCTATGTTTTCACGTTTTGGGTTTAGCTGGCCAAAATGTAAGATCCAATAAATTTTAATTTAAGAAATCATCTGTTAATTTTTTTAACTTTGTTACTTACGTGCAAAAACATTTTCAGATTTTAATCAAGACTGTGCATGAATTTGCATATGACTGCCAATTTTGTTGTTTACAGGATCTAACTATATACAGGCTCAGCATTCAGCAAGTAAAGCAGAGATTTCAGAGTTCAGACAGAAAATGACTAACTACTGTAACAATGATATCCTGAAGGCTGCCAATCAAGATTCATCTGTAAGTTAGGATGCCTGTTGTCATCATATGTGTGATATTTCACACTTATGGGCCTGGACTTGCCCTTTTTATGCCCCGCCTGTAAGGCAGGATGGGCATATATTTCTTCGGTCTGTGCGACCGTCTGTTCGACTGTATTTAAGGTTTAAGATAGTTTTCATGAAGGAGTTATGATCATGATGGTATCATCATGAAACTTTGTACTGAATAGCTTTGTACTGAATAGCTGTGACCTTGAGGTTATGGGTCATCGACTTTGAATTTCTTTATGGAATTTCAATATTAGAATCAAGCTTCAGGTTCAGCATTTTCAGGTTGAAGGTAGTTTTTCATGAAGTAATGAGAGATAGTATTTCATCTGCTCTATCGTTAGGGACTTCAAAGTCAACAATATACAAATGTAATTCTATTTACTAAATTCTTACATCATTAGTGGGGCATGTAGTATCCATTGGACACATATATACTTGTTTGTTTCAAAAATTGCTTAAATTTTATGTAAAGTTAATTAATGAAATCTCTATTCCTAAAATTCCTGATATTCTTCAAAGTTTTATTTTTTTTAATTTTGTTGAAAAGCATACCTTTGACTATTTTAATTTGCATGGTCTATGTATCAAGATTGTTGTATAAATTAAAATTATTTAACCATGTATTATTACATTTTTTACTTTTAGATTCATATAGAAACAGTGTGTTTCAAACTAGTCCTGTTTTGTAATATTGCACAGTGCCAAATTGTAAATTATAATGTATATTTAGAAAGAGGTGATTTTCAATTAAGAACATGAAGAAGATACATGCAGTTGTGTGAATTAATGCTCATTTAAGTGAAATGTAATAAAACAAACATATAGTTTCATTGAGTGGCTACTGCTCATTATCACATACCCCAGTATCTCCCTGTTCTATGCCTGTGTTTGCATCGCTGATATGACTTCAGTGGATAAACAGTTATAAAGCACAGCAGGCTGAAATGGGACTAATTATGAAACAGGAAAACTGTATCAGCCCTCATATTGCGTTCCATATTTGTACTCTTTTTTATTTGAAATGGGCCTGCAATTTATTAAAATCTAACAGATTTCAACATTCAGTATTTTTGGAATCCTGAAACAATGTCTGATTACATGAAATCATGTTTTATAAGCATTGGTGGAAGGTTGGGAAAAAATCAACATACATGTAGCTATTGAATTATTGTAATGCTAAACAGCTTCTAATAACACAACTAAATGTACCTAAATTTCATGTTGACCTTTTCTAGTTTCTTTCAAATTTCAAGATTTGAAATATGTGATTGACAAATAATTACATGTCATTTTGCACACTGTTTGTTGTATCATCCCTCAATCCATATTGGACCTCTGTCAGATAAGGATGTTTCTGCATGAAACATGGGGTGATATGGAAAATGACATGTAATGATTGAGAAATAATTTACAGCAGCTTCAAAATATCCTGATTTTACCAGGGGTAGGCCCTTTGTGCCAAATATTTTGCCACGGGTGATGGATAGTGCTAAAATATTGGCATTAAGGGCCTACTTGTTGTAAAATCGTGATAATTTCAAGGCGCCATGAATTATTTCTATTGTAATAGGACAGTTTCTACGACGTTTTAAAATGCCACAACATACATGTAGGTATTCAGACAAAAGAAGCCATTACACAACGCATGTTATACTATTCTTGTTTGAAACTTAACTATGATGTTGTCAAACACGCTGTATGACGTCTGTGACATTGGAATAAAATTATCCATATTTTACCACAGATGTAGACTGAAAGCATTTGAAGCAGGTATTAGAATCTATAACTACAGTCCATACCAACGGAAACTTACAATTCTCACGATCCGCCACAAAAACAATTTTTTTTTCAGTAGAATTGACCCGTGATTAAAACTGTCCTAATTCCTTCGATCCATCAAAAATCGAGACGCGGGATGGCCGGCTATCGCGATAATGTCGCGATGTCAGACTCTTGAGGTCACAAGGTACTGTGGGGTGTGTATTACCAACATCAGATTAAAGTTCAAAATACGATGAAATTCAACATTAATTAGCTGTACGTGATTTTTGAATTTGTAGAATTAATAATTCCCATGTGAAATTAAAAAATATTTAATGCCGTTCTTTGGACTATTTTTTATATCAAAGGCGACTTTCATATAAAGTCTTGTGCAATAATTAAACAGTGTGATTATGTATACATTATTGTTATAAAAACATCTTAAAGCTGACAACGTGAGTATTTTCGGCAATGGAGATGAAAGACATGTCATGTTGATGTGGCTTGTCTCTATTATATGCTTGAGTGTCACAGGTGTTCACACAATCAGGTCCTTAATTGACAGGTAATTGAAAACAAAACATTTTTAAATATTATCTGAAAGTATATATGAAGGGCATTTTATTCTTTCAAATATAAGAATCTGCGGTTGCTTGTTGAGAATACATGTATATGAAATATATGTATGTTTATTACGTTTGCAGTATTTATTAGTGTGTTTTAGATACACCTGTATTTTCACCAGTAATTACCATCTACACATTTTATAGGTATGGTTTGTATTTTAAAATCATTGTTCACATGCATGTACAATATTTTTTTACTAACTGGTATTACATGTATCTTCGTAAGGATGGTACAATGTACCTGCTGCACACTTTGCACATGCATATTTACTTTCCAATATTTCCATTTGAGAATAAATGTGTCATTTCAGAGACTGTTCATACATAACTGTATCCCCAGAATCAGTTTCTGGTATTTCAATACATGTCATTTGATTGGTCAAATTCTTTTCGTCTATCATATCATAGACTAAATTTTCCACTCTACTATGATGTCATTAAAGGGAATCCCAGCGTTTTAGGTGACAATACAACAGTTGGAATTAAATTTTAAGGATTGACGGTAATTTTGTTTTTAGTCTATTCGAAATAAACTCAATGCACATGGTGCACACTTTCAAATAACCTACTACACATGTTATTTAGTGTGCACAACATGATTGAGGTTATTTCTTCATAGACTGAAAAAAATGACAGTCAATTCTTAAGTAAAGGTAAAAAATCAAATAGTTTTCAAATAATTTCATTAAATATTTTTTTATGAATTTGCATCAATTGCATCGTCCTCCTTACAGAAATGTTTTGTATGGCAAATTTTTAAAACGTATCTTGTTAACTCTAATGGATCGATCTTTTCAACGACTTTTGTCCTAATTATCATCAGGGCAAGAAACTTTTAATAATAAGACCGAACAAAAGTCAAATGAAATTGATTAATGTCTACTTAAACAGTTTGCATAAAAAAGTTTTGAATTTCTACCATCTGTATTTAGCTAACACAATCTTGCATCCCATTTAAGATTCCCAAATAAATATTCCTTAATGTATTCAGTCTCCCATTTTTGCCCTTTGCTTTTCAGAAATGCATCATAGAACATTTAGGAGCCTTTATTTCTATTTCAAATTCCATCCTACTTGTCCATTAAAAAAATAGAGGATTTGAAAATTCGATACGTCAAAGACATTTCTCTAAACCAAGTTGTTCGAAAGTAATGAAAATTAAGGAATAATGTTTTAGTAGAAACTAAAAGTCTTGATAAAATTTCGTTAGATCTTATTTTCAAAGATATATCTTTTTAAAAATTATACTTTTCTGTATAATACGTAATTACAACGTTCGCATTTGTTATCGCGGTATCACGATGACCCTTCATCACGGGCTTCGCAAAAAAGATTTACTTTCGTCACGACAGCAGGGGAAATGTAAATTTTGTGAGATACGGTCTGTATTAACAACCAGCAGTCATACTAACCAAAAAAAATTACTTTGTCATTGCAGGGCTGGGCAAACTTTGAGCACAAACATCCTGTAAGGCTGAGAAGTAAAATGGAACTACCACCAGATATAGAAAATATGGTCATCAGTGATATAGTACTCACTGTCATAGTGGAAGAATCATTGGTATGAAGATTGTGATTAGTTGAAATTACTATTATATCTGTGTATGAGGATTTTGATTGGTTAAAATTACTATTATTTCTGTTTATGAAGATTCTGATTGGTTAAAATTACTATTATTTCTGTGAAAACTGTGGAATAGATATACTGTTTATATTTCCTTTTTAGCTCACTTGGCCAGAGGCCAGTGTGAACTATTGCCATCACTTTGGATTGGTTGTATGTGAATTTACAAATTTTGGTCTTCTTGAGAACTGGGGGGCCTCTGTGGCCTAGTGGTCTAGGTAGTTCGTCATGATTACTAATGATCACTAGCCTGTCAACACTGAGGTTGTGAGTTCGAATCTCACCTGTGGCGGGGTGTGTTCGACTCCCACCTTAATTGACAAGGATTGCCTATTTTCCTACTGAAGGTCGGTGGTTCTCTCTGGGTACTCCGGCCTCCTCCACCAATAAAAAATGGCTGCCGCGAAATAGCCAAATGTGCTGAAAACGGCATTAAACCCCAACTAAAACAAAAAACCAAAACAATCTTGAGAACTGCTGAGCAGACTGAAACCAAACTTGACAGAGATGTTCCCATGTATTGTTACTTTGGTGCTCTTTGATGAAGAGCCTGTTCCAGTTGATATAAAATATGAAAGCCTTCTTATGAAATTTATGATGGCTGAATTATGAAATAACGGCTTACCTTATTTAATGTAAACTTTACAAATATGTTGCTATAGAGGCCATTAACAAATGTTGTTACTTTAGTGCCAACCATACATGTAAATCCAAGATGACATTTAGAATTGGTTAACATTGTAATATAAAATTTTTTTTAAGAAAAAAAATTGAATAGATTTCTATCTAAATTGATATGAGGATACAAATAATTCTTGTTCCTTTGGTGATGTTCCACAGAGCTTGCTGTCATGCCCACAAATTGGCTTTGGTGATCGTTTAAAAGTTGGTTTGATCCAAGTTTGTCTTATCTGAAACTACTTGACTCATTGGTTTAAAAGTTATCTTGAATGATCACTGCAAGGCATTACCCAAGTATTGTTATCCTTTTACTGATTGGGAATCAGACTTTATGGTAAATATAATTAAAATTGTTAGATTGATACCAAACTTGGTGGAAGTGATATAAAATACATGTATAAGGACCAGAAGATTTTTTTTCTTACCTTTATGATGTTCTGCTAACAAAAATAGAAGTTTGCAAATTTCCTGACTTTTGATTTTTCAGAGATCATACAAACTGAAAATAAACAAACATGCCTCACCTGATGACCTGGTTCAGAGATGTTTGGAGAAATGGGCTAATCAAACAGGGGATCAGATGAAGAGTATTAATGACTATATCCTACAAGTAATTGGCATGAATGATTTTGTGTATGGAAGTAACCCACTAGTCATGTTTAAGGTAATATATATAAAAATCATCAAAAGAATACCGGAGCGACAAAACAGTGGGAATAGTACGTAAGATGAAAATCCAATGGCAAAACAAACTTATGAAAATACATAACAAACAAACGCCTCAATGATCATGTGAAACTAAAAGAATAAAAAACACATATTTATAAACTAAGTAGAAGCAGAACACGGAATACAGAAACTAAAGCACTGGCAATGTGAATTCCCACTAAAATCCAGAAATGACATCATATGTTCCGGTAAGCATGTCTGGGTCCGTTAATGTCACCTGTCACATTTCCAGTATTAAATGAAGGTGTGTGGGGCTTAAAGATATTGTCTGTTTTGTCTTTTCTTACTCCTTTAGGTTTGTTGATTTTTATGCCAAGACTACGATAGTAGAGGGGCATTATTTTTTTCCGTCCGTCTGTTTGTACGTCGGTACATCCCAAATCAGGTTAAGGTGTTTGATGAAGGTAGTTTAGGGTGAAGTTGTAGGCAAAAAACTTAATACACATGTTCCTTACAATGTGGTTTTTCTAATTTTGCATGCCAAATTAGGGTTTTGACCCCATTTTGATGGTTCACTGAACATCGAAACATTCTTAGGTTAAAGTTTTTGGTGAAGTTGTAGTCATTTAGCATAGAGAATGATAGTACAGCGGGGCATCATGTCTCTATGGACACATATTCTTGTTTGTTTAAGTCTCCTCAAATTATCCATAATACAATTATGTGTTCATTTCAGTACTGAAGTCATCTTAATTACAAGTAGTAAATTTCTATTCTTTAATCAGCATGAATAAAATGTCATTAGTTACTTCTCAAAATCAAAGTCTTCACGTTAAACTTTTGAAACCACAAGCCAACCCCAGTTATGAATGCCACTATTTTAGGAGTCGAAACTAAAATCTACTGGACCAAAAAAAAATCAAAGATTATTCAACAAAAATCAAATAAAATTTGCTTTCAGTTCCATTTTTTACATGACACAAAATAAGTCAAAATTAATACCCCGGGGGAACCAGTATTTAATGGAAGTTACAAATGAAGTCATTTTAAAGAAACTTGTATTGATATAACAGTTAAGTTCAATGTATGATGACTGCTGATTCAGACTAGTATGGCATAAATCAGTAAATATATCTCATTAAAAATGTTATTGATTTACTTAATTTTTAGAAATCCAGCTGAATCAATTACTGTCTGGACACCTCAGTTCGTAAAATGGATTTTTCAGAATTTGAATATCTTAATCAATGTGAATTGTCTAGATACTCGGATGAAAGATGCAATGAGGTGGATGGTAACTGAAACAATTGAACTTATCTGATTTTGTTCAACCATATCTTTGAAAGAAACAAAAAACTTCCGCCCATGGAATTTTCAATGTAAAAGGGAGAAAACTCTTCCTATGAGATTTCATAAAATTAAGTATAACCCTGTGATTCCTCAAATATGCACAAAGTGCATTAAAAATATTTAAAGTAAGAGTTTTACACATTTTAGGATAGGTCTGAGTTCAAATTATTATTTTTTTTAAATTTTCAAGTGCTTTAATTTTTCGTTTGGAAATTCCCCATTCAGAATCATTTGTGAGTTATAAAAACATACTCTTTATAAACAACTTCACAATTTTTATGTTTTCTTGGACAACTCAATAAGGTTAATTAACCAACAAAGATTTTCTAATAATTCTAACATTTAGACTTTCAAAATGCTAAAAATCCATTTTATGAACTGAGGTGTCCAGACAGTAATCTGAGGACAACCATATGATTTTGATAGACATGCTTGAAATCCCCATCGAAAAGTCAAAATGTCAATAGACACTATCAAATCTTATGACAAATCGCAACCTCAATTTCTCCTTGTAAAAATCGCACAGGTGACTGAAAATGAACAATCGGAAGTGCTCAATACTTACTGATCCCATTTTGCAACCAGTCCCAATTTGATGGTAACCTAATACCCAAAAGTTGAGATCAGCAGAAATTATTTTACAAGCCTGTCTGACTTCTTTATTACAAGATTTTACAAGTGCGTGGCTGATTTTACAAGCCTGGACCATCGGGCTTGTGGTTAACTTCAAAGACTGAAATCATATGGTGATGTATGTAATAATATTTAATTTCTCTTGAATTATTGATTATTAGAAGTTCACAGTGATAAATCCACACAATAATTTTAGAATGAAATAAAAATATATTATTTAAAACAAATGAACAGCACTTTTTGGCCAGGTTGCATGTAATGTTTGTAGTGAATGATGGACAGACAGACTGGTGGATATTGAAAATAGGGTACCATGTTTAAATAATTAGTGCTATTTCTCTATAAGGCCATGACTGATGAGGTAACAAAATTTTCTCCCAAAATCATTGCATAAATATATAATATTTCATGCCCTCATGAATCCTTTCTTAAAGAAATCTATCATTATGATTACAATTTCTTTTACAGTATATTTATCAATGTGTAGTGAAAAACACAGCACCAGAATTCTGGCTGAAAAATAAAAGTACAGTAGTACGTAAGTATTTGTTAATATACATATACAGTTTCATTTACCACTTTTTGATTCTGAATATTTTTCTGAAGACTTTTTCAGACCACCTTTAACATTTGCCCAATTACATTAAAACTTGGTTGTGTCAAAGTTCAGGGATGTAAATAAATTTTTACTTACCAGCACATCAACTTATTTGTAGGAATGAGTCATGGCACTTGACCTCCATTTTTAAATTTGATTATTTATACAATATTCTATTCTTTTTTTTTTTATATATCTGATAAAAATGTGAAAAGACAATGAATTTACATCACTGTCAATAATTTTTGTAAACAACAATTGTTACAATTAAGATTGTTCACTTTAGCCTGTCAGTCCAAAGGGATGTAATGAGTTATTAGGGCCCCGCATCCGAGATGCAGGACCCTTTAGTTTTCACTGTGTCTGTCTGTTCGTCAACAATAGTCATAAGCGCTCTCAATTCTACATTTCTCAATGGATTTCAATAAATATATATGGAAGGTTTATATGGGCAATACTTTGATCAAGTTTGAAAAGGAGTGCTATCGAATAATGTTTGTGGGAGTTGCAGCCCTTGACTTAGTTTTTTGCTATCAACTTCTTGTTAGGGCTCTCAATTCTACATTTCTCAACGGATTTCAACTAAATTTATATGGAAGGTGTATATGGGCAATACTTCAATCAAGTTAGAAAAGGAGTGCTATAGGATAATTTTTGTTGGAGTTACTGCCCTTGACTAAGTTTTTCCCTATCAACTTCTTGTTAGCGCTCTCAATTCTACATTTCTCAACGGATTTCATCCAAATTTATATGGAAGGTGTATATGAGAAATACCTTGACCATGTTCATAAACGAAGGGCTATCAGATAATTTTTGTGGGAATTACTGCACTTAACATAGTTTTTCCCTATCAACTTCTTGTTAGCGGTCTCAGTTCTACAGTCATTTCTCAACGGACTTTAACCAACTTAAAGATGATCGCTGGTCTAATAGGAAATAAATAGTATTTGAAGTAGGTGTTTTAGTTTGAGAGAACATATGAATAGTAAACAAATAAGCAAGAAAAAAATATAGGTTCATGTGCTCATTTTAGAGCTATAAGGCCTTGAATCTAGATTCTACATTTTTTTATCCATTTAACCAAGCTTATATGGAAGTTGTATATTGACAATACTCTATCAGTCGCTTGAAATATTTTTCTGTTCTCTACAACAATATATATGCAGCAGGGCCCTTTGTGATGAACACATCACAGTATTCTAGTTTTCACTGGTTTTTCATAGATAAGGGAGATAAGAAATGTTTTTTGTCAGACCAAAGTGACTTATAAATTGTCTAATATGAAATTTTTGCTCAAATATTTTTTTTCAGTATTCCTCCATAAAAATGTGATATCTAGTGATTTCTTTTATTTCAGAGTTAAACTGAATGCAATGGTGAATTTTTTACTACTCTTAGTGATAAAATTATACATTTCAAAAAATTTATGATACATAATTATGTTGATAAAAGAAGAAGCCTTACAAAAACTTCTTAATATTTTAGACCAAATAGAAACAGGGCAAATACCAAAGAGGTTGTCCCTACAGGAAGGAGGAAGATCACTGACTGGTAAATCAGAAAAAAGAAGTGGCTGTAGTGTATGGGAGATACATAATAATTTTCTTGTGACTTTACATACAGCTTGTAATGTCCAAGTGGCAGAAAATTATAAGTCAGTGGTGAGTAACTTCAGTATTATGAGATAGGTTTACAAATTACTAAAATCAAAACATAAACAGTTATTTTTAACCAGTGACAAATAAATTTTGTTTTGCACACGCTCTAATATTAAGTTACTGCTAGTCCCACACACTTTGGCAAATGATTTTTATCGCAAAACTAGATAATTTATATAATTTTCTAATTACCTTCTCAGTTTTATAGATATAATGTAAGCAAAGAAGAACTCGGTCTCAGATCGTAGCAAGAACATTGCCAAATGGTAGATGTTATGAATGAATAGATGACGTCATAAATGAAATACGTCATGAAAACTCGAAAAGTCATTCACATTTATATCTCACGCTAAATCTCCCATGGAATTAAACTGAAAAACAAGAAGTTAAAGGAAGTGCTTATGGCAATGATGGCAAAAGAGGTTTATCTAATGTAAACCACTGTGTGTAGTTTGGGCAAAGACCTGGGTAATTTTTCAGAAAACTTTCGAAATGCTATATACTTAAATTATTTTCATAGAGGCTGCATACAAACAATGAAATTGGCTTCACCTGAAGAAAGAGATATCTACGCTTTAAACTTTTGGTTCAATTTGTTTTCGATCAAAAAGAAATAGAATTTGTGTTCATGATCTTATGGTCTGGATATCTTAATTTATCCTGCAACTAGCCTAGTAGACAAATAGAGAATGCCAAATATTTTTTTCGGTATTCGTCTAGTAATTTGTATTTTGTTCTGTTTCACAATGTTTATGATGTCTGTTATCCCCAAATTATGCGCAAAATATAGCCTTCTGAAAATAGGCTGGAAATGTGCCATTTTCCTGAATTTTCTCGATGATAGATAACAATTTATAATTGCAGGACAAAAACAATATGAATTATGTACATTATCAGAAAATATGCAATTTGTTTGTACTTGCCTCAAAACAGGTGTGAAATGCTCTAAACCTTGCATTCCTTCCTGTTTCTAAGGCTTGTACAAATAAATTGTATATTTTCCAACAATGTACATACATGTATATTGTATAAATATTTTGAGAGTGGGTGGATATCATTATCAAAATAGTACGGTTAAAGTATATTTGTTAGGATTAATTTGTAAGAATTTGTAGAAAAGAGAAAAATACATTTACAACAATTTTTGGCCGGGGTTGCACAGAGTGCAAATCCGGGTTATAGTATGGTGAATGTCGGGCGGGCGGCGGGCGGGTGGGGAAAATGGGTACCAATTTTGCGCAATCAACTACTCCTACAGTTTTCACCCACATCCTTGAAACTTCATAGTATGTTTCTATATATATTGAAGATGTGCACCTCACTTTATGGAATTATTTCAGGAATTATTTCCCATTTTTCCAAACTTTGGAACTTAGTCGTTATTTATTGACATCTTCAATAGAGGGTTCCTATTTTGCGAAATCAACTCCTCCTACAGTTTTTCACCCGCATCATTGAAACTTCGTAGAATGTTTTAATACATATTGAAGATGTGCACCTCACTTTATGGAATTATTTCAGGAATTATTTCCCATTTTTCCAAACATTGGTACTTAGTCGTTTTTTTTTATTGACATCTTCAATAGAGGGTACCTATTTTGCGAAATCAACTCCTCCTACAGTTTTTCATCCGCATCATTGAAACTTCGCAGAATGTTTTAATACATATTGAAGATGTGCACCTCACTTAATGGAATTATTTCAGGAATTATTTCCCATTTTTCCAAACACATGTTTATCAACATGTAATCAAATCAAATATTGCTTACTTCACCTATTTCTAATTAAATTGATGACTGCCTCTGTGCTCGTACACCAACATACAATGTGTCTGATTTTGTCTATATAAATATTCATGACTGCCAATGTGCAATATGATCTTGTAATCACCTTTGTCACCACTACAGTAAACACCCAGTAAAGCAACCCGCCCATTTGTGTCTTTGACCCATTTTTTATAGGTACATGTATTGCTTAATTTGACATCTGTTTTCAAACGATACAGCTAGCTAGTAAACATTCCAAGTAACACTTCCCCTTGTATCAGTAAAAGGACTCAAAACCATGACAGTTATAATGATAGTAAATATTTATATAGGTGAAATTGTGTGTTGGAGTGTTTCATGGACCAGAACCTTTATGTAGTGTAGTCGATACAAAAGAAGTCCAAGTGTCTCAAGATGGATTATGCAGTTTTAATGATATAGTGAACTTTGATATTAAAGCACAGGACCTGCCTAGAATGAGTAGATTATGTTTTGGCCTCCATACTAAAAAAGGAAAGGTAAATACTCACTTATTTATATTTCAGTGATTTTGCAGTTTGATCTTAAAATTTGTTTTCGTGGATCTCAGTTTTCCTGGTTTAATAGACATTTTTTTCTTTTATATGGCAGAACAGATATGGTGGATTAATTCTTGACACAAAATGTTTAAATACGTGTATAAAAAATTGACAAAGTTTAAGCAAATTAAAAACAGTATATAGTAAAGTTCAAGATTCTGTAATTTTTCAGCAATGATACCTATACGAGAGAAAATATACATTTTTTTAAAACAAGTTAATTTTGAGGTTCCATGCCCACTTATTGATAACAATTGGTAATGGTTAAATTTTTGCTAAATTCTGAGTAATTTCAAAATTTGGGGAATGTGATTCGATGAAATATTTCATGTTTGATGCGTGTGTATTGCCCCATTTGGATACATACAATTATTGATGAAAAATTTATTACATTACCGGCATATTGGCTATGAAAGGGATTGAAAATGAGTTCAGAGCAGTACTCGTATGTAATTAACTAGAAATAGAATCACATGGTGTTTTTTTCTTAATGAACTTACGCTAGACATTCTAATATTATTTATAAATTACAGTCCAGAATAGCAACTAGTTAACATCTTTCATGGAAAAAATAAAATTTATTAAATAATTTTTTTTTAGAAAAATACAATAATTCTCGTCGTATATTTATATAAACGGTCAAACTTGTTAACTAGAAATAAATAATCTAAGGAAAAAATTTTACAGCCAATCTCTTTCTTGAATTGTTTAAATAAACAGAATGATGAGAATATTTAACCTTAACAATTGATATGAATAAGAGAGATAAGCAGGTGTGTATATGACAACTAAATATTAGTACCAATCAAAAGTCATAGATCTATGATAAATGAAAGTTACAGCGCAAGGTTGTGAAACAAAAATTGTGGTTTACAATTTTTTAAGTCTCAGTTGTTTGAAATACATAGGGTATTCAAATAAATTAAGAAGATGTTTTCATTATTTCCAAAAATCAGCAGGATTAAGATTGTAATAATTAAGCGAGGTGTGGTAATATTTGATAGTAACATTCTGTTGACACAGCTATAGTATTTGCATCATTGTCCATTGTGGAAGGTCTTACAAAATAAGTAGGAATAATGGTTTACAAATGTTTTTCTTTAATTTAGGAACAGTTACTGATAGCTTGGGCTAATATTCCTATTTTTGACTACAAGTCATTTCTACAAAAAGGAAAAATTAAGTTACCTCTTTGGCCTAGATCTGAAAATCTACAGCAGGAAGAGTCAAGTTGTTATCCTATGGGTGAGTTTGATAATTAAAAAGCAAAGAATTAAATAGAGATTCTACAACAATGACCAGTTGATTATGAAATTTATCAACTTGAGATAATTTTTGTGTATCGCCTGCGGAACGCATGGTCGATACATAGGGATCACTATCTGTCGTCTTGCGTCGTCTAGCGCCGTCCTGCATCGTCACTCTTTTCTTCTATCCTCAACTACTTTTATTTTAAACTGCGAGACTTGTCTGAGCAGTTTAATACATTGTAAATTAACATTTAATTATCGAGAGTGGACAAATTTCATAATTAACGTGTGAAGACTTTTAGAATCTTGTTCTCTAATGACTATGTAAAACTCCGAGAGGTCTTCCGAATGTTTTTAGGTGGGAAATTTCACAAGCATTTATTATCCAACATGTGGTGAAATCAGAATTTATCAAACAGGTCAAGAGATGTATAAATGCACACAGAATTAGAGAAAATATTTTTTCCAAATGAATGTGTATTTCATTGAAAGGTTTAGATAGCAGCTTACACAGATTTCAGTGAAAGGAAATAGTCAATTGTAAATTTTCAAAGATGGTACCCAACACCTTGACTAAAATAAATTTGGCTAGTTTAATTTTCATAAAATATTAAGGAAATATTTACTTTTACCTGTTGACATACATTTTGATTTTTTTTAGTAAATAGAATTTCACACTTCACAGGAATAATTTGATTGAATATATAGCAAATTTGATCATAGGGAAGCTTAATTTCTCTTTACTTATTGTAAATTTGATTAAAACGCTCTGGCGATTTTTAAGAGTTATCTCCCTGTAGTGTTGGGTACCACCTTACTGGGATTTTCCAATGGAAAATATTTTGTTACTGGTAAGGTGAACGGGCAGCTCAAAACAGTGATGAAGGAACATTTATAAATCAAGTGTATTTATTCAGAGAAAATTGTCTGTAGCAAACGTTTTAAAAAAGCATTGAGAAAAATGAAAAAATCAAATGACAAAACAGAAGTACATGTGTAATAGTAAACTTTTACTCTAAATATACAATAAGTGGAATAATTAACCAGCATTTATTGTATTGTGGTCTGATGTTTTTGTTTACAGGTACAGTTGCTACAAATCCTCAGGGAGACAGTCCCATGATAGAATTCTCTTTTCCTGATTTTGGGAAAAAAGGTTCAGTACACTATCCTTCTGAAGAAAAGGTAAATGATCAGATTATCATTTCTGTTGGATCTCAGGTTTTAGGTAAAAGCCAAAATAAAATGTTTTGTTAATGATAACAAGGTACAAACATGTAATTGTAGAAAGTAGTCTGGAGATTTGTGTAAAGCATGTGTTTGAATGTTGAACTGTGTTATGGCAATAAATTTTGTAAGCCAGCTGTAGGCAAATAATTCATTAAACTTTTCAAAAATCATCAGTTTTCCAAGATCTCTGGACTGCTGGTATATTGAACTATTTTGCGCTGGTAAACAGATTTGAAAATTTCTATGCAAATCAAACATTTTTCAGAAAATTTAACTCCTGTGTCATCTTTGAATTTGAAGTATTCAGTCAAATTTAAAACCATTGAGTTTTCAGTATTTGCTAAACTGTACAGATCTGACAAGAATCTGCTAACTTGTAAATAAAATACTGTCAGGTTTTACAATGTGCCAACGATAATATGGAAGAACCAGGCCAGTGTGGGTCGCCAGTAAGTCAGTATGGGTGGTCAGAGCATGTTTCATTGCATGGTTATTTACTGTGTCAAAAGTATTAATTTTTATGTTAAATAAACATCCCAGTGTTGAATTATCCTTTTGGACTTTGATATGCTTAAAAATTTACAATGTTAGATTAAAAGAAAAGTGTAAGTTATTTATTATCTGTTAATGTATTGTTATTTTTTTTCTTTTTTGGGGGGAATAGCATAAAAGTTTTAATCATACATGTTCCAAAAACAGTTATTAAGTGAAAATATATTTGAAAAAAATTTGAGAATTCTGTAAAATTTTAAAGGGTTTTTCGTTTTTGTTTAAAGAGTATGTTCACATATTAACTCAGAAACAAATCATTGTGGGTGTAGAAAACCAATCATTTAGAAAATTGATACTTTTGCAGTATAGTGGTAATGGTCACTAATGTGTTCTCTCTTGTATAATTCCTACCCAGTCACACTGTAGAGTTGGCATGTTTATACACATAATTGTTGGGGGAATAAATAGTTTATTAATGATAGCATGATTGTAGTAATTTTATGAATGAGGTTTCTATTCATATCCTAAATAAAATTTCTTGTCTTCTATAACATCCATGAAATGGAACATATTTCCTTTGTAACCTGTTTCCCAATACTGTAATCCACCATGTTATATAGTGAAACTTCATCAGTGGATGTGCCTTTGTAGCCTGTTTCCCAATACTGTAATCCACCATGTTATATGAGACAGAATTCAGGCTACCTTTAATGAAGATTTGGAAGACTTGGTTATGCCCCGCCAGGGCATATAGATTTTGGTTAAGTTTTGCATTTAGCTCCATTTCTCAGAAACCTACAGTAATATATCAATGATATTTCACCACTTTAGTCCTCTTGTATAGTACAACACATGACCTACATTTTATGAGCGACTCTGGTTAAGTTTTACGTTGAGGTTCATTTCTTTGGAACTAAGCATAGTGTATCCATGAAACTTCATCAGTGTATGTGCCTTTGGCAGTATTGAGCAGTCATACAATAATTGGGTCATTATGACCTACATTTTACGCTTAAGCGACTGATTAAGTTTTACGTTGAGGTTCATTTCTTTGGAACTAAGCATAGTGTATCAACAAAACTTCATCAGTTGATTTGCCTTGGGTAGTAATGAGCAGTCATATAATAATTGGGTCGTTATGACCTACATTTATGCTTAAACGACTCTGGTTAAGTTTTACGTTGAGGTTCATTTCTTTGGAACTAAGCATAGTGTATCAATGAAACTTCATCAGTGGATGTGCCTTTGGTAGTATTGAGCAGTCATACATGTACAATAATTGGGTCATTATGACCTACATTTTATGCTTGAGCGACTGGTTTAGTTTTGCATTTAGGTTCATTTCTCTGGAACTAAGCATATTGTATCAACGAAACTTCATCAGTTGATTTGCCTTGGGTAGTAATGAGCAGTCATAAAATAATTGGGTCATTATGACCTACATTTTATGCTTGAGCGACTCTGGTTAAGTTTTGCATTTAGGTTCATTACTTTGGAACTAAGCATAGTGTATCAACGAAACTTCATCAGTGGATGTGCCTTGGATAGTACTGAGCATTTATATACGATGACCTACATTTTAGGTGGGGCATCCGTCTCTTACAGACGCAATTTCTAGTTTTTATAATATGATGTCTTCTGCTGATCAAAACGAATCCATGTGCAATACTTTGTTATGAAATGGTATAAAAAATTGACATTTGTGTACATTGAATAATTTAGACTTAAAAATGTTTTGGGGTGTTCTTAAGGATTCAATAAACACTGAAAAAAGAGTTATTTAGAAATTTTAGCTTGGTAGAATATGTGTTTTGTTTTGAATCGTTCTGTATCATTGACAGAAAAAGTTTTACTTAAATTTACATCATGACATGTAAACAGGGATGATTTTAGTCAGGTATTTAGCTGATTTCAGTTATTTTGTATTGCAAAATTTATTTGAAAAGTTGTCAAACTTGGCAGAAGCTGCCAGAAAATGATATTTTTGCACACCTAACCCACCTATTTCAGTTATTTTAGCAATTTTCAGTTATTTCCTCTGCTCATCAAAATCATCCCTGTGTATATTTCTTCAAACAGATTTTCCAGGTTTTTAATTGGGCAGAACAATGGGAACGCAGGTGGGCGACTCCAGACATTGATGCAGGAAAATGTGGTCTCCTATCACTTAGAATTCTTCCATAAATGGCTTTTTTCTATGGGAGATCTCCGACTGTTGTGACATCCAAGCAGAATTCTTTTATCATACGTTTTGACCAAACAGGTGTAACGTTATTTAACTTCATCGACTGTGCTCAGTGAATTAACCCTAGGTACAGGAAACCTAAAAATCAAGTACAAGTACTTACGCAAAAAAAAAAGTACTTATACGTGTTCAAAAATGAAGAACTGGAAAATGTTCAACTCATTTTTAGCTAACCTGACCCAAAGGGTCAAGTGAGCTTTTCTCATCACTTGGCGTCTGTCGTCCGTCGTCGTCCGTTAACTTTTACAAAAATCTTCTCCTCTGAAACTACTGGGCCAAATTGAACCAAACTTGGCCACAAGCATCATTAGGGTATTTAGTTTAAAAAATGTGTCCGATGACCCCGCCTGCCAAACAACATGGCCGACATGGCTAAAAATAGAACATAGGGGTAAACTGCAGTTTTTGTCTTCTATCTCAAAAACTAAAGCAATTAGAGCAAAACTGACTGGAGTAAAAATGTTCATCAGGTCAAGATCTACCTGTCATGAAATTTTCAGACGAATCGGTCAACCCTTTGTTGGGTTATTGCCCCTGAATTGTTAATTTTAAGGAAATTTTGCAGTTTTAGGTTATTATCTTGAATATTATTATAGATAAAGACAAATTGTAAACAGAAAAAATGTTCAACAAAGTAAGATCTACAAATAAGACAACATGACCAAAATCATTGATTGACCCCTTATAGGAGTTTTTGCCCTTTAAAGACGGTATCCAGCGTAAACTTTACTTTAAAGATCTTTTCCTCTGAAACCACTGGGCCAATTGAGACCAAACTTTGGTGGAATGGTCCTTGGGTGGCCCCCTTCCAAAATTATGTCTGGCATCCCTGACTTCCAACCGAGATGGCTGCTGTTACTAAAAATAGAAAAAAGGGGGGGGTGACTTTCAAAAATCTTCTTATATGAAACTACAAGTCCAGTTGGAACCAAAGTTGGCAATAATAGTTCTTAGGAGGTTCTCTTTCAGAAATATGTCCAATGACCCAAACTGTTAACCAAGATGGCCGCCACAGCCGAACTTAGTTTAACATAGGACCCTATGGGAAGATTCATTGAAAAATCTTCTTGTCTTAAACCACTTGACCAATTGGAACCAGACTTGGCAGCAATGGTCCTTAGATGGTCCTCTTACAGAGGTGTGTCCGATGACCCGGACTGTCAACCAAGATGGCCACCACAACCGAACTTAGTTTTAACATAGGTCCCTATAGGAAAATTCATTGAAAAATCTTCTTGTCTAAAACCAAGGACTTGACATATTGGAGCAGGACTTGGCGGCAAAGGTCCTTAGGAGGTCCTTTTTCAGACATGTGTCTGATTTCGTGGACTGTGAACCAAGATGGCCGCCACAGCAGAACTTAGTTTAACATAGGACCCTATGGGAAATTCACTCAAAAATCTTCTCTTCTGAAACCACTAAGCCAATTAGAATTAGACTTGGTAGCAATGGTCCTTAGATGGTCCTCTTTCAGAATTTTGTGTGATGACCCAGACTGTCAACCAAGATGGCCCCCACACCTGAACTTAGTTTAACATAGGGCCCTATGGAAAAATTCATTGAAAAATCTTCTTGTCTGAAACCACTTGACATATTGGAGCCAGACTTGGCAGCATTGGTCCTTAGGAGGTCTTCTTTCAGAAATATGTCCGATCACCCGGATTGTCAACCAAGATGGCTGCCACACCAAATTTTGTTAAATATTGGACCCTATAGGAAAATTCATTTAAAAAGCTTCTTGTCTGAAACTGCTTAGCCAGTTGGAACAAGACTTAGCAGAAATGGTCCTTAGATGGTTCTCTTTTAGAAATGTATCCGTTGACCTGGACTAAACCAAGATGACTGCCACAGCTGAAATTAGTTTAACATAGAATCCTATAGAAATTTACTGCAACATTTAAATTTTTAGGTCTGCTTAAGGTGAAAAGTTAAATCCAGGTGAGCGATACAGGCTCTTGAGAGCCTCTAGTTTAAATTCAGCGTCTTTCCTCTCGTTCCACTGAGGAAAGATGTGAATTTTAAAAACTTGTTGAAGATTTTCCAGTCTTCACTTTGAATTCGTGTAAGAATCTATTAATCTTCTCATTTTCCTGTTTATCAACTCATTGCATTCTTTACTGTAGTATTAGTTTGGAAGATAGGACTTTACTTGTTTATATCATAGAACTTAGCCAATCAAGTGTCCAAGTCCTACACACTACCTTCGATCAGTTGCTGAAACAAGCAAGGCTACATATTATGTATTGAGTGTAGTGAAAGTATATATTTGTTGAGTTTGAAAAAAAATATGCAAGGCTAAAGTTTTACATGGTAAAATCTTAACTCCATAACATCAACATGACTATGCATTAGAAATTGGTCACTCAGATTCTGTTTCTAATTTTTTACTATTCTAAACATTGGAATCTCGTAACCCAAATTTCTGTTCTTATTTTTAAGATTCTTTACTTCAGCACTCCTATAGTTTATATTTGGTATTTTCACCAAAACTGTTTTTCACACTGATTGTTTGAACAATTTCTTACCCCAAACTGTTATTGTCGGTTCCATGCATGGCTAAGTCCTAAAAGTCATATTATATGTATATGAGTACTACAGTGGAACTTCCTTAAACCAGCCAATCTAAAAACCGGATTCCTCCGCAAACCGAAAGCTTTGATTTGGTGCGGAATTTACACCTATGTTTTCAAGTAAATAAATCCACCAAAAACTGGCCCCACTGAATTCCGAATACCGCAGATAATTTCCAGTCCAAAACATATATATTCCTGTCAAATACGCCTCTAAAAACCGGCCGGACTCTAATTCTTCCATTGAGAAGCATGTTCTAAACAAAGCCTCATTGATGTGTACAGGAAAAATTTTGTTCTCATAAAGGATTTTAACTTGCCGTTCTACCAAAAAATAACGATGAAGCTTATAGACTAAGATCTAGAAACTGTTAAAGAAGAAACAATGCAAATGTAGTAAGTACATGTATGTAAATTTCATGCCTTTCGATATTTCAATTAATTTACTTTCGGTCGGATTTCAGTATAGTCCATAACCTCTCGAAACTGGCACCTCCGAAAACCGGCCAATTTCTACTATCCCATGATCAGTTTACAGAGGTTCCACTGTACATGTATATACTTTCGTTTACACTGATATAGACAAGTACAGTAAATTTGGATATCAATGTGTTTATTTGTTATTGCAATCTTTCACAAAGCACACTTCAATATTTAAGGAATTGGGAAAAGGGGTAAAAATTTTAACATGTTTAAGGAATTGGGGGGAAAAAAGGCAAAATTTTTAGGGAATTTGGAAAATTATACCCCTGTGTCCAAACTTTTGCAATAATAAACAGATCACATTAATTTCTGAATACATTAGTGCACACTGTTGATAATGCATGTATGTACAGCATGTTTCACGTCTGTATTCTTTATCAGGTGCTACAACTAGCCAGTAATAACATGGAAATCTCAGGGATGCCAGGCTCCACTGTATGTAATAACTTATCTTGTATTCTAACATCATTATTAGAGCTTGTCTAGATGTATAAGTTTTGTAGAGAATAGAACTGTATATGCATAGTGTACATTCATACATTAATACAATTAAATTGCAAAGTTTTTGACAACCAAGAAAATGTGAGATTTATTGCAATTTTTAATATTTTTCCTTTTTTACATTTTTTATTGTCTCGCCTGCGAGGAAAAGTCAGAAAGGCGAGATATAGGTATTACTTTCCGACAGTGTCCGCGACGGCAGCGTAAACTTTTTAAAAACTTGAATTAGTATGCACATGTTAATACCTACAGTTAAGATTTATGGTCCACAAGGTAGCTTATGGTATAAGGTTTGCCACAGTATACTTATCTTGTTACCCTGACCTCACTTTCATGGTTCACTGACTTCTTAAACATGAATTTAAAATCAGCGTCCAAGTTTCGTTGTTTAATCCATTTCTCAGCAACTGTAATACCTAGGCCAACCATATTTTGTCTATATATAGTTCTTGGTGGGTACATGCGAGTCTGACACATGGCTTAGGACCTTGACCTCAATTTCATGGTTGAGTGACTGTCACTTTTTCGTGGTTAAGTCCATTTCTCAGAAACTGTAATACCTAGACCCACCGTATTTGGTCAATAGATAGTTCTCGGTGGGTACATGTCAGTCTGACACCGGCCTTTTGACCTTAACCTCAATTTCATGCTTGAGTGACCTGCATCACATTTTCGTGGCTAAGTCCATTACCCAGAAACTAGAGAACCTAGAACTACCATATTTGGTCAATAGATAGTTCTTGGTGGGTACATATCAGTCTGACACCTGGGTTGAAACCTACACTTCAATTTCATGCTTGAGTGACTTTGTCACTTTTTCATGGTTAAGTCCATTTCTCAGCAACTACAATACCTAGACCTACCATATTTGGTCACTAGATAGTTCTTGGTGGGTACATGGGGTCTAATGCCTGGTTTTGGACCTTGACCTCAATTTCATGCTTGAGTGACTTTGTCACTTTTTTGTGGTTCAGTCCATCTCTCAGAAACTGTAATACCTAGACCCACTGTATTTGCTCTATTGATAGTTCTTGGTGGGTACATGCCAGTCTGACACTTGTCCCTTGACCTTGACCTCAATTTCATGGTTGAGTGACTTACATCCAAATTTCTTGATTTAGTCCTTTCAGCAACTGTAATACCTAGACCTATCCGTGTTGATCTATAGATAGTTTGTGGGTACATGGAAGTCTGACACCTGTCTCTGGACTTTGACCTCAATCGATGCTTGAGTGACTTTGTCACATTTTTGAGATTAAGTCCATTTCTCAGCAACTTTAATACCTAGAACCACCATATTTGGTCAATAGATAGTTCTTAGTGGATACATGTCAGTATGACACCAGCCTTTTGACCTTGACCTTAATTTCTTTTAACGCATTTTCCTTTGACTTACAAAATGTCAGGTATCAGATAATCATTATTCTGTGTCCATGCGCATACTCAGGCAAGACATGTAGTGTGTCCACTCTTATTGATAAAAACATATTTAAACTAAGTCAAATTCTTCCATGTAAATATTTTTTGAATAATAAACATTACATTTTATTGATTGATTAACATTATATAGGCCGGAACAGTTTGGTACAGCTACTTGAAAATGTTTTGGAAGCTCAGATATCCAGTTTTACTTTTTGTGATTTCCATAAATATACCACAATTTACTTAAATATCCCACATTTATCTTCCTTTTTTTATTTCAATTTTTGTAGACATGGAGACCCAGTAAAATTCATGTTCAACAGCTCAATGCAATTTTACAGACCAATCAGTACACAGCATTCCAGTCACTAGAGGAACAGTCCAAAACGCTGATTTGGTGGTTACGTTATGACATTCGAGACAAATGTATGGAATATCCACATGGTTTGTTGTTGTTATTGAATTCGGTCAGCTGGGACAATCATATTGAAGTTTGTAAGGTATGTTGTTATTACATTCGGCCAGCTGGGACAATCATATTGAAGTTTGTAAGGTATGTTGTTATTACATTCGGTCAGCTGGGACAATCATATTGAAGTCTGTGAGGTATGTTGTTATTACATTCGGTCAGCTGGGACAATCATATTGAAGTCTGTAAGGTATGTTGTTATTACATTCGGTCAGCTTGGACAATCATATTGAAGTTTGTAAGGTATGTTGTTATTACATTCGGTCAGCTGGGACAATCATATTGAAGTCTGTAAGGTATGTTGTTATTACATTCGGTCAGCTGGGACAATCATATTGAAGTTTGTAAGGTATGTTGTTATTGAATTCAGTCAGCTGGGACAATCATATTGAAGTCTGTAAGGTATGTTGTTATTACATTCGGTCAGCTGGGACAATCATATTGAAGTTTGTAAGGTATGTTGTTATTACATTCGGTCAGCTGGGACAATCATATTGAAGTCTGTAAGGTATGTTGTTATTACATTCGGTCAGCTGGGACAATCATATTGAAGTTTGTAAGGTATGTTGTTATTGAATTCAGTCAGCTGGGACAATCATATTGAAGTCTGTAAGATATGTTGTTATTACATAAGGAGAGCTGGGACAATCATATTGAAGTTTGTAAGGTATGTTGTTATTGAATTCAGTCAGCTGGGACAATCATATTGAAGTTTGTAAGGTATGTTGTTATTACATTCGGCCAGCTGGGACAATCATATTGAAGTTTGTAAGGTATGTTGTTATTACATTCGGTCAGCTGGGACAATCATATTGAAGTTTGTAAGGTATGTTGTTATTACATTCGGTCAGCTGGGACAATCATATTGAAGTTTGTAAGGTATGTTGTTATTACATTCGGCCAGCTGGGACAATCATATTGAAGTTTGTAAGGTATGTTGTTATTACATTCGGCCAGCTGGGACAATCATATTGAAGTTTGTAAGGTATGTTGTTATTACATTAGGTCAGCTGGGACAATCATATTGAAGTTTGTAAGGTATGTTTTATTCTTGGTATCATATTAAGATAAAGTGAAAAATTCCCTTATATGCAAGTTACCTAAGGTTAGATACTAAAATCAGTAAACGTTTAGTTTCTGAAGGCCATAAAACTTATACAAATGAAATTTATGAGGAAGGGAAGGGACCCTATTGACCTTGAGGTCAGTGTGTCTGTAAGGTCAAGGTAATATATAGAATTTTTCAGTACACATTTATTATAGGGATAATAACATGTTCAAGCCTTCTTGGAGTTTGATAAAACTTATATAAAAGGTATTAGGGAAAGATCGGGGTAAGTATCAATTACACAACATATCATAGGATAAAACATGGCAAGAGATTCGTGTGCATCTAGCCTTCAACAACAAGCAACCATTCACAAGCTTAAGACAATCACGTGTGTGCATCTAGCCTTCAAGAGCAAGCAACAGCCCACAAGCTTAAGACAATCACTTGTGTGCATCTAGACTTAAACAGCAAACAACAGCCCACAAACTTAAGACAATCACTTTATAGTCCCAAAAAACAATGGTACATGTATTAAAAATTCATCAAAAACAACAAAAAATTCAAAAAAAACTCAGCATTCAAAATAACAACCACTGAAAATACAAGGAACATACACATAAAGTATACATATGCATTGCCAGGACTTTCAAAAGTTTTGAAACTGTCTAACAAAACTTCTTGAGTAGGCGGCTTAGACACCAGAAGAGCAGACAGACATCCACTGTGTAATGGCTGCTTTTGAAAGCCCTGCTTAAAAAATAAACTGTAATATGCTGTTGGCGTGTCCAATGATGCGAGCACAGCTGAATAGCCCTTTCCAGAAACTCATTTCCAGTATCACAATTCTAACTCTAAAATCATAATTTGAAGCACGTTATTTCCCTTCCTTCCATTTCTGGCGAACGAAACTTTTTCTAGCATTAGTATGTAGCACAATATGGCTGCCCCTATTAAACAAAGACTTTTCTAAATGATCCATATGTAGAAAATGCATATGCTCCTATAGCGCTCGCTATAACAGGAAAGGTCAACAGTGACTTACTAATCAATAAATGCCATCAAATTGGCAGACTTTAAGTAAAAAAATAACATGAAAGAGCACAAAACACAAACATGGAATCAATGAGTTTCAGGATAGTCTGACTAAGCAGTTGATGGGTTCAATTTGTTTTATCCCATCCTTTCATTTATCTACATGTACAGTCAAACCTATTTTTAGCGGTCACAGTTGGGACAGAGGTAAAGTGGCCGCATAAGACAGGTGACCATTTAATCAAGTTTTACACTGAGTGGCAAATCTGGATTTTGCGTTCCCGTCTGCAACAGTCGAGATAATATCATTGTAAAACATAAAAAACATGGCTTGTCGAATGAGGTGAAATAATTTTTTTTCCAAAATCAACCGTATATGAACGATGTGATTGATAATTTAAATGATACACAAGCTCTACAATTAATCAAAGGTGACTTGAAAGTCAATGAAGTTTTTAAAAGAAAGAAAAATGACCGTTTAATTCTGACAGGTAAAATTCAAGCTAGGATATGATTATTTTTGTGACCGTTGGTCACGAAAGAGAGGTGACCGCATATTCAAGTTACTTAACACGTAAAACTCTTTGGGTGGACCCAAGGACGACCGCTGAAGGCAGGTGGTTGTTAAATAAAGGTGACCTTTAGGGCAGGTTTGACTGTATCTTGACCTCCTGAATACCTTATTCATATATGGCAAGAAATTAGTCCAAGTCCATTTTAATATAATATACCAGTTACAAAATGGTGACAATATATTGCCAAATTAAAGCATTTATGCAGATTAAGCACAAGCCATGTCAAAATCTGAAAAGGTTTCTTTTGAAATGGTTACATATATTTTTGAGTTTGTGACATACCAGTTACAAATCTTTTTGAGAATTTCTTATAAAATGGTTATGTACCAGTTAAAAATCTTTCTGGGCATATTTTAGGGACGAGATCATAAGTTCAATATAGGATAAAAAAATTAATTCACATAGTTTTTTCACTGACCCCCCCCCCCCCCCTAAACTTAATTTGGGGAAAATTGATTGACCTATATGGGCATATCCAAAAATTGATGTCGGATAACAAAACTTGCAGCGATTTTTACCAACCCCCCCCACCCCAAACTATTTGAATTAAGTTTTTTATCCTACATTGAAATTTTGATCTCGTCCCTTATGAAAAGGTTACATATCGGTTACAATTTATTTTGTCTATTTTATAAAAATTTATATTTCATTTACAAATCTTTTTGGGACTTTCTTATAGGTTACATATCAGTTACAATATTTTGGTTTTTTATTTTATAAACTGGTTACATTCGAATTATATAAATGTTTATAGACACACTAGAGCTTAGCTTTTATTGATTGAAACGTATCATTCCAGTTAAGCTTTAAACTTGAAGGATTTTTTTTTTTGTAACAGATGCAAGCATTATTACAAACCTGGCCACCTTTAGGAGCTGATTTAGCTCTGACTTTGTTGGATTTTACCTTTCCTGATATAAATGTGCGTAAAAAAGCAACACAATGGCTTGAAGCTTTGCCGTAAGTATTTAAGTTTGCATGAGTGTTCCTAATTTATCAAATGGAATATTTAGTAAAAAGACATAGAATATTTGACAGTACTTTCATAGATATAGAAATCTTTGCTAACATTATCCACTTGAAAAAAAAGAAATGCTAGTTTTTTCTTTGTCCATCAATCATATTTTACAAGCGATTCTATTGTTTATGCAAACTTGGTCATTTGTGTCTAATACTGTTGCTAGGCAACTGTGATGGATCACGGGAGCTCATCCCATAGAGCTGCCTGGCCCGTCCACAGGTTGCGGCTAAGGAAGACCCTCTCGTTGGTGGGTTGTCAGGTCATAATACGGAAAGCCAGACTGGACTATAGTGGGTAACGTGTTTGGAAAATGCCACACTCCCTGCTCACTAAAGACCCCTTCTGTAGTTTTTGAAAAAAGAGTAGGCTGATGGCCACTACAGAAGGCTAAATTATCTGACACTACCCAACCATCCTCCTTTTACAGAGGCAGTCAGAATTGGTTCCACTTTGTGGCCCATCCCACCCCTATTTGAATTGTTTGATAAATTGAACTGGTTCTCGTCTTGAAGAAGCATGAAAAATTTGCCACTGGACGTTAAGAAACAATCAGTCAATTTCATACTGTTGCTAAACAATTTCAGAAGTTAATGATTTTTTCTCTGGGATTTTACCAATGAGAGTTAGTATATTAAATCTCTATGTAAATTAAAAAATGGGAACAAATGCAAAAATGTTACCATGTAATACATGTATATATGTGATTAGTCAATTTGAGTTTCAGACGATGTTGATTATTTATTCAAATGGACTTGGGATGGCACTATTTGATATTCACATGTTTCTGTGATATGGTTTGCTGAAGTTGACCTGTTTAGAATATGCTTAGTAAGATGAACTAATCTATAACTTGACATGCGTCAAAATGGATAGCAGTTTGAACAATATACAATGTATAGGCTCAAGTGTTTTTTTTTTATTTTCAGAGAGGAAGAACTGTCTCAATACCTACTTCAATTGGTCCAGGCTCTGAAGTATGAAAACTTCTTAGACTGTGACCTTGTCCGATTTCTGTTACGAAAAGCTTTACACAATCATCACATAGGACATAAGTTATTTTGGTTGCTCAAGTAAGTCAATAAAAAAGGGGGGATAGACTTGACAATAATTTGAACTTCAAAAAGTTTTGTACATGTATATAGAATCACTAATTGTTTGTTTGTTTAATTGGGGTTTTATGCCGTTTTCAGCACATTTGGCTATTTCGCGGCGGCCAGTTTTTATTGGTGGAGGAAGCCGGAGTACCCGGAGAGAACTACTGACCTTCATTAGGAAAATTGGCAATTCTTGTCAATTAAGATCGGAGTCAAACACTACCTGCCACAGGTGAGATTCGAACTCACAACCTCAGTGTTGACAGGCTAGTGATCACTAGTAGTGACGAAATACCTAGACCACTCGGCCACCGAGGCTCCTTAGAATCACTGAAATCTTAGTTTAAAGTTGTCTTAAGGACTCAAAATTAAATAAATCCATAGTACTGAAAAGAAATTTCACAATATTTTCCTCAATGTTAGTCAGAGTAGTATGTTGTCAGAAAAGACAATACAACTCTAATGACTAACATTGTGGAAAATTTTTTTGTGAAATATCTTTTCAATACTATTGATTTATTTATTTTTGAGTCCTTGAGACAAACACCTTTTTCTTTTATGATATGTTCCTATGCTGATTGGCATTTTACACCTTCAGATTTGGGCATCTAAGCAGAAAGAAATTCTAAAATTGCATGCTGCGTAAATAGATTGATGATAATATTATATAATGCATCGACTCATCATACAAACTTATTATTCATGTCAATATGCAGTGGTCAATTAAACAAGTTTGTCTAAAAATAATGGAAAACTGAGTTGCTGAGATCGAATCTAGTTTGTTGGGAGGTGTGTTTGACTCCTACATCACTGTTAAGGATTGCCATTTTTCTTGCTGAAGGTATGTGGTTCTCTTTGGATTATCTGGCTTCCACCATCAATAAAAACTGGCTGCTACAATAAAGCCAAATGTGTTTAAAGTAGCGTAAACCCCAACAAGTATATCAATATAAATACCTCAGATATCCAAATGTCCAAGATATAAATAAAAAAGTCCAGTCAAAAGAATTGAAAATGCAGCATGATCCATGTTTTTTTTACAGGAAAATATTTTTGTTTTATATGTATTTTCATTTGCAGATCAGACATGCATGACCCATCTGTTACTGTCCAGTATGGTTTAATCATTGAAGTTTATCTCAAGGCTAACCCAGATCACATGAAGATACTCGACAGGCAGCAAAATATATTACAGAAACTTAAATCTATCACAGAAATCCATACAAAGGCAGCTGTAAGTTATCCAGTATTAGAAATACATGTAGTTAAAAAATCAAACAATAAACCTTTTACAGGTTTAAGGATACAGTAGTAGATATCAGTTTATGATGTTTTAGTCAGTTTGAAAGCAAAACAGATTTTAAAACATACACTATGTATTTGATGCATAAAGAGACTGTAGCCAAACTTCACAATTACTGTTAATGTAACAAATACTCTAGTGACCTCTTCAGCAGTCTCATGGTAGCATGCTTGCCTCGAGTATAGGAAGATCATCATGGGTTCGATCCCTGATGGGTCAAACCAAAGATATTAAAATTGGTATTTGCTGCCTCTCCGCCAAACACGTGGCATCTAGGAGTAAGAGCAAAGAACTAGTCAGCTTGCAGTCAGTAATATGTGTCCGGGTGGGGTGATATGTCTTCCTGCGGAATGTTATCTTGGGTGCTAGCACATTAAAAATCCAGCTCACTGTGTCGGTATAGTACAAAGCAGGGTTCATATTCATTCAACATGTTCTCGTCCTGATATGCATTTAATAATTGTTACTGGATGTTAAACAATAATTCATTCATCATCAAATACTCTAGTTATCCACAGTCAAACTCTATTATAGATGTCATTTCAAAATATTATTAAAAACAAAATTTCACTTTTTTTTAGGTTCTGAAGAAAAAGAATACCAAAGAAGAATCTCCATTAATAAAAGTTATGAAAATGCAAAATTATAAAGATGCTTTCTGTCATATTTACAGTCCTATTTCACTACTTTATAAGCTGGACATCATACTGTAAGTTTATTGTTATCTTGAAATAATTGTTCAAATATAATTTAAATGTACAGATGCCATATCGACCAGAGGTGTTTACCACATTGGATTTTCTGTATTTTACATGGATTATATATGCAAAATACAGACCATGGATTTTAGTCACGGAAATAAGGTTCCTGGTTTATTTCAGAATTTTTTTTTTAACAAAATGCTTGAATGAGTGGTGTAAGAGATCACATGTAAACCCGATAAAGATAGAGATTTCATCCGCTTTCAGAACACCTCTAATTAATCGTCTGTTTTACCGATCTTTCAAAGTATGTAACAAAAGGTAGTGTAAAACATGCTCGAAGAAAATAAGAAAAGATGCATTACTACTAATAGACTGAAATAGGGGTAAACACCTCTGTATTGAGCAGAAAATTTTGTGTCGGTTAGATAAGTTTTCGCTTATTTCAAATGAAAAAGATATCTCAGCAAACATTTAACCACGAAAATGATAGAATATAGACCTGTCACTTCCTCAAATACTCTAGCCAGTTTCAACAAGAGTGGTAAAATCGTAGGAATGGCATAAAACAAGTCCGTTAGGAAATGTGCTTGCCCTTTGCCAGCCATACAATTCCAACTTCAGTGTAGCTGCTGGAGTGTTATATGATGTTAAAAGGCATGCTGAAGGTGCAATGTTTGATGTGTGCTAAGAAGAACCAAGATCTGCATTTTTATGACTTTGACCCTTCAGATAATATGTTGAAAGCAAAAATGCTCACATATCAGTATTCTATCCAAAAGTAGAAACTTAAATGTGATAAAAAAAGTTGTAAAACCATCCTTTTAATGTTTTTTAGCTCATCTGTCCTAAAAGGACATATGAGCTTTTGTCACCACTTGGCACCCGTCGTCCGTCTGTCCGTCCGTTTCAAAGATCTTTTTCTCTGAAACCACTGAATCAATTACAGCCATACTTAGTCTGAATGACCCTTAGGGTATCTAGAATAAAATTATATTTTATTTTCTTGTCCGTCGAGAAACATGGCCACCATGGCTAAAAATAGGACATAGGGAGTATACTGCAGTTTTTGGCTTATATCTCAAAAACTAAAGCATTTAGAGCAAAATTGACAGGGTAAAAATGTTCATCAGTTCAAGATCTACCTGCTACAAATTTTCAGACGAATCATTCAAACCTTTGTTGGGTTATTGCCCCTGAATTGTTAATTTTAAAGAAATTTTGCAGTTCTAGGTTATTATATTGAATATTATTAGATAAAGACAAACTGTAAACAGCAAAAATGTTCAGCAAAGTAAGATCTACAAATACATGTAAGTCAACATGACCAAAATTGTCAATTGACCCCTTATAGGAGTTTTTGCCCTTTAAAGACAATTTTTCACATTTTTTTCATCTTTGTAAACTTTTAAAAATTTGTTTACACAAAAACTCCCCGAAACCTGAGAAAGAAAGTGGGAGTTCTCCCCAAAGAGGTCTCAAAAGGGTAACAGGTATGATTAAAAATAAAAATTAATAACATAAAATGTCAACAATTACATTAATCAGTTAACAGCATCCAATCGCTAGCCTTTCAGAAGAAAACACCCAACAGAAAGCAGAAAGCACAAAACACAGACATGAGATCAGGCTAGCCTATAGCTAACTTGGTTCAGACACTTAACAGTTCCAGGGTTAAATTGAATTTTTGAAAACCAAAACTTCATCTTATCCCACTAAAATATAGTGTCAATACAATGACTGCTAGCTAGTAAAGTTAAACTTGTAAGTGGACAGTAGATAAATTAGATAATAAGGTCAAAATGTGATCATTTTCACGACTAATGATAGCTGGACAAGGTTGTGTATCTATTCAGACACTTTCATACTATTAAAGAAGTAAAACAAATCACATGTTTTGTGATTATTGGTATCTTTAACTCATCGGGTGGTAACTTGTAGGGAATACGTGTTGCATTTCTCTAATTGTTAACTTGAGTGTCAAGTTTTATTATTGACTTGTTAAACAAGGAATATGGCTACCATGGCCTGAGTTACAGTTTGAAAATATTCGTGTATTATTTGATATTGAAAATTGTTTCAGCGAGGAAAAATGTAAAGTAATGGACTCAAAAAAGAAACCATTTTGGTTGGAGTGGACCAATGAAGATAAAAAAGGACAGAATATACAGCTTATCTACAAATGTGGAGACGGTGTGTATAAATATTTACATTCAGGTTCATAACGCACCACTTAATTACCATCATCATACATGTATGATATGTACAGTCAGGTTCATAACACACCACTTAATTATCATCATCATACATGTATAATATGTCAAGTCAGGTTCATAACGCACCACTTAATTATCGTCATCATACATGTATGATATGTACAGTCAGGTTCATAACACACCACTCAATTACCATCATCATACATGTATGATATTTACAGTCAGGTTCATAACGCACCACTTAATTATTGTCATCATACATGTATGATATGTACAGTCGGGTTCATAACGCACCACTTAATTACCATCATCATACATGTATTATATGTCCAGTCAGGTTCATAACACACCACTTAATTATCGTCATCATACATGTATTATATGTCAAGTCAGGTTCATTACGCACCACTTAATTATCGTCATCATACATGTATAATATGTCAAGTCAGGTTCATTACGCACCACTTAATTATCGTCATCATACATGTATAATATGTCCAGTCAGGTTCATAACACACCACTTAATTACCATCATCATACATGTATTATATGTCAAGTCAGGTTCATTACGCACCACTTAATTATCGTCATCATACATGTATAATATGTCAAGTCAGGTTCATAACACACCACTCAATTACCATCATCATACATGTATAATATGTCAAGTCAGGTTCATAACACACCACTCAATTACCATCATCATACATGTATAATATGTCAAGTCAGGTTCATTACGCACCACTTAATTATCGTCATCATACATGTATGATATGTACAGTCATGTTCATAACGCACCACTTAATTATCGTCATCATACATGTATAATATGTCCAGTCAGGTTCATAACACACCACTTAATTATCGTCATCATGCATGTATGATATGTACAGTCATGTTCATAACATACCACTTAATTATCGTCATCATACATGTATAATATGTCCAGTCAGGTTCATAACGCACCACTTAATTATCGTCATCATACATGTATAATATGTCCAGTCAGGTTCATAACACACCACTTAATTATCGTCATCATACATGTATAATATGTCAAGTCAGGTTCATAACACACCACTTAATTATCGTCATCATACATGTATGATATTTACAGTCAGGTTCATAACACACAACTTAATTATCGTCATCATACATGTATAATATGTCAAGTCAGATTCATAACACACCACTTAATTATCGTCATCATACATGTATAATATATCCAGTCGGGTTCATAACACACCACTTAATTATCGTCATCATACAGTCGGTGCCTCGTGGGTTTTACATTTCCCCTGCCGTCGTGACGAAAATTAATCCTTTTCTCGATGTCCGCGAGCGATACGTCATCGTGATCTCACGCTAACATCCGCAATGACACAAAACGAGAGCGCAAAACTCGCGAGTACGGGTCGCGAGCGGATCGTGAAAGGATTAAAGATCGGGTGGCATATAGTGTCATCGCGACGCGCGATGTATCGTGAAACTTACAGATGTGTATTCGATGTAGATGTAGATTCTATAGTATCGGTTGTCATATATTTTGAAAATTAATTCTATACAAATTTTAGTCAACATATAAAATCATGATTGTGAGAAGATTTTTTATTGTAAATGTTATTAAATAAAATAACTGGATCCTCTGTCGTTTTTTTAAAAAATATATCTCATTTACATTATTGATTTTCCATCACACGGATCATTTATTTTTTGTCAGTATGTTCATAGTTTGTTATGATCAGGTAAGTTGACACCTGTAATTATACTATATATTTGTATATTGAAAGTAATAAAAGCAATTGACACCTTTGTATTTTGCAAATCAGAAGATGCCGTGAACATGTTCAGAAAAAAAAATAAAATCTATCTATGTACATGTGCACGCAATGATCTGGAATCATAAATATATATAATTTGCAAATGCAAAAGTTTGGATTTGACGGGCATGTTCAGCAAATTCGTGTCATGTTTTTTTACTGATTTGTGCAGATGTCAGGTCGGTATTTTGTTCATTTTGAGAATATTGTGGTAATGTTTTTGTATTTCTGCGAAAAATTTCCATTTTCTGTCAATTTTTAATGGATTAATATTAAGTTTATATAATTATAGTTTCTGTAAAATTTCTAGATAAATACGGGTCACATTGTAGGCAGATGCGTGATCATTTTCTTATTAATGTATAACTTGAGAATTTGGCGTCGGGCTTCTGCAATTCTTATAGATGCACCCCTTGATTCTTCAAGTTACCCCTTTCCTAGTTCGGGGATTAGGTTAATGAAAACCAGTTAAAGCTTTTATTTATATCTCATTGACGCATATAGTATTCTTACATGTTCATAAGCAAAGTAGAATGAAAAAAGTCAGGATTAACTCTTGAGATGAATTCAATAAAAATTGTATATGCTTAGGCCCGTAATGTTTTATTGCCACAATGTGATTTTTTGCTTTCCAAAATTTCGGTAAAGAGCATTTCGTTAATTCAGAAATTGGGATTAAAGGAATAAAATAGGATATCTGATTTTATTTGAATCGTGTGTTGTTTAATATAAAACAATTACTAATAGACCAGGTGAGTACTATATACAAAAAAGAAAAAAAACTGGACTCCATCATTTAATAACAAAACTGAATAATGACAGAAGTACAAATGTATATCATGCACATTAACATTCTTCATACATGTAATATTAATTATCACATACATACATTTCACATATATATCAAAGAAATTCAAATATCGCTATGACAGTTTTCCATGAACCCGGACCATGAAACACATTTATAAATTTACATCCATTTTTGAATTATTTGACATTACACATATCACATTTAAGTTTAAAGATAATAATGTACACAAAATATTGTTCATGTATATACGACAGTTCAATACTGGTCAAGCAACGACTGGCTGAAACTGAATTGGTCATAAAATGATACATTGCCTTGAGGAGGTACATTATGTAGTGAAAAGTTCTGCAATTGTTCATATCTGGCTGGTTCTTGGTTTTCTATGTTCTGTAGAGGGCCTTGATTTGAAATCTTTTTTTTACTACCCTCGCCTCTTCGGAGACCCTCGTTTACGGCATTAATTATGACCTGCCAGGCTGCTGGACGATTTACCTCCGGATAAAAGTAAACAACATATCTCTTCAACGCAGCCTTTCTCACAGTGTCAAGAGCGGTCTTTCCGCAAGTGCCATTGAAGTTATATTTTATTCTGAGTTTTTCAGGGCCAAACAATTCTGGAAATAGTTTCATTACGATTTTCAATGCAAAGTTGCCGGCACTTTTCGCTTCTCTCTGCATTGACCTCAGAATATCATGTGGTATTCTACAGTAATCCGGTATACCACTATCTACATTGTCTACGGTTGTCTCTGATTCGACCGGACTATTCTCAGGTACCAATGATGGTACATGCACAGACTGCTGATTTTCAAGTAAATTAGCTATCAGAGCTGATTGTTGGTCGGCAATAACCCTTAGCTGTCGTTGACCTGCCTCAAGGGACGTCACTTTTTTGTTCAGATTGTCAAGTTTTTTACTGACGGTTGAGGACATTGTTTCTAATTGTTGACAAATGGTTTCAGCGAACCTTTCGAAATTAACCAACGATGGGAAATTATTTACATTGTTCTGGTTGTTCACAATAGTCGGCGTGTCCTCAGAAGCACTAACCTGTCCGTTTTGCTCTGGTGTCTTAGTGGTGGCTGCTGGTGGGGTGTCTGCGACAGGTGTGCTGTGAGCTGGATATCTTACAGCTGCGACAGCATTAACGGCCAAGACAGGTGTATACACAACGCTGTCTGACTGAGAATCTGCTACAGGCGTAGCTAAGAAAGCTTCATTCTGTGGACTGTGTATCTCTGGCACCGGAGACTGGACACATGCAGGTTGCACAGTCTTTAAAACTGAACATTCCTGAAAGAAAAATAAGAATACATGTAAATGTACGATTTCTGTATACAATTAAAACATAGAAATATAAAAATAGTCATCTCAAAATAGTAGTTTCCAACATCTGTAATTGTATTTATTTTTTTACTAATTCCTTTTCATGGTTCATAAGAGCAAATACAATTAATTACTAGTATAATATATCGAATTTTTACAATATATAAATTATAAAAAAGATAAATTATTTATTTAAAATAAATCTAGTCTGACATTTGAAATTTTAATTCATCTCTGCATTGAAAGTTGTGACTCCACACGCCTTTACACACCTTTATTAAAATGCTGCATTAATTATTTAAAAAGTGTAGCGATATAAAACGTTGAAATCCCGCTGTTTTTTTTTTTTTTTGTCAACAAACTCGTTTACCTGTATACATACAATGCTGCTGTGTACCCTAAGGGTTTGAACAATAAACATCCGGACAGTCAAGGTACAATATACATGTCAAATCGTTAATTAGTTATAATTACATGAAACACACAACATGTTGCGGAAAACAAATTTCTTAATCTGTAAATTTACTTCAGATAAAAAAATATTTTACCCCAAAATAATTCGATTTTCTTGAAGGTTAAAAAAAAAGAAAAAAAAATGTACCACAGCTTTTCTAATTGTACAATGTACATGTAAAATCTTTAAAATGATAAAAAGGAAGCAGCAATTGTGCACCTGTTTATCACTTCCTAGGTACATGTATGTGTTAAATGTGTGATAAAATTCACTTTACACCAATAATATTTATATGTTTATTAGTCATGTTAGTACAAATTCACTATGTAAATTACTGAAGTAGAAAAGTTTATAAGGTAATGAGGAAGAAAAAATATACATATATGAAGATGTTTGTGGAAATTTAAATGGGAAAATCTATGCTTTCTTTTTAAAACATCAATAATAATCTCTTTACTTATTACATTTGTACATGTGCATTTTCTGGGTGAGAAAATTTATGGGGTCAGTTTTCTAAAATTCTTGAGGTCAGGAATCAGAGCAGTGAGTGACTTAATAAAGGTCAAGTAAGTACATTTATCTCCAGTGTGAAATACAATCCGAAGATCAGTCAATTTTTTTATAAATATGGGACAGATTAATTATGTTTTTTGTTATTTTTTTGTGGGGGGGGGGGGGTTTACTAGTATTATATTAGAAATATAAGGATATTTCTTGGTTAAAAAAAGAAAAAAAAATGTACCACAGCTTTTTATTATGTGTACAATGGTGTACATTTATGTAGTTTTGTTGGCTTGTGTGGATTAGTACCAGATTGCAAAATGTATCCAGGATATTTTCCTACAATGTGGGAATTTAATTCCCATACTTAAATCTACAGTATTCTAAATAATTACAGCGGTATATCACTTATGAATTGCTTTTCAAAACTATTTAGTGCAGTAATAAATACAAGACTTATAAAACTTAATATGAGTAATAAATACAGCACCAATTAGTTTAGATTCAGAGAAAACCACCAAACCTCTGCTATTATCTGTATTTATCTTTAACATGTTATTAAAAATATTTACGTAAAAATAAGAAGAGTCTTTTTGTCTGTTCTATTGATTTAAAAAAGCTTTTGATTCACTTTGGAGTAAATTGGAATAAGCAAATCCATGTTTAATATACTCAAAGCACAATTTAATAATACTGAAGGAGCTATCCAACTTTTTGAGAAATTTTAGGGGTGTTCGTCAAGGAGGTTCTACATGTCAGGCATTTCAACTGTTTTAATCAATCAATTTCAGTTTAACATCCCAGTAATAAGTTTAAAATAAATTTATATTTATTTAACACGATAATTCATAAAAGTTGAATTAATTATTGTGATTGACAATAAATAATTTGTGTATTAGAAAAAAATCTAATTTTAATTAAATGTATTAAATTATATTTTCAAAAGACCCCTTTATGTGTTAATATGGAAATAAAGTATCGGTGCCGAATGTCTATACAATATGCGTGTCAAAATGGTTTCATATTTCTCTGCTTCATGTACAGGTAATGCAATATTTGACATATTAATAACCCCGCATCCGATATTTCAAAATGTATTGGAAGGTGTGAAATGTAAGTTTATGGTGGTGAATCCCTACATTATAGGTGATAGTAAATCACCGTAGTAAATCGATATTCATTAACCGGAATACTTATAAAAGCTACACGAGTAGTTGGTTAATACACTTCAGTACTTTCACCATGCCAAAAGTAGATCACTTGACAAAGCTTGAAATCGTTAGACTGTATAAAGAAGGTCTATCAGTAGCCAGAATCAGTAATCGTCTTAAGGAGAAGGGGGTTTATTTATCTTGGCACACAATCAACTACCACACCAGTCGTTTTGCTAAGGGAGATTTTGATGACGAGGAAATTCCTACTGTCGATGGACCTCCTCAACATAAGTTTAAAATTGTTACCAAACAACAAATCCAGACTGTGCAACAGGCCCTCACAACTGACCCTATGCAGTGTACGAAAGACATACAGAAACGACTCCGTGATATGGGCTCTGATGTCAGTCGAACAACTACTCGCAGAGTTATTGCAGCAGCAGGGTTCACAAATGCGAGACCAAGATATTGCCAACTGATTCGTGATGCTAACAAGCTAAAACGTATAAACTTTTGCAACCAGCTGATAGACGACAACGACTCGATGGATAATATTATATTTACCGACGAAACGTCAGTCCAGTTACACCAAAACAAGAGTACCTGCTACAGACCAACTGGGGCGTTACCAACTATGCGTCCAAAGCCAAAGCACCCGCTTAAAGTACACGTTTGGGCCGGAATAAGTAGGAGGGGGCCAACACCATTACTAATATTTGAAGGTATAATGAAAGCTGATTTCTACACTACCAACATTTTACAGAACACCCTTCTACCCTTTATTCACCAGAAGTTTGCAGACTCTCATAGATTTCAACAGGATAATGATCCTAAGCATACTTCGAAACTTGCAAAAGAATTCATGCAACAGAATGGTATTAACTGGTGGAATATTTGGCCAGCAGGTAAATTTAACCTACACGTAGAAATCTTATTATAATAAATTTTTTTTACCAATTTTTATGCACAATATGTGCAATTTTTCGTCGATTTACGATGTGTGCTCAAGACCTAAAATGTTAAATTTTATTATCCAATCTTTTTCTTATTATTAGGTAAAATATAATCTTTGGGCATTATTATGAACAGGGACAACCAACTATCAAATAAAGCAATATGAATGACATTTTACCTATGAAGATTTTATAATAGGATTGTATAGTGTTAACGACTATTTATATAAATCAAAATAAAATTTTAGTGGATATGGGAGTCTTACAAATTAAATTTTAAATACTTATTCCATGTAAATAAGCCCAAATTAATCACCAAATGATGTGCTCCTAAAATAAATGGAGGAAGTTACAGAAAAGAAAAAGCGTCAAATTAAACATCAGCCATTACACAAACAAATATCGAACAGAAAAGATATTATCTTGTCACATTATGCGACTGGTCATTTTAAAACATTTAAAAACAAAATGTACTTTATTTCCGGAATCTTTACTCCGTAATGTTACTAGATATTAATTATATGTTCAATTTACATCCGGTTCGAAATTTACGATAAATTGGAAGGCATTTTTTCTAATGTTTTCCTTCTTTTACAGAGAGTCCAGACCTAAATCCCATAGAGATGGTTTGGAACCAATTAAAGCGACATATAGCAAGTGTTGAACCAACTACCAAAGACCAACTTATGACTGCAATTACCGACTTTTGGACAACAACCATGACCCAAGAATTATGTAACTCCTACATTGACCATGTTTTTAAGGTTGCACCAGTTTGCGTTTTGTTAGAGGGAAAAGCTACAGGTGATGTGCCAAACAGACTTTTTCCAGAACGTTCTCGAGGGAAAAGTTTCCATTATTTCAATCAGCAACTTCAACAACCTGACGTGCAAGCTCGGGCAACTCAATTGATTTGAATAACGCAATATTTGAACCATTAACTGAAAATCTAATATTGTACTTTCTTTGGGAAAATTAAAGATGATTAAGTTTTAATTTTAAAAACTTCATTTTAAGTGTGTTATTTTTTTTTTTATCACATACATTTACATGCAGGATCATATATTTGTAATTGTATTCTGTGAATATTTACCAAAATATAATATTCAAACTTATTTGTAAAGTGGTATAAGTCTTGAAGGGTGAAACACAAATTATTTATTATTTATCAGATAATTGCTTTCTTATAACTTTTACACTTCTTCTGTGTATTATCCTACTTTTAAAAGGAGCACCTCTCAAAGCAGTAAAATTAAGGTATCCGGACCATAATAGATAATGATCGAAAATTGTATCTCTTTTTGACCGTGAATGGCTGAACCAAACAGTTTAAAGCTGGAATTTTGTATATAAATTTTTCTCAAGTTGAAACACACTTTGTTGCTTATATGCAGAGTCTGTAAAAATAAGTTAGTTATATTGGCATTTCCGAAGTTTGCCGATAATTACCGAAGTCATTTCAATTGCGTTGTATGGAACATCCAGAAACTTTCAAATAATCACATGGTCTTTTATGGTCCGGATACCTTAAGCTTAAAATACTATGTATTATTTTAAGTGAAAGATGTATTTTTTTCTCTGTCTGTGAATACTGAACATGTTATTAAAATTGATACTCCAGATGTAGTATTATTTATCTCTTTCTTAATTTCTGGGAAATTAATATTTGCCTTATTTTACTCAAAGCAGGACAGGTAGTTATAAAATGAACTATGTCCTCTATACATTGTTTTACACATTGGACATTATAATGAAGTAAATTTATGTTTTATCTTTTTGCAGTTTATAAACACCATTCATTACTCTGAGTTGTAGATGCATGTTGACTGGAATGCACCCCCTTTCAAACTCTCAAATTATTTTGATGAATTTTAACGGAATATTTCTTCATGAAGTATCTTACAAGTAAAATTTACCAACAGTTAGGTTTAGGGTTACCAAAGTCACGATCAGTCTTAGGGACTGGGAAAGGCAATTTTCATTATGGAGTTGTTCCTGCTAAAAGGAAGAATATATAGAAACATACATACGTTAATGCTAAAATAAAGGGGGGGGGGGGGGGGGGGGTTCTGTCCAGTCAACAAGGACCTATGTGACCTTTGAATAAAATACACAATCTTATATTTCATTTAGGATTCCTTACCTCTTTTTGCTTTTTTGTAGTCTTAGTTGACTGGATACTCTGTTTCCTTTTTTTGGTGGGTTGTTGTGGGCTTTTCTGGAGTACAGTACCCTTCATCTCAGAATGTTTTTTTCTAACACTGAACCAGTCACCTGAACTAATAACTTCCCCAGTTGTAACCTCTTTAGTAGAGCCCCACTGCACTGAATACTCGTTGCCAACTTTTGGAACACCGTCATATAATACTTTAGACTTGGATGCAACAAACCAAGAATTGTCAACTTTGAAATAAATGAGAAAATGTGTGGGCGGCTTCAACTTGGCACGTAAAGACATTACTACTGTAATACGAACTTCAACACAACCTAAATGTTTATATGTTAGAATAACACTGACAATAAAGTAAATAAGAGCTTTGAAAAAGTCTACTATAATAACTTTCGGACGTTTATACGAATGAATGTGACAGCTATAATCAGATGTTAATCGAATGATTGGAAAGGAGAAGGTGCGAATGGTCTATTTAAATGCAATGTTGTGAAACCAAGCTTGTATGAGTAAATGATGACAGAACAAATACATTCTGATTGAGTCTAATAAGGAGAGAATGGAAAAAGCCATCAATTGTTTTAGTATATACCCGACAAAAGAATTCAATAATTCAGATTATGACAACAATAACAGTTAGACATACAAGCCCTTGTCTCAACAATGGCTAATTTGTTCATTTAGAAATATCAAGTATATAGTGTTTACACTAATAAGTGCTTTATTGATTTGTTTATTCATTTTAATTATGATCATCTCATCTAATAAAATTAATTTTCAAAATTCGGAGATCTTGAGTACAATTCTAATTATGCCAGCTGGTGATGCTTTCTGAAAAATATGAGAAGATAAATTAAGTATAATATTCATTTCATAATTCTGTATAATACTCATATAAGTGTATATTAAGAAACACTCTGGTATTTAAAATCGGACTTTCTATAGTAGGCAATTTTTTTTTTTTTTTTAAATATTTACATATTTGTTAAATTGGTGATTTCTATGGCTTTTAGTGCCATGAAATTACACCGTAATTAAAAAATATTTTATACTAAAGTCGTCCTGCATATTTTCAGTATATTTTATATATTGTGTACTATTCGACCAATAATTCATTTGAGAAAAACGTAAATTGTTTAAAAAATTGTCACAAACCGTAACATCTACAGAATTACGAAAATACAACGAAATGTCACACAAAACATCTTACTAATGTTATTCAAAGCGATTTTTGTATGCATGAGCACGGGTCGAAAGGAATATGGGCGTAAGATTAACTTTAGACTTACATGTATCAGGTCCGGAGAAATAAATTATATGAAGGACCCTAACTTGCGTTTGATTAAACAATTATTAATTATAGCGAAATCTTTTTTAGATAAACACGGGAAGGAAAACAATTTACACAAAAGAATTCAATTTTTAGACCAGGCCCATACTCCATTCTATTTTTTTTTTTGAAAGACATCGAACTTGAAAATTTAATTTTAATTTCGTTAAAAATTTCTGTATTGTACAATTATAAAATGAATCTACATAGATGCAGTTTTTATTTTATCTAATATTCATCTTCCCAAGTTAGGGTTTTGTATTCACGTTCGTTCTTGTAGGAACAAACCCTGACTTACCGGGGTTTTGTATTCACGTTCGTTCTAGTAGGAACAAACCCTGAGTTGGGAGGATGTCTTATATTTGGATCGCACCTTGCTATAAAAGGCACAATACACATCCCAAACGACACAAACGCACACGAGTATCTCGACACGACACGCGAGCATATCGCGCCGCGAAACACGAGCTTACCGCGCCGCGACTCGAGACCATTTCGCGTCGCGTTCCTCGACAGATCGCGGGAATAACGATATTTTCATCACGGGTCACTTTTGTTGTAAAAAATCATTTTCATCACGGATCGAGAGAATTGTTAAACTCGGGAGGCACCGACTGTACATGTATTATATGGCCAGTCAGATTCATAACACACCACTTAATTATCTTCATCATACATGTATAATATGTCAAGTCAGGTTCATAACGCACCACTTAAGTATCGTCATCATACATGTATAAAATGTCAAGTCAGGTTCATAACATACAACTTAATTATCGTCATCATACATGTATAATATGTCAAGTCAGGTTCATAACACACCACTTAATTATCGTCATCATACATGTATAATATGTCCGGTCGGGTTCATAACACGCCACTTAATTATCGTCATCATACATGTATTATATGGCCAGTCAGGTTCATAACACACCACTTAATTATCTTCATCATACATGTATAATATGTCAAGTCAGGTTCATAACGCACCACTTAATTATCGTCATTATACATGTATAATATGTCCAATCAGGTTCATAACACACCACTTAATTATCGTCATCATACATGTATAATATGTCCAGTCAGGTTCATAACACACCACTTAATTATCGTCATCATACATGTATAAAATGTCAAGTCAGGTTCATTACGCACCACTTAATTATCGTCATCATACATGTATAATATGTCAAGTCAGGTTCATAACACACCACTTAATTATCGTCATCATACATGTATAATATGTCCAGTCAGGTTCATAACATGCCACTTAATTATCGTCATCATACATGAATAATATGTCCAGTCAGGTTCATAACATGCCACTTAATTATTGTCATCATACATGTATAATATGTCAATTTAGGTTCATAACATGCCACTTAATTATTGTCATCATTCATGTATAATATGGCCAGTCAGGTTCATAACACACCACTTAATTATCGTCATCATACATGTATAATATGTCCAGTCAGGTTCATAACGCACCACTTAATTACCATCATCATACATGAGAAATATGAATTACCAGATTCAGATTATAAATCTTAAGTACAATGCTCTGCATTGTGTTATTTTTGCATATGGTATTTTTTATCTTGCCTGCAACAAATGTCACAAAAGACAAGATATAGACCCATCATATTTGGTCTATAGATAGTTGTTGTTTGCGCATGACAGTCTAACACCTTTCACTTTGCCTGAATTTCATGCTCGACTTGTATAATTCATTCCTTTGGAGACATAATAATGCTGGAAAACAATATAAGGTGCCAGCTGCAATACAATATAGTAGTGACAAAAGTCATCAGGTGTTAGTAGAACATTTACACTTTTAACTGCTACAAACCAACTAAATATAAAATAGTAAAGAATTTTAGGAAAGACTTCCTTTCGAACCCCCAAAAATGACGGATAAGTAAATATATATATTGAGGGGGTTTCAAATGGAAGTCTTAATGAATTTTATTGGGGTTAGGGATAACTTCTGAAAAATTTTGAAGGACAATTGAAAATATTACAGGTAAAATAAATTAAATTATTTTTATAGATCTAAGACAGGACATGCTGACGTTACAGATTTTACAAGTAATGGATAATATTTGGCAGTCAGAAGGTTATGATCTCAGGTATGATACTTAAAATTTGGAAATTATTGAAAAACATAAATAATCAACCATAAAGGGAAAAAGGAATGTGATTCTGACAAGTTGTAACAGTCAGAATATCCACAGGAAGATTAATCATATGGGTTTAAATTATTGAAGTGCTCATCCTGTTAAATTATTTTTCAGTCATAAAAATTTTTCTGAATTTACATTAGTATTGATTTTGGAGCCAACAATTAGCCTTTAAAGTAGGAGGTACCTAAGAATTTTTTATCACAATTTTTATGAAATTTTGCATGGAGCTAGAATATTCGAAACTGCCTCTTAATATTGACAATTTTATATAGTTAACTTGAATATAATACATTTCAGGTTAAATCCTTATGGCTGCATAGCAACAGGTTACGAAGAAGGAATGATTGAAGTTGTACAGAAAGCAATGACCTTGGCTAGAATACAGAAATGGAAAAACAAAGGGCTAACTAAGAATTCTTTATATGATTGGCTTAAATATAAAAACCAATCAGAACACAGGTAAAAAAACATCACGAAAATTTGTAGAATGATCAGAGCAGGGTTCACATAGGTGCTTGAAATCCTTAAAAGTTCTTGAAGTGGAATCCAAAGTAGATAAAATTTTAAAACTTGCCCTTGATTACATTTAAAACTATGTTTTTGTTCTAAAGATAATTTCTTTAAAATTCAGGAGTTAACGGTATTTATTTATTTCACAATATGTATTTTAAAGGTCATCATATATATGACAGTAGATTACTTTTTCCTATTTTTGACGTGTTTAATTGGTGGGATAAATATACATAATATTTTTAACCACTTCCCGGTGATTAAATTTCTATGTGGGAATTACCAATGTTTTTTCTGCAGCGCTGCTGCAGCGAAGATAAGCTTTAGCTTATCTAGCTGACGCTGTGCGTAAGATTGTTAACACGCTGGCAATAACTTTGTACTGAGCCATCTAACCTCTTCTATGAATGCTTCCGCATTTTTTACTGTTTGTGTATTGATACAAAGTTTTAAAGTAGTGCAGTCTCCATTATCAGAGCCCCGTTCAACCTGAACCAGTCTCAGTTGTAGGCTTGTGCATTACCTGGGGACATTTTGATCTCTTTCTTTTTAAATAGATTTAATTACATAATTCTTGTACAATACGACTCGTTATAAGCCTTTAATTTCGATGTTTACAATCCAGAAAGCGTGTATCAAAGATAGGTCAAGTCCATCACCTAATCTATTAATACGATTTGATGCTACGTCACATCGACCAGTTGAAAATTTAAACAAGTTCATAGTCAATATCGGTCGTCACATATATGAATTCCCATGCAAAGGTGTGCTGTTACGAGTAATTGATACCGTAATATTTTCACGAATATTTTTGCGTATGACCAAAAAATAAATAATTGTTTGTTTCCCCAAACTGGGCAGTATCAATTTATCAGGTTCGTACACATCTTTCTAGACTATTTAGTGTTTTTCGGAGAGGACTTATATAGGTTTAGTCTGTTGACCAATCTTATTCATGATAACTTTTATGAATAAAATATTGTTTATATTAAATAATTATAAACAAATTCGCCTTAAAGACGGGTTTTGCAGGCGTGCATTTTAATCAGATCGCGGACAATTCATCGCGCATGCTCAGAAATAGAAAGTACACAGGAATTCACGGAGAATGTCTAAATATAAATTCTCATTATATGAAGGAAAAAAAAATATGCGAAGTGTGCAGTACGTTTAGAAAGGTACACTGTTTTATACGGAATGGAATAAAAGAAACAACAATATAAGGTTAAGGAGAGAACACGAGGATTAATAAAGCACATGTATTGTTTTTATAATTATTAATTGACCCGAATTATTTTTGTCGATTCCATACTGGATTCATCTAATTTGACTCTCACGAAGATCGTTCGGCTATTTTCGACAATAAGTAGAGCATATAAATTATCTGAACAGTGTTTGGTCGTAATATCGACAATCTGGCAACACGGGAAATTCCTATGGAGCGACCATTTGACTCGATGGGGTGGTTTTGGATGACAATATATATATCCAAGAACAAGACTTATCGATCGTTTTTGAAATTATTATTTGTTATTGAACGATTTTGGAATGACGTTACATCAGAGACATATAAAACATGTCTCTGGTTACATTTATCAAATTTCGTTCTCACTTATCCTCGGCAAAAAAAAAATAGGCTATATCGTCAATTTTCCCCATCCCGTCCCAAATACGGGGATATTTAAAAAAATGCATTCGGGATCTTTATAAATCTAAAACTGTCTTATATACTGTTCCTCAAATTTCCCCGTTTAACTTTTTAACGCTGTCTGTCTGTCTTTTATTTCGTTATTTTCTTAAAATTAAATTACAAATTATTACGAAATAAATGTCATCAATTGAGATATTTTTTTTTGTTTAGTCTGTAGTACTTTTTTCTTAATGCATATAGTCAAATTGCACGTATTTGGTTATTAAAAATGTTACCTTTTGAAAAAAATGTAATAACAGCATCCGTTATACTTATTCCGATTGCTCCTACGGGAAATTTCATACAAAAATCTTCATCTAGAGAAGAATCAGAGAACCACTGAATGGATTGAAACGAAACATAGCATGAATGTTCCTTATGACATTTTGGCCAAGAGTTGTTACTTTGGTGCCGATCTGTTATCCATGATGACCTTCTGCGGAAGACTTAGTTCAACTTAGGACCTTATGAAAATACATACAGACGGCTTCTTCTTGAAAATATCTGAATGGATTGAAACCAAACATGGCATGGACGTTGTTAATCTCAAGGTCCCTTATCGATGAACAAATGGAAATATCAGGTGAGCGAGGTGGTTTATTTACTTGCACATGTGATGTTTTGGATGCCACTCTCTGCTACTATCTTTAACTTTAGTTTTGTAAACATAGAACAAATATACAACTGTAATTTGTTTTTTGAATCAATTTAATTATCTATGTTAATTGTTTGTTTTACATGAACTCTTTTCATTATAGTATCTCCCTTGTGCAGTGATCTTACCTTTGATGGTTTTGGCATAACCCTTTTTGGTCATTTTGGTGATTTTGAATTGCTCTTCAACCTTTTGAAATGTGCTCATCTTGTGCATCAAAATTGGTATCAAAGAATTGTATTTTTACCATTGGAGTCGATATGCCACTGCTGGTGAATTCCAAGTCCCCGAGGATATCCCCAGCTCAGTTGCTAGTATTTTGATACTAACCCGAAGCTGATACACATTCTAGGTCTTGAGCACAACTGATGAGTCGTAAATCACATCTTGTGCATCAAAATTGGTATCAAAGAATTGTATCTCTGATGATTCATAATTCAGAAAGTGACTATTTACTCTTATACTGAAAAATATGTTATGATGTACGATAGTTTAAATGTTGTAAGGCTTTTGTTATACCCCACCCCCCCACCCACCCTCCCCCCCCCCCCCCCCCCCCCCCCCCCCGCAAACATAGTTTGGGGGTATATAAGAATCAGCCTGTCTGTCTGTCCAGAATTTTTTTTACCCGCAGTTTCTCAAACATGCCTTATCAGAGGTTAATGAAACTTTGCATACTGTTAGATCATAGAACATAGATGTGCGCATGCGAAGTATGTCCTGGTCCAATACTTTTTTCCATAATTTTATACCCTTTTGGACTTAGAAATTCAGTCTATCCCCCAATTTTTTTTGTACCCAGTTTCTCAAACATGCCTTATCAGAGGTTAATGAAACTTTGCATACTGTTAGATCCTAGTACGTAGATGTGCGCATGCGTAGTATGTCCTGGTGAAATGCCTTTCCCATAACTCTATACCCTTTTGTTCCCTCAGTTATACCCAGTTGGACTTAAGAATTGTGAGACAATTCACCATGATGAGAATGCCCTAGTCCATTAAATTAACAGCAGCAGGGTGTATAGTTAGTGAGGTCCCCTCACAGTTCTAGTTTTAACTGTTTTTGAACAAAATATTGAACTTTATTACTTGTTCCAACTTCACAGTTACATGAGTTATTTAAGTGAATTACTGAATAAGTGAAAATGGTCAGAATGTAGCATTTATTATACCCCCTGCAAACACAGTATTTGGGTTTTTTCTTGATGGTTGGGTATCATATGTAGATGTTTATGATGCAAGATATTTATCGCTGGATGCTTGCAAAGGGAGATAATCAAACTTAAGGGTTTTACAAATTTAAATCTTGTCAGCGGAACTCCATACCGTTCAATGCATTTTGATGAAACGTTATATGAAGGTTGGGCAGCATATGTGGATATACATGAAAGAAGACCATTATCGCCGGTTGCTTGCAAAGGGAGATAATCCAACTTGTAGGTTTAAAGTTTGTAAGCGTAACTCCTAGTATTGCAAATGGGGTATCACTCAGTGAGGTCACTCACAGTTCTAGTTATTCATGGATTGTGATGGCCTTTCATCAACCATTCAGCTTATCCATTAGTTGAATTTCTGGTTAAAGATATCCGTTCTAAATGGAATAGTATAAATGTCTCCAAATTTGTTCAATGATCAATTATTCTATTGCACAATGGTAGATTTGAAGTAAATTTATTATATGTTAGTGCAGTATCAGAAACCCTGTTAAGACTCAAAAGAACAATAAGGCATAGGAAAATGAGGTTAGGGCGAAAAATTTAGCAGCAGTGCTGCAGATCAGCACTTCAGTGCTATGTTTTGTACAGTTATTGGAACGATAAACTAGAGAAGTCCTGAAATAAAGTTTATGTAAATAAACTACATAGCAACGACATTTTCTTGAGCTTTTTGTCGAAAATCGTAGGAGAAACAGATTCTCCTTCAATTCACTCGTGAGTTATGGAATTTCTCCACCCTCAATAGTTAAATTTTAGATTTAAATTCGCTCGCTATAGGCTCGCATGTGTAAAATCGAAAATTTAACTATCTCGGGTGGAGAAATTCCATAACTCACTCGTACCTGAAGGAGAATCTATATATATATATGACAGTAGATTAATTTGTAACTCTGCTTGTTATGATCTCTGGTGATCTCTGGTTTTTTTTAAGAGAAACGTCATGTGTATAATAATGAAAAAAAAAAAGGGATATATTGAATTTTCTTTAGAGGAATGTTCCACATAAAATAATTTTAAAAATAATTTATTGCAAAGAAGACTTCCAAGCAAGTGTTAATAAAACGCTGACCGTTTTTTTTAAGAAATTGATAAATAATTTTGAAGAGTAAGTTGAAAATAATAAAACATGTATTAATATTAATGTTTTTAAATTGAAGTTTGAATAGAGCAGTTGAGGAATTTAAGTTATCATGTGCCGGGTATGCTGTAGCGACCTACATTCTAGGGATTGGTGATCGACACAATGATAATATAATGATGAAAGAAACAGGACAGGTATATACAGATAAAATATTGTTGTGCATTGTTTTTCCTATATGGAAATATAACAATATGGATTTTTATTTTTGATATCTTCATGATATCATTGTAATCTAATTAATTATCGCCTTTCCAATTTAAACATTTATTACCTCCCTTGAGTTACCACTAAGTCCATGTTTCTCGCTAAGGTGCATACTGTACACACAAAAATTGGACTGGACACATCATATTTTAAACTCACACATCCTTGGGACTTGTTTAGATTGCACAAGCTGCATCCAAAGATCTTAATTTTAATTATTACATGTAGTCTTGGAGTTTTTTTCTGATCAGACCATACAGATGTTCCCAGACAGCTAGTCTTACTTGGAACTTTTTCTGATCAGACCATACAGATGTTCCCAGACACCTAGTCTTACTTGGAGCTTTTTCTGATCAGACCATACAGATGTTCCCAGACAGCTAGTCTTACTTGGAATTTTTTCTGATCAGACCATACAGATGTTCCCAGACAGCTAGTCTTACTTGTTTTTTTTTCTGATCAGACCATACAGATGTTCCCAGACAGCTAGTCTTACTTGGAGCTTTTTCTGATCAGACCATACAGATGTTCCCAGACAGCTAGTCTTACTTGGAGCTTTTTCTGATCAGACCATACAGATGTTCCCAGACAGCTAGTCTTACTTGGAGCTTTTTTCTGATCAGACCATACAGATGTTCCCAGACAGCTAGTCTTACTTGGAACTTTTTCTGATCAGACCATACAGATGTTCCCAGACAGCTAGTCTTACTTGGAGCTTTTTCTGATCAGACCATACAGATGTTCCCAGAACAGTCCTTAATTGCATTGGAATATTGTTCTGTAGTTATTGAAATCATTTCTTTTTCTTTTAGCTTTTTCACATAGATTTTGGACATTTCCTTGGCAATAAGAAGACAAAATTCAACATTTCCAGAGAAAGAGTACCATTTATTTTAACCAGTCATTTTGAGTACATAATTAAGAAAGGTGACAAAGATCAAGAAAATTTTAATGAGTAAGTTACTGATATTAATACAGTCAACTCTCATTATCTCAAACTTGCATGAGTCAAAATTTTGGATAAGTTGAATTTTTTATGTGGTCCCAAATGTTTTACAGTGCAAATATATTTATTTTGACTCCCGTTTAGTCAAATTTGCATTAGTCGAATTACCTATCTCGTACTAAATGTTGAGTCTCAAATTTTAAAAACTTGTCCAATAATCTTCATCAAAACATCAACTTTCTGATTAATTGTCATTGCAGGTTAGTGTTATTTCTGGTAATTGACAATTGGTGTCTAGTAATTTTTTGTACTATTGATTTATTGAGAATTCACAATGATTTGTAAAAAAAATTCGCCTTATATAGATTAATTAGTGTCAATTTATCTACAAAGGTTTTTATTCAACAGGTTAATCATCTAATAATGATATATTTGTTGTCTTGTATTCACATTATGGACTGACAAATCTTTTTTACCTATGTATTGTAATCAATTTTTCTTCAACTCTATTATTTTTAGAAAAATAAAATGTTAAACATTAATTATAGAAGTATCTGAACACGGATAAATAAAATAAGGTCTTGATAGTAGGTGTAAACTATTGCTTTACTCCAGCATCTTCAAAGATTTTAGATTTACTGGAAGTAGTGAATTACTTCCCCTTAGTAACTTAAAACATACATGTACATGTAAACTATCGTTTTACACCAGCATCTACAAGATTTTAGATTTACTGATGTAGAAAATTACCTCCCCTTCATAACTTGGAAAATTTTTCATCTCTCTTTTCATCGAATATTGTCTATCAAAACAAAAATTTTGCAGTTCGACAGTCAACTTTAGTTTTTAAGCCCCATTCCCCTAAATCTCCAGCTTTTTCAACTTTGAAAAATTCAATAGATATATTGGTAACAAAGGAATCAATAATAGACAGAAGATACACAACAACAAAAATCTGTTCAAGTAAGGGTTGGGCATGGAATAATATAATTAATAAAATAATTTCCATTAAAATTGATGTGCGAGGGTAGAAAGGGAAGTTTTAAAATATCACATGGGTCCTGAGTCAATTTTTAGTGTATGCTTATCAGATGTACGTAAAGTTATCTAAAAAGAGTTTAGTTAGTTGTGGGGGTATTTTTAAAGTCCCTTCCTACCCTCCCACATTCACTTTAATGGAAATAGCTCTCAGTATTGCCTAAAAACTTGATGTCTAGATGTTCAAACAAATGAAAACTTATACACTAAGAAAAGTGGTTAAATTTTATTAAAACAGGTTTAAAATGTATGCTACCTTGTATTTTCAGATTTAAAGATATTTGCGAAAAAGCATATTTGATCATTCGTAGGAGTGCACCGTTGTTAATTCAACTATTCATGATGATGTTATCCTCAGGAATTCCACAATTAAATCATGTCTCAAACATTGATTATCTCAAGGAAGTATTAGCGTTGAACTGCTCTGAAAATGAAGCTTTGGATAGATTTAGGAAGAAATTTAAAGAGGCACAAGATAACAGTTGGTCGACAACAATCAATTGGTGGTTCCACATGAAGGCACATTGATAGTAGCTATTTTAAAAAGTAAATGTATATTCCAAGAAATGATTTTTTTGGCTGAAAACAAAATTACCACGAAATTACCATGAAAAATTTATTAACTTTGAAAATTTTAACCTCAGTGTGTACAATGGTATCTTACATGTTAAAATTGTTGAATGTAAAGTGTTTCTTAATTAGGGGGTGAGATTTTAAAAAGTAATAAACAATCCAAATTAATTTTTAGTACATGTAATTGAAAAGGATATTATGAAAAGTAAGACAGTTTTGGGCAAACAAGGGTGAGGCTTACCCCTAAAATGTTACATACATTGTACATTTATGAATATGGAAAATTGTATTTTGTTGCATCTAATAAAACTTTTCATATTTTAATTTAGCTTTTTGTTGATAAAATTAACAATAATTCAGAAACCAAGAACACAGGTATAAAATAACCTGTAAAAGTCGGAGTGGTTGGAGATTTAGAACTATCCTGTATATACATGTAAAATCTTTTATTTAACATAAAAAAGTGTGTTCCTAGCTGATACAGTCCAATTCATGTTAAAAAAAAAGAACATCCAACATTTGTAATATTTTCAGATTTAGAACTTTATACTTGTGTAAACTAATTAAGATTGTATATATAGTAGAACTTTGGTTGCTTGGAACTTGAGTTACTTGAACACCCTTCATGTTTTGAACTAAATTTTATCTCACATCTTGAAACTTCTTATATTTTTAGAACGAACTTTACTCAAACTACTGTGTGTCTTTTTTGGGATTATCTCAGAATTTTTTTTAAAACATATAAAATAAGTTGCAGTTATGAGACACACAGTACCGTTTGACCCAAACTGTTTTTATAAGGCTGTAGGGTGTTTGTGCGATAGAATTTTTTCTGTTTATTAAAGTTTTATTAGTGCAAACAGCAGTTAGCTAAATGTATATACATGTATGTAAAGTATTTTTGTCTTAGATAAGGATTTTCAATTTACGTGTGTTCTTTATACCTTATTGTGTGTTTTGGATAAGTCAAAGTATTGATTTTGTGAAGAGTTAGTTTGTTGATTTAGATTAAGTTTTGAAATTGATAATCTAGAGCATAAATTCTAGTGAAAGATGTGTTAAGATTTATATTTTGGCTCAAAGCCATTGAAGAAAATTATAGTATTGTTGTCATCTTTAATATGTGAACTTGAACAGAACGTTTTATTCCTGCAAGGATTCTTTATGTTATAATTCTGGCCAGGAAGTACTTCTTGGCAGGCTAATAGACATATTAAAGAGAAATTTTATAAAGACAACACAAAATGATCATCTGGTAGAAATTCATAGATACAATAGCAACATCATTTAACTGTAGAAAACGTTGATAGTAAACATTGTATCTGGTGCCCAAAGTTTCAATGGATAGGTGATAAATATTTAGTAACCCAGTATAACCTCTAGAAAAATGGCTCCATCTAGCATTAATAGCTAAAGTAGCTACATACTAAATACTGTATATTAATTTTTCTCCTATTCTCGACGTGTTTAATCAGTGGGATAAAAATACATATTTTTAACCACTTCCCTGTGATTAAATTTTGGCATGTGAATTCCCGCTGTTTTTTCTACAGTTATTGGAACAATAAACTAAAGAAGTCCGCAAATGACGTCCATGTAAACAAAACACATAGCAACAACATTTTGTTGAGGTTTTTGTCGAAAATTATAGGAGGAACAGATTCGCCTTCAATTTACTTGTGAGTTATGGAATTTCTCCACCCTCAATAGTTAAATTTTATATTTTAACACAATGGCTAAAGGCTGCGTGTTGAAAATCGAAAATGAACTATCTCATGTGGAGAAATTTCATAAATCACTCGTGCCTGATGGAGAATCTATATATAACCTACCTGTGTTACACATGTGAATGTTAGAAATGTTTTTTGACCGTAATCATTCTCTGACAAGTAAACCAAATAAAAAGTCACTAGTTTAAATGTGATAGTTTTGTTTATTTTGATATGCATAATTATGTAAATTCAGGAAATAACGTGATATTTTTTTATTATTGCAAAAAATATTATATGAGAAAGATTGCAAGAATCTAAAACTCAGAATTTTAATTTTGTATAGTTATATGTATTAAAAAGTATATAAATCACATTTATTATTAATCTCACGATATTGTAACTAATTTGTAGTATTGTGATACCTATAAAGGACATGTAATTACCATGATAAGTAGATAGATAATGGTGCAATTTATTTATATACCTGTAAATATTTATTCTGTAAATTATATAATTTTTTTTATGGGACCAAGTCTTGACACAAATTGTTATGCAAATTTCTACAATGAACTAAGTTTTTTTTTACATTCCATATTTTATATCATTCTTCATTATTCAATGTATAATATGTTCATTATCATACATGTAATTTGTTTTGAAGCAGAATGCATTTAATCAGGCTTTCCTATGGAAAAATCTGGTTAAAATTCGTTAGGCAATGTATGGAGGGTGGCACCAACCAGTAATGAAGGACAACCCAGTTTGCTGTAAATTTCAAAGCTCATTATTTGTTTTAATGTGAATTCAGTATACCAAAGCTCAAATCAATATATCTAAGTCTTCCAATGATGCATTTTATTTAAAATATGTAAAGATGTCTTCTGATAATGCATAATATTTATAGCTGTATGATAGATTAATTCTTGCCACAAAGTCCTTAGTATGTGAATGACAGAAGTCCAAACCAGAAAAAACACTTTAATTGGTGATCATGACCTTAAAGTAAAAGTGAGTCTTTCAAGATTTAGAAAAATCTCACACTGCGGCACTCAAGATTGCCTCTGGGACTTGTTAAATGAACACCTCTATGCTAAACATTGATCATATTATTGAAGGACAATATTATCTTTCAGTAAGGCAACAGCAAACTGATTTTTAGTTCTTTGGGTTTTTTTATGGCAAAAATTGGTATGATCAAGTTATATTTTTTATCAGGCAAAGATCAGATTTAAATGCAGCACAATTTTTTCATCTGATGTTTCCAAAAAAAAAGAAAAAATCCCTATTGTTTACCAAATTTTAGGATTAGGCAAACACTTTTCATTCTTAATATCTTGAAAAGTCCAAAAATCAGAGTGCCAAAATCCAAGATCAAAAAATCAATTTGGTGTGGCCTAATGAATAATTTTTACTTTATTATTTGAGAGAGATTGCTACAGACCTTTGTTTCAGAATAACACCTAGCAATATATATAAAACGTATGCATATGTTTCATAATAACATGAATAAGAAAAGTAAAAAGATATATTTATTTAACATATTCAGAGAATAATTATTACATTCAGAGTTTACAAAGTAACTGAAATTTGAATTTTCCTTCCTAAAAATGATGAAATAGATTTTAAATGAAATGTTTTGAAAACAGCACAGTATATATTATCAGGGACATTGAGGTGCAGTTTTCAATTAAAATTTAAAAAATTATAATTCAGTGTTGTTTATTTCTAAATGGCAGGGTGTATTTATTTAAAACTCTTATATGACTTCCATAATGGCTTTTTCTTAATGACGAGATCAAAAGTTCAATGTAGGATAAAAAACTTAATTCAAATAGTTTGGGGGGGGGGGGGGGAATTGTTACAAGTTTTCTTATCCGACATCGATTTTCGGATATGCCCGTATTGGTCAATTAATTTTTCCCAAATTAAGTTGAGGGGGGTGGGGGGTCAGTGAAAAAACTATGTGAATTAAGTTTTTTATCCTACATTGAACTTTTGATCTCGTCCCTAACTCATGTTAGGTCATTTTTGTACAAACTTGCCAGAATATATTTTTGTCATAAAAAATAAAACTTATAAAAATAATTCGAATATAATTTTTTGACAAATTTTTCACCATATTTATATACATCGTTAATTTTTTCACATATATTTTTATTGATTGTTTAGAGGTTTATTTTAAATAACTATTTGATTTGTTTATTGTTGATAGTATTGATTTGTTAGATATATTTAGATTTATTTTTATTTATAAAAATACTTTGCAGACCTTGTAAAATGTAAATATTTTAAAGTTATGCATGGAACGTGTGTATTTTTCACTATTACTTGTATACTATTCGAAAAAAATGAAAAGTTTGGCAGGGTACTTACTGGGAGAGTAGAAGGGGTGGGAGAAAGCAAATGAAAAACATTCAGGTAAAAAATTTGTTATGACTCCATAATTATTTACATGGATTTATTCTTTTGAGACAAATTAATACAAAAACAGGACAATTAACATAATTTCTATTATACATGTATGTCTCAAAAATAAGGAAATACAGGAGAGGTAACAAACACCTATCCATCCTAAAGATGTGTACTTGCCGATACTAAATAAGGGCTACATTATAAATGTATAACTCGAATATGACAAAAGTCAGATATGTCAAATTCCAACTCAACTTGTGTCTAGTGGTCCAAACCAACACTTCTAAATATCAAATGATTTGGTGAAGCAATACTGGAGTTGTTGAACAGAAACCTAAATTTTGGGTATTGTCATACCAAAAAGGGACCAAACTCAGAAAAAAGGAAAACATGTCAAACCTGTGTTTAGTGTTTTTAACTGTATAAGTTCCAAATTTCATATAATTCGGTGAAACAATACTCAAAATCTTGAACCACAATATCAAATATTTCCTATATCAATCTCTGAAAATTCAAAGTTCACAATTTTTTCAATACTAAAGGTGTGCAATCCTGCAACGTTAAGGCACTATACCCAAATTAAAACTTGACCAATATATAAGTATTGTGTATAATTTATTTGACATTTGGATAACTGCAGTTAGATAACAATGAACTTGAATAGAAAGAATATAGATCATCAAATGTGTAATAAACAGGGTTCAAATTTAGTCAATAATAATCTTAATACAGATGATCTCCAATTAGTGCAATTATAGTTGAATTGATGAACAAATATCTAATAAGTAATATATTATGATTATTTATTAAAATATATATCCTAATGCTTTTAGTTGCTTGAATTAAGCGATATTGTTTTGTCTGAAAGGAATCTCGGTCCTTGATATGGATCAAGGATTCCTGGTGAAATGGATTTCACAAACCTTTATGTACCGGTTATTCTAACAGAAGGTCAGTGTGACAGCTGACTGTCGCCTTACCTGAATTCTCCACTGCATAACTATTGTCATTACTTTGGAATTTGTCTTCTGATGTGGCTTTTGACCTTTTGATTCCCTGGGTCAAATGAAATAAAATTTGTTAAAGTATTAAAAGCATCTATGGAAAGGCATTTTCCCCCTCTGAGACTGATAAACACCCAACATGGCCATCATTTACAAGACTTATTTCTGACTTTCTGGCGCTGGTGGAGTGATCAGACTTATGTGGAGAAAAAAGGATATTCAAACTTATCATTTGATGAATTTCAAAAATATCCCAAAACTATTTGGCCAAATAAAAGTTCTAAATGTTTTTATATTTTATGCTTGTTGGACAGTAAATGTGGGCTTCAATTCACAACGGTCAAATTTTAAAAAAAATCTCTGAAACTGATTGACCAACTGAATTACAATGTAAAATCTGTGGGAGAATATGTTTCAAGTTTCTTCCTGTTACGAACGCTATCACACTAATCATATGCAATTCTAGTCTAATGATAGGTTTGAAATGAAACTAGAAATGAGGTAAAACGTATAGATTTATAAATGTGAATGCCAGGTGAGTGGCACATGCTCATATGTCTAGTGTTTGCTAATACAAACTGAAATAATTTTGACCATCTTACAAACCCTCATGGAATATCTATAGATGTAAAGAATGTAGTTTTTTTAGATAGTCTATGTTTAAGTAATGTGATTGTATTAGCCAGTCTTTAAGAGGTTATGTATTTAACTGATGTACATATTGAAATATTTATTCCGATAATTTTGTCACACATTCCAAGTAATGTATATATAATTGGCAAGATATAGCTAGATATAAAATTGAAAAGCTGCAAGCACTTTAATAATATGACTGAAAATATTGCCAGATTGCTTTGTTCTGATGTCACAAGCAACAAATCATTTAAAATTTGACTTTCAGCTTGAAATGTATTCATATTAACTGTTTTATCTTAGGGAGCAACCATTTGATTTTTATGGGGGTGGGGGGGTCTAGGATGAAATGTCTGATCCTGCCTATTTTTATAGTTGAAATTTTGGTCCTGGATTTTTTTCGGCCTAAATTTTTATTTTCATTTAAAACAAAACATTTACTGTCAGATTGACACAGGTCCTGCATTTTTTTTCACACATAAAGTGATCCGGTCTTTTTATTTTGCCCCAAATCCTGGTCCTGCCTTTTTATTTCAAATTTGATCCTAGCTAACCTCCCCCCCTTTCCCCCATAAAAATAAATCAAGTGGTTGCTCCCTTGCACATTGTTTGCATAAACATTTGTTAATGAATCAGACTTATTTTAATAAATATTCTCCAATTTACATATATGATCTCATTCATTATTGGCTGGACATGCGAGGAGGTTGTGACCCCATTTTTATGGTTCAATGATCACTATAATGTACTTTTGGCTAAAGGTATTGAAACTGACACATTCTTATTGGTAATTTTGCAAGGGAGAAACAAGGAATGGCTATACCTGGAATGATTATTGCATAATGGTTATAAATTTTTTTATGGCTATCTTCCCAGAAATGTTTTAGATGTTTCAGTTCATTTTGACCAAGCAGTTTCAAACAAGACATGAGAACTGGAATTAAGAGAAATAGGATACTTGTTCCAATCCAGGTAAAATGATAAAAATTTCAAAAAACCTGACCAATCATAAAAATGCAGCAGTTATCATGGCAATAGATGTATGATTGATGCCAAGATGACATATGACAAAATATCACATTTTTAGCTCACCTGGCATCCGTCGTCGTAAACTATTTCAAGGATCTTCTCAGAAACTACTGGGCCAAATACTTCAAAACTTTAAGTGAATGTTCCTTAGGGTATCTAGTTAATAAATTGTTTCAGGTAAACTTCAGTTTTTGGCAAATATCGCATTTAGAACAAAACTGACATGGGGTAAAATTGTTCATCAGGTCAAGATCTAGCTGCTATGAAATTTTCAGATGAATCAGTCCACCCTTTGTTGGGTTATTGCCCCTGAATTTTAACGAAATTTTGCAGTTTTAGGTTATCTTGAATATTATTATAGATAAAGACAAACTGTAAACAGCAAAAATGTCCAGCTAAGTAAGATCTACAAATAAGTCAACATGATGAAAATCTTCAATTTGCCCCTTATAGGAGTTTTTGCCCTTTAAAGACAATTTTTCAGTTTTTTGTCATCTTTGTAAACTTTTAAAAATCGTCTCCTCTAAAACTACAGCATCAATTTCAGCCAAACTTAGGCTGAAAGTTCCTTAGGGTATCTAGTATAAATTTTGGTGTTTTATTTCCTTGTCCATTGAGAAACATGGCTGCCATGGCTAAAAACAGAACATAGGTGAAAATACACTTTTTGGCTCCTATGTCAAAAACTTAAGTTAGCACGAAACTGTCAAGTAGTAAAAATGTTTATGAGGTCAAGATCTACTTGCCATGAAATTTCCAGACGAATTGAACCCATTTTTGGGTTATTGTCCCTGAATTATAATTTTAAGGAAATTTAGCAGTATTAGGTTATTAACTTGAATATTGTTATAGATAAAGACAAATTGTAAACACCAAATGTTCAGCAAAGTAAGATCTACAAATAAGTCAACATGACCAAAATCATCTATTGAACCCTTGTAGGAGTTTTGCCCTTTAAAGATTATTTACATGTAGAAACAGAAAATAATGGTCTGACATATTGTCACAGATGTTTAGAGCATAACTTGAAATAAATTAAATGGTAGCTGTACAAGTAAAATGGAGGGTCAAGGGACAAGGTCATTGAAAAAGTTCATAGCAACCATATCTATTTGGGTTCAGGATTCTGTATTTTAGGCGTACAGGTTAAGATTAAGGAGAAAATTGCAACGGTATATATTAAATAGCAAAAATAATCATTGATGCAAGATCTACACAAAATATAACAGGTGAGCGATTCAGGCGCTTGGGAGCCTCTTGGTTTGACAAAGCTGCCTTGTTCTTATAGCCCAAAATTGTATCATATTCCTTTTGTCCTAACTCAAGACATTTAATTATTTGAGATAAAAGCTGCAAATAGACAAATAGTTCACCGGAGCCTGTTTTGCTTACTTGGTTTCTATTAGAAATGCAAAAAGTCAAAGTGACCTTTGATCTAAAAATTATTTGCATCTGTCCCTCCATGTGAGGTTCCTGCAACAATGGCTACAATATGCCCATTACTTCCTGAGCAAATGACAAAAATGTCATTTCCAATATCGTTTCCATGGAAACTTAAGGCAGCAGCAGCTATCAAATGATGGGTGAATCTCAATGGTTGTTGGTATAGGGTATTTCTGTCAGCAATCCTCAAACATTTTATAATTTATTTTCAGAGATTTTTTAAATTGGCCATTCAAAATCAAAGATGGCCTCTGGCAGCCATGATGTTCATCCAACCAGAACAAAAGATGGAAAATTTGTAGAGGTTCTTCCATAAATAATTCCTGCCAACTTTGGTTACAATCTGGGTAAAAATTAGTTCCTGGGCAAATGACAAAAAAGTCCTTTCGCATATAGTTTCCATGGAAACTGAGCAGCTGCAGCCGTCAGGTGAGCGGTGTATCTCAACAAAAAGTGGATCGTTAGAAGAGGGTATTTGTGTCATCAATCGTGCAAAGTTCCAAAGCATTTCATAATGTAGTTTCAAATATTTTTAAAAATTGGACAATCACATCTATGTTATTCATCAGACCAGAACTAAAGTTGGATCATTTGTAGAGATCCTTCCATACATCATTCCTATCTAGTTTGGTTAAAATTGGCAAGTAGTTTCAGAGAAGCAAATCCAAATGTGAAAAGTTTATGGATGGATGCCAACAGTACCTGGTTATACTGTAAAGAACGTGATAACAGTTTTAAATTGTTTTAATACTGAAAATGACATCTACTGATGCAAATTTACAAAAATTAAAAAAATAACACTATTTCAAAAAACTTAATGTTGCATTCTAAAGACAGATAATACAATTTTAAATGATATTGAAGTTGACAAGATTAAAACGGAGTTTCATTAGAAATATAAAAAAAAAAACAAAAAATCATTATCAAAAAATTACAAGTACATTGTATTCATCAGAGTACAGTTTAGATATTGTCTGACAAGTGGAAAAGTTTTCTTTTGACAATAGTCCTACAACTAATGTCTGAATGACAAATATGAAAATCCTGACATGTATGAAAAATAAAAGGGAACTTGCTTTTATTAATCTGAACATTATATAGTGTATAAATACTGTGAGCAACAGTGATAGATCTTGAGTTATGGTATGATGTGAATAATTGCTATTGTTAACGACTGAATTTCAACATTTGAAAATTATCCAAAGTGAAAAGTAATACTGATAAATCAATCCTAACATTGTACAGAAAATAGTGAGCATTCATCAAACCATCTCAAACTATGGTACAAAATGTGAAAAAAATGCATTTTAATTTTTAAATAACTGAATGAATTTGAAAATCATACAAAATAAACACAAGATATTGATCAACAAAAAATTGTGTAAAAAAATATAAGTATTGATAAAACCAATTTAATGACATGTAAAAAATTGTCATTTTTAACTACGGAGTGATATATTTGAGAACAATAATAAATGAAAGGGAGATTTGAACAATCCCAACACTGTGTAGAAACACTGTCAAAGCAAATTTGATTCTTACATCTCACTGAAATATTTCAATTCTAACAACTCACTGCAATTCTAACATCTCACTCAAATACTGCAATTTTAACATTTTGGTGAAATACTTTCATTCTTACATCTCACTGAAATACTTCTATTCTGACATCTCACTGAAATATTTCAATTCTAAGACCTTGCTGAAATACTTTCATTCTTACATCTCACTGAAATACTTCAATTCTAACACTTCACTGAACTACTTCAATTCTCAATCTCACTGAAATACTTCAGTTCTCACATCTCACTGAAATACTTCAATTCTCATATCTCATTGAAATACTTCAATTCTCACATCTCATTGAAATACTTCAATTCTCACATCTCATTGAAATACTTCAATTCTAACACCCTGCTGAAATACTTTCATTCTATTATCTCTCTGAAATACTTCAATTCTAATATCTTGTCAAAATGCTGTTATTCTGACATATTGCTAAAATAATGATATACTGTTTTTAATCAATGAACAAATTCAGCTTCATATAAATTGTCTTTAAACCGCGAAAGATATGAATAACATCTGAAACAACATTGTATACATTGTTTAGTGAATCATCCTCTTTGAACTGTAGCCGATTCTCAACTTTTTATGACTTTCATTCAAAAATATGCATAACAATACCATGATTCACCTGGTAACATATTTTCGATACTCTATTTTTCATAAAGTTATTTTCCAGTTACTGTATTTATACGTTCATCATCTGAACCACAGAAAGTATAAATTGAGTCCAAAACTGATCATCATTACAAATACACAACACATGTAAAGTCCTTCCCTACTGCTGACTCTATACATGTAGGTGATAAAACCTGAAAAACAAACATTAAATGAAAAAATGTACCATCAACTGGATCATTTCTGTAAAAATAAACTTGATACCACATTCCATGCATACAAAATGTATTCCTGGATTTTTTTAAAGCCAACATTATTCAATAAAATTTTTGTGAGCAACAGAATCAAACAGCCTAATAAAGTGGCCAAAATTGAGGTAAGACCAATTTTGCATGGGGGAGTACAAAAATTTGTCAACCAAAAAATGTTACATCTCTTAATAAAGGCACAGCACTTCTTGTCCCGTTGGTGATCTTTATATACAGGTTTGACTACCTTTACATCTGTTTCAAAAAACAAACAAAAATGAAATTAAACCCCATTACAGGTAAATGTACATTTACTCTAGGATTTGAAATCAAAGTGAATTAGAAATAGTTACACCCACTCCAAATATTCCCTCTCTACTTTGTGGTCCACGAGTGTTCCTTGTAGCAGTATTTTAGCATCTTTTTTTTTTTACACATACAGAGGATTCCTTTTACTTGCTAAAAATGCTATATAATGGTCCCTATAAAATGATACAGCCATTCTTAGACCCCATCTAATACATTAACATCTCTGATTATCAACACCATCCTTTTTAGTGGTTTGCGGTTTGAAAACTTCATTGATACAGATACCTTTGACTTCCAAATAGAATGTGCTTCTTACTTCAACACAGAAAGTAAAACTATCAGACTTTACTGGTTTCTTACCTTTATCTACTTCTGCGTCAGCCTTCGTTGTGCTGTCAACTGGACAAATAGAAGATCTAGATGACCTACTCTCTTCTGAATCTGTGTCATTACCATCAGTTGTTACCTGAGATAATTTTTTTGCCAGTGCAGAACTGCTGACAGTTAATAAATTTTCTGATGTAATGTTACTGCTTTCTGAGGAAAACCTGAGTGGACTTTTAACTTGAGTAAACTTTGGAGATCCTGAAAATGTGTATGACAATATCAAAGTTAAACTGGATTTCAAATGGTTTGCCAAACAAAATATGCGTGTTTACTGAACCATCCTGAAAAAAGGAGGGTCAGTTTGTCGATTTTTTTTTTTTTGGTAATTGCACTATATTGTATTTATTGTAGAAGTAATTCAACTTATAGAATATTTATTGTAGAAGTGATTGCTATATACTGTTTTTATTGTAGCTTGCAATATTAAAGCAGTGAACACATTTACTGAAACAAAACACTTGCTTTTGTGCAAACAGCATTCTTGTGTACATTTTTGTTTTGTATTGAAATAATGATGTGATAAAATCGGGAATGAGACAAAATTTCTAGATTTTAATTTTCAGAAAGTTTTTTTGGGGGTCAGGGCAATAAATGTAGGGTCAGTCAGTGGATCCTAAACACACATAATTTTTTTTGCTGAAGTATGTTTGGATTCTATGCTATTTTCAGCCTTCCTTTGGTATCAGGTACACCGGCAGAATGTTTATTATCTTCTTATCTTAAAAAATATATGGTCTACAACAAGTATTCTCTAATTCTTTGTTGTTTTAACCCTTTCTAGACCCATTGTTTATCGTAATTTTCATCAATGTGTGGTCACAGATGATCTCCGTCAATGACTGATTAAGACAAAGGTCATAACCCAACAAATTGACTTCTACGTTTGGATTTCTCAGAATCATTCAATAACATCATAGCAGCATACAAACATTTTGCTTATGGCTATGATGTAAGAAAAAAGAATTCAAATGGGATTTTGGTTTACAAACTACATGTTTGTAAATCTATTTGATAACCATTAGAGAGACAGATTCTTAAATTGTTAATCAATCATTTATAAGGTTTATCAAATCTTGATAGTTAAATTATTGAATTTTAAAGTCTTCGCCAAGGATCGGACTTTTGATTTCAACAATTTAACTATATTAAGAATCTATATTTCTCTGTTACTTAAAAGTTACCCTAACACAATGATTCACATTTTATTGTCAATATCAGACAAAAGCATGCAGAATTCGGAATAAATATATTGTATAAAACACAAACCTTCAGTATTTTCTTTAGAAAACTTCATTATTTTTAACTTGGCTGGTGAGATTAATGGTCTGGAAGGTGATAGCTTGCTGGGAAATATATATGTTGTCTCAGTACTACTAAAACTAGAGCTGAATATACCTGGAAAATAAATATTACCTCATTTTATAAAGATGACATTTCAATGCTGCTAATAAACTTTACAATATGTATATAATCATTCACATAGGACAACCTAGGTTAGGGTAAGGTCAGTTTAGTGTTAGGGTTAGGGTTAGGGTTTGGAAAATAAATATTACCTTATTTTATAAATAAAACATGACATTTCAAGGCTGATCATACTGCTAATAAACTTTACAATATGTACAAAATCATTCACACTGGACAACCTAGGGTAAGGGTAAGGACAAGATGTCATTTCAACTCTGATCATACTTCTAATAAATTTTACAATATACAAAATCTTTTACAATGGACAACCTAACAATCTATCATGAATGAACAGTCTTGCAAAAAAAAATAGCAAAAAATGAACTTTTATACTGTATTTTATAAGTAGATACTTTTCTTATAATTTACAGTTGTCACATCACTTTAACAAATATTTTTATTTCACAATAAATTATATTAAAGGCTTTTTTTCCCATTTTACGAATAAATTAATTTAAACTTTTCCCCTTGAGTCAGCTCCACTACCTGGACATAAATAAGTGATAAATACCCACAAAATAGAATTATCAGTTATACATTATACACACTTTTTTACCTCTAGAAATGAAGTTGAGAACGGGGTGCATATTATGTAGTATTCCAGGCCCATAAAGCTTTTTCTGTCAACTTTTTGCTGTCAGTTCAAGGGAACAACTTCTTACATACGATCGATTGCCGCAACTGTTATCATTATATACCCATTTTTGATAAATAGAGATTGAAACCAACAACTGAGATAAAATTCCTACCTCTAATAACTCTGTGAAAAGAGCATTAATACAATGCAAAAGTATTCCCATTCCCATTCGGTTCTGATTTTTAGACTGCCATTTTTGTTTGCATCGTCTGGTTCCCGATGTCATATTTTGTTTTTATTCACAACTATTCCAGTATCAGATCAAGGTAGAGATGTTTCCTTATTTATCTTTATTTTAATTGCATAAAACCATTTATAAAACAAATCAAAAGACTTGATGAAAATGAAAAGATGTTTCAGTTCTGAAAATGATGAAAAACGCCTATCTCATTACTACGACAACATGACTTTGTTGCCAAAATGTCCCAGTTAAAGAAGGGGTGTGTATAATTTATGACTGCGCATTTTCTACAACCAACTACCGTATTTGCACAGTTGGATAGAGGATGAATTATTGTTTAACGTCCAGTGGCAACTATTAAGTGCACATTAGGAGGAGAACTGTGTTATGATATGAATACTGCTTTGTATAAGACTGACATGCTGAGCCAGATTTTTAATGGTCTACTACAAGGTAACTGTCCGCAGGATGACATATCACCCAGACTTAATATACTGACTCCAACTGACCCCTTACTCCTAGTTGCTGCGTGCTTGGTGGAAAAGCAGCAAACACCCATTTCAAAGTATTTTGTTTGATCCAGCCGAGGATCGAACCGGTAACATCCCACACTTCAGGAAAGGATGCTACCATGAAACCACCAAAGTGGTCTGCATAGTTGGAAGATGGAGAGTGAAAATCATATACAGTCATCAAACTTTTTATTTGTCAACCTACCTGTTTTAATTCCTTTCTTTACAGGTGTCCCAAATGTAAATGCTTCTAGACCTGTCAGGGTATCATCCAGACAACCAGTAATATCTCCTTGTTTCTGTGATTTGATGCTTTCTGATTCTTTAGTTTTTGTTTTGTTTACAGAATCAGAATTGTATAACCTGTCTTCTTTCACAAGTCCCCTATGGATATTATATCTAAAAAAAAATTTGAAGAAATTTTTTATAGAAGTACGGTCACAACTTCTTTAAAGAGCAACTCAAATTAGTGTCAGTAAGGGGCACCTGTATAATGCAAATTTCTGTCTATAATGCACACTATGAAAATGTCCTTTTTATGAACAAAATATGTATAATAAACATTTGAATAACAGGCATCTGTAAATAAAGTGCACTTTTTCTTGTCTTTTAGGAAACATTTAAATGTGATGTTTATGATATTAAAAACATTTTTTTCTTATCTCCAACTTTCAAGGAAGTAACAAAGAAACTTTGCTCAAGGACTAAGTCTTTATCCTCTATCAAGAAACCTTGCCTGTTGCTAATCTGAAGCAAACTTTATTTCCTAATCAAATATTTCTCATCCTCAAAACTATTTTGATGGGTTATTCATGTCCTTATATTTTAATACTATTTACCTATTTACTCTGACAGGACGAAGTATCTGATGTCGTCTAACTATAGTAGAATACAATGAGAATACTAGAATGGCTATTACTATGTACAAATCACATATATCATTGGACCATTCTATAAAAATAAACTGCCGTAGTAACATGACAATCCATAAAATTATAGAACCTAAGTCTACCAAATGTAACCTGAAAATAAAAGATATATATATTTAAGTGCTTACTTGAAATTTATTTTGACAATGACTGCATATGAGAAATACTACCCTTTATATCTCTAGAAATGTTTAAATTGAATTCAATTTGACCATAGGTACTCGTGTACAGGACCCCATATGGTACCCCTATGATACCGGACTCCCCCCTTATGAATTTTTTTTTTTGCGATTTTTAGATAATTTCCTCTTGCAATTCACATGGATATTACTATCAAGCCGTATTTTCTATCCACAGCGGGATACTTGTATGTATAAAGAGCTCTCCTATATCATAGGGGTACCATATGGGGTCCTGTACAAGAGTACCTATGAATTTGACAAACCAAATGAATTAGAATTAGAATATTTCCTACAGAGGCCAGGTAGTAACAAATGAATAGGATTTTTAAATAGTTAACTTCATATGTTGTGAGATACAATGTTTTTCTTGTTTCATAATATTCCTGTTTTTTTCCAGTTGCTTTAAACATAATCTTATGATTTACTGTTATTGGTTAAATTTTGTAGAAAATAAGGACTCTGTCAGGTACGTCTATATCTTTATGTAGTTTTGATTTCACCTTTTTGGAAATGTTGGCATTGGAATCTGCTACTCAACATATTTCACATGAATGTAATGGTTGCAGCTTTCAAAGAGATTCTGCCACCTGCACAATTTTCGAGTCACAATTTGACAAAATATGCACATCTTTTGCATTGAAATTGGTATAACTCAATAATTTAACTTGATTTGAATACTACATTTTGATTGGTTGAACAGCATAAAGAAACATTGGTTATACTGTATAACCTGGTTATTAAGTCTTGTGACATCACCAACGGATTAAATTGTAAATTCAATTAGTCCCATTTCATTATTGATGCTTGAATCGAGGAATCATTGTACTTCTGTTTGAAAATTAAATTATAAGGAACGTTTGCAACTCTGAACAGGTTATACTTCAATAACATGGTTTGGGTCAGTTTACTGTATTCATAAACTGCTTCGCAAGGTTTGGAAACATTCCTTAAATATTTATTATCATAAATATACAGAATCATGAAGAAATTATGGTAAACTTGTAATAAAATGTAGCACAGATATATGTAAGTTAAATTTCAATTCTTGAAAAAAGCTGACCACTGCTGCTAGACCAAGCAAGTTTTATTTTTAAGTACCTATATTTACGTAGTATGATGCATTTGGAAATAACAGCCCCAACAAAGCCAACTACTTCTATTAATGGAATAGTACTGCTATCTATGATAATCCACCATATATCTAGCCCACTAAAGTCAATAGAAGTATACTCTAGAAAAATGTGTACAGATCTCAGGGCCAACAACAATAAGCAACACACAGCTATCATTTCAAACACCACTGGACAGACTACTTTTCTCTGAAAATAAAAATCAAAATTTGAGATGATTTAATTTAAGGTGACATTCTGAAAACCAATAAAGATTCTTTAAGAATTTTAGGTGTGAGACTTCATGAAATTGCCAAATATTTAGCGTTTTTAAGAGAACATTTTTACTACTTGTCAGTTTTGCCCTAACTGCTTTAGTTTTCGAGATACGAGCCAAAAAGTGCATTTTCACTTATGTTCTATTTTTAGCCAGGACAGCCATGTTTCTCAATGGACAAGAAAATAAAACAAAAATTTATACTTGATACCCTAAAGATCTATTAGCCTAAGTTTGGATGAAATTAATTCTGTAGTTTCAGAGAAGATTTTTAAAAGTCTACAAAGATGACAAAAAAAATGTGAAAAATTGTCTTTAAAGGGCAAAAACTCCTATAAGGGGTCAAATTGACTTATTTGTAGATCTTACTTTGCTGAACATTTTTGTTGTTTACAGTTTGTCTTTATCTATAATAATATTCAAGATAACAACATAAAATTGCAAAATTTCCTTAAAATTAACAATTCAGGGGCAATAACCCAACAAAGGGTTGACCAATTCGTCTGAAAATTTCATAGCAGGTAGATCTTGACCTAATGAACATTTTAACCCGTCAGTTTTGCTCTATATGCTTTAGTTTTTGAGATATAAGCCAAAAACTGCAGTTTACCCCCTATGTTCTATTTTTAGCCATGGTGGCCATGTTTCACAATGGACAAGAAAATAAAACAAAACCTTTATTCTAGATACCCTAAGAATGGCTGTAATTGGTTCAGTGGTTTCAGAGGAGAAGATCTTTGAAAAAGTTTACGACGGGCGACGGACAGTAATGGCAAAAGCTCACATGTCCTTTTAGGACAGGTGAGCTAAAAAGAATAACATAAATTTATTTTCGGATACTAACTTCATGAAGTTTGTCATAGGCTCATCCAATCACAATCTTTATAAAGTCATTATCAGAAAACAAAGTGTCATTATTTAATATTTCTCATTCAATTTTTACCCTATTTTTAACTCCTTTTGCTTCTGTTCCAAACTTTGAACTACATGTATCTGCACTTGAATATGTGTCATGTGACTTCAATTTCCATGCCAACATGGCATCCTGTTTCTGTAATTCCTGTTGTACAATCATGTGACAATCCATACAAATATCATACCAGCTGTCTAGACGTTGTGAATGAAGTTTTATCTCCTCATCAAACTTTGCCTGTTAAACAAATGGGTCACAAAGTTGATTATATCTGTTTTTCTTTTCGGGTATGTCAATTGTGCAAAAGACGTAGTTGAAGTTCCATAAAAAGTGAGAAAAAAACAATACTTTTGGTCATTTCACTCTAGAAATTAATATATCCATTCTTTTTCATATAAATGTAAGACGGTGGTTATCAATTTAACTGCTTATTACTCAATGAAACCAGAACTGAAGACACCTTACTGTATTTTCTGGAATATAGGTCTAATTGATACTTTCTCCATAGACTTATAATGGTAAAATGGTCATTTTAAAGTAAAACATAGGTAATCTATCGATTACAAAGCTCACCTCGTAACGCATTATTATCATTAAGCCGTAATTGACTTGAACTTTAATTTTAAGTGCTCATCCATGCAGAAAAAGAAGGTCACAGCCAGCATCTGAACCATGCATCTTACAAAGCATCTCTGGATGCTTTGGTTGATGTGGTACTTGCCTGTTAGCAGGAATGCACTTTAACCATTCTTCTGTAAGTGGTCATCCATCCGGAAAAAGTAGGTCACAGCCAGCATCCAAGCATGCATCGTGCATAGCATCTGTAGGTGTACCAACCATGGCAATATGATTGATGTGGCATGTGTCAGTAACCAGGAATGGACTTTAACCATTCTTCTTTAAGTGGTCATCCATTGGGAAAAAGTAGGTCACAGCCAGCATCCAAAGCATGCATCGTGCTTAGCATCTGTAGGTGCACCAACCACGGCAATATGATTGATGTGGCATGTGTCAGTAACCAGGAATGGACTTTAACCATTCTTCTGTAAGTGGTCATCCATCCGGAAAAAGTATGTCACAGCCAGCATCCGAAGCATGCATTGTGCTTAGCATCCGTAGGTGCACCAACCATGGCAATATGATTGATGTGGCATGTGTCAGTAACCAGGAATGGACTTTAACCATTCTTCTGTAAGTGGTCATTCATGCGGAAAATATAGGTCAGAGCCAGCCTCTGAAGCATGCATTGTGCTTAGCATCACTAGGTGCACCTACCACACCAATATGATTGATGTAGCACTTGTCAGTAAGTGTGTATGGATCTTAACCATTCTTCTGTAAGTGTTCATTCATGCGGAAAATATAGGTCAGAGCCAGCATCCGAAGCATGCATTGTGCTTAGCATCATTAGGTGCACCTACCATACCAATATGATTGATGTGGCATTTGTCAAGAAGCGTGTATGGATCTTAACCATTCTACTGTAAGTGGGTGCGGACGCCGACACCGACGCCGTTGGTATCACATAAGCCCCCCTCACTTTCGTGAGGTGAGCTAAAAAGTCTCGACCTATAGGCAGGAAAATACAGTACTTTCAAATACAGACAGGTGACACAATCATTACAGAAAGTGTGAAATAACTAAAGAGTCCTAAGGTCATCTGGAACACTGTCTGAGCATCTATTTCTTTTATTATTTTAATGTCCTGACCTTTGCTTATAAATCAGACCCCATACTCATAACAATTGTATGCTAAAATGAAATGGTCGAAGAAATTTTGTTGATATTGATGTGTTTTTTTCTGAAAATTATTAAAAAGCAAATAACATAGAAATTTAGCTGCACGTAAGTCCACTGAAGCCATGTATTTTCAGCAAAATTGTATGGAGTTACATGAATCAACTAAAAAATTCTGTATTAAACAGTCATTACCTTATTTGTGGGTTGAAAGTCAGCTAACAGTCTAGCTTTCAGATGTAGGCTGTTGTTACATTTATTACATAACTGTTTGTTAAAGGTTAGGAATTCCCCTGTCTGACATCCAGTATTGTGATTCAGTGAGTTGTCATATTGGGCTGGGATACTTTTATTATAATCACCATCCTGTAGCATTGAAGAGAAATGTAAGAAAAAACGTTTGTAACTACAACTTATAAGTACACATATTTATGTATATATTACTGTTACATGAGCTACATGTAAGGCCATGCAAAACTGTCGGTTTCCCCTAACATGTGTAAATGTTTGTGTGTAAAGAATCAGGTGTGTTGCATCTAATATTAAAGTACATGTATATACTTTTGTTCACTATATGTAACTTTACCTTATTATAACTTAATCTGACAAGTATAATACTATCCTCTAATGTGTTAAAATGTATGCACATAACGGTATTTTACTGAAATTTCCGCCATTGGTCTTACAACAAATATCTCTAAACTGAGTCGTGTAGATTACCACTCCAAATCCAAAATGACATTACTAAAGCTTGTTGATGTTTTTTACATTGTAATAAATGAAAGAATATCTGATATGTATTTTTGCTAATTTTATTACACACATTTACCTTAGTAAATCCATTATACTGTTCACACTTTGGACAGTCCCAGCAGTTTCTATTACCATATGGAATTTTTGATACTTCACTACAAAACCAACATGTTGCTCTTACAGGAAACTTGTGTCTGTACAAAAAAAGAATTAGATTTCTAATAAACAAGTATATATGTGTCCAATGGACACTACATGCCCCGCCAGTGATGCAAGTATTTAGTAAACAGAATTATATGTTTATATTGTTGACTTTCATGGACCTAACGACAGGGTAGATAAAATTCTATCTCTAAGTACTTCGTAAAAACAAACTATAACCTGAACCTTAACCTAGATTATAATATTGAAATTCTACAAAGAAATTCAAAGTCGATGACCCATAACGTCAAGGTCACATCATCTGTTTTGCATATAAAAATGCTGCTGTTCATATCACAAGCCTGTACAAAGTTTCAGGATGATACCATAACTTCTTCATGAAAAACTACCTAAAACCCGAACCTTAACCTCGTACGGATGGACGTACGTTTGGAAGCACAGACCAAACAACTATATGCCCGGCCTGCCTTACAGGCGGGGCATAAAAATAAGCAACCTTCAATACAAAATGTTACATATGCATTGAACCAAAAACTGAACAGTATTAAGACTGGTATCTTTAAAAAGAACAACTTAAATGTTAAAAATATTTGAATTACAAACTCTCAGAAATGCTACAATATAAATACTAGAAAAGACACCTAAGAATTTTTTTTCTCTGGCCATAGCCGACTAAGAAGCTGCATAAGATGATTATGTCTGATTTAGTTTGTCTGTTTATCATGTTTATTATGTTTTTTTTATGTTTAAAAGCCTTCAACCCAGGCCAAAAATAAATAATTGTTTGTTTCCCCAAACCCAACCCTATCAAGTCAGGTGTGGGTAGGTAGGTAGGTGAATTATTTTATTTTTTTGGTAAATTTGTTTTTTTTTGGTACTTGTAAATAGGAAATTACAAACCATCATTATAGGGCAGTATTTTAAATTCTAGGGTGTATCAAGCTATCAGTTTCCTCGTGTCAGATATATTAAATAAAACTCTATGTATAATTTGAAATAATTTATTTAATTGGGTTTCTCTTGGGTGGTAATTTTCCAATAATGACACAGTCTCTGCAAACTGGTAGAACAATACGATGTGTTTTAATAGCATCTTGGTCCTTTGTTGCCCCCACAGCTGCACAGAAGGCACAGATATCGGGCTGTGCCAGGGTAGAGGCATAATACGGAAATTCCACGTGTGTATTACAGTCTATCCAGCCGAATAAACGGCAACAGAAACCGACAGAACGGCGTCCATGTTCTGACATTTAAATGTATGAACAATCTAGAGAATATCATAAAGACCCGAGACCACGTGGAAGAAGAAAGCCAAGTCGCGTCATCAAGACGTTTTCAACTATGCCGATTACAAAGGCGCTTTGAAGAACAGCGTCTCCTTCTTATGTCATATGTATTTGACTCCTCCATTTCATAGGAGCACCGCACCACCACATGAATTTCGATAAAAAAAATTTCTACACAAAATCGGCAATAAAATTATTCCGGTCGCGGCGATTTTTCCGGGTCGGTCGGGATTGGGGAAACAAAGAATATTTTATTTTAGGCCCCATATTTGGTATAGCTGTGTTTTCATTAATTAATAAACTGTAATTATATCATAATATTATATTATTTTCTGGACAAATAGTGAAAAAAAAATATTTTGTTACAATTGTAACATAGCCAAAAAATATTTCTAAAATTATATGTAACCTTCCGTTACCAAAGAGCAACCTATGTAAATCTATATAAAGTGTAACTTAATCCAAAATGAAGCCATTTTCTGGACAAATAGTAAAAAAAACATTAACAGTGTATACTTATATGTAACCACCAGTTACCATAGGCCTAATGAGGGTTACAAATGCAGATAGTTGATTCTGTGCACACATTTCTGGACATACACGTATATGTGGTTGTCATGAACAGTTTGCCTTGAAATTATCAACTATACTTCAGTTATCACCCAATTTTATATGACCTTTGAATCCTTGAGGGATAAAGTGAAGAATATGATCTAAATTCTGGTAGTACCAGAATTGTACAATTCTGGTATAAAATTTATGTTCCAGAATTGTTGTCACATTTCTAGTACTACCAGAATTGTAATAATACAATTCTGGTTTTTCCGGAATTGTAATACTCTACAATTCTGGAAAAACCAGAATTGTCTCCAATTCTGGTTTCTAAAATGCTACCAGAATTGTACATATTTTTGTACAATTCTGGTTTTACCAGTACTATTATACCTTAACAATACTGGAAATTCCAGAATTGTGTACTTACAATTCTGGACTGTCCCAGTATTGTATTTACCTTAAACTACCATAACATAGTATTAAAAGAATGGTTATTAAAACAATAAAACCAAAAACAAGAAAAGCCGGCTGCAAATCCATGCCGCCAAATAACCGGAAACCCAAAAGTATGTGTAACACTCCCAATCATAAACGGAAAAATTCCGGGTCCACATTTTGGCAAATTGTTAAATTCGAAATTTATTTACTCATTTTTAAGTAGAAAAAATTACTAATTAATAGTAAATAAAAAAAAATAGGCCTTCTGTTACTGTTACTGTTACTGGTATCTTTCTCCTTACTAAGGAGCACTCCCTAAGGATTTTCAAATTTGCATTATTTATACATTAATATTTACAAAACCTTATATATTGGAAAAATTATTGTTAACAAAACTTACTGTAAGTAGTACCATCACCACATAACTCCTGCACAATACATAATGCCTTTACAAAGTCTTTCACAAACATCTATAGCTTAGTACTGCCATTTTGGTTGTATTAAACTATATCATCTCATGTTCTCATGTCTTACTCTGATTTAGTAAAGAAATACGTTTATTGCTTCAATGTCTTAATGATTTGGTTTCTTCAGTTTGAATAGCTCTTTAAATTTTGTTGCAGACGAGTCTAGTATAAATAGAATCAGTAATCATTGTTTTTCTATTTTGTCAAATGTTCCGAAAGGAGTATTATTATTCAGGTAGCGTTTCAAAACTGTTAAATGTCTTTTCGCTCTGAACTAAGGGCAGGACAAATTAGTAGGAAATGATTTCTATCTTCGTTGTTGGTTCCACATAGCAAACACTTGTCATCTTCTTGGCCTCTTGTAAATTTTGCTCGATATGACTGTAGTCTGTAAGTTCTTTTAATTAACCTGACTTTGATTTCTGCCTTTTCACGTCTATAGTTGTATAAGGTACTAGATGCCATGTGTGGTGAGACTTTCCTATAGGTAGTGGCTTTATATTGTGGATTTATTTTCTTTCTCTGTTACCCATTGTTTCTCCCAATATATGTTTATTGCCTCTTTTATAGTTCTTTTCCAGATCTCTTTCCTCGGTTTGTTGTTTATTATTTCTTGTACCTTCGGTAATCTATATTTTTCCAAAATTTGTTGTTGCTGTTTGATGGTGTCAATTATGCATCAATATAATCATAAATTCAATGGTGGGCATGAATTATAACATGATTATAAAAAAAAAACCTCAGCCTACTCTCAGCGACCAGCACGGCTTTTGAGAGTGGTAGTCCAGCTATATAAATATACAGACACGAGTATAAGGATATTTTCTAAAGCATCTAAAATTCGATAGAATAATCATGTTTGTATTGTTTCGATGTAAACATAAAAGTGCAGTAGGCATACGGATATTTGGGAAAAAAATGTCAAACTGACACAACTTGTAGAAAGTATACAGTGCAATTCTAATTAAGATTCAGTTTGGTCACGAACATTCAGTTCTGTTTATTTCAGCTTATATTTGAAAACATACTATCATTTTATCATTATTCTGTCTGATGGGTTCTGATTTGTGTCTAGATCATATAAAAATATATTTGAGACTTATATATGTTACACGTAGCATCAAGAGTAATAGAGCCTTACAATAAAGCTTTCAGTTTTTAAACATCATGAACATTAAAATACTTTGTAATGCGTGCTCAGTTCACCTGATTTTTGCGCAAATTATTTTAAAAAATGTTTGAAATTCTAATATCCAAGGAAAAATTGAGAGATATGTTTTTGCATATCAATAAATTTTAAGGTAAAAGGTTAATGTTGAGTGAACAGTTTAGTGGGAAAATGTACTATAATTAAAAGATTTCTAGAATATTAGCAAACAAATAATTGTCGCTTTTTGAGGGATATAAAATTCTAATCACAGAATTTATACAAAGAATAGATATAATACAGAAAATAACTGTTGGAAATGTGTAGGAATGTTTAAAATATCTGTGAAAAATATTTCTTTTGGTCACCTACATGAGCCCGGCCCAACATGCATGTACCTTTTCATTAAAGTGTTATGTATTCAAAACCTTTACATTGTTTATCAAGTGACAAACGTAGATTCCGAGATGGAATAATTTTCTAATAATTAGTTTTTATGCTTTAAAAAAGTTATGGTTTTATTGCCAAAATTTACTGTTACAAAATTGTAAAATTTGTAAAAACTAAGGAGTATATCCCTAATGCATAGCTCTGTCCTTAGATGGTTTTGGCTTTCCATATTTTGACAATTTTGGCATTTTTGAATTTGCTCTTTAACTTTTTGGATTGTTGTTTTGGTTTTCAACATTTTAGGCCTTGAGACCAACTGATGAGTCGTAAATCGACGAAATGTGCACATCTTGTGCATCACAATTTGTATCAAAGAATTTTATAATGGAATAAAGGTTCCAATATATTACCGTGCAAATGTGCAAGAAGTTTCACGAAAAAATCGGCCTTGGTCATCGAGAAATTTTGAAATACTAACAGTAACTAGAAAGCCGTACTGTCGGCATCGACAGTGATCCGGCCCAGCGCCCCATATAAGTAGTTGGGCCACTTACCTGTAATCAAAAATATAAAACTTTATTCCCATCCAAAAAAGTATGCAGTCATTCTACAATTAAATCAATAAGCCTAATTTCGAAATTCGACCCCTGTGGGCCCGAATTTTTGAAAATCAAATTCTAAAACATTACTGCGCATCTGCATTGGTGTATGACAATACTATATAGAAATAAAATGCATAAATTGAAAAATGAAATACGAGTTCCAAATTTTCGAAGTACAACCCATGTGGGCCCCTTGTTTAGAAAAAAATTCTAAAACCTTATTGCTCATCTACAGGTAGTATGCAACCACGCTATATAGAAATTAAATTCCTAAACCTGAGTGAAGGAGGAGTTGATGTCACAAGAAAGTCACGGAGACAATCTTCGAAACTGCGGGGATAAAAATGAGCCATGAAGATATCGGAATTTTTTTTTCAGTTTCTACATATATACAACATTGTTTGTAAACTCATTTTTTTCAAATTTCACTTTATTTTACGATCGACATTTTGAGTAACATTTTGTAAATTTTGTGGAATCATGACAATTTTTTCTGCCTGTAAAATCCCACTTGGTCTACTCAGATAACATCTATACCATTCGAATTTGGTCTATTTTGTCTACCCTGGAATATTACACAAGTGTGAAATTCAGGTCAAGGTCTCAGGCAGGCATACTCACCAAGAACTATCTATAGACCAAAATATTGTTTGTCAACGTATTAGTTTTTGAGAAATGTACTTAATCGCAAAAAATGTGACATGTAGCGTGAGATAGAGGTCAAGATCAGGTGACAGGTGTTAGATATTGGCCTGGCATATACCAATTAAGAAGTATCTACAGACAAAATATGGTGGGTCTAGGTATTACAGTTGCTGAGAAATAGACTTAATCGTGAACTAGATTGAGGCAGTCGGAAACGACAGCTATCCCCGCAATCCCCACATTTTGTATCCCTGCGCACCTTTTTCACAATTATACCTTTGAATACAGGCCCAAATTTTGGAAAATTAAAATTATAAAACCTTATTGCACATCTGCATACAGTGTATGACAAAACTGTATAGAAATAAAATGTATAAAATTAAAAATGAAAGAAAACTTTCAGTCACCCACTTATAATTCCCAATTTTTTAAATTCGACCCCTAAAGGCCCCAATTTTTGAAAAACAAAATTCTTAAACCTAATTGCACGTCTATATACAGTGTGTGACAATACCATAAAGAAATTAAATACACAAAATGAAAAATGAAAGAGGAGTTAAGGTTACAAGCTTAAATTCCCAATTTTCAAAATTTAACACCTGTGGTCCCGAGTTCTGAAAATCAAAATTCTAGAACCTTATTGCACATCTACATATAGTATATGACAATACTGTATATAGAAATCAAAAGCATAAAATGAAAAATGAACGAGGAGTTTAAGTCACAAGCTTAAATTGTCAATTTAAGAAATTTGACACCTGTGGGCCACAATTTTTGAAAATCAAAACTCTAAAACTTTATTGCGCATCTACATACAGTATGTGACAACACTGTTTATAAATCAAATGCATGAAATCAAAAATGAAAGAGGAGTTTAGGTCACAAGCTTTAATATACAATTTATTAAATTCGACCCCTGTGGGCCCCAGTTTCAGAAAATTAAAATTCTAAAACATGATTGTGCATCTACATATTGTGCATGACAATACTGTATAGAAAAGAATGCATTTATTGGAAAATGAAAAACAAGTTTATGTCAAAAGCTTAAATTGAATTTTTGAAATTCGACTCCTGTGGACCCCAATTTTAGAAAATAACGCTTCTAAAACCTTGTTGCACATCTACCTATTGTGCAAGACACTATTATATAGAAAAAAATGCATAAATTAAAAAAATAAAGAGTTTACATCCTCATCTTCAACTGAAATTTTTTTGTAGTCGACCCCTGTGACCCCCAATTCTAGAAAATCAAAATTCTATAATCTTATTGCGCATCTGCACATGGTGCCTGACAATACTGTATAGAAATAAAAAGCAGACATTGCAAAATGAAAGAGGAGTTTAGGTCACAAGCTTAAATTGACAGTTTTTTTTTTCAAAATTCGACCCCTGTGGGACAAATTTTAGAAAACTAAAATTCTAAAACCTTATTGCGATATTTTACGATCTCGGTCCATTTCAGTTTGTAATAGCATAAAAACATTTGATTTCTCTACCCTCTATACCACCATTCCTCGTTCACAACTGAAGGAGAAGTTGAAAGATCTAATCCATCGATGCTTTCAAAATAAAAATGGCATCAACAGATACACATACCTTGTCATTGGTAGAGATAAATCATACTTTGTTAAAAACCACTCTAAATCTAACAAATTGTCCTGATGATTAAATTTTTGATCGACAACATATTTGTTCAATTTGGTGGACGTGTTTTCCAACAGACAGTTGGCATTCTTATGTGTACTAATTGTGCGCCACTACTGGCCGACTTGTTCCTTTACTCATATGAGGCAGACTTCCTTGACGGGCTTCTTAAGGAAAAACAGAAGAAATTAGCCCGTACCTTTAATTTCAGCTTCCGCTACATAGATGATGTTTTATCACTCAACAATTCACGTTTTGGGAATTCTTACATCTCATCTATCCAAATGAGCTCGAAATTAAGGATACTATCTTGACATTCACCTCGAAATTGACACCAGAGGAAGGTTGAATACAAAACTTTACGACAAACGGGATGACTTTGACTTTCTAATCGTCAACTTCCCATTTTTGAGCGGCAATATTCCAGAAGCGCCGGCGTATGGAGTATATATTTCACAACTCATACGTTAGTCCAGAACTTGTGACATATACATATACTACCTGGACAGGGGTATGTTGCTCCTAAGCTGAATTCATCCCTATTAAAGTTTAATGGGCGTCATCATGACTTGGTTGACAGGTATGAAAAAACCGTTTCCCAAATGAAAATGGACCTGTTCCATTGATATTATCCCTTCCTCATACCGGATTTGACATGGGCAGCATGGCGGGTGTCCTGCAGGAGGCAGAGACTGCTTACTCTTCCGGATCACTACCCCTGGTTTTTTGGTGGGGTCCATGTTGTTCATATGTTTTTAGTTTTTAATTGTAGTGCATGTATTGTTTTGGTCTTGTCTTCGCTGTTCTCCGGAGTTTGTCAGTTGTTACGATTTTTCTCTCCTTCGAATATCCCTTTGGTATTTCTTGACTTTACTGCATATGGTGCCTGACAATACTGTATAGAAATAAAATGCATAAATTGAAAAATGAAAGCCGAGATTAGGTCACAAGCTTGAATTCCAAATTTTCGAAGTCAACCACTGTGGGCCCCTTGTTTAGAAAATCAAAATTATAAAACCTTTTTGCGCATCTACACGTGGTTTGCAACCATTCTATATAGAAATTAAATCCCTAAACCCAAAGGAGGAGTTGATGTCACAAGAAAGTGTGACGGACGGACGGAGACAATCGCTATATCCCCGAACTTTCTTCGAAAGTGCGGGGATAAATATCTATATACCAAATATAGTGGGTATAGGTACATGTATTACATGAAAATGTGACGCAAGTCACTCAAGCGTGAACGGTTTAAATACCACATTTGATTGGTCTAGGTATTACAGTTGCTGAGAAATGAACTTGATCACGAAAATGTGAGGAAGTCAATCAAGTACGAAATTGAAGAAAAGGTCCAGAGACTGGCATGTACATACCAAGAACTATCAAATAGACAAAATATGGCGGGCCTAGGTATTAAAGTTGCTTATATTAGACTTAAACATGAAATTGTGACACAGATCTTACAAGTGTTTATGAAGTCATTGAACGATGAAAACAAGGTTAAGGTCAAAAGTCAAGGCTTAAAGGTATATATATCATTTCAGTAATCCTTTTGTTATCATATCAATTAACATAAATCAACGAAGACAATGGCTAAATTGATAAAATCTAAATACATATTTATATGTATTTTTTAAATACAGATTTTGAAAAAAATATTTTTTAAATGGGTAAAGTAATATAAATTAAAATATTTTCGAAAATAGACCAAATGAGGCTCATGATACAAATTTTAATATTTTCAATATGCGGGTTTATTTGGACAAACTGAAGAAATATTTTTGGTTGTGTTTCACATTTGTACATGTACTTACCTCTCTGTGTGTGACAGATTAATGGGGAAAATGCTCTAAGATTTGAGGGATTTTTAAATGGCATTCTTTAACATCCTCGCTCTTTCGAAGAAAGTTAGTGGATATTGCAAATGTCTTCGTCCGTCTGTCCGTCACACTTTTTGTGATATCAACTTTTACTTCACTTGTGGGTTTATAGGAATTTAATTTCTATATAGAATGGTTGCATACTACCTATAGATGCACAATAAGGTTTTAGAATTCTAATTTTCTGAACTTGTGACCCACAGGGCGTCGAACTTCGAAAATTGTGAATTCAAACTTGTGACGTAAACTCGTCTTTCATTTTTCCATTTAGGCATTTTACTTCTATACAGAATTGGCATGCACCATATGTAGATGCGTAATGAGGTTTTAGAATTTTAATGTTCTCAAATCTTGGCCCACAGGGGTCGAATTTCAAAAATTGTCAATTTAAGCTTGTGACTTGAACTCCTATTTCATTTTGCACGCATTTTATATTTCTTAAAAGTATTGTCAAACACCAAATGTAAATTTGCAGTAAGGTTTAAGAATTTTGATTTTCAAAACTTTGGGCCCATAAGGATGAATTTCAAAAATGATGAATATATCTTTGTGACCTAAACTGTTTTTATTTTTCATTGGATTTATTAATGTAATTTCTTCATAGGATGATTGCATAACATCTGTAATTGGGCAATAAGGTTTAAGGTTTTTAATTTGGGAAAGTGTCCCAGTTAATAATGGAGGTGCGGGGATCGCTGTGGTTTCCAGCAGTAGTTTTCAAGTTTTTTTTTTATAAATAGTTGTATTATTTTACGATAAGATTTAAGTAATAATTGAATCTTAATTTTCCTCTACTGAAAATAGCAATATATTAACTAAAAACTTTTTCCTAACATAAATAATAAAAGCATTTTTGCCCATATTGTCAAGCAACTTTAAAGTGAAAGGGCAAAAAAACTATAAAAAAACGCATAGGAAAACACACAGAAAAGATAAACGTGATGTCAAACATGTTATTTATAAAATACTCAATGTCTGATTAAAAAAATATGTACTAGATAATGATGACACACATATTATGACCCAAGATAACCGATCCGGAAACACAAATACCCAATTATAGTTGATGGCCAAAATTACTTGGCAATTACAGATTTGCGAAATAAGTCTAATTCCCTCAGGAAAATATCTTACAAGAAAGTTCTGTAGATTGATGGCAGTTGAACATGATAAAGATTCGATTTAATCCAATATCTTGTCAAATGTTGCAATCAATGTTCCTTCACGATGCTTAAATCATATATCCATTAAACATAAGGTGGTACGTCTAAACACCACCAAGGCCGCCTTAGTGCACGAAGCTCTTAATTTTTTTTTAAACTGCACTAAGCCCTTGATGGGATAGTAATATAAGCACCACGGTCTATCAATATAGACCTTCAAACATTAAATTTACTGTTTCTTTTCTCAGCCTATTGGTTATTTGGTTTAAGAAACTGTTTTAGCAAGATTAGTTCAATTAAGATCAGTACTACGTTTTGATAGAACTCGTTCTGTAACGCTTATTTACAATTTCTAAAATATGGTAAGGGAAAAAATTAATTCCAGTACGTGTTGGTACGGACACTGCAAATGGGTTAAACCGGTTTTTTGAGTACATAAATCTTGATTTTGTGGTGCATATCAACATAGGATAAACCCAAATAAAGTATCACCACTGACAAGGTGACCGCTAGCTAACACATATTGAGAAAATAAGGTTCTTTGATAATTTAGATAGCAGGGTGGTGGGCAGAAATTCAATAATGAACGTCTTTTGCATTCAAAAAAGCATTTTAAAATATTAAAACAAATATATTAACAAAATAAGCAACTATGTGTAATCAAGTTGCATGATTGTCCATTAGTATCCTTTCTTTATAAAATACATGTATTGAATTTGTGATAAGCACTAGAAGAAATTCTTAAATATATACATGAGATGAGAGGCAGGTAGATCAAGTATTTTTACCATCTTCAAGTTCTACAGCTATTAATGTAGTTTTTCCTCCATTTCTCTATACCACACTTTTCATGGTACGAATATTCACTTTAGTCGAACCCATCGAGCCAGAGCTAGTACTATTCATTAAATTCGTAGATATGAAAGGAGAAACAGGGTATAAATGTAAATGGGATTCGAAAAATACGAAGTTGGCGATGTATTTGTATAGCTACTTTGCTCTTTCAATTTTGTTATACTGCCTGGAGTGCTTGGACCGCTCTTCAATATATAATGTTTTGTTGAATGATGGTTATGAAAATAGCAATCGTTAAAAAAAACCGTTTGAGTAAATAGTCCGAGTTTTCATCTTTCACATATCGGGTCACCAAACCAAATGGTGCACTCTATCGACGAAGAATTAAACAGCATTCTGAAATGAAACTACTTGTATTTCTCTCTGGTAAACAAAATGGTCTGACGTTGTAAATCGACCTCGACCATTTACCAACCACGCCAACAATTTACCGACGTCGGCTTGGCGTATGAATGCAGACAGGAAGTAAGTCGTAAAATGTATAATTTATGACTTTAATACAATCATTCTGGATAACATTTGTAAATGGGTTTCACATTAAAGAAAATTATTTCAAACTTTTGTTTCTCATCAAATTATTTTCTTAGTAATTATGTGGGTTGTAAATATTAAAATAATTGTTCTTTGCACCTGTTATTGATGGAAAATTAAAACGATCTAAAGTATAAAAACATGGCTTACAATTAACGACGTATGATAAAATGAATCAGTGAAACTAATTGGCATCGTAATTTACATGTAATGTTTCAAGATCAAAGTAACATGCTTGGAGAAAGTGTTTGATTTCTTTTAACAATGATTTACTACTATATAAATTAAGATATTTTTTTGGTTTTTAAATACTTTGTTTCCTGATTTAAGTTCGATTAATGCTTACTGATGTTTTTTAAATAATAATAATATATTACGTAAATTTAGATTTATACTTGACAGACAGACACTTGAGACAATTTATCTCAAATATGTGAGAACAATGTTGGAATATGCTGATATAGTTTGGGACAAATAACATTAATATATGAATAGATAAAGTTGAAAATGACCAAACAGAGGCCGCCAGTATTGTGACCAGGGGCATTAGATTGGTCTCCATGAGTATATCGTACCGTGAAACCGGGTAGGAAAATCTTAAAGATCGGCGGGAAAAACATAGACTACTTTACTATGAAAAATAAAGTCGTATCGGCATAGTTATGCAGTGCAGTTCTCTCATCCAGCACCTTTGTAAAAAATATTGTAAGCCCCCTCCCCCCCTCCTTTGTCAGTGTGGAGCTATTGAGTCTACTGATCATTATCTCCTACATTGTCCCCATTTCCACCTCGAGCTTCAGCAGCATATTGAGAGTATGCCATAAATAATCGTATAATTGATAATAGGATTTTTCTCTTAGGTTCACCAGGTCTGAAAAAAAAACAGAAATATTCTTGGCAGTTAAGACATATATTATGAGCAGCGATTTGCTACATAGTAAATAAATACTCATTATTCCGTAATATTATTCGCCAACTTTTCAGTGCATGCTATCTATAAAAAAAAATGTAACATTTCTTTGTTTTCTTTGTCTTCGTGTTTTGATTCATAATACATAATCTTTTGGGTAAGAGAAAACGAAATGTAGTACGAAAATCATTTTTTTTGTAGGAAACGGATTTATATAAGCCAAAAAATCCTAGTATATTGATAGAGCAATTGTATTATATATTACTTGTACTTAATTATTGAATGTATTATAGAATTAATTAATAAAATATGTTTACACAATTTTTTTTAAAATGTAGACTATCCAAATTGATACTTTTTTCTATTTAAATTTTAATATTTCTAAATAAGTACACGAAAATTTTGGCTGCCTTCTAAATTTTCATTTTTATTACTAGGTACAAATCCACATTCGGCATGAAATCCCCCAAACAATTTAAAAAGTATGACGGCAGTTATCATACCATGGGGTAACCATCTGAGAAAGGTTCCAGTAATTAGGATTGTGCTTTTGTTGCTATTCTTCCTCTCAAAGTCACCTCTGGCGGATGGAAATAACGCAGCTCACCACAAGTTCAATACTGAATAAACTGAGCAAAATTAAAGGTTAAAGATCTACGTCTCAATAAATACATGTATATTGTGGGAAATAAAATCAAAACCAAAACAACATATAAAAAAACCAACGAACAAACAAACAAAACATTAAGATGCTAGCGTCATCATCTAATCAATGCAAAAATAAGGTATAAAACATAATTTGTCAAACCCTCATACCATTTGTACAGTTCAACTCATTGTGGAATTTTTTTAAGTGTGAAAACATGATCTGATCTCAGTATATGGTTCTAAATTGTTATACTAGGATATGATAGTAGGTATATCCTTGACACAAAATCCACACATGGGACAAAAATTCAAGCAAATAATATCACTTTTATTTCTTCATTTTAGCACTATTAAGGCAAAAAAAATCTATAAAAAAGACAGCTCTTGTGTGTACAGGTTGTCTCGCTTCAGTCTTACTTGCAGTCATTTAACGGAACGATTTAACATGAAAACTAGAAAAACGATGCAGAATTATAGAACATATTCGCCCTCAGGGCAGCATAGAGACATAAAATTGTTTGGTAATTTCAATATGAACGAATATTTACGCATCAGTTGAAAAACTATTAGACAGGATGCTATTTCTCAAATCTAAAGTAGAATTATGGAATAAATAAGTCGTAAAATGACTTATTTGGCAAGACAGTCTGGGTACATCTGAACAAATATAAAAACATTAGATGTAGAAGAATTAAATAATAAACGTAGAATTGTGGCATAATTCAGAAGTAATTTAACCTTCGGCAAGGACGATCTAGGTATATTTCTGAACAAAGATTCAAATTAATCGGCTAAGCATCATATCTTTGTAGAGAAAACTTTAAAAAGTGTGGTACTTTTTTATAAAGCTTGCATTACTGAGTAAACTTGTCTTGAGAATTCAATGACATTTATTATCTTAAATAGTGTTCAATATATACTGTACATATAATTGCCATTAAAATGAGCATCCAAGAGTGGGTGGTTTTGATTGTTATTCGAAAATAGAACAAGATTAAGCAGGCAAGAAAATTTCTGACTTGTATATGAGCCGACCCACTTAAAGAGCTGAATCACGATCTTGCTACATTGCACACGTTTCACAATAGTGGTATTTTTTAAAAGCTGGTTGTGAAGTTGTGATCATTTTGTCATGTTGAGGGTACGAAGATATTGATATACTAGTACTTGCGATCTTTTCGTTGAAGCTACTAAAATTAACGTGCCTCTTGTTTTGAAAAAATATCTCTGTTGATACATTCTTTTATAAGTATTAATCATTGTTGGAGAAATTATTTGTTTTCATCCTGAAATTATGACGCAATATAAATTTGACATCTTTTTATTATGAATTCGGTATTTAGATGTATCGTCGGCCATTTTTTCATTAGAAAAACCAATACGTATTTTTTTTTAAATCGCAGAAATCAGAAGGAATCTGCAATTTAGAAACTGACAATATTAGATCAGCAAACGGTATTCGGTATTAAAGAACCGAAATTAGAAAAAATCGGCAATCTGGAAACCAGCAATTTGCAACTGGCAGTCTGGGAATCGGGATTCGTCCAGTTGGAAGGTACAAGATGTCGGCTCTAAATGAAGGTTTGAGCTGGTATCAAAGATCTGTTGAAAAGATATGTTCAGACTTAAACTAACAGTTAGATATGATCCCGATAATGACTATCACCAATAATTACACCGAAAAAATGCTGAAAAAATCGTCTTCTATTCTTCGAGTGTATTCGTATTGTAACGTTACATGATCGCGGCAGTGATAGCCTTTACAATTGAAACTTTTAAATATTACAAAATTGACAACGTGGGAAAATTCCTTTTTCTGTTGTGGTATGAAATTGTGTCGTCATTCTATATTTTAAGGTGTAATACCTTGAAGATCAAAGATAAAGGATTATCAAAAAACTGCACCGAAGTGCCAAGGTGTCAAGCGATTTTGCTGTCACAATAGTTTAGCTACAAATCGTTTGATTATACCCGTGACAAGGTTTTCTATTATCCAATTACAACATACCAGTAAGTGTTAATGTTAAAAACAATACTAGATCAATCGTTCAGACCTTTTAACTTTTTTGATAAAAAACTTCTTTTATGATTTCAATCTGAACTTGTGATTTATTAGAGAATGTTTTCGTCTATAGAAATCACTTTATTCACTTGCACAATACTAATAAACAAACAAGAGTTGACACACAAAAATGTCTCGCCTGTCGTGTATTTCTAATGAAAGTAAATGCTGTCAGACATATTGCATACAGTATTCGAAAAACAGGCCAAAACACAAAAACTTAACTATAACCACTGAACCATGAAAATGAGGTCAAGGTGAGATGACACCTGCCAGCTGGACATGTACACCTTACAATCCTTCCATACACCAAATATAGTAGACCTATTGCGTACAGTATTCGAAACACAGGCCAAAACACAAAAACTTAACTATAACCACTGAATCATGAAAACGAGGTCAAGGTGAGATGACACCTGCCAGTTGGACATGTACACCTTACAATCCTTCCATACACCAAATATAGTAGACCTATTGTATACAGTATTCGAAAAACAGGCCAAAACACAAAAACTTAACTATAACCACTGAACCATGAAAATGAGGTCAAGGTGAGATGACACCTGCCAGTTGGACATGTACACCTTACAATCCTTCCATACACCAATTATACTAGACCTATTGCTTACAGTATCTGAGATATGGACTTCACCACCAAAACTTAACCTTGTTCACTGATCCTTGAAATGGGGTCGAGGTCAATTGAAAACTGTCTGACGGGGATGAGGACCTTGTATGGTACGCACATACCAAATATACTTATCCTATTACTCATAATAAGAGTAATTAACATTACAAAAAATCTTAACTTTTTTTTAAGTAGTCACTGAACCATGAAAATGAGGTCAAGGACAATGTACATATGACAGACGGAAAGTTCGTAACATAAGGCATCTATATACAAAGTATAAAGCATCCAAGTCTTCCACCTTCTAAAATATAAAGCTTTTAAGAAGTGAGTTAACGCCGCCGCCGCCGCCGGATCACCATACCTATGTCGAGCTTTCTCGACAAAAATAACGTAAATAACGTAGTAGAGAATGTTATATATATTATATATATATATATATAAATTGTGATACCAGCCATTCTAGAAGTAGCATTGGATTAAAACATTCGGTTTCTTTACCCTTTATACCAACCTTCTAAACGAAAATCTAAAAATGTAGACCAAACGATTTTGTGCCACCGATGATTTGCGAGGATTATTAAATAGAGTATCTTGTTGGTAGAGATAAACCGCCTTTCAGCGTCTTGCAGGGGTATTATTTGTGCTCCTCTCCTTGTAATTTGAGGCAGAATTTCTTCACAGTTATTCCAGAAAAGGATTTAAAAAGAAAACAAAAATAGTTCATATGTATACCTTCGATTACCAGTATAAAGTATAGTCACTAAACTATTCGCGATTTTCTGCAACCCATCTATCTGACGATCGAAAGTCAGCCCATATCTTGACCTGAACCTGAAAATTGACGACAGAGGTAGATAAAAAGCGAAACCCTAAGGGACGAGATCAAAAGTTCAATGTAGGATAAAAAACTTAATTCAAATAGTTTGGGGGTGGGGGGTTAAAATCGCTGCAAGTTCTGTTGTCCGACATCGATTTTCGGATATGCCCATATTGGTCAATCAATTTTTCCCAAATTACGTTAAGAAGGGGGGAGGGTCAGTGAAAAAACGATGTGAATTAAGTTTTTTATCCTACATTGAACTTTTGATCTCGTCCCTAAGTATACAGACGTGAATACTACTTTTTTTCAATTGTCAACCAACAGCACCGGCGTACGGAGTTTGACGCTATTCCAGCGTTGGTGGCTATTAGAGCGATTGTCAGAATAGAATGAAGCTGACGACACAAAAGCAACTAAAACAAGATTAGTTTACGTACTCGAGCATCACTTCAAAAATTGTACGGTTGCAATCACGAACCGTTGATTGTTTGGCAATATCAAATTTTCAATTGTGGTATACTAGTATTTTGACATATATCCGTTTTTTTTTTTTTTTTTTTTTTTTTTTTTTTTGTCGACATCCTTATTGATAACTCAGTGATATTTAGATACGGGACGTGCGGCAAATTCGGGTCAAGAATTTACAAAACCGGCGGAGATTTCGGGTCGGGAATTTCTTTACACTCTTGTGAATTCCGGTCAGGATTTGTAAAATTTCTGCAGATTTTTATAAAGCACTGAGGATAAATCAGTTCTATCCATTTTTTCTTTGATATCATAACAAATGTTTCAATAGGCTTGTATAAATGTTAAATGTATAAATATGTCTCGTCATGAGTCTCATCGTGATAACTGCCTTTTTATTATTTTTGGATAATTTCGGGTATGTAATTTTAGCTTTCCTGGATATTTTCGGGTCACACATTCGATATAACGTGGATAATTTCGGTTAGTGGATTCAAGTTCACCGACGCACCCCCTCCCGTCATAGTTGTAAGTCATAAGGGCCAAGTTACCAAATAAACATTTTTTGTGTAAAATTTTCGGCTTGCTATTTTCAGTAATTTTTTAATCTTTAATACTGTAAAACATGTAAACTTTCTATAAACGACTCCTCTTAAAAGGCTCTTTTCAAAATTCGTAGTCTCTTAAAACCTATTATTTTGTAACTTTCAATTTTGACTCCTTTACTAAAGATGCCGTCTTTTTCTCCGCCATCTACCGAAATTTCTTTTTACGTTATAGTTCTTGGTGCAATAATAACATAGTATTGACATAACATATGGAATTTTATCTTTCATTTTTCTGAAATAATCTTTCTATAACGATTTGGAGTACACGCTTTCTGTGCCCATGTGGAAGTAATTCAATATATACCAAAACCATACACTACATGAAACAAAATATAATCCAGTATATAGAAAAATATAACCCACAATAACTAACATAGATTTTTTTCAGAATATTTTTCTGAATTCTTTAAGACAATTGACAATTTCGTTATTATTCATTTAAAACATACTCCACAACATTTTGTGCTATTGTCTCAGTTTTACAAGATTTTTGTCACTGAGCATTACTGACTAGACAAAATTGGTCGAAATATACATGAGTACTGCATTGTAATTGCTTACATCAAACGTTTTTTGTACAACAAAATTGTCTAATAAAAACCTTAATTCTCTCTTTGTATTCATTATTGAAGATATTCAGTGAAAAATTGACTTGCAAATAAGTTCGTAGTTCGTAAAGTTTTCGATATCACGTACCCATCATCAGTATACTTCAGAACGACTACCTGAGACCATCCTCTCAGCTTTGACTGAGGTAAACTAAAAAATATTTAGTTTGGTACAGAATCCACAGTCGAGAATCCTAATTAAAAACAAACTTTGTTGTAGTTGTAAAGGACAGGAGAATGACAAGGGAGTAAACGAGAAAAAAATATATAAACATGTATTGATTAAAGTATCTTTTAGAATCCCAATTGTAAAATTTCCAAGTATAATGTAGACACATTTTCCACAAATCGCTATCATTACTTGAAAAACCAATTATCTGTACAACCGCCTCGGTGCTCTCGTGGTAGCGTGCTCGCCTCGAGTGCGGAAGGTCGAGGGTTCGATCTCCGGCCGGGTCAAACCAAAGACATTTAAATTGGTATTTGCTGCTTCGCCAAGCACGGGGCATATATGAGTAAGAGCAAAGGACTGGTCAGCTCGGAGTCAGTATAATGTGTCATTAAACGTTAAAAATTCAGATCAGCGTGTCAATCTAGTACAGAGCAGGGACCATATTCATATTATATTGACATGTTCTCGTCCTGATATGCACCTGGTTGCCAGTGGACGTTAAGCAATAATTCATCCATCCAATTTACTGTTGTTACTGTCATAAGGGAGTAACAATTTGATTTTTAGTTGGGAAGATGACTTTGACCCTGGCAATGTTTTCAACGAAATCCACGTAAAGTTCTCTTTGATTCCAGGTTATATTGAATCCTGCCTTTTTTCATTATATTAGCCTGGTCTTTTTTCACCAAATTTAGGAGTCTGTCTTTTAGTTTCAAATGCATTCCCCCACCCCTACACACGAAAAATCAAATGGCTTCTCTGTACTGTGAAAATTTTCAGCGATACATCTATCCTCGCTGCTTACAACAAAATCTGTACTTAGTGTCCTCCTAAAGCCGGCCTGTTCAGCTGTCTTTGGAACAAGTATTTTTTTATCATATGTATCTTTGAGAATTCCTTCCAGGAAAAAATACCGGGTTTGACATGGGCAGCATAGCAGGTGTCCTGCAGGAAGCAGAAACTGCTTACTCTTCCGGAACAAATGACTCTACCCCCGGGTTTTTGGTGGGGTCCATGTTGTTCATATGTTTTTAGTTTTTAATTATAGTGCATGTATTGTTTTGGTCTTGCCTTCGTCGTTTCCCGGAGTTTGTCAGTTGTTTCGATTTTCCCCTTCTTCGAATATCCCTTTCGTATTTATTGACTTTAAGTATTATATTCCGTACCACATACAGCAAAAGAGCAACTATAAAGCAACAGTTGTACAAAGCTTACAAAGGTGCATCGACTTTTTCTTGTGAACCCTTGCACGAATTAAATATCAAAAGCGTTATTATTTACAATGAGAGCTAGCTCTCGTCGGTCTTATATCTGATTATGGGATAGATAACAATTTAAATATACAAAATCTTAACATTTTTTTATAATTGAAATATTCACGTATTTTGCCATTTACACTTAAGTGAATTCTTTTTAAAATATATTATAGGCTACTTAGTGTCATAAATATTTGAATGGGTTCACACTAAAATTAGAAATGATGACACTCCTTACAGACTTTTTTTATATTCGGAAAATATTTAAACTTCTTCGATTATGTCTTTGTGTGTAGTATGTTTTTGCTATGTTAGTGTTCTCACGAATTCGCCTCGTCTTTAGATTTTCGGTCTTGTTGCCTCCGTATTCTTTTGTAGATATTTGTTGAGATACATGCTTCATTTATGATAAGTACTGTCCTAGAAAGAAGGTCTGTGGACAGTAACTTATATAATTTTCTGATTTTATTTTAATTGCTTATCGGAAAACCATATATTGCAAAACAGAGAGATCAGAACAAAACAGCAGAAAAAATTGCAACGTGAACTCGGGTGAAAAGAATTAGCTTTTTAGAAAAAAAAACATCCGACTTCAGCATTCAATTAATTACACAATTCCATTGATCACATATTTAAAAGAGCGGGAATATAGTATCTCTCTAACTTTTCTGATGGAAGCTCCGTCCGAGAACCGAGCAGGCAAAGTCTGTTTTGTTCCTTTATTCTGGAAAGCTATTCCTCTTCCCCGTTTTGTTAATAATACAAGTTTACATATATACTCAGTCTAATTCAATAATAATTTGATCTCTCACTACCAGCGATTGATTTATCGTTCCTTACTATCGGAGTAGTATCTTTGTCTATAAGTATAAAGTCTCCTTTATTGAAGATTCCTCACAGACCCTAGGAGCCATATGAAGTCTTTTGCCTTAAAGGTAGAGTCATGTGATGTACAATGAAGCCAGCTGAACAACATTTTCACAGAAGACTGCATGTCTTTTGTTTCTTATCGTTTTCAAGAGATGTTTTCCGTGAAGTTGCTGTCTTCAGGGAGCTACTTGTGTGGATCGGCCCGTGTGGATACTGCATGAAAACTCATTCTTTGTCAAAGCTATCAAAGAAATACAAAAGTACATTTTCTAAATGTCTTTCTTACGGAATCCACTCCATTATGTATAGCCTAGATCTGTGACGCTGCCCTAAAGCATTATATAGTCATACAACCATTAAAAAGCAAACCTTCTGAGCAACTTAAAAGGTTAACCAAACGTTTGAAAATGAGCTGTATAAACATTGTACATTTAGTACATAAATTAATTTACACTTATCAAGCTTAAGTACTCAAACATGAGGTATTTCTATACATAGAAAAACACAGCACGAAAGGAAGCAAACAAAATAGTCAAAACACAAAAAACGAAATTTGAATAACAGTAAACTATTAAAAATAAAACTTTATCCATTGAAGCAATATAAATTTCAAGCTTTCAATAGATCTATATAAGTCGGTTAAAGCATTGAAACGAATGGAAAGCCGACTCCTGTGAAATATATTTTGCTTTTTGTGTCGTACAAATATTTATAAAGTCACTATAAATCAAGCAAATACATTTGCTTGGTAATTATGATTTATTTAAAAACTATTAAAAACCCATTCCGACGTGATGTTGAAAGAACTTTTAAAAACTTCAATATCATTTTAATTCAACTGAAACATCTAACTGAACAGAATAATATTAATATCTCATTAAAATCTGATAGAAGAGCGCGTGTCAAAGGTTCTAACTATCGTTGACACGCGACAAGTCATTGCAGGTTACAAGTACATAGAAATTCTCCGATTCAAATTCAAATCATCGTCCTGTTTGACTTTCCAATCAAAGAAAGATTTATTATGCTTTCAGAACCCCATTTACACACAAGGAAATCTAAGTATTTGGACTACTTTACGTAAATATCATGTTGAGAGTACTAAAACAGAATTAAACAGTCTACGAATTGACTTGGTAACTTAAGATATAACACTGGAAGGCAAATCATATTGACGAGTAATATTTTACAAAACTGAAGTTAAAAGCTCAAACTGGACATAAAAAGGCATTACCACGAATAAAGAAATACTATCTCTAAAATGTATAAAAATTGTGTTGGAAGTCGAAAAAAAAGTTTGTTTTATTTTACAAATTGATAGTTGTTCAACGTCCGGTGCTTATAATTACATCAATAATTCAACACTGCTTTGTACTCGACCGACTCCTTGACCCTACTTTTAACGCACTAGCTCACAAGGTAGCAGTCTGCAAGAAACATGTCACCCTACACAAACACATTATTCTGACTCCTAACCGACCAGTCTTTGCTCTTACTTTATAATGACATGTGCTTTATCAAGAAGCAGAAAATACATGGTACGTCAGATTTGGCCGAGAATTGAATCCACGACCTCGTGACCCAAGACAATTACATTGCAACCCTAGAAAAATCAGAAGAAACGATTTCGTGCCACTTGTAGATCTGTGTCTGTTACCTCTAATATGCATATGAAAATTATGAATAAAATTAGATTTTTTTTTGTATGAACACATGTTTGAATTGATACCTTATAAACTTTAAAAATCACCAACGATAAATTTTTTATACTTTATACTATAAAAGTATTGCTCTATTATAAAATTCGAATATCATTCCTGAACTTCGATAAATGTAAAAAAAAAACAAATAAGTACATTTATATATAAAAATGTCATACATGTATTTAAACACATATTACATGTACAAGTAGTCATCCACAGTACATAAATTATTTGTAAAAGTTAACGTGGCGATGTATTATGTAAACATTCCATTACATAAGTCATATATTTGTTAAAATATTCAGCCCAAGTCCCCGCAAAGTGTTTACACATGCATTAAAATATTTGAATTACCAATGCCATGCAATCAGAATGACAAGTTAAAGTAGCTACTACCACTTTGAATAGCTGTTTTTTGTTGCTGTCAACAAAGGATAGAGATAGTGCAGAAGTTTATACCTTTGAAAGAATTTCAGTTATCTTAAAAGTCCTTTTGAAGTAAGTGATTAATTGTGTAATTTACTGTAATTGACTTTTGGTGTTATGGTAAAAAAGAAAGGGAGAACATATTCAATTTGATTAGAATATGGTCATTATGGAATGAATTTAGTAATTTTGGGGAATTAGGTATTTGACCATTATTAATGAGACCTATATTTACAATGTTTATGAAAGACTATGATATCTTCTATGCCTGAAAATATCTTCAATTGATCCCTTATTTGGAGACTCTATAGTGGGACCCAAGTCCTTAGAGGTATCAAAAGTCAGATTTCTAGTATTTAGAGATTGGGGTAAAAGGACGACAACCACTTCAATTTTTCAAACAAATTGGCATTCTCCAAACACGTTATCCACTATGGTCCGCGGTCAGGCTGTCCCCCAACGAGAGGGTCTCCCTATCCACCACCTAAGGACGCGCTCTGTGTATTGAGCTCCCGTGATCCACCACAGTTGCCTAGATCAATTGAAGACTCTTTAGTTTTGAATCTGCTCCGACCTAAACTTTGGGATATTGTATCGGAATTCCAGTTTTGTAGCCTTGACAAATGTCGAGGAGACATGGCATATAAAATTCTTATTGGATCCTTATTAGGATTTGACATGTTGTATACAATAACGTCATTAAGAAATGCATCAATCATGAAAAGTTATATACGCAATTAAAGTTTACTAAAAATGAAAACAATAGTAAGCACACAATACATACATTTTTATATTCTACCCCCGAGAACTCTGCTTATTCTGTTATTTTGATCTTTTTTTCCTTTCCTAATTACTTCTTTTAACTATTATAATTAACGTGCTGTGATTTCTGTTCTATTCATATATTTTCTTTGTATTTATATTGTCGCCATGATATTAATTTCATCATTCGTCCTTTTTTCTTACAAATTTGCGATAATTCCGACGGTTTTTTTTCCTTAACCAACAGTACTACAGCTGAGTACCATGATTTTTAGGAAAGTTGTCTTTTTTTAGCCCCCTTCCCACCCCTCCCGAATGACAGAATAAGTTAGGGGTTTCGAATGGAAGTTTACCGATTTTATATCAATTGGGAGTATAGCATGATAACGTAAGTTATATGTACAAAAAAAACATTTAACGAAATAAAAACACAAAGTGAATTTTGCAAGACCCTTAGTCACTGTTACAGGTAGGAGATTGACACCCTTTTTATTTTTATTTATTTTTCTTACTGGGGGGATTGGGGGGTCGGTATATGAGTATACTGTAATTCATCTTGTATTAATATTCAATTTGAGGCCATAAGGAGCAACAAATAATTTCACTAGTAAAATCTACTTATTATTTTCTGTAATGAAGGGAAATTTTGAATCCACCATGCGCCCATCAAAACAATAATCCTCTATTATAGCTAGCGGTGTCCTGTTGGAACAGATATATTTTCAGTCTCCTCATGGCTTTCTATGTCAGTCTGTAACCATAGATGACCTTTTCCTTGATTGAAAATTTAAGCACATCGTCGCCTTTATGATGATAGAAGCAAAGAAAATGTGACAAGTTTAATTTAGATCTTTCTGTAAACGAAGTTCTGAGATTTCCACATGGAATTCATTCAATTACTTTCTGTGCTCATTTCCTTTGTATAGTAATCCTTCCATGAAATGAATTTATGTTTAGTTGACAATATGTCAGAGACAGAAAGAAATGGTAAAATAATGCTGTGTATGCAAAAAATTCACATACGAGTATATGTCCGGAAAAGTCCATTTGACTTTGTCAGAAGAGTATACATAAATATATCAGAATTTACCATTGGAATAAACATCTCAAAAAATCTTGTTTGTCGGCTTGCCATTTCCAGTTTTGACGACGCAAAGTGAAATAAAACTATACACTACAGTTATTTTGATACTTAAGCTTGGGAATTTAGAGAGATAGAGTAACTAAATCCACATTTTTTAAATCTAAATTTGTAGCGTACTGGATTTCATGCTGGGTCACTGGACATGCTGAATAAGGCATTAGAAAAAAGAAATGTATCGACGGAATCTAAATATAAAATAGCTTAGTTTCATCCAAGTTAAGCTAATTCAAACTAAGTTTATATGTTGGCTAATGAAAATGAAAATGTCCACTGTGGGGAATCATTGTCGCCTTTAATTAATTAGGAAATACGGAAGAAGCATAAAAATACAAATGTGACAAAGTTAATTTAGGACTTCAGTGATTCAATGAAAGGTGATTTCCACATGGACTTCATTTAATTAATGTTTAGTGTTCATTTCAAAGCAGCAGAACCTTTCCACAAAATCAGTTCATATATAGTTTTATTCCCCAAGACGCTTTAATAAATCAAAAATTATTGTTATGACAGGCGTGAATAAAAACAGAAATTCATAGGAAAAGACAAAAACCGTGGGGAAGAGACAGTGGAGTATCAATTGTGTTACGACAGCAGATAAATTTCCAAGACCTTTTCACCTTTTCAAGAACCAATCTTAATACAAAGAAATATGTATATATTTTTAAAATAACGTCATTAGTTATAACTAGATGTACTGTGAGCAAAGCTCACAAAGGATACCCCCCGCTTTGAAGTCCAATTATCTCCCTTGTGTGATATCGGAAAGCAAATATTTTTCTTCATGCACATCTTTGGATGATGTACTTCCTTTCTGTAAAGTTTCGTTGAAATCTATTGAGCGGTCTAGGAGGAGTTGCGCTTACGAGGTTCATATATAATGTATAAGCCAAAAAAAAAAGAGAAGTCCGATTATCTCCCTTGTGTGAAATCAGAAAGCAAAGATTTTTCTTCATGCACATCTTTGGATGATGTACTTCCTTTCTGTAAAGTTTGGTTGAAATCCATTGAGCGGTCTAGGAGGAGTTGCGCTTACAAGATATATGGACAGACGGACAGACGGACAGATGGACAGACGGACAGACGGACAGACAGACAGACGGACGGACAAGGTGATTCCTATATACCCCCCCAAACTTTGTTTGCGGGGGGTATAATTAGTACATAACTCGTTACAGAACGAATAAGTACGTAGGATGTACCAAAAACAATCTAATAAACCACTAAAATAGCATTGTTTTTGTGCCCGAAAGATGATTTACTATAATTAAGTCCAACTCCAAACATCTTTTTTGTGATGCCAATCATATAATAACAACCAAAATAGATGCAATGTGTTAATTCGTTCTAAATTGGAAGTGCGATGTTTAGGTAAGAATAATTTATAACAAATTAAGGCGAAAACACCAAACTTTTATTTCTCGTTACTGTTATAAAAGTTTCTAAAAAGAGAGTAGGTCCCGCAAGAGAAGCATAAATACTAAATGGCTTAGAATTAATAGTTTGAAATGTGTTCTTAAAAGTTATCAAGAATCTTAAAAACTCAACATTCCATAAAATGAACGTACTGAAAATACTGCTGTCTGGCTTGGAACATATATATATAAATATACAGCGGGGTTAATTATGTTTAACTGCCCACCTTAAATGAAGACTTTTGTCTGAAAACGACAGACAAGATGAAAAAATTACGGCACTTTGTGATAAAGACGGAGAAAAGACCGGGGAGTTAATATACGAATTAAGGGTTTGATAATTTTCCAAGACAATCCTTTTCACCATTGTAAGAAGCAATCTTACTACAAAGAAATAAGTATTTAGTAAAATATATTATGAACAAATAATGAAATAGTTTTTGTCTAAACAGCTGTGTTCAAATATTGATTTCATTACCTTTCAAAACATTATTTCAAAGAAAGACTTGGTTTAATGCTTTTGTCTGAAAACGACAGACATGATGAAAAAAATTACGGTACTTTGTGTTAAAGTTTTTAAAAGTAATTAGCTGAATAAAATGGACAAGATAGCTACTTAGAGAGCCAATACAATTATGAAGACGTAAACCAGTCACTTACAAAACAAATACAATGTAATACAAATCCAAAACAGAACAATATGGCGAACAAGAACAGCTTTCTTGAGTCGTGTGTCCTCTAATTTTTGCACTTATTTGTTTTATTAGATCCATCTAAGGATCGTCACATTGTGTGAGATTTTTTCACTGAAGAATAACCTACAGAAGATGGATGTTGTTTCTCTAACATTTATACCAGGGCCTTGGTGGCCAAGTGGTCTGGGTAGTTCGTCATGACTACTAATGATCACTAACCTGTCAACACTGAGGTTTTGAGTTCGAATATCTCACCTGCGAGGTTAGTGTGTTCGACTCCCATTTTAATTGACAAGGATTGCCAATTTTCCTACCGACGGTCGGTGGTTCTCTCCGTGCACTCCGGCTTTGTCCAATGAAAACTGGCCGCCTCGAAATAGCCAAATGTGCTGAAAATGGCGTTAAACCCCAACTAAACAAACAAACAAATAACATTTGTACATACCCCATATCTTTTTCTTTTCATTCGTGTACCTTACAAAAACTGGAGGAAACTCTAAACTAATTAGAGTACCCGATTACCTTTTCCCTTTGCTGCGAAACAGATATTCATATGTACCTTACACGACCTTACACAAGTACATGTAATTAAAATGAAATCAACACTAATACAGCTAATATAGGTATTTCCTCGATCGTGTGCAACAGGTGTTAAGATGGTAACACAATTCCATAACATCTGTAAAATGATGTTATGTGATAACTTAATATTAGATCATTTAATAAATAAATAAACAAACATTCATATAACCTTTTTATATCTAATCAATTAATGAAGACTAATGGGTATTTTACATGCAAAATCAAATCATTAGTTCTGACCGACTGAGAATGCAAATAATTTTGATCTTGGTGAAGATTATGCTCGCTGTTGGATTAATTGATAAATAAATGATGAATTCCTTTTAATTTGTACTCAATTTGCTGAAAAAACGTGGGTGGCACAAATCATACATCGCTGTGTATAAGCACCAAATTTCTCAGCGTTATAACCGAAATAAAAGACTGAGCAACAATCTGAAATTAACACCAAATTTCAGAAGAAAACAAAAAAGGACTTGCCCAACAATCTGAAGAAGAAAAATTAATTTAGTGAAGAAATGTTTTATAAAACCCTGAACATTACAGGAATAACATAGAAAATTTGGACCATTTCCCGGAGATCACTACTAATATTATCCCCCTCGTGACAACCGGGACTGACAGCCCAAAGGTCCTCCATGATAAGCATTTCCTGTGACATTAACGTTACCCTGACATGCACTGAAAGTATAAACAGTCAAATTCAGTGACAGTTTCAAATTTAAAATGACAAGAAACCTATTAAATAGTTTAAGGTAAACTTTCATGCTAGATTTTAACTTACCCAATGAGTTTCTCCAACTGACCAAAGTTCAAAAGAGATAATTCATTCAAAAACTGAAAGAGGAAATTTATATATATGTATTGTCTCATTCAAGAGATAGAATTAATTTCTGATAAAGACTTATTAAGTTTCAATCGTTTCTGACCATTAATCCAACAGATTCCAATGCTCTAATACAAATGTTTTATTTTCTATTAGTAGTGTTACAGACATACAATCAGAGATTAAAGTTATTATCTGAAATGCTACTTTAACTAATTTTATGCATGACTAAATGTCACTACAGGACGCTCACGTTATCAATTGTTATGCATGTGAGAGATTAGCAAGCGTGTATAGTGTGTATATTCTGTATTGGTTGAAGCAACGGATATATCCAACAAGAGTATGAGGACTTAGAAAGGCAACACAAATCTCCACATCTATGTCGAATTTAACGACATGGCCCAGGAAAGTCAGAATTCTCGGGGAAAATATATTAGTCTTGAATTTCATTCTCATATCAAATGTTTACCATGACAATATATATATTATAGCCTTTAAATATAGAATAACAATTCATTTCTCCAACATCCGAGAAAATATGTAAACAAGGCACTGCTTAAAAACTAACACGTCCATCTAAAAACAAAGACTAAAATTTGTCATATTTTAACAATCACGCACCCTAAACATCTTTTATTACAAATAAGGTAAAAACACCTGGTCTATGTGCAAGTAATTGTTCTGAAAACATACTCCAACACAGGAAAAGTAAATGAAGTGGAATACAAACATTTTCATGCATAGTCAATAGGCAGGTGTTGATTAATAAAATATGCATACACCTGAACAGGTATTGCTACAGTTCTGGCATTTGTTCAACAATGTTCATCATTGAAACGCAAATATGTGAGAACTAAATTAAATCTAACTTACAAACTGTTTAAGTCCTCTGCATATCACTTACTGAAGTTGAACTCTAAAACAAATATACAGTTGACTCTCGTTATCTCGAACACACTTAAGCCAAATTTTGTCTGAAGTCCCAAATGTTATATACAATGGACTTGAACACCTCCTGTTGAGTCGAATTTTGTCTATCTAGAACAAATTTTGGCGGTCCGATCGACTTCGAGATAACAAGAGTCGACTGTATATCATCCTTATAATAATAATAATAATAATAATAAATTCTTTATTTAATGAGGGTAACTCAATTAGAAGTAGTCTAATTTTCATTGAGGCCCTCAAACAAAATACATGTATACAATTAACATTCATACATTAAAATACAATATATATTACTAGTATATACACAATTCAATCATTCAAACATACAAATGGCAATAAATGACAATAATTGGTAAAGTTTTGATTAAATTTTCTTATTCTTACAACAAAAGAAAGAAAACAAATTATTCGACTTGCATAGAATTTTCAAGAAAATGATTATAACAATGTTTCTTAAATAATTCCACATTACTAAAATTTTTTATTTTGAGTGGTAAATTATTCCATACCTTTGTTGCAGAATAATGAAAAGATTTTTTATAAAAATTTGTATTTGGTCTTGGAACAAATAGATCATTATTAGAGACAGATCGTAAGTTGTGGTGTTGCACATCATTAATATTTAGCATTGCTAAGTAATCAGGTTTTAGTCCATTTACAATTTTATACATTAGAATTGATTGTTGGTATTTTATTCTATTTGTAAAAGATAGCCATTTTAAAGATGAAAACATAAAATTAGATGGAACTGAAATATCGCATTCAAGTATAATTCTTGCTACTCTTTTTTGAAGTTTTATGATTCTATCTGAATCTTTTTGTAATAAATTTCCCCAAACTGAACTACAATAGTCTATATATGGTAGAATATATGCATTATAAAATAGTTGTCTTGTGTGTATAGGCAAATATACTTTGATTTTAAACAAAAGTGATATTTTAGATGAGATAATCTTACATATACGATCAACATGATCTTCCCAGCTTAAATTTTCATCAATGTCAATTCCAAGTAATTTGAAAGAATGGACATTTTCAATACATGTTTCATTGACGGTAATACATAATTCTGATAGTTGTGCAAGTTTTTGTTTTGAACCCAATTTCATACACTTTGTTTTTTGTGCATTAATTTTCATACTGTTATTGTTACACCAAGATTGTATAGCGTTTAAATCATTTTGCAATATGCTGTTTATTTTTTCAATGTTTTTATTATGAAAATGCAATGTTGAATCATCAGCATATAAATCCATGTCGGATTGTTTAACATAAAGTGGTAAATCATTTATATAAATTAAAAATAACAGAGGGCCTAAAATAGAACCTTGAGGCACTCCATATTTTACAAACGATTTATCAGATTTAATGTTAGCGTATTGAACTTCTTGTTGTCTCTCAGACAAATATGATTTTATCCAATCTATCGTATGTTCTCCGATATGATAAAATTTTAACTTTTCTAAAAGTATGGCATGGTTAATAAGGTCAAAAGCCTTACTGAAGTCTAAAAACACAGTACCAACTATTTCTCCATTATCTAAATATTTTAACCATTCATCAATTAGTTTAGTCAGCGCTGTTTGACATGAATGACCTTGCCTGAAACCTGATTGAGCGATATGTAACATTTTTTTGTTATTTAAGAATGCATATAACTGTGTACATACATGTCTCTCAAAAATTTTAGATATGGTATTTAAAATAGAAATTGGACGATAATTGGAGGGAATATCTGTTGGTCCTCCTTTATGTATAGCAGTTACTCTTGCAAGTTTTAATTTTTTCGGAAAACGATTCGACGTTATACTTTTGTTTATTAGAAAAGTTAGTGATGGCGATATTATCTCTGCACTTAGCTTTAAAAATTTGGGACCAATTCCATCTAAACCTGCGGATTTATTGATATTTAGGTGTTTTAGTTGTGAACACACCTCTCCAACAGAAATGAGTTTTAATTTAAAATTTTCAGTTTCTTTTAATTTTTTACTAGTAAAAGTTTGTAGCTTTGAAAAATCCATATCTGAAGTATTATTTCCAATAAGTTTTTCAGCTACGGAAGAAAAATGATTATTTAGTGTATTAACAATATCTTGGGGGTTAGAAACAGTTTGATTTTCATACTGCATTTTAGGTGGAAAAATATTATCCATTTTTGGATTTAACTCTTTAATGTGATTCCAAAGTTCTTTACTATTTTTGGAACTAGATATAGCGTTTTGATAATAGTCCTTTTTTGCATTAAATATTAACGACGTTGTTTTATTGCGCCACTTTTTAAAGTTTACCCAATCTTTTTTTGAATGATACATATTTCTGTATTGAATGGAATTTTTAATTTCTTCATTGAACCATTCGGCTTGTTTAAATGTTTTAACTCTTTTAGTTTTCATTGGTGCGTGCTTGTTAATAACTTGATTAAAAAGTTCATACCATTGGTCGACAGAAATATCAATATCTTCTTCCATTTCAACAATATGAAAAGGGGTTTGATGTAAGTCTGCACAAAAGGCATCTTCATTAAAGTTTTTGAAACACCTATACTTTATTTCGATATGATTTTCTTTCTTTACCTTTATATTGATTTTTCTATTTAAGCATACAGGGTAGTGGTCACTTAAAGCATATGAAGGAACATGACAATGAGCAATATTTTCAGGATTAGTAGTGTAAATATGATCAATAAGAGTTTCTGATTTGTCACAAATACGTGTTGCAGTGCAAATTTGTTGTTGAAGATTATAATGGTTTATGAAATTCATCCATTTTTTATTTTCAATTTTTATCAAGTCAATATTAAAGTCCCCCATTAAAATGATCTCTTTGTTTTCTAAAAGAGCTGCATTAAATTCCTCCTCAAAAAGATCTATCCAGGACTGAGGGGAATTTGGTGGTCTATAAACAGTACAAATGAAGAAAGGTTTAGATTTTGGAAATTCTACCTCTAACCATAAAGTTTCTAATGTGTTTATTGATAAATCAGATCTATTTTTAACTGCAATAGAATCTTTGACATAAACCAATATACCACCACCATCCTTACTTTGGCGATCTTTTCTGAAAATTTTGTATCCTGGCACTTTACATTGTTCATTGTTAATATCAGGTTTTAAGAATGTTTCAACTAATCCAAATAAATCTAAATATCTGTTGTTTATAGTAATGATATTCTTTAACTCGTCAAATTTAGATAAAATATGTCTAATATTAAGGCATACAGCATTGAAACCTTTACAGTTTAGATTAAGAGAGTTTTTTTTATAAAGTTTGTTTCTATCACTTTCAAGTTTTGAGCTAAAGCTATTAGTGCAAATACCATTTTCTGATTTATGACAATTTTCTCTGGAATTTTTGTTTTTAAAAATCTCAGCTTCAGACACAGAGTTTTGAGTACATATACATTTTGATGTATTACAATTTGTACATAAATTGAGAAGTATATCAAAATTGTTATGAAGAAGTAATGGTTTACTATGATTTGAGAAATTGTCTACAAATTGAAATACATCAGTGTTATCCTAAAATGTGTGACAGTCTTTATAATGATGACCATAATAGCCACAATTAAAGCAGATACCATTGAATGTATTTACAATGCTTTGTCTTTTACCATGCTGTTCATTATTTTCATTATTGGACTGAGAACTATTTGTGCGGATGAAGATGTTTACAACCCTGTTAATGTTTCTAAGTAGCTGTATTGTACCCTGATTAGTAAGGTGTATGCCATCACGGTGATAGTAAGTAGACACAAGATCGCCGCCTCTGGAAACAAATGCATCCGTTTGTTTGATGATTTTAAAGTTAAGTTCTGTTGAAATCCTATGTAAAATAGTATTATAAACATCTGTATTAACGTTCCGTCTTGGACAAATTTCTGATACGGCAATATCAATGCTTGGGTTGATAGATCTGAGAGTTTTTATCATACGCTCGTAGTTCTCTCTGAAGGCTTCTGGTTGTATTCTGGACGAGGCATCGTTTCCACCAACAACTAAAATTATACTTGTATAATGTTGAATATTAGACTTTCTAATTTTTTCTGTTAAAATTGGGACTGTTGCTCCTCTATTTGTTCGTATGTGAACATCTTTTCCAATTTTGCTTGCGTCAATTCCTTTAATAATTGAACTTCCTATTATTAAAGTTTTATCTTTCCGATCGTCTGGGAATGTTTGAAAGTTTGTTCTTTTTGTTTGAGGTTGATCTAATGCCTTTGATGTACTGGATGTGTTGCTGTTGTTAATAATATTAACATTACGATATTCTATATTTTCATTTGATTTTTCCATCTCAAGAGTTACGTGTTTAGCGATGCACTGACTACGGCTTGGTATATCTTTTACTCTATCAGAGAGGCTTTGTATTTTCTTGTGAACTTGACTAAAATTTTTGTCTTGCTCAATTTTTACAAGCTTGACACTGTTTTCAATTTCACGCAAATGTTCTGCCTGGTGTTCGTCATTTGTACACATTTGTTTAGAAAAAGCAGTTATCCTATCGTTAACTTGGTTGATTTTATTTTGAAAATCTTGTTTATCTTCGATGCGTTGTTCATCTATTGATTTAACGAGTTCAAATAAACTGTCGGTTTTATCTAATAGTTGATGTAAAAGTGACTTTACAGAATTTTCATCTTGTGTGATATTTTCACGTGCTTGTAATAATTCATTAACATTCTGTAATGGTTGGCTTACGATACCTGTATCGGAATGAATTTCTTTTATATCTTCTTTGTTTTTCATGTTACTGTTATTTTCGGTTGAAATCTCAGAAATATCTTCATGGATATTTTTATTTTCAGTGTTTGTACATGTATTAGATGTAATAGAAATAGTAGATTTAGCTTGCGAAAGTTCAGTTTTTTCACATGATTTTTCATTTGTCGTGGTTGAATTTGGATGATTTTTCTCTTCCGAAAAGTTTACAGAAATCATGTCATAAATGCATTTATTTAGCATATTCAGATCAACTGGTTTTCCATTAATTTGATAGTTTTTCATACAGTTTAGTACTTCTGGAAGATGATCATTGATGAACACAAGTAAAATAATATATTGCATTCTTACGGCTATTGTTGAAGATTAGGTTCAAATTTCAAAATGATCTAAATACCAGCAATTGAGTTTATGATAAATTCTTGGAGTCCACCAGCAGAGCCACCACAGTCTGCATACCAGTCTTAAAGTTTCATCGCCTTTCATCCTGTATCCTTTTTCCATCTTACAAAAATATTGCTTCCTATCTGGCCAATCTATATGTTGAATGCTTCTCTGCAATCTCATCAACCTTGAATATCATATAAATAAAGACTTATTAATGATTACCGTAAAATTCTTATTTGACCAAAAAACCTTGTCTCCACGCTGGTCCTGTATACGTAATAAAAAATAATGCATAACGTTATTAAAATGAATTTTTCACCACCTTTATAAGGAAAACACCCTTCTTAAACTTTCTTCCAAATACTTCAAATACCTAATAACAATTGTTCAAACATTTTAACTAAACAGAAATTTCACAGTCAGTTACCTTAGAAAAAGCAATGAAGAAGTTATACTTTGCACTGAATTCTTACAGTGTAAAATAACATTAAAGTTTTGTTATAACCCCAATTTTAGAAGAATAAAAACGCAATATATAGGAAAGAATGTAAATAAACCTGCACGAGCCGATAGAAAGTAAATTGCCTTTGTAAAATTTATGTGACTGTAAAATTTTGGTTTACGACGTATCTAAATACTTTCTTTGAACGAAATGAACCGAACAAAATACTCAAGCACATCAATTTGAAACAGTTCCACTAGATAAAGTTAAGTTTATGAGTTCCAGAGTGTAAGCAAAAACTAAACATAGCAGACATAATTGAATATCTGTCGAAACAGGAAGACCAATTTAATCAAATGAAGAAAAGCCTGCACATTGAATGGACTATTCCTGACTTACTATAAATGTCCTTCCTACAAAGTTAGGGAGTTTTGAAATTTGTTTTGTGGTAAATCATTATTGCTCCTCGATATGTTGGATATCTTTCTTATTTTGGATGACAATGAGAGGCATTAGGCATTTCCATCCTTAACCGGGCAGACCAGGGGAGATAATAAAATACTCTCTCTCTCTCTAACACTTATAAATAAAGGGAAACAATTAAAATTATCTACCCACGGAAACATGTTAAGGGAGATAACTGACCAATGTTCTCATTATTTTATAACCTGTCATCAATGGTTAAAAAAATAGTCAATAACTTGATACCGCCAACATATGTGGTGAGTACGTGATTGAATTATCAACTTACAAGTTTATAATCGCACGTTAAAAACTACTTATGACGTTGAACAGTTGTGAAAAACTAAAAGTTATCACTATTTTTTAAGATGCTATCACAAAGGGTACACACATTTCAATAAATATTATCACTAAAATTTGTTCATGAAATCCTATCTTCCATATAAACCGGTTGTTATTCATTTATCACCATGGCACAAACCTACATTTTTTTAATTATAGACTGGTTCTATATGATGTACAAATTCCACTCCAAGTCAAGCTGAATTAGTTCCAGATTAAAATATGAACTTGAGCTATCGTGCGTTACCGTAAGTTCAAATTACATATTTTTATTTTGAAAATATCCGATGAAAGTTCCTGTATTGGTTCATATACTGACTAATTAAATACACTTTCTTGTACATAAAAATCAATAAAAGAAAATCTTTACAGAAGAATAAAAGAAATGGAAGCATGAAAAAATAAAATTTATCACAAAATACCTCAATAAATTTCATGCACTGTATGGCCATTTCGTTGACTGACAACTCATCAGCAGGGCTTGAGATCAAAATGTTGGAAATCCGGTTAAAGATATATAATGATGAATTAATAAGCACAACCATCAAAAACCCAAACAAATAAAACAAACACGAATCCAAACTCGGCTAAGGGTTACCTCTGCATTAAAAGGATGAGCCATAGAGATTTCTAATAATTTTTGTCAAATTTTGAACTGGAAAATTTATATATTAAGATTTTTTTCCCAAAAAGATGACAAATTTAAAGTTTTCTTAATAACCGTTTGGTAACTAATTTGTAAAGGAGATACAAAATGGCCTGACAGTGTAAACACTTTTAGAATCTAAGCAGTTACTCGAGTCAAATTTCAAATTCTAACCTTAATGATATTCATATTCTGAAGAGCACTGAAACCGAATATCACCAAAAGAGACGAGTATCCGTGACCTATTCAAACTTTTCGTCTAATAACAAGGTCATTTGGAACGTGGGAGATATGGCGGGTAATGACACTGTAAAAATTTATATCTAAGTTTCCTAATGTCAATTTAAAGAACTACCAGACAGGCAAACACGTGTTAACAATAATTGTCTGAAAAGATGACCTTTTCTGCAGATGTACAAGACATAAGTTGTCTTATCTCCTCATTGGTATTCATGTGATGATTTCGCGTAATATCTGCAAATAGTTATATAACTGTTATTGAACCTATAATCGTAAAATGATTTGGTCTACTCGATTGTCATGGAAGCATTTATTAAGAATCAATTTATAAAAAATAAAATTTGATTTAAAGCAAGTGTACTTTAGAAACATAATCGACAATATATACTTTAAACGGTTTTCTATAATATTTGTTTACAAGCACTTGGCATTTTTTGGGAAATTAACTTCAATTTGATACCCCTTTACCATTTACTGTATTTTTAACGACAAAGCATATCTGTTTGTGGTGTACTGAATGTACACATTTCTACAAAGTACGTCTAACAAATATTGCTCAAGCTAAAAAAAAATGTGAAAATAAAATGAAAAGCCGTAAATGCAACTTCAGTAGTATCAACACAATCATTGTGTACTGTGTATAGTTTATTGATAAAAACAATATATTGCCTTACAGGGCTAACGCCCTACTGGCTATATCTAATACACGTGACATATAAGGTAGTTCAAGCTCTCAGTCGAAGGTGATGAATGAATCTAAATGTCATAAGTATTAAAAGTCCATATTAATCTTGATATTTCGAAAGGCACTGAAATTTTCAGCATAAATACAAAGAATATATCGGATGGGTAAAACCGAAATTCAGAAACCAATTTAAGGTGAAAACACCGTTAAAGACAAAGAATAGAACATAATACATGAAAACTAAAACAGGAATACTACTTATCTAAAGAGGACAAATACACCTAAGGAGCAAACCAAAAAAACGCAATCCATGAAATCAATGAATAGCCACAAGCACAACAAATAAACACTGGAAACTAAAAAAACAATGAACAACACGAACTCCTATAAAAACCAGGAGTGAACTCAGGTGCTCTGGAAGGGTAAGCTGTTCCTGTTCTGTATACGTCACCCGTCGTGAAGTTCAACAAAGTCAATCCGGTGGTAGTCATAAATCGGTGGAGGTATAAGGTCCCCCGGAAGGATAATGGTTTCTTGCTCTGTATCCGGCTTCTGAAGAGCAGATCAATTATCAAATGGTTACGTATTTTGTCACTTAAACATGTGAAAAATTTGTCTTAGAGCTCTCATTAATTGGAAATGATCCTATATATCTTTATAAGAAATTGTGCAAGATTACGTAGATTAACTAGCATTCACCGCCCGGACGGAAGAAATTGGAGACCATTTCGTGGGGTGGGGATTTCATGCAATAACACGAAAACCTGGCCTAGGACGGTAGTGTCTGACGTGTTTCGACATATTCTTCTGGAAAATCCGAAACCATTTTCAGTTTTAATGGAAGGCCTTTAAGTCTTCTAGGCTAGCTTTGGAATATCGTTATGTTGTATGTTTCCATTGGATTCTTATGTTCCCGTTGTCGTAGAATTCGTTCGGGGAAAACCTTTTTTAATCAATCACACTGGAATTTTGTAAAGTATTATATTTCTACCCACACTTGCCAATTTATTCATGATATAATTATTAGTGTAACGCTATACAAAATACCCCCCTTCTGTCACCAAATAAAATTACAGAATAATATTCTAAAGCCAACATCTGGTTCATCAAAGAGGTGACGGAAACCTGATATAATTGATATATAGATAGGTTTTTGACTTCCAATGTAATTGTCATTGTAGATTGATTAAACTAGAGTGATAAGTTAGTACTGTTGGGACCGACTGTCTCCAGGTTTTATAGACCCGAGTGTGATATTCATCAAATGATAGAAATCTTTATCGCCACTTAAATTTGTTAAATACGCGATTTGTTATAATGATGAAATTTATAGCATTGAAATAAATTGTTGACGTGGAATGTGTAAATTGAAATAAATTTGAATAAGATTTAATAAGATAAAATATATACCATCAGTTGTTTGTTCTGAGGCATTCAAAGTCTTTACAAAAAAAAATTACCTCAGCAGGAGATGTGCAATAATGCACACAGTATTCCTATACAAAGAATAAAAGTTGTCTTAGGAACAGAAGTATATTATAAACCATTATAACAGACAAATTTGGTGCATAAAACTACAGAAAATATCGTACAAGATTACAATAAACAATGCAGACTATTTTGCATGATGTGCATTTTTAAAATAATAACGTCCTCGGTATTCATCGAAGACTTTAGATAATGAAATTCCAGAAAAAAACATTGAACGAAGGAAACACGCTCAGAGAATATGCAAAACTAATCGAGGGACAGCACCTTTGAACTGAAGAAGATCTTAATTGGGAATAGCATCTTCCAAAACAGATACCAAACTCAGAATATGTTACCGATTTCAATGAGAAACCAGAATGAGTTATCTTTTCCTAACCAATGTAGGTAAGGGAGATAATAAATTTGTCTCCCTTTTAGCCTCAGGACAAAAGGGAGAGAATTTAATTATTTCCCTTACCTACATTGGTTAGGGAAAGATAACTCACTCTGGTTCCTCATTAATAAACGTTTTCACGAGTGCGTACTTATTTACTTATCACAATCTTGCGTGGCATATAAGGCTGAAACAAATGACTGTCACTACTGTCTTTGACAGTACCAAGAGGGTCTTCTTCCTACTTTGATTTATAGTTAAACAGTATTCCAACAGCGGAATACAAAACAATCAATCCTTTGTTTCGTGCTTGCGGTCTGTATTTTTATTTTGTATAAATTTTTTCCAGAAATGCTAGTACCAGTCTTAAAGGAATAACTGTTAAAAAGGACATAAATTAATCCTTGTCGTGTTGCCGCGACCAAATTATTTTATCAAGAAATTTTAATGTTGACTTTCAGGCGTAGCTGCTATCAACAATTTTTTTTACACTCACAAACTACCTATAATAGTTTTTGACGATTATCATATTTTTCCTAATACAAAATATAATAAATAAAGTAAAATGGTTTTCATTTCCCTGTAAGGCCAAAACGGTGGTAATTTTTCTTTATACAATATAACTTTAATCATATATATACCAGTTTCTATCAGAGGTTAATGTTTCCAATTGTATTTTGAGTGATCCATAAGTGTCAAATGAAAACAACGAAGAAAACTCAACTAAGCAATCGGATATAATACCGGAGTGTCTGTTACAATTCAGTATCAATAACCTGGGGATGCAGTCAACTGCCAACTGTAACAGATCAATTAATTTTCCAGTAGCACTAGATCACAAGACCCCTGTTTTTTAAAGGTGTATCCTCTGAACATCCACTCAGTTGAATTGGAACGTTTTTAATCGTTAATAAATTTCTCAAAATTTATATTTATTTTAACTGTGACCCATCAATCCATACCTTCAAGGGTGCCGTGTTCTCGTTATCTTAAAGATACGTAAATAAATACAGATATGTTTGTTTCTTCAGTTATCTTATAAGTATATTAACTATTTGATACAAACTATACTTCATATAAGATTGCCTCTCAAGCAAGGTTTTTTTTTTATGTCTACAGTATTCCAGGATTCGCTTCCTATCACAGCCTTCAGAAAAGGGAGGAGTCTGATATATCACCTTGTTACAAGTTCTTTCAAGAGTACTACTCCATGTCCTCCCACCGACTATACAAAGGCACTACGTAGACATTGCAAGTGATCTCGCTTTTTGACATGTCTGTTTACCTGGGAAACCGATGAGGTCGTTAGGCCAGCCAACGTTTTCAAATTTAAAAAATGGCTTCATCTGCACATCGGAAAATGTCGTTTACGCTGTGGGATGCAAACGCTGCAAAATGGTTTACGTGGGGGCGAGACTTATCGGAGATTGGGTGATTGCTTTGTAGAACACAAACAAGATGTCAGCAATGGAAAAGATTGCCCAGTCGGTGAAAATTTTCGACGGGCTAACAACAGCATACTAAACATGCAAGTTACTGCCCTTTTATAAACTTGCTCAGGTGAAAAACAGCGGCAGTTCCTTGAACAGAAGATTATCAATTTTCTTGGAAATGTCCGCCCGTTTGAAATGAATGTAAAGACAGTCTATATTATCATCAAGGTGACTTCCTTGTTGTATGGGGTTTTCAAGGTCGTCTGAGCTGGACGGATGCTCTCACCCCTGACGAAGGCTGTAAGGTCAAACATTTGAGTATCCCCTTACTTGGTTTTATTTTATTCTAGATTGTATATGTATTTTGTTTTTATATTTTATATATGGCTGCCTTTTATTCATTTGTTGTTGTTTTTTTTTATGTTGCTACCCATAGTGCAATTGTTAATTTTTGATGTTTAACTAATCGGAGTACTTGATGAAGAGTTATCGGAAAACCTCTCTGTATGACTTGATTTTTATACTTTTATTTGAAATGCACTAATATTAACAGCGTCGTCGTATGGTAATAAACCCAGATTATAAATTTCTTGTATACAATGTGCATAGTCTAGTACTTATAAAACCCCTTCAAAAGTTTGTAAAAGGCTTCCGTAAATCATAAAATAATTCTTTTTACAAAAAATACTATCATCCATAATATATACAGATATGCAAAAGCTTCAATTATCAGGAAACAGGTCATTTGAAAATACTGTGAACAATTTGCATAAATGACAGTGTTTTCCTTTTGAAATCATATGTCATTGTTTTATATTTCATAACTTTGTTGATGCAAATATTTTTACTTTGATCTCATGACAGGTAGCATAAAACTGCCGTAATGCATGTTTTATTGCGCAAAATCCTTTTGATGTTTTGTTTCATAATTATTGCTAGTTGATCGTGATTGTAAAAATTTGAACATTCTGAAATCAAAATGATTTGACAGAAATCACATAGTGACAACTGTATGGCGTATGAAGTGAAATCGTTATAAATCTTACATCTAAAATATTACATTTTAAATCATTTTGAAAGTTTTAATTTCTATGTTACGTAATAGCCACTTTAAATACGGGCAATAGAATATCGAAGCGATAAGGCACAATTTGTGATAACATTTACCCAAAAGGTGTTACAAAAGAATAAAAAAAAGCATGGCAAACTAAAGAGAAATACATGTATAACAAGATATCACAAAATCTACAGCACCAATAGAACTGCCGGACACCAGGTGCTGCGGAAGGGTAAGCATGTCCTGATATTTTTACGACACCCGTTGTATTGCAAATAACATCCTGTGGTAATGTGTCAATTCCAATAAGACTAACTAATGATATCTATTTGGTATTGACTAATCATATCGTAATGATATCAACAGGGACTGAATATATAACTGTCTAACAAGTTTATATATATGCGACAAGATTTCGCTCAGTTGAGAAAGCCGTATTACATATCACATTCACGAAAGCTACGATTCAAGTATGAAATTTTCACACCATAAGTTAGAGACTTGGTATGAAACTGTTAAGATATGGAAATTTCAAACCGAAATCAGACAGGTTTGTCATTTAGGTTTGCTTTTAATCGTTCTTTGTCGTATATATATCAGTGTTTATATAGGTATGAAAGTTAACCTGAGTGTATGTGTGTCGGTGGTCTCTTTTTAAATCAAGTTCAGCGGGTTATATAAAAGGAAATTAACCCTCAAATTAATGATTATTGAGACAAAACATCATCTATATAGTAAAAACTGAAATATAAGCTCTGGGCTCGTCTATTTCCTTGTAAAAACTCTAAATAATAAGAACAGATCGATCGGAAGCGAGAAACAGTGTGTCTCAATAGGAATTTCCGATAGTTTGTTGAAAATTCAACAGATACATTATCGACTTGAAATTTTAGCATTTTCAAATGATGAGAACTGAAAAAACAAATAGATAGCTCTACCTACACTGCATCCGCACAAGTCAGGTGTCGCACAAGAACACAGAACCTGACTGTTCAGGTGATATTTCTGTTGATGGACATAAAAACAGCTCGGTACATTTGTATTGCCAGTAAAATTTTCTGTTGTCAATATGCAAACAAAGAATGTCTGATTGACAGCAAACATATTAAAATTTTCCGTCATAACTCGTTGACCAATCCGTTGTACATCGCCAAACTAATCGCCAGATTTTTTTCTGTTGGAAAATCCGGTTTAAAATAGATTTTATTGGACAATTTTTATACATAATTTAAATACTAGTATTTCAACAAATATATTGTGTCTGAGACACTGTTCCAAACTGGTATTGTTATTATACTTATACAATTCACTTATTTGTAGTTGTTAACTTAAGCAACATTTACATGGTTATATTATATACTATACATTTGTCATACATGTTTGTTTTATATATGTAACTCAATCATATTTGTTTTGTACTGTAACTATGTCCTCCCTTTGCTCATTATAATGGGTTAATAATCGAATCTTCTTCTTCTATTATATTCAATATGATTTTTTAAAATTCTAACTGTATCATTTCTTTCAATGTATACATGTAACAACACATTTTTGACTTGTCCATTGACTTTGTTAATGTAATTGTAACAGCTTTGTGGAGCTTAAATAAACTTTACTTAAGAATACACATCCTGACAGAGGAAATTAAGTTATCCTCCTGGACTTTTTTTCTGGTATATCTACTCTGAACATACAAACTTTAATACCCTTATAACATACAAAATATAGGGGAAAATACAAGGTTGAAAGATTCTTCTCCGTAAACATATCACAGAATTTTTAATTGAACAGATTTCTTTATGATTAAAAATCTTTTGACATTTGAAGTACGACGTTCGTGTGTCAGAAGTCCTTTCTCTAATCATCACATTTGTCCAGTGAAGTGTAAATGTCGTACCTAATGCAATTTTGATATATTTGTATGAAAAAAACTTCAAAGGTATTTAATATTTTTCTTAGTATATTTGCATGAATGTTTTATGAGGCAAAAAGTTCAAATATACATTTATACTGAAAAATTAATTCTATTCAATTTTTTTTAAAAATAAGAGAATTATCATACATACTACGTACATTTTAAACTTCAATGCGACAGTCTGGAAATTTTTAGTCATATACTATTACTGACAACTAAACATTGACCATCCGACACACTATTACCAAATTCAGACAATTGAATTTTAACAATGGTCGGGTTGTTGTCCCTTTGAAACATTCCCCGTTTCCATTCTCTATTCGATTAATATTAGAGGTCATCCAAAATTGTCAACATTTTTCACAAGTTTTACAAGAGCACTCATTTTGGAAACCCCTACCCCCCCCCCCCCCCCCCTTCAAAAAGTGTACATCAACATTTTTTAACATTGTTGCTGTGAATAGGTAACATTCCTTACTCGGAAAGAGGAATACATCCCATCAAATTGCATGTTCCAAGTCCAGAGCGTGAGTCATATGTTGATATGCGCAATTGATTTGCCGTTTTCTGGCTTTTATCACCTTAAACACTGTTCCGAACTGTCACCATAATGAATTATATAAATATCGCCAGTATGTATTCTTTTTTCCGGAATATCTACGAAAGTGACATTTAAACCGAATTTTTTAAATCTTACGCAAAAAATACGGATTTGACAACCCACCCCCCCCCCTCCAGGGACCGGAACAGTCATAGATGACATCCTGTGTCAATTGTAACGAGCCCCTGTGCTAGGTGGGTGCAACTGTGGTCGTAGTAGTGCTAAGGGTGCTGCTTTCTCATAACACGGGACCGCCATTTTTCGCCCCATCCGACACACTGGCATCTTTTAATGGTGTCGACAAGTTGTCACAACTTTGAACCCTGAAATTTTCAACCCGAAAGGGAATCAAAAAAGGGATCTTTGCATTGAGTTGTGGTAACTACAACATCCTTAAAAGTTAACGATTCAATCAGGTATGGGGTAATCGAAATCGATTGCAATTATTTGATTTTTTTTAAGTAATCGACAATAATCGATTTAATACTGATATGAATTTCGATTACTTTTAATCGAAAAAAAATCGATTACAGCTGAAAATTGTATGAGTAATTACAATTACTTTTCGATTTTTTTTCTTTTCAAGATCCCGCATCTACTTATACAATACAGATATATAAAATGAACTGGGCAGAATTTTTATCATGATCGTGTTATAATAAATTTGTTTATTTACTTCTGTTATCGAAATGAAATTATAATTACTTTGTCCAAAATAATCGATTACAATCGATTACGTAGTATAAAGTTAAGTAATCGATTGATAATCGAGTACACAATATTGCTACAAAAATCGATTATCAATCGATTACTAGTATGAGTAATCGTTGCCCTTCTCTGGATTCAATATGATAAAAATAAATAGAATGAAAAAAATATATATAACAATATTTGAAATTAAAAAAAAAACATTTTTCTACATAACTTCCACGTTTGTGCTAATGGTTTTGTGAAATAAGCCCTTCAAAATATGAAAATGAATATACATGTATATCTATTTTTGAAAACGTCTTATTTATAACTAATACAGGTACTAGTAATGTTGCTGACTTAAACTTCTCGGTACAGCTTTAAATTTGCATTTCTGTGTTTTTTTTCAGTTCTTCTTGAATAAATTGAAGGCAATAGCAGACATAACCAATTATAAACTATTGCTACGTTCTATTCGTGTATTCTGAACAGCTGAATGAGTTCTCGAACATCTTGTGGCTGATACAATGACAATAATTTTGCATCTGTTTACATCAAGGAATACTAATAAGACGTATACGGGAAAATTCAATATAAACAGGAAAATGTTATGCTGTATTTATTCTGTAAAATGGCCATTAATATTAATATATATGAAAACGCCTAAAGAATAGAATATACTAATAATATTTTTACACTGTTTTTTTTCAATTTTATTGTCACGAGAAAATTTATGTGTTATGCATACGAAATCAAATGCGAAAATGCTTTGTCACTGTTTAAATATAGAGGGCGATGGAAACCTTACAATAGGGGTGACAACGAGCATTCAAATATCGGGCACCTGCTCGGATACTGGAGTAAGTATTTAGATACTTGTAATTGCATACATTGGTACAATGTCAAATTCCAATTATAAATATTTTTTATAACATGGAAAAAAGGATACGATACAAGGACGAATTCTTGAAACCAAATCACTACAAATAATTGGCAAAAAATTAAGCAATGGAACAACGCTTTAATTACGGTTCTTCGTCTTAAAAGTCACAATGAGGCCTTCCATATGTGATAAATTTGCATGACATAGTATGTCCCAATATACTGCATAATTCCATTTCCCTTCTGAATTGAATTTACTTTTTCTGTTATTAAATTAAATTTTGTGAAAACTAAGGATTATCTCCCTCAATCATAGCTATATTAAGCGTTTGAATATATCCTTTATGTTTCATTTTCTACCTTTCAGGAAGGTTGAGAATTATCAAAATGCACATTTTACACATTTTTGTTTGCACTCAAGTTCTGAGGAAGGTTTCTTGGTTGAAAAAAGTTAGTGCATAGGACTTTTAATTCGGTCCATACATTATATGGACCTGGTAGAATGATATCGACCGTAAATGTATTAAACTAATTAAAAGTCAATAATTGATAAATATTATTTGTCAAAAAATGGATTTATGCAATGCACCGAAACTAGTGTCAAAGAATGTTTGATTGTTTTCAGAGTAATCTAGATTTCCTTTTCGGGTAAAATAAAAACTTAATTAAGTCTGAACAATCCCGGAAAAACTTCAAAGCGCCTGCGAAAAGTATTTCAATGGATCCTCTATCACTGTGCATATAAGTCAACGAACAAGCTGATTGATTAGAAAAGCAAGGGACAAAAGAAGACCAACCAGACAATCCATTCAGCATTAAGCGATGAAGCTATAACAAAACCGTTAAAAACAGTAAACATCAGCTGTCAAAAGCTGAGTAAGTTACTAACTTCGGGCTCAAAACTGGACATAACAGGCTAAATCAACATCTACACAAAAAAGTAAAAAAAACCAAACATAATATTTAAAAAATGTGGGGAGGCAAAATACATGTAAGAAACATTCTACACGCAGTACTGCATAAGCCACCAGTGTGCGAATACGACTCGTGTAGATGTGATCTGATTTCTAGTCTTCAATTTATCTGATCTATTTATGCCCTGGAATCAGTCAAACTAGGAGCAGGTACTGGCAGAAAGAATCTTGAACGATGTATGGAAATATAGCACCGCAGAAAACAACAAGGTGCATCTCGGAAGGTGACAACAACAACAACAACCTATTGTAATATACGTCTGATCTGCAATAATTATCTGGAGAACATACAAATTCAGATGAGAATAGTACAAAAATTAAGCTGGTCACACAGAATATATTGTGTATACAAATAAGAATGAAACTTTTAGGTCGAAATTTTAAATTTCCTTGAAAGTATAAATGTAACAAGTTCAAGTTTTATCTGAAGGGCACTTTTTGCCGCGGGCGTGGAAAATAAATAGGCAATCGACTGCTCCTACAGCGTTTACCCTAGATCTTTAAACTTTTCAGAATGTTTATGGACATATTGAAGATGTGCATGAAGGAGTATGATGTCATTTGAAATTTTTGTAACAATTGTGTACGAAGGGTATCAATTTTGTGTAATTAACTCCTCCTACATTAACCCAGATCTTTGAAACGTTGTCGATTTAATATGTGCATGAAGGTGTAGTATGCCGTTTGAAGAAAAAGTTCCTTTTTTTTCATGTTGTTGCACCAAGTCATTTAATACTAAAATTGTATCCCACCGATTTTTTTTATACATACAGTGTCTAGTCTTGCATGACATCCCAGATATTCATTTTGTGACCGGTCAAAATAAACCAACCCAAGGTATGTGTTGGACATTACATATAATCCTTCGAAATCCGGCCTTTGATTCTTTGAGCCATTACCTTATATCACAGCTTAATCTTTAAAGAAACTTACTGAACAATTATTTCTTGTCTCTAAATGATGCATGTAGCTATATTAAATCTAATGAATCTGTCCATAAAGTGTCAACGTTACTTATAAGGTCTTATAATAAACCCTTCTCAAAAGCATTTTTATAGTTAACGACTGTAATATTGACATATGTGCATGGATAATTTTCACGTCAACCCTTTTTTCCATCAGCACAAAATGCGTCAAGTGCTAATACCAATATATATATAACCGTAGTGACACAGGCTTTGCTATTATTTTGCCCGGGCCTTTTTGCTACTCACTGACGACTAATGCTTGGTTATTTCACTGGCAGTTCGGGTATAGTACAGTCATTTCCAAAGTATATTTCAGCTTATGTCAATTTTAAAAACAGCTACTGTAAATGTCAAGAATTTTGTATACATTCTTGATAAAGGTGATGAAATGACAGTCACATAAGGCGTTGTAATTAAAACTTTTTAGTATTAATGTTCAAGAAATATTATATAATTGAGGGTGTAGTTTGAGAAATGACAACAGACATCTTCATTCACACACGAAATAAGACGGAAACGCTTATACAAACAATGTCACTTCTTCGAATCATGAATATTCATTTTCTCAAATATGAATGAAGTAACTTTTAGGAACTAATTGTGTGACTTACCACAATCAAAAATAGATTGTAATTTATTATGACTTCCTGTGATTTTTTAAATTCGTATATCTAATATATTCTAGACTAATTTTAACGTTTGCATGATATAAATAGCATTGATATTTCAACAAATAGGTTTCGTTAAAAGTGCTCAAAGACTAAAATGAAACAGGCCAAAACAAAAACCTATAAACCTGTAGAGCTGGTTTAAATTCCAAAATGATAAAAAATGTAAACAGAAATAAAAAAATAAATAAAAAGTTAAAAATTTTAAACATGATGTACCATTCAACCATTTTGTTGGTCATGTTTATACTTTAAAATATATCGTAACATTTTATGTATATTTCGTGAATGGACTGTATATTGCAAGAGGAGCCCGCTGGGTGGGAGAGGGCAAAATGATTAAAACAGTATAAATTTAAAGTATTTTTTTTCAAATTGAGGCACATTATCTTTAAAATAATACTAACACGGAAGGAAAAATTCAAATTTTTAAAAATATATCCTATTTCACAATATTTAAAGAAATTTTAGTATTGATCATCTTCAAATTTCAATACGTTTTTTAAAAAAAAAGCAATGCCAAATAAAGCTTTGACTACTGTAAGTTGTAACATCAAGTATTAAATTGTAATTGAAAGTTTACATTTTGGTTATTTCTGTAATCTGAACCTACAAAAGCAACACACACTATCTCGACTCTCAAAGACTATCCCATATTGATTATCTTAAATTTTTTCACTTATTTAGTTGTCTTCCACATTCCGATAAAACCACCAATAAGGTTCATTAAATGTACAATTGACAAGACCGTCTCTTTTCCCTCTCTTTTCGTGTTCATCAATAATAAATAACGTGGAAACAAACATTTCCTTAAAGGCTTAATTAACTGTAAGTGTTTTTTCCTGCCAATTTAACCTGTCAAAATCGCTTTGTGAATATAAAAAAAAACCGAAGACTCTAATGAACTAAACTAAAATGTTAGAGTAAGGTCAAAAAGAAGTATTTTACAATGAATATTATTTATGAAAAAAAACTGCACATATATGTGACCTTGTGAGAAAACTGTATGAAATTCAAACAGTAGAGAATAGCTTCTTATTCGAACGTAACTATCTTATGGAAAAGAACTATTGTAAAACAAAATTGTCAAAAAATTTGTTTTGTCGTGCTTTGTGTTTCTAGTTACTTGTAGACTAATAACTTCTACCAATGACTTCTTTACAGCATCAAAAACAAAAGAAGTATTAGTATACTAGACACTTCATATGGGTCATTTTCAAAAAATGTGCATTTTTTACATTGCAAAATTGAGAAAAAACAATTTGTTTGAATCATCATATTTATTAAACTTGCAAAATATATGATACTTCTTGAACAAAATACTCAAATATGCAATCTTAATGACGTAACATAAAAATATTATTGACAAATTTTCGACTAATGGTGCAAAATGTTGTCTATCCTGTTACCACATTTGTGAGAATTTTTTTACTATCAAAAGGAAAAATGTGAAAAACGCATTGATTATTTCTCAAAGGTACGTTAGTGGTGCTTCAGAAAACAATAACAGAATATTTAATTTCTTTGCATTAACGGGATACAATATCACTTAATATTGTGTCCTGAAAAAGCTATCTAAAAACAGATTTTCAAATGCTGCAAAAACTGCTACAATCAACGCAAAACCAACCGAAGCACTTCCTTATATTCGGCTTATATTGGACTTTTGAATCAATTCATCACTTGGTTCTTTGATTACATATAATTTTAGTAAAACGTTTTTTTCTATGGTAACAGGAACGGACATCGAAGGTTTACATATACATATTTGTCTATCCTGTTACCAAGTTGAGGTAACAGGATAGACAGTAACAGGATAGACAAAATTATATGTTTATTGATTCTATTGCAAAACAACAACTCCCCTTGCATAGTTGTTTGTTTTTTTCTTAAAGATATGTAGACTATCAAATGTTTCATTTCATTTTCAAATATTTCATAATGTCTACAGATACATAGTTGGTTATTCTTATACTTAATCTGTCTATCCTGTTACTTTATTCAAGGTAACAGGATGGACAAAATTATATGTTTATTGATTATATTTCAAAATAACAGCTCCCCTTACATCGGCGTATGGTTTTTTTCAATTAGGGTTCTTTTTTTCAAACAGTTAGTGACCCTTTTGAGAACGTATGGGTGTAGTAATGTATAAATTTGTTGGTAACATGATAGACATTTAAAAAGGGTAAGCTATCAGTTTGACTTACTTTTCTGGTTATAACTTCGCTTCTGTTTCTCTAACGTTATATTGTTTTGGTTGTAATTTGGAAAATATTTGTACTTTTGATTTCATCATAGAAGATATTCGTATTTGCAGGCAAAAATAATGGCTCTGCAAATTTAGCACCGGTAACAGGACAGACATGCATTTCATTGACGCCAACATAATTTACTGTTTTATGAGCAGATATATATATATATCTTCAAGACTTACTTTCTTGTTAAAATTCAATTATATGCTATTCAAAAAAATAATTTTGCCGATTTGAAAACATACAAAAAATCATTGAAAAATAATATGCAAACATGGTTCATTCAGTCCGGACACTCGCAAATTGCTATATATTGAGCTTCAAATTCAATTTATTTTCGAGCGCAAGGAGAAAATCGTTCTCATTCTAGATGTGCCGATTTGAAAAAAATGCGAACTTTTGTTTAAGCACAAAAAAATAATGCCATTGTGTCTGAATATTTTTTTAACATAGGTGGACAGGAAAATGGACTTTTTTTTAAAATGACCCATATGTATACAAAACCAAATACCATGCCTCCACTCTATTCGTCAAGAAAAGGTTGAGCATATTTGGTTTTTATTTTCTTTTACTTATTTACCGCTTCTGCGGTCTCGTGGTAGCGTGCTCGTCTCGAGTGTGGAAGGCCGCGGGTTCGATCCCCGACCGGGTCAAACCAAAGACATTAAAATTGTATTTGCTACTTCTCCGCCAAGCACGCAGCATCTAGAAGTAAGTGCAAAGGACTGGTCGGCTCGGAGTCAGTATAATGTGTCCAGTGGGGTGATATGCCTTCCTGCGGACAGTTACTTCGTGAGATAGCACATTAAAAATCCAGCTCAGCGTGTCGGTCTAGTACAAAGCAGGGATCACATTCATATCACATCAACATGTTCTCGTCCTGACATGCACTTAATTAATGGCTGCCACGATGGCTGCCACGATGGCTGCCACTCGACGTTAAACAATAATTCATCCATCCATCTTTTACTTATTTCACCTATTATAAATTCATATTGTTCCCAATCATTTCGTTTAAATGTTGAACAAAACGAAAATTCGTTTTTAGGGCAGGCTAGGAAGTGATATTGAATCCTAAACTCGTTTTTCGTAGAATTGGTGTTACTGTCTTTTTAAGAGGAGGTTTGGGTGTGGGTGGGATGGGCATCCGCTCCCAACTTTCTTCCCGAAATAAGTTACTGTTCGATTCAACATGAAATTCAATCCTGCATTTTTTCTACCACATTTTTCAGTCTGCTTTTTTTCAAACTCATAAAAATTTCCCCTTTGCTCAAATTTCGTCCTACATTCCCAATGTATCGTAGTGAATACAGTTCCGATCCAGTTACAGTGTACCAAACTACCCCTAAATAATTTGTACAATGTATCAATTTGTATCTATAAACATTGTAATTATTGATATCTGATCTTTTTGGTCTATGGTCAAAATAATAAATCTGTTTCATAGTTCACTAAAAATCTGATAGTATACAAGTCATTTTCATGAAAACAAAAAACTTTAACCAGACAGATACACGCCCTAGGCCTTAAATTATTCTTTTAAACAGGTTTCATCTTTAAACTTTTTAGATAGTGTTTATAGCCATGACGAAATCTTTTCGTTTCTGATTCCATTAAAATATGTTTGATAATATCAGCATACGAAAAATCAAATAAATTTATTACTTGAAATAAAAACACTCTATTCTAAAAATCAAGATATCAAGCAAATTTACTATCTACAATCTGACTTTTGATCTAGAAAAGAAACTTACAGATGTTGAGAATGAAAAGATATGTAATACAATATATGTAATATAAAGTCACGAATTAAAATCAATACGTAACATAACTGAAAGAACAATATTTTTATGATAAAATAATTGAACTTATTCCATAAGAAGAAGCTGCCAACAGCAAACCAGTTTCATATTGGGTGACCAACATAATCGTTTTTATACAGTAACCCCACGAACAATGTGAGCGAGAGGGCCACGCTGGTATGCAACCTATTTTGCGTACTTCTACGTAATGGTTTGAACTTTTTTGAGTGGCGTGCACCGTTTTTAACGGTCGTGAACAACCATACCATTAGCATCATTTGCCGTAACTTGGGTTTTGAACATGCATCTAAAAGCTTCAAAATCATACTAAATTGTGACCACGATCTCCAAAAGATAAAATTTGCGACTTTGTTCAGCAATAACTCACATGACTATGGTGTTCTTTTCATACTTTTTCTGACAAATTAAGAACATATGCGTTTGATACTCGCCCGAAATGTTTATATGAAATTTGACATTTCAAAAGAATTTACAGCTGTTTTAATTCCAAAACGTTTTTAAAATAATTCCATTAACTTAGTATGCCTCACAAATTCGACACGCGCCAGCAGTACTTAATATACTACGTTCCACGTGGCGTTGTTACATATTTACAGGTTTTTGATTAGAAGATAGTAAACAGGCAATTCTCCTTGTTACATGTCACTCTACAAGCAGGCTTGAACCTACTGCAGATAAAATGTACAGATAACAACGTTTGTATCGCTAACTTCTGTATACATTTCTTATGTATGGATACAGAAAATCTACCATTTTCAGTTATCAGTCTTAAGGCGGGAATATTTATTATTACCACTTTGGTTTTTTTTTTGTGAACGCTATAAGGAACTATAAGATTTCTCAAAAGAATGGACGATACCTAAACAACAATCCTTTGTGAAGAGCGAAGCATAACTCAGTTCAATACCAAACTTAATATATTTTTCTTAAAATGCTACAAAATAATATTCTAAAACAGTTGTACATGCATGTAATACTGTTGACCTGTCGAAAGAAAAATTCCCGTGCTGAACTCGATCGATCTGATCAAACCACGTTGTTCATTTTGACGGTATATTAGAATATTTTCTAAAGAACAGTAAGTTTAAGTCTATACATTTATATATATATATATATATATATATATATATATATATATATATATATATATATATATATATATATATATATATATATATATATATGTACTATATTTCTGCTCTGTGGTCGGCTTGTTGTCTCTTTGACACGTTCCCCGTTTCCATTCTCTATTCTATGTATGCCATGCCAGAAAGATAAATGTGAAGATATGGGCCTTTTTTAAAATTGGCTGAGGTCGACGTACAACCGTTAAAAATTGAACCAAAATCTATCGCATAAAAGAGCTGTTCTGAATTATCCTTCAAATGAACAATAACTCTTAAGAACACTATACGAAAGCGTGTCACAATTATAATGTGCAGCATCGAGCAGATCAAACATGTCTGGTCAAGATTTTTGTAATCTTTCTGTATGGTCTATTATAATTTGATTGTAATTTTAACCGAGACTTATGCATGTTTAATTTCTGTCTGATTGTTTTAAAAGCTCAGCATGAGACACCATCTACTCTCTGGATTTTTGACGGGGGTGTGCAGAAATGGCCTTAGAAAAGGTACCCAAGCAAACATTAGATAAATGTCAATAATATACCGGAAAAAATAATTTTGATGAAAATACCTACTCGAAAAACAGGCATATCGAAACTAATACTGATGTTTATATACAAATAAACCCTCTCAGTGGTCTCGTGGTAGCGTGCTCGCCTCGAGTGCGGAAGGTCGCGGGTTCGATCCCCGGCCGGGTCAAACCAAAGAAATTAAAATTGGCATCTAGGAGGAAGAGCAAAGATCTACTGGTCGGCTCGCAGTCAGTATAATGTGTCCGAGTGGGTTGATATGTCTTCCTGCGGATAGTTACCTCGTAAGCTAGCACATTAAAAATCCGGCTCAGCGTGTGGGTCTAGTACAAAGCAGGGATCATATTTATTATCATACAGGTTCTCATCCTGATATGCACCTGGCTGCCACTGGATGTTTAACAACAATTCATCCATCATTATATACAAATATCTGAGGAATTGAACATAGCACTCAGTCAAATTTTGTGTAAATAGAACCAGAATAAATATTAGTTTTTCAAAACATACCCCGAATTAAAATTAATAATTCCAGAAGTCATGAAAAAAAAATCATTTGACATCAGATTGGAATAATGCTTATTTGTATTTAATTCATTCCAGTGAAGATTTCAAACTTATACCTGGCCGTACCATGAACATCAGTAACGAATTTATACGACTACGATATTCTCTCCTTTAAAATATGAAGTTAAAAGTAAGTTGGGGTAAATAAAAGCTCTGTGGTACACTTGAAATCTAATTTAATATCACTTGAATATACCGATTATCGAATAAAATTATGAAAGCCGCGTCTATACGAATATACAAAACGATATTTTAATCAGCAAAGGAATGCGAGACGTGATATGAAAAAAATGAGGTAAAGATTTTTTCCACATTTTTTTACTGGATACTTAGTTTTCTTCTTCTTCCAGTTTGTTAGAAGAAACCCCAGTTGGAAAGAGATGATTAAATTAATGAAACGAATACAAGCCGACATATCTAATGTGCGTTTATTGTGATAGTGATAGATATCGTGTTAATCAAGCGTTAAGACGATCACAGCTTCATAACAATGGCAAATGATACTGCTGTGGATTAAATCCGTACGAAAAGTAAAGTCGCCAATCACAGAACAAGACTTTAAGAAACCTCCTCTTTCCATTGAAGAAAGTTATTGAACCATTTCAACACTATCAATACTACTGATACTACAGTATCTGTGTAAAAAGTAACTGTTTTCGACTATACTTAACCAGGAAGAGATATTAGCGAATCTGTGTTACGTTGATCTATTTCCATATTAATTTTTGGAATATTTAATTCATCACTGACTGGTAAGTTTTTAGAATAAGCTTTAAAAAGTGACACTGACAAATGATTTTTTAATACTGACAGTGAATGAATATTATACCATAATTATTTCACGTTATAATAATATATCACAACTTTATAACAGTTATGGCTGCTTAGAATTACAGATTCCAATATAAAGTACCTATTATTGGTAATATAGCTCAATTTGGTAACTATATCAGCATACCAGCTCGATGAAACATCAAATCAAGGACTTAAAGTTCACAAGTCCTCAGTATGTTCATCTACGGTTCTTATTTTAACATTTGAAATATGTGTGCATTTAAGGGAAGAATGATGTTATCGTCACTACAAGCTGTCTTGATCTTTGATATAAGATGTTAGAGTCATTGTCTAAGGTTTAACATCGATTTTTCAAGCTGGAAAAACTGATAAAAGATCTATTCGCCAACTTTGTGTAACATTGCATTAGTACATTGACCTACCATTAATTTTTCAAATTTAATATATTTATTTTAAGTTATGAAATTTTCTGCATTTTTATCGCACTTTCAGTCTTTTTGTAAGCAATAAGTTCCTCTCCTCTCTTTTTGCACTCCGGCTTAAGCTGAATTGCTTTTTAAAACAGCATTATGTTGGTTTTTGTTTCATATCGTCCAGTAAGGTTATTTTACATCCATCTTGTATTTTACTTTGCATATTGTTAGATCTAAAAACTGACTTACTTCAGTCTTCGAATATCAAAACACTGGTTTTTAATTAGTCTCTGTATAAATTTAACATAGGACATTTGCTGCCAGTATAATGTTCGAGGAAGGGGACAATTAAACAATTTTTAAAAAGATCAGATCAGTAGATAGCGAAAATATTTTTACGTCCAATGTTTTATACGTGCAATGCAATGTCAATTAGCTTGACCGTATGTGATGTAATGAACATTCAATATCCTTTTGCAACTAAGTTTACATAATATTATATTGTCTGTGTGATCATATTAATGATATACTGGGGTCCTGATTTGGTTCAATCAAGTAATGCTATTCTATTCTATTTATCAAGGGATTAAATTTTATTTAGAAATATATTTAGCTGATACGTTTAATATGAAGCGAAATTACATTTCAATATTTAAGTCAGCAGGCGTTTAATCTAAGCTGGTTATAAAATATACGAATATATTTCTAAAACGGGTTTTAGTGGAATTATATCATATGGCCATCAGGACACGCGATGATTTTTCGGTTCTAAACATTAGGTAGAAGTATTTTTTTTGGCACGACATCAAATTGAGGGTAAATATTGTTATTTTACAAACTACAAAAGTAAGCAAAGCAATTTAAATTCGACTTCATGTCTAATGTCTACAAATTACTTTATTATTTAAAATAGATATATAATTGCATATACTGTCGTGAAGAAAATTGACATCGTGCTAAAAAAAACTCCACATCTTAAGATAAAAGTTGATTACGACGGTCGTTCTAATTAAAACGTTTAAAAAATGAATTTTTATATAAGATAAACAAAATATATAAATTTGACATATACAGATAGTGAAACAATCGAAGACTGAACAAAAATAATATTTTACTTATATCTAACGTATATGTATGGTCAAGTAAATAACAAAAATATTGTGAAAACAAACTAGTTGGAATTAAATTTGTTTTTGGGAAATTCGTTCAACAAATAAGATCATAGAGTCAAATTATCACAAAAAAAGAATAAAACTTCAGGATCGGACATTATTTCCTTCAATCATGTAGTCACCCCGACATGATAGTACAGATATACATATCCATACTGCTTTCTGCAGCTGATATGCCACCAAAACGTTTTTTTTTTCAACAATTTACATGTATAAACTATAGACGCAGCTAATCCTACAACAGTGAATTTTGGGGGAATGGGAAAATTGCGCTAAAAATTTAGGGAATTTGGAAAAAGGGCAAACTTTTTAAGAAAAGTGGCAAATTTTTAGAATACTGATAGAAACATGCCATCGTGTCCCTCCCCCCCCCCCCCCCCCCCCATAAAATGCTGGCGCTAATGTTTGTCGTAAAGAGATTTAAACAAATTAACACACATGTGTTAAAGGCGTTGAAAAGATATAAATCATAATTTATAGTTTACTAAATATTTGCTCTGAATAATAATCATTCATAAAAAAATATGTCTTTTAACGTATTCTTCCACTACAGTTAGATTATGATCTATCATAGGGAACTACATCAATTTTCCAACAATTTTTTTTTTCATGTTCAGTCATGTAGTTTGATTATCATGATGTATCTATGAAATGTTTATAAAAAAAGAGGCATTATTTGCAAGATTGATGGAATAAGAATTGACAAAATCGTTTCAAATATATAAAAATTAACATGGCGTCTTTCGCATGCCGTTAATGCATTCCTACAAGAAAAGGTGTGACTATCCTAATTGCATGTGTGTAAATTCCTGAAGTAATAAGGAAACAAGAAATAAATTGGAACATTGCGTACGTTTTTAAATGAAAATTGAGGGGTTTTTTTTAAACAACGATTAGACACATATTCATGGGAAAAATTTTGGGTGGGGGTGGGGGTTGGGGGTAATGGCTACAAAAAATTTATTTGGTTACCAACATCTCCTACATACAGCATGTCGGTCATAGACCTATCATTGTATTTGAGTCGTGTTTGCGACTAGTTAACAACAATATGATCGACGCAATCAGTAAATCTGGTATGTAACCTTAGGTGTAACCTTGCGATGGCATTATACGATACAAAGGTAACAAACATCACCTTTTCAGGTAGATCTACCTTTATATATATAGAAAAGAGGGTCTAAAGAGGGTATTAGATGTAATTAGAAATTTATTTTTTATATGACTTTGTATAATATCAGTTTTCTTTGGGGGTCTCATGGTAAAAAATCGTTTTGGAAACATAAGACGTTCTGGACTGTGAAAAAGCGTCGGGTCATCACCAATTTATTCTTTGATCTGAATGTCAATACAAGGATCATTCTTTCCGCGATATCCTCTAAGTCCTTATTTAGGTTTGTTTCGTTGTTAGTGTGCATTTTATGTGGTTGACTACTGACCAGGATTTTTTGGAGAGGTAATCTAAAATCTGTTTAACCACCCCATGTCTATGCCAGACTAGAGTCCTCTATCGACATTGGTCGTCTCTCGCCTCCATTTTCTTTCTACGTATATTTATTAAATGAGCGAACTTTATTGCATAAGAAACCCTCCGTTTTAGGCAATATTTTATTTTTTTTTCCTCCTGAATCTTTTATTTCATGGTAAGAAATCGTTTTGAAAATACTATTGATAACGACCTAGTCTACAAGAAAAGGCTTTTTTTATAACGATCGGTCGTTTTTGTATAATATACAGGAACCCCCTTTATATGGCCTGTGGATAAACTTGTGACTCCGGCAGTCTATACACTTCCCAATACATTTTTTTTTATCTAAGGAAATCTCATCTTTTAAAATGGACCACCCTAGACTGACTTCTTTCTCTTTGTTGCGTGTATTAAGTAATAATTGGATTAATCATTTATTTATTCGATTTACGTATACCAGACAGATAATGAATAATGAATTTAAACTTTTGAGTTCTGAAAATGAATACATCAAAAAGTAATATTCAGCTGAACGTTAAAAGGAAACCACGACCCTGAGGCACATTTTTAAACAAACCCATTATGATGTGAAATTGTACCCATGATCAGTAATTGGGTGGCGAATTCTTTTGTTATAGTAACATCTTTTCTAAGGTGCTTAAGCTGCAAGAGAGATCAAAACCACAATAATGCAACATGTCACTGGATATAATTAACTTTTGAACTACTGGTCATCAGTTGTGAATTGTTACTTCGCCATCTGCTTAATCTGTTAATGGAGTTGCATAATAATAATAATAATAATAATAGTAGGTTGTCAAAGATGAGTATTGAAGTAATCAGGAACACTTTGTTCGCGACATTTCTTTTTGATAACGATTGAAGCGCCCACAAAGGACAAATTAAGCAGGTGATGAAAACCGTGGGGAATATATAAAATATATGCATGAAAAACACAAGACACTATATATATCAGCATATGTTATTTAATTTCTTGAAAAATTACTCGAGGAGCTTATTAGAATTATGCCAAAATCAGATGACTTACAGAAATATAGATTTGCCGTACCCAGCTACGTACACATATATACCCCCAACCGGCTCCGGCCGCCAACACACCAAAAGCGACAGAGCTATTTCAGATTGCAACAGTTAATTATTGCCAATGTGTCCTTAAAAATACATTAATTAAAACACAAACATGGTCTTACTCTAGAATCCAGTCTTTGCGTTTTCACTTTTTAAAAACAAGCAGTTAATCTCGACGGATAAAATGCATGCCGCTACACATGTGTCCTATGGTTCAGCAGTATATAAATCATTTTGAAAATTTTACAATTCAGATTATATTCAATTTCTACCATGATTGAAGATACATTGTATTCTTCTTATCATATTTAATAAAATAGCCTCATTTGGAGACAAAAGTCATCACCCCAAAATATCTCTAAAATGCACGGGGTTTACACTAAAATATATAAGAAAATAATAAAAAAAAAATTCTAATTAAAAAGCATATTTGTGTCTGCCATTGAACACTTTATTGTACGTTCTTGTGTTATCCATTGATCTCGACCTTTTTTCGTGAAAGAACTAAATTTCCATAAAGTACAATTATTTTCCATTTAGAGACAATCTCTTTTCCGATAGTCCATCAAAATTGAGTACAACATCTGATGATGGAAATTTATTCACTATTATCGTCATCAAAATTCACAATAAATAGAAACAAATGAAGCTCAGATGTTTCCAATATTTGTAACGATCGCATTAATACTTGATTTCAGACATAGCAATTTGAAATGTGCTCTAATCATTTATTACCAGAAGTCTGTAGGATTGATTTCCAGGATTTATTTGATACATTTATCACCCAAAAGTTCTATCTTATTGTGTAAATACGCTAAATATATCGCTTCTGCAATATTTATCAAATATTTCGCGTCTTGATGTGAAGTGAAGTACTTTATATTAACAAGAAAAAAACACCCGAATTTCATTTGAAAAAAGAGTAGAACATATGAACTTTGATTGAATAGACAGGTTAAAAGGGTTTCTCTATATGAACTAGGGCATAGAAACTTCGCCCATGTAAATAGATTTTCTTGTCACTTTAATTTGAATTCTGAACCAAACGTAATGCTACATTTTATACTTGCTTAATACAGAAGAATCTGAATATATACAAAGAGAGATGTGCGATGACAGCTTCAAAACCAACATGAACCCTTTGAAATGACGTAACATTCGATCAGCCTTCAACATTTGACCATTTAAGAATTGAAAACATCAGCTGTGTTCTGCTCATAACATTTTAAAATAATTGCATGTCACTTCCGCATGACTCCTTACTGACCGAAATAAATGTTTCTATTCAATAGCTGTCATTCTAAAACTAGTCCTAAGAGTTTCAGCTTTCTATGTAATTAACAAATACCTTTCAACAAATCCGTGTATTATTATCTTGCATAGTTTGTCATCATATGTTGGTCAAACACAGTTCAAAGTCAACAGGTATGATGGTTGAGAAAAAAAAATGTTTTAAATTGTGATGAAATTTCTAAGGGAACCTGCGAGATAATTAGATAAGCCATAGCTCATTGCTATTTATACTCATTAACTGGAACAAAGTCTGTTTTTATTTTATCAAGGTGGATCATGGTGGAAATGTGTTGCTTTTGATCCATTGGTCTCCAAGATGTGATAAGTTTAAGATTTTTGTACTTTGTAGAGGATTTATGTACCAATATACATTGCCATTAATTTGCAGCTGCGTTGTATCGTAGGTTTTGCATTTCGCTGGTGGTGGCTTAGAGATTCATGTACTAATCGAAATAAATGTCAGATATGCGGCTATGATGCATCACGTTTGTAACTTTGTGTCGATTAACATGCCTTAAAAGGTGGATAATCAACGAAACTTCATTTTACTTAAAATTTTATCGATGTTTTTATTCGTTTTAAAACAGAATAGCCTAGAATCTATTAGACAGCAAAGTACATTTTCTCTAATAATTGGTAATAAAAAAGGCAAAACATTCATTAGTTTGAAGACTTTTATAGTTTTCTCATCAGAATGACCATAAAAGAAAACAAACAAGAAATAGAAAATATCCAGTTTTTGTCGATGTTTTCCGCATCTCTAATTAATAACGCACTAGAAGTAGTGCTGTTTAATGAATTTCTCATAAAATGTGACAAATTTTCCATTAGTTTTCTAAGAGAATTTCTTACTTCATTGTCACAAATGTTGGCAATAAAATATTAATGCAAAAACAACGAAGGCCGTCATAAATTTGCCATGATACAGATTGTAATGCTATAGATGCACAATCTCGTCAGTAGTACTAATGACCAAAAATAAAGAAAGGCGAACAGAAAATTGAAGGAATGTTAAACTTTGTTATCTTTATATCAGCACAACTCTTTGAGCAAATCTTTTTCCGTATCAATTAAAAAAGTTGTCCCAGCTCTAGCTGCATGTAGATTCTTTAGATCCAATTTTAGTAGACACCATTAAGAATTGGTAAAGTTCAAACACTGAAAATATCTACAAGTTACTTAACTACATTCAAAAGTAACCACAGCAGCTCTTAATCCTTTTGCATTAACACTACAAAATTAACTTTTCTTCTTTTTTCTATTGGAAACTTCTTCCTATGTTAACAATTCCCAAGCCTTTATTTAGCAAACTGTTTGTTTCATTCTTGTCTAGACCGAATTTACGGATATTAATGATTTATATTTTGCATTTTAAATTCGCTATGTTGCCAAACATAAGGCGTGTGCATTTTTTGTTTCTGAAATTGCTTATATTAATTGTTTGAGGTTCCACTTTCTCGTGCCAAAATGCTTGTGTTTTTGTATATGAAATTCAAAATGAATCATGACCACACAGATGTGTTTTGATCTAATCACTCCGTACGTTCTTTAGTAAAATGTTTTTGGCATTCTTAATATCAACACTATACGGTTTGAGTTCTTCCACTTTATTAACAACATCTTGACTGGTACTTTCTCTTTTAAAGTTTTTTCATTACAACAAAAAATTGATTTCTGCCATAAGGACCCCCAGCGTAGAAATACCTGTTTCTGTCGGATAGTGACCAGGTGAGCTGTGATGTTCCCATGTAACAGGAAGTTACACCTGATCCACAGCTTGAAAGTAAACTATTTTTTCAAAGCATAGCAATATGTATCAAAATTTATATTTGATCTTGCAGTGTTCATATATTGCTTAAACAATAGATAAATTAATCATAAAAGAATACTAGGTGCGTTTGATTAAATTAATTTTCTAATATCCTTTCTGTTTTGGCAGATGTTTATAACTGTTTGCACTATGATAAAGGGTTCAATTACTGAAATAAGCTGTCGATCAAACAGTCAAGTGTAACAGTAAAAGTTCGATGAAAGTCTTGTATTCGGTAGATATAATTTTGTTGTTATTTAAAGAGGAAAACTACCAAGTGTGTGCTTTGTAGGTTAAATTTCAGTATCTTTGTATAGCTTAGTTTATTTAACAAAGATAAACTAGGGGTTTCTGAGTTTCGGAGAAATTAAAATAGGCTCTGGTGGCAATGTTTCTAGACCAATCGACGCCAAAATAACATCACTTGGAAAGGACCTAACAAGGAAAATTTGTGCTAAATGAAGACCAAAAGGTAAAAAGCTAACGGAAGTCGGGCGGACAGTGGGTAAACCACGAACGCCGGGCGAACGCCAAGTGAAAGTAACAGCTCACAGTAGCCTTTGGGCAGGTGAGCTAAAAATAAATAAATAAAAAATAAAAAGAAATAAATGAATGCAATTCCTTTAGACACTTCATCCAAAGAATGAAATCGTCCGAGTAATATCTTCGTTGCAACCGACATAAGGGACGAGATCAAAAGTTCAATGTAGGATAAAAAACTTAATTCAAATAGTTTTTTCACTGACTCCCCCCCTCCCACCCCAACCCACCTCTTAACTTAATTTGGGAAAAATTGATTGACCAATATGGGCATATCAGAAAATCGATGTCGGATAACAAATCTTGCAGCGATTTTTACCCCCCCCCCCCCCCAAAAAAAAAAAAAAAAAAAAAAAAACTATTTGAATTAAGTTTTTTATCCTACATTGAACTTTTGATCTCGTCCCTAACAATATTGAGTCATACTACCCGACTTGTAAATTGCAGCTTAACTATTCGTAAATGACCAGATAGAGTGAAAATTGGTTCTTAGTGTCTTTTAACGATAACGCTAGAAAGGAACCCTTCTTATCTTAATTGTTAGGAAGTGATCATTAAATTCTATCAAAGGGACAAGACCAATAATAAGATTTGATTAGTAAGTTTTATAAATCCAATAAACGTACAGATGTTGTGTAATCAGATGATTGAAAGAAGCTCAGTCGGTTTTATCAAAAGGGCAGATTGCTTAACCGAACTAATAAACGGAACATTTGGTTATTATTCTAACAAAATTATTAACAACTTATTCAATACTATACCCTAGGTAGTAAACAACGATTTGGTTTTGTTTGTGGCGTTTGTGAGCCTGCGGCCTACTTTTTTTTCAAAAAATACCTTTGATTACTCTTGTCCTCCCTCCAAGTGTTTGAGCCTACCTATTGTTTCACCAAATTTTTAGCCTGCGCTTTTTCAAATTATTAAAATTTAACGGTTGTTCCCTCAATATATTCTTTACAATGGCCATCACTTACTAATAGAACACGAAGATAACAAAAACGGTTTACAAGGAAAACACATCCGTCTCCTCCTGTCTGCGCTCCTGTCCAACTAACAAAACGAAGGGAAAATCCAAACATAAATATTACAACAGCACTTTATATAGAAACTTAATATTAGTGGGATTAAACCAGTTTTACTGTATCCAAACCTTCCATTATCTAAAAAAAAACAATACAGTTTGACTCCAACAAAGTGATAAAAAACTGGGGTTTTTTTTCAAACCAGCCCGTTATGTCCAGTAATGTTCGCCGTTAAACAACTACGGAAAATACCGAGGTGCCAAGTCTTTACTACTAAAAATCAAATATCAATATCACTTGTACTTTTATCATTTTGTTTTCAAGACTCTCTCATACCTTTGGTATTTATCTAATGCAGTTTACTACAATACGTGTTAGCGTTTCATCGAAATAAAAATCATATATAAAGTAAATTCGAGCAACTTCCATTAGCAGTATACATTATAGATGATCTCGTGATGATATAGCCATACTTAATGAGTATAATTATACGTACTTAACTCTTGATCTTCAAGAGCACTTCTTTATCAAGTTGACATGTTGCCTTACGATGGTCTCTTTCCTCTGTTACTTTACCGGTATACTTGTCTGACATGATTATTCATTGATTTGTTACAGAAATTACCAGTATTTAGCAAAATTCAAAAATAATAGAAATACTAAGGGTTCATTCCTTGTATTGCACATGGTAGATCTCCTTAGCTGAAATTTGGCTTCCTATTTCGGTATTTTTGGTTCTGAGTACTTCTTGTTTAAAATAAGTTTGGTTTTTGGTCTTCCAAATGTTTCGGTTTTAATGCTGCTGATGAGAGGTATCTCCTTGAAATGCGTCGTATACAGTATAGTATAAATTTACTATATTTAATATTAGTATCTTTGGATTGTTATTTTATTTATAATAGTAATCTTCAGTAATGTACATGTATATTTGTCGTCCACAGTAAAAACTTAGATAGTTCCTATGGATAGTCTATACCTGAAATGAATAAGTTGAATTTACCGACAAATTCGGAACTCCGGGTCAAATGAAGTACCCCTGGTATAATTTCTTTTAACCACCAATCATTTTATGGTGTGAATTTTAGCAAAATTAAGCAGACATGGACTTGCTTTCTTAAATCAGAGCGTGAAATTTGACGCAAGAAACAGTTACTGTACATGCAATTCTTCCACAGTGACAGACTGTACCAACTGCATACAGATTCTTATAGCTTTCATACATTTATTATATATAAACACATGCATTAACGCATGTAAAACATCTGCTACTTTACTTTCTCATAAGTATACTCATTAAGTAAGTCAAATTCCATTACGACATCATTAATAATGTAGACTGCTAATGGAAGTTGGTCGAATTTACTTTGTATATCATTTTCTTTCGACAAAATGCCAACATATATTGTAGTAAACTGTATTAGATATATGATTCACAGGTATTTATCTCAATGGTTAACACTTAATTGTGGGGGAGGGGTTATCACGAATTACAAAAAAATGTGACAGCGAATTTGAATCCGTTATTACGAATTACAAAAACTGATACAACTAATTTCAGAAATTCGTGATCACAAATTTAATCTGTTATAACGAATTCTACAATTCGTGATATCGAATTGAAATTATATTTTTGGGAGATCCTAAATGGGCTTCCGTTGTAAATGAGCACCATAAATTGATATCACAGAATTCATTTCTCAAAATCCTTTCACAGAATTTCTTATTGTATTGTACTGTGGTTATTTTACAGCTGGCTTTTACGGCTAGCATAACCTTGTCTTATTCAAAGGTAACATCAATGATATTCCCTTGCTGTTTTGGAGTAGGGTTATTTAATTTGTTCAATATTTGTCAACAATTAGTATTAATTTGACTAACAATACTGTTTTACAAACCGCTGAAAGAAAAAAAAAGAATATTTCCAAAATGTCTATTGTACAAACCACTGAATTAAAAAGTCCCAAATTTATGTTTTACAAACCACAGAAGAAAAATTGTTTCCAAATTAAAATGTGCATTTATAACTGTGGTACATTAGTATTATACGTTACAGGACGATCATTAGGAGTTTATACAGATAAATTTTTGAGATGTAAAATGAAGAAATTAGGTGAAAATACAACCCACCAAAATTCATCCTGATTTCGTGACTCGAATAATTTTTACCGTAAAACTGATACTGTAGATTCTGCTCATAGTAAATTACATAATAATTATAGGGCTTAAATTATAAGGATTCAGTAAAAAAAACTGTTACTTAATTTCACATTTAACAAAATCATGAGTGCGATGTTGAGAGGAGCTAAAAGTTATTATCAGAAATATAGTCTATCAAGTGGTTAGGGTAGGCGTGTTACGCTTTAAGTAGACCTATTATTGTCGGATATAGTTACACAATTCAGCACATTTGCTTATAAATTGTCATAAATGTCCACAATATATCATTCAACAAAAGGAAGAACTATTTGTCTCTGTTTGAATAACATTAACCTCTGAAAAAAAAACATAATTTGTTTATGTTTGTAATTGCATTTTACATCTTTGTGCAACAGCTGTAAATTTTTACTGAATATAAATTGCGTCCTTTATAGGAATAAATTGGTTTAAACACACCTTACTTCAAAGAAAAGCAAAGCTAAATAAAGTTACCTAATCTTTTTTATTGTGAATGCTGCACTGCTGTGCTGAATATAATTCGTATTTAGTTCATATTTAAAGGGATAGTCATGACCATATATAGTTACCTTTCCCAGTTTTCTAATATTCTGTTTCTAATTACGACCATCTTATCTGATGACCAACATGGCAGCCTGGAGTGGCGGAAGATCATTCGGTGAAATCAAGTGTGGTCTCAAATAGCTGTTTTCAATAGCTGGAATCAGTAAGAGTTGGCATTTTGGGAATCGTCAATATGGGTTCGGCAAACTTATATTTGGTTAAATATCAGAAATCAGAAACATTCGACAATATGGGAACCGGCAATCTGTAACTAATTCGATCAACACCCAAAGGTTTTGCAAAGGTGTATATACAACTTTTTGCGTGAAAAGATTTAGTTGGAGGAGTCGAGACTGAACAACACTGTTCTGTGTTATCTATAACGGGAGTCTTGGGGGAAATTCCAACCCCTAAAATGTGGTTTAAAAATTCAATCTCCAAAATGTATTGGGGAAAAAACAGTATTTAATATTGTCTGGAATTAAATATAAAAATAATTTGAGAAAAACAGATGGCTCGATATCTACTTCCTTGTTCCCTACAAAAACACTACAAAGGATGTAAATTCTCAATGATCATAAGTAGCTTTTATTTTTGGCAATATCTAGCAAGAGAAATATTATTATTATGTGTTAACTTGTTAAATAAAGTTAAGTCCTCAGCCGTGATGTAACATTTACTGTAAGTTTGATTTTGATTTGATATGTAATGTATAGTGATATATTTTATCATTTGTGTCATGTACATTTGTTATTCTGTTTTGTTTTTTTTTTTTTGCTGATCACAATCCTTTGTTGGATTTAAATCAATAAAGAATTTGAATTTGAATTTGAATTTAAGTAGCTTTGTTAATGATTGTCATAATAAGTCTGAAAACCGACTTAAATTACAATAATTGTACTTGTGGAAATATATGAGAATTAAAGAGAGAACTTGAGCTTTCTATCCACTTCACAAGCTTACTGTATTGTATTGTATCTTCAGTACTACTAATTTTGTATCCATTACTGTGTTTAAATTGTTTTAAATTTGGTACTCGGTCTCCAGCCGGTAGGAATAACACAATGAAAAGTATGAATATGCATTCAGATCAAATTTAATAATTTTTAAAAGAGATCATAAATGTTTTGCCAAACCAATTTACAAAAAGTGGAGATAATAACCTTCAACATGACAAGGATAGCAATTAAATTCTTATGCAATAGGTGTTGTATTTACTATTTATTCGTCTATAAATGTCCCATTCTTCCCATGCATTAAACTGTCTACTAAATGTGTCATCTTGTCCTTCAATGTTGGGATCTTAGTCAAAAACCCGGTAATGTTACAGGTCTTTGCACAAAATATTCACCACATGTAATTTACGATTTTATCAATTATCACGGGCTATGTTTAAGAAAGCAATTTCTGTGCGAAACCGGTTATTTTGTTTAAATAGCTTAAAATAAGACAAATGGCTACCCTGCCTCTATTTATCGTATTGATAACGTAACAGATCCCACAAAATAACATGTCCTCGATAGTGTGGTAATTTACGAAATTTTATTATTTTGACTCCTCCTGCTGCTCTTCATATTGGTATACCAAGTTTTAAGTTATGGATTATGTATAAGGCACAAATTAAAACTAGATATGGACAATTCCCCCCCCCCTTTTCTGCCCTGCCATATGCATGACTATAGCTCCATATTTTTTGGAATTTGACAAACAGTAATAATGGCATACAACTTGAAACTGTTACGCTGTCTGTAAGACACAAATGATGCCCCCGCCAGACGACCACAGGAAATTATAAATTCAACACTATATATGATGATATATGTTTTGCAAAAATGTATTCTTATGCTAAAGGCTACACTTCCAAAGCTGTATCTCCAAAACTGTAGGAGGAGATAGCCAGACAGCCATGATCTCTTTAAGCAGCTGGCAAAAATGACTAAGTCCAACTACCTGTCATTTTCAGAATATTTAAAAGAAATCAATATCCTGTGGCCATGCACACCTCCATTTTAAGTATGAACATTCTATAAAATATTAAAGATGTATCTCCAAATCTGTAGGAGGAGACAGCCGGACAAACCATGATCTCTTTATGCAGCTAGTACCAAAAAAATGACTAAGTCCAACTACCTGTCATTTTCAGAATATTTGAAAAAATCTAAATCTGTTGCCATGCACACCTTCATTGTGTATATGAACATCCTACAAAATATTAAACTTGTATCTCCAAAACTTTGGGAGGAGATAGCAAGACAACCAATGTATCCTAATCAGGACGGGCGGACAGACGGACAGGGGTAAATTAATCGACATTTTGTCGCGGGGGCATAAATGGTATATGAACAAGAATAATCAAGAAAATTCCCCTACGTCACTGTTTTTCCTTACTTAGTTTCGATTCATATGATCAAAATTTTTTTAAACCAAAATTAATTACAAGAAACTTTTTTTCTATAGATAATATATTTTACATAGTTCTACCCTTTGAGTTTTACGTTGTTCGGAGTGTTTGTTTTTAACTTCACTAATGCCTTTCTAAAATAATCTGACATTGGCCTAGCTGGTATGACCCCGAGGGGGTTACTCCGTCAAAAAGTAGGTCTATATGTGCCAATTGTGGTGGTCAAACCGGAACCTGTTCAAGACCCGGAAATTTGGAAAATCATACCCTGTCAGTGACATTCAATGTCAAATGTGACCCTGCTAACGTATTGTCCCAACCATATTGATTAGACCAATATTATTTGTAACAAGGAAAGGGAAGAAGTAAAAAAATATTATATTAAAAAGAACGGATACGGAGTAAATGTCAAGGAGACAACCTCCCATCTCCAAAAAATTATGAAAAAGTAATCCTGTTATTGACAAGGGTAAAAACAGCAACCCTGATAATGACAGGACATGTGAGGAAAATGGGCCCTGTTCTGCGGCACATACATACACCCATTTCTAATGGAAGTAATTCCCCGTGGGGGGGGGGGGGGGGAGGATGCCTCGCAGACGTATGCCATGTCAAGGTACCCTTCCATTTCATACTTGGTCAACTTCGGCGCATCTTCGGAAACCCACGGTCGGTCGCGCTTACGCATTAGTGTAGGAAAGCGTGGGTTTCCGACGATGACTTCGGCGATAAACATGTGCAACTTTGCGTATAAGGGAGTAGAATTATTCAGAACATACATCAAGAATAAATACCTTTTAAATTCTTTTGAACCATAGAATAGTTTCTTTTAATCAAAAACTTTTACACAACTCTGATATAATTATATAGGACATAAAGTTAACCTGCAAGTATATAGATAGGTAGATGTCGAATTATATCATATAATATGAAATGTAGTATATCATATACTAGGGGTCAGGCAAACAAATTAATCCTGTTTGATTTATTACCTTATATAACATTGGATCAGTGGTTATTCATCATTCTTATCCATAAAGCTTAAGTTTCTAAATTTATATGGAAACACATTTCCATTAATGATAGTAATATTATACATGTATATAGTACGTGAGAAGATTGGTGATATACGGGCAATATATTACAATGAAATGATATCTTATATCTAATATCAACAATGCGGTTTTGGTGTCAATTATCCTTAATATCAATTCTATTTATTATAGTCTGTGTAACACAAAAACTTTATTTCGTACAATTCGTTCATCAATATGCACATATTTTTTGTTGTGAATAGTGGTTTGTTAAAACCTACTTTGAAAAAAAAAATCTCGTTAAGCTTGACTGAAATTTAACGCACGTTGAAACTAGAGCCCCCCCCCCCCCCCCCCCAGAAGCCCGTATCGCTCACCTGGTTTACGTTTGTCATTAAATGACCATAAAAGCAGTAACTGACAGGCTAATTGGTTGGTGACTGGTATCAGTGGACATTTGTTATCCCCGCACCTCGAATGAAGTTCGGAGTTATTTGTAATCAGTTCGTCCGTCCGTCCGTCTGTCCGTGCGTTAGATAACTTTGTCTCCATAACTCGTAGTTCATTTTTAACTTCATGAATTTCATTTATATACAGTATTGTCACATACTATATGTAAATGCGCAATACGATTTTAGAATTTAAGCTTGCAACCTAGACTCCTCAAGTTGTGAAAATCAAAATTATAAAACCTTATTGCGCATCTACATGTACATACAGTATGTGACAATATTGTATAGAAATTAAAAGCATAAAATGAAAAATGAATAAGGGGTTAGTAAAAAGCTTAAATTTCTACTATATGTAGTTGCACAATAAGGATTTAGAATTTCGATTTTTAAACCGGGGGCCCACTTTGGTCAAATTTTAAAAATTGTAAGTTAAAATATCTGATCTAAGCTTTTTTAATTTTTCATTAGGTTAATTGATTTAATTTCTTTATAGAATGATCGCATAATATTTTTGATAAGGTTTTATATTTTGACTATAGGTAAATGCTCCAGATACTTACAGGGGGTGCGGGTATTACTGTCGATTCTGACAACAGTTTTCTAGTTTAAACTGGTTTAACAGAAAAAGATTTTATGAAGTGAATGTTTTCCATCCGATCCCGTATTATGCATTGGTGGCAACTAATGGGTAATAGGATAAATATAATTGGGGCTTAGTTCGCCTCTCTTTTGCCAATGGGTTCAGAGTTAGTATTTCACGTTATCATATATTTAGTACTAAATAGAGTCATTTTGCATATATATGACAAAGCACCAGGTGTTCCATCCGTATTGCACACATTCTCGGTCAACCTTCATTACATGGACAAACCTGTACCGCACCCCCTTTATCGTATGGCTCAACCTGAATCGCATCCCAATTCGAGCGTCTCGGATTTTTTTAGTACGGAACTTCTCGGGTATATACTTTAATTTACTTCAGCAGACGAAATGTTATTATTACACAACCAACAAGCACTTATTCATTCATAGTAAGCCATACATTAATTACAACCATTGTATTCCTTTCAGACAAAAACTTCTTCACCACTTAAAGCGTATAAAACATGTCAAAATCCGTATCTCATGCTGTATCACCCCTCGACCAATATCATCCCTCGGACCAGAAGCCCTCGTATTATTCTCAATTTATCAGACACAATTCTAAAAATTGACAACTAAGGACAGTCTGGATCATCAGACACAGCTCTGAAATAGGATAATCTATGGGCCATTGCTGCCAAGTATGGTTTCATATATTTTTTAATGAATTTTCCAATAGGTCCTATATGTTAAGCTAAAGTCCGCTGTGATGGCAATCTTGGTTGGTCACCAGACATAATTATGACAGAGGCCCATTACTACCAAGTCTCGTTCAAACTGGTAAAGTGGGTTCAGACAAGAAGACTTTTAAATTAATTTTCCGATATGGTCGGTGTTGCACTAAGTTCGCATGTGGTGGTCATCTTCGTTCACAGTACGGTACATCAGACATATTTCTAAAAGAGGACCATCTAAGGACCATTGCTGCAAATTCTGGTTCCAATTGGCTCAGTGGTTTCAAACAAGCATATTTTTAAATCACAAAGGATCCTATGTAAAATTAGTTCGGGCATCTTGGTTGACAGTCCGGGTCATCGGACACAATTCTGAATGAGGACAATCTATGAACCACTGCTGCCAACATTGGTTCCAATTGGCTCAGTGGTTTCAGACAAGAAGATTTTCAAAATGGATAGACGTGGGCTTTGGGTTGCTTATTAGAGCTAGGGCGCAAATATTCATTTAATTTGATGGACACAGCAACAAGTTTATATTCTGAATTATAAAATACCACGGGTTAATTTTTAATTTATTTTTGTCTTGGAATCGCGTTCAACAAAAATATTCTATTATATGTCCGTTTAATCTTTTTTTCAATGGTTGAGCATTGCTGTTAAATTACTAGACTAGTATTTTACCACCGTGTCAGTACCCTTGAGGTGCGTTTTGATTGTCCTCGGATAACCTGTTACTAGATGATCATGTATCAATAATCAAGATTGTATGACTGTTACAATATTATACAATACACAAGATTACTGGGGCTCACTCATCCGGGCATTTTCAATACCAGTCCTTGGTCAATTAACTTCGAAAAAGCTTTATAAAGATATTAGCATGGGGGAAGATATTCAAAGGACAAGCATGGTGACATTTTATCTACTACTTTTCTTTGATGTCATCTGACCAAAAAACCTTTTAAATATCATAATATTATTCAGGATGTACCATCTTAAGAAAGCACATTTTATTAAAGACTTAAATTCAAACCAAATGTATATAATATGTAAATTGTATTTAACAAAATGCAGATAAAAACATGGAAATATGTAAAATATTACTATCGATCGTCTAACAGAGGAGGTTATTCTGATGACATTTCATCATTTGACCATAAACTGAAACTTGGGAATCTTTTAAATAGTTGAATTGAGTGCATTTCAGAGTTTTAATATTAAATGAAACTAGAAATTGTGTCTGTAAGACACGGATGCCCCGCCTAAATGTAGGTCATCATGTATGAATGCACAGTACTATCCAAGGCACATCCACTGATGAAGTTTCGTTGATACACTATGCTTTGTTCCAAAGAAATGAACCTAACCAGAGTCGCTCAGGCGTAAAATGTAGGTCATAACCACCCAATTATTGTATGACTGCTCGGTACTACCAAAGGCATATCCACTGATGAAGTTTCGTGGATACACTATGCCTGGTTTCAAAGAAATGAACCTAAACGCAAAACTAAACCAGAGTCACTCAAGCAAAAAATGTTGGTCATAATGACCCAATTATTGTATGAATGCTCAGTACTACCAAAGGCACATCCACTGATGAAGTTTCATTGATACACTATGCCTAGTTCAAAAGAAATGAACCTAAACGTAAAACTTAACCAGAGTCGCTCAAGCATAAAATGTAGGTCATAATGACCCAATTATCGTATGATTATCGTTGATATATTACTATAGGTTTCTGAGAAATGGAGCTAAACGCAAAACTTAACCGAATCGGGACATACGGACGGACGGACATGGGTAAATCTATATGCCCCGGAAACATTCGTGGCGGGGCATAAAAATAAAATTTTGCAATTTGTTCACTTTGCTATCAGATACATCTTTCAGTTTTCATAAAATTATATATATAATAAAGACAGTTCGCCTCCTGTTCTAATTGTATTGAAATGATTGGGTTTGACATATATCGCCAGTGTCACAACTCTTGTAAATGAGCAGGTGACTGTCAAAATTACAACAGCCAAGTTTTTATGTTATGTTAATTCTATATTTAAAGGGTGTTTGATTACCATAAAGTTTTTGTAATGTACTTCATATCCATCTTAGTTCTTACTTTAATTTTTAACACACCATCTTTGGTATTACCATTTCATTTCATTTATCCACTGGACCGAACATACATTCAACAATAAAGGTATAGTTAAAACATGTTTGGCGTGCGAGGGTCAAACAGTTTTAAGTTTGTTTTATGGCACTGTGCTGATGTCGAGAGAGCACTTTTCATTTTTTTCAAGTGAATTTACCGAACACAAATACTGCCTTTTAACTGCCTTTTTAATGTTTATTGTCTGACGAAGCTGAAAGTTATTTGATTGACATAAGGTGGCTAAAGGTTATTCATTATTTATTGAATTTTCAGTCCGTCCACCAGTTGGGAAATCGACCATGCTTCAGACAGGTTAAAACATTTCGTAAGTTTTTTTTTCATATAACTTTTTTATCCTTTTATGGCATTTAAGAATTGTGATGTTTGTATTGGTAATTTGAAAAAGAAAACAACATAACAAAGATTACATGGTAAAAATCAGAAAACTGTTCAGCCAAACAATTAAAAAACTCAATTCAAAACCAACTTGCAATTTAAACATTTCTCTCGCATGTTTGCCCATAAAATATTCATAAACTAATTAAGCCATCATACTCATTTTTCCAAACTAGTAAAAATTTAAAAACTATGTTCAAATATTTTACAAACTTCACACACTTAAGTAGTTACATGCTATTTCAGTCGATTTCAAACGTTGAAAACCATTTGATGTATATCAGAAAATTATATGTTCAGATTTAATGATGTAATATTTGTTATGAAAATAAAAACAAATTTAAGATCTCATTTTCGATAACAGGAAATTATTTGATCTACGTTTGTCATTTAATTTTTTTTTATGTATTTGCACTAAAATCAACTGACATGAATTTTTCATACGACATTCAAATACGATAGAACATTTTTCTCTTTTAAAAATTCTGTGCTTGCTTTATAGCTCCACACTGTCTCAATCAAATCCCTATTTTTGCTCTTAACAAAGCTCTAATCCAATCTGCTCTTTTTATCTTCTTTTATTGACAAATATAGTACATCCCCATTTGCCAGTTCCCCGACGTATTGTCTAGCGGACTGACTCTATAAAGGTCCTTATAACATGTCAATGTTTAGTTGGAAAAAACACGGAGGGTAATACAAACAGCAATAGTAATATTTGAGATCTCTCGCAATTTTCCTCTGAAATGTACGTGTTGTGTGTATGCACCATTTAAGTTCCATACTGGTACCCCTTGCATCCATGGCAGAAATGTTTACACTCTTGTAGAATTATGAAATTTAAGGTGTATTTCTCATTTACTATTTATATAATAGTTTATCTCAATTGAAAGGTGATGCAAACATGTTTTCATTTAAAAAAAAAATTGTTGCCTTTAAATGGTTTTATTTATATAGACTGTACTAACATTATGTACTGTTTACTTAAATATAACGCACAGAATGGAAAGTAATTTAAAATTCAAATTTTTAAATAAGTATGAATATTAAGTATTAAAACTTATGTAACGTGTATTTTTCTTATAAATTTATATGTATTACATACTGAACCAACATGCATGGTTACCAGCAAACATGTTTCCATGAACACATGTATAACATGCAGTTACTACATGTTAATGAAATAGCTACATCATGTATTATGATGCAATAACATGCAGTTAAATTACATTGTTAAGAATGATCGCTGGTCTAATAGGAAATAAATATGATTTGAAATAGGTGTTTTAGTTTGAGAGAACATATGAATAGTAAACAAATAAGCAAAAAAAATTATAGGTTTATGTGCTCATTTTAGAGCTATAAGGCCTTGAATATTTGCAGGAAATGGGTTTTCTCTGCATTTTTCATTGTCTTTGTATTGACAACTTCAGTCTCTCCAAGATGTAAGAAAAAAATAAAAGGGATTTCATAAAATTTTGTCAAATACCATATTTAGGTATAAATGATTGAATTATAAAAGAAAAAGTGGGGGTTCATGGGCAAAAAATTGCATGTTTAAGAAATGGATAAAACCCGAGGATTCCGAAAATCTGACAAAAAGACCAAAACATGACCAGCGAGCATCCTTAAATTTCGTCATTTTTCTTCCATTTTCCGTTAAAATGTCTGCGGCCATAAAAATTGAGGGAAACACTACCGTTCTCATAAATCTGTCCATGCCTTCTTTACTTCTAAGGTTTGCTTTCACAGAATTTGTATTTTGTGTCAATACTGAATTACAGGAAAAATATTCGTTCTAAGTACACCAATAACTTTCTCTTGTTTACGTAAAATAATTACTACATTTCCGAAACTTAAAATATGGTATCTGGAATAGTTTCCGTGGTTTTAATTTCAGTAAGTACACGAATATATAACTATCACATTTTACTTTCTGTTTTCGTCCAACTTGGACGTTTTTTTACAAACCCCTTGATATGACAAAGACAATGTATGTCGAAATATTGGGTTTTATATTCTCAATGTCTATATATTTCAGTGTTTTGTCACTCATTTTGACCTTTCACTTGTAGTTACATTTGTATATCATTAGTTTATATCCTTTGTTTTTGTTTTGAGCCCTTTCTTGTTGCTTGCAGTGAATTGGGTTTTTCTAGCTAATTAAGATCTGTTGTGTATTTGTAACAGATTTGGACATTTTTGTGTAGTTTGTTTTCTGGTGCCTAATTTATAATTAAGATCGGTCCTGTATTGTTTACAGATTCGGACATTTTTGTGCAGTTTGTTTTCTGATGCCTAATTTATAATTAAGATCTGTTGAGTTTTGGTTACAGATTCGGACATTTTTGTATAGTTTGTTTCCTGATGCCTAATTTATAATTAAGATCTGTTGAGTTTTGGTTACAGATTCGGACATTTTTGTATAGTTTGTTTCCTGATGCCTAATTTATAATTAAGATCTGTTGAGTTTTGGTTACAGATTCGGACATTTTTGTATAGTTTGTTTCCTGATGCCTAATTTATAATTAAGATCTGTTGAGTTTTGGTTACAGATTCGGACATTTTTGTATAGTTTGTTTCCTGATGCCTAATTTATAATTAAGATCTGTTGAGTTTTGGTTACAGATTCGGACATTTTTGTGTAGTTTGTTTTCTCATGCCTAATTTATAATTAATATTTGTCGAGTTTTGGTTACAGATTCGGACATTGTTTTCTCATGCCTAATTTATTTTTGCCCTCCGTGTTATGTTGCAAGGCTTTTAATGTTATTCTAATTTCTTACATAATATATGTACATAATAATGACATCTGGGTTTTGTTGTTTTTCTAACTCGATAGCAGAAAATGTATATACTCTACCAATACTAATCTTGTACTTTTAATGAAGTGTGAAATTTTGGATGTAATTCTGATTTACTATTAAGATAATAGATTATTCCCACTAACAGGAGATGCAAACTGCATGGTATTCATTTTAAAAAACAACATACAGCCTTTAAATGGTCATATTGATATAGACTGTGCTAACATTGCATACTGATCAGATTGTTTAATGAAATATAAGGCACAAAATGGGAAGTAATTCAAATAAGTATGAATATAAGCATTAAAACGTATGTAATATGTTTTTTTTTATTAATTTGTATTACACGCTGAACTAACATAGTTACCAGATATAACATGTTCCCATGAACACAGGTACAACATAAATTTACTTCATGTCTAGTACATGTACGTTAAAATTACATCATCTATAATGATGCAATAGCAAACAACAGTTAATACTGTCCTCATAATTTGTCTTCCGTAAAAAATGTCTGAGGCCATAAAAATTGAGGGAAGCACTAGAGTTCTCATAAATTTCTCCATGCCTTCTTTACTTCTGGCATCACAGATGACTTTTTCTTGCTTATGGAAAACAATTATTAACCAGATATCTTAAATGTAAAATTTGTTTCCGTGGTTTTTATTTTAGTATGTACATTAATATATTATTTATAATTATATTTTACTCTCTACTTACATCCAACTCGGATGTTTTTTACCAACCCCTGACGAAAAGTACGTGTGGTCGAAATTGTAAGATTCAATCTTTTATATTTTCAGTGTTTTTACTTTTTCATGTTTTGTAACTCATTTTTACCTTTTTCTTGTGGTGATATCACTAGCTTATTTCCTTTTTGTGTTTTATTTATTAACACTTTCGAGCTGTTATCTGTATATGATGATCGAAATTAAGATCTGTCTGATTCTGACATTTTGGTGCAGTTTCTGATGCACAAGTTATTTTGGCCCTCCCCTGTTATGTTTATTAGCCTTTCGTGTTATGCTAATTCCTTACATAACGTATGTAATTAAACATTACATTAATTGGACGTTTCGCTGCAAATATATACAGGCAACATTCCTGAGAGCAGGGACAAACGATAACAATGTACAAATTATACTATAATGCTCGAATCTGTTTTTCAACGCGTTTTGCATAAGACGCTAATATAATCGAATAATTTTAAGTCCATTTACTTAATATGCAAATTTTGTAGAAAAGTAATCCATGCAACATACGTTTTCCAATCTAATAGTATCAGAAAGAATAAAAGTTTGTTCATTGTTTTTTTTAAATAGTAGTTAATTTAATAATAACTATTGAGCATAGCAAAATAAATACAAATTTTGAAAATATGCATATATAGTAAGTAAGTAAATTGTATTTTCAATCATGAGCCCGTGAGGGCATAAATCAATAAGTGTATATAAAATATAACTGTTTAAACTCTCATACATCACTCTCATTCATAATAATTCATTCCCTTTTCATCCTGATTTGGTTAATTGGTGAAAAATACAAAACATTTAAATTTAATTATCAATACTGCAGAAGGGAAGAGTCAACACCAAGCTAACAATATCAATAGAGAATACATATACATGCTGTCAAGTGTAATATACAGTGAATCAAAACTTTTGTCAGAATATTAAAAACTTTTTACCTTTATGATACCCAAAATAGGTAATACATCTTGCTTAATGTAATTGTATACTTTAAACAGAGACAATGTAAACAATTTTCATCAGACATGCACCTGTTTTAAATATTTGTAAATTAAATTTCTTGGGAATGATTTTACAACCTTTTCTGTTCTGAATATCGACTGAAACAGTAAACAAAATATGTCTTGGTTTATTTTCTAGAATTTCCGGAGTTCTATTCAATATCTTGCTTTAATTTTGGCTTCCTATATATGCCCATTTGATTCTATGGTCACAATTTTTTGATGATTTTTCGACTTTTCAAAAGTTTTGATCACGGGTGTACCTGATGAAATTTAATTCTGAAATGCACAATGTGGACATAATATTTAATAAGAGCGTATTAAATTATTTTTAATGTCTTTAATATATAAAGTAAATATGGTTGTGGTTGTAAAGGTAAGAAAGAACTAAAACGAAAATCAGTTAAGCAACACTTTTAGTTTTACTGCATAATACTTAGCTCTACCTCTCGTACATCTGATAACATTTGTATTTGATGACAATCTATTAGCTCCTCCATCATCATAGATAATTATACAGTCAACAGTATCTCTAACCCATTCCTTCTTAATATTACAAATATATAGTTAGCAATATCTTTTACTTGTTCTTCGTACCATGTGGTACATAATATATATTCATTTGTCCTGGTTGTGATATTATGTAGTTAACACATGAGATTACCTGTCCCAGGTGTGTTAAATATACCTGTTAAAAACAGCTGATTTCTTTGTTAACATTTCTTGTATATTAAACTGATACGTATACTTTGTGACGATTAGACGTTCGTGTTAGGTTTTAAAATATTTGGATTTTTTGTCTCTGATGCAATCGGGGAAATACACTTTCTGTAAAGAAAACGGTAAGTTTATTTGATTTGAATGAAGTTTTTTTAATGGCATTTTGGGATAATAATATAAAGTTAATCAATTATTTGACTATTAAAACAGGACACTTCATTTATGTCCACTTGCCTGTTTAGCTTATCTCTTGATTCAATTAACATAAAGGACAGAATTTTTTACATACTGATGCAGTTTTCGTCAATGAAGCCTTTTTCCGGTTTTCTCTTACGACTTTTATTATTGCAAATGTCCATCAGAAATTTTTAACTCTGACTCGTATAGCAGATTAAAAAAAATAGAAAATAAAATTTATTATTTTTCCCAAATATATTATACCACATCTATGTATTTGAAAAATAAAGTCTGAATATTTTTTTTTTTAAATTTGAAATCTGAAACTCTAGCATAAATTTCTAATTTCATTGAACTATCAGACTAGATATTTTATATAGTACCTTTGGCTACTTCTGTCTAGACTTGAATTGGTGGGAAAATTGGTACTCATTGACAGAAATTACGTATCTACAGTGATAACAAATACCTCACCAAACCATGAAAATATTTAAAGACTTTGGCAAGGGGTGTAAATATATAACATACGAGATCTAATTATGGTACAAGTATTTATAAGACTATTAACACGTTTTTGTCTGTGGTTTTTATTGTTTTATTTTTATCTTGCATATGTTTACTATTTGTGAAGGTAATTTGTAAGAGGCCATAATAACTAACATCTATTTTTTCAGTATGTTATAATGCAAAACAGTAATGTCAAGTATATATAATCATAAGTACATTAAAACTTATCGAAAAATACAGATAAATGTGCCGTCCATTTTGCTTAACCAGTATACATTGTTTAGGGGCCAGCTGAAGCCCGGCTCCGGTTGCGAGATTTGCTCGCTGCGTTGAAGTCCCATTGTTGGCCTTGAGCTGTTTTCTGCTCTTTGATCGGGTTGTCTCTTTGACACATTCCCCGTTTCCATTCTCTATAGATATATATATATCATTATTACGTCGAATATTCGCCAACAAACTTCATAGTTTTAAAACGAAAATACTTTAAGGCTGATCTTCTAATTAGCCAGCAATAAAACTACTACAAAAAATAAATACTTATGAAATTTTAGATTAAATTTCTTGTTCGATTTCTGTTTTAGACTTACAATCTTTAACAACATTTATTGCATTTTGAAAGTTGGGACACGATAATAAGTCCTCTTTATTCATGTTACTGGAAGAGGGAGGTGATAACTTTTCGTGAGAGCCTAGTGCCTGATCTTCAGCTTCTCCTCTAATTAATTTGATCATTCCTGCAAAAACCTTTTTTTTAACTCACAGTCAGATAACTATTTTTATTCTCTGAAATATGTTACTTTCTAAGATGTCATCACGACTTTTTTCCCCAGAGCAAGTTGCCCTCAACATCACGAAAGTTCAGTTAACCACCAGACTATACATATATTTTTTAAAACACCTACGGGTACATGTACTGTATATTCCCAAACGTACATTCCATCCGAGTAATTAGCATACAAATTTAAATTGTATTATCTTACCTTGACCAAAATTCTATTAAGATGAATGAAGTTGTTATTATATTTGCTTCAGGTTGTATTAAGCACTAACTATATATCAGACAACATCTGAAAGTAAACAACTACAATCAATTAGAAAATATACGCTTCGAGGGTCAGTATATATACATACTTTACCTACATCTTAAAAAAATTTCAAATTGGTACTTTATAAAATGTGCAATAAACACGATGTGATACATGTATTAACACATATATAGAAGAAAACTTATTTAATTGAGCTAGAGTTAAACTTTTAAAGCTTTGGGGTATAACACTGAATATCTAACTCTTTGACTATCTATACCGATATACTAGTTCTTGTGAATTACTACGCCTCTTATAAGGGCATGGGTTTCACGCCATGTTAAATTCAAAAGAAGAAAATAACCTATCTCTTCATTTTTATTTTAATCATATATACAGTATTGAACACCTTGATTAAATTATTGTGAAACTTTATCAAACACACTGCCATCTGGCAAAATTAATTTAAACAGGGAGTATGCTTGGTTGACAGCAAAAGGCAAAAATCATCTGTCTAGCTTAACATGGACACAATGAAAGGACACCGTTTTAACACTGGCCACATGCTGTCAGATAAACATCAGAACTATCAACGAATTAGTTCTACTGATAGTTCTATTATTTATTCAATAAAAGGATATACAATTATAGTCTGACATATTAATTTAATAATAATTTGAACAGTATGTACTGATGTGGTCAAATTATTCCTATTTCCTAGGCTATTTTTTTGAGTGAACTTGTAATTAATATTAGGAGCTAGATATGGAAGATAAATTATTAAAGTTTAATTGAGTTGATGAAACATTGACATTATAAAAAATTGAAAATATTGAGGGTTATTAACTTTATCATTATTTGTGATTGGTTAATATGAACAACTGAATACCATTTTATACATCCTGCTCTAGATGCTTGTCCCATGTCCAGCTTATTTACCTGCCCTATATTTTAGGATTTACAACGTATTCTTACAGTGTAAGTTAAGGGGTTTGATACTAACTGCTTTAAGTTAACCTCTGGGTTTGAGGCTGCATCTGCATTTATCTATGTTTAGGACGCTTATAGTAAGAAGCATATACATGTCCCTCAGGTAAACAAAGGTCGTTTACTTAAGTTTCATCTTCAGATCGTATAGTGTAATTGTCTAAGCACTTGTTCTAATATGATATATAATCATAACGGTGACATGTACTAATTTGTATACATTAACTCAGGTGTGGTAAACAGGTGTTTACAGTAGCCATAAAGTCTATTTGCTTTTTGTAAACTGAGCTAAATTACAAAATTAGGGCAATCATAAATTGACTATTTTACAATAAGTATAAATTATAACCATTAAAATTATTATCAAAATTTAAATTGCCTGGTATCTACTGGTAAAATTATGATGTTTGTCCTAACTGACAGCAAATAATGCTAGGATGGACAAGAAAATGATGATTGTCTTCAAGATTCAATGACCTGGTTTTCTTTTAAACTCGAGGTCAAAGACTGAAATCGTTAAAAGCTCCCTGGACATATGACCCTGGATATGTCTGGGCATTATCCATTTGAAACAGACAATTTTAAATTCTTCTTTAATAGCGATATAAAGTGTTCGTTATAAAAAAATGTTCTGTTTCTTATTAAATGGGCTTGTCGCAATGGTATATCTCCCCATCTTCGTAAGTCAAGGGTTTCCAGTTTATTAGATATCTTACAGAGTGAATAAGCAACATTTAATTAATTCTGGAAGATGATTTACTTCATAATTCTAATACGCAAGTGTAAAAAGATAAAATAAATAAAGCGTCAAATCGCATGTTTAAATTCAGTATTTAGTTTAAGGTGTTTTGTTTAACAATGTATAAGTGATGATACGGATGTAAACAACATGTTGGAAAACTGACAAACTGATACAATTAGGAACTGCTAAGCAATCTTCTTGTCATGTTTAACTTAACAGGAATACATGTATGTGTTAAAAATGTGAATTTATCAAGTTACATAATTCCAACCATCCTTACATCTACATAAAAGCCCTCTTGTTGACATCAAATGAAGCAAGAGTCGTAAGACCTTCCGGAAGAGAGATTTTACCATTGATTCTGACAAGTCAAAACATGATATATTGGAAAATCTGTTCAAATCTATATCTATCTTATTTTTTTTACAGAATATGGATCAAAATGTACATAATACTGTAATCTTTTTCTAATAAGTTGTCTGAAGTAATTGATAAAGTGTCAAACTGGTAAATCTAATATTAAAATTTACGTCAGTGTTTTAAGCTCCAGTAAAATTTTATGCTATAGTATTTCAGATATGCGGTAATCTTCCGCATTTTTTCTGTCCATTGAGAATGTGAATTAAGACTATGCTGTATAGATATTAAATCAACTATGTGCAGCTGTATGGGGGTGTATACATACCAACAAAATAATTTGGTTGAAGTATGTAGACCATTGTTATTTTTCAATACAAAATTCTTCTATAGAGATATATATTAAATTGAATGTTTAAATTCTTAACTCTCATATTCATAAAAGAATCAAATAAGGAGAAAAACAGAGCTATGGTATATATATATTACAAAATTAACCAATGCAATACCTGTGCAAAAAAAAAATTCCACTGCTCTGCTTCATCTTGAAAGTCTATTAAAATCTAAATCCTGCAGACAAGAGCTTACGCCTTACAATCCTAATTGCGAAAAAAATATTCAAGAAGATGCCCTCTTTACTAGGTTTGTCGACTCCTACAAACTCGCTATACAAATTGTTGTTATAGTTTTATTGTTGTTACGGACTAATGGGTTACGGGAGCTCAATCCACACAACTGCCTAGCGCGCCCGCTAGTGACGGTCTCGTTGAGGGGTTTTCAGGTCATCATACGGAAAGCCTGACCGTGGACCATATAGTGGGTAACGTGTTAGGAGAATGCCACACTACATGAACGCTAAAGACTCCTTCTGTAGTTTTCGAAGAAGAGTAGGTTATTGCCGCTACAGATGGCTAAGTTATCCGACCCTAAACATCCTTTTACAATAGCAGTCAAAATTGGTTCACCTTCATGTCCCACCCCACCCCTATTTTAATTTGCATTTGATAAATTTTTTAACTAGTTCTCGTCCTGAAGAAGCATGAAATATTTTCCCACTGGACGTTAAGCAAACAACAAACAAACAATTGCGGTAGTATGTTATGTGGTTTCATGATAAAATTGCATGGCGGGTGTCCAGCCAGAAGCAGTGACTGCTTACTCTTACGGAGCACTTGAGTCTACCCCGGTTTTTTGGCGGGGTTACGTTGTTCAGATGTTTTTAGTTTTTATGTGCAATGTTTGTGTATTGTTTTGGTCTTGTCTTCGTTGTTCTTTGGAGTTTGTCATTTGTTTTCGTTTTCCCATCCTTCGAGTATCTCTTTGGTATTTCTTGACTTTATTCAAAAAGCCATCTTATTGGTGGGTGTAATGTCATATTTTATGCGGTTTATCCTGGTGAATATCAGAAAACAACATTGCTATTTTTATCATAATTTGGTGCCAGTACACTATACTAATATTTACAGAATCAAACAAACTTCAAACTAATTACCCGGATAACTGATTTTACCAGTCAGTCCCGTATTAGAAAATACAATCTCAGCATAGCAGAATGGTTTCTTGAAGACTTTTTGGCGACACAAAGAGATGTACATTTTACTGATACATCTTGCAAGGCAAAAAAGGGTAGGAGGAATTTGCACAATAAATGTCATTGAAACAACAACGTTTCTTGATCAGTTATAAAAATTAAAGGGGACAAAACATCACGCTTTGTTTAAATGCATACCATAAAATTAATTAACCTTAAAACTAACACATAAAGACGACAGTGAGCTATACAGGACACTTATAATTATGTACCTCTTTGTGTTTAAAGGCGTAGGACCATGTTTATAAAACACAAAACGCTAAAAGATCAAGTCTTGTCTCTAGAAATTCTAATCTTGAATAATACGTGTCAAGTCTGTACTTTAATATACGTCAATTTGAAAGGTATAACATTTATTTTTTTACCTCTTTATTAGTCGTTCGTCTACTGGACTATTACTGATGGTAACGGTGTATAAAATAGTAACAAGATCAAAATACTCTAGAACTAGATGCTTTCCCTTGAGTTTCTGGTTTTTTTCATAATTTCGCGTTCCCTGGGGGTCATGTCATCATGATTATGGTCTTAAAAAGATATGCAAGGCCCTGTCAGAACTAGGGCACGAGTAAGATATGCAACATCCTGTCAGGACTATGGCTCCGCTCAGACGATGAGTTTATATGATAAATACATTTTAGCAATGCATCACCTGAAATCTTCAAGTTTGGAAGAACTGGGCTGATAAATGTCACTAACCTATGACTCTGGAAAAAAATAATATCCACATCTGCTTCTGGATACATTTTATTCTGGCAACGATGTTGGTATAGATTTTATTTTCAGAGGCGGGAAGCAGGTCCCTCTGCCTATGAAATGTTTCATTAACGTTAAATAGCGCTTTTGTAATGCGATTAACTTGAATGTATTCAGCTTAATAATGGTTTAAAGTATATTATTCCATAGTGGTGTCATACATGTTGTAAGCTTCAATTGTGTCTGTAAGACATGGATGTAGGTCATCGTGTATGAATGCTCAGTACTATATCCAAGGCACATCCACTGATGAAGTTTCATTGATGCACTATGCCTAGTTCCAAAGAAATGAACCTAAACGCAAAACTTAACCAACGTCACTGAAGCATGAAATGTAGGTCATAGCGACCCAAAAGTTTCTGAACTGCATTGTACTATACAAGAGGACTGTACTGGTGAAATATTATTGATATATTACTATAGGTTTCTGAGTAATGAACCTAAACGCAAAACTTAACCAAAGTCACTGAAGCGTAAAATGTAGGTCATAGCGATCCAATTGTTGCTGAACTGCGTTGTACTATACAAGAGGACTGTAGTGGTGAAATATCAACGATATATTACTATAGGTTTCTGAGAAATAGAGGTAAACGCAAAACTTAACCGAATCGGGACGTATGGACGTACTTACTGACGGACGGACACGGGTAAATCTATATGCCCAGCCACATTCGTGGCGGGGCATAAAAATAAGACCGGCTAATTGTGAAGAAAATCATTCTTCACGCTTACATACTCGTTGTAGGTTTCTATAGAACAGATAAAATTGGGGCAATTGTCACCGTGAAGAAAACCGCGGTTTACATATATATGATATATTTGACAAACGTTATTTTGACCAATATCCTGATCACCAGTGTCAATCTTTTTATCACACAGGACACATGTTGTTTCCAGATCTAATAAAATTGAATTGTGTCTTCCTTTTAAAGTCAATAATTTCCTTTCTCAGGAAATTATAGTTAGTCCTGTATAAAGATGATAACAGATCCTGATTCAAATTATTTTGCTGCAACATTCAGACCCAATCAAAGTAAGTCTTTTGATGTTTAGATTTTGTAAAAAATTTACTTTAAAATATTATTTTATCACTAAAACTTGAACTTGGAGAATTGTTCAAACAATCAAGGGTCTTATGAAGATCTTTGATTAAAATGGTTGTCTCTGGTTCTTACATCATGTTGTGTGCTTGCTGTTGATCAGTTTAAAGCTTTTTCTGTTTATAAAAAGTAATACTCATATTTCCTATATCTGCATAAAACTTCTAAAATATCACAAATACCACAACATGCTTTTTAATTTTAATCTAATCAGAGAAGTAACATAAGAAATCTCTCAACCAAAAAATGAACCAGCCAATTAAGTAATGACTGGCACTTCCTATCCCATTCTACAATGCTAGTAAACCTCCTTTTTGGCTCTTTCGATTTATGTGAAAGTCAGGTATGATTTTAACTTTTCAATCAATCGTCAACTTCCTATAATTGAGCGGCAACATTCCAGAAGAGCCGGAGTATGGAGTGAATATTTCACAACTCATACGTTATTCCAGAGCTTGTGACATATCCACAGTGAATTCCTGGCAGAGCCCGGATCCTGACAGAAAAGTTACTCAAACAGGGGTATGTTGCAGTCATCCTTACTAAGTCATCATGACTTGGTTGACAAGTATGAAAGAACCGTTTCCCAAATGAAAATGGACCTGTTCCATTGATGTTGTCCCTTCCTCATGCCGGATTTGACATGGGCAGCATGATGGGTGTCCTGCAGGAAGCAAAGACTGCTTACTCTTCCAGATTCTACCTCATTTTTTGTGGGGTTCATGTTGTTCATATGTTTTTAGTTTTTAAGTGTAGTGTTTGTAGTGTTTTGGTCTTGTTTTCGATTCCCCCCCCCCCTTTCAAATATCCCTTCGGTATTTCATGACTTTACTTTTATAAAAACCATGCATTACTCAAAGTGTAAGGGTTAAAACCATCACTAACCCTGGGCAAGTGTTTTTGGTCTGCAAACTATCATATTTTACAACAATAAACGCCTGATGAGCTGTTGTATTCAAGTAGGAGAAATGTCTCGTACGTGAACTAAACTCTGTTCTTACAGTTTTTTTGTGTTGATAGCTACTATTGGCAATAGTAAATTCTCAGTACTGAAAACCCTTGTGAGATGAGTGTATCCAGAAAATTTCAACCCCCGAAGTGACAACATTAGCTTTTTACATGCATTCAAATAAAGCCTGAGACGAAAAGAGTGGGTGAAAAAATTGTTGGTTATGCAGACAAAATGACTTCAACTGCAAGTCGGGGGATAAGATCAATGTATTTTAGTGAATTTTAGAAGAAAAAGGGAACAAGCCCTAACATACAAAATAAACATATTACCTATTAAGCTAAATACTTGTAGGACTGTTATGTTGTAATGGTACCACAATCATTACAATGATCCATGCATTTCTATGGGTTAATATTGAAGTATACCAGCATTAATATATGTTAAAGTGAAAACCTCAAAATATATAAATAGTGTTGATTCAAAGACTATTTAAATGCTTATCATATTGCAGTTTATAATTAAGATATTTTTTCCTTATGACGCAAGAAAGTTTGGCAAATATTTCCTTTTTTAATTGAATAGCACCTACGGTATTACTTTTTCTTTATTCGTATATCACCATCAAATATTAAAAAATACCTTTCTTTATTCACTTTATTTCACAATAGGTTGGTAAATTCTTATATTTCAACAAGATCAATTATACAAGAAATTCCTCATCCAGTTTGTATTATTACTTAAGAGTACTTCAAACTTTCTATGCTCCTCAAAAGAACAAAAGCTTTAGAATATTCAATGTTGAGTGTAATCGAGTCAGATGCCTGGACATTGTAATAACACAAAATTTAAACTACCAGTATTCAAATTGGAATCTCAGTGTATTTACTTTAATATATGATGTAATCAAAACAAATCACTTTTAAAGTGTCACTTGAGCCTGAAATTAAAATATTCCAATAAAATTGAACTACTTCATATTTAAAGATTTCCATAAAAGTTTTTGAATACACTCTTATTATCATGTTGACGGTCTCCAAACATATTGTGTATTCAGAGAGAAAAGGGAAACTTGTTTGTATATATCAAAACCCTTCAAAAGGTCCCTGGACTACTTTTATGTGCCTGATCTTACTAAGGATAGCTGGTTCAAAAATATATTCTATTGTGTCTGTGTATACCAAAATTTAGTTGAAGTACCTTGAAGTTTAAGGTAAATATATTTTGAAACTGCAAATTTGATTTTAATTGGTTCTACAAATTTTATTTATTTTGAAAACTAGGTCACTTTTCAAAATAAATATAGCCCTTGTGACCAAAATTTTCTGGTTCAAAGAAAATTTTTGAAGTATAAATAAGATGACAACAGTAGGCATATTCTCCCAAGAGAGATGAAACAAACATGGAAATGAAACATTCATCTTTTGAGATTTTTTATTTACCATGATACTGATACTAACAAAGTTAAACTAAATCAGAACAATTTATGCTGGACAATCACAATGTAAAACTTTTTTTAAGCACATTGTTATAATTGTTTTAAAAAATACAGATTAATTTAATGTAACTTTCCCTTTTGAAATTAATCTGTTATCAAAATATCAAATAAAAGTTAAGAAGATTTGCAGGTTTTAAAAGATTTATACAACCTTACATTATTAATTACTTTGTAGTGCAAGTAGTTTTGAAAAGTAATAAGATTTATAGATTAAATGTGTTATTTTTGATGATCCTCACACATCTTTTTGTTACACAACTTGTCTAAAACAATCAAGAATTAATCTTAATTTGGAGATTTTCAGTTGTTTTACTTGGTATTCTTAAACTAAAATCTTTAATATAAACACCATTCTGAGTATGTGAATGTTTAATTGAAACTGCAAGCAATGCATAAGACAAATTGTGTATGCAAGCATGTTGTGATTACTTCAATGTTTTGACAGTCACAGACAGACAGGAGCTTTCATTTTCAATATCAAAATCAAATTATGTTCTAACAGAGTAATTAATTAACACATCAAAGGAGAAGGCTGGTAAACTGATTTACCTTATCTATTTATTACAGGGGTGATCAGGCAGACTTGTATTTCACACTAATTCTTCTCACTGGCTGTTCCTCGGATTTCATTGATCAAATATATTTGGGTGCAGATCAGGGAAGACAACTTCTTCATCAGCTGAAAGAAAAATGTAACATTTGAGGTAATTTATAGATAAAATATGTTAAATATCCTTGAATTTAGAGTTCAGTTTCAACTAAAACATTTTTTTTTAAATCAGAGAATTTTATGAATTGGGTAAGACTGGCAATAAGACAACAGTTCAAGGGGGCTACATGAAGGTGCATGGTTAGGTATGTTGGCAGGTGCTTGGGTGGATCAAACAGAGATGCTGGACTGTACAGTTTGCTGTCACTCAGACGGCTTCTTTATTTGAGTTTCACTTAGTGATATTAGTCTCAGGTCTGTTTGTCCAATGAGTGTAATTCAAGGCACCAAAGATCTAATGTATTTGTAACAGAATTATAACGCATTTATATAATATATGATGAAAAAATGTAAGAGTGGTTTGTTAAATATTATGAATCATATAAAAATATAAAAATTGTTTGGACAGAAAAATTAAGATTTATGGGAATTGACTTATGATTCAATCTGACAAAAGCATTTTTCTTAAATTTCATCATTAAAATTTAATTATAAATTTTATTTAAAAAAAGCAAACGAAATGAAGTGACCTTTCAATATATTTTTGTCTACTAGGAATTTTTTAACTCAATTAAATTTCTAAACTATTCCATTAATTAATTAAGGGATGGATAAAATATATATATATGGTGTCATGGCTTGACTTCAATGGATTTAAATGTTCTGTCCAAAATTTGTAAGTAAAATTCCATTCATTTGCATGTCAGCATTCATTTCCAAACATTAGAAATTTCATTATTTGGCAGGTGATGGTCTTTAAGTAATTTAATCACATCATGTACTTCCCCCAAATAATGCTCAATTAAAGATGTTATTTCAGTAATTATATTTTCACACCCAGATTATTACTTATAACACCATGTCAAGTATTTTCATGTCTGTTTAGTTTTATCTGAAGATGTATGTATAGATAATACTCAGGTTGTGTTGCTGGATAATAACTGAAGATTAATCTTAAAAAGAACTGGAATTTTTTTCTAGGTCCCATATCAAGGAAGTAAATTAATCAAGATACTTTAAGTTAGGGGTAGGTTTCTTCTTTTAATTTTTAATTCTGTGGAATCAATAATTTGGTTTCACTGAGTACATAAAGGGAGACAATTTATGAAATTTATGTTTTTAAGTACACCATTCAATGCCACATGAATTCTGCTCATACCATGCTCAGTTATATGGTTTTTTTAAATATGCATATTGTAATACGAGTGTATTTTGTGTCAAGAATTTATCTACCATAACTTTTTTGTGATCAACAATGAAAATGGAATAGATATTTAGCTTTTTTAAAGCTTTACAGATAGGATTTGGTTCAATCCCAAGAATAGTTTCTTCCCAAAATTAAGGCATAGATGCTCATCAACAAATATCTTCTATTGATATAAACAACAAATTTTGAATAGTCAAAGACAACTGTTGACTTGCAGATTTCCTTTTCTCAGATATAAAATCACTAGGAGTACAATTATGCATTTCCAATAAACTTTATATGAACACATATATAAAATTTGGTGCAGAGAAATTATTAGATTATCAGATTCAACTGAAATCCAAAACTGTGATATACAATTATTATATATTCACCTACAAAATATTAAGACTAGTTGTAAATATGGAAAATGTATGGGAAAGTTAAAGAGATTGTACTTTAAAGAATAATGTCAAGATGGATGAGTTTTGATATTATCATGCATGCAAGTCTGTCATCAATCTATCAAGTGACACATTCATATATCAAAATTAGAAAACAATTGGACATAAATATATTATGCAATAGGACAAAAGTATGATATTTTACTGAACTATTTTATCTGATTTGCATAAAAATCAACTATATCATAACAAAACAACATAATTTGTAAAAATTCCATAAATATCCTGATATTTTGATTTGAATTTTAGAAACGGTAAAACTTTTGTCCTAATTTAATTTAGTTTCCCTTAATCTGCATAAAATGATCCACCTAGTTTTATACTTTGTAATATTATGAGTAATTCCAATAAAATGATAATTTTATAATTTATGTACACTTCCTTCAGCTGTTGTGTGAAATCGTAAGACATTTTTGATAAAATCATGACTTTCTATGAGCCAACACTGATTATTCACAGTTTTTATAAATTTCTCTTTGTACATTTTGTCCTCTTTTTTTCTCTTACATTTGAGGAAATTAAAAAGTTAATTCTGTCAGTTATTCTGCAAAGAGATTTGATCAATTTTAATTAATCTTTATAGTTATGGTAGCTTTTACCACAATCCCTACAAAAAACTTGTAAAATACCTTTCTTTGATTAGACTGACTGCTATGAACTGATTATGTTTTTGATTATACTTAGCTTACCTAAATGTTGGACACAGTATCTGTTAAAAGAAGACACAGTCAGGGTGAAAATATATCTTGCGTAGAAGGCCTTGTCATGTTGTAAGGCTGAACATTGCTAACCACTAAAGGTCAAATGACCCTATTGGTATTAACATGCCATGCTTATGTAATGGGATGTAGCCTTAATGTGCCATTCTCTAGCCAATTTCCTTTTCATTATGATAGTGATGTAACAAATATAAAAGAAAATGTATCATCAAAAAATTCTGAACACTAAATCGCTATACATACATCATGCAGCCATGTCACAGATAGTCTAGCAGAAGAACAGTGCTTAATTTTTTGCTGATGACTTCATATTAAAGTCACATTTATAATGGAGAAAATATTTGCCCTTAGATATTTCTACAATTGAAGTCTAATGTATGCTTGTATAAGGGATGCAGATGAGTTTCCCCATATAGAAGACCCATGACTGCTAAATTACTGTAAATTCAGAAATTTTTGCATATATTTATTATTGCAAACGGATAATATTATGCAATAACTTAATTCAGTTGAAAAAGTATAGAATTTTCGAAACAAAAATCAAATGCGAGCTTTCAATATTGGATTTTTATTCTGTTCCATAATTTTGAGCAAAATATTAAGAGCATAACATTTCTTTATTTACAGTAATTTGTGTATAAACTAAAAAATAACTGAGAAATTTCTAAAAAGTTATGCCTCAATTAAGATTATTTTGCTTTAAATGCACCTTACTAGTAAATTTGCCCTCGGAAATTGACAAGTTAATCCGGTTGTATGCTAAATAAGGCTTGTAACTTAACAATCCGAATATAATCCATCATTTATCATAATATAAGGTTGTAACATTTCCGTTGCTGTATATTTTAAAACTTTATCAATAAAATGGATTTTTAAAGTATGTCCTGCAAACGTTGCACTAATCGTTGCGATGAATACACCACTTATGTTGGATCTGTATATCACGCTGAAAAGATTTGTGATATATTGGGCTATTTACCGGGATTTAATCTCTCTATGACAATTCAATGGTAAACTATATGTCTGTGGACCTTAGCCTTATTTAGCGTTCTTAAGGAAAATAATAGTGTTAACTATAATGTCTAACGTTTTATGCTTGTAATGCCAGCAGGACATGTTTCAATAAATGGAGAGATTTACTTTGCACTGACAATGACAGATATTCTGACAGAAATTAATTTGTTGCATATTAATAACTTACATAATATCAACAGGATCTTTATTTTTTACAATAACTCTTCTTTTTAAAAACTTCGATGTTTGTAATATTGAATGCCATAAAAGGAAAATTTATTATTGAAATGTTTCAAGAATTTTTTTTTCAAATTTGTATCTTCTAAACAATTACTAATCTGGATTTTCTATCTTTCACTAGACTAAAAAGCTAATTGTGTACAAAACAAACAAAAGAAATCAGACCAAAAGTCCAGACAAAAAAAAACAAAAACAAGTTGTAATGTAGATATTTAAAGAAACAGAACATGTAATGATTCAGTATATGTATTCTGCTACGTGGTAAAAGGCACATTGGATATTAAATTCTTTATGAGGTAATTAAACTTTTCACTAAAAAGATATATAGACAAGTGATAACTTTACACCTAGCAAGGCATTACATAAGTCTGTTACTGGGAGGAACAAATTCATATCTCTAATTAAATGTGCAAAAATATCCAACAATCACATTCCAAGAAACTTGTTTGTAATCCTATATATGGTTACCCGTGGTAAAATAGTTGCCGAGGTATAGAACTTATTTGTCTTATTTTATCAAAGTCTCATGTGGTGTCAGTATCAAATTTAAGTTGGACTTCTTGAAATTCCAAGACCTAATGGTTTACCAAGGATTTCCGTGATTTCGTTTAATGATATATGACTTTACATAATACAAACTAACTTTCCCATACTTCAAAGTTTGATGTTACATAATATAGATTGATTAGATAATAGAAGAATATTATATTAGATGTAAGGAGTTTCTATTGGGTATCGTTGAACAAGACCAGGCAAACTTTTCTCATCTGATTAATTATAAGGTTTCAAGCAATCTTGTAATATTAGACCATTAACATAACTATTTTTCAAATATAATGAAAATCCTAAAGTGAAGTACATTAATTATTTAGCAATGTCAGTAAACAATAGGCGCGCCACTGGGCAGAAACCACAGTTTGTTTACAGTATACTGGTCCCAAAATAGGCTGGAAAAGGTTGTAAAGAAGCAGAATCCAGTTTTCAAATAACTTCCCCCAAAACAGCTCCACCTCGCGTTTACTGACATTGCTATATTATTTAATCAAATTTTAATAGTTCAGCTTATTAGTACAAGTTGTCTCAAGGCAATTAACAAGATTAAGCAGGTGCTATTAGCTGCCTTGAACTTGTGTGATGTGTGAGAATTTTCTGAGAGTTGTAGGCTTCAGAGTGTGACTTTAAGATGAAGAACAGCAGTAAATGTTCCATTCTTTTGTTTGAACTTTTATCACTCGATGAACATGTGGATTTTGGGTCAAGAATTTGTAACCGTAATATCGATGGCTTCTTTAATTTATATACAGGAGCAATTGCACAGATGAATGATATTTTTCCAAATGCCAGTACACACAAGCATTCAAAAGTGTTCAGTAGCGGCTTTATATACCCGCACTAAATATTAAATTGTTTGACTTTTAGGGTTGAGGAAAAAGGAGCAGTGTTAATATTATCTCCATTAAATGTATGACTAGGCTGCTCACTTTATTTATCAAAATGTATGTCTATAGACTGGTAATAAAATAATTAAAAAATTTTAATTTTCATAAATTATCTTGATTGTAGTAAAATTTATTTTAAAATATTTTTTAGTAAAAGCAGATCAAATTACCCCCCCCCCCCCCCCAATGTAAAATTTAAAAAAAAAAAACACTTTTGAAATATCTGGTGGCTTTTAATGGAATAAAAATCTACAAATTTATTTATTCTGGCCTCAATATGACACTATGTGACACATCAATATCCATTGTTCAAAGTTATTTTATAAAACAGGTCTGTAACAAATGTATACTTGTTCAGTAAATTCCATATAATTAGAACCTTTGATCTGAAACCCAGAACATCCATAATATTATATACTTAAGCAGTATCCTTAATGCAAAATAAACATCGACAACTTTGTCTAAATATTTATATTTTCTCACCCGATTTGATAATTTACTTGGGTATGGGATAAGTTTTGTTCAATTTAAACAGTGAAGTTATTCAATATTATGGTAAAAATGGGCACTGTTACTTCTAAATGTAAATAAATTAAAAAAATCTTTTTGAAATTATATTAAATTTCATTTAATTCCAAAACCCAACCTATTCAACAACTTAATATTTTTAAGCAATGTATAACTTTTTGTATCTATTCTAGTGTTAAAAGTTTAAATGTTATCCATTGTGTATGTCTACAAGTCAATACACCACCCAGTTTTGTTAAGCTGTATATATACATTTTATATGGAATTTCAAACACTTATCACTTCATTCTTTGTTCTCCAAGGTCTAAAATATTTATATATAACACCAAATTAGTCACTCCTATTTTCAAAATGTTTTGCCATTGCACTTATGCTGGACAACTGGAGTGTTTAAACTGAATTATAGCGAATATTTTAAACTCATTTCAAGTATTTTAAATTGATTCTCACACTTCTAGCTGACTACAAGAAAACAATGAGCAATACAAGTTCCAATAACTTCATATATGGGTAAACAGTGATTGAAAGAGAAAATGGGAAATACAAAAGATTAACATTGCACATTTTTTCTTCACACAAAATTTATTTTTTTAGCAATGAGTTTGATATTAGGAATCAACCTTATGGCTTTTAACAAGGGTGGGGACAAGCAAGAAATTTGGAAGATTCCTGATTTGGAATTCTGGTGAATTTTGTGAATACAACCTAGCATTAAATAGTAAATTTGTAAAATTAATTGAATCATTTTTTTTAAAAATGTGGTTGCTAACCTTGCTCTCAGGGAAATATGCTTCATACGAATGTCGTATGTCAAGCTATTGTTAAAATTTGTCATGTTGAAGTCTCCTCTAATCATAAAATTTTCTGTAATTAAGATATGTCTTTTTCTTTGATGTATATTAGCACAGCGAGTAGTCCAAACTCAACAACTTGATTCTGGTCAAACTCTGGTCAAACTTGCAAATGTGTAGCATGTTAGGAGGATTTGGAAATACTCGAGCAAACCAAATCACTGATATCTGATTGCATGATTTCATCCAAAAATGAAAGATTTGATTTTGCATTGTGTTCATTTCAGTTTTCATTGTTTTATTTTTCAACATTTTAATTCTATTTTTGGCCTAGTTTATTTTTAATATTTTATTCTAAGTAACAAACTTATAAAGTTGTGAATAATCATCAAATACCAGTAATACTCCAGCATACACTGTGATAAACCTGATTCAAAATTTTGAATATTTTTGTCATAAACATGGAATGAAATAATTCTAGAATTATTATTAAATTGGAATTTAAGAAAATTTCTGTTATGGACACTCTTCATGTCTCATATGCATTAAAAAGTGAAAGAACAAACAGTCACGTCAACATCATATCCATACTGAACATAATCACAACAGAGTTTTGTTGTTGGTTTCTGACTTACCATTTGTATGTTATGAAGAATGAAGCTTATCTATTACACCATACAAATATGCACATAGCAATGTTATTTTAACATTGAAATCAACCTAACAAAGGGTTTTATAAACAAAATATTATGTTTCCCTGAGAGTCCTTTTAATCATTTTTCTGATGGCTTTTTAACATTCTTTTAAATATTTACACAGATAGGTTAATGGAATTTTATCAATAATTTTATGAAAATTTGTATAACTATTCTATTCATTCAAACTAAATAAGTGTGAAAACAGGATATTTCACCTGCAAATTTTTACCTTTTCATTTTAGAAACTAAACAGCGATAATGTTACAACTTAAATATGAACAAACTTTAAATAGAGATAAACGACAAATTTTCACAAAGGTCAACAATTAAAATGGTCCCGTCTGTTGATATAAAGGTACAACTTAATATTGATTCCACTTGTTTACGGTGGATCACAGTAGAGCATTGTTCATTCATGTGCGGGGACTTTAATGAATTGATATATCTAAATACCACAAACTGTCAAAAATAATCAATTTGTCGAGCATTTTTAATGTCAAAGACACCTTGATTACAGATGAATGTGTCAAAATCTAATTATAATGATTGAATTATTCATCAATTAGCTTAATTGGTCATTTAGGAATGTGTAAAAGTACATGCTGATGAGGAGTCATAATTCTATTACAACATTTTGAAGCAGGTTGTGAATTTATAGCTTTTTATTTGCACTTGACATATTGATATGAATAGGAGGAATTTAATATAATTTCCTTGTTCAGGTAATTAATTCATATTCATTTAAATAGTAATTTGATATTTTCTTCAATAGAGAAAAAAATCAAACCTATAAATTTATGTTTATAGTGATATCAATATAGAAATTCAGCTGATCACAACAAAGCCCTCGCTAGGCAAAAGAACTACTGGATTTTAAGCTGATGAAAAGAATTCTGGATATTTATGAACTTAAATATATAATTGTTTTATTGAATATAAGTGGTTTATGATGTAAGTACTAAATATGAAATTGCCTTGAAGTACTGGTACATGTTAAGTTTAAATCTTCAGTCCTGATATTCTGCTAGGAAATATTTATTTTACATGGAGTTTTTTTAACAATTAATCTTTCAAGAAATCTCATCTTTAAACTTAAATTTAAATATTTGCTGTGACTGTTTCTTTCAACAAATTTAAAATAAATATTTCAGCAGCCATTCACTGCAGCATACAGAACAATATAAATTTACCGCCTTTTTTTACTCTTTTATAAGACACCTCCCTCCTCTTGGCCACCAAAGCTCTAGTCATTCTTACTACCTGAGGCCCCTCAAACTATTTAACCAGACAATAATAATTTTTTAACAGAACTAAAAGATGGGTGGTTACATATGTGACTAAATAAAGTACAATGTAATTATATAAATTATGATTAATTTTGGATTTGTATGGTAAGGAAATATTCATGTTAATAATTAATTCCTTGTCATTTATGATTTCAACTTTGAACTCTGTGTGGTCAACCAAAACAAATGTCATATTGTAAAATATGAACATTATTTAATGTGTATGCTAACAACAGAAATAAATATCTTAAAACAAATGTCTGTTGTCCTTTCTGTCAAAAAGTATCTGACATTCGATTTCCTTCCCAAGAGCTTTTGACAGATTTAATGAAAGACTGCCAATTTCATACATTTTCTACTTTTTTTACATTAGTTTTCAGTGAACAATATTCAGACTTTTACGAAGCACAAACTCAGATTTAAGTGTCTTCTACAAAAAATATATAGCATCTTTTAATGACAGACTAATAACCCAAATGTTAACTCATCGATCACTAAAACCAATTCTTATTACAGTAACAAAAGAATTAGAAATAAACAGTTTCCAAATAATTTTATGGTTTAATTTAAATAAGTTTCTGGAAATTATTTATTTTCAAAAACACATAAACATGATAAAAAGCTTCTAATTCTGATATCAGCTTAAGTATTTCAAACAGATTTTTTATTTTCATTTAAACAGCAAATTAATCTAAAGATTTATATACAGAGAAAGAATTCCCAACAGAACTGATTTTGATATTATGTCATCAGATGGCTAGCTTAATGTTCTCATTAATTTTTCTCTGAGTTGTCTCCCTCTAACAAACAGATTTTTGTTTACGGATTACCCAATATTTGCCAGCTCTGAGTAGATATTGTCAAATTACAATTTAAATATGTCTATATCATGTGTACCATATAGATTATCCTATTGTAAACTGACATGGCAGTTGTTAATGTAAAACAATATCAGGGATTTCAGGGGAGATAATTAGCTCTAACTACCAGCCTAACAGCTGACTGTGTTATTGATTTTGTAGTCTGGAAGCAATTTGTATTGTGTAATCTTTGTTTATTGGTTCACTGTTACAAAAGTTGATGAGACTGGAAAATGTTTGTGAATCTTCAAACATGTATCATTTCTCAGGTAAATAATGAAATTTATTAATTTTTAAAAATAATTCTAATAATGGGTTGATACCATTAATTTGAATCGAAGGAAAAAAGATTTTTTTTCAAGTTTAAATATTAATTTTTAAAATTTGTGTTCATTTTTAAAAGCTTTCAAATATTTATGGCATTAACAATTATGTGTTAAAAGTTTTAAATTTGATAAGTGTTGATTGTTAGTTGTTGCCTTATTTCAAAAAAAAAAAAAAAACACTTTAAACATTTTCAACAATAAGCAGTTTTTACAAAAAATGCAATAAATCCAAACTCAGATTATACAGAAAAATTATAAATCACTTTTTTACATAGAAATACAATTTTAATTACTTGTAGTTTTCCTTAACAGAGGTAAACAGCTGGAAGAACACCTTATTATAGTCCATATGAGTTAATGGGGTGTATTTTAATTTCAAGATAAATTCTTTTAAATACTTTTTTTTCAATTTTTCAATTTTTGAATAAGCCCTGTTAACATGGCATTCTTTGATAATTTAGAAATTTCATAGAAAATACTAACTTACTATACATTGATAACATTCAAGGTGTACTATTGTCAGAATTAATTTTAGGATCTAATCTATGTATTTAACATACATATATATGATCCTAAACATTTTACCACTTTTGTTACAAAAGAATTAATTTGTTAATAAGGATTATTTGGAATATTTTATTAACTCAATATCATCAGTCCATGGGAAGTGACCTAAAGTCATACCACTACGACCACTTGTCCCTTTAACAACTAGGTCGATACCAGTTAGATAGGTGTTAGAAATTTTATCTGTGTAGATAAACTAACATCAAATAATTACAGATCAATTTGCAAACAAGATAATTTGTTCTGACCAGCAGGTATAACTAGATAGCTAGCTGGATGATTCAGGATAATAGGTGGCGATGGTTTGTAGTTTGTTTAAATTTTAGTGTCAAATCAGGAAGAAATTAGCTAAATTTTTAACATTTTACAAATAGCAGCGGACGTCTGTCTAAGAGTAAGTCACTTAAGGAGCAACCATTTGATTTTTAGGGGGTGGGGGGAGGGGAGGCATGGTAGTAATCTTAAGTCCTGCCTTTTTTCAGCAAAATTTGGAGACTGCCTTTTTTGCTACTACCTGGTGTTATCCTGCCTTTTTTTTATGTATCCTGCCTTTTTTTATGTATCCTGCCTTTTTTTCACTACATTTTTCATCCTTCCTTTTTTTTTCTGAGGATTTTTGGTCCAGCCTTTTTTTCACAAAATTTTGGTTCCTGCCTTTTTTTCAAATTCCATCCATGTCCCCCCCCCCCCCCCCCTTCCCATAAAAATCAAATGGTTGCTTCCTTACGTTTGGATTAACTTTAATTATTATTTTCATGAATATATTTAGTAGTTTAGGGTTTATATAATATTTCATGGAATGTTTTATACAATTAATATGAGAAATATTTCCATTTTTCCTATTAAGTTTGAAAATGAAAGGATATGGGTTGTCCACATATATAAAGTTGACAAACAGTAGAGGACAATGGTGAAGAAATTAAACAACAATTTACATCTTTCATTTTCAAAATACAAATTCACACTTGCTAGATCCCACAAAAAAAAACCAAACTTAAATTTAAAATTTCTAAAAATACCTAAAAAGCTTATAGACACATTAAAAGAGTATATGGGGTAGTTTGAATCATAATGTCAAATTCAAAAATGTTTCTTTGCATGATTTTTAAAACTATGAATTCACACTGCGAAAAAGATTTAAAAAATGCTTGGATTCTTGTAAAATACATTTCAAAAATGAAAAAAAGAACTGATTAGCCCACATCCAAAGAAAAGTTTAAGGAAAACAGGTTTACTCAAAAATATAATAAACTGTTTGAACATTATGAGCTCATTTTGAAGTTAATCATACAAGTCGAAATCTTGAAAATAATCAGTCTTAAAACTATTATTCATGGACAAAGTAGATACAAACCAATCTTTAAACCGTATATAAATGTACAAAGTAAATACAAATCTATCTTTAAACGGAGACATTGGGTACAAGATACAACTCAAACCTTATTTTCTTATAGCTAAAAATTTAAACTCGATAAATCAGCCATAAATTTGCATATGACACCCATTATCATTCTATTTTTACCAGAATGCCCCTTAATGTATATCTGGTCCCCAAGCTGTCCCACTTTGTCACCATATGTTAAGTGGTGTTTGTCCCCCACAAACTCTCTGACTTCACGACCAGGTAATCTCTATAAAGGAGGTGTCTATAGTGATTTAATACCGGAAGGATTGTTCGGATTAAAGGGAGAATCTGTCGTAAAATCATAAACAAATGTACCGTCTTTGTATTTTATTTTACTCTGATGCTTATAGTGTTAAATTCACACCAATATTTATTGGTATTTAAATTCTTAAAATGTTGGGATGGACATAAGTAGTTTTGAATGACCAGTTAAATCTGATGTTTTATGTGAACCTGAGCTTTTGACCCTAGAATAACATAACCTAAACCTATCAAATTTATACCATGTAATTTATACATATTTTCTAAAGAATAAGTACCTTACTTTTCTCAGGTCATGTAAGATAAAGTTATGGGCTATAGGTCACTGTGTTCAACAAATTCCTTAATAGGATAATAATACTGAAAGCACTTATTATCATGATTGATGGAGGTAATAAAATTCAGACTTGTATCCAGATTTTTGCTTAGGATGAGGTCTTGTTATTCAGTTGTGATTGGTATTTAAAGCCATGAAACTTGCAAAATTCATATTTTTCGCAGGGAGAGGTGTGTCTATTTGGAACCCTTCCAGTCCCATCCCCTCACTGGGGGCTAAAATATATAGTCAATTTCAGTATTGTTGTATTCATTTATTTGTTAAATCTTAGGGGGTTAGACAGATTAATTAATTAAAATCAGGTATGGAATGTACCGGGAGAAATTAATAAAGTGCCTTTTAATTACTGTAATTTACCTCATTTAGTAATTTGACTTACGCCTTGTGTGACAGCATCTTCTAAACTTTTCACCATACTTTACCTGAAATATATATATATAAGTACATATGATTAAGAAATAAAAACAATTCTATTAAAATTTAAAAGGATAATTTTGTACATAATTACAGAACATTTACATGTCCTTCATAAGCTATTATTCTCCATTAAATTTAAATGTTTTTCTCTTATGATGGTGCAAATGTTTATTACAATGTAAAAAGATGTAATAATCATCTTCATTAGTATTAATACTCAGACTCTTGAATTTAATTAAACTTATCTACATCCATTGGTAAATCAAAGGGAAATTAGGCATTTTAAACAGTTCTACATGGACAGGTTTTTATGGCCTATATACTTTAAATAAATTAATTTTCAGATTTTAAAACTACTTTGCATGGGGATCAAATATTTATCAATTATATGAGTATTATTGAAAGTGTGAATTAATTATGAAGACTAATGCACAGTATAAACACAATACAAAGGAGTTTAGAAATATTTTATCAGATTTGTTTATTCTAATGATATAACAATAGGAAAATTCTAACACCTTTCTCTCAACAAAATTATTTTCACTTTTGACAACCTGCTGACAGTCAATTACTTTCACTCAAAGAAAAAAATCAATCTACAACTGAAGGCCATTAAAATAAGTTATTTTAATAACAAGTCTTTTTGGGGACATTTCATTTGTTTCTTATTTGACCTCAAGGTTATAATGTCATGTCAAAATTGTGATTTATCAAAGTATATATTTAGGATATGTTTTAAATTGAAACAATAATTTGTGTTTGTTGGTCTTGAGGACATAAAACAGTTGGATTATATTCTACCTTGAAAAATGTATGTATATTTTCATTTATTTTAAAACAAGGTCAGTGTGACATAATTAGGCTTTGAGTTAAGTAATATTTAGGTAATGCATATGTATAATTTAAACCATGGTTGTGAAAATTGTAAGAAATTTCTCTGTTTTGTTTTTTATATCTACAAACACCAGTTCTTTTAACACTTTTACCCCAAAGACAGTGACAACAAAACAATTCTGGAGAAGTTTCAGAAATCCCACTCAGTAGACTGACAATTTAGCATTACAGCTACTACATACACTGTACATATAACTCTGCCAACCTAGTAAAGAATGCTGATTGTTTTCACCTATAAATCTGTATTGATTTTTATAAATTAACCTGCTCAGTAAAAGTTGCAACCAATTATAAAGGTCTTGTTTATTGGAATTTTATAAAGCTATTGTGGGCAGTGGTGGTATCTGTCATTGGGATATAATATACAGAAGCTAGTTATAGGTAAGCTGAATATTTCTTATTTTCACCATCCAACTATTGTTTTGTTACTTGAAAGACATATTTACAAAATAGCTTAAATTGCTACAAGATTTTTTAACAAGAATGCGCCACACTTCAGTGAGTTATATACAATTAAGTTGAGTTCAACCACATTTTTTCATCCAGAAATTTTTTTTAAAAAAAAGGGGGGGGTAGTGATTAAACCATAAAACAAGGTAATTTACCTCTATAATCATCAGTTTATTTTTAATATGTCATGTGAAAGAGTGTCCTGTAAACAGATAGGAACAGCCGATTCTTAAACTTGACCGAGCAAGCACAGAATTGTCTTAGAAAAGGAGTCACACCTTCATATCACTTTCATATTCCAGAGGGGCAAAACAAAAACATAGTCCAAATTACACGTTAGATATCTCTTTAAATTTTTCATGATTTCCTGTTTTTGTGGTTTTGGTTTCATATTATAAGTCAATCATATGTATATCACAGAGTTAAATAATAATAAAATTACAAATATATAGGATATGTACATATAAACCCATCAATCATGTATATCATAATTAATGTCACTTTCTACAAAAATACATTCAAAATGTATCATTATCAATGAGGTCAGGAAAAAGCAATTTCATTTCAACAAAATGAATAAGGTGGGTGGACTTCTTATTTTATTTTACGTACTGTTTATTAGAATTTTACATCAGTCTATTTGTTACAAGACAAAAATAATTAAAGGGGGCATTGTTGTGATATCTCACACTCTAGGGGTGATATATAGCTTTTTTTTACCCCAAAATGCTTATTTTTTTTTTAAATAAAGAAATCTTGCCCCTTAAGATTCCTAAAATTTGTTAAAAGTATTCTGTGATCATTTTCAAAATCTCACCCCCAACTGAGAAAAAAATCTCACCAAATTGACCATTTTTGATGGATAATGATTAAATAGATCAGGGGTAACAACAGGAGCATGAACAACAATGGATGAATTAAATTAATCCATTAAAGCAAGTGCTCTAAATTATTGAATACTGATCATAATCTATACAAGTATTTTGTAAACAAATTAGAAATGTCTATATATACAAAACATCACCTGATAGTCAGTCAAGGTTATGCGTTGAAAAGCCATTATCTTAAAACAAGGAAAGCTGCATGCTGTTGTATTGTATGGTAATGTATTTTTCATTACTGTTTTGAAAACTAATTATCCTGTAGTTTTAAGAGGAATTTATTCTATACCACAATACTGGTAATTTATACAATAAAAGGATAAAATAACTATTCTGTGTTTATTGTAACTTGCATAAAAAGGTTTGTATGTGTAGGTAGGGCTTCCTTATAAAATAATCTATAATACTAAATTTACGAATTAGCCGAATAGGTGGCAAAACGCGTGGTTCAAAATAAACGATGTATAGTTCAGATTATAAAGGTTATTATCGGATTTGACAATCTGCATTTATAAATTTAAACTACAGTTTTGTTTATGTGCAAATGGAATTTGTATGCACTTTTCCGATATGAATTCTCCCAACGTATCCCTTAGAAGGTTCTCGAAGGCATCATTTTAGCACATTGATTTAAATAAACAAGTATGCACATATTTTTAATGTATTTCTGTTTGAAATTACGGAAGAAGAATAAAAAAAATTAAAAACATTCTCCTTCGAGTGGGATGTTTCCGCTTTATGTATTTAGGATTGTTTTTCTACAATAACGCAATTTCTCCTAACTGTAAAGGTTATGAACTTTGAAGATAATGAAGAAGTAAAGTAAAGTTCAGAGGAATTCCTAACTTAGTTGTTTTTTGGATTGCTCGGATGTTTATCTTGCACAAAGTGATAAAACCAACCATTATCTATTTTTAAATTATTTGTCATGTGACCTGTCTAAATATATCTCTACTGTAAGCCCTAGATAAAAATATTTTTAACAAATGGTCATCTTTATCATTAATGACGAAATTTATCTCGGACATCTTTGATAAATATAAACGTGGACAACACAAGCAGCCACACACTAAAAATGCTTTCACCTTCTGATTATTGGATATATTTGTGAAATTAAGCCTCGCTTGCCCTGCCCATAATGACAATGGAACAATTGGAACAATTATTTTCCAAAAATATGCTCTAACTAACTCACGGCATCTTTTGAAAAATTCATCCGTCACTAAGGAAATGTTTACATCTACAATTTCATTTTCATATTTATTCTGAAGGAAAAAGGTAATGCATTATGAAATGTGTATTTAATGAAAGCTTTTCATCAAGTTCCAGTTCAGAATTAATTATAACAATAAAAATATTGACAATTTATGTGGTTGTGTTTTCGTCATAGATTTTGACTTTGATGGCACCTTAAGGTCCATTTTGGTAATTCTACGTGGCATACAGTCTACTGCATCAGTGGATACATCTTCGGTGGTAACGAACAGCCATGACAATTGGGTCACGATGACCTACATTTCACGCTTCATGACTTTGGTTAAAGTCTGCATTAAAATTCATTTCTAAGAATACTACATGCAGCACATATAGACATGAAACTATCAGTTGATACCACCTACTTGACAGGAAAGTTTATGGCAGCCTGCCACATCATCCATATTGAGTTCCTGTTCCATGAATGGCATGGCCGCAACAAATTTTTATAGTCAATATGGCCACCACAAAAAAAAAGCTTATTTTCCCGCGCTCGCACGGGTTCAATGTCTAGTATTATTAATATGTCCGAAATTCTTCTGACCTGCTTTCTGAATTTCTTCTGAATTTTCTCTGAATTATTTCAGAGTATGTTGGAGGCTTAGCCAGACTTGATCACTGCTTGTTTAAAACTGAATAAAACAAATTTAGTGCAGCACTGAAAATTCGGGTCATGCATATGATTACGGAAACACAGAATTTTTTTCGTTTGGCTGTCTGAGTAGAACTTAAAAGGAGAAGTGAAAACCAGTAGTTCTGTGTCTAGTGGTAGGTTGGCATATGTGCTGACTAGCTAGGGGACATAAATTGAATGAAACTGAGACTTTCAACAATATAAGTAAATGACATACCCTAGACTATTAAACAAATTGTATTCTGTATCTTACACAGAACACTACATTAATAGTAAGCGAGAATATTTGACAAATCCATACACATATAACATTCACAGTAACAAAATTGACTGTAACTGAACTGGCTTGGTCATGTTAGAAACATTAATAATTTTAGACTTCTGGTCTTATTCACTGTATCATTTTTCATCAAAGTTCCTTGAAAAATCAATAAGTAATATAAAGTATGTAGTATGTCTAATTTTACATATACAATCTCTTGTTACAACTAATGGACTAAACATAAAATGACTTTTATTTGGTCAAATTTACTGGCCATTCACCCAAAGTTGACCTTTCATGCTTTGAACAGGTACAATACAAACTGTTTGCTTAAGAATAAGTTTACTATCTTGAAATATGTGTTGTGTTTTTCCTTTCTGGACTAATTTACATTAAATTTCATACTGGTATGTCAAAATTATAAGGTTATCTGTAAACACATGGGTGAGTAGAAAATACTGAAAAATTAGCCAATTAATGTAAGTTCATTGACATGTTAGTTTTAACAACTTATCTTAAATCCCTCCACTACTGATAGTTTTTTTTCTACATTAAGGAAATGTAATTTTGACTCTATTTATAGCAAGTATGATGTAATATTAAAGAACTATAAGATATCATTTGTAATTTCAAAAGGGGTCATGCATCAGGTACAAGCCCCTCTAATATTGTCAGAAAGACTCTAGTTATAATTTATTTTAAATTGTGAAGATCCTGATATACTAAACTCAGTTGGAAAATTTCTACATGATAATATGCCACGAATCCTTTTAAATAATCATAGTTATATTTACAAGTAAAGTAAATGTTTTCTTTCATGTGATTGAATTTTAGCTTCTCTTTTCTTCAATGATTTATGTTACTTATTGGCCCTTAGAGGGCCCATTAATTGGATAATAAACTTTATCTTATCTTATTATTTGATTTTACCACATTTTTTGGGGGGAAAATTTTATGAATTTCCCCAAAAATCAAAATCAATCTGGGGTTCCCCATCAAAGTGGAAATCCTAGACCCCCTTTGATAGGTGACCTAATGTAATTTTAAAATTTGCAAATGTAGTATGCAACAGCTGTTTTTGATTATGATAGATTTGATGTACTTGACATTACATGTGTTAATATGATACATCCATTTAACTGTCATAATATCATATGAAAACAATAAATTCATAAAGTTATTTCACCCTAAAATACAATATCCTCAGCAGCATAGACACAATGGCTATTAGATTTACAAGTTTTTTTAAACTTTCCAATATTTTATCAGTTTTCTGGAGAATACATTGGGGGATTAAGTTCGAAATTTAGTATGATAAATAGTGAAATCAGTTTTCATTTATTGTCACGATATTTTTTGTCACACATATGAAACATATATTTTTCCAACATGCAGGTCTCTGAAGAGGGATACAGAGTTTTTTTTATCATTCTAGTGTTAATACACTGAGAATTAATGTGAAATGTTATTTCAAATCTCACATATTTTCATTTTGCTTTTCAGAACTGAGTTAACCAGGATTTGGAAAAAACATAATGGGCATATGAAAGAAATGTATCCATGAAAATACTGGTAAGTCAGATGTAAGAATTAATAGGAATCAGGAGACATGAAATTATATAAAAAAGCAAGCTTTGCATTTTAGATAAATGGGGGGATTATGTAAGAAATTGAACACGGAAGAAACTGACTACTTTACTTTAACTATCTCAGAAACCCTTAAATTTCAATTTCCTGAAACTTAAGCTAATGGATATCCTTAAGAATGCCTTTAGAATGAGATATATGTTCATAAACATGATTTATGTAAAGCGCTCTCTTTAGAACTTGTATATTTACTAAAATTTTGAAATTACCAACTGGTAATAATGCCAAGATATATGTGATGGCCTTGAGGGGATATGTTTCTGATAAAAACAAATCATTGTTGAATTTTCCAAAAAAGACCTGCCATGTTTTTATAAGGGAACCTGATTGAAGTTTTTCTTCCTCTGTTTAACATATCTTTGAGCAGATAGCAAAATATATTTCCCAAAATACCTACTTTGTTTACATAATTGATTAGGGTACAAATGATCTTTTTCTCTTACTAATTTATATACATTTCATTTAAATCCACCTTTATTTCACAATATTTTTACCAAATGCCGATCCTTTTATTTTTTTCTCTGGAAAATATCTGCAACAGGCTCTCCTACTTCCTGCATGATGGACAAGAAGATGTTTAAGAGCAATCTTCAAACATATATCTATTTAACAGAGATTCACCTCTTGACCCCGGCTCAGATATTTCTAAGATGGACATTGTTTTATATATACAATCAAAACTATTTACTTTTGAAATATTTTACAAGAAGTTAGATAAAAATGGTCAAAAACAGAGTTAAATTGCATACTTAGTTATTCAAACGTACACAAATTTATGAGGCATTTAATTTATGGAGTTTTGTCCCATTTATCATATACAGAATACCTAAATAAAAGCCTTTCTTTTGTCATGGAAATAAGATGATCTTTTTACACAATAGGAAGTCTGCCGTTTCTCATGATCTTTACACATTTTTGTGGTCTGTAAAATATTATACTTCATGAAAAATTTATATATCTCTGTATCAATTGGCATATAATCAAGTTTAACATGTTCATTCTTAGAATTGATTGCAAAAGGTGATTTATTGATACTGTTTAGATTTTCAAACAATTCAATGGCTTACAACAAATAAAAGAAGATTTCTAAATATACAGTGTTACATGACTTTCCTCTAAAACATAAGGAAAATTGATTTGAGCTTTAACTTCAAATGAACCAGTCTTTTTGGTGAGAGAATGTGAAAATATATCCTCCAAAGGGGTGAGATTGAGATAAAATTGGGACTTTAATTATTTATTTCTTTCATTATAATTCAGTCAATTTCTTAAAGGAGAGAGGAGTAATGGGTAGAATTCAATGAGAGAGGAGTCAAGGGTAGAATTCAATGAGAGAGGAGTCAAGGGTAGAATTCAAGGAGAGAGGTGTTAAGGGTAGAATTCAGGGAAATAGGAGTTAAGGGTAGAATTCAAGGAGTAAGGAATTAAGGGTAGAATTCAAGTAGTGAGGAGTTAAGGATAGAATTCAATGAGAGAGGAGTCAAGGGTAGAATTCAATGAGAGAGGAGTCAAGGGTAGAATTCAATGAGAGAGGAGTTAAGGGTAGAATTCAATGAGAGAGGAGTTAAGGGTAGAATTCAATGAGAGAGGAGTCAAGGGTAGAATTCAAGGAGAGAGGAGTCAAGGGTAGAATTCAAGGAGAGCGGAGTTAAGGGTAGAATTCAAGCAGAGCGGAGTTAAGGGTAGAATTCAATGAGAGAGGAGTCAAGGGTAGAATTCAAGGAGAGAGGAGTTAAGGGTAGAACTCAAGACAACAAAATTTGGTGAAAAAAAAGTTGAAAAATTCAAGGATTTATGCTACTTGCAAAAACAACATTAAGTTTCTGAAAACTAAAATCTGCTTGTTAGTCAAATAATAATAATAAATGCCAGGCTCAGGGTTGTGTGTCATTTCTTTGTCCTCATAAATACTATATTGTCACTCTCTTTATTATCCAACCATGGTCTGTTTTATAATTTATTTTTAGTCCACTATGAAACTAGTGATCCATCTACTCTGTGGTTGTGAGAGGTGTCTCTTTTTCTAGGGAGTTGCTGACTTTTAACATGGGGATGGCTGTTTTTCCATCCCCATCTGAAGGACTAGTACCTTTTGTCTAGACTATCCTCACAAAAGGAATCAATTGAGGGCATAGTAAATTTTATCCCTAGGTGCATGTTATTATCAAGGCCCTTCTTTTCTCGAGTTGGAAAGATATTACATTTTGAAGAATCAATGGAAAACAGAACTTAATAAAATGTTCACAAAATCTAATATTTTTCATTTGTGTAAACTGTTGATTTTTCCCCTGAGTATCCAACAAAATCTATAGTTCATTACTGGAGCTTTTAAATTTCCATTTGTTAAAATTGCAGTTTGAAAATGCTTTCTATAAATTGTGCAGCATTCTAAATAACATATTTAATTTCAATTCCTAAAATAACCAATTTCACATCATTGATTTTCATCAAATTTGGAGTTAATTCTCATAAAATTGCTTTCTCAAAAAAAAAAAATGGGTGACATCTTGTTCTAAATTGCTATTTGTAAGAGAAAATATTTTAGCTAAAAATAAATCTGCATCAGCTCTTTCAGAAAAACAGAAATGCTTATGTTCTCATCAAAATAACCCATTATCTCTGAATAGATGTTGTGTAATAACTAAAACAAAAGTTTGAACAGTATCGATGGAATTCTGATTCATTTTGTAAAAAAATGCTGACATTAATACACAATATATAGTTCAAATGGAAATATTCTAGATTATTTTTTGATTTTTTTTCTCTTTAAAGTTCAATTATTAGTGGGCAAATATGTAATTTGAAATTACCTTTAATATTGGAATTCAATGTTTTTTATTTATTTGATTATGAGGACTAAAACCATTTTCTTATGATTGAGTACATACTATTATTATGAAAATTTTGAAAATGCAGATGTGAATTTTAAATAGGGTTCCTGTTAAATATTTCAAACCATTTTTGGCCACTTTTTTTTCTAATAAACAGGTACTTTTGTATACAGAATCTCAAGTAAAGTACTGGTAACTTTCTCTTCTTTTTTTTCCCTTTGAAAAAGCGAAAACCTTGAGGACCTCATTTATGTCTTATGAATTTATTTAAATAAGTATAGAAATCACTTTGAATTACCACAGTAAATAATTGGTATATTATTCAACTTCAATAGATAATAAATGAGACTTTTCATACTTTTTTTTACCTCGCAGTTATCAAATTTATCAAGCATATATAGAAAAAAGTGCAATGAAACTCGTATAGTTAATTTTATTATGCATATCACAGGTTCTTGAGGACAGGACCTTATTGAGTAAAAATATGGTATATTAGTATCCTTACGGTACAAATAAATGGTAAAAATTAGAAAACAGATATTTATGCAAATAAGGGGGGGGGGGCTTTGAGGGCCCAAGACAGGGTCTTATCCTCATGCACCTGTGATGCATTTAGTACAATAATTTCAATTCCGTATGTGTATAGTTATTTACCAACATAGGAGGATTTTTCTTTTTAAATCAATTGGTGTTGCCTTAGAATTGAAAATTAAAAGAAGAAAGACTTCAAGGAACATTTTCTAAAGTAAAAAATGGAAAAAAAATCAGTGATTTATCAATGAGAATATAACATAAATTATCAGGGACACCAAAAACTTTTTAAATTACTCTGCCTGTCAAGGGTGTCATTTTAATTGAAAATAATAAAAAAATTTGAAAGTTTGAGAGTTTGCAAAAAAGTGATGGGAAAGGTTGGTTAATTTTGCAGAGTTATTTCCCCTGGTAGATTAAACTTATGGGTTTATTTTATTTATGACACACAGTCTTTTGTATGTATTAAATATACCCCCAACAGAGATATATCCTATTTATACATGTATCATGATACTCCGAAACGTGCAAATGATAGGTTTTAATAATTTAGGAGGGGGGTCTTTCAGGAATTTCACCTTGTGCAAAGATAAACAATGATAAATGCAGGTACAATGTACATATTACAGCACTCTGTCTAAATTACTTGTCATTACATTACATAACAAACAGTTGAAAAATGACAGATTCATGTCATAAAAAGTTAAAGACTATCACGTTTTAGAGTTTGGGTGCGATTTGGTAAAAAGAGATTATCTGATCAAATTAGATAACAATTACACAATTAAATCTATTTTAGAAACATTAAAATGACACTATCTACCATTGATTCTGACTCACTCTGTGAGGTTTTGATTCTTAAAAAAATTTCCTCGTAGTGACCTTTTCATTGTGTTTTTTATAAACTGGATTAAATGCAGTTTTAGCTTTCATCATATTGGAATACCATCTTTTATAAATTGTAATCAAAGTAAGTGGGGAAATACAAACCTATTTTGCTAAAACTTTATAAAACAAATGTGGGTTTAATGTACTTCTAATTTCTGAAGATGAAAGCCATAGACTGATTTGCTTTAATCTTATTTGAGGTATATGTGAGGAAATTTCTAAGAAATAATACTAGAAGTAAATCCCAAATTCGATTATGATTTGAATGTGTCTACTACAGAAGTTGTCATGTTGCTGATTGAAAGAGTTCAATTCTGGTACAACATAATTATACAATCCTGAGTGATTCATTATTATTGAACACCACATGATCTTTAATAAATTATTTCCGTCTGTCTTGAGATGGATTTGAAAATTTATTTTTTAGAAAACATTTTAGACAGTAGTTTTGCATTACAAGTCCAAATTGAAATGATATTTCTTAACATTTTGCTTCTGTTTTCCAAGAATTTTATTTCGATCTGCTGAGTCAGCTTAATGTGAATGCATATCAAACTGCTTATTCAACTGCTTGAAAGGTTGTTAAATTAGCTTAATAATTAACTGTCAGCAAAAATGCATCAATCTTTTTTCCATCAAATAACAGAATTTTTCAATGAACTTTTAACCCAGATAAACATTTTTTCTTAAGTATTTGTTGAAAGGTAACATCAGGCCAGTTTATTGTACATTACAGTAATTCCTTATTCTTGGTCAATTAGGTTCTAATAGACCATATGAAACATCTGAAAGGCTTATCTCCCCTTGATAATTTATCTGAGTAGATTTAGTAATGGGTAATTATTGTCAGCAGAGGGGTTACATGTAATCCTGTCCTATCTTTTTACCTGTATGTTGCTGGGATGTATATGCTGGTGGTTTTCAAGAACAGAGTGCCAAATAATTAGTAATTAAGGAATAAAATGAAGCCGGTTTGGTTGGATATTTTTTACTTTAAATTTTTACTTGATTACATACCTTAAAAAATTGCCTATTTTTATTTCCTGTCTACAAACTTTCTCCTTTACAGTTTATATTTAAGGGTTGCAAATGCATCCAACACACCCCCATCCCACGGCCAAATAGGTTTTTTTTAAATTGTAAATATGACTCCGCAAGAAAGCAGCAAGACTTTTCCTGGTGAAAGTAATAATATTTTACCAAAAATTTACCTTGGATAATTAAAATATAAATGAATTAGGGATTTAATAGTAGAAACAGTTTGTCTAAAATATTTAATTTTGGCTACTGTATCTAGATATAAATTACTGTATATTGATTCTACCTAGAGAGTTTTGAGTGTCATTAAGAAAATTAAGATAACTTCTATCATGAATAGATTAGATTCACTTTGAAGTGTATTAAATTTGATCAATATTACAGTGTGACAACAGTATACAATAGGTGGTATCTAACTGATAAATTCCACTATCAGTCTAAATGTTTTGAAAGTTACCAAACACTACCCTACCTACTAAACTCATTTTCACCTGTTTGCCACTTAATTGTGAGTCCAATAATAGGATGATGAAATTAACACTAACACAACAAGGGAATTTACAATTCCTTTTCTCAGATCAGTTTATAATTTGTTAAACATCTTGAAAATAAAGACACATTGACTCAGATATTTAGATTCTTGTTTTAAATTTACACACTTGTATCTACATGTATGATAAATGTGTGAAATATCCGCTTATTAGGATTATAACTAAACTACTTTGGGCACCAGTATTAGTGTGTTATTTTTCAAAAATAGGAGTCATTTTCAATAGATGTCTTTTTTAAAAAAATTCATCTTTCTGCCCAGTTCTTCACCTTGCATTGACTGAAACTGTTATATTTACAAGGACTAAATAAACAGTGACATAGCAAGACAAATTTGAATTGAAAGAAAAACATTGGCTAGGAGTCTGGGGTCACTCAAGCCCCCTACCAAGTCCAGGACAGAGCCATTGGGTTCTGGAAATGGATATTTTACCATAATAATTAATCAGTGTTGATTACAACGGGTTATTGAAGAAGTCTTTAAAGAAAAGATACAAGTTTGTGACATGAAAGCAGCTAGGATGAGGGTCTCTAGACCTCTGTCTGCCACGTGGGGATGTGCCCAGTGAAAAGAAATGATTTATTAAGAGTGATTGGGAAAGAATTTTTGTTATGGGCCTATATCATTAACTATGGTCACTATGGGACAAGAGGTTTCCTGTAGAAAAATATAACAGCCAGCTCTGATTTTTTTTTATTTGCGAATTTTTCTGGAAGCAACTGCTTAATTCTTCTTTATTATGCTAAGCCACGGCTAAAAATAAAAAGTCCAGCTTGTTCAAAGAAAAAGAAAAACTTGCCTTTGCATGAATTGTATAGTGAATTATGACCTTACATGAAAGTTTAAACACATTATATAATTGATTTATCAATTAGATCTATATTTCAAACTTCTGACTAACTGTTGTTCAAATGGTTTTGTTATTTAAACGACATTTTACCATTAAACACTACTTTTAAAACTTTTTCACATGTCAGCATGGATTATCTCCCCTTGTATATGCTCTCCTTATTGGAGGAATCGGATACGACCATCTGGAATAAATATTTGGCAAATTTTCCTTTCTTTTGGAAATTTCCTTGTTCGATGTGATGAAAAAATAAGTTTGTTTTTGTTTTGATATTGAGATTTACCAATGTTGACATGGGTAAAGCAATTTTATGTATTTATTAATTGTTAAATGAATGAATGAATGAACAACAAGATCACCACCTCACGATTCTTTGTTGATGTGAAGACAGAGATTCTCTGGGAGAAAATCAAATCGACCCAGAAATTTAAAATATATGAATTATATGAAGTAATTTGTAAATTTTACACAGCATGTCTTTGATTTTGTAAAATGGCCTAATTGATTTTCTATTTTTGATATGAGGAGGGGGTGTACATTTTTTACATGTGTAAACTAAAGAAGTCATTTTGATTAGTTTCTGAATGAAACTCAAGGAGGATTAAATGGATATTAAATGGTAAAAATTTATTAAGTATGACTAAATGTATTAATAGATGGTTTTTCCTACATACTCAAGTGGACACTTTATTTCAGGATTTACACCTGTCCTTGAAATCATGAAAGTAGTTACAACTACATGTACTTAAAACTGTAAAGGCTAAGTGGAGAAGTTAAGAACAAAGTCCCTCAAAGTACTTAAACCTAAACATTTCCTTGGCTGTCAAGAAAGCTATATAGTTTCAAAATTTTGTGTTTTGTTTCTATTTTATGTATATATTATTTTAATATTTTTCCACAGTGGTTTTTTTTTTGTGATCCCTGTTCCATCCCCAAAAAGGAGAATTATTTTTATATTTTGAATTAAATATAGAATAATTTTGCAGGTTGATACATACAAAAGTATGATGGCAAGATTGACACTGAAATGTGCTATACTAACGGTTGGTTTGTTTTCTTTGATGATTACCATTTACCAGTTGGGCAGCTGTGATATAGCCAAGAAAGATGATAATTTTTATCGGTAAGAAACAAATTACACATCTTCAATCTGATAACTATTCAAATGGATTGAAAATAGTGAAGATTAAATAGAGACAAAACATGCAAGAAAATATGTAATCTACCATGTACGATTATGTAAGAAACAAATTGTCATTGTTGCTGCCTTTCTTTTTAATTGATACATGTACATATCTAACTGGTCTGTCCCGACTGTCTATTTTCATTTTATACATGTGTTTTATGCTCTTTAATGTTGTTTTCATCAGTTTAGTGAAAAATATTAAGAAAATGTCCGATAAATTTTTTTTAAAAGTGCCAATCAGGTTACCAGAATCATTAATTATTTTTCTGGTCCCAGTTCTCAAGAATGTTCAATTAACAGCTTGTTTTTTTTTTTTTTTTTTTTTCACATCATCTTCAGTAAGATGAATTGTTATTGTTTTGTCTTAATATTTATCAAATTGATTTATTTGGGTCTTTTTTGTATATATAATTTTTTTTTCACAGAGAGAAAGTTGGATTTCAACCTAGAGTAGCCCAGTCCTTTAAAGAAAATTTAAACCGTAACTCAATAAAATATAAAGAAATAGAATGTGTAATAAATGGAGAAGAATCAGTGAAATGTCGCAGAGAAGCTAGAGAATTGTACATGCCTTTTTCATTCATACAAAGGTATTTTGAGGTAAGAAAATTTTTCACAGTGTATCAACTTTTTGCCTTGAAGATTTTTTTTTTCCTTTTTATTTTTGACAAGTCTCTCAAACATTTTTAGCATGAAATTTAGCAGTCCTTGTAATAATCATACATGTAAGTATAAAAGAAATTTCAAAAGCAACTGTCCCAGATGAAAAATTTAAGATTCCTTCCTCATCGGGCCATTGGTTGTCCTCCCTTAATGTCGTCTGGAAAAAGGCACCAGTCTCATTATTGCGTTATTATAATGGTTCGCAGAGTGAATTTGTTCCAGTTAATTTATTAAAAATCAAAATAATGAATGGAGGAAGGGAGGTAACTCTATGTCATACTTGATATTTTCAGGTGTATGGGTCCATTGAGTCATATGATGGATATGAAAGATTTGAATTTCAACACAGTTATTCCAAAGTACATCCGATAGCAGAACAATATTCACCAGGAGGCATCTTCTTGTCATTTGAGTTTTTCAATGTAGAAGATCGTAAAAGAGTCAAATGTTTATCTGGTCAACATGGTAAGGTCAAAGTTCAAAGATGAAAGAAAGAACTAATTTTAAAATAGCTTCTCATTTCTGCCTTTTTATTATTTACATCATGGCGATTCTTCTTTTTGTTATGAAGCAGAATAGTATTTTAATTTATTAAGCTGTAATAAAATAAAAAATACAAGAACATCTTCATCTTAATGAAAGTGTTGATGGGAATCTAGAAAAAAAAATTCATGACTTACTCAGCAAGTTATCATTTCTAAATCATTTATTTTGATAAAATTCATGATTTGAACATTTTATCTGTATTGTAATATATAAACAAAACCTCCTTTGGAATCCAGTAGAAATGGGTGGATTTTCCAAAACATTTGGCCTTTTGACTCTCCTTTGTGTATAATGGAATTATGGTGTTACAGTCATACATAACAGTAGTAACAGTAATGATTTGTTGTAATCGAGGTATAAATGAATAGTAAAAAGTTTTTATCACTTTTCAATTGATAAAGTAGGCATCTTATTTACTGTTAGATCAGAACATGGAACCAGACTGTTTAGTTGTAAGATAATAAATAAAAAAAACATGGAACATAGATCACACAGTTCTACCTAATATTCCAAATTTAACTCCAACACTATGCACATTATACAAAATTGTTATGAATAAACTGTGAATAAAGACAAAAGTGCCTCATCAGGCTTGAACTACGGATCTGTATTCAGCTAGACAGTGCTGTGAAGTAGTTAAAACAAATATGGCTTGACTACTTTATATATTCTTAAGCAGTTCTTATTTGATTTTTTAAAAATTTATATTTCAGGTGTACCTGTATCTACCCAATGGACACCAGAAGGTCATTTCTATCCTATACAAATAGCTCAGTTTGGTTTGAGTCATTACAGCAAACATTTAGCAGAACCAAAGCCAGAGACACAAGTTCTAGAGAATGCAGAGTCTGGTGATATAACTGAATGGCTTTTACCAGACAGGAGGTCACATTTAACTATAAAAACTGATGAAGATTTTATGGATAATAATCTTCTTGAATTTGAAACTTCAGGTATATAAATTTATAATTAAAAATTTCACAAATTTTACAAAGGATTTTTTTGCCAGCATACATGTAGGTAGTAGTTATAATGGGAGGCAATGTTGATGCTTGATCATTAGATTCATTTTACCATTTACTGTCACTGTGTACAGACATGTATTTTAGTGTCTTTCTTGTTAACCCATGAAGAACACCTTTTGGTCTAAATATTGGATTTAGTTTTATCTTTTATATTGTCAATGTTTTTTTTTCCATTAGGATACTCAGTTTTTTTATTTTTCTTTCTTTATTTCTATATTAACTTTTATAACTGCATCACGACAATTTTTTTCTATGTAAGAATGCATCATATTGGTATTGTTATAATTTCACTGAGATGTAAAAAAAAATATGGTGTGTTTCCAACATTATTGCCTTTACGTGGTTTAGAGCCTAATCTATGTATGTTTCATAGATACAGTCAGTTTTTGCACATGAGCTTTTCACAATCAAATACAGTGTATTGAAAAAGTAATTAAAAAAATTAAAAATGCAAAATGTTTTTAGAATTATGGTCATATCCAAGATATTGCAAAAGGACAGATTATTCTTCAGTCTGCGCCAAAAACTTTTTCATCTACTAAACCGAAAACTAAATATAAACATTTGTCCCTGTATGCCTATAAATTAAATTTTGAAAATTTTCACTAGTCCAAATCAATATTTTCTATTCTGGGGCATCAGACTAGTGGCTAACGGTGCAGTCTGATTCTTTTGTGTATGAAAACACTAATTCATATTCATATGAGAGGCATCCTTTTTGTCGAGCCTTCGACTTTTGTCGAAAAAGCGAGACATAGCGATCCTACATTCCGTCGTCGTCGTCATCGGTGGCGGCGTCCACAAATATTCACCCTGTGGTTAAAGTTTTTGAAATTTTAATAACTTTCTTAAACTATCCTGGATTTCTACCAAACTTGGACAGAGGCTTGTTTATGATCATAAGATAGTATCAGAAGGAAATTTTGTAAAAAAAAAATTCCAGTTTTTCCGTATTTTACTTATAAATGGACTTAGTTTTTCTGCCAGGAAACATTACATTCACTCTGTGGTTAAAGTTTTTAAAATTTTAATAACTTTCTTAAAATATCCTGGATTTGTACCAAACTTGGACAGAAGCTTGTTTATGATCATAAGATAGTATCCAGAAGTAAATTTTGTAAAATAAAAATTCCAGTTTTTCTGTATATTACTTATAAATGGACTTAGTTTTTCTGCCAGGAAACATTACATTCATTCTGTGGTTAAAGTTTTCAAAATTTTAATAACTTTCTTAAACTATCCAGGAATTTTACCAAATTTGGACAGAAGCTTGTTTATGATCATAATATAGTATCCAGAAGTAAATTTAGTAAAAAAAAAAAAAAATTTTCCGTATTTTACTTATAAATGGACTTAGTTTTTCTGCCAGGAAACATTACATTCACTCTGTGGTTAAAGTTTTTAAAATTTTAATAACTTTCTTATTTAACTATCCAGGAATTTTACCAAATTTGGACAGAAGCTTGTTTATGATATAAAGATTGTATCCAGGAGAAAATTTTGTAAAATATTTAGTTCTGTTTTTCAGTTTTTTACGTATAAATGGACTTAACATTGCATTCTATTATGTGCATTCACCTATCACACTGAAAATATAGACAACATCAAAAGTAGGCGAGACACTGGGTTCCGCGGAACCCTTACGAATTTTTCTTCCTATACAATGTATATATTAACTTGGTAAAGGATGTAATCCAGTAAATGTTTCCGATTATATCAAATAAAAATTTAGCTTAAAGACATAAATAAATCTGTAAGATGAAAAACAGGAATAAAACTGGTTTTTTGTCGAGCCTTCGACTTTTGTCGAAAAAGCGAGACATAGCGATCCTACATTCCGTCGTCGTCGGCGGCGGCGGCGTCCACAAATATTCACCCTGTGGTTAAAGTTTTTGAAATTTTAATAACTTTCTTAAACTATCCTGGATTTCTACCAAACTTGGACAGAGGCTTGTTTATGATCATAAGATAGTATCCAGAAGGAAATTTTGTAAAAAAAAAATTCCAGTTTTTCCGTATTTTACTTATAAATGGACTTAGTTTTTCTGCCAGGAAACATTACATTCACTCTGTGGTTAAAGTTTTTAAAATTTTAATAACTTTCTTAAAATATCCTGGATTTGTACCAAACTTGGACAGAAGCTTGTTTATGATCATAAGATAGTATCCAGAAGTAAATTTTGTAAAATAAAAATTCCAGTTTTTCTGTATATTACTTATAAATGGACTTAGTTTTTCTGCCAGGAAACATTACATTCATTCTGTGGTTAAAGTTTTCAAAATTTTAATAACTTTCTTAAACTATCCTGGATTTGTACCAAACTTGGACAGAAGCTTGTTTATGATCATAATATAGTATCCAGAAGTAAATTTAGTAAAAAAAAAAAAAATTTTCCCTATTTTACTTATAAATGGACTTAGTTTTTCTGCCAGGAAACATTACATTCACTCTGTGGTTAAAGTTTTTAAAATTTTAATAACTTTCTTAAACTATCCAGGAATTTTACTATTATGTGCATTCACCTATCACACTGAAAATATAGACAACATCAAAAGTAGGTGAGACACTGGGTTCCGCGGAACCCTTACGAATTTTTTTTTCACCCAAGTTATAAATTCTTATTTCTATTTCTAATTATGTGTACTCTCAAATCAGTAGAAATTCCTAGAAAATGCTGGTTCTTTTATTACCAGTTACTAAAACAAATGTACTGTCTCATTTAGTGTGGAAAATTGCCAATATACATTCATATGAAGATATATATTCTAAATTTAAGTAATTGTAAATTTTCATAAGTTTTGTCATACTACATTTAATCGTATTTTTTCAATTTCTTTTCACAGAAAGTATGAAAAATCCTGGAATTACTATTTCAATGGATGAAAATAAACTGACAACTTTATCCTTGGATATTAAATTCATCACGAATGGTAGTTTAACAGTATTATTGAGGACTGGTGACGGAAACTTGTTTCGAATTCATTACATTATAGGAGATACCTTGATACATCTTCAGAAGCGTGACCTTTACTATGGACTAGGGTCAAAGGCAAAAGGTCGATGGTTACATATCACAAGAATGGTAATGATAGACTTTCAGAAAGGATTATCATTACATATGTCAAAAAGTAAATTGAATAAATTTAAAAGAAATGCTAGAATTGCAGCACTTTGTTTAAGAGGCCATGGTCTTGTGGACAATGTAACATTGTCGTCAGCTGCTCATCTAGACCACTTTTTTGACGCTGCCAATTATTTAGTAAATCAACAAGATGATCAGGGAGGCTGGCCAATAATGGTACCTCGTAAGCTTGTTCCAAGTGTCCTTGAACTTGATGCAGGATGGTACTCAGCAATGGGTCAAGGACAGGCCATATCAACACTAGTTAGAGCATATATTGTTTCTAAAGACAAAAAATATTTAGATGCTGCTGAGCGAGCATTAGATTTATTTGAAATTAAAAGTGAAGATGGTGGTGTATTGACTAAATTTGCAGGTGTTTATGATTGGTATGAAGAATATCCAACAACACCATCTAGTTATGTATTAAATGGATTTATATATTCATTGTTAGGTCTGTATGACCTTAAAGAAGTGACTACAGGAAAAGGTGCTGATCATGCCAGAAGATTATACAATACAGGTATGAAGACATTAAAAACAATGTTATTAATGTTTGATAGTGGATCGGGAACATTCTATGACCTGAGACATTTGACGTTAAAGGTAGCGCCCAATCGAGCCAGATGGGATTATCATACAGTTCATATAAATCAACTTAACTTATTAAGTCTAATAGACCATGATCCTTTATTTCCTACCACTGCCAAGCGATGGACAGACTACATGAAAGGGAAAATGTCCCCACATAATTGATTAACATTCATCATCATAATTCAATGGTGTATTTGTTTTTTAAAGCTTATTTCAGCTTTGTTATATTAATGGGTTATTTTGTGTTACTGGTATATTATTATTGTTTTTGTTTTGGCTCGTTCCATATTTTGTTGAATTATTTTATGTATATGGTGCTGTAAGGCAAGTTTTTAAAATATTTATCATAATGGTTATTAAAATCATGACTATAGCGTCCATTATGGATTGCTTGAAGAATAAAAAGGGAATAAAAAAAATTTTCAAAGGGGAATTTTTAAACAGACTATACTTTTCACAGAATATTAACCATTTTTCCATGCTCTTGAAGAAAGATTTTTCCATCTGTATTTACAAAAAAAAATATTCTGTGACTTTGTTTTATTACAACCAAAGAGGTATTTATGTTACTCTTAGAATTGTGATTTTTTGTTGATGAATAATTTTGTAAATTCTGTATATACCATCCTCCCAAGTCAGGGTTTTGTATCCACGTTCATTCCAACAAACCCCTTTACATCACACATTCATATTTTGCGGGTCAAACATATCGCCACCTGGTGTGTGACCTAGAAAATTTGACCTACGATGCAAATGGATTCTCTTATGACCTTGGAAAGAACCAATGAAAATTGTTCACTTCGGACCCGTAAAATATGAATGTTTGATGTCAGGGGTTTGTAGGAAAGAACGAGAATACAAAAGCCTGACTTGGGAGGATGTTTATATATATGTACAGTAATTGTTACAATGTAAATATTGATGTAAATAATTTTATATCTATAGTGCCATAGAAATATAATAACTAACTTTAAGATAAATGATAATTTATGGTAAGGTCTGAAGTAGTAAGGAAAACCAAGTGATTTCAGTACAAGATTTTCTGAAAAAGGAAACTAGTAAATATAATTTCTGTGAAATAAATGAAATTGAAGGTTTACAAATTTCTGTAATTTCAAAATTGATTAAAGTATGTAAAGTTAAGATTTGTCAATTAGAATTTTAATTAATTCTTTACCAAATTAACAAGAAGTGAAAAAAATTGTTCTGTATCATACACCTCAGTCAACGTTATCCAATAATACTTTGATGGATTCTTGTTTATCTTACAGTTGGTATGATATTATTCTAACATTCCAGTACAATATATAGTTGAAGTGCTATTTATAATTTCGCAAGCCTTAATGTTGATCTCATTTGAAAACAAGCATTCATTTATGCACTTAATATGATAACAACAGTTACATAAGCTTTGTGTAACTTACAAATGTATGAACAGGTTATAATTAACACTGATTATTTCACTGTTAGTTAAGAAGATACATGTATCAATAAACAATTGCCGGTCTTTTTACATGATAACTAGTAATGAGTTAAGTACAAAGAAAAAATATTTTATTTTCATAATATATAAGAATCATCAAGAAAACTTTTGTAATTTTCTATTTTTAACTTGCAAATTTGATTTCATGTTTTTAGGAGTTACTTCCCCTGCTATCACAGCATTGAGAATTTTTTTAAACCACTTCCACCTCTTTAAGCTCACTCTTAGATAGTAGTTAACTAGTACAACATTCAAATATCAATAGTTTTACTGTAATTGTTATGGAGGTCAAGTCTACCTGAATAAAACATTCCCCATTACTCAGTAAAAAAAATTCAATTATCTAATTATACATATATATATAATGACAAAAATTCTGGAAACCAGATTCTTATTTTGACAAGTTTTTTATTTTCAAAGAGGCTTAGAATCAAAAGAGGAAAGTAACAATATTTATAATTGGGAGAAAAACAAGATTTTTAATGCATACGGTGCCGATAGTTATTCACAACAAGAAAAACATTATCGTAGACTGTACACAGTGAAATTGTGTTTTTTATTTACATGTATTGATACTGATTCTGTTTTGATTGTAAGGCCAAATGTATGGAAATATTGAATAATAACCAAAAATCTTGATGTCAGAATGACCAGAAGTCGTCAGCATGCATGTCTAAGGGGAATTCTTATGACTAAATAACAAGATACATTTGTACTCCTACAGTTTTATTCTGTTTGAAAAATACACTTGTATGTTATAAAAGTATCTGACATATATTATATCAATACCTTCAGATACACGTAGATATTTTTCAGTTTTGTACATATGTAAATAAAGAATGGCTTTAACAGTATTGTAATTATATTCCATATACATGTTGATTTTATTTGAAACGCAATCATTCCATGGTGCTCTATTTTGCTGACAACTGTACGTTTTTATTACGCAGACATTATTTTCGAAAATCACAGCTTCCAGTTTTGTTATGCTTGTTGTTTTTGGTTTTTCACAGGATGCCATAAGTTCTTCATTTAGCACAACTAAAAATAAGCAGATCCAATTTAAGGGGGTACCCAACACTTTGACTAAAATAGATTTTGCTCGTTTAATTTTCATAAAATTTCGATGAAATATTTACTTTGACCTGTTGACAAAAATATAATAATTTCAAGAAATTTGAACCACACAATTTACCGGAATAATTTCATTAGATATATAGCAGTTTGAAAAACACTAATTTTGATCATTGAGAAGCTTGATTTCTCTTTACTAATAATATGTGATTAAAACATTCAGCTGATTTTGAAAGAGTTAACTCTGTTGTGTACCCCCTTAAGTATACTATAAAAATTGCATAAAAATCGTCGATCAGTCGTTCATTGTGTTCAATTAATATCATCCTTAAAAAATCTTAAACATTTCCATAAGAACATTCAAATTCATCTGAAAATTTGATGTTGTAAATACTTCATAATCAAGCTGTGATTTTTATTGTCGATGGTTGTGACTGTTCAAGCCAAACTTATGTATATACACGTATGTAAATATTATACATTATATAAAGCACAACAGTGCTCAAGGCATATCATTTGTCAGTCATAGCACAGATACAATGTATGTATACTTGATCAGAGTGATATAAAATAATCATATTTTAATATTATTTCATTTTAACACATATATTGTATGTGTGGAACATATAGCAACAGTGTTCAAATTCAATCTTGTTTTTAAGAATTTTACCTTCTCAACAAGTACCCACTTGCAATTTTGACATAATTTTTTTAGAATTTTTTAAGAAAGTTTTATCGGTTTTGGGAAATGCCTGAAAATTTCAGAGGTACATATATGTTAGGTTTTTTAATCAAACTTTTGATGTAATGATATGTAAGATAAAAACGAAAATTTATAAAACTGTACATTTTTGTTCAATTTTCAAATTGAAATGTTGAAAAATTGAAAACATTTAGCTAGAATTTGAGTTTCTGAATCCAAAAAAAAAAAAACAAAATAAGAGTTCAATAGTATAAGTTTAACAACAAATCATTATAGTAAAAAATTTTGGTACTTTTTCGTACATTTGTACATATAAAAAATTCTTAATGTGATTAAAAAGATGTAAAACAAAATTTATTGTATTATGTGTAAATTATCAATGGTTCATATGTTAATAGAATTTTTGCATAAATTTTAAATTATTCTGTTGCCAAGCAGAAACCATCTCTTTATGTTCTGTCATCTTATTAAGCATATCAATTTCTAATAAAATATTAAGCATATGAAAATACATTTAACTAGTATATTATTTTAAACAAAATGCATTTTAGTAATATTCATGTTTTACCAGCTACACAAATAAAAATGATTTTAATACAGTTTTTTACCTGAATATGTTTAACGAGATAATTTTTTAATATCATTACACTGTGTGTATACTGTTTTAAGCATTTTGTTATAATGGCTGTCAAATAAAATAAGCTTTGTTTCCAAAACATTACTTTTCTCAGTAGAATCAAATCCGAAACACACCAGTGACATACAAGGTTTTTTATTCACAGAGTCTACTGTGATGTTATGCTATACCAGTCATCACTATAAGAAAACCGCAACATATTTTGACAGTAAATTGTGTGGAGTAGTAAAATTGTTTGTCAGGATGAAATCAAATATCCAAAAGTTCTCATTTTGTCTAAATTTTTTCAATAACTTGCTGCCAATAATTAATTGAATTCATGGTATTTTTTAAATAAAAGTTAAAATACATATGTATATAGTTATACCATTTACATTGTGAGAATTATTTACTTAAGAAGTACTGTATTATTTGTGCATTCAGCTGATACTTAGGATCATAAGGGATTGACCACATGATACAATGTGAGGACAGAAAATTTGGTAATGTCAGTATATATTTGTTCAAATCACAGTCAAAAAATTTTTTTTTCTGTGCAATTATTGTCATAGTAAATTTTTTTAGACATTGTCATAGAAAACGTGTAATTTTGACAGTTTTTTGGTGCTTCTCTGCATTTTTCTAGTACTTTATTCTGACATTAGATTTATATAAATTTATCTTTGAATTACCGCATTGTGTGAATTGAAAATTCAAATTTCTACAGTCCACTTATAAATGTGAACGAATTTTTACTTTTTTTTACTTGATTCTTTTCAAAAAAGGGAAAATCATGATTTTAAATACCTTAGCTGGCTAACTTCCAGAAAATTGAATTTCACTGAAATATGTACATATAATGTGTTGTTAGTCATTTTTCATTAAGTATAGGGGTAAATTTTAGATAATCATTCTAAACAAAACATACTCATTTGTGCATATGTGTTTGTGTATTTGTATGGTTTATGAAAAAAGACTGATTTAAAATATAAAATTCCCAAAATCTGAAGTTTTATCTGCACTATGATCATGAATGATATTTACTTCATGTTCATAATATATGATAAACTTTTCACAACATACTTAGTTTTTTGTTCATTTCATACTATATAATACATTGCCGGGATTGGAAACTAATTGCTGATGTTTTATTGGTCTGTGTGTGAACGTATAATTTCAGTATTAACAACTGGCCCTATTTTTTTCCAAAATTACCATAGCATTTTTTACATTTCATAGTTAGGTGAGAATATCTCCACTACAGAAACCAGTTCAGATTTTGGGGAAAACTTCGAAATTTTGTTTTCCTACCCCAATGTTTTATAGCAAGTTGGCAAACATATTTTATTCTTGCCTTCACTAATTTTGAGAAGATCTTCCAATACAGGATATTTATTATTTAAATCAGTCTTTTATAGTGATAAAAATGGCAGAATATGAATGGTAAAACATTTTATGCAGAGATTGTATTTTTTCATATTGTTATATATGTGATCTCCGGAAATTATTTTCTGGGCTAAAATATAAAAAATTAAAATTACATTACGAAAAAACTAATAAAATGCTGAAATTATTTTTATCCTTCATTTTTTACCTGCGTTGCCAACAGCGAAAGCAGGTCTAGTAACCTCTTGAATCCATCCGTACGTCCAAAAGACCCTGGGTAGGAAACTTTCGTCAAGGTTTTCTTGGCTTCTACAGAAGGGAATGATTTTATATTTTTTCTGCAGCTTCATAATGTTGAGTTGTAGCGTGTAAGCAATTTTTGGTTCTGTTGTGCAGCCACTTCCTGTTTGCCGATAGTAAACAATTCAAGAATACTCAAAACACTATAAATTTTCTGTGAAAGTTTTCATGTCTTCTACAGAAGAGGATGATTTTATATTCTGTCTGCAGCCACTTCCTGTTTGACGATAGTAAAAAATTCAAGAATACTCAAAACACTAGAAAAATTTTCGTGAAAATTTTCTTGGCTTCTACAGGAGAAAATTTTATATTTTGTCTGCAGCTTCATAATTTTGAGTTGTAGCATGTAAGCAATTTCTGGATCTATCGTGCAGCCGCTTCCTGTTTGTCGATATTTAAAAATTCAACAGTACTCAAAAGACTAGAAAAGTTTTCATGAAATTTTCTACAATAGGGAATGATTTTCTATATTGTCTGCAGCTTGATAATGTTGAGTTGTAGCGTGTAAGCAATTTTTGGATCTCTTGTGCAGCCACATCCTGTTTGCCGATCAATGAGTTGCATGCCATGACCTGGTTTTGGTCTTATTTATATGGCCATTGAAAGAATATATTAATCAACAGATATGAAAATGAAAGGATATGGACTATAGGTCAGTGAGACAATATCCTAGTACATTGGAACGTCATGTAATTCAAACACCACGGGTACATTTTACGTACATACCCTAGAAAATATTTTTATCTATTAGATAATTATCCTATCCCTACAAATTAGGGGTGTATATAGAATCACCTTGTCCATCTGTGCCTGAATATTGTAAGCACAAATCCTAAACTGCACACAAAGATAGTACACCTTATGTATATGTGCAAGCAGCAAAGATTTAATTCATGTGTATCTTGAAGTATCTGGAAGAGGAGATCATATTTTGGATTGAGGGAATAATTTGTTCACAGTACCTCTAGTTAGAATTGTTGTTCACATGATGAAAGTTTCTCTGTATATTGAAAATGGATATTGGTTGTTAATAACCTCCCAAGGTCATTGTTTGACCTTGGTTGTTCATAACCTCCCGGGTTCATTGATTGACCTTCAGTGATGATCATGTATGTATAATACTTCCAATGCAAGCTCCAAGATATTGAATTGTAGGGGATAATATTTGTATGTTAGGAATGCCAAAATCACTCATTCTTTAGTTTATAAATTACTCGGGGGGAGGGTGGGGGGGGGGGGGGGGGGTCACTTCCAATATATGATGAGGTAGGGATGAGCCGCTGGAATAGGTACCTTTTTCACTCTTCGTAATATATGATAAGGGTGTGCAATTGAGATGAAGATATGCGATAAGGATAGGAATTACTGATGGGGTTATGTGATAAGGTCAATATGTTGCATCTAAATAAAATATCATTCAGTCTGACAGTTTATGTGTATAATCAATCATTGCAGTATAAATCAAACATTGTTTTTCTTGAAAATAAAGAATTTCTGTTCTTTATAATCGTTTTGATCCAAATATATGGAAAGGTATACTTTTCGGCATAAATATATGATTAGGTATACTTTTCTGCTAAAAATATGGGATAAGGTATACATTTTTGAGATTTTCAATATATGATAAGGGTGGGGGGCCTGGTGTGCCAGCTGCTCACCCCTACCAAAAAACATATTGAGTGACCCCCCCCCCCCCCCGAGATAAATTAAATAAATGTTGCACCCCTTTTCAGATGTTACAGATTACAAAAAAGTTAGACGTTCATAATTTAATGAAGAAAAAAATTAAATTTTTGACATGAAATGAAAATCACACATGAGAACATTTCCCTACACTTAAATATTTATAAAATTAATATTCAGATGTTTCCTTCCATTATATATAAATCATTTCCTCGTATTGAAGGATTAATTTCATTCATGGAGTGATTTAAACCCATATACTTTAACCAAAATTATATTGGTCTAGCCTGATCTCAGTATAGGTACCCTATTATGGTGACTAATAGTTTTCAGTATATCTTCATTACACATACACGATTCTCCAATAAAGTTTAACATTCAATTAATCAATTAGATTAAAAAATATATCTTCATATCCCTTAAAACAAGATTCTATTGGTCCAGCCTGATCTCAGATACTAGTAATCTTCTTACACATGCGATTCTGTTATAACTTTAAACATTTAAGTACCATTCCAACTAAGAAACATGCAATGGTGCTATAGTGATAATTCAGGAACTGGTTTCCTTTTAGTTGAAATATTTCATTTTGATACAAAAATCATATAAATAACAATTAAATACGAATTCTACACATTTTTGCCATGTAAACCATGTCAACATTACAACAGTTTAATTTACCCTAAAAAATAGTGTAAAGTGACAATATTGAGACAAAGATTATCAATAAATCAATATGAGATATCAGAATTATTTTTGTTTAAACATAATATTAAATGTTGGGTCTACACAAGAAACTTAAAATCTGAAATTAACTCATCTGGAAAAGACTGTTACCATGGCAACCAATTTTTTAATTTTGCATTTTCTAAAAATGTGAAAAATTTAGACACTTTCCATCCTAGTATCTGCCAGGGTCGTGGTGGTAACAGAATTTGGTTAACTTCCTGTTGTTATTTCACCCTTTATCTAAAAGATATAAAAAAAAAAAAAAAAAACGTTTGTAGCCTCCTCTAGATTTTTCAAAAAATACCATTGTTTTTGTCGTATTTTCACTAATTTGGAAAAAATTCATGTCATTGACAATTCACTTTTACCGAATACATGCAGAAAGTATATTACACTTTAAGCCAAAATCAACGAACAATCCACAGGGGCTTGTCTCAGAAAAAAATCTTTTCTCTTGGCATATATAGTAAATTTTTTTCTGAAACAAGCGCCTGTGGAATGACCCTACTATTCAGCTCATACTACACACAGGGGTCCGACTTCTGTATATTTGTTTATTTATTTTTTTTTTTTTTGTGTGTTATTTCATGAGTACTTTTAATAAATATTTACTATAACAACCAATATTCTGCGTTTTTTTATCCAATGTGCTATAGACTATCCACGTCCTTATACTAAAAAATCACTATCCACGTCCTTGTACTAAAAAATCCTTATTTTTAGTATAAGGACGTGGATAGTCTTTAGCACATTGATAATAAACGCAGAATATTCGTTGTTAAAATAAAAAAAATATAAAAAAAATATATATAAATATCCCCTGTGATACTACATTGTTAAATGACTGATTGCCCACCCACATTTTATTCCACCGTCCGCTGAACAAGGAAACTTTCGTCAATATCAGTGACAACTGATAAAAAATACTTTTTTTAATAATTAAATATTGATATATGTTTTATGTTACCTTAGTACGTTCATTACTTGTTACGTTACCTCAAAATGGTCTGCTTAATTTTCAAGATCTAAAAGTCATTGGTTCAAACTTCCTAAAGAACTTAACGCGCCTTTTGTATCAATATTTGAACTATTGCAGCCATACAGAAAGTGTAAATTGAAAAAAAAATGAACAGAAAGCCAAGATATACAAATCTTTGAAATCGTCCGTTATTGTATATGTTTTATTGTAGGAGATATTGCCATTCAATGCAGAGTTTTTACAACTTTTGCAGTTTTTTTACTCATAATTTAATAATAATGATTAATCGTAAAAAAAACTGTAAACTACAGAAATTGTATCCAAATTACAGATTACAAGTCATTACGATGGTCTAAACAATCACTCAGATGACTGCGTGTAGTAGTCTGCCCAATAATGTGTTTTTTGGTTTGTAACTGGAAAGCAATTCATCCCGTGGACGCGCTGGGATACAACTCTGGATTTTATATGCTTCTCCTTTAGAAATGTGTCCGAGGGTCCATAAATTCACCAATATGGCTGCCAATACTAAACACATGCACACAGAAAGATCTCTGGAAGTTCTGGGTCAATTGAAATCAAATATAGAAGAATGTATCTCATGTATCTCAGATGGTTTTCTATAAAAGACCCTTAAATGACGAATTAACTTCCGGTGGGCGATACACAATCCATGAGGCATACTGAAGACATCATTTTGATATACACATGTGCATCGAAAATAACACATAAGGCTTAGGAAATTTAAAAATGAAGCCACTGACTTATATATGCATGAATTAATATGTTTTATTTGTATGTATGTCTTTGTCTTTGATTTCTGAATAAAAAAAAACAAGTTTTCTCCCAAAAAAAATCATCAAATCAACAGACTTTTGATTCTCATAACATACCAAATTTGGCAAAAATCGATTACAGCAAATCATGTTTAGATACCACCACTGTTTAGTGTCTGTAACAGACTATCCCGACTCTGTTATGTTTATGTACTGTGTTTTGTGCTATTTTATGTCATTTTTTGTCCGAGGTTCTGTCTGTTAGGTAGTGTTGACTGATTGGCATGTCGTTGTTGACCTTTTTTGTTATCCATTGTTTATAAAGATATCATCTGGAAACCAAAATGTAAATCACAGACAGACGGACCGACAAGAGAACGTGGCAGGTGGAACGAAAAACACACATTGTCAAAAAGATTACCACACTTCGGTACAGGGTATAATGAAATGTCAAGTGGACGATGATTATATTTCTCAGATGGTACCGTCAAGTGAGGAGTTTCATAAATTTAAGTAAAAAGACAGTAACAATGTCAATAAAATATTACTTGTCTCAATAGATTTGCTTATTTAGTAGACTTTAAAATTGGTTTGATTGATAGTCCATCTGTAGGGTTAAAAATATGCCTTACTGGGAGTGGTGCACTGGGAGGTCTGAATTTGATATAGATTCATTGACTAATTATATGTTATACAAACAATTCTAATATGACGTGTCGCTTTCGCTATAGAAACACAACCGTGTTCTATATAGAACAATTATTATTGACACATGCGTGCAATGCGTTGTTGACGTGAAGCGTGAAGCACACATGAAATCACTAAACTGTTCAAGTGTATTTTGTTGATAAAATGAAGTTTGGAAAGTCATATTCTTCAACCTCACTTAATCTATCTTACATATTTCGCTTTGCAAACATTTAGAAAAGCTCGAACACAGAAATACAACAACGATAACTGTCACGCGAAATGGTATGACAGTCAAAAGTGCGACGTCATAATCCAAAGTATACGTTGTACAGGATCTGTGCCAGAGCATTGGTATTTGCTTAAAAATCTCACAAAAATGTAAGTCTGATTTTATTTTGTTTGTTTAAAGACATGGCTGCCCGAATATGACGCCTTGTATGGTTCGCTTCAATGTCCTATTAGAATCGAAATAATTCATTGGTGCCATGCTCTATGGTTATTTTAACATGGTTAGGCCTTATATTTGTTAATATTTTACACCTCACTAACGCTCGGTGTAAAATATAAACAAATATAAGGCCTAACAATGTTAAAATAACCATAGAGCAGGGCATCAATGAATTATTTCTTAATTTTATCATTCAAAGTTTAAAAAAGCCCTAATAGTTAAAGGAAGGGGAACAACTCTAATTTTTAACACTCCCCAGACTAATCTGATGAAATCAAATTAAATACATTAACATGGTTAATGAAAAAAAAAATAAGGCAGTCATTGTATTTAATTTCCACCCCGTTAGGGTCCATGATTGGTCAAACAAAGATTTATATTTCTATTTCTATCTCTGTAAGTTATACGGAATCCCAAAGTGTTGGTCCGGTTTTGAAATGAATATTTCTACTGGACCTATATTTCCGGTCATACAAAAAGCGTTATTTTTAAAAGTGTTAGGTCTATTTTAGTCTGTAAAGTACCCATTCCCTAATATATTTCCTCTTAAAATTCCCCCATTGTGATATCGCTAATTTACAGCTATGAGTCAATATCTTGATTTAGTGCAAGCAATCTAGTTTAATCGGGTTTTATCCGAACTAAAACTGTTGTGCAATACTGTACTCGCATAATTTTTGTCTTCTCATTTTGTCAGTATAACATTTTTCTAAAGTTTGACAAAAAGTGTTAAACAGGAAGACAGAGTTCTGAAATTTATATAAAGGTATGCCTTTGCTTGTTACTTGTTATAACTCTGTTTTTGTAAATTTATATATTATCTGTTGGACCTTCATTTACTTTAGGGATCTCACTCCATTTTAGTTTTACTACACGATCACTAACCCTACCCAAACCCTTGCCTGAAGGACTGTGACCCTGAAAGTAAATAAATGGTTCTACAACCATACAGTCCACAGATGTATTTTTAAACAGACAGCTATGTAGGATACTTTTTAGTCCCATAACACCAATGCAGAAGGGAATTGTAAGTTTCAGTCTTCCAGCTAGCTCAAAATAGAAGGGTGCAGAACCCTGCCTGTTTCCCCAAGGGGGGGGGGGACACTTACTATATATGAGGTGCTAGGTATGTTCTGACAAAAGGGGCCGTTTTTTTCTGCAAACAGACTGTAAAGGGGTATACTTTTGAACAATAGATAAAATAACAGTTTACTTGTATAAAGTGAATTTGTATCCTTGTACATTTAATTGAGTGTGAAATAATAATAAAACAATCAGCTATGTGTTTTGCTTTAATGCTCTGTGCTGTGAGTCGGAACAATTAAATGTTCTTAAAATTTTTGCAAAAAACAGAAATAAGTATGCAGCAAATTATAATCAATGGATATATTTTTATGAAGTATGTAGGTACATATATAATCAATTTTATATCATTGAACCCATAAATGTTATAATTTATCACACTTTCTGAGAAACAAGGAAAAAAAAATTAGGAATCGAGTCATAAAATTTGGGTTAAACACATGGTATATTACTTGTATTAAGTGGATTTTGAAAAAAAATATTTATTGTGAAAAAAATTGATTCTAATTTCCTATTATGCATATATAATAAAAATTTCAGATGCCTGAACAAGAATTATATGGTGGTGCTTTCTCTGTCTTTCTCCCTGAAGGTGCTAAAGATGTCAGGTAACTATATTGTAATAATATCTATATAATGATTAACATATAATTGAAATGAAACAAGCATTTTTAGAGTATTGCTGAGCAATACAATGCCCCCTACCAGCTAGAGCTGTGAGAAAATGCTTGATAGTGTGTGCATCGGACGCAGATGTATGGAAAGGGTGATTCCACAAAAACAAGATCAGTTGCTAAAACGTTTTTTCAAAAAAATTTGGAACAGTAATAATTTGGCAAGGGCAATAATTTGCACATACCAAAAATAAGATCAGTTGGTAAAAGGGTTTGCAAGAAAGTCCTGAAAACTAATATTTTGACAATAAGTCCTATTTCCAAGGGCAATAACATACCTGTTAACCCTCCTGCATCTTACAGGAGACTCCCACAAACTCAACCTTTCTCCATCAAAACAAAAGTCCTGCAAATTTATTTTTTTCACTGTTGCCATTATATTTGTGGTCATATTATGGTATGAGCCTGTTTTCATCGTCTGCATCTGCAGCTGTTGGCAGTTAGGTTTCCACTCACTTCGTTTCGTTCTATTGAACGTATCTTTATGATATTTTACTACAATGGTCCCCCATCAGAAATACAGGTTGGGATTGATTTTGGGAATTTGGGTGTACCCTGTTTTTTTCTGGGGGTCATTAAGGGTTTTTATATTTGTTTGATTTTTGGTTTATAATATTTCTTGATAAAAATGAGAAAACTTGTATAAGATCCGTTTTAGAGATATAAGGGTAAAAAAGGGACATATTTTTATTTTCAAAACATTCTTATTTGTTATCCAATTTTGATGATTTTTTTAAATGTTTCTTCATAAGAAAAACAATAAAAGTAACTCGACATTTTTGTGTTACTTTTTAGCTCATCTGACCCAATGAGCTATTCTCATCACTTGGGGTCCGTCGTCACCTGTCGTCCTTTAACTTTTACAAAAATATTCTTCTCTGAAACTACTGGGCCAAATGGAACCAAACTTGGCCACCAGCATCATTCGGGTATCTAGTTTAAAAAATATGTTCGATTACCCCGCCTGCCAACCAACATGGCCAACATGGCTAAAAATAGAACATAGGGGTAAATTGCCGTTTTTTTTTCTTATATCTCAAAAACTAAAGCATTTAGAGCAAAACTGACAGAGAAAAAATGTTCATCAGGTCAAGATCTACCTGCCATGAAAATTTCAGAAGAATCGGTCAACCATTTGTTGGGTTATTGCCCCTGAATTGTTAATGTTAAGGAAATTTTGCAGTTTTAGGTTATTATCTTGAATATTATTAGAGATAAAGACAAAATGTTAACAGCAGAAATGTTCAACAAAGTAAGATCTACAAATAAGTCAGCATGACCAAAATCATTGATTGACCCATTAAAGGAGTTTTTGCCCTTTAAACACAGCGTCTGGCGTAAAATTTCCTTTAAAGATCTTCTCCTCTGAAACCACTGGGCCAATTGTGACCAAACCTTGGTGGAATGGTCCTTGGGTGGCCCCCTTCCCAAATTATATCCGGCATTCCCAACTTCCAACCAACGTGGATGCTGTTAATAAAAATAGAAAAAAGGGAGAGATGAATTTTAAAAATCCATGAAACTACAAGGCCAATTGTAACAAAACTTGGCAGTATTGGTCCTTAGAAGGTTCTCTTTTAGAAATGTGTGCATTGACCTGGACTGTCAACCAAGATGGCTGCCACAGCCGAACTTAATTCAACATAGGACCCTATGGGAAATTCACTCAAAAATCTTTTCGTCTGAAACTACTGAGCCAAGACTTAAATTTTTAGTCCTGCTCAAGGTGAAAGTTAAATCCAGGTGAGCGATACAGGCTCTCAAGAGCCTCTAGTATCATTTCAGTGATAAACAGGATTAAAGAGGCCAAAATTAGCCATTTTGCAGGACACCTAACAAAAAAATTATTGTTCATCCAATTTGAATGGGGATTTTTTCTTTAAATTCATCTTGATAAATGTTTCCAGGAGAATGTCCACATATTTCTTCTGTGTAAAGATTGAGATATAAAGGGTTAAAAGGGCCAAAAAAGCAATGTGCCTTGATAAAAAAATTTTTTTCATCCAATTTTAATGGGGATTTTTTCTTCAACTTGGTGACTGCTTTCATCAGTATATTAATACTTTTTTTCTGTCTTCTATTGATTCTAAGATACAAGGGGTCAAAGTTTTATTTCGATGAAAAGGACGTGAATATTAGCTACAATTCTGAATGCTTAGATAAGTTTATTTCAAATGACCAAATATGCATCAAACAAACAAACCACACAAACAATGGAATTATAAACTGTCACTTCCTGAAATACTCCAGAGACAAGGAAACACTCTACCAAATTTCAACAAGAGTGGTTAAAATCGTACAAAAAATCATGGTGAAACTCAAACCTGATTATAAGCTCACATACCAAAATAAGATCAGTTGGTAAATGGTTTTGTGAAAAAAGTCTGACAACTAATATTTTGACAATATTTCCATGGGCAATAACTCTCAAAATAATTATCTGATTAGCATGAAACTCAAACTTGATCTGTAGGTTACAAGTATAAGCTCACATACCAAAAAATTAAGATCAGTTGGTTAAAGAGTTTCTGAAAAAGTCTGGAAAACTTTAGTATGACTGACAGACAGAGTGCAAACCTATAGTTTTGTTTGGCATTGCCGTTAGGGGACTAATAAGGCCTTTTGAACCTTTTAAAGTAACTGTACCATACTGTGAAAATAGGTAGCTAAGTTTCTGTATTTTTATGCCCTGCCACGAATGTGGCTGGGGCATATAGATTTAGCCTTGTCTGTCAGTCTGTACGTACGTCCCGATTCGGTGAAGTTTTGCGTTTAGCTCCATTTCTCAGAAAACTTTAGTAAAATATCAATGATATTTCACCACTTCAGTCCTCTGGTATAGTACAACACAGTTCAGCAACATATATTGTTTTTAGTGTGGCGCATCCGTGTCTTATAGACACAATTTCTAGTTTATCAAAATTTTTCCAAATATTTTGGATGTCTATGGGTAAAGAGTAGGAGGTGGAAATATCTTCCTCCATGGCATACTTTTGAAAGTTATCTAATTACAGTTTTAAAAAGACTGACTCATTTCTATTTACCTTTGGCTATCACATCTGATAAACACATTTCAATAATGAGTACACTGTAAATCCAAATAATGTTGTTTATTCCTGCAATAAAAAACTTTACCTGTTCACCTGCATGGTGTTAATTGCTTAGTACACATGTACTGCTATCATGTCACAATTAGACACTGAGGTAGAATTCTGCATATACATGTATATATGTATTTATCTTGCAATTCAGGTCTAATAACGGGTAGAATAAAGTTTAGTTGTATTAGGTCAGTTGTTCGAAAATATAAGATTTATTGGGCTTGCTGCAAAACATGGGAAAAAGGCTTGCTAAAGCTCGCCAAATAAATTTTATATTTTCGAACAATGACTTTGTATTGTATATATATATATTTCTCTAATAATGATGCGTTGTTATCTATTTCTAGCGCGATGAATTATTTGTCATAACTAATTCCCCATCATATGATATGAACAAGTGTTACGAGAAATTCTTTTATTTGATTGGCCTTGATCCAAATGTCGCTGTTTTCTGATTGGTTGAAATCTGCATTGAAAGCCACCATTGCATAGCAACATTTGACACCACAGAAAAATGAACGTTAAGATTTCCCAAGGGTTGGACTCCGAATCACAAACAAACAAATATTCCTTAAGAATCATAAGAGAAATATTTTTAACAACTCGTAAAAATTAGATATTGCTTGATATCAATTCTCGTTATTTAATTTGGATTTAATAATAAACTCGCCAAAGGCTTGTTTATTATTATATCCAAATTAAACAACTCAATTTGATATCAAGCCATATCCAATTCTAACTCATTGTGAAACCTATACATATTACATGATGGCCATTATACATTAACAGAGACATAGCCATAGTTAGATTAATCAGACATTCTTTGATCAGTTTTGTTTTTTCCTATATAAGAAATTATTTGATTTGTAGCTAGGTTGACATTTTCAAATCTCTAGTGTTTGTAACCGTGAAAGTAAATATGTCGTATATTGCAAGTATTTAATGTGTGAGTACAATTTTGTAAAAGATAAAAATGCTAATAATTTGTTCATAATGTAAATTAAATTTATATTATTTTCAGTGAATTCCGACAGATTCCAGATAATCAGGAGGTATTTACACATGCTGACACAGACCAGAGTATAATTATAGAAATCATGGAATACGTTCAAGACACAGATGAAGTAGCTATAAAGTATGTGTATTAATTTATCACAATGCTTATAGTGTTTTTTTGGGTGGGTTTAAAATTTCAAGAATTCTCATTTGATTAAGAAACTGTGCCACATAATTTTGGGTTTTTGACAGATTAAATTGTTACATATATGCAGTGTTTTTTTTATTCTTAATAAAATTTGTTTGTTACATTTTGATGATTTGTTTATCCTTTGATAAAATAAGATTAAATTAATATAAAAATAATTCACTAAAGCCCTTTTCAGAAACTGATTTCCGGTATCACGATTCTGATTCTAAAATTATAATTTAAGGCAAGTTATTTCCCTTGTTGGGACATAGTACTGATTCGCTGCAGTGCAGAGCAGCCAGTAGGAAGTAAAAAGAAATTATTTTTTACTTTGATATACAAATATTTCCAGCTTTATAATCAAGTTTGATTACAAGTATGTTGGTATCAAAAAGATCGTAATTAGTTCCCAAATTTATATAAACCAAACATTATGTGCAAATTAACAATTTTAAAAACAGTTAATCCTTTACTCTTCATTGCAGCGAATCAGTAGTACGTCCCAGCAAGGGAATAACTTGCTTCAAATTGTAATTTTAGAGTCACTGGAAATGAGTTTCTGAAAAGGGCTATAAGGTATTAAATGGCATTGAAGGACACACCTGCACGGTTTTCTCATTCATGGGTACCCCCATTCTTTTTTTTTCGTTTGAATGAAAGTGCATTCTAGAAGAACTAATCTGTAGTTTTAAGGCATCCTTGTTCTTTGGACCAATGAAGAATACCAAGTATTGCAGTCAATGTACTTTAAGGATTTTATCGCCTCAAAAATGTTAAAATGGTACAGGAATAGGAAATCAAACTGTTTGCAATATTTAATTACAGAACCCATTTTGATGACTTGGCTCAAGGAAACGATGTGTCACCACAGGACAGCCAAATCTTACATTGTGAACAGATCTCATCGGATAAATTAACAAGTGAACAGTGAGTATATACCTGGGATCCGGAAATTTCATCAGTCTCTGTCGGAAATTTTTTTGATAGACATGAATTGTCAGTTTACACTCTTTTTAGCAATCTCAACACACGACCTTATTTCATACAAAGGTTGTTATGCACGATTTATAAATTTTTTGGGTAAGACCTGAAATAAATGTCGTGTGTATCAACTCTTTAACATTCTGTGCGGTGTTGTTTGTGTATTGATAATTTTGATGTTATAGGTGTCTTCTTCGAGGTCTGCGTTTGGTACGTATAACAAGATCGATATGGAAATGGACTACACCACGGAGTAGAAATTCTAATAAAATAAATTCAAGTTAAAAAAATTTAAATCAGTATATGAAAGTCTTCCCGAAAGATGAATTTTCAATTACTTTTTCACATGATACAATTCCAGTACACCTTGACTGATTTTTTTCAAACTTTTGCACATTCTTACAAATGGTGGTCTGGGGGTCTGTATACTTTTTGATGATTTTCACTTTTCACTTAGATTGTCCAAATATAAGCAATTTTTTATAAGTATAAAATTTCCTGCTTACACAAAGATGATATTTAGTTTGTTGTTACAGTGTTATAATTTAGATATGTTAAGCCGTTGAAAAAGTAACATGACACTTAAATTGCTAAAAAAATCCATATTTTCCTACGGGCGTATTGTGCGCATAAGGCACAGCAGTTTATTTGAATCTTGAGGTGATTACCTCTTTAGAGGAGTGTGTATATCAGCCTCTAAATAGCAGGATTAAAGGGGTAAAATAAATAAATAGTAAAATTCATCTTCATCAACATCAATGATTTCACTAGAACAATAGCATTTTATTGGGTAACTTTGTACAATAGCCTGATACAACTCTGTCTTACACATTACATGTACATTTTCTTTCTCATATGGCAAACATGGCAAATGAAGAAAGATTTAAGAACAAAAACCTCTGTACATGTATTTAATATTATTTTACAGTAATTATAAATTAATAAAAGTCTTATCTTTAGTAGGAATCAATATAATACTATTAATTACTCTCCATCAAGTTGTGAAATGAGGATCCTGCCCTAACACATATGGTGTCCAGACAAAACTGACGCCTTTGATCTAGGTCCGAATAGAACAATGAGTGGGTCAGATCAAGGGACCTCTTTCCACAAAATTCAGCCTATGAAGTTCGATTAATTGTTTTATGATATCAATGAAATAGAGAAATTTATTATTTAGAAATTGAATAATTACCAGGTTAATAAAACACACTTTTGGTCATTAATAATCACATGTTAAAAATTTGAAGTCATGTGTCAAGTTTAATGTTTAGTTATCAGCCAATCAAATTCATCATAGAGGTAGAATAATGTGCATTGTTTTTCACTATAGTTTTGATAGTGCCTGGTACATCCTTGGATCGCAAAATGTGGCAAAGTTTAACGAAGATTGCAAGAATACAATAAATATACACATGGGCCTTATACGATTGTCAGAGTTCGCTTCGGATATTCTTATAACATTTAATGATCCTGTCAACATACAGTAAGTGTTTATCAATTTTGTTGCACTGTTATATACTCTATAAATATTGGATGTAAAAAGAATTGAGTATATATTTATAATAAGCATCAAAAGAAATATATGAATTCAGAAGACATATAAGTTAAAATTATGTGGCTTTTCCCTGAGTCAAGATTAGGTGTTTTTTACCTGTGTCGCCATCGGCGAAAACATGTCTAGTAACTGCTTGACTGCGTCCATAGGGTAGGAAACTTTCGTCAAAGTTTTTTGGGGTTCTACAGAAGGGGAGGATTTTATATTTTGTCTGCAGCTTCATAAAATTGAGATGTAGCATGTACTGGTACGCAATTTTTAGATCTGTTGTTCAACCACATCCTGTATGCCGATCAATAAATTGCATGCTGCAATACAGGTCCAGACCCGGTTTTGGTCTTGTTTTTAATAGAAATTGCTGTTAAATTAATTTTAGGGTATTGGATGTGATTTGTTATTAAATGGAATTGTGAGATGGATTAGTAAATAAATCTTGTATATCATAAACATTATCCTATTTATTTTTTAGTCCGTCCAGCAGCAGTCACCATGCAGTACCAACACATTGTGTCAGATGGACTGTTGATGATTTCAAACAACTACTGATGTCAATCAAACTCCACGACACAGCAATATTTGGTGTATAAAGACAGAAAATACCAGTATCTAACCCAATTGATACTACTTATGTTAATATTGACACTGTGAAAACATACTTTCATGGGATGTTCCATGAACACAGTAGGGGATAAAAAAATGGGATTAAAATGTGTAAAAAAAGAGGAAAAGTTCTGAGGGTTCATTTATATATTGGGTATCAGTTTTTGTCATTCAGTGAAAATTATTTGTTTCAAAATGATCATGTGGAAATATCTATGTTTGAGTACTGAAGTTCATGGTTTCACTGTAACTGTAAAAGTTAATATGCAATGAAATATACGGAATCCAAAGCAAGAATTAATTGGTTATTTTTTTAAATTATTAGAACAAAATGTAGGACATACAAAATGTAAAGCTCCCATGAAATACTATGAATACATTTGTGAATACCACATCTAATGGCTTCTGAGAGATGAGAACAGTGAAATTGTAAATTTAATTTATACAGTTTTTAGAAATAAAAAAAAAACTGATGTTGAGTCTCAAATTACATAGATTCCATAGAAGTTGATGGTATTCAAAATCAAAATAAAATGTGTGGTTAAAGCTTGTTAATGGTTGTAAAACCTTGTGTTAAACATGTTAATGATTTAAGCGTCTTAAATCGTTGAAGCTGTCTTCTTTTCAAGAGAGGTATAAGTACACGAGTTTAGCTTTGTGTGTAATAGATTTTTATATGGAAAAAATGTGTACCCTTTTTAAACATTGATGAGATAGTGTTGCCAACATATACATGTAATTGATTCTAAATCACAAATTGACAAACTGTAAAAAATACTTTCTGATAAATAGATTGTTGAAATATCAATTAACTGTTGGTATCTCAAAGTGCTGGAACTGTCAAAAATAGGTTGAGATAAAAGAAATTTTGTGATGTTTAATTCACTAAATATTGTGCAAAGTATCAACATTTAACAAATAAATTAATATTGAGATATCAAGATTTCAAGGTAACAGTGATTGAGATGATTGGAGTCAGCTAAAGTAAAGTATTATTTTGACAACATGAAATAACATTTAAAAGGAAATTTTTTACGAATACTTGTAAAAATATTGTTGACTGTTATATGCAAGGTTTTGCTATTAGTACTGTTGTTCATTTTTATGATCCATTAATATTGTTAATTAATCTGTATTCTTATGTACATTTAAACCTGCTATAAATGGCACCTCTGTAAAGCAAATACAATGCAAAAATGTATCTGTTGTCTACAAAAAGCTTACAAAATTAATCTCCATAAGGTAATGACTAAAAGACGTTTGGATTGTAAGGCCTTGACCATGTATAAAGGGCACCTGGTCAAAAACTTAATGTTTATCATCCCTTGTGTGACCATTTTATGCAGGTTTAATGATATCTGAATGAGGAACCAGAGTGAGTTATCTTTTCCTAACCAATATAGGTAAGGGAGATAATTAAATTCTCTCCCTTTTGTCCTGAGGATAAAAGGGAGACAAATTTATTATCTCCCTTACCTACATTTGTTAGGAAAATATAACTCACTCTGGTTTCTCATTGAGCAATCATAAAAATATATGATTTCCTTTTGTTTTAACAATCTTTCATGATCATATATATTTATACAGACACTGTAAAAGCAATAGACATGCATTTAATAAATTTTTTATCAAATTTTTTAGCAAAGAAATTTGACTGACTAGATGAAGCTTAGCCATCTTGTTTTTAGCAGAAGATTGTTTTTTTAATATTTGTGGAATTATTATTTTGATGAATTTGTATGACAATTAAAACCAAATAACAGTAGTCATATGGCTAATTGATGTTGTTATTGGCCCTTAAAAGAGTTAAATTTGAGAAAATATTACTTGTTAATGTCTTTGTTAATTTGTTTATTTATTTATTTATTTTTTTTTTTTTTTGGGGGGGGGGGGTTCATGAAAAACATTTTATTACACATTATTTAGTGTTATCAATTTCCATGTATATCTAGTGTTTCTACAGATGTTTACACTAATACTGAAGTTTTATGAAAATCATGAAAATGTTAAGATATATTGTATATTGTAACTGCAGCTATAGAAAAGATTCAGTTAAAAAAATTAAGCTACTATAATTGATATTCACATATACACATAAAAGTCTGGTACTTAGTTTGCCAATGTATGCCAGGCAGACAGAAAAGGGAGGGGGGGGGGGGGGGGCACAGCACAGACATTCTGTGTTTTATGTTATTTATTTGTTAATTCTTTTAACATAAGTTAAATATTTAAGTTTCTGAATGGAGAAATTCCATAACTCACTCGTACCTGAAGGAAAATCTATATATTTATTTTATATTTGAAAAAATACAAACAAAAATGTTTTGGTTTGTTTGTTTTCAACAATGGAATAATTGATTAAATTGGATTTCCCAATAAAGAATAAATCTGGGTAATAGTATAAAGGCAATGTACACCAGGCAGATGGAAAGGCAAGTAGTCAGTTCCTAACAGTGATAAAAGAAAATCCAGTTTCATGACTAACACAACTCCATTTTGCTGTTTTCAGCTGTGTCCGAGTATAATCAATAAGTGACTATGAAGGTACTTTTAATGCAGTAATATTCAAACTTTGATGTGATTTTTATACGACCGCAAAATTTTTGCGGTCGTATATTGGTATGACGTTGGCGTCGTCGTCGTCGTCGTCGTCGTCGTCCGTCGTCGTCTGTAGACATTTGGTTTTCGCACTATAACTTTAGTATAAGTTAATAGAAATCTATGAAATTTAAACACAAGGTTTATGACCACAAAAGGAAGGTTGGGATTGATTTTGGGAGTTTTGGTCCCAACAGTTTAAGAATTAGGGGCCAAAAAAGGGCCCAATAAGCATTTTTCTTGGTTTTCGCACAATAACTCTAGTATAAGTAAATAGAAATCTATGAAATTTTAACACAAGGTTTATGACCATTTTTTGGAGTTTTGATCCCAACAGTTTAGGAATTAGGGGCTAAAAAAGGGCCCAAATAAGCATTTTTCTTGGTTTTTGCACAATAACTTTAGTATAAGTAAATAGAAATGTATGATATTATCTTGGTGGGCTAAGGGAGGTAATCCAAACACATTTAATTTTTTTCTCATTTCATATTTCATAAATTAAAAAGGAAATTTCAAATTTCTTTTAGCAAAAAAAGGGGGGTTACAATAAATTTTATTGTTTTTTGGTTTTTTTTCGGGGGGGGGGGGGGGGGGGGGGGGGGGGGGGGGGGCGTCAATGTGCAACTTCATAGTGTATTGCACAAAAGCTAAAAAAGGGGTAAATTATTTATTTTTTTGGGGGGGGGGGGAATTTTCAATTGCACAGTATTGCACAATAGCAAGAAATCTTCAATTGCACAGTATTGCGCAATAGCAAGAAATTGATATGTGTGCCCAATTTTAAATTTTAAATTGGTTATTTCTGATTTATATATAAAAACAAATAATACTGATATTGTTTGAATAGGTAAATTAAAAAATTTTAAGTTCTTAGACCACATTAATTCTGTGTCAGAAACCTATGCTGTGTCAAATATTTATTCACAATCCAAATTCAGTCTCGTTGGGGGGGTTGTCAGGTCATAATACGGAAAGCCTGACCGCGGACCATAGTGGGTAACGTGTTTGGAGAATGCCACACTCCCTGCACGCTAAAGACCCCTTCTGTAGTTTTCGAAAAAGAGTAGGCTGATGGCCGCTACAGGAGGCTAAATTATCCGACCCTACCCAACCATCCTCCTTTTACAGTGGCAGTCAAAATTGGTTCCCCTTTGTGTCCCATCCCACCCCTAATTGAATTGTTTGATAAATTGAACTGGTTCTCGTCATGAAGATGCATGAAATATTTGCCACTGGACGTTAAGCAACAATCAATCAATCAACCAAATTCAGTGCTGTATCAAGCTTGAATGTTGTGTCCATACTTGCCCCAACTGTTCAGGGTTCGACCTCTGCGGTCGTATCAAGCTGCGCCCAGCGGAGCATTTTATTAAAGTTAAAATGAGAATTTTAAAAATGTACCAGTGGATAACTTGTTTAATTATTAGTTTGAGAAAAGATTCATCAAATTAGATGCAATGCAAGTTCATATCAGATCATAAAGCGTGGTTTTAATTTGATTTGTAAATCTGACTTGTTATTTTTGTGTTATTTATACACTAAATAAAGTTTTATTATTATCATACAAAATGAGGATTTTATTTCGATAAAGGCCATAAAATATGTTGTGTTGCCAAAATATACATTTAGCAGAGTTAAAAATTGCAGTGCAATTTTCGTAAACAGTTTCACGCTTGGAAATTTTCTAAGATTTTGACAGTTACCTACCTTGGCAAGTTTCCCAGGGGAGTTAATCAAATATCCCCCCCCAGTCCCCTTGGCTCCAAGGACCAAAGGGAGACACTTTCGATTGTCTTAAAACCTTTTATTTGATATAAGGAACACAATCTCAACTGGTACTGATTATCTTATGCACAGCATGGCAGATGTCCCCCCTCATCCTCAAATTGCTACTGTAACCCAAAATATAAATTTGTACTCAAGTAGGAATTTTTTATGATTTTTTCAACTTAGACCATCTTTGATTTTTCAAAATGGTCGTCTATACCTTTTTCGGTAGTGCCAAACATTTCTACGCTAAAATTAAAGCTGTCCAGAATTTTTAGCTCACCTGCCCTAAAAGGACGTGAGATTTTGCCATCACTTGGCCTCTTTCTTCCATCGTAAACTTCTTCAATAATCTTCTCCTCTGAAACCACTGAACCAATTACAGCCATACTTAGTCTGAATGATCCTTAGGATATCTAGAATAAAACCTATGTTTTATTTTCTTGTTCGTCGAGAAACATAGCTGCCATGGCTAAAAATAGAACATAAGGGGTAAACTACAGTTTTTGGCTTATATCTCAACAAGAGTGGACACACTAATTGTTTGGCCTGAGCATGCACAGAACACAGAATATTAGTTATACAGTCAGTTACGAGGAGGATACGGGAATAGATGGAGTGCGTGAAAAAAATTCGTATCGGGCGAGGCGTCAGACAGGTGAGTGATTCGGGCTCTTAGGAGCCTCTTGTTATCTTTTTTTGTATAATGGAGGCCGTTTGAAATTTTTAAAATCAGCCTGCAAATCTACTAATGGTGCCCTATTTTTGTGCCAAGTTTCGTTTTGATAGGCCCAGCCATCTCTAAGAACACTCGCGAAAAAGAAGTGACTGGAGAAGAAAGAAAAATAATAAACAGAGTAAAAACAATCCCCCGACACTTCCGGGGGGGGACATGATAATACAAACATCCACACAACAATCACTTGTAAAACGCCCTTAAAAGGACAGAAAACAATGAAACATACGTAATTCTTTTAACACGTATCTGAAATAATCTGTACCATTAATTGTGGGAGGATTATTTGTGGAACCGGTTCAAAGTTACATATAATACGCTGATGGACAGTCACAACCAAAATGCTGGAGTCAATAAAATTTTGAACTAATGTGAAATTATCGATTAGTATGCATGAGAGAGAACAATACGGTGTCTCTTCCCCGAATTGTATCAAGGATGCTAAAGGCGACCACAGCAGCTAGATTTGACTAGAAAAATATTCTTGTATTATTCTCGTCTCATCTAAAACTTAGTAATGGATCTATGTCAAGAAAGAAGGTCTGCAACGTATTTGATTGTAGTTATATCCGTCCCTAACGGGTGTTTTTTTTTTATGCCCAACCCCCCTCCCCCCGCGACGAGGAGACGCGGACATATTAATTTACCCCTGTCCGTACGTTCGTACGTCCGGATCTAGATACATGGTTTGTCCGGCTATCCCCTCCTACAGTTTATGAGCTACAGCTTTAATATTTTGTAGGATGTGTATACACATAATGAAGGAGTGCATGTCCACAGGATTTTGATTGTTTTTCAAATATTCTCAAAATGACAGGTAGTTTGACTTAGTTATTGTTTTCTTGCTTGCTGCATAAATTGAACATGTTCATGCGAGGGCATCATTTGTGTCTTACAGACACTTCATTTTTAAATTTTTTTCTATAACAAAACAACTTTTTCCATAATTATCAAGTGCGGGCGGAGGCATACTTCTTCTCTAGTTTATTAAATATTTAATATATACAATGTTTTAAAAATGATTTGAGCGAATGTTAAGTTGTGCTTGAATTAGAAGATGTATTAATTTCTATGCGCTATAAGTTATTTTAGATTCAATTTTACATGATGATCTTTAAAGTTGCCCATAGGAGCGGATATTATCGTCTTTATTTTTGTCATATAATTACCACTACATTTCACTTACAATGTGAATTTTTACAAAACAATTCAATGGTTACCTAGGTGACGCAAATGCACAAAAAATATTTAATTTTAACATTATGCACACTATTGATCTTAATTTCGAACCAATACTTGTTACAAAGGTTAGTTAAGTACAAACGTATAAAGTGCTCCGAGTAAACTTGGTCGAAATTCTATTTTATGTAAGTATAACTATAAATAAGATATTGTTACGGAAAGTTTTTAGAAAATTAAAATAAATTTTCACATTAAATGAAATTTCATCAGCGATTCTTGTGGTGACCGTTGATTATGGTAACTGACTATGCATTACCGTGATGTTCACAGATAATGTATTTTTTTGGCTATCAAAAGTAATTAGTGTCCATATATTTTAAAGCTCATACGATAATCAAGGGCCTATGACCATTATAGATATTTTCTGGACATGAGTTAACAGTAGGATTAACAAAAAGCTATTCAAACCCCCGATGTCACACCCAGATAACCATCGTTTGCAAAATTCCACTCGCATCACCAAAAACAGGTATTTGGTTCTGGAATATTTCCTTTGTGACTATAAATCTTTCGGGACTCGTAGTTTTGTTCTGTCGTATAATCATCTGACTTACGATTAACTGCTAAACCTTGTGCTCAAGCCTGATTTCTGTTATAGTGCATTTTTAGGGCAAACAACTCATCTAGCCTGAGCAATTCTAGTGCCTGTTATTTCGAATTAAAACATTATCCCTAAAACTGATGGACAATATGGACTCAACCTTGATATGAAGCAATTGTTGTAGGGTCTGTGTATCGTTTTCAAAAAATTGTAATGATTAGATTAGAATATTTATATTCTAAGAAAACGTATTTAGTTCATGCATTTAACTCATTTTTTTCTTGTCCTGTTGCCTGTTAATTATGTAGGCTTCTATACATTTACAAGAAACACGTGTTCACAACAAAAATACTGTTTAGTCATTAGTTATTTTACTGTACTAACCTCAGGACATTTTTACTACATACATATCATATATACATCAATGGTTATTCACCGGAAAATAAACCTTACCTGAGCAGACATTTTTTCACCTGCATCATTTTTACCGAGGTAATTTCATATATCATATGATATTTGCAACATTGACGTTTATGTTAAAGTATCGGTTTGTCATCAGTCACTATAGCCAGGTTATATAAAATCTACTTGTAACGAGACAAACTGGAACAGGTGATAATCTTTATTGATGTAAGTTCTTTGTTTTTCGATATTATTTATACAAACGTTAACCATTTTACACAAGAGAAGCAAATATTCTAAAGTTCATAATATATATTTTTTTTAAATGTTGCAAACAGCTTGTATGATACATGAAAAAAAGACAAAGGGTAATTAAGTCACTGATGAGATTTTGAATTGTTGACATCTCCTTTTGTACTGGTTATAAAGGCCGGTTAGCCGAATGTTGAGCAGTTATCTTTTATCTTTTTAGCTCACCTGCCATCACTTGGCGTCCGTCGCCCGTCGCCCGTCGTCGTAAATATGCCTTTAAAGATCTTCTTAACTGGGCCAATTGGAACAAATCTTGGCAGCAATGGTCCTCTTTCAGACTCGTATCCGATGATCCGGCCCATCATCCAAGATGACTGCCAGAGCCGAACATAGGTTAACATCGGACCATATGGGAAATATGCTTAAAAATCTTCTCGTCTGAAACCACTTGGCCAATTGGAACAAAATTAAGCAGCAATGGTCCTCTTTCAGGCTTGTATCCGATGACCCGGCCCGTCATCCAAGAGCTGAACATAGTTTAACATAGAACCCTATGGGGAACTTCTTGTCTGAAACCACTGGGCCAATTGAAACAAAACTTAGGAGCAATGGTCCTTAGGTGGTCCTATTTCAGATTTACATCCGATGACCGCGCCTGTCATCCAAGATGGCCGCCAGAGCCGAACATATTTTAACATAGTACCCTATGGGAAATTTACTTAAAGATCTTCTTGTCTAAAACCACTGGGCCATTTAGAAAAAAACCTGGGCAGCAATGGTCCTTATTTGGTCCTCTTTTAGAATTATATCCGATAACCCGTCATACAAGGTGAAACGCCAGTGCCGATAATAGTTTAACATAGGACCTAATTGGAAAAATCACTGAAAGATCTTGTGAGCCAGTTGGAATTTGACATCAATGTTCCAGGCTGCCAGTCAAGATGGACATAGTCCATATGAGCAATATATACTCCTGGGAGCCTCTAGTTTAATAATTCCAGCGTTGTTGCAGTTTTGTGAAGCGATTTTTCAATTACTCCAGCATTTTTGTAGTTTTGATAACCGATTTTTAAATTACCCCAACATTTTCTGCAGTTTTGATAACCGAAGCTTATCAAACTATAGTAGAGCTATCTCGTCCGACTGTCATGATAAATTTAACCATTGTCAGAAGGGCTACTAAGATTGTCTTATTTCAGCATTTGAATCTGATCTACATGTTCGAGTCATACAGACGAGAAAATGGACCAATTTTTTGAAATTTTTATACATCCATCATGTACAGATTGTATACAGGTGCTATACCAGACTTCTTCATATTGAATTCAACATCTGACTTCTGAAGAAAGATGAATTATAAAAAATAATCACAAAGACGGGCGATAAAAAAAGATTTAAAAGGCAATAATTAACGATGGTTACTAGCTATAACCTAAGCTGCAAGCTCTCGTATTATATAACTCAATGCTATTTATCAGTTTTCCAATCGAGAATTTTGCATAATTGTTGTTCATGTTCATAAAAAATTATTGAAAATTATTATAAGTACTTGATTTACGACTTGATGAACTTATTTCTAATCATATTAAAACAATTCATAAGTAAGGAACCAGATACTGATGATAGAACACGTGGAAACAGATTTTGAGCCTTTTGTGGTAACATCAAAAGGCAGCAAAGTAATTTTAGCTACGTCACTCAGGTGATGTTTTGCAGGAATTACTTTCAGACTCATATAAATAAAATACTTACTTTCAACCATATTTTGACCTATTTTTGTATAAACTAGAGGCTCCCAGGAGACTAATTGCCAAACAACGACCAATAGAACTAAATGAAAGGCTACTTGGTTGGCGATTGGGATCAATGGACCAATTTTTCATATTGGACCATCTATAAATGTATATGTAAATACCATTGCTGAAATAAATTGATTTAGAATTTATGAAGTGAGTTGTCTCTCCGGTCTTATGTAAAGTATTGGTGGACATCTTAGTTGACAGTCTTGGTCAAAACTTTTTAAATACAGGACCCATGTAAGAGTTCCATATGGCACCCAAGCTGTTTATATCTTAAACGGAATAAGCGTATAGATGTATTTATGGGGGGTGACAAATTGAACTCTTACATGGGTCGTATGTTTAAAAAGTTTTTGGTGTGTGAAAGATGGCTTTAAAATGAATTTTCTCATATGGTCCTTTTTTAAATACAATCTGCAGCAGTGGTTATTTTGGGTTGACATTTCGTATTATCTGACGCAACTCCGAAAGAGGAACGTCTTTCGCTCCAACCGGGCTCAGTGGTTTCAGACAACATTTTTAGCTAACCTTCTCATCACATGGAGTCCGTCGTCCGTCGTCGTCCGTTAAGTTTTACAAAAATCTTCTCCTGTGAAAATAATGGACCAAATGGAACCAAACTTGGGCGCAAGAATCATTAGGGTATCTAGTTTAAAAAATATTTCCGATGACCCCGCCTGCCAATCAACATGGTTGACATGGTTAAAAATAGAACATAGGGTTAAACTACAGTTTGTGTCTTATTTCTCAAAAATTAAAGCATTTTAAGCAAAACTGACGGGGTAAAAATGTTCATCAGATCAAGATCTACCTGCCATTAAATTTTCAGAAGAATCGGTCAACCCTTTGTTGGGTTATTGCCCATGAATTGTTTATGTTAACGAAATTTTGCAGTTTTAGGTTATTTTCTTGAATATTATCATAAATAAAGACAAATTGTAACCAATTGGAAACAGACTTGGCAGCAATGGTCCTTAGATGGTCATCTTTCAGAGGTGTGTCCGATGACCTGGAATGTCAACCAAGATGGCCGCCACAACCGAACTTAGTTTAACATAGGGGCCCTATGGGAAAATCATTGAAAAATCTTCTTGTCTGAAACAACTTGACCAATTGGAACCAGACTAGGCAGCAATGGTCCTTAGGAGGCCCTCTTTCAGAAATATGTCCGATTTCGTGGACTGTGAACCAAGATGGCAGCCACAACCGAACTTAGTTTAACATAGGACTCTATGGGAAATTCACTAAAAAATGTGCTTGTCTGAAACCACTAAGCCACTTAGAACTAGACTTGGTAGCAATGGTCCTTAGATGGTCCTATTTCAGAAGTTTGTCCGATGACCCGGACTGTCAACCAAGATGGTCTCCACAGCCAAACTTAGTTTAACATAGGACCCTATGGAAAAATTCATTGAAAAATCTTCTTGTCTGAAACCACTTGACATATTGGAGCCAGACTTTTCAGCATGGTGCTTAGGAGGTCCTTTTTCAGAAGTATGTCCGATTTCGTGGACTGTGAACAAAGATGGCCACCACAGCCGAACTTAGTTTAACATAGGACCCTATGGGAAATTCACTCAAAAATCCTCTCGTCTGAAACTACTGAGCCAATTGGAACTAAACTTGGCAGCATTGGTCCTTAAATGGTCCTCTTTCAGAAATGTGTCCGGTCACCCGGATTGTCAACCAAGATGGCCGCCACGGCCGAACCTAGTTAAATATAGGGCCCTAAAGGAAAATTCATTTAAAAATCTTCTCGGCTGAAACCACTAAGCCAGTTGGAACAAGACTTAGCAGAAATGGTCCTTAGATGGTCCTCTTTTAGAAATGTGTCCATTGACCTGGACTGTCAACCAAGATGACTGTTACAGCTGAACTTAGTTTAACATAGAACCCTATAGAAAAAACAGCCAAATTGACTGCAACACATAAATATTTAGTCCTGCTCAAGGTACAAAGTTAAATCCAGGTGAGCGATACAGGCTCTTGAGAGCCTCTAGTTAGGATATTCTGATCATAAATCAATCAGCACGTGATTCTTCTCCAGATCTTCGGAAAAGGTATTAACCTAACACTGCATGTATAAATAACAAAGTCTTTTTCGACTAGAGAAAGACATATTTTAATACCATTGCTGTCAAAAAATATTATAAATTTATTTACTTTTAATCAGGTTGCCATCGGAATTTATCAACCCGACAAAATGGTAATATTCACTGAGCCGTCGGCGAGGTGAATATTCGTTTTGATGGTTGATAAATCAACAGCAACCTAGTTCAAAGTCAATAAGTGTTTTATTACATGATTATGGCATAGAAAAAAATAATCAACAGTGTAATTTAATTCAGCAGTATACAAAAAATGTAAATTTTAGTAAAGCTCCCATTCTATATTTAGATCATATTAGGTTGCTATCAAATTCCGCGTAACGTACCACTTTTCGTAAAGTCCCCATTGTATTTTAAGATCGTGGGTACTCACAGCCTCTTTTGCTATTTTCAGCCAATCGGAATGAAGATTAAATACCATCATGTAATAAATCTATTTTACTGTCATGATCTATTCAGGTACGAATACCTTAAATGAATTTGCCATAGAGTCTTATCTTAAACTTTTGTCATAGAGTTTTATCTTAAACTAAGTTCGGTTAGGGGCGGCCGTCTTTGTTGAAAGTCAGTCTTATCGGAAAAAACTGACCAACTAATGACCATTGCTGGCAAATCTGGTTCCAGTTGGCCATGTGGTTTCAAACAAGAAGATTTTTAAATGTATTTTATATGAATTTTCTTTTCCCATGGATTCCTATTTAAAACTAAGTTTGGGAGTGGTGGCCATCTTAGTTGACAGTCAAGATCATATCCTAAATTTAGTGACATCAAAACAACTGACTTCATACAAGATTTGAGCACTACTGAAATAGTTCAAAATCGTGAAGGGTCGGTTGAAAATATAGCAAACTTATATAACTCTGATCTTAGTTCAATCATCGATAAGCATGCACCATTAAAATCGAAGAACATCATATTGCGTTCGAACACTGAGTGGTATACAGACAGACTCCGCGTAGCTAAAAGAGACCGTCGGAAAGCATAACGACGTATACGGAAATCGAATTTGACATTTCATCGTCAAATATTTCGGGATACTTGTTTGAAAGCAATCAAGCTTCTCCTTAAATGCAAGAAGGACTACTTTTCAACTAAAATATCAGAAAAAGAACATGATCAAAAGCACTTGCATCACCTGACAAACGACTTTATGGGCAATAGGCGAGAACTCATACTTCCTTTACACCATGATGAAAAAGTTCTGGCTGACAAGTTTTGTGAATTTTTTGTTGTAAAAATAAGTGCCATCCGTGACAATCTAACAGCTAAGAATAATTCATCCAGTTACAACCGTTATACAATGAGAGCTGATATAAAATTCGAAGGTGGACCTCTAAGATTGTTATCACCAGTTTCAATTGACGAACTTCGTAAAATTATCTTGGCTGCTCCTACAAAGTCTTGCGAACTTGATCCGTTACCAACAAAACTTCTTAAGCCTTGTTTAGATCATTTGTTGCCATCAATCACAGATATAGTCAAAACATCGCTATCGGACCAATGTGTACCAATGTCGTTCAAACAAGCTGTTGTAAGACCAATACTTAAGAAACCAAGTCTAGATAAAGAGGTGCTCAAAAACTACCGACCAGTCTCCAACTTACCTTTCATTTCAAAGACACTGGAAAAGGTTGTCGACAGTCGACTGGAATATCACAACAATTCACATTCTCTCCATGATAGTGTTCAGTCAGCCTACCGCGCATGTCATTCCACGGAAACCGCTCTCTTACGTGTTCATCACAATATCGCCTATGCACTAGATAATAACTGTTGTGCCGTTTTGCTCATGCTCGATTTATCGGCAGCTTTTGATACCATTGACCATCAGATTCTTTTTAATCGTCTGGAATATTCTTTCGGGGTTTCCGGAGATGCTCTGCTATGGTTACAATCGTATCTCAGGACAGGACTCAATGTGTTGTTATAGGATCAGTATAATCTGACGATATCAAACTCGGTTTTGATGTACCGCAGGGCTCGGTTTTAGGGCCGAAACTGTATTGTTTTTTCGCAAAACCAGTAGGTGAAATTTGCAGGCGCCATGGAATGTCATACCATTCGTACACAGATGATACTCAGGTCTATCAAACCATAAGACCGCAAGGAGACTGGTCCGATCTGTCCAAACGTCTAGAAAGATGTTTATCTGATATTAGTGATTGGTGATTGGATGAGTGCCAATATGCTTAAACTTAATGAAGACAAAACAGAACTAATTATCTTTGCACCTAAACATCAAGTGAAGCATCTATCCGATTTCCGTCTGACATTTGATGGAACTGTGTTAAGCGACGTTTCTTGTGTGAAAAATCTGGGAATGTACGTCGATAAATACAGTATGGAACTTCAAGTCAGTGCGATCACTAAGGCTTGTTTTTACCAGATTCGGAGTATTGGTCGAATTCGATCTCTAATTTCGGTTGAGGCCTGCAGAACACTAGTGTGCTCCATAGTTACATCAAGGCTAGACTATGGTAGCGCATTGTTGTACGGTACTAACAGCAACATTATTAGTAAGCTACAGCGTGTCCAAAACACAGCAGTCCGTTTGATTATCCGAAAAAGGAAATTTGACACAATCACGCCAGTTCTTATCTCGTTACACTGGCTACCCATTCATTACCGTTGCCAATATAAACTTCCTGTATATGTGTACAAAGCACAGCATGACAAGGCTGCTAGTTACCTTCAAGAACTAATTAAGCCATACAAACCCAACAGATCCCTCAGGTCGGAAAACAGTATGCTTTTACATCCTCCAAATGACGTCCGAACGAAAAGCTACGGCGAGAGACGTTTTGACAAGGCCGCGCCTACACTCTGGACACAACTCTAGAACAGGGCCATTCTAAGGACCATTGCTGCTAAGTCTGGTCTAATTCGCTCGTAGTGTCAGAGAAGATTGTTAAACGAATTTTCCCATAGATTCCTATGTTGAACTAACTTTGGCTGTGATGTGCATCTTGGTCTTCGTACACATATCTTAAAGAGAACAATCAGACAAGAAGAATTTTAAATGCATTTTCCCATAGGGTCCTATGTTAATCTGGCTGACATCTTGGTTGACAGTCTGGGATATCAGACATAATTCTGAAAGAGGACCATCTAAGAAACATTTCTGTCAAGTCTTGTTCCAATTGGTAAAGATTTTAAATGAATTTTCTCTTATCGTCCCATGTTAAAGTAAGTTCGGCTGTGGAGGTCATCTTGATTGACAGTGCAGGTCATGGGACGCAACTCTAAAGGCGGACCATCTAAGGATCATTGCCTTAGTGTTATTTGACTAGGAGAAGTTTCCATGAATCTTCCCATAGTGTCCTATTTTAAACCAAGTTCGGTTATGGTGGCCATCTTTATAGACAGTCCGGGTCATCGAACACAATTCTGAAAGAGGACCATTGCTGCTAATTCTGGTTCCAATTCGGTCAGTGGTTTCAGACAAGTAGATTTTTAAAATAGGGTCCTATTTTAAATTAAGTTTGTCTTTGGTGGCCATTTTGGTTGACATTCTTGGTCAAATCTAGTCTTAACTGTCCCAACGGTTTTAGACATGAAGATTTGTAAATATATTTCCCCCCTATTGTCTTATGTTAAACAAAGTTCGGCTTTGGTGGACATTTTAGTTGACACTCTGGATTATCAGACACAATTCTGAAAGAAGGCTGTGTAAGGACCATTGCTGCCAGGTTTGGTACCAATTGTCCATTTGGTTTCAGACAAAAAGATTTTTAAATGAATTTTTCATATAGGTTAGATTTTCCTCCTAGATTTCACCCCACAGAGATCAAACAATTATTTACGTAGTAACAACTGGTTTTGGGGGTGGTAGTCTGGAACACAGGGGCCCGACTTCTGGATATTTATTTCTTTTTTATTTTATTTTTTTTGTTGTCTTATTTCATAAGTACTTTTAATAAATATTTACTATAACAACGAATATTCTGCGTTTATTATCAATGTGCTATACACTATCCACGTTCTTATACTAAAAAATCCTAAAGGGATATAAGCCGCCATTTTGGATTTCCTACCCCTACCACGATTAAAATCAATTAAAAATACTTGAAATCCAACTGCCGTGAAAACGCGGAAATCGCCACGACGTCACCTGGTACATTCACTACACTCCTCGCGCTATTCATGTAAACAAGTACCAGTAGACTTTATTAGCTCATTGATCTAATACGACTTTAGTTTATTCTACCCCTGTTATTAGACCGGACATGGCTTGATTGCGGGATAAAATATGTTCTATTTATATGATATTTGTTAAAACATAAATATTCAAATAACATTGATTCTGGAGGAATTTAATACTGTTGGGTGAAACAAATATACGTTGACAGAACAATTAAGGATCTCCTCCTCGATCTTACGGACTGAAAAAAGGGTTGGCATTTTTTACAAAAACAAGGTCACTAAAGACAGGTGCTCTTTATATACAGGTTAATTTTACAAAAGCCCTACAAAGACAGGTTATTGCTTAATACAACTGGTTGCTACAGCAGGTTTGACTGTACTGTTAGCAGGAAGAGTAGTATATTAATCAAACAATCTTTAATATCAATGACGTACCGAAAAATTGTTGTTGCGGATGAATATATATATATATATATATATATAGATTTTTGAACTAAAACTGTATGCTATGAACTACTGTTTGGATATATATATGTAGACAAGATTGTCAATGCATGAATAATGCTGTTCTCATTCCCAATGCATCTATACTAGTCATTACAATGTTAATGCCCTTTTTGCTAAGCCGATGGGGGCAGTCAATGTTACCGTTGTCTGCCTGTATGTAAATCTCTGTTCATCATGAAAGTGATTTCCGTTTTATAATATTAATATGGCTCAACTGAATGTTATTAAATATATAAACAATGTTTATTATCACCCAAAAAAACCAGATAAATTTAAAATTTAGATTGTGTCCCACTTATCATTATAGTTATATTTCCATTTATATGTGGAAATATTTTTACTATCTTAATAATATTTCGAACTCTTATTTGCCGCAGACAAATGTTAAACAAAACACTATTTATTTTAAAGTGCTCATTCCCACAAAAAAAATAATAATCAAACGCAAAATTGAATGGTGATTCTTTCACTATTCTAGAGACGTGTCCCATAGTAACTAATATGCAAGCAAGTACCACTGATACATTCACAAATTATTTCCTGTTATATATAGTTTAGAGTTATGTACAACTACATGTATACATGTATATGCTATGCGATGTGATGAACTTTTTGAAGTTTGATAAATGATTAATTTTTATGAATAATGTATATATGTTAGTCCAATGTATATATTTATAGTTTTTTGCATTTTTTACTATTAATAATAGGTATAGATAGTCTATTGAACTGTATTAAATGGAAATAGCATGAATTCAATGGATAATACAATAATAAATCCAAATGTTTATATATACCAGTTATGACATTTTTTAAAGTTATCTAATGGTCAATCCAAAGTTTGATTGTAACACATGTGATCCTTTTAATCCATTTTAGAATATTAAGAGACTATACAAATGCTAGCTCAGCATACAGATAAATGATTTGAAAACATAACAGATATGCTAAATAAATAATAAAATTCTCAATTCTGTTCATATAATATAGTCCTACATTTGAAAGTCATTATAACTGTATGCATAGCATATATATAACTGGATTAAATCAAATATATGGGTTCATTTAAAATGTTTCTCGTTAAATGTAATATAAAAAAATGTATTTTGGTATATGTGAATATTTTAAGGAATATTAAATAGACATTTACTACATATTATAGGAAAAGAGAGGTTCACGAAGGGTTAGAATGGCCCTAAATTGGTCAAGCGATTACAAATTTCAAATAGAAATACTTGTGATAATTCTATTAAGACTAAAATATACTATTTTGGCACCTACTATTAAATATCTTGAAGCTATGACCCCATAATTATACATTATTTGTATTTTTGGTCAATTTTGTCTGAAATTTATATGTTTTGGCATAATTAACCATGGCTGCCATACAATTCCAAAAAGTTTTTATTTTGATGAATTCTTTATCAAATTTTGAGTCTTTTGGTTACAAAACATTTTGGATTGTAGATGGTGGCCAAATTTTCCTAAAGCTTTCATGTCTGAAAATTGCACCAAATCATTATATTTGGACAAAATGGGCCTAATTTGGAGAATGTAGTGTACTATTATGAAAGAAATGATTTATTGAGCGTTAATACATTTGAAATCGACCAATTAACGAACCAAATTGTGAACTATTTGGATTTAATTGTAAGATTTATATTTTAGACCGTTTTGGGCTATAAATGAACTGTGTCCTTTGAGTAAGTGATATCACAATAACCATAATACTAAGTACCTGTTAGAAAATAGCACTTTTACAGTACATTGTTAAAGATGAATACATTACAACAATGACCAATATTAATGATGTAATATGAGATTATATATATACTGTTTTATATTGTTACATATATAAATGAAAATTGAAACCAAACTGTTGTCATTATTAAAAAAAAAGAAACGAAAAGGAAAGTATGATTGGTAATCAGACACAGAAACAAAATGATGAAAAAGAAATAAAGCTAACCATACAACATCTTTACAATCAGAAAAAAACTATACTAAAATCAGTTAGAAATAGCCATGAAATGACAAATATTAAACAATATAAATCAGAAAACTAATGGCCACATCAATGTACAAACAGAAAATCAAAAGATATACACCAAAGAATTACAAGCCCTGTTTTACAGGCCTCTAAGGACCGACGCATTCATATTGTAGTTGTGATCTATATGTATGGTGCAAAATCATCTCATTGCTACTACCCATCCAGAGCACTTGAGATCACCCCAACTATTAGTGGGGTTAAGTTGCTCAGGCTTTAGTTTTCTATGTTGTTTCTAGTGTACTCTTATTTGTCTTTTTCAGTTTTAGACATAATATTATCGATATATGAGTTTACTGTTCATGTGGTATCTTTCACCCAAATATTACAATTTATCTGTTTTAATATGATTGTCTTGACCTCTTTCTCATAATTCAGTGACTAGTCAAAAAAATATTTGCTATGTTGATTCTCTGTCATAAGTAATAAGCTAAAGATTTTTGCAAGTGTGCAACTATACGGTCATCATGCCAATCTAGCAGTTCTCATTTGACCATGTCAACATTTCATGGATAATTCACAAAGATAAGTTTCTTACTATAAGACAGTATCTCAGATATGATAGCAAATTATATTATGTGTACTATATTGTAAGGTGAACATCTGTCTGGCAGGTACTATATAAACACCTGTCATTTATCAATAATCCAACATAACTTGAGGTCCTCTGATGTTCAGTACTTCAGTACTTTGATTAAAACTCTTTACTTATTAATGCGAAATCACATTTTATTTCCTATGTGTAGTAATTTCACATTTACTTAATTGAACAGGGGCTGTAATGGTGGTATGGGGTGATTGAGATCAGGAATCTTGGCTTTGGGGTGATTAGAAAAAGTCCAGGTTTAATGAATTAACCCCCGTCCACATCAAAAGAAAAACAAAAGAAAATAAAAGAAAATGTAAAGATCTTTTTTCCGGTAACGTAATAAAACAGTAAAAAATTTAGAAATCAAAAGGGCTTTGGCGATTAATGTTAGTTTGATATGTAAAGTGGGGCATGTCTGAGTCACTTAAAATGTGAATACTTTCATGAACAATTATTAGGTCTTTCCACTTTCCGTGGAAAGACCTATTGGTTTTCTTCTGATTATTATTTTTTTTCTTCCGCCAAATTTTGTTCCTTCGCTGTTTTTTTGTTTCGCAAGATGTCGCTTAGATATTTGGAATATGATATCGAACAGTTTATACGCTTTTGAAACTGACACCGCTTAACCGAATACTTTCCCATATAAGAGTTATCTCCCCTAACACTGTTTTTCTTGTTATTCCTAAGGCTTCGCAACCGAATAAGAAACCGGCAAATTTATTTTTCCAAATTGCTCATTATATCCTCAGGTTGTTCTGTTTTATTTTGACCGAAGCCGTATAGAGATTCCATATGAGAGTTATTTCCCCTTTTGTATTTGATATAAGTGAAATGTATTTTAACTGGAAAACCATAAGTGATAGAGGCCTAGTGTCTTTTGATTTGAGGTCCTTGGTCCATAAAAATGAAAATGAGGTCAAGGTCAAAGGTCAAGGTCACGTTCTAAATTTTGACTTTTGCTTGTGATCGCTTCTCCTCTGAAACGGTAAAAGATAGCTGATAAAATGTAATGGAGAAAATGTTGAGGACGTTCAGACCTAGCTTTGTTACATTTGCATAAAAGTTGTATGACGTCATTTTATAGGCGTAATTGCCCCTAGAACGTTTAAATTTTCGGTTTTTGGCTAATAACTTAATACCGGTACAAGATACAGGCATGGGGTCTTTTGTTTTGACACCAGGGACAAATGACCTTCAAAATGGTGTCAAGGTCAAAGGTCAAGGTCATGTTCTAGAAAATGATGTTTTTCTAATTTGAAGTGTAATACATGGAATGTTTTTCAAAAATGCATTATTTTTTAGCAGGAATCATTTAAAATATGTTATTTTCCATTTTCGTAAGAGAAAAAATGAGAAAAAATGAAAAAATTTTAAAGATTGAAAAATTTGAAAAAAAAAACATTTTTTCTTGGCGCAAAATTGTTTTGGCAGTATTTCATCTTTGTCTTTGATGTAGCATTTTGGTATTTTATAGTACTCCTAGAATTACCTCAACTTTTAGCTGTATCTCTTAAAATTATAGATCTCCAACATAGGTTGAGGTAAACTTTTTTTTCTAATAATTAGAAAAGCATTCCTCTTATTGATATAAAATGGGTACCGGAGGGTAGAATGGGTCTTTGCACATCTCAAAACTATGAAGAGTTTTAAATCTGATTTAATATAGTAAGAGTTCTGGCCTTTCAAAAATTGAAAATTTAAAAATATCAACCGGAAGTGAACTTTTTTTCATGATATCAACTTAAAAAGTGTGGCAAATTGATGACAGTGATGATTAGATTTCAAAAATATCTAAGAGTCACAAATGACCTTTTAATGTGTAAAATAACCCCCCCCCCCCATTTCGATTTGAGCGAATTTACATTGATTTTACTGAATTTACATGTAAATGCATTTAAAGTACATGTAGACAGTTAGGGGATATCAAGGGCTTTGTTAATGAGAAAAAATTATGACGCTAACTCCAACCAATTTCCTGAAAATAGCGTTCGCGCAGTGCAGTGCAGTAATAAAAAGCTATTTTCCGCCAGAAGACACAAGATTCGTCCAAACGTAACCAATTTATTGCATCCGAATGTAAAAATTTCGCGTCAAATTAACAATACTTTATTTACGGAGATGTCGTCTGCTGAACATGGCAGCAGAAATCGAAATAAATAAATCGTGAGATCAAATTTCTACATGAATCTTCATTCTGACATAAGTAGATGTGTACACGTACACTCAGTTTTCTATTAATGACTATTTCCACATCAAACAGCAAATTGCATTATCCTGTGCCATGTTCACCCGACGACGTCCTCTCTCGAAAAGAAAGAAATAACCTAAGTCCAGACATATATAAATGGACGTCACGTGACTTACACAACGTCATACAGCCTTCCTAAAATAGAAGTAAACATTATAGTAGAAATGTACTTTTACTGTCACTTGTGTATCTAGAGAAATAAAAATACAATGCCCCCCTACTTGTATTCAGCAATCCTTGGAAAACTTTCAATCGATAAATTAAAAAAAAAAGATTCATAAACAAACAAACAAACAAATAAACAAAAAAAAGCCTGTCCCGCTTTCCGAAAAAGAGATATTGCTACTTCATTATAATTTTTTTTCTTTCTTTTTTTAATTTTTTTTGTTTTTTGTTTTTTTGTTTTTCATCTTTTGGGAGAAATTGCGCCTAGAACGTTGAAACTTAAGGTTTTTCGTTTACAACTTGACGATGGTACATAATAATGGCATGGGATCTTCTGCAATGACCTCAGCGACCAATGACCTTGAAATAGGTCACAAGGTCAAAGGTCAAGGTCATGACCTAGATTACATATTCTGCAGTTTTTCACACTTTATAAGGTTTTTTTCTGATTTTTCAAGCAATTAAAGTTATTGAAAGCGTGAAATTCAGGCACTACTTTTGATGACGTCATTTCTGGCAACGTTATTATTTCTGTAGACGTTGAATATATTGGAATGTTAATTAACATGACAATGTTACAGCCCATGAAAACGTCTATAATTGTCAATTTATAAGGTCACATTAATGATGTTTTTGATGTTTATCATGTTTATAGTGGAAAACAGTATAATTCATCACAAACATTTATTTAACCAGAAATAAACATTTTTCTTAGTTATTCAAACTAGCAGTCCATATATTTTTTTAACAATTGTGAAATTACCTATCATATCAAACCAGAAGTGATATTTGTAATACGGGAAGTAGCATAATACCTCCCTTATTTCAATCAAAAGTTCATAGAACCATATATTTTTGTAATCGCTGAAAGCTTAGATATGCTCTAAAACCAACAATTACATTTTAAACCTCATTTTTGTTATCAACAAATCTGCAATTGAGGTGGAAAGACCTTCAATTGTTCTCTGAACAATTGGTTTTTAATTTTTATTGCAATTTACAGACAAGGATGCTCTTCAAATTAACTACACTGGTATTAGCACTTTGCTATTCTGTGCACGGGAAGAAAACTGGTGCACTAGCAGGTTCGTGTGTAAACATGAAACCAGGGCATACGAACACTAATCCACAAACTGGTACAGCTCCATTTCAACTGACAGTAGACAAAAATACTTATACAGGCGGTGATAGTATAACAGGTAACCCATTCTATATAGTTATTATCATTTTTGTTATTTTGTAAGTGGTGCTCCCGTTCTCAATTAATTCCCCGGCTATTTCGGTATTGAATAGCAACTGACAAAATTAACATTTTCGTGATAAAAGTACAAAAATACACCTCATACTTATCCCTGTCTCAGGGCATCTTTGCTATAACTTTTAGTACTACCCTAAAAACGTATGAACTATAACTAAATGAAAATTTATACAGACGTATTTTGTTGCAGTTTTTGCCCTGTGCCTTGACGGGTTCTGTCCTAAAACGATTTCTACAGTTTTGGCTGTATTGGTTTTGGTTTAATCAGCATGGTATGATTTGGTCTGATCTTTGACCCCTTGAATTCTAAATTGATTCAGCAGACGTTCATGGCGTCGCTGTTGCATCGTGGGAAGGTTTTTTAAAACGGAGATGGAACGACTAAAACGTGCAAAAAACAAAGGTTGAACAAAACCAAATGCAATATAATAACATAATAACAAAACAATTTGAACGTCAAATAATATTTCTTATTATTTATTTTTTATGTACGGATTCTTGCTCTAGGTTTCTAATTGGCTGAAATGTTGGGGAATTTTAACTTTTAACAACTTTTTTGTTATTATTTTGCATTTGGTTTTGTTCGACTTTTGTCTTTTGTACGTTTTATTCGTTACATATCCCTTTTAACAGCTCACCATTTCCATTTATTTCATTTTAAGTTTAAATCGTCTCAGTTTGAAATTGATGGAATACATGTAAAAATAGCAAAGATAAGACATATACAATTCTTGCATTTAATTTTTCAGCTTGAAGAAAGGTCAGAAAAATTATCAAATGTGATCTTTCTGTACCAGTGAACTCCATAGTCTGCAGTATATAAATTTTTGCTAATCTGCGTTATATTTTTGTGTTTTGAATTTGGAGGTATAATTCCTGTTTGACATGAACATTTTGTAACATTATTAGGATTATTATATATTTCAGTCACATTATCCAAAACATCGACCAACCAATTTAAGGGATACTTAATTCAAGCTAGAAATCAGAATAATGAAATAATACCTGGGTTTTCATTGGCTGGGTCATCTAAATACCTGACATGTTCCAACACCGTAAGTACAATTATAAGAGCTGCCATGAATACGGAGTAAAGGGTTTGACAGAAAAATCGTTTTGGCAGTTAATTTGTCAACGGACTTAAGAAATTAAAAACGAACGAGCACAATTATATGAATTATTTGTTTTTCAAACGTAAGACAACAATGGAAATAACAAAAAAGGTCAACAATTAAATACCAATAAATGAACAGCATCACATCTACATTGGTACTACACAAAAATAGCATATTTACTACACAGTCACATAAATACATTGGTACTGCAACACAAAAATAGCATATTTACTACACAGTCAAATAAATACAATAGAGGTAGCATATTCAGACTTTGTACAGACATTTAAAATGGGTGGGATCTAACCGATTTTATGAGTGTCCAAACCTTCAAATTTATGAATCGAGATTTTATGACTACGTAAATTAAAATAATGAAAACATAATTTCGTCATCTATACCAGGCAGTTGGTATCACATGGTATCAGTAAACTCCTTTTTATGCGAAACTGCTCATAACTATATATAAAATTTTAAAAATAAAAACGGTTGTAGCCTATAAAGTTTTATTGGTAGAAAATATCATTTTTTTAATTATTAAAAGAACGAAAAATGTATATTCTGGACAGAATCGGCAAATTTTCCAGTTTTACATATGACGTCTCATGTTGCTATTCGCCTAGGTTGTAATAGGAGATATATATTTTTTTTTCATTGACAAAGACAATCCTATAATACGAAGGTGTGCATAAACATTTAGTTATATTGTACCGTTTGCTTCATAATTCTTTCTGTGAAAGCACTGTGTCTAACGGTAGACAGTAGCATGTGCTTTTCATGTCCAAAACAACCTTCAAATACGTATCAATTCTGTTCAACTACAGCGACTATCAATACAATTTAATAAACATCATTCCTACCCTTTATATGTAAAATCTTGTATCTTATTCTGAATGTATTTTTTTAGAACGATGCAGTTACTCATACCGAAGCGTCTCCAAAAAACAGCGTTTCCTTCCAATTTACGGCTCCAGCTACATCAAAAGGAAACATAACAATGTAGTATGTATGGAAGTTAAATGGTAACCAAGTATTGCTTATATAGTATAGGGTTTTTCATTGTATGCCGTTTGATCAGATTCTGTTAATCCTTTTTCCACATAGAATTGTCTCGGTTTTTTTATGAATTGATATTTTTTTATCATTTTAACAAAAATTTTTGTGACTTTGTAAAATTGGAATTTGTATTACTTACACATCTAAGCATATTATAAAAACTTGGGAATATAAAAATGAATTAATATATTTAATGTAAATGTCTTTAATAAGGCAGAAGACTTTTGGGTTTTAAGGAGGACAGGTAAGGAATCTCAAATATACAGGCACCATAATTTGGCACACAAAGAAAAGCTGAGAAAAAATCCAACTTCGTGGAAAGGGAATGGGGGGGGGGGGGGGGGGGGGGGTAAAAACAATTCCATGATTCGATTTCACTTCCTTACTCATCTCTCTAAAAAGGACAAATATCCCTAAGGAGCAATCAAAACAAACGTAATCCATTGGACAGACAAACCCGGGAAGACAAATGAACAACCACAAGCCCAACAAATAAACACAGAAAACTAAGAAACAATGAACAACACAAAATCCTATAAAAACCAGGAGTGAACCCAGGTGCTCCGGAAGGGTAAGCAGTTCCTGCTCCGTATACGGCACCCGTCGTGAAGTTCAACAAAGTCAATCCTATTATAGCTTCATAATATATGTACCTTGCAGAGTTTTGTCATAACATTGGAAGTTTCTATGTAATACAGGTGTGCCTTTCGTGTTAGTCTAACATATGTATGACGCGGTATGTGCGTCATAAATATTTATTTATGCTAACATATGTATGACGCGGTATGTGCGTCATAAATATTTATTTATGCTAACATATGTATGACGCGGTATGTGCGTCATAAATATTTATTTATAGGCATAAATAAATATTTATGACGCACATACCGCGACATACATATGTTTGATGCATGCGCACGACAAGTGTAAACAGTTTGTTAATTAGTAAAACTGTTGTTGGCTCAAAATATAGCGTCAATATAGAAACAAAGCGTCCGTTTATGGAATATCCTTTAAATCACGTTATTCATTGAAATAACCAATGAATAAAGGAGATTACTACACCATATGTAACATTTTTCCTATTATTAAACAAATATCTATCCGGTAATGTTATATAGAGACATTAATTATTAAACAATACAAGAAATAGCTTTTCTAAAAAGCTAGCCGTGTCAATTTTTTATGTATTATTAAATGTTCGTAATGTCATCACATTAAACTTTCCCTTATTATATGTATTATTCATACCTTTCAATAGATATATTACTACATAGTTTTTTTAAAGTCTATGTTTTGATGGCTTTTTTTGGGCTGCCTTTTTTTTACTAAAGGGTATTTAAAGATACTTGATTTTTTTTTCAAATTGCCCTACAGATATATGTAATAGCTTTTATCTTTAAAGTTAACTTCCGAAACGTAAGGGGTGACATTTCACGATATCTATGACAATATTTATGTTGTGAAATGTATGATTGTGGTGAAATTTGTAAAATGTAACAATCATACAGCTAAGTACAATAAGGCTATTAATAAAAGTACAAAGACTAACCAATTACCACAACCTGACATGGGACAGGCACAGGAGACATGTGGTGGTTACTTGAAGGTATTTAGTACATTAGGAAGATTCTAAGTGATATTTGTAATTGTCTTAAATCATGAGGTATAAGTTGTTTCTGACTTTTGTTTAAATAAACCGATGGAGCAGTCAGGAACGACAACTAATCCCCTGGCCCGTTAGTTTGTCATAGGAAATACACATAGTGTAATATTTAGAATCTTAGCAGTGGACTTTATTGCAAACCATATCCGGAATAATAAATAAATGAATTGTCAATATGTATCCAGTCAATGTGTCTATAACTAGACCGCTATTTGTCTATTAATATAATGCAGATGCACAGGTACGACACTGTGAAACGCGCTTTTTAAAGCAACAAACTAAAAGCGCCAAATGAAGTTCTGTGTTTTATTAGACACCCAGCGATGAGTTAAAATCTTTACAACGGTAAACTGAACAAATATTATATGTTGTGCAGCCCGTGTCGATTTTCCCTTGTTTAGGTGATGCTATCCCGTAATCGTGTACGGAGTTGCATCCGCAGATCAGCTATTCCAGTTGACTGACCAATCAGAAGCCGTTGATCATGCATGCGTCCATCTCATGATGTTGGGACGGCCAGTCAGGAGACTTATTCTGGTCCTTTTTAACGACTGGTTCCCTCTGTTTAGCTTTTGATTACTTATCCCGTCTCGCATGCGAGATATGCGAGACGGGAATCATAAAAATAGCCTTTATATGACAAATTTGGCACGACCATTATTTTTACGTTGCCCTGGTCTTTATAAATAGCGGTATTTATATGAAAATTTATCCGGTTAATATTTATACCCCCCCCCCCCCCCGAAAACGAAGTTTAAGGGTGGTATATAGGTTTCAGTCTGTCTGTCTATCTGTCTGTCCGTCCGTCTGTCCGTCCGTCTGACCGTCCGTCTGTCCGAACTACGTGTACATGCTTTGTGTTATCATTTCCCGTTACAGCTTATTCGGACCTATTTACCGCTACGATTTTAGCGATATCACTACGATTTTCAGACCCCCAAATTAAGCCTTCCGCCCTCTTAAACATTTTTCTACGTTAACTAAGTAAAACGGTACTAAAAGAAAAACGCAAAATTCGCACGGAACCTTTCGCGACATGTCCATATGCCAAGGCATAAAGTTAAAGGACGCTCGAATGAACCTTGACTTATCCTCACGGCGCTTTGACTGATGGTAGAACTTTTGTCTTTGCAAACACCCATAAGATTTTGACTCGGCATCATTTAATGGCCGCATGATGAAGCCAGTAAAAAACATGCCAGCCAAACGTGAATACACTGATCTTTGGAAATTCCTTCAATCTTCATCAAAAGGCTAAACCTTTATATTATCTACTACTCATATGTGTCAGTCGGTGAAGTCTCACAAATATTTCCATGTGCTCACGGAGGTAAATTTTACTGGTGAAGTCTCACAAGTATTTGGAAAAGTGGCGAAAATCGGAAGAGGACAAAACGAGAGCGGCTGATGATGTACACAATCATAGCTCAAAATGATTTCCCATTTAGTACAGCTCCGCTCCTTACAATTTTTATTAAGGAAATGTTTCCAGATTAATGACTTGCTGCAGGTATGTAGATCATTTTATCAACTATCAACATAAAACCACTTTCTCACAAAGACAAGTAAGATTTCATTAGGATGAATGAAATTTGTTCCAGCTTGTCTTTCACTGGCTCTCTTAATTCCCTCTATTATGGTCTGGGTGATGGGAAGGGGGGGGGGGGGGTAAAAAAAACGTATTTTCTAGGGGCCACTATGCCCAAATTTTTTCCAAGTTTGGACTTAGTTTTTTTTCCCAGCATTTCTTCCAGCAAATGTCTCCCCCCCCCCCCCCCCTTTAAGAACTTTGACTTATCCTCACGGCACTTCGACTGATGGTAGAACTTTCGACTTTGCAAACGCCCATAGATTTTGACTCGGCATGTTTTACTGGTGAAGTCTCACAAATATTTGGAAAAGTGCCGAAATTCGGAAGTGGACAAAACGAGGGCGGCCTGATGATGTGCACAATCATAGCTCAAAATGAATTATCATGTTGATAAAATGATCTACATACCTGCAGCAAGTCATTAAGGTTTTTTATCAACATTTTTGCATTTTGAACTTGCTCATTTTCCAACAATATTCTATATGAAGAATACCCATTTTGTGTGATCAACTCCTCTTACAGCTTTAAATCAATGGTCTGAAACTTTGCAGGGTGTTTCATCTACTCCTCTTACAGCTTTTACTTTCTAAAGTGCAGAGGGCTCAACAGATGCATGATCGGGGGGTATCAATAGTCCGTTAAGGACGGATTATGTGGACAGGTTTACAAAGCAGTTGGCGCGGGGGGTATTTGTGGCTCTCTAGACCACAGTAACTCTAGTTAATTCATATTTTCGGCCCGGGGAAAAACGAAAAGTCATATTGACCCGTAATATAGTCAATATGGAAACAGGGCAATATGAAATTCCATATAGACCGGCAATTTGAAAACAGGGCATACTGACCGGTTTTTCAGATTATTTTCTCTTAGTATAGACAGAATTGTCATACGAACTGGCCATACGGACCAGCTGTACGGACTGTTTAGATTATTTGATAAAAGAGTTACGAACTTGCGGATTCTGTATTGGCCCTGTATTGATTCTCGGTCAGCTGTATTGGTCCCGAGGCCCGTCCTCGGGACCAATACACATGACCTTGATTCAATAAAAGGGCCAATACAGAATCAGCAAGTTAGTAACACTATATTAATGACTTATCACGGCCTCACTTGAAATAAAAACTGCGAAAAACTTTGCACGAAAATAATTCTGTACCACCCTCATATATCGCCATATCACTTTTACAATACATCCATTGTATCCTAAATATTGTCCACAAAATTAATGTATTTTCAATTATCTTTTTCAGTGCAACTGCAGTTGAGACATATAACAAATACTGGGTAAAAATTCCCTCAGCAACTGTATTTGACACCGTATCAGGATCTTCGAAAGTGACTGTGCCGGTATATCTGATACTGACGATTGTTGTCTGTATGATATTTTGACGATTCAAATTTTTACAATGATTACGGTAAAATTATTCTAGAATTAAAATTATATATAATTATGTTTACACAATAAAGAACGTTCTGTGATAAGGATTACTGTCATCTAACGGAAGAGGGATGCCACGATTGTAAGCATCACTGTAATAAGAAATACCTGGATATTTTTTTTCATAAAATTAAATGATTTTTAAGATAATGTCTTTTTATCAAATGCTTTATTGCAAGAACGAAATATGTTCCCAAAGATGAAAAATGTTGGCTACCAATGAACACGGAGAGAAGTATATAGATACGGGTATTGCTAATGATTCTATAGTCGAATCCAAAAAGTAAAGAAATAGGACGCCGTGTTCACAAGGCATGAGTCTCAGAGAAATTTGAACTAGACTATTACACACACACATACAAATAAAAACGAAACTGTTACTAAAAATTCCAAGACGTAAGAATAGCAAAAAAGCAACGACTTATTAAATCCCCTAAATTTGAAAAGGTAAATAACTAGAGGCTCTCAAGAGCCTGTGTCGCTCACCTTATCTAATGTGATTTTGGAAATTATGTAAAATTATATAATGATTGAGACCAAGATTGGTTTAATTTGACACAGTATTTAAAATTAAAAACAGGTCATCTTAGTGTAGTCTTACAATAGCTACTGAAGACATCTTATCATTATTATTTTTGAATATGTGGTCAAGTTGTGACAATTCAGAATTTTTTTTTACAATTTTCTGATAGACTTCTAAACATCTTGGATGATGGATTGCAACAAAGTAACAACATTTGGTCAGCACCTCATAAGGAACATTCATGCTATGTTTTGTTACATTCCATTCTGTGGTTCTCTAAAAGAAGTCATTTGTATGCATTTCCCATAGGGTCCAATGTTAAATTTAGTCCCCCGCTGGCGGCCATCTTGGATGATGGATCGGCTACAAAGTAACAACACTTGGTCAGCACCTCATAAGGAACATTCATGCCAGATTTAGTTTCATTCCATTCAGTGGTTCTCTAAAAGAAGTCATTTGTATGCATTTCCCATAGGGTCCTATGTTAAACTAAGTCCCCCGCTGGCGGCTATCTTGGATTATGGATCGGCTACAAAGTAACAACACTTGGTCAGCACCTCATAAGGAACATTCATGCCATGTTTGGTTTCATTCCATTCAACGGTTCTCTAAAAGAAGTCATTTGTATGCATTTCCCATAGGGTCCTATGTTAAACTAAGTCCCCTCTGGCGGCCATCTTGGAAGATGGATCGGCTATAAAGTAACAACACTTGGTCAGCACCTTATAAGGGTTCATTCATGCCAGATTTAGTTTCATTCCATTCAGTGGTTCTCTAAAAGAAGTCATTTGTATGCATTTCCCATAGGGTCCTATGTTAAACTAAGTCCCCCGCTGGCAGCCATCTTGGATGATGGATCAGCTACAAAGTAACAACACTTGGTCAGCACTTCATAAGGAATATTCATGCCATGTTTGGTTTCATTCCATTAAGTGGGTCACTAAAAGAAGTCATTTGTCTGCATTTCCCATAGGGTTCTATGTTAAACTAAGTCCCCCGCTGGCGGCCATCTTGGATTATGGATCGGGTACAAAGTTACAACACTTGGTCAGCACCTCATAAGGAACATTCATGCCATGTTTGGTTTCATTCCATTCAGTGGTTCTCTAGAAGAAGTTCAAAATGTAAAATGTTAACGACGACGACGGACGACGGACGACGGACGCCAAGTGATGAGAAAAGCTCACTTGGCCCTTCGGGCCAGGTGAGCTAAAAATGGTATAGTATTAAACTAGCTCCTGACTGAGGCAAGTCAAATAACGAAGGAAAAAAATCAGTTTATACAAGGCCAAATTGTCACGACAATTTAATATCAATCGCTGTTAACTGACAATTGGCTAAGTGACGAACGTAGATATCGAACTGCATGTAAACTGAAATTCAATACGTAGATATGTACAATATATGTCACTAAAATTGTTATAATGAGTTGTTTTTTCTTTCAATACTCTTGAAAATAAAGGCAAAATTAAAAGCCAAATATAAAAATATAAAAGCTGTATAAAATTTTAAAAACAACAGTATAAATTTACCAAAAAAAAAAAAAAAAAAAAAATCAAATTACATTTAAACAGCATAGAATGGCAGAATGGGTCGGATGCATTAAGTCTTGCCAAGATAAAATCCGGCTACATACTTCGAAATGACAAAAAGTCTAACAATCAAACATCAGTGTTATTGCTGTTCTTCATCTTACAACATTTTGCCCTTTCATACCATAACATTTCCAAACAATTGCAATAATTTTATGGGAGATAAATAAATTACAGTTGAAATCGTCTCCTCACGAAACGACAACGGAAAAAAAAAAGTTTTTTTTATGGCGGTACAATATGTTTGACGCGAAATGACAACGGTAATGTTTTCTCTATAGTATTAAATTACGTACGAAATAAAATAATGTAATTCCCTGAAGAACAAAATTTTAAGTAAAATCAACAAATTACAAATATAATAATGGAAATGTGTCAGAAATAGTGAAAATTGTCCAAATATGATAATACAGTCACCCGTCTTTCGTTGAATTTAAGATTCGTCATATATTTTTAACATATCTTAAAGGAATGCATTTCCAACAAAGTAAGACATCACGTGACTTTGATGACGTGGTAATCCGCCATCTTTAGTGAATTTATCACATTGAAATTGCATAGGCCCTTCAACAAACTTTAATTTATCGTTTATCTGACCCGTTTTCGACCTTTTTGCAGCTCGAAATTGCTATTTTTCTCGTCGTTTGTCCGTTGTCCCAATAATAAAACTAACAAACCAAGTCTTCTTAAACATCAATTTCACAAATTCCTTATATTTGCAGCTTTATTGTAATAACTGACACATATGTCTAGAGCTGCTACGTCCCTAATCGATTTAAAAAGATGCTTTTTTCGACGATGTCGGGATTTTTAAAAAATGGCGGTTGTGTCTCATGTATATATATATATATATATATATATATATATATATATCGTGTATATTTCATGCAAAAGTTGCATTGTTTCTGTTCTTATTAATTTATTGTTTTTGTCTTAAAACACTTTTCGAAATTTAATTTTGATATGCTTTAAAAGACCACATTTTCTAAGTAAAGATAACAAGGTTTTAAAAATAAGAATATGGTCTGATTACTTGTACAAATGTACATGCTTAATAGACTGTTTGAAAAGTATTTTCCTCTATATTATATGACTTGTAATTGTAACTCAACATTTAATGATAGGTACAATCATGGCAATAATGCAATGCAAATAGTTATCATGTATGGTATTTGTGTACACCTACTCATTTGTTCAATAATTGATGTCTTATACTGAAAAAAGATGTTCTTTACAATTTTTATTTGTTAAATATACATATATTTTCTTTGTTTTTAAATCTTTTATAGATGAAACCTATTGGAGAACATAGGGAGACACTTTTCTAATTGTTGTTACTTTGTTGTTACATAGAAGAATTGAGTTATCTTTCTTTGTGCATAACTGATTAAGAAGACAAGTGAAGTTTTTCTGATAAATTGAAGTTCATAACAACTCTTTTTTATTATTATTATAAATTTACAAAAATAGTTAGATGATAAAGTTTCATAAATTTGTTTAATAGATAAATCAATAAATGCATAAACTAATGATTTTAAAGTACACTATTAAATCTGACTAAATCCTTAATCTGACCTGTGTAATTGCATATTTTTTCTGTATTATGATTAACACTTTATGAATATGTTGAATTCATTGACAATAAGTTCTTGGAATATAAATGGTTTGGGAGGCAAATGCAAAGATGATTTTTTCTTAACTAATATTAAAAATGATATCAATATTCTATTAGAAACTTGGAAAGGCACTGATTCAGATGTTAATATTCCTAATTTCAAAATTATTCAAAAATGCCGAAACAAGACCCGTAGATCAAAACGATATAGTGGAGGTATAGTCATATTTTATAAATCCCATATACAGAAAGGGATAAAAGAGTTAAAAGACTTGAGTATATCACCCAATAGGCTGTGGCTTAAACTTGATAAAGATTTTTTTGGATTAGCTAAAGATATTTTTCTTTGTGCTTGTTATATACCACCAGTAAACTCTCCTCATTATAATGATGACTATATAAAACTAGAAAGTGAAATATCACAAGTAGCTGATAAAGGAAGCATTTTATTAATCGGTGATCTTAATTCAAGAATTGGTAATTATTTAGATTTTATTGATAATGAAGGCGAGATACATCCATCCATTCAGGAAATTTTACCTGAGGATTATTGTAATGATTTATACATAAACAGAAACTCATTAGATAATGTGTTCAACACACAAGGGCAGCAATTAATTGATCTTTGTATTGCCTCCCAACTAAGAATTCTAAATGGTCGCTTTATTGGTGATAATTTTGGTAATATGACTTGTTATAAATCTAATGGATGTAGTGTTGTTGATTATGCTTTGACCAGTGTGGATCTCTTTGAAAATGTAATCTTTTTTCAAACATTAAATCCAAATTATTTGTCTGATCATTCTCAAATAGTAGTACATTTAAAATGTCAAATAAACAAAAACTTTTTAAAAAAGAGTGGCAATTTACACACAATAGACTTTTTATATAAATGGGAAAATGTCTCTAAAGAAAAGTTATATACTGCTTTAGAAGATAAAGCCATCATAGATAATATCATTAATTATGAAAATTCTTTATTTGATAATGATAGTTTTGGTATAGATAAGGCAGAATCTGATTTAAATTGTATTTTCAAAGATCTGTCCATAAGATCTTGTAAAATGATATCAATAAAGAAGAAGAAGAAGAAGATAAAGAAAAAGCCCTGGAATGATAAAGAGTTATCAGACACTAGAAAGACATTATTTTATTTAGGCAGCCTCTTAAGTAGAGATCCATATAATCAAGATTTAAGGACAAGATTCCTAAAGTGTTCAAAAGAATGTAAAAAAATGATTAAAAGAAAAACACAGAAATATAGAAAAGAAATATTTAATAAACTTATTACATTAAGAGACACTGATCCTAAGCAATACTGGAAACTTTTAAAGTCTCTTAAATATGAAGATTCTAATAAAACTATAGAACTTCAAGCTGGTTTTGATGATTTAATAAACCATTTTAAAACACAAGGGGACGCCCTTGAGTTTGATAAGAACTTTAAAGAAAAAGTTGAATCTGAGTCAAACAGATATCCTTTATTTAATGAAGTTACAGATAGGCCATTTAACTTAACTGAATTGAATAGATGTATTAAAAAGTTAAACACAGGAAAAAGTGCTGGACCTGATAAAATTTCTAATGAAATTATTAAATATAGTAGTATTGTTACTAGTAAATCTATTATTAAACTTTTTAATTTAATTTTGGACTCTGGCAAATATCCAACTAGTTGGAGAAAGTCTTTTATAATACTTATACATAAATCAGGGGATAAAAATCATATTAATAATTACAGGGGTATTTCCCTACAAAACTGCATGGCAAAACTGTTTAGTGCAGTAATTAATGCTAGACTAGTTGATTTTTATGAAGATAAATTTGCAAACCAACAATTTGGTTTTAGAGTCAATCATAGGACCACTGATAGTATATTTATATTAAAATCTTTAATAACCAAGTATTTAACAAAAAAGAAGACTAAAATATTTTCTTGTTTTGTTGATTTAAGACGTGCCTTTGATACAGTGTGGCATGATGGACTCCTGTATAAATTGAGGGAAAACAATGTTGGCATTAAACTTTTTAGCATTATTAAAGATATGTATAAATCGTGTGAGTCTTCAATTAAAATTGAAAACACTTTTTCAGACTATTTTCAAATCAAAAGAGGTGTAAAGCAAGGTGATAGCTTGAGTCCCACATTGTTTAATTGTTTCATTAATGACTTGCATTCAGAATTTGATAACCATTGTGATCCTGTATGTTTAGATAAGACATATCTTAGTACATTAAGCTTTGCAGATGATCTGGTAATTTTATCAGAAACAGCCTCAGGACTACAGCAAGCACTTAATAAGTTGGAATTGTATTGTCATAAATGGCAATTAACAGTCAATACAAGTAAAACTAAAATTATTGTTTTCCAAAAGAACTCAAAGGCAAGTTTTATCTCTAATAATTTTTGTTATAAAAATAATATATTAAATGAAGTGAAGGAATTTAACTTCTTAGGCACTATTATTTGTCATACAGGAAAATTTAAGTCATCTCAGGAACTTTCTAAAAAGGGATTAAAAGCACTATTCTCTATTAAAAAGTATATGTCTAACTTCAAACATACACCAGTAGAACTGTCATGTAAATTATTTGACAATTTAATCAGACCTATAATTTTATATAACAGTGAGATCTGGTATATGGATGATTATTTCTCAATGTATAAAGCACTTCAAAGATCTAATGTAAGTGGAAAAAATGTTGATATACTATCATTTTCTGATAAGCCTGCTTTTGAAAAAGTACACAATAAATTTTGTAAAAGTGTTTTGGGTGTAAGAAAAACAGCATGTAATATTGCTGCAAAATCTGAACTTGGTAGATTACCACTAGATTCTTTTATTAAAACACAAGTTATTTGCTACTTTTCTAGACTAAACTGTATAGATATAAACCCTCTTGTAAAAGAAGCACTCTATTTAAATAAAAATCTCCATACAGATGGTGTGTATACTTGGTATAGCTTTGCTAGATCTGTTATGACGGAATTCGAAATAGATTATGAAAATTTTGAGAATGACAATAAAAGTTTTAAGGAAATTAATAAGTTACACATAAAAAAAGAAAACAAAAAAATTCAAGAGAAATATGATGAACTTATAATAAATAAAATATCTAGCTTTGATGCTTCCTCGAAATTATACCTTTACAGCAAGTTAAAGTCTGATGTTAATGTTTCAGACTACTTAAATCTTCAAAACTTTAATAGTAGAAAAATACTTACCAAACTACGTATTAGTGACCATAATCTAGAGATTGAACTTGGTAGATACAAGAATATACCAAGAGAACAAAGACTTTGTAAATCATGCAAAATAATTGATGATGAAGCGCATTTCTTCTTTCATTGTAAAATTAATAATAATATAAGAAGAACATTTATTGACTTAATACAAACAAAATATGCTAATTTTAACCAGCTTGACGCCATTGATAAATTAATTTTTGTACTTAACCCAAATATGGATGTTTTGCCCACGGTTGTTGATTTTGTAAAGCAATCATTTGAGTTGCGACAATGAGATCCACATTGGTCAAATTCATACATATTTGTAAATACTTCAATATCTTTGGTTGTATCCATTTGTATGTAGTTACATGTTCATTGTTTTTGTATGTTTGTGTTTGCTTAACCTCTTGAGGTTTTTATTATGCAATAAAGTTGTAAAGTTGTTATCTGTTATTTACTTGGTGGAAATCATAAGATATTTGCATTTTGTGTTGACTTTGAAGCTGGTTTTGAATCTACATAAGCCATAATGTTTTTGGTTTTTGTTTTTTGTTTTTTGTTTTTTGTTTTTGTTTTTGTTTTTTTTTTTGGGGGGGGGGGGGGGGCGGTTACTGAATTACTTTAACTAAATATTTGTTTCAGAAGTTTTTGAAAAAAAAAATTGTTTGGAAAGTAGATATATTGTGGTGTTCGTGTAATAAGCGATACGGTACCGTCAGACGATATGCTTGTCAAATCAGTTTCACAAAAATGATCGATAAATTGGTGAAATGCACCCCATTTAACCCGTAATTTCTCGAAATACACACCCGATATCGCTTAGTCGGTGTTATGTACATATTGTTGGAGTGAATATCTTTTCATGAAATGACAACTCGATAGCTCAATTTTAGATGTACCCCCGCCCCATTTAATTTGAAATTTTGGTCTTTTTCAATCAGATTTGTCTTATTTGAAAAGGGCGGCACTCATTCCTTGTCAAAACGAAATAAATATGGTTTTTACGAGCAAATAAAATTAATTACATAATATAATATATCAAATGTTTACAATATATAAATTCTAAAAAAATAAATATAAATTATTAATTTAAAATAGATTTAAATGTTACTTATCTGACATTTCAAACTATAATTCATCTCTGCATTGAAATTTGTGAACCCCCACTCTCCTACATACACACACCTTTATTAAAATGCTGCATCCATTATTAAAAAATGTAGCGTTATAAAAATGAAATCCCGCTGTTTTTGTCTAGAAACGGTCCACCTGTACACAAACGTCACCTGTATACATGAGGCTGGAACAATAAATATCCGGACAGTCAAGGTACAATATAAAAAGATACAAAGGTTACAGAATGGAGAGATACATTTCATACAACAGCAAAACACATCAACAGTAAATGTCAGGATTTCCACGGAGAACATATTCTCTTATCAATATTATCGATAAATTTACAGAGCTTTCGTAACGTTTCGGGTTAGTGTAGAAAAATTTATAACATTTGGTCGTGTGAAAAGCTTTTTTGAATGATTTTTTTTTCCTTTCATTTCCAAAGAGAGAGAGCACTTGAAAATATAGTGGAAGTCGTCCCCAATTTGATGTAAATTACAGAGTTGGCATATTCTATTATGCTTTGTGTTTGTGTCCATCTTCCAGTTTCTGTCGGCAGGTAATGATTTGAAGTAAGAAATTTGCATAAACTACGTCTATTTTTATAACTGAGAAATTCTAGATAATTTTCAAATTCATCATCGGTTTAATGCTTTTGGAGAATTATTCAGCGTAGCAACCCAATTCTGTTTAAACTGGTCAGTTAATCGCAATTTTAAATTTTTTCAGTGTGCCATATATTTGAATAGCCACATTCGTCTTAAAAAGACTTGATATATTTGACCCAAGAAAATTTTTTATTAACACTATTTACGCACAATGACCTGTAGATCAGAGTGGATAATTTTGATTGCTTTTTCGACACTAGATTGCACCAAAAAGATACCATTCTCAATTTAACTATTACTTTTAATGGATATATACCAAGCTCTCCATATATCATAAAGTTCGAAGTGGTGGTTTTAAGATTTAATAATAATTTGCAAAATTTCATGTGTATCTTTTCCAAAATATCAATATTTTCATACCCCATAACTCTGATCCATATTAAGTCAACATTGGAATTACTGTTTTATCAAAAAGATCTAACTGACAACTAACAGATAAATTATGGGCTCTTCCTTTTCTTAAAACATCATACATTGCTATAGTAGACTTCTCTACAAGACTATTTTTTGTTGTTGAAAGAACCGTTTCTTTGAATATATAAATTCATTTACTATTTCTAACTCTATGTTATCATACATAAAACGAAAATTAGTCCGAAATCTCCCCTTAGAAAAAAAAATCATCACTTTTGTTTTACTGATATTTACTCTCAGTGTCTAGAAATTGCAATATTCTCGAAAATAATCTAACTCTAACTGTAAATCCTCGGCTGATTCGGCCATAAGTACTGTCGTCTGCATATAAAATCATAAATAATTTAACAAATACATGTAACTCGTTTGCAAGATCATCTGAAATAGATCTGATCCCTTGTATATCTTTACTTCCCAGAAAAGACTCTAAATCATTTAAAAATATAATAAATAAGAAAGGTGACAGATTTTCTCCTTGTCTAACACCATTTAAACACGGAAAAAATGTTCGAGGAAGAGCAATTGTACATAATTATAAATTTCACATTTGTATACATATTTGTAATAACATTATACATTTTTACCTTTTATATTATGACGTTACGCACGATATTGCGTCTCGATTGGTAACGTCAAAATTTTACGCCGATTTTTTAGCGTATTTTATTTTCGTTGGCAGATTTTTTTTTAAGTTAATTAAGATGCATCTTAATGTTTGGCTGCTCTGTAAATGCATGAAATAATTGTCACTGGACGTTATACAAGAAACAAACAATACAATGTTTTTATTTGTGAATTAAAATATATAGAATGTAACCATGCACGACTTTGTCTTTAGTTATTTAAATATAAAAATATATAACATTTCACTATTTCTGAGCGTCTCTGTCTGACACCTGTCTCTGGACCCTGGCCTCAATTTCATGCTTGAGTGACTTGTGTTACATTATTGAGATTAATTCCATTTCTCAGCAACTGTATTACCAAGGCCCATGGTCTGTAGGTAGTTTTTAGTGGATACATGCCAGTCTAACACTTTTCACCTGAACATTGACCTGAATTTCATGCTTGAGTGACTTAATGTACATTTTCATGATTTAGTCTATTTCTCAGCAACTGTACTACATTTGTAACGAGACCCACAGTATTTAGTTCATAGAAGTTCTTTAAGTGGGTATATGCCACTTTAACATCTGACACCTTACCTTTGACCTCTATTTCATGCTTGACTGACTTGTTTCACGTTTTGGGATAATATCCATTTCTCAGAAACTGTAATACATAGACCAACCATATTTGGTCAATAAGTAGTGCTTGATGGATACATGGGACCTTGACTTGAACTTCAGACCTGAGTCACATTTTCGTGATTAAGCTGTAATACCTATATCCAAATTGACCTCAATTTTAGGCTTGAGTGACTCTTGTCCCATTATATTTACAAATAAGTCCACTTCTTGGTGGGTACATACCAGTCTCAGACCTGTCAGTTGGCTTTGAACACAGTTTTAGGCTTGAATGACATGCATGAGATTTTTCAAATTATCGCTTGACCATTAATATTTCTTTTAATACATTTTCCTTTGACTTGCAATGCCGGGTATCAGATAATCATTATTTTGTGTCCATGTGCATATTCAGGCGAGACATGCAGTGCGTTCACTCTTGTATATTTTTTCATGTGACACTTCATCGCTATTGACTTCCTTTTGAAAAAAAAAACGGCATAAAGACCCAACGATAATGGATATGTATATCAGGAAACAAACTGCATATTTCTATAACAGAAATATGTTTTTAAAACAAGTTTGAAGAAATATGGGAAACTATAATATTATAATCGACAACACTGGCATTTTTGGAAGTGAACTGTCCTTTATATCTATCGTCACCAATTCTACCATTATGTATAATCATATTATTATATTTACAAAAATCTAGCAAATAATTACCAAAATTATTCTTTCTATTATCCATACTTTGTCTTTGGATGGGTAAGCCTAAACTATCTAATGCATTTATACATGTATTATCGATATCTAACATGCCTGAAAATTCATCATATTCTAAATCAATACAGTCATTATATCTGCTGGTCCTGGAATTAAAATCTCCCACAAGACAAATGTAATCATAATCTAGCGAAAAACTCATTTTCTGTTTCGTTAAAGGGGTCCCCTATACAGTATATCTGGAGGAATGTATGTTATACCGAACAGAATATCTTGATTTAGACGAAATATATCTTTGTTTATTGTGAACCATGGAATATATTTACTATCTGTAATTTTATCTGCCAAAAATGTCTTAAAACATAGTACAATTTCCCCGGATTTTACACTTCGGAAGAGAAATCTATTTTTCATCTTAATTTCAAAATTTGGTATACTAATTCGTCTACATCGTCTGTTTTTGATTCAACTAAACACAAAATGTCATAATTATTAACAAGATCTAAAAATTCAGGATATTGAACACGTCTACTTAATCAACAAACATTTAAAGTGAGTACTTTTAAATTAGTTTTATTGAACACATTATTATCGGTTGATTGCACTGTTATTTTCTCTTCCAAGGTTGACATAGGACGGATTTCCCCACGGGTTATCTCTGTCTTGAGTTGAACTCACTCAGTGTTGTTTATTTTTCGGTATTTTGTATGACTGGACTCTCTGCGAGGTGTATCGTCGTCTGACTGTACTGTTACTAGTTCGTCATTGACGTATAGTCTGTCCCTGGTAAGTACGATTTTCGACTTCTTTTTTCTTTCAGCCTTCGTGATAGGGTATAATTTCCGTATTTTTTCTTCAATTTCGGGTGGAAACTGTTGGTTTACTCCGTAGTGCGTACCCCTTAGATTTTTTCCAGCTCGTTTTACCATATCTAGTTCTGAGAAGTACAGAAAACGTGCAATTATTGGTCTCGGTTTGTCTATATCTCTCTGCCCAAATCTATGAACATTACCGAATTCTAGTCTTTGTTCTATTCCCACATTCACCAGCATGTGTTAAAGATAATCAAATCTATCATTTGGAGACATCATAATCAAAGCCAGTCGAACTTGATTAAATACTTAATTACTGATTAACCGTTTTTTTGTGTTGAGTAGATTTCACCGAAAACTTTTCATTAGATTAAATATGTAGTCAAATTATTTGGTAAAGGCATACCACTGGATTAAGTGACTCTAGCTACAAGTACCCAAGTATGTATCAGTCTTCACTTTCGTTTCATTCGTTTTCTATTACCACCGAAGAAATACACATACATATTTTCTTTTGTCAGAATTATTGTATTAATTTTTATTACACATGATTTATTATATATCTCTTTCCACTGTTACAGGTACAAGTACTCACTAAACGAGTAACAAACTCACTCACTCACTCATTAAAGAAGCATTTGAAGAATTAAAAAAAACATATCTAACAAAAGTAATGATTGTTGGTATGGAAGCATTAAATCAATTCTAGAATATTTAGAAATTAATCTCCCATATCTATTAAACCACAAAACTATTTTAAAAACATATATTATGCGGAAAATTAAGGTTAAATATGACCGTTGGAACAATGACAAACCAAATATGGTCCATGGAAATAAATTAAGAACATATAGACTTTTTAAAAAGTAATATGTGCCTTGAAAAATATTTAATGTTAGAAGATTGCAAGAAAGTAAATTTAACCAAATTTAGAATTAGTGCACATGATCTTGAAAAGGGACGACATTATAACATACCATCAGATAAAAGATTTTGTAAATTATGTAAAAATGATATTGTTGAAGATGAAATCCATTTTTTACTCCTATGTCCATCACTTGAAACTGAAAGATTTGAACTTATTACAAATATTATCCACTAAATTCTTACATTTTAAAAGCTTGGATGACAAAGCCAAGCTTATTTGGTTAATGTCCAATAAGGACCATTTTGCTAACAAAATACTGGAAAATATGTTAAATAATTTCATTCAAATTAAAAGAGCTAAATTCGTTGGCAATGTGTGACCCATGGCTCTCCTGTCGGACGTTAATTGATACATGTTTGAAAAATGTTATAATAGTATATTTTTCTGGTTGTGGTGTTCACCTAATATATGACGATAATAAGGCTCTGTATTTGTTGTCTCCCTTTTCACACCTAAAAATAATTTAATATATCTGCAATAAATATAAAATGAAATAAATCATTTGAAAACTTTAATTATAACTGTAATTGCTCTGCTCCATAGGGGCGTCTTAAATAACAAATAAATATTTGTTGATGTTGATGTTGTTGTCACCCTGTCACATTTCTAAATTTTATTACAAAAGACGCGGTTATTAAAAAAAATGGTCTACTTTTCTGTTCTAAAAGTCTGTCATATTTTAGAAAATTGTTGTATGGTTTCGGTTAAATTTTTTCTCACAAATAATCCACATATTGGAATAATAATTATTATTTTAAATATATCTGTGGAAAATTAAGGAACCATTATAATGTCTACTAAATACACAGGCATTTTGTGCCTTCTTTTAAAACTACGATACCTGAAAATTAGAATGGGATGCTTTAGTATGTAAAAAATACACAAAAAATACACACCGAGTTTACGATTTTATCCGTATGGATTTATGTTATATTACACAGAGTATGTTCTTTCATTTAGATTTAGTTATATAATAATTTCAAATGTTTTTTTCATTTTCCGATAGAATGCACATGTTATTACAATAATTATAGAGTCGTTATTATCAGCAATTATCAGTCATTAACAAAAACAAATTAGGCAAAAACTTTATTACACAGAGTAATGTCATAGAAATTCAAAACCGTTGCAACAAATTAATTATCCGAGAAAACAACTGTCTGAATTTAAATAGAGTACAAGTTTTAGCTTTCTAAAAAGCTGTGGACTGCCTCGCTGTATCTTAATTTAATTTTAATAATTGATTTCAATAATGAATTTCAGAATATATGAATATTACAAAAACATGTAATGACAGTTGATCGGAAATGATATACACATAGTTAATTTTCCGACTATCCTGAACGAGTGAAGTCTGTAATTCTTTATCTCATTTAAACCGATGGTTGTTGCTGTATCTCAGCCGCATCATAGAGTAAGCAATCAGCGATCAGTAATTATTTCAAGATGGCGTGTATGTCTACAGAAACTAATAGCTCCGCACCATGATGCGAAGCAATTAATAATGGAATTACATTACATGTTTTAAAGACAAAGAATCCATTAGCAGATTTACATAAATTTTTACCAAAGGCAAACAATGAAATAGCAAATAAAACTGGTCTAAAGAAAGATTTTTGTTGCACTATTTCAAATAGCGATTAGGCGATACCAAATTGATATTTAGTTCTTTGGATTTTTAGGTGGCAAAAATAGGTGCGAGCGAGCGATTTTTTTTTTACTTGAAGACTGCAACACAAAACTTACAGCAAGCTCATAAAAAACATTGAAAACGCATTTTTGTCATTTTCCCGGGGTTTTCCGCGCCTTTTAAGTGGGAATTACTTGCCAACCACCTCCAGAACCAAATATATAAAACATTTTCCTGTCAAATTTTGCGTGTTTTCTGTTTTGGTTCTAAATGTGCTTTTTAACGAAAATGGAACTTTTCTTTAAAAAATTAATTTAATACTTTAATGAAGATAGATATACCTTTAACTACCGGTTGAAAGTATGGTCGTCATAGCTCAGTCGGTACTGTTGTTGGTTATTAAATAACAATTAAACTGTCTGCGAGTTCGAATCTCGGAGAGCTAATTTTTTGGTTTCTTGCTAGATTCAAATTTTTGTCATATGTTTGAAAACTGCAAAAACTTTCTTTCTTATTTTTCACTACCTACAATTTTTAATTATCACTACATTTTTAGCACAAAATAAATTCAAGATTTCCTCTTTCTTTTGTTCAACTTCCTCCCCAAGTTTGGTGTGCTTCCACGAGTAAATGGTAGTGAAAGTGGACTATAAGAAGCACATTGTGTTGTGCGTGCTGCAAATCAAAGTCTAAAATTTTCTAAGGCACACCTTGAACACTTTAAAGTCCCTAAGCACGGTCACAATATATGTGATGTATGTAGGTAGAAATTCTACAAATCTGATAATTCTGTATTTTTTGACTCAACCTTTTCCAACCTGTTAAAACTTATGTTAAATATTATAATGGATACCCCATTGTGATTATTTTGCCCTGGCCATTATTGCACTGTCACTTTTATTAAAATCTTAAAACTGTAGGTTTCGACAACAGGATCCAAGTTTCAAAAGATTTCAACACATAATTATTTTAGTTTCTCTGGCGTAGATATTTCGAAATGTCCTTGTCCATTGAATACTTCAATTCGTTTTGTTTAAAATATAATGATTACCAGTAACAGTTACTGTAACACGGCAATGATGCACTGCACTGTATCGCAAAGCAATAGCTCAGTTAAAATTTCATTAGTTTTTTCATCATCAAGTGTTAATAAACTAATATATTTCATGTGCCTCCACTCATTTGTGACTTCCTCCGAATTGACTTTGTAGAACTTCACGACGGGTTCCGTATACGGGGCAGGAACTGCTTACTCTTCCGGAGCACCTGGGTTCACTCATGGTTTTTATAGGAGTTCATGTTGTTCATTGTTGTTTTAGTTTTCGGTGTTTATTTGTTGTGCTTGTGGTTGTTCATTTGTCTTCCCGGGTTGGTCTGTCCAATGGATTACGTTTCTTTGATTGCTCCTTTCTTAGGAATATTTGTCCTTTATATATATATATTAGCTTGGCCTTAATTGGTGGCAAGGTAAAAATAAAATATAGTATCAATACATTTAAAATTAAACCTACACAGATAAACTAATCGGATGAAACAATATCAGGAGAAAAGGGCCCTTGTCCTTCTCATTCAGTTTAAGTATCAATGCTAAAAGTTAATTAAATGAGATTTTTATAGTTTCCACTATTCAAACAAGATTTGTTTCGGTCCAAGAAACACCTTTATACAAAGAATAAACATCCGATACTTGAATATTTTTCTGTTCTAATATATTGTAATGATTGTCGACCCGCTAAACATCTAGGTATTGAAATATGTTTAACGGTGCCTTCTCAAATGGAATAATTAAAATAAGTAATTATATATAATGTAATGAATTTTCTTTTGCAGTTTTCTGTATCCTGCTAAACTTACTGCTGAACTGGTGTAATTGCTGTGGCGTCCATTATGAACACCTCGGATATTATAGTTAAAGATACGACAGAGACGATGCATGACTGTGATCAGAGCGTATTGTTCATCCCCACGTCCTGGATTCTTTATACACAGTTTGTTTTAACATCGGCAACCATCGTGGTTAATACGTTAGTGGCAGTAATATTTCTATATCCAACAAATCGAACGCCTTCTTCGCTACTCCTGTCATCTTTAGCCATTACAGATTGTATTACGTCTGTGATGTACTCTGTTTCTTATTTTATTGGCTATGAATTTTTTTATAATGAATTTGAAAAGGAAGAAGAATTCAAATATGGCGGATGGATTTGGAACGAAAAATATTCCGAGTGCGAACCTTTGAACATTTTGAGAGAAATATCAGTGGGATTCCATACAATGTCAGTATGTACGACGGTCTTTTTATGTATTCAGAAGGCTTTGGCGATACAATTTCCGTTCTGGAGCAGACAATATTTACGGATTAAATCATCAGTCATTTTCCTATGTGTAACAGCGTTGGTCATTTTTGTGTATACAGTTTGGACGACAGTTGTTTCACGATCTATGTTTTACCGAGGAGAAAATGGGGAATGTTGTTTTAGTGATTTGTTGGATGAGAAAGAGATTGACATGCATAATATTGCCGGCCACATCTTCCTACTGGTATCGGTAACAACTGTTATAATATGTACCATTTATCTTTGCTGGAAATTATTGAATTATACAAAAGGTATTTCCAACACAGACAGGAACAACAGTAGAAGACTGAGATCAGCCATTATTGTTATTTTTATTTGCATTATTTTTATTCTTTCGGAACTTATTTACATTTTGCAAACTCTGAACTCAACGCGACTGTTGCCATCGTATATAAAAGAAATAGAGGCTATCTCGGATTCCTTCGGACATCTGAGTCTGGTTGTAGGATTTGCTTTAAACTTCGTCGTTTACATAGTAATGAGTGAAAAATTACGGACATCATTTAAAACATTTTTGGCAAAGATATTTAGGCGGGAAAAGGGAAACAATACATCCCAGAATACTTTCGAATTAAGTATTATTTCAAGGTCCCGCCTTTCGGTTAACAGTGACGTACATTAATTTGATAAACAGAACGTATCTGAAATAATTGCTGTAATTCTATATAAAATTTGTAATATTACCAACAATTTCATTAGATGAGTAGGTTTTGATTGGTCACAATTAATTGGCGTTTTATTTTCTATTTGTCTTAAGCTGTGCTGTTTTTATCTTATTATGAACAATTTGTTTTAAGTGCAATGCATTAGTTATTATATTCATACATTAAATATAATTTTTATAATAGTGTTTAAAAACCCGATTTTTTGTCTCCATTCAAGCAAAATGTTATTGGCTGCACATTTTAAAAAGTGTTGTGATTTGGTCCATTTCAGAAAATAATATTTATACGTAAATGATAAATAATTCATATTTGGTACTCATCACGGGACCATACCACTTTTACACAGATATCATATGTCCTTATAACGTTAGTTTCAAAGATCACGGACTTAATATAGATTTTCTTATAAGCTGTATTTCTATTTAAGCATATGTATGTATCAACCAGAAGGTGTGCAAGTTAGTTTGATGCAAGACAAGGTATTGGCTTCATTTTCATACGAAGTTAACATTGTTTGATATAATTTTTTTTAACCCAAGTTGTTTTTTCTAGGAGTTCGTGTTGTTCATTGTTTTTTATTTTTCAGTGTTTATTTGCTATGCTTGTTCATTTGTCTTCCCGAGATTGTCTGTCTAATGGAGTGCGCTTTTTGATTTGCTCCTTCGGTATATTTGTCCTCTTTATCCATAAAACAAATCATGTACTCTTCTGGTTCGTAATTGGCATATTAGAGTGACACCCACTCCAGTCTATTATTGCCATCACAGTGGAACTTGGTTGAACATATGAAAATTTTTCCCCTCTTGTCTGAAACCACTCACCCAGTTGGAACCATCTTTGGCAGCAACAGAAATCAGGTTGTCTTTCAAAGTTGGCACTCGCTGATGGGGCCATTAGCCAAAATGACCATCACAACCTATAAACTTAATTTAACATATGAACCTTTAATATTTAATAATGTTCTTATTTGACACCTCTGAGCCAATTGGAAGCAACCTTGACATTAAAGGGTGCTAGGATGGTACAATTCTATCCAACCAACCAGCCAAGACAATACCAAAGTTGAACTTGAACAATACAGGAATATTCACTTAAATATATCTTTGTCTGAAACCAATGAGCCAAATATGTTGTCTGAAACCAACGAGCCAAAGATGTTGTCTGAAATCAATGAGCCAGAGATGTTGTCTGAAACCAATGACCCAATCAAAAACATGTCACAGTCGAACATATTTTAAGAAAGGAACCTACAAAAATATTTTAATTAAAGATCTGCTTGTTTTAAACAACTTAGCAAACATGGCAGCAGTATTTCCCCTTTAGAATTATTTATATACACCAACCAAGTAATCTTATATTCCTCTGACGTCAAGTGAGAGTTTTAAAAATTGGATGGGGCCGTGGGCCTAAATGTTAAACTGAGTTTTTCTTATTTCGCCCGATAATCGTTTTTGCATAAAGGAGTTAGTACAAGGTAACGCCCCGATGCCTATCTACGGGAGAATAAATATTATTAACAATTTATTTACTGTAGTTTTTTTGTTGAAAGCTACCCGTTCCTAGATGTAAAATCAATATTTCTAAATTTAAAAGCAAGAGATAATTCACTTTTCAGAGCATCTGAAGTTAAAGTTTTTTGTGAGTTCCAATTGCTGGAGTTTCAGTTTTTCTCATGTTTTTACTATTTCTCTTTGAATATTTTATTTTAATTATTTCTGTTTCGTTAATACACGTGTTTTCTATTTCTCTTTGAATAATTTATTTATTATTTATTTTTCTTTGCTTTATGTGTTTTCTAATTATTTAACTATTTATTTCTCCGTCGTTCATTCATGTTTTTCTATTTTACTTTGAATAATCTAAACATTTATTTATTTCTCTTTGGTTTATTTATGTGTTTTATATTTTTCTTAGGATAATGTGTTTAATATTTATTTATTGTAGTAATTGTTCTCTGTTTTGCTGCTTTAACGAAATTGCTTTACTTCAATATTCTTTTGTCGACATTTTGAATTTCTGTAAGGTATTGTATTCAGTTAAGTATTATTATGGGAATGTTCTCTAATTCTTTTAACAGTTTTGAATTAGCCGAAATGTTATGTAATTCGCTAGCTCCCCGTATTTTTCTTATTGGATGCAGCATACATATATCAATAGGCTGTATTTGAAAACCAAATATATTGCCCCCGTTGATCCATCATGAAGCCTGACGCTTTGTCCTAGTTATAAGTTCTCGTCATGAGCACGAAGAGCCATATTTATTTTGCACAGAATTGCAGACATGTGTTTACATTGCTACGTAATTTTAGAAAAACACCGAGAAAATCAGCGACTTAGAACAACAGAACACACATGAATTATCATTTTTTCTCCAACTGATCGGATACCCTGAAAACACACAAAGATTTAGAGAAATGTCGATCATCTTATGGGTTTTCTGTGCCAAAGGATTAGACTCGCTGAATCGAGAAAAAAAAGTTTGAAATTGCTTTAATGGCCCAATTCGCAAACATAGATAGGACCTGTTGTTATTATTTATCACTATATTTTCAGGTGACATGATCAAATGCACGGGAAATACAAAATATGTATTTTTACCTACTAAATGAACAAATGTGTAGAGCCACTTTGCCATGTATTTGTTTCGCTCATAACTATTGATTTTTTATTCTTCCGTAAATGGTCATTTTCAGTGTGAGATGACCATTTAGAGATTGGTTCATGCGACCCCATCTCCCACTAGGTACAGGAAACTTAAAATCGAGTATTTACGGAAGAAATAGGTATGTATACTTGTTCAAAGGTGAAGAACTGGAAAATATTTAACTTGTTTTTTTAAAACCCCGCGTCTTTTTCCGCTGCGCTCCACTCGGAAAAGACGTGAATTTTAAAAACTCATTGAGGATTTTTCAGTCTTCACTTTGAACTCGTGTAAGAACCTATTAATTATATATATCTAACTACCTTTTATCGTAAACAATGCAATGCATATTTATGTCGGCAAACAAAAATTGTATGCTTAAATTTAAGTTTTTACGGGCAGAGGTAGTGTATATAGGCGATTTCAGTAAATTTGCATCACTTTTTGGAATATTGCCAAGAAGGAAATACAGAACCAAAACCATTCTAATGTCGCATGAAAGGACATACATGCACATAATCTCACTTACAGCCAAAAATTTGTTTGGGTTCTAAGTGCCTTCACGTTGAAAAACTGTCTTAAAGAAGATATTGAGGTATGTACATGACTTTGTATAAAAAAATTTGGTAACATACTTGTTAGTTATTATTAGCAAATCTTAAAAGACCAAAGTACCAGACAATACCTTCAGAGATTTTGAAAGGTTTTAGCCGACTTTTTGAAAATGGTCCTAGAAGTAAAATAAATGCATGGGATAATGGTCCGACTTCTTTTTGTCGGCTGGGCGTGTGTATATTCAAATGTCAAAATTTCACACAACCTTCTAGGGTTACTACGTGGTATTCATTCAGGTATTATTATTGATAGAAGAAACATGGTCTTTTAAGATGACCACATAGTTACATGTAATCATATCAGTCTTGCAAGAAAAATTCGGATTATCTCCCCCTGATAACGCTAGATGACTCTTACATCGAAAATTCGTCAATCAATACAATGTACCGGTACAATATTTACAAGGTAGAAGTAAAGCATTATAATTAGTCGAGAGAACACACGCAGATACCAATTTTATAAAAGTTGTGAAGTTTTTTAGTTTTGATTATTTGCTTAGGTTCATATATTTATTAATGTTCAGTATATTTTTTCGTCTGCATATCTTTGTCTCTATCATAATTACGTTTTATATAATAGAACTCTTCTCCAAGATCTGTTGAATTACGCAGTTCACAAATTCTGTTTTATTTTTTAACTATACTCGATGGTTAAATTAATTATCTCCCTTACCTACATTGGTTAGGAAAAGACTCACTGTGGTAATATTTATTCATTCAATTGTTAAAATTCTCTCCCCACTTATATGTGATGAAAATATGTCGTCCTATTTGGTATGCTGTTCAAATACGTTTGTTTGTTTGTTTGTTTAGTTGGGTTTTACGCCGTTTTCAGCACAGTTGGCTATTTCGCGGCGGCCAGTTTTTATTGGTGAAGGTAGCCGGAGTACCCGGAGAGAACCACCGACTTTCGGTAGGAAAATTGGCAATCCTTGTCAATTAAGATCGGAGTCGAACACACCCCGCCAGAGGTGAGATTCGAACTCACAACCTCAACGTTGACAGGCTAGTGATCATTAGTAGTCAAGACGAACTACCTAGACCACTCGGCCACCGAGGCCCCTGTTCAAATACGAGTTCATGCATAAAATGTAAGTGTCCTATCATGTTATACAAGACCCCTCGCCCGAAAATTTGCCTAGTCCCCCCATTCTATAAATTTTATTAGTTACATTGTAATTCATTAATTCATTTATTTTTACGAAATCTAATCGATTTTTTAATTTTTTTTAATTTTATTTTGAAAATTAAATTTCTAAATTATTTTATTATTGTTCAATTTCTTTGTATTTATTTTTTTTTCATTTTATTTAAAGGAAAATTGTATTTCTACTTCTGTTTAATCACGCACATTTAAAAGACAAACCTTAACGGACCTCACAATTATGACTAAAACAACCTTAATTACGGGCCGGCACTAAGCCGGCCCGTCATATGATATGGGTTTGAAAGTGTTGCATGATTTACCGCGAACCTGCCTTATTAACTGCAGACCATCATTAGTAAATTAATTTAAGCAAATAGTTCTATATGTTTCAAAAGCCATATTATTATTTAGTTTAAAAATATAAATATAAATTCCGTCATGACTGAAAAGATGCGTGTACAACAGAGTTAAGAATAAATTATTATGTAATTTTTACACATCGAAAGGTATAGCCATTACGCTACCTACGTCGAATGTTATTTTTAGAAACTGTGTGTTTATTATTGAACTTACAAACTTCGACCTACACTTTTCGCTGTGTTTCAATAGACAAAGTCATGTTCAGTGTGGTATTTTAGCGTTAAATCATTTAATTAAAAAGTAATCAACTGTTAGAAATAACATGGACGTATATAATAGATTATTATACGTCCCTGGAAATAATTTACAATAAAGTTATTTTTAGAAACGGGCTTTGACCAAAACACATTTACACATTGGGGTTGCTATTTTCGTGTATTTCTAAAATATATTTCAACATAGTAGTTTTTTTGTTTGTTTGTTCGTTTTTTTTTATTATTATTATTTTAATGCTCGGAACTTGTAACGAAAGTGATGTGAATCTCTCAGTATTTCTTCGATACAACAATATTTTTTCTACGTCGTCGCTCAGAATTTCACTTATAAATTTTGATTTACTCCCCACAAAATTATCCTGAAAATTTTGCCGGAAAGCTGATTTATTGCTGATTTATACACCATTTAATTTTCATTCACAGAAAGATAAAATTATAACATTAAAAAAAAAAAATAAATGCATGTGGTGTTCTTTTCCCGTGAAAAGAGGTCGTAGAAATGTCAAGAAACCGTCCAATAAACAACTGACAGTTATCAATAATTAACGAGTGGCGAAATCTGGAAATCAAGAAAATTGCTTAACTTTAACTCATATTCTAAAAAAAAAATTATGCAAGTTTTGGGCAGAATTTCTCTGCTTTGAAATAGAATTATTGGGAAAAAAATTACACAATACCATGCAGCTGTCTTTTATCTCCAAAATGATACATTTTACATTAAAATCAGTAGAAAAATTCAGATGTAGGGTGGTGGGTAGTTTACCATAGAACAGAGAAATGGTCCAAACAGATTACAGGTAATTATCGTATTTCCCCATGCATATATCGACCTGCTGAGGCCTTCACAATTTCCCGTATTTCGGCACTGTGACGTCGTAAAGAGTTGACCCGACCCTAATATGAGCTGACCCGAATATATCAGCGACGTCATAATGTTTGACCCAACGTTGACCCGAATATATCAGGAAAACATCCGGTTATAGGCAGATGGTCATTGAAAATTAAGATTGCTAGTTAGCAATACGATAAATTTATCATCAAGTTTTCTTCAAACAAATATTGTAAAATATAAGCCGCTCGACACAATATGAAGCTTTTTAGCTCGTTCGCTACGCTCACTCGCCGAAAAAGCTTCACATTGTGTCTCGCGGCTGATATTTTACGATATACGTTTGCAGAAAACCTGATAATATGTACATATAGCACGACATAGAAAATATAGGAAAATCGTCAGTGATGTATCCCTGTGTTATATTGGTCCCAGTTCAGCCAAACTTTAGTGTAGTGGTTTTTGAATGGTCCCTTTAAAAATTATGTGGAATGGTCCTTGGATCAAGAAAGTTAAGACATTGTGTTCACTCTTTGTTAAGACCTTAATATTAAACATTATAAATCTCCAGATCTATAGATGAGAAAGATTTAAATTCCATATTAATAACCGGGAATGAAGAACATTGAAACTATAACATTTTACATATATAAATTTGTCACATAAAAAAAAGAAAACATTTTTACCGGCCCAAATATTTGGTGCGTGCACCAATGAATTTTCGTGTTATGAGTTTTTATAGGTACATATTAAAGAAACACATCACGAAAAATTTACCCCGGCATCAATTGTTTTTTTATGGCGTTATTGGTGGTGAACATCCCAAAAATATACACTGTGGATAAGTCACTGCACATACCTGTACGGATGTTTTAAAATTAAGAGTATATGTAAATACACAAGATTATATCAATTCTACCTACCCAAAAAGAATTTTTAAACACAGGAAAGTTTTGCGTGAATGGTTTTCCGAAGTGTAATTATTGCACGCACGAATATGTAGTTGTGTAAAAGGAACAATTCTAAAATAATATGTGTACGTGGAAGGTAAGAATTCTAAAATAACTGTGTACATGGAAGGTAAGAAAAAAGCAATAATTTTACATCAGTTTATTTTAAACATATTTTATTTCCATACAGACAAATTTGGATAAGACACGAGTTAATTATTCTCCCGCGGTCTTCTCCATACACGAAATATATAACACACCATAATTGGTGCACAAATAACGACAAGTGTAAGTAAGTAGCTGATTAATGATAAGCTATTTTACATGAGAAAATATTTTATACTTTGATATATATTATTTATAACACGACACAATATATAATTTTGCTCACATCAAACAGTTCAACCATAATATATTAAAAATATAGAATGTTGCATTTGAGCATTTAAACTAAAGAACCAGAATCCAGGTATTCGGAAACAAATTGTCAGATATCCATCACAACGGTTTCCGCTTTGATGCAAAAGATTCTAAATATAACACACTTTTTGGTGGCTGAACGAGGTAACAGATGAACAGATACTGAAATAAATAAATAAATCATTAATCATGTATTCACATGAAACATGTCGATAATCTTATCATTTGACATTTGTTACTGAGACACAAAAAAAATGCAGAATAAGATATTAACATTTTCATTTTTAATCGGAAAAGACTAAATGTTTAAGTTGATGGTAAGATTTAATCAAATATTATTTTTAAGATAGAAAGAACATTTGTTTGCTGAACGTCAATTAAGTGGCAAATATTTGGTGCTTCTTCGGGACAAGAACCAATTCAACGGGGTGGAACGGGACACAAAATACTGACATACATAACATTGTTAAATATAGATTCTCCTTCAGGTACGAGTGAGTTATGGAATTCACCCGAGATAGTTAAATTTTCGATTTTCAACACGCGAGCCTATGCTTTTCGACAAAAACCTCAAGAAAATGTCATTGCTATGTAGTTTGTTTACATAGACATCATTTCGGGACTTCTCTAGTTTATCGTTCCAATAACTGTAGAAAAAAGGGCGGTAATTCCCACGTAGAAATTTAATCACCGGGAAGTGGTTAAAGATATTATGTATTTTTATCCCTCCGATTAAACACGTCAAGAATAGGAGAAGCACGTTTACACGGCTCTTCTCTGCAATTGGTCCTACAATCGCCATTGCATTCAAACTAACTGAAGTACATATGTTCATATTCTGATGTTACCACTGAAAATAAATTGTACATTACACAATACAAAGTTCTCCTTTTAAGGGGATTGAGGGTTTTCGCTGGACAGGGTTTTGAATTTTTGTCAGATTTTCAGAATCTTCCGGTTTTATCCATTTGATTGCTATAAAATATTTTACCTGCTAACCCCCATTTTTCTTTTCATAAATCTTTTACATGCAGAATGATAAGACATTTGTAAAAATCTTATAAAATACTTGTTATTTTTTAATAGGTTTTGAGAAATAAAACTTGTCAATGATAAAGCCATGAAAAACCAAGAGAGAAATATTCCCCGCCAAATAATTAATTGCTTATATCTCGAAAACAAGAAAACGGACCTATAATTTTCTTTCGCTCTTTTAGTTCCTTTATTAATCTCATATCAATATTTACCAGTGTTATGAAAAGCTTGTTTATTTGAATCTGAGCAGCGAACATCCTCAGGAACATACTATAGTTTAGATGTATTTTGGAAAAGTCCTTCCTATTAATTTTGTACAGAACGTTAATAATACTCATCAGATTTTCCTCTTAAAGAGGACAAATATACCTAAGGAGCAAATCAAAACTAGAGGCTCAGAGGGCTGAGCTTGTATCGCTCCCCAGGCAGAAACAAGAATTGCCCATGGCGGCCATGTTTGTGGCATGGTCTAGACAAAATGAGAAAACTTTGCAAAAAACCCCTCACAGATGCTTCTTGTCAAGTTTCGTTTTATTTGGCCAAGCAGTTTCAGAAAAGACGATTTCTTTATATCAGCCTATCAGAAACAAGAATTATCCATGACAGCCATACTTGTCGTCCAATCAGGATGAAAAAAATTAATTTCATAAAAGACTTTCATAGATGCTTCCTGTCTGACAGTTTTTGACAAGTAGTTTCAGAATTGTTTTTGAATCATCAACCAATTAGAAACAAGAATTGCCCATGACGGCCATATTTGTTGCCCGATCTGGACGAAATGAGGATAGTTTGCAAAGAACCTGCCATAGATGTTTCCTGTCATGTTTCGTTCCATTTGGCCAAGCGATTTTAGAGAAGATTGTTTTATATCAGCAAATCAAATAAAAGGACTGTCCATGGCGTCCATATGTGTAGTCCAATCGGGACGAAATGAGGAAATTTTATAAAGGACCTCCCATTTATACTTCTTGTCAAGTTTTGTTCCATTTGGCCCCGTGATTTCAGAGGAGATTTTTTTTATCAGCCAATCAGAACTACCCATGGTGGCCATATATGTAGTCCGATCGGGACAAAATGAGGATACTTTCTACAAAGACTCTCATTGATGTTTCCTGCCTGGTTTCATTCCATTTGGTCAAGCAGTTCGGGAGGGAAAAAAATTAATCAACCAATGAGAAACATGAATTGCCTATGACGGCCATATTTATTGCCCGATCTGGGCGAAATGAGGACATTTTGTAAACGACCTCCCATATATACTTCCTGTCAAGTTTAGTTCCATTTGGCCAAGCAGTTTCAAAGGAGAAGATTTTTGAAAACTCAGCCAATCAGAAACAACAATTGCCAATTCCGGCCATATTTGTAGTCCGATCGGAACGAAATGAGGAAACTTTATAAAGGACCCCCCCCCTATATGTGCTTCCTGTCAAGTTTTGTCCCATTTGACCAAGCAGTTTCAGAGGAGAAGATTTTTCAAAACTCAGCCAATCAGAAACAAAAATTGCCCATGGCGGCCATTTTGTTCGATCAAGACGAAATAAACAAACGTCATAAGGACCTTACATAGATGCTCCATGCCAAGTTTAATTCCATTTGGCCCAGTGGTTTCAGAGGAGAAGATTAAAATGTGAAAAGTTAACAGACGGACGGACGGACAATAAAATGACATATTGCACACTAAAATGAGATCAAACGAACCATAATATATTTCAATTCAATCATCTTTTTATCAATCGAAATATTTAAGATTGTGAATATTCGTAAAGTTTTAATATCTAGAGATTTATAATAAGCTATATTACTTGTTTGTTAATTCGTCAGACTAGAGGCTCTCAAAAGCCTGTATCGCTCGCCTGGATTTAACTTTTCGCCTTCAACAGGACTAAAAATTTAAGTATTGCAGTCAATTTGGCTGGTTTTTCTATAGGGTTCTATGTTAAACTAAGTTCGGCTGTGGCAGCCATCTTGGTTGACAGTCCAGGTCAATGGACACATTTCTAAAAGGGAACCATCTAAGGATCAATGCTGCTAAGTCTTGTTCCAACCGGCTAAGCGGTTTCAAACAAGAACATTTTTAAATGAATTTTCCCATAGGATCCTATATGAAACTAAGTGTCGGACATCTTGGTTGACAATCCCGGTGATCGGACACAATTCTGAAAGAGAACCATCTATGGACCAAAGCTGCCAAACTTAGTTTCAATTAGCTCAGTAGTTTCAGACGAAACTATTTTTGAGTGAATTTCCCATAGGGTCCTATGTTAAACTAAGTTCAGCTGTGGCAGCCATCTTGGTTCACAGTCCACGAAATCGGACACATTTCTGAAAGAGGACCTCCTAAGCACCATTGCTGCCAAGTCTGGTTCCAATTGGTCAAGTGGTTTCGGACAGGATGATTTTTCAATGAATTTTCCCATAGTGCCCTATGTTAAACTAAGATCGACTGTAGCGTCCATCTTGGTTAACAGTCCGGGTCATCGGACACATTTCTGAAAGAGGACATCTAAGGACCATTGCTACAAAGTCTAGTTCTAATTGGCTTAGTGTTTTCAGACAAGAATATTTTTGAATGAATTTCCCATAGAGTCCTATGTTAAACCAAGTCCGGCTGTGGTGGCCATCTTGGTTCACAGTCCACGAAATCGGACATATATCTGAAAGAGGACCTCCTAAGGACCATTGCTGCCAACTCTAGTTCCGATTGGTCAAGTAGTTTCAAACCAGAAGATTTTTCAATGAATTTTACCATAGGGAGCTATGTTAAACTAAGTTCGGTTGTGGCAGCCATCTTGGCTCACAGTCCGGTCATCGGGCATATTTCTGAAAGAGGACCTCCTAAGCACCATTGCTGCCAAGTCAGGTTCCAATTGGTCAAGCGGTTTCAGACAAGAATATTTTTCAATGAATTTTCCCATAGGACCCTATGTTAAACGAAGTTCGGCTGTGGCGGCCATCTTGGTTGACAGTCCGAGTCATCGGACACAATTCTGAAATAGAACCATCTAAGGACCATTGCTACCAAGTATAGTTCTAATTGGCTTGAATATTTTTGGGTGAATTTCCCATATGGTTCTATGTTAAACTAAGTTCGGCTGTGGCGGCCATCTTGGTTCACAGTCCAGGAAATCAGACATATTTCTGAAAGAGGACCATCTAAGGACCATTGCTGCCAAGTCTGGTTCCAATTGGTCAAGTGGTTTCATACAAGAAGGTTTTTCAATGAATTTTCACTTAGGGCCCTATTGTAAACTAAGTTGGGCTGTGGCGGCCATCTCGGTTAACAGCCAGGGTCATCGGACATATTTCTGAAAGAGAACCTCCTAAGGACCAATACTGCCAAGTTTGGTTACAATCGGCCTTGTAGTTTCATAGAAGAAGATTTTTTAAATTCATCCCTCTTTTTGCTATTTTTAGTAACAGCAGCCTTGTCGGTTGGAATTCGGGGATACCGGGCATAATTTGGCAAGGGGGCCACCAAGGACCATTCCAAAAAAGTTTGGTTCCAATTGGCCTAGTGGTTTCAGAGGAGAAGATCTTTAAAGGAAAGTTTATGTCGAACGTTGTCTTTAAATAGAAAAAAAAACTCCTATAAGGGGTCAATCAATGATTTTAGTCATGTTGATTTATTTGTAGATCTTACTGTGTTGAACATTTTTGCTGTTTAAAGTTTGTCTTTATCTATAATAATATTCAAGATAATAACCTAAAACTTCAAACTTTCCTTAAAATTAACAATTCAGGGGCAATAACCCAACAAAGGGTTGACCTATTGGTCATGACCTGACGAACATTTTTACCCCATTTCAGTTTTGCTCTAAATGCTTTAGTTTTTGAGATATAAGACAAAAACTGCAGTTTACCCCTATGTTCTATTTTTAGCCAGGTCGGCCACGTTGGTTGGTAGGCGGGATGATCGGACACATTTTTAAACAAGATACCCTAGTGATGCTTGTGGCCAAGTTTTGTTCCATTTGGCCCAGTAGTTTCAGAGGAAAGATTTTTGTAAAAGTTAACGGACGACGGCCGACGGACGACGACGGACGATGAGAAAAGCTCACTTAAATTGACATTTTGGGTCAGGTGAGCTAATAAAAATGAGTATATATATTTATAGGCTATCATGTTTAAGTTGCAAAATATAAGACAAGGTATACGGATATTACGTAAGACACATAATGAACTTTAAGCTGAACACCGTAGTGACATTTAATGCCATTGCAATCATTCGACAGTTTATAAGGAACATTTGCATTTATTAGATATTATATTTTGTTTTGTGCGATTGTTGCTGTTATTGGTTATTGTGAACATAAAAAAGTTAACAACCCAAATCTTCAATTTCGAGTTTGAGTAATTCCTCGTGTAGAAATATATATATTTATGTGCGGTACGCGCATTAATATTTGAGAAATAGAGTACAGTTATATACTAAAACCGGTTTGAATTTGGCGGGAGGTTTATAAGAAATTTACGCACGAAAATTAGTTATCGAGGTTTAGGGCGGTGACCAAGTCGGTGTAAAAGATAAGTAGTCAAATTGATTATGATTATATATAAATGTATATATATATAAAATTGTATAATAATGTATTTATGTTTGTTACTTTATAGATTTCGAATACTATCAAGTCGGAGATGTTTTTAGTGGAATGTTTCATATGTATGGACTTTAAATTATAAACCATTGATCGATATTTGTATTATGACAGCATAATAATATTATATGGTCATCGTGCCTGACAAAATCATACATTTTGTTTGTGTTTGTTTTTTCCCTTATGTATGTGAGATTTTGGGATTTCTTAAATATGCAGCACATAAATAATTTATGGTCGTTTGAACATTGTGGACTTAGACCACAAAGCTTCTTACATTGTTACGAGAGAATTATCGGATTTCTCCAATCACGGAATTTTAACACTAGCCTTGGCGAGTTTAACTATCGAGATGGGAGAAATCCGATAATCCACGAGTCATAATGTAAGACGCTCTAATTTTCAAAACGCTTTAAAAACTGGTCAACAGCATCAAATTCTACCAACGTCATCCCGTCACTATGGTCACCAGTATGTATTCATTCGAATCTTGTATTGAAAAATATCCGGCACTTTACAATTATGTAACAATCATAATCAACTCATATTTTTATTTAATATAATTTCAACAACGTTATTGTTACACTAGCACTGTAGGTAGATTATTCCCATATGTCAGTGGTCATTTAAATCGAAACTATTTTTCCTATTTCTGCAGCTTTAGCTCTTAGTTTTTGGAATATGTCCTGCCCAGAGGACAAGAGACGTCAGGATGTTACAGTTAAAGAATTTATAATACTACTTGTAGCTATTATCCTTCTGTTGGTTGGATACGGAAGTAACGGGCATTTTATTTATCAGGAAAACTCAGGAAGAACAGTATATGTTGGGATATGGTCCGTAACTTATTGTCTTGCGAACGGAACATGTACAACGATATCACCAAATAACTACTATGAGATCGATTCTGTTGATTGTGAGTAGTGAAATTGTCTTCATAATTGTGTTTGATGACACTGATCCCCTACCGGGATGGCTCCAACACCTCACCTTACGTAATTATAAGCATATGACCCATGTAGACAATTCATCTGAAAATACTGAGCAAAAGGGAACCGAACAGAAGATAATTGGTATCAAAAAGTTTAATATATTAACAAATGATCAAGACTGTCAGATAAGATGGTTACGAACGCCCAATATAGAAGGGGGTGTGAAAATTCACATCATAAAGCTTAAATCTTCTGTGAAACATGATCCAGATAAAATAAATTTTGACGGCAATTGTTTTGACATATAGATGGGAAAATGTAAATAAAAAATGTCCACTGATCCAAATCTCCACCCAAGTAACCTATCAATTATTTGTTTTAGGGTCCTTGAATGGCAAATTGAACCCAGGTGAGCGATAAAGGGTCCCAGGAGTCTATAGTTTAATGTTTTCGATGTTTAGAATTTTAAGGTCATATAGGGAATGTTTTTTTCCTTCAATTTATCCAATTTGTAGAACCTATAGGCAATCAGTACTTTTTTCAATGTTTAAATTTTGTTGACCCAAAATGGATCTGTTTTCGTTCAGTGTTTAACGGCTACTATATTTTTTTTTATCTAGACTCTGTCGACGTAAAAATTTCATTTCATTATTTTTGCAGATTTTTCTTACTCTGAGATGTTAGGGTATCAAGTCACAGTAACAGTCGCATTAGTGGTCGCTTTGATTGGAACATTTATATATAGCCTGGGATGTTGCCGTCAAGAACATACGAGACAATTTCGGCTATTTTTTATTGCATGTTCCCTTACTACAGGTATGTAAATTACTGAACGATTCCATTATGTAATAATAATCCAATATTGGGTAAATTGCATAATTTTAAAAGATACATAGTTCACCAAATAATTTCATCAGCAGTGTTCAAGAAAAAAACCCTAAATTAAATATACTTCAAGAACATAACTGACCACGTGATTATTCTCGGATGTCCATGCAACTCAATGTCAACGACCTGAGTAATTGTCGTCAAGGTGCGGTAGGTAATTTTGGGAGACAAATGATGATGCTGTACTGATACATTGCCGCCCAACAAAAAAATCGAGGTTGTCAATAAGGACTAGTTGGCAAATGGGTGAAGTTGGATATCGTCATAGCAGGACAATGACTCTTGGGGTGGAGGAAGTGTAATGGGGCTTCCTTTGTGTACGATATAAGTTATAGAACCGTAACACGTTTATAACCACCCTCCATTACTTGCGCTACTCCTTTAGCTCAGTTGGTAGAGCGGTGGACTACTGAACCAAAGATTCCGGTTCAATCCCCTGTTGGTGCGGTATGTAATTTTGGGAGACAAATCATACTCTACTGTTACATTTGCGCCCTACAAAAAAAACCTCACGACTGTCAATAAGGGCTAGTTGGCATATGGGTTGAAGTCGGATATCGTCATCGTAGGACAATGACTCTTGAGGTGCAGGAAGTGTAACGGGGCTTCCCTTGTATACGATATAAGTTATAGAACCGTAACATGTTTATAACCACATTCCATTAGCTGCGCTAGTGGAGTATTCCGTTAGCTCAGTTGGTAGAGCGGTGGACTACTGAAACAAAGGTTCCGGGTTCGATCCCCTGTTGGTGCGGTAGGTAATGTTGGGAGACAAATCATGCTCTACTGTTACATAAGTAAAAAATCAAAAATATGTAAAGGGCAGATCCAACTCGAAAATGACCCACAGAATATACATGTAAACGAGTCAATCTAAGCACATCAAATATACATTGTAGCTGTGCATGAGGCAGAAGATGAAAGTCTTTATCACTTACTTATGCTTTAGTTAGATTTAATGGTGTTTTTACGTCCCTTTCTGTAATTGCCTTTATCGGGATGACAAGTTTTTATTAGTAGAGGACGCCGGAAGTCCCAGAGAGAACCACCGACAGGGAAACTGGCAATCCTTGTCTATTCAGATCGGCATCGAACACATTTCGCTAATTGCCAGATTCGAACTCACAACCCTAATGTCGAGGAGGCAGTTATCATTAGTCATTATGAAGACCTATTTAAACAATCTGGTCACCGAGACCCTAACACGTGCGTTTTTACAACCCAGCGATAACAATGTGTCTAATAAAAATTATGTGTTATGAATTATATAAATGGTGTGTTCGATGAAATGCTTAGTTGCATTTTTAATTGCAGGAGTTGTTTTAATGAACTTCTGTTGCCGTCAAGCAAGATACCAAACAGTTTTTAATAACCGTGAATTCAGTGTTATAACTGTTCATTTTCCGTGGAGTTTAGTTTTAATAAATACCGGAACGATTCTGTTATTAGGAGTTGCTTGTGCATGTATCATGAATGAAGTACAACCAAAATCAATATTTATGGACGAAAGATGGCCAAAATTATTCATAACTGAAGTATGCATAAGCGCACTAGTAATATTACTTCAAATAGTTGGAAATTCTAGTAATGCACTGTTTATATCGATGGATAAGAGGACAGGCGAGGAACAAAGGATTGGTGTCTGGTACATTACAGTCTGTAATTCATCTTTTGGATGTAAGACCATTAATAGACATGAAAGGATACAAGAACTGGTTCGGCAATATGACAGTTATATTGGAGGTACTTGTTTCTATACATTATAGATATTCTTACAGCTACTTTTTGACCACACGGCCTTCTTCATTAGATGGGACATTTGAGTTGAAGGCTGTATGGCTGGAAGGTACACTACCTTTACAAGATTTCTAAACATAATTATGGCAAGGATATACTCAAACAAATCAATTCAATTCGGTCGTCATTGGTATACGCTTGGTCCAAATTGTACAAAATCTTTTCTATTATAAAGTGTTACAAAATACCTACCAAAATATATTATAATAGTATTTAAAAAAATAACCCCGATTTTACCAAACAATGACAATATCTATTGAAAAGCTGTACAAAACTAACAGAAATTTTTGCCAATTTACGGCTAAGTTGTCATTATGACCAAAACGACCATGTTGAAAGCCAAAACATAAAAACCCAAAAGGCGCTGATTCATATTCTAAAAGGACTACAAGGGTAAAGTAAAAAATATCACGAGCTATTCACAAGGAGATGCTCCTTAACTTTTCAAAAAGTTCAACATTTTTATAACAGTAAATTTTAAAGTATCAATTCACTTAAGTATCGACATATTACTAACTGACCTGGTATATGTAATACTGTCGGGACTAATATGCCATGTATATGTATTACTGTCGGGACTAATATGACATGTATATGTAATACTGTCGGGACTAATATGACATGTATATGTAATACTGTCGGGACTAATATGACATGTATATGTAATACTGTCGGGACTAATATGACATGTATATGTAATACTATCGGGACTAATATGACATATGCTTCGATGAGACGATATGAAACCAAATACTAAATAGTCCCAGAAAATACTATTGAATACTTAAATAATGTGGATTTAGTGTATTTACTCATGGTTTTCCTTGTGGAAGAGAAGACTGAATTCAATTGATTAATGTCGAATTTAATTGGATGCACGGATTCAAATCGAATAGGCACAGCTTTTTTCATTTTTTTAATCTCTGACGACTTAAAAACAGACAGTGAAGACGCTACGTTTGATTTGTCACTTACTCCAGCCATTATTGCACGAAACATTTTGATGAAGCTACCAGTGTAAGATTGGAATAGGAGCGCCGATCTTTTCACATAAAAAAAATGAATTAATTTATTCTTATTATTATTTTCATATTGTATACAAAAATTACAAGACAATTAATGTAGGTACATACTACGCCATTGTGTTTTGTCGTGAGGCTGGAAAGGGCTAGGGAAGAAAATCGATTTTTGGAATTACTGCATGAAAGTTTCAATTTGGGTCCGTTTTTTTTGTTCTTAGACCAAACTAAGTGAAAAACCACCAAAATTAAGTTGCTTAGCAGAAAATTTGACTTGGATGATCTTTTCGAATAACTCTTTCCACCCTGAATTAATTTTTAGGAATTGTCTTTTTCAAGACTTTGAAAACTTTCGTTTGTAATATGCAAATGAGGCAGAGTCTGTGGATGCAATTTTACCAGTGCATTATATAATAGGTAGGGCAGATGGGGTGCGATCGAGGGTTGGATGGTAGGGGTGGAGGGTGACGGTGGTTCGTTAAAAAAGCCCTCCCCACCAGAAATTTGCCTATTTTTGCTGATTTTGGGAACTTCCCGTTGCCATGGAAACCAGAGTGAAGGCCCCACATACCTAGTAATGCATGATGTGTTAGAGTTTCCATTAGTTTCTATCAAGACGTAAAACTAACTAAAATTGTGTTGTAGGATCGATGTATGTAAGTCCTTGGAGGTCAAAAGTGCAATTTTGGGTATTTTTGCACTGTTTAGGGTGCTTAAAATTTCCACAAAAAAATATATTTCACACAAAATGAGATATTAAATGACACTTGCTCCTCCTGTACAGCTCATAAGTAAAATTTTCCCACCCTGCAATATTCTATTTGGGATCCAAAAGTCGTTACTGATATTATCAGTCATAACATTTTACGTTCGACACACCATTTGATTGAATGTAAATAACAAAAATGGATAACATGAAAGGTCAATAATAAGATACCAATCAATCAACGCTACTCAACAGACATAACCTTGGGCAGAACAATAACACAAAAAGCAGAAATCACAAACATTAACATATCAGAGAGTCAGGATAGTCTGGTACAGACAGTGAACAGTGGTGAGGTTAAACCGGTTATATGGGGGCCCTAACTTTCACCACTCTGGTGTATAAAACATACCAAGTTTCGTCCTTACAAATGAGACAAGATATCTCCAGGTAGATTTCCTGTCCTATAGGAACTGACACTTCGTTGGATTTCCCTCATTTACTGGTACTGTTAACGTAGAATAACATTCTTACTCTTGCGGACCACTTGAAGTCACCCTTGGGTTTTTGGAGAGTTCATATTGCTAGTGCTTAACCCGATTTTGTTGTCATGTTCTCATTCTCTGTTGTTTGATATACATTCTTTGCTACATCTTATTACTATAGTACCTCTGAAACAGTTTTTTGGAATTCGCCTTGTATTTTACTTTTTGAGCTGCTGGACTTTCTCTCTATATTGCTGTCTTATTTATTCCAACAGTGTAGTATAATCCACAAGTCATACAAAAATGGTACTTAATTTTTTTATTATTATTTTTCCAGAGTATACGAAAACTGTGATTGTTGGACTTCAGGTTGTAATGACTATATCATTGTGTTTTGCCGTGTTAACAGGTTTACTCTATGTTCTTGTGTTATGTGGTTTCTTCATCAAACGTACAATGAGAACGTGTGTTATTGTTTCTGCAACAATATCAGGTAGTATACTAATTTAGTACATGTATTTATTATTCTCACATACGGGGTGATTTTTTTACAAAAGAATATTCAAGTTTTCTGAAACAATTGCATTTAATAATTCGTAATATTCATAAAAATCGAACTTATACATGTACATGTTAAAAAAATTAATTAATCAAGTTAATAAGAGGTAATACACTGTATTATTTTTTTAGAATAATTAAAAGAAATATGATGAGAACTACAGATTTTCATACAAATCTAAACAAAATTATAATTGTTTAATCTAAAAAGATTAAAAACCAAACTTGCAAAGAGTCGGTCCGATATGGATTAGATCATGTAATAAAAATAAATCTATAATAATTCGGTGTAAAGGAAAAAAGCGTATTCCCTGGGGAGGAATTAATTTTAGAGAAAATTTTGTATTTGATATTCTCTTTCAAGCCTTCAGTTCTACTATTGAACTGGAGATATGTTTAACTGTTGCAAATGTAAAAAATACTTTGCAAATATCAACAAAAAATACCACAGCGACAAAACATTGGGAAAGATCGAAATACAAAGGCAAGACAAACTCATGAGAATTGAACATAACAAACAAATACCACAAGGATATATGTATAACTAAAAGAATAAAATACATAGAATAAACAAAACAGAATTAGAACAAGACAGCACAGAAACTATACCATTAGCCATGTGAACTCCCACTAAAAACAGCAGGTGCTCCGGAAGGCTAAGCATGTGGTGCTTTAAAAAATTAATAGCCAAGGCTATTAATAACAAATCTATGATCCAAGAGCATTACTCCACATAAAAAATCAAATAGCAGCAGAAAGTAAGCTGAAATAGGGTGCGTAGATAGAATGACTTTGTACACTTTAGAGAGAGGTTCGTTTAATATCCTCTAATCTACGTGTTTGAATCGTTAAAAAAAACCCATATTCTTCACTTTGTTATCACCCCTTTTCAAAGTTTATATTGATATTTTGTAAATTTTAGGCACTGTCTTACTAGATTTATGTGGAAAAGAAGCAATTGTTCAGTATTTGATGTCACGTGATAACTACTCATTTGCTGTTCTGTCATTTCCGTGGTCACTGCTATTGAGTGGATTAAGTGGGATACTTATTTTGACACTTGTAATTATATGCATGATTAGAGAGTGTTATACATCCAAGAACGACAATTCAAAATTTAACATCGCATACATAAGGATAACGTAGTTGTATAATATGCTGTTTGCGTGGCCAATGATGCGAGCACAGCAATATTAGCCCTTTCCAGAAACTCATTTCCTGTATCACGATTCTGACTCTAAAATGATAATTTGAAGCAAGTTATTTCCCTAACTTTACTTACTTCCGGCGAACGAAAATTTTTATAGCCTTAATATGTAGCACAATATGGCTGCCCCCATTAAACAAAGACTTCTCCAAATGACCCATATGCTCCTATAGAGCTCGCTGTGCTCGCTATTATTTAACATGAATGTATTAAATGGAGGATTTTTGATAAGATTGATTGTTTTATGTTTGTTTGTTTTTTATTTTATTTTTTTGTACTTGTGAAATTATTGGGACAAATATGGAAGTGTCTTTATGATAGTTTTGCATATCATATGGTGTAATTTTTTTGTAATTTTTTATATTTCTTCTGAAAAGCTAAACAATTAATTACAATACAATATAAAATCAACTAATTCAAGTCTAAATGTCATATTTAAAAAAAACCCCAAAAATTTCTACATTTTGTAAAGATTATTCAGAGATGACTAATGGCAAACCATTCAGCTAGACAGTGGCCATGCATGAGTCATTATATAACTTGAGTAGGAGAGAAAAATACAAATAAAGGAGAAAGAGGAATGGAAGATTGATATATTGATAAAAAATAAAACAAAAGATAAAAAAAAATTGGTGTAATTTTTATTACTTTGTATCATTGTTGGTAATGTGTTCAGATGTTACATGATCAACATCAAAAAGACGGGTGATAGGAACTTAATTGAGATTTGTATCTATGTCAAAGGTCTCACTGAGATTGTAACGCAAAGAACATCACTAAATAAAATTCTGATTTATTTCATTTTTCTTTTGTTTTTGTTTATTTTCCCTCTAGCTAACACGGTGTTGTATCAACACATCGATCTAAGAGTTCCTGGTTTGATTCCCGTATGGGATGAACATCTCGGGGGATCAAATGTGTAGAAAATTTATAATAACTAAGATCATAATGGTCGACTTACACACAATAAGGGTTACGACCGTCTTTAAAAAAAACCTATTCATAAAATACATTGCATATTTGTTGTCAGTGTAAAGTTCTATAACATGCTTGCACTGCTGTTAACTATAGTTTAGTATACAAGTTATATTAATCCATCTCCACTTTGCGTATGTGAGAGCTGCTCATGGGTGGCATTTTAGCCTATAATATGCTCGGTTACAGTGCCCATACTACGGACTAGTATCATTTGTCGAGACCATTGTCGCAAATTGTGTAGAAAGGGTGTCGCAAATTCGATCTTTGCCGTTATTTATGTAACTCAAGAATACATTTTCAAAAAGTATAAGGAAATTTTGTATACAATCTGAAAAATTTATACTTTGTATGCCTTGAAACTTCTGTGCGTCTTTTTTAAAAACTGCAACCCATTGAATATCTCAAATATTTCATTAAAATGAAAGAAAAAGTAGTACACTACCTTTTAATTCTAGTAAAGTTTGACGTCACCACAAAGAAATGTGACGTAGCTGAACATGAGTGTGCAAGTTTTGTTTCCAAACGTTTGAACCATGTTGATTTTTGCAATAAACGACAGTTTTGTTTTGAAATGTGAGGAATTGTAATAACCTCCGGATTTTTTCATCAAGAAATCAGTTGCCGAAGTATGTGGCACGTACAGTAAATCAATCGCACTTGTTACATGAACGTGCTTCAAGCATCCCACCAAGAAATTCCATCTTAACCACGTTATGATCGATAATTGATAATGATGTTTAATTGATGGTCTACAAAAGACACCTGGACGAAAATCTTCTTTTTAAAAAACAAAATTGATAAATAAATATATACATGTACATTAAAAAAAGTACACAAATAGTTGGTTCGCGCACACCATTTGACAAGTTCAAAGTTCATTCAAGGTTTTTTCAACAATTTATTTGATACGTACAGATTCAAACGAACTATAATGTGTTTATACGTTTATCAAATCGCGTTTTTTCTTGATGTACAAACCGTTAATGGCCGTTTGATATCCTTTTCATAGATTGTAACATTGTTTTATTCTACGTGATTTTAGTATTATGTGGTTGTTATCGAGAGGGTTTCAAGGAGATAGTCCCGTTGGTAAAATTTGTATTACAACCTTTTGATAAATTGTAATTGGTCTATGAAACGTCACTGACAGGTTTAAAGTGTAAAACCATTCGTTATAATGATTTTCTTGGATTTTTTGTATTTCTTCACTTGTAATCCGGGTTTGATTATCACGGATGTGTATTAACCATACTTGGGACTGTTACTCTTCTCAATTTTTGGAAGTTTGAGGTTGTAATTACTGTATGTAATTGACCCAAGAAACTGCATTATGGTGGCAAAAGTCTTAGGTGTAAGTATCGTTTGATGTCTTTATTCTGATGTACTAAGGTCCCCTAGACATGCTAGAGATCACTCTATACTCGTGAAATTGATGCCTAAAAATGTTTTTAAAGATGATTAATCTCAGGAATATCTCTATGCTTATACGAGTTTTCTCTTTACATAATTTTTGAACGTTTTTTTTTTTAATTTTTAGTGTACTGTATATAATTACACTTAATATAAAAAAAAAATATCCTGGATACTGACTGGTTGATTGCCAGTGTATTACTTGCATATCTTCGCAATTTCAATAAACTTATAAAGGCTATGGATTTTCCGCTCGACCGGAATACATGCAAAAACGTATACTCTTTTTAACTCTCGTGAAATTCGAAGAATTTTTAAAGCGATTTCTCTTTATAGGGTATCTTAAGTGTTCTAAAAATTAAATGAATAATATGGTCGGATGTAGCTGAAAATCTTCTGCATATTCAGTGTAATTATCACGGATCGGAAAATTTTGCTGTTTCGAGACTGTCGGGAAAAAAGTCCGTGTCTCGGGACAAATAAAATGGCTACATCCCTCAATACTGTTAAATAAATGTATAGTTTGTCATTTAAGTGCTTGTGAAGAGACATTATTTTTTTCATATTCATATACAGTGCATAGAGATTGAGATAATAGAAAAAAATTATTGAATGAAACTAATTTTAAATGAAACCTGTCTTTCAGGAACGTGTTCACTTTTATTCAGTCTTTAAGTCAATTTCATATCAGATATTTCTTTTAATCATTACACAACATTTGCAAAATGATTTTATTAAAACGTTGTGTATCTGTCTCTTTCGCCAACTGGTAGAATTTTAATTCTTTTTCTCTTTGATCTTTAAAAATATAGTTCAGACCCTCAAAATATACATGACCGAAACCACGACTATAATATATAATTTATTATTTACAATATACAATGCAACGCAGAAAATTTTGAAATGATGAAAATCAAGACATTGTTTTTGCTTGGTTTAGCTGTTTTATTGTGCATTCTTGTTAATAGTGATTATGTCTTTGGCTACGGACGTTTGCGTAAGTATGCTTAAGAATTCTTACAATAGGTTAGTGTATTTTTCCTTTTAACTTTTCTTTTAAATTGTACTATTTACCTTCTGTCGAAATTTCTATGCTTTGATCTGTCCTTTAGTTGGGTACTTTCTGTAACAAGTCGCTAATAAAATTTGTGATTTACAATAACATTTGCCAACCTAGGTGGAAAACAACAACAAAGAAACACAAATGTTAAATTTAATATATATGAAAGTATTGTGGAAATAAACACAGAGAGCAAGCACTTTTTAAAACGGATAACTTATAATATATTCACAACACATTCCTGAAAATTGTCCATTTATATCTTCATTAGAATACCCACCAGAAATAACAACTATGGCATCGGTTGGGCGTGGTGCAGTTGGCACATGTGCTCTTTGTAAAGCCAGATGTGATTGTGAATGCGTTAGACGTACATGTGTTGATACATCCTGTTGTGAACAACTCGGATTTGCTCCACTGCAAAGTACAGCGGCAAGGACTGATCCTACATTTACAATCAGATCTGGAGATTTTACAGTTGCCTTAAGAAATGGCATTTTGTCAATATACAGGAGCAGATAAGTTACTGGACATTGTTGTGTAGCACTGAATATTTGTGGCATTCACATATATGTTATATATAAATAATAACATTTAGAGTCATTGTCTTCGGTGTTTGAATATAAAATAATATTCTTACTTCCTAATATACTGTCAGAAAAGCAATGCGTTTTCACGAGTGAGTCTTTCACTTATATGTATTGAATGGGGACTACAAAACGTGGGCACTATATGTCATTCGAATAACACTAAAGAGAACGGCTTCTGGGGTAGAGGTATATAATACTATAACATTGTGACCACTTTGGGAAATTTCTAACCTTTCCCTTTGGGAAAAACGATGTTTGGATCATTTACTGTTCAAAATTAGGACGCAGGATCTATCTAATCACAATACCCTGTATTCATGTGGTTATCTATTAAAGGTTTTTAATACGCGTTTAATACCCATTAACTTTCCTTTCGTACATGTATGTTTATTTTTAAACTTTTTATACCCATTTGCAAGGCCTTCAAAGCCTTTAGCAATGTAAAGAAAAAACTAGAAAATATTGAACTCTATAGGTGTCAATAAAGTAAAGCAAGTGAGCATAACGCATTACTACCCTATGGTAAAACAAAATGGTTTTCATAACTGGCACCTATGTGATAAAATCAATTCATAAATAATTGAACTTTCTATCAAAATATTTCAGAAAACATCTGTTTTGCTTTGGTCAAAATTAGTTCAAAATAACAATCCAAAGATACTAATATTAGATATAGTAAATTTATACTATGCTGTATACGACGCATTTCAAGGAGTTACCTCTCATCAGCAGCATGAATACCGAAACATTTGGAAGACCAAAAACCAAACTTATATAAAATACTTTTAAAGAAATCGCTTTTCAAGGTTAAAAAATGATAATCACCCTTTTAGTAAAATATAAATCGCACCTATGCCGGGGTGTGTTCGACTCTCAATTGACAAGGATTGCCGATTTTCCTACCGAAGGTCGGTGGTTCTCTCCGCGTACTCCGGCTTCCTCCACCAATAAAAACTGACCGCCATTTAAATACCAAAAGCTATATCGCCAAGTTATCGGAATTTCAATGGGGACTAACTGTGCACCACTTATTGCGGCCCTATTTCTGTATTGTTACGAATCACAATTTATATCTAATATCAGCAAAGCCCCAACGAAACAACAGTTGATACAAAAATTTAATAACACTTTTAGATATTTGGATGATATTTAGCTGTCAATAATGACGACTTCAGCATGCACACTAAATAGATTTATCCTGTTGAACTTACTTTAAATAAAGCTAATACTAACAAAGAACACTGCCCTTTCCAGGATCTTGATATCTATATCTTTAACGGGAAGCTTAATACTAAAATTTACGATAAGAGAGATGATTTTCATTATTAATTATCCGTTTTTAGATGGCGACGTTCCCTTTGCACCATCGTATGGTATTTATATATCAACTTGTTCGATTCGCTCGTTTATGTAATTAACGAAAGAAATCTCAGGGATTTCTATATCACAAACTTGTCAAAACTTTTACTACATTTTATCATCGGTACAAAGACCTCATTCGTAAATATAGATCAACCTGCAAACATCTTATACATATATGTTCAGGTATTTCACATTCCATCTTTTATGGTAATATTCTATACAAAGCACAAAAATGTCGTCATTCACCTGAAAAGCTAATTAAACCTTTATACAGACTTAACAACAAGGGATATAGTTACAATACTGTTGTCAAATCATTAAAGATGACATTTTTTGGAATTAATATTGATTCACTCATAGGATCTTTGCACCGGAAATAAACACATTTATTCTAAAATCAGTTGGCAAGATACAGGTTACGTTCTTCTCGTATAATTTATAATGGCATGATACTAAACCCTCTAACGGGAGGGATTGTGGCTGATTTTCTATATGATATAGACCTAATCTTTCGATCAGTTTAATTGAGGTCTGGGGCTGGCATGTCAGTAACTGTTAGTAGTCCTTAGTGAATATATATTGATCATTGTTTACAACCCAATAAAATACCACAAAGATGGTTAAATACTCTAGAAACTTATAACTTTCAACAGTTAATTAAGGAACCAACCAGAGTAACAAATGAATCAAAAACTTTGATTGATCATATATATGTCACCCATTTAAGCATGGTTAAAGAGGCTCATGTTTCTAAATATTCTATCAGTGTATGACAAGACAAGAGAAAATGTATTATAAAAAACATACTCATTCAACAATCACTTATAGAAATTTTAAGACTTTTAATGAGCAAAATTATTTAAAAGATTTAAAAAGTGCACCTTTTCAACATATTGAATTTGAAAATGACCCATCTGTTTGTATTGAAATGTGGTACAACATTTTTAATAACATTTTAAATAAACATGCCCCTATTGTGAAAAAGAGGGTAAAAAAAAGACCGACAACCAGAATGGTACAATAAAGAAATCTCATATGCAAGAAAAAAAAGAGATAAATATAATTCACTGGGAATGTGGGCTGAATATAGATTCTGGAGAAACAGAACAAAACATATCATTGATACATCTAAACAGAAATATTACAATGATATGATAAAAGACCCAAAAGACTCTAAAACACTATCATGGAAATGTATTCACAGTCTAAATCCATCTAATCCATCAAAACCACACGAACTAATTACAACTGGAGACCATAAAACTACAGATCATAAAGAAATTGCTAATGCATTCAATAATTATTTCACCTCATGTGTTGAAAAATTAAGGAATAGCAGGGCACCAAGCAACTCAAATTTTAATACTCTGAAAAACTATGTACAAATGAAATTCTTGAAAAAAAGGCACAACAAATTCATCATTCCTCCAGTAAAAGTTTCAGAACTATTTGATGAAATAATTAAACTAGATGTTAAGACATCTTCTGGTTCTGACAATATAGGTCCAAAAATTTTAAAACTGAGTGCTCCTTTCATAGCATCTTCCTTAACATACATTTTTAATGGAATGATTGATACTGGTATTTATCCATCTGTTTTAAAAAATGCCAAGGTATCTCCAATTTTCAAATCTGGTGAAAAAAAAACGTAGCTAGCAATTACAGACCAATATCTGTTTTGCCAACATTATCAAAATTAATAGAGAGACATGTATCTAAACATCTGTATAATTATTTGACAAAGTTTAAAATTTTACGCCCTTCCCAGTCTGGTTTCAGACCTAACCATTCATGTCAAACTGCCCTCATTAATATCATTGATAAATGGCTACATGAAATGAATAATGGAAATATCAATTTGGCAGTCGTCCTGGATTTTAAGAAAGCTTTGGATGTTGTTGATCATGAAATTTTATGTAAAAAACTTCAAATTTATGGTTTCCATGAAGATACTGTTGATTTTTTTAAATCATATTTGAGTGAAAGAACTCAGCAAGTCCATATAAGTAATCAGTTTTCTGATAAAAAGTTTATAAATTTTGGTGTCCCACAGGGCTCAATACTTGGTCCCATTTTGTTTGTTTTGTACATAAATGACCTTCCATTACACATCAAAAACTGCCATACAGACTTGTATGCTGATGACACAACTATGCATACATCAGGAAAGAGTATTGCTGATATGCAATTAAAAGTACAAGATGATCTCCTATGTGTTGAAAAATGGTGTCATGAAAATAACATGTTCATAAATTCGGATAAGACGAAATGTATGGTTACAAAAAAATGGTTATAGGTACAAGAAAAAGGCTGCGTTTAAATCAAGCAGAACCAGTTCTAACTATTGAGAATAGTATTCTTCAAAAACCATCAATTGAAAAACTTTTAGGAGTTAGAATTGACTCTAATCTGTCCTGGACAGGCCATATTAATTACTTATGTTCATCAATATCATCTAGACTTCATTTACTCTCTAAAATTAAGAAATTTCTAAATATTGATTCAAGAAAATTATTTTATAATGGCTATATTCTCCCACTGATAGATTATTGTTGTATTATTTGGAGTGGTTGTGCTAAAAATGAGCTAGTCAGAATAATAAAATTGCAGAAAAGGGCTGCAAGACTTATTTTAGATGCTGATCTACTTTCATCATCAGCTCCACTGTTTAAACAGCTTGGGTGGATGACAGTAGAGAACAGAATCTCATACCACAAATCTGTTTTGATGCAGAAATGCCTAAAGAACGAAGCCCCTATATATCTCACTGAAAAATTTAAAGAAATGCCAGAAATAAACCAATATTGTTTGAGGAATGCGTCTTGCAAAAATTTACAAGTTCCAAAAGCCAAAACAGAGCTATATAAGAAATCTTTTATATATTCAGGATCTATCTTATGGAATAAGTTACCAATATCCCTGAAAAAATCAACCTCAAGTACAAGCTCATTCAAAAAAGATTTAAAAAATTACTTGTTGGAACATCAAGAAGCTGTGTCATTTTATATGTATAACAATTTTCACACACTTACTCAAACTTAAGATATTGTTGAGGTAATTTGAATGATGCCAATACTATATAAATTTGTAATTTTTACCTGTTCTGAAAATTGTATATTTCATAACAATTTTTTATTTCATTTATTCATATATGTGTGTTTGTTTGATTTTTCGTAATTGTTTGTTATATCCCATTGTATTTCATGAGGGCCTCAGGGAAGATTAGTTTTATTGCTAACTGTGTAACCCTCTTTAAATAAAGAATTATTATTATTATTATTATTATTATTGTCATTTTGCTTAGTTTCTTCTGTTACCTTGTTTAACATCTGACTCGGACATCTTTTGAACCTAGTTTTGCTGTGTGTATTGCTGTGTGATTGTTTATTCCTCATTGACTAGAGGTATAGGGGGAGGTTGAGATCTCACAAAACATGTTTAACCCTGACGCATTTTTACGCCTGTCCCAAGTCAAGAACCTCTAGCCTTTGTTAGTCTCGTGTGTTTTTTATTTTTTTTTTTAAAGTTCCCGAATTGTTACAAGAGTTAGTTTGAAATGTTTCATTTTTATGTTTCGGAGTTTAGTATGGCGTTCATTTTGCTGAACTAGTATGCATTAGTGTTTAGGGGCCAGCTGAAGCCCGCCTTCGGGTGAGGCATTTTCTAGCTGCGTTGTGACCCATTTGTAGAATTGAACTATTTTCTGCTCTTTGGTCGGGTTGTTGTCTATTTGACACATTCCCCGTTTCCATTCTCTATTCTAAATGTGCTGAAAACGGCGTAAAACCTCAACTAAACAAACAAAAAAACACGGTTATGATTAATTGTGTTTGATTGTATCTACAAAAGACATTGGCCAGAATTCTTCTTGCGTCTTTTTTTAAATTTCACGATAATATACTTAATGAAACTTCAGTCAGAAAAGTACACAAAGATTTGATTAGCCTACACTGATTGACAAGTTTCAAAGTGAATTGAAGATTGTTTTCGCACGTTAAAATTAATGTTTGTTTATATACAATCCGGTTTGATATCATTTTTATAAATTATAACATTGGTTCAGTCTACGTGTTACATGTATCATTATGTCATTGTCATCAAGGGGGTTGCAAGGGGATAGTAAAATATATATTATTCACTTCAAAAGATGTATCAGTGATCCTAGTAAAGTCCTGTTTAAAGTGTAAAATCATCTATTAACAATGCAATTACAAGGACTTACGTTATTTGATAAAAATTGGTAATCAAACCATTTCCAATTTTCTGATAAGGGACTTGTCATATTTTATCTGCGGGGGTGGGGGGTCATTCTGAAAGTGATGTCTACATACATTTTTTATCCCAAAATGCTTAAAATTTTTATTTCCTACTCTTTCAGAAAAAAAATTCTGACCCCTCATTTCCTTTCATGGAACGTGTTTGTCATATGTATGCATGCATGCTATTCATTCAGGCAAAACTCACCAAACTGGAGATAATTTTCTACAAGAAGAGTGAATCTATATATTCTTTATCTGGACGTCTTTATATGTTAAACTTTAAGTAACCATTTGGTGTTTTGTAGGTGTAAGTACTTAGAAAATGCTAAAATTTGTCCACAATATATTTAAAATCACTCAAAGGTTTGACATGTGATTGCCTTCCTCTAAAACTTTGTGACATAAAGAGTCCTATAGGGATGGTGGTTTGTGAGTCTCTTGTTTCTTTGGATATGATAATTTGATTCTCACTATCATCACTTTCGGAAGTATCCTCAAGTTCCTCAATGATGAAATCACCCCTGTCAGTATCCACTGTTACTATCCTTTTCCTATTGACTTTCATTTTCCATTGTTTTAGGTACAGGAATTTGCTTTGTATGTTGACAATTTCCCGTTCTGTTCTCAAGTCTTTTTCGTTTCCGAAAATCCAGTTATTCTAAATCTTTTAAATATTCTAGGCAGAAAACCTCTGCCACAAGGCAAGTCTCACACAATTCTTTTATTTTGTCTGTTTTCTTTAGAATGTTTTATCAGAAAAGAATAAAGCTTTTAAAGTGGCTCTTGTCACAGCTCCTGAAATGCAAGGTATAGGAGACGAGGAAATGGAATCTTCAGGAGATGAGTCTGTCCATTTGACTTTGTAACAGTTAAGCTTTTAAGTCCTGAAGGATATGTTGATGTTTGACATGTGAACTTATCAGTTACATATACATAATTGTACATATGTGGTAATAAAATACATTCGTTCAATGAATTGTGCCTCGTAAAATATCCCTACATTTGACTGTTGTAATGCACTTCTACACTAAGAATATTCGATATTCAGGTACGTATTCTATTCATTTCCATGTGCAAAACAAAAACAAAAAAAAACAAAAAAAAAACAAAAAAAAATGATCCCCCACTTTTTATTTACAAAAAATTTTGAACCCTTTTTTCCATTTACAAAAAGACTCGTACCAGGTAAAAAAAAAGTTCCTGAATTGTTACAAGAGTTAGTTTAAAATGTTGTAGATGATATTTTCACATGTATTGTGTCTACATGTCCATCTCTTTCGAGGACAGCTGGTTTTTGGCTTTAGATTACCGAAATTTCAAAACCGAAAATCATTTAAGTAACGATAATAGTAACAATAATGAGCTAACATGAGAATTTCGTTACGGTAGTAGCTACTGTCTACAAATCTGTCTAAAAGTATTTATTTCCGAAGAAAGAAAAAAAAACGTTCTATAGTATTTTTACATTAATTTTGTTTACAAATGCATCTCCTGTAAGATCAGCTTAAATCAACAACGCTTTTATTACTGCTCTTCATGTTAACGTCATGGTAAGGCATTTTTAAAACATTTTAAAAACATTTACAACATGTTATGGAAACAAATCTATATTCCTTAAATAGAATCAACATCGTGTTAACTGTTTTCTTTTCATTAATCTGTAAACAAACATAGTTAAGACCCTCAAAACATTTACTAAATGGACATGATAGAAAACATGACTATTGTAGAAGACTTATTTATGTACAATATACACTACAGCCGAACTGTTAATCTGAAAAATGATTTTCTCGTGTAACACGTTAATTTGCTGTAACTGAAGTGCATTATGCGTAGCTGCGAACAAATTAACATAAAAAATACACGTATTCGTGGATTAGAGGAGTTCTGATTGTTTTCACGTGCCAAAAGTAAAATGAGGCCTTGTTAATAAGTAAAAGATTACAGATCTGATGAGTAGAATATACCGTAATTTATCCATTCCTGTACACATAAAACTTGTATATTTACTGTAAAATGCTTAAGTTGTCATGTTTAAAAATGGATTCTATTCATCATTGTTAATAACAAAACATATTTTCATATATTTAGTATTTTATTAACTGAGAGTAGGGCCACAATTTTTGCTTTTGTCTGTCAGCTAGGGAGTAAGTTCGTTGCCTTGCAATCACAAAATAAATCAGGTCGATGCTTTTCTTTTTAAATCACATCGTTATCAATCTTGGGACATATTGCATGATAATTTGCACCTTATAGAATACTTTTCAGTATGTGTTAGTTTGTAAGCAATGTATCCATTTGCTCCACGTGCGGATAGACTCCTAGCAGGAAACTAAAAATCAGATCACATTCTGGTGAATATTTCAATACTAACTAAAATATGAAAATAAAGTCACCTTAGTATGATACATTGTACTTATTTTATATGGACTATTGATATATGTATATAGAATTTGGAGTCAATTTAAATGATTTAAAATGGCATACTTTCTGCACATATTTGACGCTAACCGAGTTGCGACAAAGTCGAAATCGGGTTAATATGACTTGATCAGTGGAGTCCGTGCGTCAACAAATGGTTTCCGGGTGAAAACGCTTTTCTTAAGAAACCTCGTATCTAGGCAAAGGTCAAGGTAACATGGGTTTAAAATCCCCCTTCTTTTTAATGACACGGTTCAACACTCTACAATGCCGATCAGAGTCTTAAACTGAAATAAATTACATGTTAAAGTTTATCCATAGAGGATTTATGAATTCTTTGTTGTTGACACTTTTAATTTCTTGCAATGGGTAAATTTAAGCATTTTAAATCATGAAAAAGCATGTGTTTAAACTCATGTCATGGAATGAAACAATAGTTTAAGAGTGCGGTACAGGGTATTTTCGTGCAACGTTATTGCCAGTTTTTATTTCTCTTGTGACCGTGCTGATAGGCCGTTATGCACCGTTTGTCGTGCAAATTAAGGCAAAAAGATGCTTTGAAGCATGCATATATCTTGCAATAAGTATTATAAGTGAATGGTAAACCATTTGATGGTTTCTTATACATGTATACATTTAAAAGTGGTAATACATTGCGCCTACACGAGTAAAACCTCGCATTTTGCGATTCAATGACAGAAGCCATACCTTACATAGGGAAGATGGGTAAAGTTGCTTATTCAAGATTTAATGAATGATGAAATACTACATCCTATCAAATATAAAAAAAAATATCACTGTTTCAATTTACGTTAAAATACATTTTCTTTACCTTGGGCACTTGATACGTGTCTAAATAAAGCAAATACACGAACGTCACATGCGGATCCCAATTTGAGGGGAAGGCCTTTTAATTATAAAGAAGCTGGTTTTACAAATTATGTTATAATTTTTGTGTTTATCGTATGAATCAAATATTTACGGGAGACAATACTAGCGTGTTATGTATACAATTTAAGTCAACCATTTTTCGATTCGCAGTAAGGCAGTAGTGATATACAAAATTTACAATGACCATGATGACGAAAACATATTTTTTATTGGATCTTGCTGTTTTATTAAGCATTCTTAGGAACTGTGGGTACGTCTTTGGCCACAGAAGTTTGGGTAAATATGTTTTAGAATTCTTACACAACATTATCTGTATAATTTCTTTTAACGCTTTCTCCTTTTAAATTAATCAATTTAACCTACTAGGAGAGGGCTTTCCATTTTTGTGATAAAAACTAGCTTTCCTTTCATCAAATACACTGATACTGACACTGATACAATTATATATTTGAAATATGCCAACTCAGACGAAAAACAACCATACAGTATGGCAAGCCGTTTTACTATTTATTCTAACTTCAAGATATCTCATATAATATATAAGATATCTCATATAGTTTATAAGATATCTTATATAGTTTATAAGATATCTTATATACTTTATAAGATATCTTATATAGTTTATCAGATATCTCATATAATTTATAAGATATCTCATATAATTTTCTTTATAAGATATCTTATATAGTTTATCAGATATCTCATATAATTTATAAGATATCTCATATAATTTTCTTTATAAGATATCTTATAAACTATATAAGATATCTTATAAACTATATGAGATATCTTATAAAGTATATAAGATATCTTATATAAAAAATATTTATAAGATTTCTTCTAAAGTTTATAAGATATCTTATAAAGCATATAAGATATCTCATAAAGTTTATAAGATATCTTATAAAGTATATAAGATATCTTCTAAAGTTTATAAGATATCTTATAAAAACTGGATTATATAAGATATCTTATATATTATATGAGATATCTTATATATTATATGAGATATCCTGAAGTTAGAATAAATAGTAAAACGGCTTGTCATAATACAGAGACACAAATGTTAAATTGAATATATATTAATCAATATTGATAATTTTTTGCTTTCCATTTTGAGGAATAACTCATAATACTTTAATTCCTGAAAAATCGTTTATATCTTTCTCAATAGACAGACGAGGAATAGTGGCAGATGTGGAATCTTCTGGGGCTGGTGGCGGTGGTGTTCGTGGTGGCGGTGTTGGCAGTGGCTGGTGGCGGCAGCGGCGGTGGTGATGTTGGTGGTAGTGGTGGTGGTGGTGGTGGTAGTGGTGGTGGTGGCAAATGCGCTTATTGTAAATACAGATGTGATTGTTCGTGCGTAAGACGTGTATGTGTTAATACATCTTGTTGTAATAAACGAGGGAAAAAATGATAAGGATTCCACCTGACGCACTTTCTTTTACAAGCATAACTTGAGATAAATATTTTTGTTTTAAGTAAACAGAAGCAGATAAGTTTCTTCAGAGAAATTTGTATGAAAACTTAATATGTGAGGCATTCCAAACTGTTATTTTCAGTGAGATGTGTATATCTGAAAAGTTTTAACATTCTTAATAAAGTATTTCTATCAGAAATTCAGATTGTTTTCATGCGTGAACTATTCACTTGACTCTTTGTGTTGAATGAAAATAAAAAAAAAACGAGGGTACTATGCCTCACTGAACAAAATTTACGAGAATATTTCCTGTTATAAACTAGAGGCTTAGAGGGCTGAGCCTGTATCGCTCACCTGGCAGAAACAGAAATTGCCAATGGCAGCTATGTTTGTCGCATGATCTGGACAAAACGAGAAAACTTTGTAAAAAACATCCCACAGATGCTTCTTGTCAAGTATCGTTTCATTTGGCCAAGTGGTTTCAGAGAAAAAAAATAAATAAATAAATAACTGCCCATGTCATCCATATTTTTGATCCAATCGGGGCGAAATGAAGAAATTTTATAAAGGACCTCCCATATATGCTTCTTGTCAAGTTTCGTTCCATTTGGTCCAGTAATTTCAGAGGAGAAGATTTTTTATCAGCAAATCCGTAACAAGAACTGCCCATGGTGTCTACATTTGTAGTCCTATCGGGACAAAATGAGGACACTTTGTACAGAACCTCCCATAGATGCTTCCTGTCATGTTTCATTCTATTTGGCCAAGCAGTTCCAGAAAAAAAATTAATCAACCATTAGAAACAAGAATTACCCATCACGGCCATGCTTGTTGCCCGATCGGAGCAAAATGAGGAAAATTTGTAAAGAACCTCCAATAAATGATTCCTGTCAAGTTTCGTTCCATTTGGCCAAGCAATTTCAGAGGAGAGGATTTTTTTTATATCAGCCAATCAGAAACAAGAGCTGCCCATGGCGGCCATGTTTGTAGTCCGATGGGAATGAAATTAGGAAACTTTATAAAGGACCTCCCATATATGCTTTCTGTCAAGTTTTGTTCCATTTGACTTAGCAGTTTCAGAGGAAAATACTTTTGAAAACTCAGCCAATCAAAATCAACAATTGCCCATGGCGGCCATGTTTATTGTCCGATCGGGACGAAATGAGCAAACTGTATTTTTTAAAGTACCATAGCAAGCATTCTATTTAATGAAAGTTTCTTATTTACAAAAAGTTCTGTAAGCTGAGGTCTGCTCGCTTGGTTGAATTTCCTTCGTCTTTAAATGTGGGACTAACGACTTGTTATTCGACATTACTTATATTTATATTCATTACACCGGTCTAATATAGAAGATCCTAATTGCCAGGTATATTTGTTTTCTAGTTTTCCCACTATCATGATTTTCGTTTTCTTTGTACTGAATTTTATCTGATTTTTCAGAGAGTTTCGGCAGGTTGTCAGGACTGTCTGCCATTAAGACAATATCCATTGACAAAAGAGATGAAACTATAAGACCTCCTCGTATCTTCCCAAGTCCAAACAGTACACAGTTCTTCTACTAGTTTTGAATATTCGCACACGGAAAGAATTCCTCCTTGTCTTATATAATTTTTCATTTTAATTATTCGTGTATATCCAAACTTAGTTTAGACCTTGGCTGTTAAGTCATTATTGAATTACTGTATAATTCTCAAAAGTTTACCACGACTTCCATTATTGCAAAATGTAAAGAGTATAGCATCTAACCAAGCATTGCCATAAGCCTTTTCAATGTCTAAACATCCAATAAATAACATCTTGTTTTTTATTGATTGTGATTAATTTTAAAATATATAAATGATCAACTTTTGACTTCCCTTTTCTTGATCCAATTTGACACTCTGTAAATGATATGTTATCATTAACTCTTTTGTCTAGTTTTCTGTCAAATAGTGTTTCAACAGTACTTGATAAATTAGTTCCTGTATTGTTCTTAAGGTCTTCCGAATCTCCTTCACCTTTATAAATAGATGCAATAGTACTATTTTCCATGTGGAAGGAATTCTATCTTGTTAAACATTTTTTGAAAAGTAACAAAAGAAGTTTATCAAATTCTTCGCCTCCATTTTTCAGGAATTAGTTCATAATTTGATCTTGTTCAGTGATCTTGTTCAGTGCTTTTATTGTGCTTCAGATGTCATAGCTAAATTGATTTATCAAAGAGCAGAAATGGATGAATCTCTGTGTTTCGTTAGTTCAATTATTTTCCCAGTTATTATACTCTACCAGTCATCATCAAATACAGTTCCTGTATGCACTTCGTAAGAGTTTCAAAGTAATCTTCTGTTTCATTCTTTATATTTTCCGGATCAAAAATCATGTTCTCATATCTATCTTTGAGCACAAAAACGTATAACCTTTCTTCCTTCCTCGACATTTTTCGTATCCTCTAGGTACTGATGAAATTCTTCTTTCCACTTTCTATAAAAGTCAACAGTTTATGCTCAGGTATTTCTTTTTTCAGTTTCCACAATGGTCAGTCGAACTTTGTGTTGGTTTTCGATATACTAATCTAACATCAACTTAATTTCTGTTTGATCCTTTGATTAAATTGCCTGTTTATGCTGTTTACTTGAATTAAGTTTATTTTAGTTTAAACATATTTATTCAGAAAAAAGAGCACACACAAAATAAGAACAATACAATCAATAAGACCCGATAGGATATGGTAACAAGCTTTCGTGCGTTTATCCACAAGTGTTGACTTTACTACATTTGTCTTGTATTTCTTCCGAATTTTAATTTTGGTCTTTCCTTTTATTCTTTTCTGCTGTTGAGAATCTAATCTGTGTTGTCAGTTCTGACATTTCTTCTACAAATTGCATTTTCAATCTTTCAGATTGGTAATTATCCAATTTAATACACGCAGTTTATGTCCGTTTTCCCGTTAAATTTACGTTCGCCTGTATCATAGATACTAATGCATTCTGTTAGTTGGTCATATTCTTTGCTGGTTATAACATAATTAAATCTTGTGATTTAGTTCCTGTATTTTACCGTGTCCACATTCCATTGCATTTCTCAGTAACTTTTTGTATAATATTGATGAGGGTTTTTTTATGTTAGGAAATCTACGTTTATGTTTATTGATTCAACTTTTCCATTTTCTCTAATTTTCAGTTATAATCTCCAGTTATTATAATGTTATTCGATACAGTTTCAATTCGGTTTCTCAAAAAGTGTCACTGTATTTGTATCGATGACAAAATGTTAATAGCACTTTTTGTTATGATATTAATGGTTACATTTTCTAGTTGAAAGGGACCGCCTCGGTGGTCTCGTGGTAGCGTGCTCGCCCCGAGTGCGGAAGGTCGCGGGTTCGATCCCCGGCCGGGTCAAACCAAAGACATTAAAATTGGTATTTGCTGCTTCTCCGCCAAGCACGAGGCATCTAGGAGTAAGAGCAAAGACTGGTCGGCTCGGAGTCAGTATAATGTGTCCGAGTGAGGTGATATGTCTTCCTGCGGACAGTTACCTCGTGAGCTAGCACATTAAAAATCCGACTTAGCGTGTCGGTCTAGTACAAAGCAGGGATCATATTCATTATCATATGAACATGTTCTCGTCCTGATATGCACCTGGTTGCCACTGGACGTTAAACAACAATTCATCCATCCATCCAACTAGTTGAAAGGGAGTAACACTGGATATGTACAAAAATTAAAATGAATGAAACAAATTTGAAGTACGTGAATGATAAGTGAAATTACACAATATAAGAACTCTATTCATACTAGAAACTCAGAGCAAGACTAAACCTTGTCTAGTACTGACGTAAGGAAATTTGCAATATTTGGGTAATTCGCAGTGTTTTTTGTTCAAGCTAGCAAGCCTTTCTTCAAAGGAGCAGGGCCATTTTCCAGTGTATGCGCTTCACTCATAACCACTGATTTTTTTATGTTAATTATTTCCCTGCTTTTTATCGTAAACGATTAATTGTATGCAATTCTTTTTTATGTTAGCAAACAAAAATTGTATGCTTAATAATTAATACGTCCAAGTTTTCTACCGGCAAAAGTCGTGTATATAGGCGATTTGGGTCAATTGGCATCACTTTTTGGAATATTGCCAAGAAAGAAATTCAGAACCAAAACCATCATATTGTCTTAAGAAAGAGATACGTATTCTCACTTACAGCAAAATGCGTTCTGGTTCTGAGTTTCTTTCACGTTGAAAACCCGTATTAAAGATGTTAATTTGGCAAATTGTGTTAAAACTGTTTCCCAAAGCTATATTGGGGTATGTAGAATTTTTGTAAGTAAATTGTTTGTTAGTTATTATTAGCAAATCTTTAGATACCACATACCAGGCTACGCCTCCAGAGATTTTGAAAGGTTTTAGGCGACTTTTTGAAAATAGCCCTATAATACTTCTTTAGCTATTTTAACTTAACTTTCATAAATTTCTTTAGAATTTAGTTAAATAAATTCTTTTTTTTCTACAGTATAGATACGAAAACGATAAGCGAAAAGTTCATACGATCAAAATCCTAAGGCAATAAGAATTAATGAAAACGTATAGATCAAGTAAAGTCAAGAAATATCAAAGGGATACTAAATACTAAACAAAAAGCTAAAAAAAACCAAATCAAAACAAACAAAAGAGAATCAGAAAAAGACAGCATGAAAACTAAAGCACTAACAATTTGCAAATACCATTAAACCGGCTGTGAGCTTCTAGACCCTCAATGTAATGTAATCAAAACTGTAAATGATTGCCAACATGACCACAATGATTTATCATTCTTAACAAGAAAAATATGAGATGTAATCAAACCTAGAAATGAAGCGAATCAAAGCACTGTTCTTACATATTCTTTGTGTGTTATTTTGTATTTCATTGAATGGAAGTTTTGTATTTGGTCATAGATGTAAGTATATTTACGATTTCATACTGTCTTTTATATACTTCTTATTTGTATTACTATGAAAGAGAGGATATAGAAATATTATGGACACAAAATCACTCACATATGCGCGACAAAGGTCCAAACAAAGGAACAGCGATTTCGTTTTTAATCTTGAAAGTCAGAGTTAAACTTTCATATTTTACAGCAAGCTGAAAATCTGAGACGGCCATTCGAATGTCGCAGTTTAAGCGGCATTCGTCGTTAAATGTCGATCACTGAACATGTCAAACAGAAAATAAATCTAACAAATAATTTTCCAGATAACTCTCACAACGCAAATACAAAACAAAAAGATATAAACAATCTATTTTCACCACACAAAAGACCAGACCTACTTATGGGTAAGAACACTGAGAATGTACCATGATTCAGCGCCATTTTTCTGCCTTCATCTTTGTCTTAGACTTCTAATTGGTATAGCGTTATAAACGTAAATAAGTGATATTATAATTCTTCATTTTTTGTGATGGTATCGAATAATTTACTGCAATTGTTACATTATGAATGCAGTCCTTGTCTATTATTAAAATCACAGTCGGCCATATCCGGCCTTGACATGCGCACATCAAGATTAGGCAGTTAGATAAAATTAAGGACACGAAAAATGTAAAACAATGGTCAATTATGAGAGGTTATCTGAAGAACAAATGCGCAAAAACCGATAATGATACGAGAACACATGGAGAATGTCTTATGCTTCCATACTGACAACAAGACAGACAATTTTTAAGAATTGATATATTAGATCCATTCTCGACACAAAATCCGTACATGCAAGAGGCAAAGATTCAACCAAGGAACATATTTTTTATAGATAAATAGTTGAACTTTGAGTTTTAATTAGCTCTATTTAACTGCTAACCTTCATATACATACGTCTATTTTGACCTTTTTATTACTTATTTTCTATGATCTACGCTTCCTAAAGCCATGTTGCTTGTCACATAAGATGTTAAAGCTGTCAAAGTGTGATATAATGCTGCTTTGGACGGTGTGTTCAAGCAACTTGATAAATTTTTAGGTTGGCATGTTTTATTTTTTTTTTTTGTAATTTAATAATATTGTTAAGCATTCATGAAAAAAAAAAGAATTATGGTCAAAATTTCCTAAAATACTTTAACGAAATGCTAATGTTATAGTTTAATCAAACGCGTATTCTGATTATTGTGTCTTATAAACTTGTTGAAATAGACAGATAAAATGGCCAAATATTTATTGACTTTTTTTTTCGCCCAGCATACCTACCAATTTTTACGTCAACAACAGTACCCGGATCACAAGGATTTGGTGGATTTGGCGGATGCGCCTACTGCAAAGCCATATGTGATTGTGAATGTGTCAGACGTACATGTGTTGATACATCCTGTTGTGGCCAACATGGATTTGGTCCTTCAGAAAGCAGTATGGGGTTTGTTTCACCTGCAACGATGAACGCGGTCCAAACTGCATATTATACCTTTGTTTTCAGAAATGATATTTTTCCAAAATATAGTACCCAATACTCATACTAGATACAGTGTGTGTAGAAGTTTCGCCTTCACGTATTACAAACAGAAATGTATGTCTGATATGTTAATAAACGTTCTGAAATACCCATTTTTCTTATTACTATCATCTTTTTAGTTTGTGTTGAGATGGAGTTATTGTATATGTAGAAACATTGAAATGTAACATGTTTTATACATATATAAAGGGAATGATACTGGATATGTACAAAAATTAAAATGTAAACAAATATGAAGTACGGTGAACGATAAGGGAAAATACGCAATAACTAAACAGAATGTTTTCTATAACCACGCTACTTTTGAGCATTTTTCCAAGGGTAATTTTCAAGGTAGCATATGATTTTTTTTTTGGGGGGGGGGGCTCTTTCTTCATTTTTAGATATTATTTTAAGATTCTTTCAATCTATGAACTTTTTACTAAAACACGTATTTTTAAAATAATTTGATTAATAAATTTCTCTTAATAGTTTAGATTATTTAAATGCTACACTAGATTTGTGTCACTGTATAGACAATAAACAATTAAAACATCACCTGCTAAAGCTGAATCCAATTTCTCGTTTTAATTACATTTTTTTTTTCATTCAGAAAACAGTATGTTAAGCTTTTCCAGCAAAGAGCTGTATTTTTAGCTTAATACCCGGAATACATTTCCCCCAAGGTTTCCGTTGACGTTTAAATAACATCCAAGAAAAGGCATGTTTAGAAATGATGTTATCGTTGGGAAAATTGAACTCAGAAATGTAATCGATCGAACCATTTTTCACATACTACCTTTTATCCAAACAGGGGCATCCATGATGATCACGTGACACACAGAAAAGTACTATGTGACAATCTCCAACCGATCTGATGGATGTCAACGCTACGCAACACATTGTCATAAAAGCAAAGATTCCTGAAAGACTGGCTGTTTCTCCTTTCCACGCAATCCACGTCCTCATTGGATAAATCAAATCTTTTTTTTCAACTTGCTTGGAACGAATGACTATTTCTGTCTTGTGATACTAAGATCTGTTTGTTTAGTTGGGGTTTTACGCTGTTTCCAGCACATTTGGCTATTTCGCTGCGGCCAGTTTTTATTGGTGGTGGACGCCGGAGTACCCGGAGAGAACCACATATCTTCGGTAGGAAAATTGGCAATCATTGTCAATTTAGATCGGAGTCGAACACATCCCGCAACAGGTGAAATTCGAACTCACAACCTCAGTGTTCATTAGTAGTCATGACGAATACCTAGACTACCCGGCCACCGAGGCCCCACCAAGATCTGAAATAAGTCGGATCAACACTACAAATGAAGTCGTTCGAACACGAACATGATTCTTTCAGAAGATCTTCTGCTTCCTAGTACGTCATTATATCCGATCTGAAAAATATTTTTGAAAGCCTGTGCAAAATTTCAGCTAACGGTTTTCTTTGTGATATTAGATTCCTCAACTGAAAAGGGAAAAAAAAGATCAAAAATGTATTTAAGAAAGTCGAATGTTTTTAATTTGTTTTATTTCTAATTTAGAATCTCTACATCCTGGAACTGTTGAATTCAGGTCAATTTTCGATACAATGTATGGGGTTTTAATTTTGTTGTTATGGAATTTGTGTATATACTTGTTAGATCTGCGATAAAGTTTCGGAAGTTTTACTTTTGATCAGAGATAAAAATGAACATATGCAGGTCAAATGTCTCTTACAGGCATCTCTGTATTTTCATATTTTTTGCTTCTAGATTTTTAAGTCTGTTATTAAAAATAATTTAAATATAGTAAGGTTTTGGAGTAGCGCATGATTATCTTTCCGTAGCACCGAATGTCACTGCCGGTTTTGAGTGATTTGGTTTCTATGCAGGGTTGTTCTAATTCTGTGTTAGGTTCGTTGTATGTTTTTTTTATTTTCTTTTTGTTATACATGTATCCTGGTGGCGTTTGTTTGTTGTGTTCTCAAGTGTTTGTCTTGGCTTTGGATTCGACTTTCAAGTCCCACAGTTTTGTTCATTCGATATTCTTTTACAGATATTTAATGAAATGATTATGACACATGCGCAAGTAAAATGGTGGTGAAAATTTTAAGGGAGAAATTTTTTGTTAAATAATGGATTTAATTCTATATGGAAGTTATTATCCACGGATAGAATAATCTAATTTGATGTCCTAAACATTGCCAAGAAGGAAGAAGACAACACCTAAAAGGTTACGTAAATATTTATATCATAATTCTGATTCTGTGTCCTCCGACCAGTCTAGCTTACAAAAAGACAAAAGACAGCGTGTAAACAAAAGCGATACAAACGTTAGTAGTAATTCTAATAGTAAACAATCGATTGACAATCGTGAACTAAACTCAGACATGTCATAGTTTGTCCTCAAATAACTCCAATACACCTATGACACCTACGACAAGTACACCCGGTATGCCTTTCCAACCTTATCAACCATATGCACCATTTTTCCAGCCGCCACCACCCTTTCCCCCATAAATTGTGTCTACAGGGGTTGAAACTTTATTGAAGGAATTGTGCCAGCGAATAGCAAATGTAGAAACTAGTCTATCAAAGCTGGATAGTATTGACAGTAGGCTTAATAGTATGGACACAAAATTTAGTAATATAAATTCTGATCTAGAGAACTGTAAATGTAGAATAGCCACCCTTGAAAAAAATGCTGAATTCTTGTCAAACATACACGACGAACACAACGCTTAAAAGAAACGAATTGAATCAGTAACAAGTGGAATCGAATCTGCCAAAACCGGTAGTAAAGGTGTCGAGGAAAGGCTTCTGGAAATTGAGACTGAAAAATTAAAATGCAATCTGTTATTCTTTGAGATTGACGAGAAATCAAACTAAAACGAAAATAGTGAAAATAAGACTAATGAAACCAAAAATTGCATAGAAACAATTTTGAAATTCTGTGAAGATACGCTGAAAGTTGAGAACGCAAAAACCAGAATTCAAACTGCAAAGGCAAACCGACTGGGAAAACCAGGGGCGGAAGCGGCAAACCCCAGACCTATCGTAGTGACATTCTCGAAGTACTCCGACCGTGAATTAGTCCGAAACCTGTCGAAACGCCTAAAAGGGAGCAATTTCGGCATAAGCCCGCAATATCCCAAAGAAATTTTGGAACGCAGGAAAAAACTTATTCCAATTATGCACAAAGAACGGAAAGCGAAGAAATCTGCGTATCTAATTGGAGATAAATTGTACGTTAATGTGGAATTGTGGAATAAATAGGAAAATGCGGATAGTGATAATTCACAGAAAGTTCAGCGTGTCAGTGCTAGTAAAAATACCTTAAAAGTGTGTTCATGGAATATTTCAAAAGGTCTTGTGCGAAAAATTGCAGATCCAGAATTTATAGAAATAGTGTGTGATTACGATTTGATATGCTTAAATGAGTGTTGGGTTAAATGCCCGGAAGCTTTTGATATTGTTGGTTATGAAAAGAAATTTATACGACGAGAAAAGTGTAACGGTGGCGGAGTTGTAGTCTTTTACAGAAACTGGCTTGACCCATTTATTGAATTTGTGAAATATAGTGCTGATTCTATGCTATGGTTTAAGATAAAAAAATCTCTTATGTTAAATGGTAAAGATTTATACTTATGTGCAACCTATATACCCCCCGATAGGAATGTTTATTATCGAAATTATGATTGTGATATATTTGAAACTTTACAAGAAGATATTGAACATTTCTCATCTCTTGGATGTGTAGCTGTTGTTGGTGATCTGAATGGTCGTCTCGGTACAGAAAGAGACTTTATTGAGGAGGATATATTAAACAGAGACTTGTTCAATGTTATTGATTTTATTGACTATAGAACTGACGATGTTTTATGTGACAGAATAAGTGAAGATACAAAACCACCGAATAGTTTTGGACAGAAAATATTACATTTATGTAAATCCTCCGGACTTAGAATAGGTAATGGTAGATTTGGTAATGAAAGCTATAAAATAACTTTTCAAAACAAAATTGGATAAAGTGTAATTGATTACTTTTTAATTTCACATAATTGTATGAATGAGTTAGTTAAAAAATTTAGTGTTGGTGCTTTTAACACCTTCTCGTGTCATGCTCCGTTGAAAATAGAATTAAATATATTTGATAACGATTTAACGAAGGGTCAGTGTAACTATGTAGATTTAGAGTATTCTTGTAATAAGTGGGATGAAGGGTTCAAAGATGAGGCGATGAATGATGTATTGAACAATGCACAAAAATTCGACGACGAATGAGGATAAAATTGACGAGTGTGTCTACAATTTAAATAAACTTTTACTTGATATATTTGATAAATATACAAAATGTGATGGGAAGTTTAAAAGATACTGTGAGGGCTGTTCTATTCTAAAGAAACACAATAAAACCAAGATACCCAATGACAAGCCATGAATAACAGACGAGTGTAAGAACTTGTATAAACTATATAGAACGTCTTTATATACTTTTAATATAGACCGTTCTGATGAAAAACGGATGCAACTTAATTTGGCGAAACAGAGGTATAAAGTCCTAGAAAATAAGCTAAAACGACGCTACAAGAATCAACAGGGTAATATGTTTAATCGACTTAAAAAGAGCAATCCCAGAAAGTTTTACCAGAAATTCAAAGTGAACCGGAAGCGCACAGAAAAGGATATAACTTTAGAACAATTTGAGGAACATTTCAAAAACCTTGTTGAAAAAGACAATTTGGAAGCATCAGGTGGAGATAAAAGTAGAACCGTTAATGTGTTTCAAGAACTTGATGCCCCATTCACTGTGACTGAAATCGAAAAATAACTTCGTAGTCTTAAGCGGAACAAAGCATGTGGTTCGGACCATATTATGAATGAATATATATTGTCGAGTAAAGCTGTCATTGTTCCTGTTTTAACCAAACTAATTAATAACATTTTGAATACCGGCGAATTCCCTGAAATATGGGTTCAGAGTATTATCATACCTGTTTTTAAAAAGGGAGACGTTAATCAGCCTGGAAACTACAGAGGGATCTCTCTGGTGTCGCATGTTGGAAAGCTCTTCACTTCACTGATAAATTCGAGACTTTTGGACTGGAGTAACGAAAAGAACATTTTAACCGATGCTCAATTTGTTTTTAGGCCAGGGTTTGGTACAGCGGATGCTATATTCGCCCTTTACTCGCTTATTAAAAATACACTTAGTAAGGGGAAGCTAAATCCTTCGATAGTGTGTCACATAAAAAATTATGGCAAAAACTTGTTAGACTTGGAATTTCTGGTAAATTGCTTGACGTCATCAAATCTATGTATTCTAAACTTAAATCTTGTGTAAAGGTAGATGGAATGTGTTCTAAATTTTTTAATTGTAATGTAGGCCTTATGCAAGGAGAATCATTATCTCCCTTGCTGTACTCCTTCTCTGTAAATGATTTGGAAATGGAATTGTTAAATAAAGGATGCCAGTCATATGAGCTTAAACTGTTGAATATATACCTTTTAATGTACGCTGATGACACTGTTATCTTTAGTGAGAGTATTCAAGATCTTCAATTTATGATCGATTCAGTTAATTCGTGTTCTAATAGTAATGATTTATATATTAATTTAGATAAGACAAAAATTGTAGTTTTTAGAAAGAGAGGCATTGTGAAACTTGAAGAAAGGTGGTTTTTAAATGGTAGCCCTATAGAAATATGTAAGAAATTTGTTTACCTTGGTACACTGTTTTATTTCAACGGTAATTTTACACATAACCCAAACTGTTATCAAATCAGGGTAGAAAAGAGGCTTTTAATTTATTTAGTAAAATTAAGAATGATAATTACAATCATGAAACTTTATTATCATTATTTGACACCTATGTATCATGTATTTTAAGCTATGGTTGTGAAATATGGGGAACACACAAAAGTGAGGATGTAGAAAAAGTTCACCTGAATTTCCTAAAGCGAATCCTTAAAGTTAGACAATCATCAACAAATTATATGGTTTATTTTGAATTAGGAAGAGTTCCTATGTTTATTGATTGCTACTGTAGAATGTTAAAATATTGGTGTAAAATTCTGAAAACTGATAATTGTATACTTCAGAACGGTTATAAAGTATTGTTTGAATCAAGCATTATTAGACCAAATGATAAAATGAACTGGGTGTGTAACATTAAAACTTATTGTTCTGATATGGTTTTCAAAATGTATGGGTATGTCAAAATGTAATGAATACAAATTTATTTATTCATGAATTTAGACAAAGAGTTGTAGATATTTTCATTAATGAAGATATCTCTTTTTTTGATAATTCATCAAAATGTAATTATTATAGATTTATTCATGATAATCACTGTCTTCAGTTTTATTTAAGCCGACCAGTAAATTTTTTATTTAAACCCCTAATTTGTAAGTATCGATTACATGCACACAGTTTACATGTTGAGATTGGACGTTATTGTAATATTGAGAGGAATCTAAGATTTTGTGAACAATGTAACCAGGGCCGGAATCAATTTGCGCCAATTAGGTATTTTCATAGATAGAAACTGCGCCACAATTTTGAATTTGGTAGGTATAAATTGCGCCAGTAAACAGAATCTAATTGCGCCACCCTTACCTGTATACCTACTTGTATTTTTACCTGCAAAATGACCCCAAGTAATTAACCTTTACTGAAAAATGTTCACGTATGAGTTGAATATCTAAGATACAGGCCACGACGTACATCAAAATCAGAAGCACTGACACTGCAGCACTTAGAAGTCGTCATGATTCCGGCCGAGAATCGTTTGCTATCGAGAGATATCAGAAATACACAGCCGGCGTAATCACAAGGAAAGACTATGTGCGCGCTCTGAGTTATAAATATCAGCCCCAGCCTTTTATCTAAATCTACCTTTGCCCGAGTTTTACCCGAGTTTTATTGACTTACCGAGTCGTCGATTTTAGATGTATAGATACTTTACCTATAGTGCTTACTATTAAAATGACTTTAACTCGCCAGTGTACGAAATATGTATGCTGCCGGTCCCAAGCCCGGATAAAAGCAGGAGGGAAGTCATATTTTTTCATTTAAATAAAGTCACCTTACCTGTACTTACCTGTTGTTACCTATATTTTTCATTGGCGCAATTTCTATCTAGGGTGGTCCAAAATAAGTGGCGCAATTCGATTACTAGCGCAATTTGATTGTGGCGCAATTAGATTCATTTTTGGCGCAAATCGAGTTCGCCCGTAACCAGAGGGTCCTTGAAGATGAATATCATTTCTTTTTGAATTGTTGTAAATATGAAGATCTACGTAAGAAATATATTAAACCTTATTACTGGCGTAAACCATCTGCTTACAAATTAGTTCAATTATTGTCTGTACATAATGCTAAACAACTTAATAATTTATGTAAATTTATTTTAAATGCTGAAAAGATTCGAAAGAATTAATATATTACATAACATCTATTTTGACATCACCACCCGTTTATTATAATATTCTTCTGTATGATATTATTCTGCATTGCATAATTGTATAGATCTATATTATGTATATGTTCTATAGGCTGTATTGCTTTTGGAATAAAGTTATTATTATGAAACACAAATACAAATACACGACTTGAATTTAAAATTAATGATTTTTAATACTCCACGCTATCGGTTCAAGCAAAAGATAAAAACCATATAAATTACTTATTACTTATGTTTAATGGTATATATTTCATAAATTTACTTCAAAAATGTTTGTCACCAGATCAAAAGTTGTTGATGAATCATCAAGTAAGTTTTATAGTTATGACGTCAATAAATTTTACATTTTCGAAAATAAGCATTACCTTTCAATAAAACATTTATTATATTTCCTAAAATTCAAAATTTTTTTCATTAAAAAAGGTGATTTGCCGCGTAACTGGAAAAGGTTAGAAAAACACATAAAACTTAAGATATTACAGCCACCGAAAAAATTCTTGACTGGGAACAATAATTTTTACAACAATAAAAAAAAATTAAAACAGATAATGAAAAATGGTACATGTGTATTCGGTAATCGATATTGTAAAGATTATGAAAAAATTAACAATTCAACAAAATTGCAACAGAATCCTTGTCCCAAGATCTTATATTGGTAAAAAACAACATTAGCATGCTTTTATAAAACAACTATATTTGCTCAGAGTCACACACCATACATAACTACAAAAACACAAATGAAACTGCTACAGGTAAGATGTTATCGTACAAAAATGCCGGTGCTTTCAAATTTTGACAACACTTTCTCGATAGTGTCGGAGTGTTCAATGATTTCCAGGATACCTTGCACATGCATATAATGGGTTGTTTTGTTCAAATAAGTATTAATTTGAAGAAATCTGTAAGCAAACACCAACTTACCTCTTTATCGCCGCTTCAAATCCGTGTCCCCAGTCGCAATTGAACACTGTCCCCACATGTGTCATTGGACAGAATGATAATTGTACAGTGACCGATTTTTATTCATTTTCGATATAACTGGTGCCATTTTAACGCAGTAGGGGATGGTATCTCTCCGGAGCACCTGCTGTCACTCACGGTTTTATGTAAGGGTTCGCATTGTTAGTGCTTCAGTTTTGTCCGTACATGATTTAAGTTAATCCGAATTTCCACTATTTTTGGACCTCTAAGGAGATATAAATTATTAATGTGTATCAAAATTGGTATCAAAGAATATTTATTATTATCTCAATTTTAAATAATTAGTGTTCTGTATAATACATTTACTTGATACACTGGTGTTGTGTTTCGAAAATTTTAAACGGGAATTGGTCTGAAATTACAGTAGAATACAATAATTCATTTAATTCCTTTTTACACGGACTATAAAAACACTTCTTTCCTAAAATCGTTTGTTACTTGTCTGTACGGGTTATTTGTGAAGTGAAAATAGTTATCGAAGTCGTAGAACCTTAAACATGTAGATGGTTTATAACCACGTCGCATTTCCTAGTGGCTTTGAAAACTATGATGGGGTGAAGGGTCGAGCGAGTGTCGAGTGGCGACAGAAAATGTTTGAGGTAAAATGCTTCTAATGTTAGGCGATAATGTATCCATAAATATTAATTACTGAAATATTTAAAAGGTTATTCACCTACTTTCAATAAAACCTGTCTTTATTATATATTTTGATGCTATTTTAATTGCATCTTTAAAAAATCAAGTGGAAAGTTTGTGCAAGTTATTTGCTCGAAAAGTTTGCGTAATAAATTACGATTTACAAACATAAACATACAGATGTCAATTTTAAATGTAATGAATTGTTATTATAAAATAACAATCCAAAGATACTAATTTTAGATACAGTAAATTTATACTATGCTGTATAAGACGCATTTCAAGGTGTTACCTCTCATTAGCAGCATTCAAACCGAAACATTTGGGAGACCAAAAACCAAACTTATATTAAGCAAGAAGTACTCAACCAAAAATACCGAAATAGGAAGCCAAATTTCAGCTAAGGAGATCTACCATGTGCAATACAAGGAATGAACCCTTAGTATTTCTATTATTTTTGAATTTTGCTAAATAACTTTACTGAAATAAGAAATATTATGATTTATTGGTGATTGACCCTAGTTTTGAATGATGTTGCAAATATACAAATTTCTGGGTCTTTGCCTTGAGACTTTTGAAATAGCATTTAATTTTTTTAAAATGTGATTTCCATTTGTCGACTATTATGTCAATAATAGTTAATTATTACAATTAATTGATATTTAGCTTAAGTGCCGGACCATTCGGATGTAAAAGGAAGATGAATTTAATATACTTATTACAAATTAAAATGAGTTTTTCGTAACCTTACTGTTTTTCTTACTTTCATTCATGAAAAATTTATTATGGAAAAAATTGACAAAAATACTTCAACAAAATCCAATTGGGATAGAAATTTAATCAAACGCGTATTCTGATCATTGTGTCTTTTAAAATTCGTCGACATAACAAGACAAAATGGCCGATACTATTTATTGTGTATTTCTATATCCACCCATATTTGGTCCATTCCATTATGTCGGGACTGTGCATGCATCAGACGTTCATATCTGATATATTCTGTTGTGGTCAACTTGAATGGATGGATGAATTATTGTTTAACGTCCATTGGCAACCATTAGGATCATATCAGGACGAGAACATATGATATAAATGTGATCCTGCTTTGTACTAGACCGACACGCTGAGCCGGATTTTTAATGTGCTAGCTCACGAGGTAACTACCCGCACCCGGACACATTATACTGACTCCGAGCCGACCAGTCCTTTGCTCTTACTCCTAGATGCCATGTGCTTGGAAAATCAGCAAATACCAATTTTAATGTCTTTGGTTTGACCCGGTCGTGAACGAATCCGAGACCTTCCGCGAGGCAAGCACGCTTCCACGAGACTACCGAGGCGGTTGGTCAACTTGGATTTGTTTCACCTATATACATGAACACGTTAGAAGCTGCATAGTATACCTTTGTTTCAGAAATCTTTTTTCCAAAATGATGAAAGTAGCAGATACACACGATAACATGCAACATACAGCGCACGCTGTAATTTATCCTTCGGTATTCCAAACGGACTATTACTAACATTGTTCTGTTGTTTTTATTGTATAAAATTTTTAAAATGTGATCCCGAGAATGAAATCCATTATCCTACATTCTAATGCAACATAACATATAACGTCCTTTTTGATTGGATAACGTCAAGCGTAAAATCCACGGTTTACCGTCGGAACCATTGACGACAACGTTGCGCAAAAGCATTTGACGTTTCCTGTTTACTTTTTATTCCATTTTTTAACGTTTAACGGAGGTTGCATTAGAATGGGGATAACTGTATTGTATTTTATCAGTTGTCGACGTAAACCGGTGGTTTTACCATCGCAATTATCCGTTTACATGGCTCCGCTACGCGTCGCCAGGTAAACTCAATTTGCGACGGTAAAACCAGCGGTTTACGTCGGCAACTGATAAAAGACAATACAGTTATCCCCTAATTTTTCTGTATGAGTGATAAACTTCTTTGTTCGATCGTTTCTGAGTCGATAGACAAGTTAACAATGGAATACATGTTATATGACACGGTATTATCTAAAGGCGTCGAGTATACAAATATTTCGGTCTTGCTGTTTGTTTTTTTTTTTAGCTCTTTGTTAAAGACCCTACAGCGAGTGTCAGTATGAACAGCAATAAATGCGCTGGCGACTTTCAAGAAGTAACTGACAATCCTTGTCAATATGATAGGGGTCGAACACATCTCGGCACTAAGTCTCTATCTCACTTTTGATAGGCTGATAATCTTTAGCAGTAACGACAAATTATCAATCTACAAAATTTTATTTTCCCAGCACGGATGTTTACTGTCATATTATATCCTCCCCCTAAATTTGCAGAAGAAAATGTTGTTTTTTTTTTTTTTTTTATAGTATTCTAATGTCCATTGTTATGTGTTAGTGTTCGTAATATCATAAAACTGTGTTTTGTATATAAATGCAATTTAATAATACACAATTTCATTTTAATAAATTATATTAAACATATCCAAATATTTAGTTTTCAAATAACGCTTAAAGACTCTTACTAATATGTTGAAATGTCTAGGGTTGTCTTTTCGATAACCACATCTATTGGAAAATATTTCCTAAGATTATTTTCAAGGCTACATTAGTACTAGTTTTTTTTTTTTTTTTTTTTTTTTGTTTTTTGCTCTTTTTTTAGTTTAAATAAAACGTATCACAACATAACGAAATAAATTTGATGCACTATATGGCCATTTCGTTGACTGACAACTCGTTAGCAGTGCTCGAGACCAAAATATTGGAAAACCGGTTAAAGATGAATTAATAAGCACAACCATCAAAAATCAAAACAATTAAAACAAACTCAGCTGAGGGTTACATCTGCATCAAAAGAAGTGCCTTAGAAATTTCGGGTAGTTTTTGTCAAATTTTGAACGGAAATTTTAAAGGCATTTGAGTAACGAATCATGCCAGGACAAAAGTTCTAGCTACTGGGCTGATAATGCCCTCGGGGACTAACAGTAATATTTCATATTCGTAATTTTAAAGATGCTTTCACTCTATGAACTTATTACTCAAACACATATTTTTAAATAATTTAATACATACTCAATAAATTAGGTTTTGGTGTATACTTGATTAATCGTATTTAAATGTTACACCAGAATTATGTCGCTACATTGACAATTTTCGATTAAAACGTCATCTGCTGAAGCTGAACTCCCGTTTGAATTACAGATTTTTTCCTTTTCATGCAAAGAACTGTATTTTGAGCTTAATACCCGTCCTTCAAATCCGGAACATTTTCCTCGACAAGGTTTGCGTCGACGTTCCCAACCAAATCGTATTTTCTTTATATAACATCTGAGAAAAGGTAAACATAGTAATATTTTCAGTAATAATGTTATCATTGGCAAAAGTGCGCTCAGAAATGTAATCGATCGAATCATTTTCGATGGACCCCCTTTAACCCAACCAGGGGCACCCATGATGATCACATGACACACAGACAGAAAAAGTACTGTGTGACCTAATTTTGACTGAATAAACTGCCATTCTCTCCAGTTCAGCCTATCTCCAACCGATCTGATGGATGTCAACGCAAGGCAACACATCGTAATAAAAGCCAAGATTCCTGCAAGACATGCTGCTTCTCCTTTCCACGTCATCCACGTTCTCATTGGGTACCGCAATTCTTTCGTCAAGTTTCTTTGGATGACTATTTCTGTCTCATGGTACCAAGATCTAAGATACGTCGGACTCATGATTAACACCGACATTATGACATGGACACATACTAAAGTAAAGGCAACCAGACCAAGTTGTTTCCGAGTACGTAACCATTTGTCCAACCATTTTGGGAATCGTATGTGTTTTGTTCCGTTATAAATCTGAAAACATGCAGCAACGGAACTAGGTAAATAAGTGCACGCCAGGACGGTGATGGCAGTCATACATAAAGGTTTGTTTGTTACTTTTACAAATATTTGTTCCCAATTGTAGCTTGTTTTTTCAACGAAATAAATAAATATTGCATAAAGATACCATATTATAAATACAAATATGGAAAACCCAATGGGATATTTCCATTCTGGAAAAAGCTGGATGGTAAATTTTTCGATTTGTCTTGCATTTTTGAGAACACCGTAATCTTTAGGGTAAAACCCTAGGTCACGTGCTAATTCGGCAACTGTGTCCCTCGCCTCTGAATTATTTCCTGCAATATAGACATTTTTGCTGTCACCGGAACCATTGATTTCCAACTCATAAGCAGAGATCACATTGAATGCTTTGACAACAAATGAGCTCAGAAGCAAGCGTTGAAGTTGCTCCGCAAGGGACTGACCGGTAGATAAACGTTTCCGGTTTGAGACATCGACGCACACTTTTCCGGAAAGCATTTCAACATAAGGGGAGAGTGTCTCTCTGATATGTTTATTATGTAGTGCTATTATAATTATTTCTGCCTTTTGAATGCATTCTTCTATTGTTGCTATATTAACACTACACAGGCAGTCGTTGGAACACGAAAATGTTCTTTCAGACGGTCTTCTGCTTCCTAGTATAACGTCATATCCGGCCTGAAGAAGACGACTTGCAAACGCTTGTGCATAATTTCCAGTACCTATTATTCCAACAGTCTGCTTTTTAGCCATATTAGATTCCTTTCCTGAAAAAAAGTGTTTCAATAAACTTGTAAATATTTTTGTTTCCTTATAACCGCAAATTAAAACAAATATTGTCTTTACCTCCGTTCGTGCATCTGATGTTCCCAAAATTATTAAAGATGTTATAAAGTTGTTAAATTTGTCTGTCACTGAAAAAATCTCTTTCTTGTTTCGATATTACAAAGTCCATATAAAGTAATGTACCATACCCTCAAAAAATAAATAATTAAATAAATTCCAATAATGATGTAAACCAAATTTTTAACCCATTAATAAATCTATGAAAAAACAAAACTAAACCACTCTTGTTTTCACGTATTACCTATTCAATGTAAATTATACATAAAAAGCACGACCGAATAGCAAGGTCAACAACATGCAAAATGTTTTTGATTTTTACGCATATATATGATTTGTGTACAGAAAATAAGGCACGTAAACATTTTTTTTCGTTTGTTAATTTTAAAGATATTTACTATTGGTTTACTTGATAATTTATTTTTTAGGTATTTCTTGTTTATTCTTCATAGAACTCTGTTTTATAAACATGCGTAACGTCATGTAGCGCGTTTTTTTGTCCGCTTTCTGTGACATTAATTAATTAACAATGTAAAACATGTAAAATGCTAATAGAAAAACAGACGTACCTTGTAAAATTAAGATTTCGTCCACGTGTACGTTTTCCAACTTAAAAATATAATTATAATACTAACACGTCTCATTTAAGTTAAATATCCAAAATCATATCGGTTCATTCAAAATTGTTATATAAATATGATGAGAAAAATTACCTGTATGATAAATCAATTCATGTACGTCACAAGGAAAGGAAATTCCCCAAAGCACTACACCATAAGAATTAAGGATATTATTATCGATTAAACGTAACATATTATAAATATAGTATGTTTTACACATGCCTACATCCTTTCTTTCGTGTTGATTGGACAGGTACATTTGTTTATCATTCAATGTAAAATGATAAATGATTTGATTTTTTTCAGGTTATAATTTGACGATTTAAACCACAATAAAGGAAGAAAGTAATGTATTTTAAACAAAGCAGGTTTTTGTTGCATTTAGGAAGCAACCATTTGATTGTTATGGGAGGGGGCTAGGGTCAAATTTGAAATAAAAAGGCAGGACCAGGGTTTTGGCAAAATAAAAAGACAGGATCACTTTAGGTGTGAAAAAAAGGCAGGACCTGTGTCAAGCATGATTTTTTTTTTATTTAAATGGAAATAAAAATTTAGGCCGTAATAGCGACCGAAAAAAACTCCAGGACCAAAATTTCGACGAAAAAAATAGGTAGGATCAAACATTTGATTTATGTCTGAATCCCGCAATAGCCAACTGCTTTAATTAAAATTTAAATTCTCCTACTTTACAGATTTCCCTAAATCTTAATTCCTTTTACTGTGACCCCGCATACCATAAAAACAACCTTTTATTTATGCAGAACTTTCACACTGTAGTCAGTCACATTTAATTGTTTCGTAGGTACAGAAAAATCTCCATGATTATTAGGTATCCATAAAGCATTCCTGCATTGAAGTACACTGTGTAAAATGTGTAGCACTTTCGATACATGTAATAACACCTCTTGTAATTTTTATAGCAAGTTCCGGTCTGGCTATAGTTTAACAATAGTATAGCAAAAACAAAATGTCAAATTGAAAGCCCACTTTAGCATGCTATCGTTGAAAGTCGAGCTGTAAAAGGTTTTCGATAACTGAAGTCTTTTCGTCAGCTTTAAATAACTTTTCCAGCATCATAACCTAACAGCTTGGTCGTGAATGACTGAGAATGGCCTCACTAGATAATGTCCAGTTTATATTATCTTTATTTAGAAATGCATAATTGTACCCGAAAGGGTTGAAAGCATATATATGTACAAACATATAGAGTACAATACAACATTCATAATAAGAACAAAACATATGAAACCTATATGATTCTATATGTAAATCTGACAATATATTGTCTGTGGTGAACCATGCAATTATTTTTCCACTTTTCTCAGTATAAGTAACTCCTTTATTGCGGTGAAAAGAGAGTAAAATTATTGCTGTGATGAGAATTTGTGAGAGATGTTCATTGCCCGAATCGCCATTTTACTGAAAAAAAGTGATTGTTTTTCAAATAAAGTTACTACGAATTTCGAAAATTAATCAGATGTTACATATTATTGTGACAGGTGTCTTTGTTTAAAAATAAAATTATAAATCTGTCATTATGGATACTTTTAAATACATTTGTAGGTTTTAACAAAAAGATAATAAAAAAAAAATAAAAATAAAATGACAAGACTTGCTGCGTATGAAAATTAGATAAAAGTAATATCCTCAATCGTTCAAACACATCTGTATTACTAAATAAAAAGACTCCAATTTCTGTGTAGCTTCTTCATTCGTGTAAAATCAATGAATGTTTTTATAACATAATAACAATCCAAAGATACTAATATTAGATATAGTAAATTTATACTATGCTGTATACGACGCATTTCAAGGAGTTACCTCTCATCAGCAGCATTAAAACCGAAACATTTGGAAGACCAAAAACCAAATTTATTTTAAACAAGAAGTACTCATAAATGATCAACCCACAATGCAGTTCGTCGTCACCGAGTTTGAAGATCTGATTTGAGTTTTTTTTTTTTTTTTTTTTTTTTTGGGGGGGGGGGGGGGGGGTGTGGGGCGGAAAATAATCAGTTCGGATATACAGTTCTTCCCATTCTCCAATTTTGAAATTTGTCTCAGGTCTTCATATCCCGCGGATTTATGTGTGCGAATAGGTGCATGGCTGAAAGTTACAAATGTAGGTTAGATAAACAAACGGGTCGACAACGGGTTATTATCAATATATACTATAACTTCGTACCCGCGATTTCGCGGGTGTGATCTAGTATTTAAATAAACTTAATGAAATCTAAATGATTTTTTAAAAATATTAGTTAACTAGAAAATGTAAAATAGCTTTATAATAGTTTTAATTCAAAGTGAATCGGCCAATGAATTTTAATATTAATGTGATAAAATATTGTACTTAAAACCTATAAATATCTGCTTTCTAGCTGCCAAGGAAAGCATAAATAGCTTGCAAGTGGTCAACATTCGCTTGTTATTTGACCATCATCAAACAATCATCGACATCAATTTCAAAAATAACCAGCTATCCAAGCCATCTATCATAGCCAGCTATTTGCCTGCATGATGATAACCTTTAGCCTGGACAGGACCCTATCAGAATTAGTTATCATGCGCAAATCTCTAAATTTCTGAACCATCTCAGGCTGGAACCGTGTAGAATCGTGATAATTTTATAAGCCAGAAATAAATCATGTTTATGTATAATAACAGGAACATGTATACGATGAAATAAATGATATAACACTGTAATGTAATCAGTGTTATTATCTATAAAGTCTGCGAAGAGCGAATCTACTACTAACGAAAAAGCTAAAAGACTAAGATTTAGTTTCAGTTAAAAGAAAGAAAACAATACAAATTTTGTATATATATATGTCATTTCCATGCCTTTTGATATTTCAGTTTATTTACTTCCGGTCGGATTTGAGTACAAATATGATTTTGTCAGGAAACTCTCAAAACCGGTACCTAGGAAACCAGCCGATTAACAGAGGTTCCACGTGTACTGTATAAGAATCAAGTTTTTTAAAACAAAATTGGATAGGAATGATTGTGTATAAAGTTGAAAGGTAATTCATTTTATGCTAATACAAACTATGAATGTGATACGAAAATGTAAGGTATGGGGTAAGGTACAAATGTAAGGTGTGGGGAAATAGCATTTAGACAACATTAGAATACATTTGGGGGAGTCATCAAATGGTATTCAACACCAATCTAAACTAAAAGACCAGATAATAAAACAAGCATTGAATGAAATTTCAATACATTTGGGGGAGTCATCAAATGGTATTCAACACCAATCTAAACTAAAAGACCAGATAATAAAAGAAGCATTAAATGAAATTTGAATACATTTGGGGGAGTCATCAAATGGTATTCAACACCAATCTAAACTAAAAGACCAGATAATAAAACAAGCATTGAATGAAATTTCAATACATTTGGGGGAGTCATCAAATGGTATTCAACACCAATCTAAACTAAAAGACCAGATAATAAAAGAAGCATTAAATGAAATTTGAATACATTTGGGGGAGTCATCAAATGGTATCCAACACCAATCTAAACTAAAAGACCAGATCAGAAAACAAGCATCAAATGAAATTTGAATACATTTGTGGAAGGGGGGGGGGGGGGAGAGACACAAGTTCTCCATACAATAAACATAAAACCGTAAGAAGACGAGAGGAATACATTGAAAACACTGAATGTGGCGGGAATAAACATGCATACAATGTCTTAATGCTACAACTCTAAAACATGGGTTAGTGGCTAAATCTAAAGGCAGACAAATTAACATTAAAAATCCATTCTAATAATAAGATAATGCCATATGTTCTGCACTTTAAAGAATGAAAGAAAATGTTAAAGATGAAATGACAGAAAAATTTGTTTTTGAACATCTGATTCATATTTTAATTATAGAAAATATAGAATAAAATTGTTCTTACCCTCCATCATATCCATGGCAGTTCTACAGTGATATATATAATAGCAAGAGCGGATCGATTTTTCAAGGCTTGACGAAATTAAACTGAAGGATCGGTGTACTTCATTTTTCACCAATGATGATACATTCGACTTTTTTCTTTATAATATATTTTTCCTTTTATTGCTTTGCTACTTGTTTAAAAAATAATGAATTATATACGTAAGTGTGATGGATTAACGTCGTTTTATGTTTACTTCAACATGATTATATAATAGTAGCCATAAAACAGTATATAAGATAGTCCATTGCAATAATTTATTGCTAAAATGTACATAATTAGCCAGGATGAAAGACAACGCCAGTCGCGCGTTCAGTTTTAAGAACTAGTTACACTGAAAAAGTTCTGTTTATTTTGCATGTCACTCTGTGTTGTATGCGGTATGGGTAATAATATGCTTCGTCGAGACATTATAGATACAGTGACATCCAAAAGGAGTAGGGCGACTTTCCCCTGTATTTGTTTCACTCACAACCATTGATATTTTAATCTTAAATATGTACATACTTTTTATCGTAAGAGATTTTATACAATACATTTTTATGTTAAACAGAAATGTTATGCTTAATCATTAATAACTTCAAATTTTCTACACGCAAAAGTCGTGTATGAAGGCGATTTGGGTCAATTTGCACCACTATTTGGAATATCACCAAGAAGGAAATTCAGAACCAAAACCATTCTGCTGTCATATGAAAGGAGATACATAAATTGACCTACAGCAAAAAAATCGTTTTGGTTCTGAGTGTCCTTCACGTTGAAAAACTGTTTTAAAGACGTTATTTTGGCAAATGTATGTTAAAACTATCCCCAAAAGCGATATTAACTAAATCAGGTATGTAGAAAAAAAATTGGGAAACTTATTTGTTAGTTATTATTAGCAAATCTTTAGAGACCACATATACCAGACAATGCCTGCAGATATTGATAATAGCTGAACACAAATGGCAAACATTCTACTTGTAAGTTTATAAAACTTAATCCCCGTTGTTTGTTAGACATTATTATCATAAATTAAAGAAAAACAACAAAACGTAGCTCATAAATCAAGGAAAACGATAAACAACCCTTCCAAAATTAACAAATTTTAAAACATCGCCCGTTTGGGTCGACTTGACCATTGATTTGGTGTATTCGTGACAGCAGTCCTGAAAAAAAACGGACTATGTTCATGACAGGCAATGTCAACAAACATATTACTCTGTTCACGACAGGCAATTGAAGAAACAAATCCTGTTCACCACAGGCAATTGAAGAAACAAATCCTGTTCACCACAGGCAATAGCAAAAAAAAAATAAATAAATAAATAAATGCACTGTCCAAGAAAAAACATGAGAATTTGTGTCACATAATTTTAATATCACTGAAAACATAGGTTCTATACACATGCACTTGTTTTATAAAAAAAAAGCCATTCACTAATACACAAGACAAGGTATCCAACTAAATGTGAGGAGCAAATATAGGTCATGTGGTTTTTCCTTAATATTTTTTTATTTAGATAACGTTTTCCTGATGTTTGACTGTTTAACCTATTTCACTAGCGGAATTGATAATCAAGGTGATTCGATAACATTTTGTCCCTAACAGTTTCCTCATCGTGTGTATAAGCAACCGTTTTCAGGGCCTATCCACATCTTTCAAAAAATAGAACCAGTAAACTACATTGTACTTCCGGTTTGTTTTATTTCTTCTTCGCATTAAGATTTGATACGCACGTTCTCATTGGCAAGATTTTTTTTTATCGCCATAATTGAAGAGCAACTAGCCAATGAAAGCACGCGTATCAAATCTTGGTGTGCTCCTTTTAACAAGAGGAAGATACATAAAGAAGTGTGCTGTGTATTAGTGTATGGGGCTGTTTTTTTTATATAAAAACAAGTGCCTGTGGTTCTATGTTTTGGATGGTAAAGGCTGATTCTCTAATTCTTTGTCAATTTAACCCTTTCCGTGCCCGTTTTTTATCAAACACCTAATTAAAGTGTGGTTGCCGACGATCTCAGTCGATGATTGGTCAAAATAGAACGTCATAACTTGTCAGAACAATTGCACCATAGCATGGTATGCATGTTGAGAATACAGAGGCACTCGAAGGGAATTTTAGTTTAATATATATTAAAAATTACTTGTTAGAGAAGCAGATTCTTACATCGTTACTCGAGAATTATTGAATTTATCAAATCCCGATAGGTAAATGATCGAATTTTAAAGTCATCGCCAAGGCTCGGACTTTAAAATTAGATAATTTAAGTATGATTGAGCTATCTCGATTGCGTAAATCCGATAATCCTTTGGAAACGATGTAAGAATCTATGTTAATTATACTATAAATAAATTACTGCATTCTACAGTATTATTATGTTTACCAAATTCAAACCATCTGAAAGCACAAACTTTAGTTAATGTTTATGATTAGGTAAAATATCAAAACGTTTGAGGGAGAATTAGGGGGAGATAATGACGTCGCCAAGAGATACACAGTGTAAACAATATGAGTCATAATATCCTTCCAAAATATTGTTATACCATCATAAAATTTGGTTTTTTTTCAAATATCTCTGCAATAAACATGGACCCCTATTTTTTTCTTTTTCAAACACAAGTTCATTACTTCAAGAAAATTATACTAAAATTTAAAGAAAAATAAGTATAGGATTTTTTCTACATTCATCTCATGTTACCAAATTATTATCAATATTCCTTATTTGGCTTAAATTTGCATAATTTTCTAATTAGTTTATCTTTTTTTTTCATCAATTACTTATAAGAAAACAACGTCTATGTAGTTGGGAATATTTTACAAAAGACCTGGTAAAGCTATCTTTTTACGTTATAAGGTTAGAAAATTTTTTTGACGGTCTTGAAAAATGAAAAATTTAGGGTTTTTTTTTTATCAAATATGCCAAATTTTATGTCAACTTAAAAGCTAAGTCATGGAGGTATGTTTTTCTTTTCGTATTTGAAAATTATACATACAAATCGACTATCTGGTAAATTTTCATGAAAAAATCAGTACAGGAACCTTATTGTACCGCATTCCTAACGTCTTTTGATTGATCCTCGTAGGTGTTCCTGTTCATTTAATATTTTCCAATGTCATATTACAGCATTTTATTAATTTTGTATAATTTTCATATTATCAATGATTATGTCAAATACACGACCTCTAATGATGTAATCATTAGGGAGTGACACAAAATTATAAAATATCACACCGGTGCCAACACTTTTATCATGTCATACATGCACAGTGAACAATAAACTTTCAATCATCATATTTATAAATTTTCTCTCAAACTTATATGATTCAAAATAATTTTCATGTTTGTTTTTATAAAGCGCTTAATCTAAAAGGAAAATTTTTCTATCGACGTGATTCAAATTAAATTCAATGTTTGTTTATATTAAAACATTTGATTCCAAATGAAAATAAATTCATACCAGGGATTGTTGGTTTACACGTAAACAACAAGGATATATAAGTTTTGAAATTAATAAAGTTCTTCAAAGCGAAGTTTAATCGCTTGATCCTAATGCCAACAGTTTCTGTCAAACACCACAGTCTCTATTTAGATATGAACTTCCATTTCATAAATATTCAATATATATATATATATAAGTAGAGGCGAGCTTTTACTTAAAACATGATCACAAACTATATATATTATTCTTGAGGTTTGCCTCATGTAGATAATTTTTATCATAAACACTGAAAATTACAAAAACAGTTCTTTTTTCTTAAAAAAAAATATCAAAATTTGAAGAGAAAAATTCATCAGTGCTAACTCAAAATATTGACAAAAAATATCTTCTATAGGTTAAATATTGACACTTTTCCATCTGACGAAATCACCACTTTTACTTATGACAGCTCATTTAAACTTTATAAAACATCAACTTTGAACAATCTACTATAGAACAAAAACCATTTAAAAATGCTTTTATAAGCGGCAAACAGTGATTATGGAAGAAATACAGTAAATTCATGAAGGGGATTAGTTTTTGTCTTGGGCCTATTGTAAACTCCACAAAACGAAAGTGACATGAGGTGCAAGAAGAATAAGCATATTTGCTCTTTTCAGTGAAGTGTCAGTTAGAAACTTTAACACATCACGTTAAATCTTGAGTTAAAAAAGTAAACCCTTAGTGCGTTATATAGATTATATGAATTATATGAAATTATTCTTCAGTAAGATTGCAGATTTATTAAAGATCTAGGGCTAATACAACAGCTGTGACCAAAAGAATGCACAAATAATTACTATGTAATGCCATGTAATGTTTGAAAAGGGATATGGAGGATACATTTACGAAAGAAAAGACAAAAGACGTAACATAAAGAGTCTACAATTAGTAAAAGTCAAACCTGTCTATAAAGGGTATGCAGCTAAGGGACCAGAAAAAAGTGCCCATTATGAGCAGTTGCCCTTTATAGAGAGTTTAATTTCACCTGCTTTGTTCATGAATGGGACTTTTTCACTGTGTCCTTTATAGATAGTGATTTGCTATAAAGAGGTGCCTTTTAGAACAGGTTTGTCTGTATATACTTTTTAATTAATGGGATGCAATAAACAGTCCTTTACACGAAAACAACAAAGAGTATCAAAATGAACTTAAAAGCAGCAAAGAAGGGAAGTCTGACGTAGTAAAGAATCATACGTATCCTCGATGGTGGTGGAATTTTTAATCTGCTATAACATTTGCTAAAGTTCGCATAACTGCTGGTCAAATAATGTTGCTATGAAACAAAAACACTTGCTTCGTGAAATGTTTTTCGTTTCAATATAAAATCTATAGGCATAAAGGAGGCTATATTGCTTACCTGAATTTAATTTTTTAATCAAAGACATAAATAAACCTAAATACATTCTTAAAAGCAAAGGTTCCTCCTTTGGTGTTTTTTTTCTCAAAGGTGTTATTGCCATGAACTCATACAAAAATTTTAAGGGATTCCTTCTAAAGTCTATTTCAGAATCTTTAAAGGTTGGTTCAAATTTACCCAGTATATTTGAATTGAACAATGTTACAATATTCTTAATCTTGAGACATCTTTGAAATGGAAACATCAAATAACCATTTAATCATTATATCTATATATATAGATATAAAACATTTTTTTTTTTATTTTACCCGTGCAATATTTCGATAACAATGTATGTGTTGTCTAGTTATAGGTCGTATGTTCCTCAGTAAATCTTCCGTTCAGAACCTTTTCGTCACATAATATTTTGTTCAGCATGTGTACATCTTATTCTTGAGAAAAAAAAATCGAAATAATATTTAACTAAAAACATATTCAGTCTCCAAATTATAAACTAGAACATCCAAATGTTGATTAGTTGTAATTGTGACAATTGACAAAATCCTTAGTTCAAAACAGTTCTTCGGAATAGTGCTGTTTGAAGTAAACCCTAACGCAACTGTGCATACATTGTACGTCAATTTCCGTTTTTATATATAGTACTGTGGTCTGAGTCTATAAGTCAACTAATTTCGATCTTAAACTGTCATTTCTGTCTCGTTTAATCTTGACTGTCTTGATTTCTACAATTTCTTCTGTTTCAGATAAAATCAGCATTACTAGACCAAATCAAGACTGGTTAAGACCAGTTCATAAAAAAATTAAGAATCGGAAAACGCAGCAGGATATGGTTGCCCTTATGGAGAACCTGATGTAACTCCAGCTTTTTAGTGGGAGTTCACATTGCTAGTGCTTTAGTTTCTGTGCGATCTTGTTCTTGTTTCTGTTATACGTTCTTAATTCTTTTTGTTCTACATGTATCCTTGTGCCGTTTGTTTGTTGTTGTGTTCCATTCTCCTGACTTTGCATTGGACTTCGGATTTGTGACTTTTCCCACTGTTTTGTCGTTTCGGTATTCTTTTGCCGATATTTATATAATGATTAACATTAACAAATCTAAACTTGTATTGATCAATCTTAATTGACTGCAAAACAGCACATACAACAAAAATGATAACAGTACAGGTCAACAATGACACAACAATCAATTGATGTCATCCAGTCGACACACACTTAGATAAAAAAAATAAAAGAGCATTAACATAGAAACAGCAGACATTCTCTATAGTTTGACTTCGCTTGATCAAGATCCCGGCGAAAGATATGATACAGGTAACATAACTGTGAGAAAGTATGTCACCAATATAGCGGAAAATGAATTCAAACGACTAAGCTAGTTTCCCATTTGTTCCTTTTTTCATAGTATGTACTTATTGACTGTGTGTGAGGGAAATAGTAAGTTTATTATCCCCGAGGTACCAGCTATTGCCCCAGGCGAAGCCGCGAGCGATACTTCGAGGGGATAATAACTTACTATTCCCCGAATATACAGTCAGTAATTGTTCTATTATACCGAAAGACAATTTACCGGTCAATAGTTTCCAGTACTATTGACCCGTCATTAGTTTCAGGTTTAGAAATAGATAAAATAGCAAAATTATTGTCTTGATTTTTATATAGAAAAAATAACACACTGTGGTATAATAATGACAAATAATATATGATTGAACTTTATAAGGACAAATATGATAGGCGGTGTCTGCAAGTCGGCAACAACTAGATGGTCAAATTCCATTTTTGTATCTTTGAATTTCTTTGAATTTCGAATGACATCTTCTTAGCTCGGTCTTCTTTTGAAATAGTCCACACAGTGCAATACAATTCACAAAGTTTCATTTTATGCCAAAAACCTACCTGTCAAATTTTCTTGTATTTGGAATGTTCAATAATCAATTGGAACAAATAAGCCTACAAGCAGGATTCAAACTACAAAAGACCCCCAAAAAATCGTTTTGTAATTAATTTATATTGGTTTATTCATTATTAGTGAAATACGAACGCAAGTATCTATTAACGAGTGATAAGAAGAAAAAAAGTTAATAGAACCTACCTTCTGTCAACGACAATGTAACAACTTTTCCTTTTAACGATTACGTGTTGTCGTCTAAATAACAAATCTAACATGTCAATCAAATTGTAATATTTTGTCAACCATGCAATTCAAAATAACATTTATCGCATATCATCTCCAATTAAGCACCTTATAGACACAGAACCATATTGCTGACTATACTGAAGCATAACGAGTATGTTAGTTATGTTAAAACTGCAAAGAATCTGGATGATAACAGGATTCCATAACGTTCTTAACTGTTTTGAAATTTAATTTAATTTTGCTTAATTTAATTATATGTTTTCGTTTGTTTATTCTTTATTATTTAATTATTTTCTTATTTTGCATTTTCATTAACCCTTTTACATGTAAAAAAATGATCTTATTCTTCAAAAGAAGCTATGTCAATTGTACAAAAAGGTAAACTGATTTTTTCCCCGATTTTTTCAACTTAGACGGCATCCATTTTGATAATGGCTGCCATCTTTGATTTTTCAAATGGTCGTTTATACTATTTGCGATGGTGCTGAACATTTCTAATCTAAAATTGGAGCTGCCTAGATTTTTTTTAAATTATTTTATTAGAATTTTAAAAATATTTAACGTCCGAAAATTTTGGATTTTTCAGTATGACGAGGCACAACTTATACATTTTTGTGTCAAGTTTGGTTTCAATCGATTGAGTCGTGTCCGAGAACACACCCGAACAAAGCGGCTACTGAAGTAAGATGAATAATAATTGTTGACTATTTTGGTGATAAACATTCTTCGATAAAACTTTTGATTCACAGCAATTCATTGTTGAAAATAAGGAATCACTGAGAAAATCAACAACTACACATTAATCAATAAAATAAAATAATACCCTCAAAGAAAACAAGAACATTGTCAGATTATTTTCATGTCTCATAGCAGTGCTCCAAAAATTTGAAAAGCAAGAACCCAATAACCAAAAGAGCTGTATAACAGTTTCAAATCTAACAAATGATGGAAAGCCAAAATCTAAAAAACCAAAAGTGCTGTTTAACCGTTTTTTATCTAACAAATGATTGAAAGCCAAAATCCAATAACCAAAAGTGCTGTATAACAGTGTCTAATCTATCAAATTATTGTAAGCCAAAATCTAAATAACCAAAAGTGCTGTATAACAGTCTCTAATCCAACAAATGATTGAAAGCCAACCCCAAAAACCAAAAGTGCTGTAGAACAGTCTCTCATCCAACAAATGATTGAAGGCCAACCCCAATAACAAAAAGTCCAGTATAACAGTTTCTAATCCAAGATTTTCTTTTACATGCAACTAGTATTTAAAAAAGATTTCCAATGATAATTTTTGTAAATCATTAAAAATACAATTGCACTTAACTCTGGGAGGTTTGTTGTACTTTACTTTTATCCTTGTTTACTGCTAAATCACATAAAATATACATCCGTTTTTTTTCCACATAAAGTCAGATTATATATACTTTGATGTCATAGTCCTTGCTTACTGCGTATCTGTTTCAAACATTTTGTCAAACTGAAAGTGGTTTTTCGGGAATATCACAAATTTATCTTTAAAATGATAATAAAAGTATTAAAATACCCTTGTTTTCAATAATCGTAATGAATTATGTCGTTTTCAATGCTGAAAGGCCCCCAATATTTCACGAGAGCTGATTTTCATATATTTGTGTGCATTCATGATTTTATTGATGTTTGCAATCACAAACAAGATATTTTGAATAATACATTTTATGTGAAATTTCTCTTCCCGAAAGTTTAATCCATGTTGACTATTAGAGAGTAACTGTTTGATTTTTATGGATGGTTTTTGGGGGCTAGAATGAAATTTAAAATAACAAGGCAAGGCCAGGATGTTGGAAAAATAAAAAAGCCAGGTTCACTTTGTAGGTGTGACAAAAAATTCAGGACCTGTGTCAATAAGGATATATTATGGTTCAAATGAAAATGAAAATTTAGTCCGCGATAGTAGCCGGAAAAAAAAGTCCAGGATCAAAATGTTTGCGGGATCAAACATTTCACCCCCCCCCTCCCCCTAGAATAAATGGTGGCTCCTTTAAGGCATATCTAAATGTGTTATTCTAAACGTAGAGAATATAAATGAAGTCTGCAGATTTTCACCAAGATATCAAATGCTAATGTAGTCATTTGGAGATAGCTTTGCTAAAAAAAAACACCACGTCAGTTATATTTAGTTTTTATCTATAACGATAAAATAGAGACAAAATACATAATTATATATCTTGGATACCATTAGTATTAAAACAAAGCTCAATGCAAGAAGAATACAACTGAATGGCGGTGTTTAAATATATTGAAGTTTGAAATTTGAAGCCATGATCTTAATCTTACGGTAGTTCAAGATATATTTAGATCAAATGTATGTAAATACATTTTCTCCGATTAATGTCAAATTATTTGACATGACTGAAAGTGACAACAAGGAAGATGGAAAATCCATTTTATTGCCAGATTATAGTCTACTCGTCTGCGTCATTACAACAGGTATTGTCAACTATGAACAAACTTGAAAGAAATTATTCTGCTCTGGAAACTTTTATTTTTATGACATCAAATTCAAAGAACAAATATTTGAGATTTTAAAATACAATTTTCAATTCCACTGCTGTAATCTCTTTACATATAGTTTTTATTTTCAATATTTGTGTTATTTCTAGCTCTTTACTGATGGGTTTTGAGTAATTTCTGTTACTCATTGGCGGATGTCTAATCCGCTAGATGAGATAAGAGAAAGGTAGGCCAAACGTGTGTACAGCCAGAAAAAAGACCTGCTCCTTTTTAAAAATATCAGCATTACGCAAAACTAAAAAAACCTGAAAATATCAAAACACAGGCTGCTCCCTTTACCATGAATGACAAGCCGAAACTCGGTGATATCAAATATGCAACACAATATTCAAGACTAGTTTAAATATTGAACAAAAAGGAAATGGGAGTTAAATTAATTTACAGAAACAATACACGAAGAATACCCGTACAACTGTATGGCGGTGTTGACATAGATTATAGTTTGAAATTTGTAGCCTTGCTTCTTATCTTGTGTTGGTAGTTCAAGGTATATTTAGATTAAATGAATGTAACAACTTGTTTTCCGACTAATGTCAAATTATTTGATATGACTGAAAGTGACACATGGAAGTTTAAAAAACCTTTTTATTGTCAGATTATAAACCAATGGTCTTCATCATCATAACATGTATTATCAACTATTTCAAGAACCAACGCAAAGGTAAAGGTAAGTATCCTGCTCTGAACACACTTTTATTCTTTGACATCAAAATCTACGAACCAAAATATTTGAAATATTCCAATTCTAAAGTATGTCTTCCCCATTTCCCTGACCATTGTTGGTGTATATGCTCTCCCTATGTAGGTTTTACCTTCCCTAAGAAGTTTTCACTTTCATTTTTTGTTATTTCTATGTCTTTCCCTACCTACTGAAAGGTTTGATTGCTGTTACTCATTACCAGATCTAGATATCAAAGCGGCAGGGAGGAATTGGAGGTTGTGACGTCTTGAAACTAACTTTTTAAGGAAAACAATTGCTTATATATTTTTTTTTTTTTTTTGTAAATCGGAACATAAGATGACATAGACACCTCAATATCCAATCAAATGCTGTCATTTTTCTGTACATAAAAACATTGTCGATTTTCAACTCATAAGTTTTTCTCAAGGCCAGAAATGTTGAAAGCCGAAACAATAATACAAAAAGCTTAAGAGCAAATTCAAAATGCAAAATAACCACAAATGTAAATTCCAAACCATCTAATGACAGGACTGTACACTAAGGAGTTAACTGCTTAGTTTTCAAAATAGTTCACAATGTTATGAAAGTAAATTTTTTAAATAATCAATTTAAATTATTCTGTCATCGAAATGCTAGTAACTGAGCTTGTAAAATCCTTGCAATCCATCAGCAAAAAAAAAAGATTTTTGCTTTTATACAGTGTTTAGGATAACAGTTATGGAGAGAAAGATGTTATTTCTCTGTATGATTGTATTAGAGATCTGTGGACTTTATTCTATCCTCAGTTGACCTCAGGTGACTTGGCAGTTACCTTCAGAAAAAATATTGGGCATAAGAAATTTGATGTGTGAATTTTCATTTAGAACTGGCGTGATTTCTATGGGGGGCGTGAAGCTGTCCAGTACGGTTATTTATTATTTTATAGTTTTAATTACTATTGTAAGTGAAATAAATAAATATACTAAGGTAAATAAAATGAAAACATACAAAAAATTTCAAACTGACTTTACATAGATTTTGACACTCCTGTTTGAACCGTTCTTCATAAGGGTATTGCGCAAAATATTTTGATATTTTCAATCTTGATTAGGAGATTGTCTGGGGAAAGTTAATCCAAATAAAAGCTTTTACGCAATAAATTCGTTGTCTGATAAAGTAAACGGATGTGAGATCATTGAGACAATACCAGCTGGTGGACTTAGGTTCATCCAGAGAAGCACTTTTCTAATAAATTCGGTTATCTGTCTGTTTATGAAAGAGAAATATCATTCTTTATAACCAAACGACTAAATGGTAATTTAAGAATGCATGAACTGTTCAAATAGGATTATGGTAAATTGAACTAGACTTACCTATTATTTCCTACTTTATAAAATCTAATTTAAATTACGTTTGTTGTACACGAAAATTGTTGTTCATTTACTTTTTGTACATGTATACCGCCTCACTGGAATCCCGAAAAAAAAATAAACAAACAAACAAACAATAATACCCAATAATTATTCCTAGAGGTAAACTGATATAATGTACATGAAAACTTGCAATTATTACTGTATGGTTTTACTAGTTGAAACTTGTACATAACCCAGTATGTCAAAGCTGAGATATTCGATCGTAATAATGTTTGTATATTCCACATTGCCCAGAGGTATAGGTATATGTTTAACCCCGCCACATTTTTGCGCCTGTCCAAAGTCAGGAACCTCTGGCCTCTAGCGGGATTTCCTCGCCGCGTTGAAGACCCATTGGTAGCCTTGAGCTGTTTTCTGTATTTGGTCGGGTTGTTGTCTCCTTGACACATTCTCCGTTTCCATTCTCTATTCCATACATTTCGTTGCTCATGTTAATGTTCCATGATCTACCAAATAGCCGTGTACCAAAATGCTAAAGAGTCACCATATTTCTAATTCGCAATAAACATGTAATGCCGCGGTACTTCTGAAACTTTCCTTATACAAAATTTACTTGACAAACCCGTTGATAGTTAACAAGCCTATGTGGCAGTTATTATCCATAATTTGTCTCATTATCTTGTTATTTAAGCACTGAAAACACAAATCTAGGAAATGACCAAGAGATATCAAAACGGACGTATATATGTATTTCTTACCTGCATGTAACAGATTCATTCTGTGGCCTATATTCCAAATTTAAAGTAAATCATTTCGTCCTTTTTTTGTTTTACGATACAATAAATTATTACATACTTGTCATTCATTTATCGTATTTTATTATATGCTAATGGTTCTTGGCATTAAATGTATTACATTCAGACATTTTATTGATACTAAACGAGCGTATGACACCAGATGTTCATAAATTTGGGCTTTCTTTCCAGTTCTTATGTTTTTTAAAATGCAAACATTGTTTCGGTTGTAAATCAGTCATTATATTAACCGCGTTTTCCAAAAGAAAAATCCGGCTTACGGCGTGCGGCCAACCTCAATTTACGTTGAGAAGCATTCTAATCTTGATATGTTGTTTCTGTTGACAAAATGAATGTCACTTTCAAATGTGACGAATATCACGTTTAAAGGATTTATTTTTAAATTTCAATATGTTGTTTTAAAAAGACCATCTTACGGTAGATGGAGACTTTTACAATTCATTTTATTCATACCAGTATATGTCTTTTGACTGAGAGAATCTTAAAAGGTTTCAAAAGGTGATGAAGTTATCACCCCTCCTTTACCCATCCCCCTTTCTCCAAAACACAAACTGTTTTAGATAGTATTTTCACACCTCTTACGAAACGTTATGGCTTTTGTAATTTTGCAATCAATCCACAGTATAACCTAACTCATTTATTTTCCCCCAAAATATCAGAATTAATACAGAGAAGCGGAATATGAATTTTTTTAAAGTTATAAACTATTCTGATTAAACATTTTTTTATGACAACACGAAGTTGCATTCTCCACTCCAAGTCACCAAACTCTCTTATAAGCGTAGATTGTTTTCTTTTTAGATTATTAAATTGTATATTATTTTGTTTGAAGACTCGGGTATTATTATTCAGATTTTTTTAAATAAGATATAATTATTACATCATTTCAGACTATATGACACACCTTAAGTAAACAAGGATCTGGGCTTAAATTTTAACCGCAAAATAAAAAATACAGATATGACATTATCTATGAGAGGTAAAGGATGCGATTTTCTGATAACGAAGGGGACTAGGTACACAGCTAAATGCATGCGTTTGATCTAATTGAATAGATTGGTTGTTTTCTTAAATCATTTTAGGAAAATATTATATACATATTAAATCAGTATATTGATAAAAAAGGTAACCTCATAAACCGACTTTTTATATCCGCAATTTCTTAAGAAAGTCCGGGTTTATATATCGAATCATATATTTTTTGTGTTTCTGAAACTTCTTATTTTTTTTATTTTTTTTGGGGGGGGGATGGGGCCTCGGTGGCCGAGTGGTCTGGGTAGTTCGTCATAACTACTAATGATCACTAGCCTGTCAACACTGAGGTTGTGAGTTCGAGTCTCACCTGTGGCGGGGTGTGTTCGACTCCGATCTAAATTGACAAGGATTGCCAATTTTCCTACCGAAGGTCGGTGGTTCTCTCCGGGTACTCCGGCTTCCTCCACCAATAAAAACTGGCCGCCGCGAAATAGCCTAATGTGCTGAAAACGGCGAAAAACCCCAACTAAACAAACAATCTTATTTTTTTTTGGTCGCAGATTTGCAAGCGATCTCTCCAATTCATAACAATTGGTTATAGGTAATGTTTTACAATATTCTGATTAATTTCAATGATTTGATTAAATAGTTCCCGTTTAGATACACACCATAATATTGAAAAATCTGTTTCGAACAAAAATTGATTATGAAAGAGATTGAAATTAGCTTAGAGCGCATCTTCCGGTTATACACGTGTGTAATTAACTAGAATTTAACACACTCATTAAGGAAATAATTGTCTTATCCAGGGCTTTGTCAGGGAAAAGTTGATGTCATCACTTAGGAAATTTTACGGTCGTCATCACGAATGTGTTTCCACTGTCGTAACATTTCAAGTACCTCCGCCAATTGTGACTACCACCGGGCTGACTTTGTTGAACTTCACGACGGGTGCCGTATACGGAGCAGGAACTGCTTACCCTTCCGGAGCACCTGAGTTCACTCCTGGTTTTTATAGGAGTTTTTGTTGTTCATCGTTTTTTAGTTTTCAGTGTTTATTTGTTGTGCTTGTGGTTGTTCATTTGTCTTCACGGGTTTTGTCTGTCTAATGGACTGAGTTTTTTTTTTGATTGCTCCTTAGGTATATTTGTCCTCTTTACACCGAATCAAAGTCTTGGGTTTTTGAAAATAGCATTATCAGTTGTTCTGCATGAGAGAGATAAGCAGCTGGGTACCGTATCAAATAGTCATCTATAAATGTGATAATGTGTATTTCAGTAAAATAAAACATCGGGATAAGGTGAATGCATTGAAAATGGGGAATCATTTTTAAACCGTATCCACGTCCCGGTTACAATTTATATGCATTTTTTACCGATTCAATTCCAAGAATGTGGAAAGAAAATATAATCCGAAATGTTGTTGAACGCATCGCAGTCATTTCAAAAATTTAATATTTTTTTAAAAGAATGTCTACTCACGAGTAGCATGACAAAAGAATTTCTCAAAATCCGGTCTCTAGAATTTTTTTAAACGATCGATATATTATTGCCATTAACATTCTCTTAATTTATTGAGGGGTTACGGGATTCGCACATTGTGGGAAAAAGAAGCTGGTGACCCTATATTTATTTTGTATCAATGAAACAGAAAAGTTGACAACAAAAACATATCACTTTTATGTAAAATTCTGGGTACTCAGTATTTATTTTTTTGAGAAATGTAATTTAAAATTCCTATAGAAAGGAAACTTATAGAAAGAAATTGATCTGAATATGCAAAGCCGTTCTAGTGAGAAGGTCGTGTTGATTATTCAGATACATGTACATGTAGAATATTCCTTGACATGCATAGGCAAAATAGTAGCACAGTCTGCTGTAAAATGACAGATTCGTCGAATTGATGGACATGACAAACCTCCATAAAGCTTTTTTCTTCAGACATGCACGGTTTTTTTTTATTTGTTCTGGTTTTGCCTATTTTTAAGGTCTTTCCTTTACATAGGAAAGACCTTACTGTATTTCTTATGATTATTATTATTCTTTCTTAGTCTGCCAAACTTCAAAGTCATTTGCAGAAAAAGTTACTAGACATATAGGGATGGTATTTGGTACCAAGTATCATTCAGACATAAGCTATCACGTGGTGAGGCCGCTAAGGGTTCCCATGTACCTTATAAGAGTTTCCTCCCCTGTTACAGTTATGCTTGTTATCAGATCTCCTCAAAAACCGTAAGAGATATCGACATGAAACCTTTTGCAATTTCTTTGGTTCATCTGTGCCCACATTAATCACATCTGCCGAAAAGGATCTGACGACATCTTATAAGAGTTATTTCCCTTTATATAAATTTCACTTTTGATTTTTCGGGCAAATATTAAGTTTGAGTTAAGATACAAGCACGAGCCTTCATATTTAAGCATCATTTTTTGTACCAAGTAAAATTAGGTCAAGGTCAAAGGTCAAGGTCACGGTCTAATTTTTGAAATTTCCTTTTTATCAGATCTCCTCTGAAACGGTAGAAGATAGCTGATAAAATGTAATGGGCAAAATGTCGGGGACATCGAGACAATGCGTAGTTTTCCTTAAGTCAAGTCGTATGACGTCATCTTCTATGCGTTATTGGCCTTTGAACGCTTAAATTTACGGTTTTTGGCTAATAACTTAATAATGGTACAAGATAGAGGCATGGGGTCTTTTGTTTTGACACCAGGGACAAGTGACCTTCAAAATGGTGTCAAGGTCAAAGGTCAAAGTCATGTTCTAGAAAATGATTTTTTTTCATATTTGAAGTGTAATACATGGAATTTTTTCAAAAATGCATTATTTTTTAGCAGGAATCATTTAAAATATGTTATTTTCCATTTTCGTAAGACAAAAAATGAAAAAAAATGAAAATTTTTTAAAGATTGAAAAATTTGAAAAAAAACCTATTTTTTCTTGGCGCAAAAATGTTTTAGCAGTATTTCATATTTGTGTTTGATGTAGCATTTTGCTATTTTATAGTACGTCTAGAATTACCTCAACTTTTAGCACAAATGACCTTTTCATGTGTAAATACAGCCCCCCCCCCCACCTTTTTTTTCGATTTGACTGAATTTACATCGGTTTTACTGAATTTACCTGTAAATGCATATAAAGTACATGTAGACAGCTAGGGGATATCCGGGGCTTTGTTAATGAGAAAAAATTATGACGCTAACTCCAACCAATTTCCTGAAAATAGCGTTCGCGCAGTGCTAAATAAAAAGCTATTTTCCGCCATAAAACACAAGATTCGTCCAAATTTTACCAATTTATTGCATTCGAATGTCAAACTTTCGCGTCAAATTAACAGTACTTTATTCATGGAGATGTCGTCTGCTAAAATGGCACCGGAAATCTAAATAAATAAATCGTGACATCAAATTTCTACATGAATCTTCATTCTGACATAAGTAAATGTGTACACGTACACTCCGTTTTCTACTTATGACTATTTCCACATCAAACAGCAAATTGCATTATCCTGTGCCATGTTCACCCGACGACGTCCCCTCTCGAAAAGAAAGAAATAACCCCAGACATATATAAATGGACGTCACGTGACTTACACAACGTCATCTATAGAAGTAAACATTATAGTAGAAATGTACTTTTACTGTCACTTGTGTATCTAGAGAAATAAAAATACAATGCCCCCCCCCCTTACTTGTATTCAGCAATCCATGGAAAACTAGCTACCTACAAATAAAAAAAATAATTAATAAACAAACAAACAAACAAACAAATAAACAAAAACAAAAAAGGCCCGTCCCGCCTTCAGAAAAAGAGATATTGCTACTTCATTTTTTTCTTTCTTTTATTTTTCTTTTGACAATTATTATTTGGAACAATATATTAAAAATTTAAATGATTTCAAGAAAAAATAGAAGTAGCAATATCTCTTTACTGAAGACGGGACGGGCCTCTTTTTTTTTTTTGTCTATTTTATTTATTTCCCAAGAGTTACGCCCCTTGCCAAAAATAGAGAGCTAGGGCCTCTTTATTGCAAAACTGGACACGTGAAAAGGGAAGACCTTATCATTTGTGCTCGGCACAAATGACCTTTTAATTTTGTTTTTGTTTTTAGTACTGCCGAATTTCAAGATAATTAAGAAAGGATTTTCAACTTGCTATCCTGATTTTGTGAACGCATATTATTTTTTTTCCAGGAACAATTGTCACAAGATTGGTCCAATTAGCCGAAATGGTTTCAAAGGGTATTTTAGGCCTGACAACGGACAAGAGGCACTGGACACCAACATATCAAAGGATTGCAACATAACATACGGCTGAGGTTAGATTTAAAGTAACGAAAAAGTAAAAGCATCAAAATTATAAGCATCAATGCACCCAATAATGACCCGAATGTTGTTATATGTCAGAAGGCTCTTAAAGGATGGATGGACGTCCAGTGGCAATTATACATGCATATCTGGACGAGAACATGTTGATGTGATTATCCGTCCTTTGTACTAGACTGACATGGTTTGTTTGGGATTTTATGACGTTTTCTGCACATTTGGCTATTTCGCGGCGGCCAGTTTTTATTGGTGGAATAGGAAAATTGGCAATCCTTGTCAGAGTCGAACACATCCCACCACAGGTGATATTCGATTTCACAACCTCAGTGTTGACAGGCTAGTGATCATTTGTAGTCATGACGAACTACCTAGACCACTCGGCCACCGAGGCTCCAGCACACAAGGTAACAGTCCGCAAAAGACGTCACCTCACCCGTATACATTATTAAAACTTAAGTAGTATCTCCCTCAAACATAGCTCTCCCCTTAGATGGTTTTGGATTTATCCTTATGGTCCTTTGGCATTTTGAATTGATTTTCAATTTTTGGATTATTGTTTTGATTTTTAACATTTAAGGCATTGAGCACAACTGCATAATGAGTCATAAGTCAATGAAATGTGCACATCTTGTGCATCAAAATTAGTATCAAAGAATATGTAAAAGCTGACCAGTCTCTGCACTGACCAATAAATGCAGCATGCTTGGCAGAGAAGCAATAAATACCAATTTTAAAGTCTTTCATTTGACCTGGCCTGGTATCAAACCTCCAACCTTCTGCGTTTGAGCACGTTTGCTCTCAAACGATGTTTTAAGTTAAGGAAAGTTGCGGCCAGTCCAAACACACTGCAGAACATTTTTGAACAGAAAATTTTTTTTATTTGTTTATTTTTTTAAATCACTGTTAACATTCAAAAACTGTTGTTTGACTACATATAAAATATTTCAAAAATATATACATATATTACAATATGATACATGTATTGTACAATTGACAATAAATTACAAAATTATAATACAAGTTACAATATTGCACATTCAAAATAAATGAAATGTTGATACAACTGTTTTAGTTTCTCATTTAAAATCATTTTCCAGGGATTGAGGATTTTGCAATTTTTTCGTAGTAATGACAAATATGTCCTAGGCAAACCCAAATTACAGTGCAGAAACCAAAGTGGTAACACTTAATGCCCACACTGCCTACAGTGGGGTGCATAAAAACAAATAAACAATAAAATGCTCCGCTGGGCGCAGCTAGATACGACCCCAGATGTCGAACCCTGAATAGTTGGGGCAATTATGAACACAACATTCAAGCTTGATACAATACTGAATTTGGATTGTGAATAAATATTTGACACAGCATAGGTTTCTGACACAGAATGAATGTTGTCTAAGAACTTAAAATTTTTTAATTTACCTATTCAAACCATATCAGTATTATTTGTTTTTATATATAAATCAGAAATAACCAATTTAAAATTTAAAATTGGGCACACATATCAATTTCTTGCTATTGCGCAATACTGTGCAATTGAAAATTTCTTCAAATATTTGACACATAATAGGTTTCTGACACAGAATAACTGAAATCAAAGAACTTAGAATTGGTCATATGATTTGAATTTATATTCAATTTTTTGCTTCTTGTGCAATACAATATGCTGTGGAGAATTGCCCCCCCCAAAAAAAAAAAATAATAATTTACCCCTTTTTTTAGCTTTTGTGCAATACACTATGAAGTTGCACACTGACCCCCCCCTCCCAAAAAAAAAAAACAAAAAACAATAAAATTTATTGTAACCCCCCCCTTTTTTTGCTAAAAAAATTTGAAATTTTCTTTTTAATTTATGAAATATGAAATGAGAAAAAAATTACCCCCTCCCCAATTTCTCTTTTACCCCCCCCCCTCTAAATTTTGTTTTCACCCCCCCTCATTTCTTTATACTTTGCAACCATAACAGCCCATTTAAATACACCATAACATATTAAAATAGAAAATGACATCATAGTCATGGAATTTGTTAATAATAAGGTTTTGATAACAGGTCACACATATCAATTTCTTGCTATTGCACAATACTGTGCAATTGAAAATTTCTTCAAATATTTGACACATAATAGGTTTCTGACACAGAATAACTGAAATCAAAGAACTTAGAATTGGTCATATGATTTGAATTTATATTCAATTTTTTGCTTCTTGTGCAATACAATATGCTGTGGAGAATTGCCACCCCCCCCCCCAAAATAATAATTTACCCCTTTTTTTAGCTTTTGTGCAATACACTATGAAGTTGCACACTGACCCCCCCCCCCCCTCCCAAAAAAAAAACAAAAAACAATAAAATTTATTGTAACCCCCCCTTTTTTTGCTAAAAAAATTTGAAATTTTCTTTTTAATTTATGAAATATGAAATGAGAAAAAAATTACCCCCTCCCCAATTTCTCATTTACCCCCCCCCCCTCTAAATTTTGTTTTCACCCCCCCCCCCCCCCCCCCCCCCCATTTCTTTATACTTTGCAACCATAACAGCCCATTTAAATACACCATAACATATTAAAATAGAAAATGACATCATAGTCATGGAATTTGTTAATAATAAGGTTTTGATAACAGGTCACACATATCAATTTCTTGCTATTGCACAATACTGTGCAATTGAAAATTTCTTCAAATATTTGACACATAATAGGTTTCTGACACAGAATAACTGAAATAAAGAACTTAGAATTGGTCATATGATTTGAATTTATATTCAATTTTTTGCTTCTTGTGCAATACAATATGCTGTGGAGAATTGCCCCCCCCCCCCCCCCAAAAAAAAAAAAAAATAATTTACCCCTTTTTTAGCTTTAATTTTGGACCCCGATTTGGACCAACTTGAAAACTGGGCCCATAATAAAAAAAAATAAGTACATGTTTAGATTCAGCATATCAAAGAACCCCAAGAATTCAATTTTTGTTAAAATCAAACTAAGTTTAATTTTGGACCCTTTGGACCTTAATGTAGACCAATTTGAAAACGGGACCAAATATTAAGAATCTAAATGCACGGTTAGATTCGGCATATCAAAGAACCCCAATAGTTCAATTTTCGATGAAATCAAACAAAGATTAATTTTGGAACCCGATTTGGACCAACTTGAAAACTGGGCCCATAATAAAAAAAAATAAGTACATGTTTAGATTCAGCATATCAAAGAACCCCAAGAATTCAATTTTTGTTAAAATCAAACTAAGTTTAATTTTGGACCCTTTGGACCTTAATGTAGACCAATTTGAAAACGGGACCAAAAATTAAGAATCTAAATGCACGGTTAGATTCGGCATATCAAAGAACCCCAATAGTTCAATTTTCGATGAAATCAAACAAAGTTTAATTTTGGACCCCGATTTGGACCAACTTGAAAACTGGGCCCATAATAAAAAAACTAAGTACATGTTTAGTTTCAGCATATCAAAGAACCCAAAGAATTCAATTTTTGTTAAAATCAAACAAAGTTTAATTTTGGACCCTTTGGACCTTAATGTAGACCAATTTGAAAACGGGACCAAAAATTAAGAATCTAAAAGCACGGTTAGATTCGGCATATCAAAGAATCCCAATAGTTCAATTTTCGATGAAATCAAACAAAGTTTAATTTTGGATCCTTTTGGCCCCTAATTCCTAAACTGTTGGGACCAAAACTCCAAAAATCAATCCCAACCTTCCTTTTGTGGTCATAAACCTTGTGTTTAAATTTCATAGATTTCTATTTACTTATACTAAAGTTATTGTGCAAAAACCAAAAAAAATGCTTATTTGGGCCCTTTTTTAGCCCCAAATTCCTAAACTGTTGGGACCAAAACTCCCAAAAACAATCCCAACCTTCCTTTTGTGGTCATAAACCTTGTGTTAAAATTTCATAGATTTCTATTTACTTATACTAGAGTTATTGTGCGAAAACCAAGAAAAATGCTTATTGGGCCCTTTTTTGGCCCCTGATTCTTAAACTGTTGGGACCAAAACTCCCAAAATCAATCCCAACCTTCCTTTTGTGGTCATAAATCTTGTGTTTAAATTTCATAGATTTCTATTAACTTATACTAAAGTTATAGTGCGAAAACCAAATGTCTTCGGACGACGACGACAACGACGACGACGACGCCAACGTCATACCAATATACGACCGCAAAAATTTTGCGGTCGTATAAAAATAAGTAATAAACAAATTGCTAAACATATTTACAGTCAGAATATATGTAACTAAATTTTTTTTACAAATTTCCAAAAAATTCTCTTGATATTAGGCCCCTGTTTCTGAAAACATGCTGTTAAAAAACTGAAGATTCGGTTAAGTAGAAATTTTTGAAAAGTTTTTCAAACTTTTTCTACAGTTATAAAAGGGACTCTTCCTGACATTAAAACTGCTTGTTCTAAAATAACAAAAACACAGTCAGGCGATACACTAGGAATATACAATTTCTTTTATTAGGCATATTTCAAATCTACATTAGCTATCACAAAATATTCATCTGCAGCAGTTGAAATTTTCTGGATAAACTCATTAGTCCAGGGCTTTTTAGTTCTGAAAATTTACTAGTCCAATAGGTCCAAGCACTAGCCAAGAGCTTTATAGGGTATGAAAATTTAACACTATGACTAAGATTTTATTACCCAAAAGTGATATTCAAGAATATTCTAGCCAGAAATTGGGCTAGTGCTATTTTAAACCCCTGATATGTTAAAAAAATTTCATTTATCAGTAAATCTCATCCAATAACTTTAAAAAAAAATTGGAATAATTTCTTGTTGCATCTGTTCTATATTACTGACACAAACCCCTTGAGATATGAATAAATTTTCTCTGTCATTAATCTACATTTAAAATAAATTTAATTTTGCTCAGATTTGTTGCAAAGTTTGGATTTAATTAATACAACATTAAAAACTGGATGCTCCCAGGATTGGGCATCACTCACCTGGATTTTATTTGCCATTTAAGATATTTTAGTATTTAGTGTATATGTAAGTGGACACAATTATATAAGGGAAATTCTTGATCTTACCCTGCAATAAATGTTCACTACAATGTTTCATAGCTCGCACTGTCCTTTGACCAATTAAACTAATAATGTTTAAAACAAACTGACCTGAAAAAAACAATACTTGACTGAATTTTCCACATACATAGATTAGAAAAAATACAAAAGTATCTCTACAAGAATTCACTCATATACAAATCGTAATTCACAAGACATTGAAATTGCACTTTGGAGACCTTCACTATATTAAAAGCAATTATCGGATCTTAAAATTATGTACAATGTAACAAAAACTACATGTATTGGGGTTTGAGTGATACAATATAGGACACGCAATTGTTGAAACAGTAAATAAGGCTTATTAAGGTCAAATGTGTTTAAGGTTTCCCTACACGTACAAGTATGTACATGTATCTTCCTATTTTGTGCATACATGTACCTCAAATTTTTATTAACAATTTTGTAGAAGCACTGTAAAAGCCAAAAATTATTCCACAAGGTAAAATATTTTAGAAAAATATCTCTAATTTTTTTAAGCATGAAACTCAAAACAAACATCTTTATTTTAAACAATGCTGAATATCAATTTCTCTTATGATGGTGTGTTGAATTATTTGTCATAACTAATTCCCCATCATATGATATGAACAAGTGTTATGAGAAATTATTTTAATTGATTGGCCTTGATCCAAACGTCAGTGTTTTCTGATTGGTTGAAATCTGCATGGTCATCATTGAAAGCCATCGTTGCAAAGCAACATTTGACGTCACAGAAAAATGAACGTTAAGATTTCCTGCCAGTTGGACGCCGAATCACAAACAAACAAATATTCCTGAAGAATGATAAGAGAAATAGGTTGAACAACTTGTAAAAATTAGATACCGCTTGATATCAACTTTCATTATTTAATTTGGACTTAATAATAAACTCGCCAAAGGCTCGTTTATTATACCAAATTAAACAACTCGATTTGATATCAAGCGATATCTAATTCTCACTCATTGTGAAACCTATAATTAATCATACTCTGTGTACGACTTGCTGAAAAACTGGTTCCCTGATGAAAAGTTGTAGTCTTGCTAAAATTCTGTACATTTAAATTGGTGACCAGTATACAACCAAAAACAAAATTAAGATTGTTTACTGGCTCTTCTATTAATTGTGAAGACCTTGTCAACAATGAAAGTTTGATTCTCATATTATAATGTACTTTATATATGTACATGTATATACATATATACAATGATTCAATGAAATCCTCCTAATTTTTCCGAATTTAAACGATTCTTCAATCAATGAAGTCAGTTTTATAGCAATTACAATATGCAAGCCATATTTTTTTCAAACTGATTCCTCCTGAGTGTCTCAATTTCTTTTTCAAGAACTTAAAAATAAATTTAAAATTCTGAAAAATATGAAAAACATCGAAAAATTATAATGTTAAGTCCTATATTACATTATATAATAATGTATTTTGCTGATGCATTGTATCAGTGGAACAAAAAAAAAAAAAAAATGGAAAAAGTTTAAAAAAATATTCAAACCTCCAAAAATTTCTCCAGAGATCTTGAAAAAAAGGCTCAAATTCAGTACTGAAATGACAAAATGTTAAAAGAAAAAGTTCATAACCATTGAATTTGGGGTCAGTTACATCATTTTGTTCATATGAAAATAAATTACATAAAAAAAAACAATACCTGATCAAGCTGTTTGTTAATAAAAGACTGATACAATATGATGAGAACAGATTTCAAAGTTGACCCTGTTACATGATACAATGGACAATAATTTTTCTCACACAAAACAAAGCATATGAAATTTTGCACAAACTCTTCTTATGTTTTTATACAAATGAGACAGAACAGTTTCATTTACTGCAGCTCACATGAGCTAAAAGTGATTTATAAAATGTTTCTATTGACTAGTCAACCATGTCAATGATGTCACACAAATCATTCATGTCAGGTGACTGTGGTAAAGGCAATTCACCTGAAAACTCATCGTCATTTTCTTGAAACATAGGCTGCATGAACAAACTATCAAAAAAATTGTCACTTAGTTTGTTCTCTTTTCTGTTTTGTATGCAATCAGCACATTTAACATCCTCATTACTTTTCATCCCTTGACTGCAAGAACAATGTGCTCTCTGACTAGATGATGATGGAATGATATCTACAAGTAAAAATGATAACTGATCCTGCACAACAGAAGACTGTTTCATCTCATTTAACCTATTTAAATCATTTAATAGTACATCCCTGGTCTTGTTGCTTTTCATTTGGTACTCCAAAGCAATCTTGGGACTAAATTCAGCTTCTGATATCCAGAAACCTTTCTGATGAGTCCTAAATTTTGTTGGATTTTTGATGAAAAATTTGTCGAACTGATCAGTGAGAGTTTTTGTCTGATTCATATCATTTTCTGATTCAGAGTCCTTGTTTCCATCAGAATTCTTTGATGAAAATGAGTCGGATTCCTTCATTGAACTCCCCTTTTCATCAGAACTACGAGCATCACTCGGTGTTAATTCACTTGATTTAGAGTATGTTGATTCCACATCAACAGTGCTGTCATTATCTGCCGACTTCTGAATAGAATCACACTCAGAGTCACAATTTTTCTCCTGAACATCCATCGGATCACTTCCTGACAGGGAAAAGCTTATATTTTCATCAGAACTTGTTTCAAACTTTCCTAAACTATTAGATTTGGACATCCCATAATCTACTGCCTTTGAATCAGAAAACTGGAAATTATCATTTTCCCTTGAATCACTAGAAATGTCATCTTTGATAGCATCAGGATCTATCATAAACAGGAAATCAGCCTCCTCATCCTGTAATGTAAATGAAACCATGAAATTTATTTGTACTAGGTGTAAATGTTATAAAAGTTTAAGCCATGAAACTAAAGAACCTACAATTCATTAATACATAATTCAAAGAATACACTACATGCAGTTGATTTTTTTTTTATATAAAACAGATTTCAAGAAGTACTATCTGTCTGATTATCTAGTAAACTGAAAATTTTAAATTTTCAACTAAATAAACAATGAATATTTTCAAAATGAAAATAAACAAGATGTACTGTGAGCCATTGCTCACTGGTGATACCCAAGCTATAAGGTAAAAAATAAACAAAGTCGTCAAACAGGAAGCTGATGTCGCCTTTGTCTGAAAACATATCCCACGATATGGCGTACCTATAGAGGCTTGTGACAAAATATCAAGTGGATGAGATGAGTAGTTGCAGAGAAAAGTGTGACGGAAATCTGTTACGGACAGAACGATGCATGCATAGACGCACACACACACAGAACCACATGGAAGCGGGGGCATAATTAGTTGTTGGTTTGACCAATGGTATCAGGGATTTAACAACAGCCTGTTAACTTGGGTCAAGTAGAGAACATTTAAGGTTTATTGATTTCTTGCTCACATGGAATAGATTTCCAAATGATCAATTATCACATACATGTAAATGTGTATAACATCAATTCATTTGTGATGTGTTTAAGATGATATAAAATTGTGTCAACAATAAGATCAACGAATTACACTTATTTATAATAAATCCATTCAAATGCTTAGTTGCTGACTCTGTTATCATTTAAATTATTTAAAAAAAGGTAAATTGCCAAAAACATTACATGGGATGAGAATAAAAGTGAGAAGGGAGGTAACTCCTTTGCCCAAAGGAACTTCCAGCAGGTAAAAAACAAACACTGATTTGATCCTACAGTTCACAATATTTTGGATATGACTGTTCCATTAAAATGGATGTGGTAGGGTAGGAAAGGAAGTTTTATCATAGGACATGGGTCCAGGGACATTTTTGGTGTTGTGTGGGTATTTTGAAAGTCCTTTCCTACCCTCTCACATGCTTTTTAATAGAATAGCACAAATTATTTTTTCGATTTCCAAATTTTTGATCAGGAGCATACCCAATGAAGGTAAATGAATATTGCCATCTGAGGTTCTTTCTTACAATTACCTCTGTGGGATCTTCATTCCCTTTTCCAATGTCTTCTTTGAACTCTTCCATCTGTTCTAATACCAAATCTGACTGTTTCATCAATTTCAGATTGTCACGATCCTCCTTCATTATACGATTAAATTTTCTTCTTGGTACTGTGTATCGCATCTGGGTACTCTCCGTCCACGAAACTCCAAATAACCAGGGTCGAACTAAATCTCTCTGATTGGGTCTGGTTCTCACTTGTTGAATTTTGGCCTTTCCTTTGCTTATTACCTGCTCCAACTAAGATAAATTTACAACATAATTATCATCTACAACTATGTAATTACTTTTGTCTCGACACAGTGAAGCCAAGTAAGCTGAGTGTTTGTTTGTTTGTTTAGTTGGGGTTTTACGCCGTTTTCAGCACACTTGGCTATTTCGCGGCGGCCAGTTTTTATTGGTGGAAGAAGCCGGAGTACCCGGAGAGAACCACCGACCTTCGGTAGGAAAATTGGCAATCCTTGTCAATTAAGATCTGAGTCGAACACACCCCGCCACAGGTGAGATTCGAACTCACAACTTCAGCGTTGACAGGCTAGTGATCATTAGTAGTCATTACGAACTACCTAGACCACTCGGCCACCGAGGCCCCAGTAAGCCGAGTGAAAATGTCAACTATTATTCTCATGTTAGTTTAAATGCACAACTGAAATTATATTTTGTGAATCTTCCGGCAATTAACAAAAGAGAAACAACAATTCTTGTACACTGCATAGTGAAAGAAAAATAAATCTGTCAGATTTTTACATCAGGCCAACAAATGGTAAACCATAGATGATAATCCAAGCTTTTGAAATACTCAAGAAAGTTGAGTTTTTGTTTTATTTCCTACAGCTTTGTAGTGAAAACAAATATTCTATCTGTTACACACCCCTCTCTCCATTTATCCAAAATCTATGTGACACTTATTAAACAATGGAATACTTTTTTAATATTTCAGAAAATATTTATAAAAACTATAAATACTGAGTCAAATATCCTTTGTGAATTTCAATACACATAAAATTAGAATTAGAATCTTTGCAACTTAATAAAAAAAACATAATAGCATTAAAATGTATCAATATTCAAAGATTCAAAGACTATTTAATCCATATCAGTACATTTATAAATATAGTGTACCTAAATACATGAAACTGATCATCATTCAAAGACAAATGCAAAATAAATTCAATATTTACCTCAGAGTTGTTAGATGGTTCCATTAAAAACATCAATGACGAACTTGTATTTTCCTGAGATGAAGTATCGTCAGAAAAAGACATTGATGTATAACCTTTGTCCCCAGCCTGTGTGAAAATAGCCTGCAAAGCAATTTTTGGACTACTTATAAATATGCCAAAATCATGGCAGATTGCTTCTGTAGAACACAACTATCAAAATAAGAAAGAATTAAGGAATTGTGATTTATTTGAAAAAATTTAAAAAATTAAATTAGATAAAATTGAGGTTGTGAGTCTTGCACAAAAGTATTGCTATCATATGTATATAGTTTATGGTATAAGGCCATTGCCTGTATGTGTGTACATGATCCATTCTACAATCTAATTTGTATTAGTATAGTTTATTGTATAAGGGCATTGTCTGTACGTGGTCCATTCTACAGTCTAATTTGTATTTGTATAGTTTATTGTACAGGGGCGTTGTCTGTACATGGGCCATTCAACAGTCTAATTTGTAATTGTATAGTTTATTGTATAAGGCCATTGTCTGCACATGGTTCACTCTACAGTCTAATTTGTACTGACAAATTTTATGTTACAGTATGTGTGTGTATTAAAAGAATTCTTATATTGAAACTTATCAATACATTATTTCATTGTTTTGAGAGTAAATTTTCAAATACATGTTCATAACCCTTTTCAATGGAATAGAAGTTTTCCTTTAACAAAATAAAAGACTTTCTGAATCCTTTTCAGGGTTACCCAATGACATTTTCACTTATATTCAGTACCTGTGTAGTTGTAGTTCTAGGTCCTTTTAATCCAGGTGTTGTCCACATTGGTGTTGGGTATGAGAATACAGTGACTGGCTGATGATAGAATCCTCCCATCACTTGTGGATAGAATGAAAAGCCTAAGGAAAGACAATACAATACATTGTCAGAAAATTTAAGGATATATATGCTTGTTTGTTTAGTTGGGGTTTTACGCCGTTTTCAGCACATTTGGCTATTTCGCGGCGGCCAGTTTTTATCGGTGGAGGAAGCCGGAGTACCCGGAGAGAACCACGAGCTTCGGTAGGAAAATTGGAAATCCTTGTCGATTTAGATAGGAGTCTAACACATCCCGCCACAGGTGAGATTCAAACTCACAACCTCAGTGTTGACAGGCTAGTGATCATTACTAGTCATGACAAACTACCTAGACCACTCGGCCACCGAGGCCCCAAGGATATATATGAGTTGAGTGTTAATGATAAAAACATCCAATAAGATCAAATGATTGATTACTCCTAGGCAAGATAGGAACAACAGTCTTCACCACATGATAAGAACAAAAGTGTAATGAAGGGTTTCGCTAAGTGCAGCATGATATGACCATAACATGTCGACAGGTGAAAAATTAAAGTAAATGTGGACACATCATTATGGCTTGCCAATAAAGTGTATGACAATATAATAAACATTACAGAGAAATATACCACAAAAACCAAATGAAAAATGAACCAAAAATTATATATCAAGCCACATTGCTTTTTTTTGGCCTTTTTAACCCCTTATATCTCAAAAACTATAAAAGATAGTTGGCATAGGATGATGACGACAGGCTCATACCATAATACAAATGTACGTCTGCAATGTATTTGCGGTTGTATAAAAACGTAACCATGTGATTCATGCCAATTTTTTTTTCCTAACAATTTGTTATGCCTAAGTTTTTACAATATGCTGTGTGATTTCAAAATTTGGGGAATTAGATTTGATGAAATAGTCCCAGATTGAAGTGTGCATACTATGTTACATACATACACACAATTTTATGGTTGCAAAATATGATCTGAACAAATACATGTATTGGCTATGAAAGAGATTGAAAATTAGTTATGAGTAGATTTTGCAGCTATACTCTCGGAACAGACATGGGGTAATCAAAATAGATAATTGAAATCGATTGCAATTTTTCAAATTTTTCGGAGTAATGGATACTAATCGATTACTGATATGAATTTAGATGACTTTTTATCGAAAAAAATCAATTACAGATGAAAATTTGATAAGTATATTTCATTATGATAACTTTTCGATTTTTTTTCGATTTGTTTTTCTTTTCAAGACCCCACATCTACTTTACATATACAATACAGATATACATGTATATAACATCTCTGTCTCGGAATACTAAGGGAATAATATTACATCGAGTCACATTCCTAGAATTTTGAAATAAAAGCAAAATTTAAAAGTATCAATTATTATCCTGGAGAAATATAAGCAGGCATGTTACTGGCACAAGGTGTTCTGATAATGCATAGAAAAGCCAAAGGAATGAAGGCCATTAAGAATGTTCGCTTGTCATGTTTTTGAATTTTTGTCACATGTTCAGAATCATCTGGTTTTATCCATTTGAATGTCAAATTATTTTTCCCGCTAACACCCATTTTTTCTTATCATAAATCTTTTGTATGTAGAATAATAAGCTATTTGTAAAAATCCTTGTTATTATTTTATGGTTTTTGAGAAATAAAACATGTCAATGATAAAGCTATGTAAAATCAAGAGAGCATATTTTTCCCGCCAAGTTTTCAATGGCTTATATCTCCAAAACAAGTGCACGAACCTAGAATTTTTTTTCGTTCTTTTAGTTCCTTTATTAATCCACTATCAATATATTCACCAGTGTTATGAAAAGTTTATTTTGAAACTGAGTAGCGAACATCCTTAAAGTTTATTTTGAAACAATTTTTACTGATATCAATGTTAATTTTTTTTTTATCAAAGAAATTTTATCACCATACATATATGACTAATGTATTTTACTATTTTTTGTAAATATAATTATCAGTAAAAAAATATTTTAACAAAACTTACCAGACTGTGGATAGTAGGGCCATTGAACATTTCCTGGGTTTGAAGCTGTGTTTGGAAGTGTTACTGCTGTCGATGATTGGAACGTTACATTCTTTGGTACCAGTTGGACAACAGGCATGGGTCCCACATGATACACGCCTAAAGACGTTCCAGCATTTGGCCTTACATTATACATGCCAGGGAAAGCCTGGTTTGGTGGGTTGTCTTTCTTCTGAATTTTGTTATCTAATGTTGGTATAGGAAATGGAGGATGCAGCAAATTGACATCCCCCGATTTAAATGATTTAATATTCGGCATTCCTTCGTCATCTGGAGAGTGTCCACGTTTTAATCTGTGTGAAGAATCTTGAAGAACACTGTGTTTACTTGTGACATTTAGCAGGACGAGACTGTTGTCTTGTTTGGCCAGTTCCACATACATCTGTTCCTGTCGTTTAGTGTGTTCCTGCAGAGTATCTTCGGTCAAAGACATCACAACATTTGGTTCTTCAAGGGTCGGTACTGTGGTCTGTGTTTCTTTCATACAGTCTTCACTGATTTCTTCTATTTGGCAAGATGGGCTTGGAACCATCTCTTCCTTCTCTGACACCAACACCTGTTGGAATATTATCATAAATCTCTAGTCATTTGAATGTGAAGGAAATATATAATCGACCATAAGTTGCAAGAACTAATGATCAATTTATATTCAAAATATATGAGTTCTTTTGAGTCATATTCACTACAATCCCATAAGTAAAATTTTCATAAGTTGTATGTTTTATTTACACTTTTCATCGGGACCAATATTTTGGATTTCTTTCTTTCTTAAAATATAGTTCAAGGAAAGACACAGGAGAAGGGAAAAATCCAACAGAAATACAGTCAAACCTGTTTATAAAGGGGTACCTATGGGAACGAGTAAATTATCCCTTTATATAGAGGTTAATTTTACAAGTTTTGTTCATAACGGGAACATTTTCACAGTGCCCTTTATAGACAATTTTTTATATATAGGTGCCTTTAAAGCAGGTTTGACTGTATTCTCTCTTAAATTACAGTTACAAATCAAGGTCTCTCTAAAAAAAATTATGTTAACTATTATTTTGTCTAGTTGCAATCAATTCAATTAGGTGTCTTTTTCTTATTTTAATGAATTCAAGGGTAACACTTAGGACAAAATAATTTCTTAATTTTTTTCCAGTAATTAAATTCAATTTTCTTTTACTTTGGGGTTGCTTAGATTAACATTTTACAAGACCTTTTTTCAAATTTGAAAAGTGAAAAGTTCAGCAGAATACAACTTGCCATACTACAAGAATATGGCTTTATGAGCTCAATAATATTTTGAAGGTTCTTTCAGACTACTTACCTTGGTACTACTGCAGAAACTTGGTGGTTTTGGCAACGGAATATCAACTTCAAAATCTGGAACCTCATCAGAATCTACAAATACAGTAACATTACTCTCGAGACTTTTGTAAAAATACCTCTCCATAATCAAATTAAAAGAGATTTTCATGATTTCAGTTTTAATTCTATTTCAATTAAATAATTTTTATAAAATGTGGTTCTAATTTGTACGGACATGATATACATTATGCTAAAAAAAAATTCTACTTTTTTATTGTAAAAATATGAAAATGTCAATAAAAAATATACCATATTGTGACTTTATAAATAACAGTGCATGTACAGTCAAACCTGTCTATAAAGGACACCCATGGGACCAGAAAAATTTGCCATTTATGAGCAGGTGCCTTTTATACAGAGGTTAATTTTGCATGCTTTGTTCATAAATGAGACTTTTTCACTGTGCCCTTTATAGACAGTGATTTGCTATATAGAGGTACCCTTTAAAGCAAATTTTACTATATAAATCTAATTCATTATGTTGATTTTACCTATAGCATTGCTATCATCAGTTAAGCTCTCACCACTACTTCTTTTTTCTGAGGGAGATGAATATGTCTTTGGTTGACTCATTAGAAATCTGAAAAGAACAATAACACCAGTAAGCACTCATTTCTCCAAAATCATTTGTACATTTTGATTCTGCTAGTCATTAAATATGTCTTTCTATACTTTTGTGAGATCAGTTTGAAATTTCCATGAAATTAACCTTTCAATCTCTACCATATCTACTGAAAAATCAGACTCAGCTCAAACCATTTATTTTAAATATATGTTTTGATAAACTTAAAAACAAGACAGAACCACACATAATTAGCCCAAAAAGACTATCTGACAGTAACGGAAAAGAAAAACACACTAGTGTTTCTAGGAGCTATGAAGAGCTTGTCTTAATGGGCATTGCTCATTGACACCCTAAATATTATCTATCTATCCACCAGCTCATTCTGATGGCTTTATGAGCGCTTTAATATTTTGAAGGTTCTGTCTCATCAACGAATACTCCATACCCCTGCATTATCTTATTGCCAAAAGCTAAATTCATTTACCTCTTAATGTTATTAGTGTAATTAAGCTGTTCATAAGTTCCTGATAAATTATTGTCTAACAACTGACAACAGGGAATATCTGCTGACACTGGCTGCTGAAAAAAAAATGGAAGGTTCAAAATTGTTTATTTGCAATTCAGGTTTTTTCTTTTACAGAACATACGTGTAAATAAAATTTGTTCTCATGAACTTGCCTTAGGTTTGGATATTGGGTCTTACAGACTTTCCCCAAAGTTTCATCACTTAGGTATTCCATTGCTGATTTTTCCTTCGATAATACTGTATTTGTTTGTTTAGTTGGGGTTTTACACCATTTTCGGCACATTTGGCTATTTCGTGGCGGCCAGTTTTTATTGGTGGAGGAAGCCGGAGTATCCGGAGAGAACCACGACCTTTGGTAGGAAAATTGGCAATCCTTGTCGATTAAGATCAGAGTCGAGATAATACGGTGTGATACATATATTTTGAAAATATCAGCACTTGTCAACAATAACACCATATCATCATATACATAACGGCTGTCAATCTTGTCCTATTGAATATGTTTTGTTAATGATATTTCGAAATCTTAACTGTAAAGTTTCTGTATAAATATACAGAATTTCAAATTATTCCATGTTTTAACAATATCATCTATAACAGTAAATAATGAAGCTTTGTGAGGTTTCTTGAAATTAAAATAAAGAGAAATATATAGGGAATATATATATTAAAAATATATACAAATTTAATGACCTCAAGCATGATATTACCATATCATATATCTGCTTCAGGTCATGTCCATTCTGTAAATTTACAAGTAGAAGCAATGTTTTTATTTAATCTGTTTACTGAGATACGTAATAATTATCTCCGGCTTGAAATAAATGTCGGATGTTGACTGGCTAACACGACGTCAGTTAAAACCCTTACCCCCGTCTTGTGGTTACCAATTAAAATGTCTTATTTGTATTTTCTATGCTTTAGTAAAAAACATACTTATAAATATTAACATTATTATGCTCAAGAGGGAGGAGACATTTTCCTTTCCAGTGATGCTAAAGTGATTATAACGTAAAATGGACCTTTTGGCTAAAAATTGAAATAATGCCATACGACCCATTTCATTATAAAAATTAAATAAAACCACAAAACTGAGGATGACCAACCTCAAAATGGACAGAAGTGCTTATTCTGAAATATATTTGATATCTGTTTAAATGCATCTTGAAATTGATGTCGCATTTTTCTTTGCTTTTCGATTTATCATCCTATATTTCTACCAAACAAAAGGCCAAAGTAGGAATAAATCCATTTTCTATGTTTATAGCCGTTCACATTTAAATCTTACCACCCTTCAGATCAACTGTACAGCCTTCGGCTTGGTCTCAAGGCTTGACAGAAATGTTTCCAGGCAGTACAATCGCAATGCCCATGGCTATAAAGGTAGATAACTCATAATGCTACAGAAATTTTTAAATTTATAGTATGTATACCTGGAATTTCTTCTTTGTTTCTTCTACAAGGTCAGAACTATCTAAATGTTCTTCTTTTGGGGCGATAGAGACATGTGTTGGCTCATCATCAATGTATGATGCCACAGTTCTAGCCCCATCAACCACAGGCTGAGAAAAGTAAAATGTTTTTACATAAGCTACCAATAAAAAAAACAAATATGAATAAGGATTCATATAAAGTTGCTGTAGTGTTAAATTGTAAACAGTGTGTAATTTAAACCTTTTTTCTCCAATAAACCCTTTTTGGACCCATTGTTTATCAAACATTTAACCAATGTGTGATTGCCAATGATCTCCGTCAATGATTGGTTAAGACAAAAGGTTATAATCCTGTCTGAACGACTTTTCGAATTTCTCGGAATCGATCAATATACAACAACATATAAACATGTTGATCAAGTGTCTAACATAACAATATGGAAGCATCCAAAAGGATTTTGGTTTACCAAATATAAAAATCTACTGCATGATCATTTAGAGAAACAGATTTTTACATTGTTACTCTATGATTCAGATTTATCAAATCTCGATAGATAAATTATCGATTTTTAAGTCCTTGCTAAAGCTTAAGTCTTTAAAATTTGATAATTTAATTACCTGGACATTATTTACTTCCCATATAACTTGTTAAAGGGAGAAAACTCATTTTATTTACCTGCAATAAAAGTTTTCTTATTTGTCGCAGATTCTTCTGACATTTTTCCGATTCCTCTGCAATATAATCTTGGCTTGCTGGAGGTGAAAAGACATCTGTACAGTGAGGTCCCCTAGAATATATATATATTTACATGTCAGATAGCTAATACTTTTCTTATTCAGTAAGCAAGGAACAGAGAAAAAATAAATTTATGATTCAATAAATACTAAAAAGATAATTAATATATTTCTTTATGATAAATCCCACTTATCATTTGCCTAGTATTGATTTGATTGAAATACGAACAATAAAACAGACTAGAAGTTCGGTGGAGTCTGACACTCACCATAAAACTACCTTCCTCACTTCACTGAAATTTTATACTATCTTTTGTTAAATTTTTGACATTATCAAACTCCAGATTTCTATGAAATATTGAATTCGAATATTGACACTATATGTTAACATTCAAGCATAAATTTCTTATTAAACAAAAACCATCAACATGAATAAATAAAAAGATTTGAACTACAATATATAGTATATAAAATTTCAACTCTACATACTTGATGACTGTATGTTGACCAATGATAAATTCAAGTCTCTTTGACCATGGGTTAATAAATCTTGACCACTCTGTCTTCACATATATCCAGTCACCATTGTGTGTCCGAAATCTGATCTTTGGACTGCTGACTGTAGAACCTTTTGAGTTAACCACTAAAATGAAACAAATATCATATTTACTGAATACATTAAACTAAAATTTATATCTATGTCAACATTCAGGGCCATCTTGATCTTGCAATATGAATATTGGATTATTTTTAAGACCTCAAGATGAAGAACGGCAATAAAAACATTGTTTACCCGATTCTGTATTACGTATCATTTTTTCTAGGTTAGTTTCAAATGTATATTAACCCTGTCTTTTTATATAATAATGAATGAAATATGTGTAATGCCTATACTTTAAAGTTTTCATTTTCAATGGTTGACATGCAATAAACAATTTCATTTTGACACACAATAAACAATTTAGTAGAGCTAATAAACAAGAAAAAATAAAATCATTGAAATTACTGTATATCAATTGAAGAACAATGACTGACCGAACAATCATGAATTTGAGTAGCGCATGACTGATTTATTAGTGTTGTTTTTCACTAGTGAAAGGTTTTGGTTTTCAAATTTCAAGATTAATCACTTTATTCATTACACTATCAAACTGAAAAGATTACTTGTTAATGAAATACATGAATGAGGATTATGATTTTTATATGACTAAGCAGTCATCAACTGCACTTCAGATGTCAATTGTAATGCAACTTTCTTTTTCCTTAATGAGTGAAAAACTGCTATTGTTTCACATGCAAATTTTTAAGATTTTCTTTCACTCTGCAACAATGGTATTTCAGCCCACTCAATGTAACATTACCTTGTTTGTAAATGTTATAAAGATGTTCAAAATCTTCAGGATGATAAAAGTCAAATATCGACATCCCAATCATATCCTGGGGTAAAAATCCCAATAACTGTATAGCACTGAAAATGAAATAAAGTTATTAAAATGCAATAAGAAAAAAATTAAGAGGGCTTGATATTCATAAATCTTTTAAAACTTTGCCATTCTTTGCATTTGTCGGTCCTAAGCCAGGCCCTTTGTTTCAGAGGTCTGGTCTATTCTAATTCTGTCTCTTCCAATGTTTGTTAATTTCAAGTTACAGGGTGTGTGAAAGTCTCTGAGGAATTCAAAATGAAAGAAAGATAGTCTAACTTAATGTGTTTATGGAATAACCATGCCATGCCCTGGACTATTAAATGAAAAGTGTGTTTATGATTAAAATTTATTTTGCGAATACACTGTGGCCATTTAGAAGGCACAGTCGTTGTAAAAAATAAATTAAGACATGTAATTTTCATTAATTTATCTTTCGACCATTACTTTGGTTTTTTGGTAACACAGTTTGGCTCATCTGGGATCTGATGCTGCCTCTGGTGCATGGTCAGATACCCCCTTTTTGTGCTATATTTTAGAGCTATTGTGTATATACACATTTGTAGATCTGTATATCTAATTGGATCAATAATAATATCATGCATATATCAACATACTTTACTTTATTGTAAGAAAGTCATAATTTATATGTATGTGTTATTAAGATGTTCCTTTATATCGCTCAAATAAAACTGTCGTATTGTGTTATATTGTCAGTATTACATTGTATATGTTGTATATGTTAAATTAATCCGAAATGTAATACATGCCCCTAGTGGGGCCCTTGATTGGTTCTATTCTAATCTATAATGAATACTTACTTTGGATGTATGTATGTATAGGAGCAAAAAAGACTGTGTCTGGCACTGAATGTTCTTTTGTCTGTTGGTAAATCAGACCAATCTAAAAATACATACATTTTTATTGAATATTTTTTCCACAGAAGAAATTAAGTGAAATAATTTATTTCTTAGTTTCTACATACAAATTGTGGCAATTCTACAATACATCTAAATTATGTTCTTGTCTATAGAAGTGATTACTGTAAAGGTATTTTAAACAATCTTATATAAACTTTTGTATCCAATTAAAAAGTGTATATATTTTCAAATTTTATAACAGTAAGTTTGGAATTTTGCAGTCTTTTTTTTTCTAATTTTTTTTTTTTTTGTAGATTTTGTCACTGCTAGGATTTTGAACTGTTTGGGATTTTCTTTTGTTAGTTATCAAAGCTAGCAAGAGTAAACATTTGTCCCTTTAATTTTTATTGTTTTTTAAATTCATTTTGCTTGTCATTTTTATCTTCCTTTTAATCCTTTTCCATCTCTCAGTCTCAAATTGTCATTTTTTATATTTAAAATACCTTTCTTTTAAAAAATATAATAGATCTGCTGTGAAGAAAGATTTTGGAGAAACTATATTGCCAAAACACTGTGATAATACATATGAGTGCAAATCACTAACTTTTTTTATTCTATGATAAGAATGTCATTTAAATTTCTATATGAGGCAAATGAATTTCATGGTAACATTTCAGCTTAGATCTGAAAATTTATGCAACTTACATGTGACTTTATTTTCTGTCTCCAAAAATACACAAATTTTAAACAAATTAGGAAACACCTGAAGTTCTTTGACATTTTTTGTTATTTTTCAAAATCTCATTTCTTAATGAGGAAAATCTCATCTCTGATAACAGTGGATTGATAACATGTAATGGAACTTACTTTTGTATGCTGATGTAAGAGGTCTACATTCTAACAATAAATACTGCCTCTTATTTTCTAAGTTAAATTCATCAACTTTCATTACTGTTTTGGTACTAACAGTAGCTTGGAAAGAAGTATAATGGTCCCTTTTATCAATGCTGAAGCCATGTTTCAATCCCTTGTAATGTCTAAAAATATAGAATGTAACTAACTTAACTACTTCAATATGATGATCTATAATTTTACTATGACTTTTAATCACCTCATCATAGGAAGCTAAGCAGAATTACAATTACGACAAAAAAATTCATGAAACAATACAATTTATCATAAAATGCAATGAATTAAGTTTTTAATCTCAAACATATGACTTTAAGTGATTTTTTTATACTCATCTATTCACAACCACCCTTTCTATTAAAAGATCATTCTAAAATAACAAGGAAATATATTCAACAAACCTAAGTCTACAAAAGATTGTTTTCTTGGAGGCTTCTGCGCTTGTATTTTCTTCCTCATCAACTGAAAAATATTCAATTAAATGATTAATATTTAGCATAAAGGAATATGCTGAGCAATACAATGATCTCTACCGGCTAGAACTGTGAGAATACACAAAATTCTTATTTTGCAAATATTTCTATTTCCAAGGGCAATAACTCTCACAAAACTTATCCAATCAGCATTAAACTCAAACTCGATCTGTAGCTCAACATTATAAGCTAACACACCAAAAATAAGATCAGTTGGTTAAAGTGTTTACCAAAAATGTCTGGAAAACAAATATAATATTTTGAAAATAATTCCTATTTCAAAGGGCAATAACTATCACAATAATTATCTAATTAGCGTGAAACTCAAAACTGAAATGTAGCTCATCATTATAAGATCATATACCAAAAATAAAATCAGTTGGTAAATTGGTTTACAAAAAGGTCCGGAAAACTGTAGTGTGAGTCAAGTACAGACAGACTGAAACAGTGCATATCTATAGTCATCTTTGGCATTGCCAATAGGGGATTAATAAAATAAAGGGCTCTCAGAGGGCTGTATGGCTCACCTGGATGTCATTTATATTACCCTGTTTTGGTAGTATTTCTAAATATATATTTTCTTGGGAAAAGGGTACTTTTCTGAAATGATAACTATGTCATCAATTCAATTCATTTACCACTTAATAGTCTCGTTTTAGTCTTTGTTCATTTGTAAAAAAAAAATTTTTTTGTTTTTTATTAATTTGAAGTGAAAAGTGATGTTTTGAATTCTTAACATAAGTAAATACACATGTACATGTATATTACTGCATTAAAATACTGTTAAGAAAAATAACAAAAACAATATACATGTACATAACATTAACTTTCTGCAGAGAAGTCATACTGTGTATTTGTGTTTAAACTTACAATTTAAAGAGGCACATGCATTTTCCAATCTCTCCGAATCTTCATACCCGTAACTACTGTTTACTGTAACAACATCCTTCCTATGAAGAAAACTAGTTAACTCCCGTCCTATCCAACTATCCTGTTAATATGACAATCCAGATTTAACAAACGTCTCTCAATAACTACACCAATTTTACTAACAATGTAGTGTGCATAGTTTGTTTGCTTAACATACAATTAAATTATACTGAAGTTAACTCATGTGAACTAAAATTTTCTAATGGAGTGTCTGTAACAAATTTTAAGGGTCCTAAGCTAAATTTTTTCTTATGTTTGAATTTGATATTAAGATTTTGCTGTTTTTTAATCTTATATATTGCATAAATTTTAAGAATACTAGGTAAAAATGACATACAGGCTACATATAACATAAGATATCCTTAGGCATGCTAGATAAATTATTCTTGTTTTGTTTATTTCTTTGGGATTTTATAACAATTCACTAAATCACGGCAGCCAGTTTTCATTGGTACAGGGAGCCAGAGTACCAGCAGTGTAAAACAATAGCCTTTGTCAGGAAAGAAAACTGAAGGCTCCTCTATCACGGATTTTCATTAGATCATATAAGGATCACTGTTGCCAAGTTCGATTCTAACTTGCTGGGTGGTTTCAGACAAGAAGACATGCAAGTGAATTTTCTCATAAGGGTTCAATTAAGACCTTATTCCACATTTTCTCCTTGACAAAATGGCATGATACTTTTATTGCACTGTTTTCTAATAGTAGAATATTTTGTTCCTTTATCGCATTTACAACTTGTTACACTAATGTTGTCTATGATTTTTGTTCAATCAAAAACATTTTTGTGAGAATTTGGTTGTTCAAGACTGCAATACAACACTTACCACTGGATATCCAAGAAATTTCTTCAAGTTAGGTGATACTTGTGTAATCTTCAAACCTTTCGTACTGACTAGTATCTGTAGCTCATCCTTAAAGATAAAACAGTATCTTTACTGTTGGTATGGATTACAATGTAGGTTTAAATGTTAATATGAAATGTCTGAATTTATTTTTAAGCTGTATATTTTAGCTCATCAATTAATCAACCAACATTTTTTTCCTGTCTAGTTCAGTCAATTAAGGAAAGAATCAAAACACTTTAACTGACTGATTGTTTGATGATTAAAATTTACACCAAAGACTATTTCTTGACACAAGATCCATAAATAAAACAGAAATCTGTAAGTCAGAAGATATACCCAATTGAAAGGCATTGGACAGACAAATTTAAAAAATGTTGGGGCAAACTAGACCATTAGTCCACTGAGGGAACAAAACTCTTGATATTGACTATTGATATAAAAGGTATATGTATAACATTTTCTAGAGAGTCCTCCTTTTCTGTCATCAAAACGTGATCTTTCAAGACATTTGGCTCTATAAAAGACATTTATGGAATATGGCAAGTTGTAACTCTTTTCCATGTTCTTCAGAAAGAGGTTAGAGAGAAAGCTTTTACTGTACCAAAGTGTAGCACTTTTCACAAAAAATCTTAAGAATAAAATTACTCTTAAATCATAGAAATTCTAGTGTAACTAACAAGTGATTTTATTCTCACTTTTGTGATAAGGCAGTTCCTATTCTTACAGGTGTGAAATTTCCTTGTCTCTCCCTAGGATGAGACAAAATTGTGCAGTCTCCATGGAAATAATTTTTAAACTGTATAGGTTAGTCTAACACTCCCAGGTTAGACTAATAGGTTCTCACACGAGTTCAAAATGAAGACTGGGAAATCTTCAACGAGTTTTTAAAATTCACGCCTTTCCCTAGTGGAGAGCAGTGGAGCAAGGGCAAAGACGCTGAATTTTAAAAACGAGTTCAGATTTTCCAGTTCTTCATTTTTGAACTAGTGTAAGTACCTATTTCTTCCGTAAAACAGGGGTTTAAGGCCTCATACACCTATGTATTTTCAGTATGAACAACTGAATAGGTATAGTGTCGTTACGTTTGATTGGTCAAGTGTCACAATAAAGGAATGTATTAAGGATTCTCATTGGACGTCATACTGAGTGAAGACGAGCGCACGTGAACACGTCGTCACTCAGTCGTCTCAACCCCAAAATTGCCATTTACAGAAGAATAATTGTTCTCTAACTCGGGTAAACCCTTATATGGGAAAGATTAAATTTTACCATTTGATGTTTGAAATTGTCATATCTTGCACGACTCTTTTACAATATTTTGTGAAAACAGCTCCTTAAAAATATGCTTACTAATCAATATAAGCACTGTAGATTACAACAGAATATTTTTTCTCACTGATTATTACCTCAGACTTCATGGAAATAATATTCATTTCATTTTCACTTTCGGAGGTAGAAGTAAAATTTGTACTGATACTGGTACATTTTTCAAAATCCTGGGATCCCTGCTGGGCATCTTGAGCTTCAATCTTGTTTTCTGTAAATGGTATAAAATATAAACATAGCAATTACTATACTATTCCAAGATTCTTGCTGACATCATATTTGAAGTGATATTTGAAATGATAATATTAGCCATTAGAAATTCATACTATTCAGCAAAAAGTAATAAATCAATTTTAGACTTTACTTAGAAACAATCAATAAATAGTTGTTTGCTTATTGGAGTTTGATCCTACACTCAGTACAACCAGATACATTTCCGTGGTAGATGAAGCAGGAGTATTATTATTTTCGATTAAGATAAGAATCTGACAATCTTTGAAACAAGTTACGTTATAAGCAAACCTGTTTTTTCAGCATTCAAAGGCTAGCTATCAAACTACATAGACAAACTGTCACCATGGTCAAATGATTCAGTCAAAACTTTATGCACACAAATATTAGAGGTTTCCCTAGAACAATTTAGCATAGCTCTGCACCATACCTCCATCTTCAAGTACCATGCTGCTGAATTTTACAATGTGCCCCCAGGAAGACAAACCTAACCTTCACTTTTTAGTTTAATCTTATCTTTTTGAAACTGATTTGCATTTAATCATGTACATTTTATGTACCCCTGTTGTTGGCACACTTTTATGACACTTTTATATCATCACACTAGGGTGAAGCTGTTTATTGCAGGTTTTGATAAATCTACTGCCCTCATGTCAAGGTGGGGTGTCCCCAATATTATCTTTTTTAACCAATGAGTGCCCTCAAAATACAAAATTTACCATGCCTTCACAAATTTCTGGGGAAACCACTAAATATGCACTAATTACCTTAAACATAATTTACCACTAAATGAACAATATTATCTTCTGGATTTCAACTATTTCATATTTTTTATTAGGGCAATAATTGGGGAGAGGCATATTATTATCTTGGATCCTATCATTTTTAGCAGCATTCATGAGGTTACATATTCTTGCTTTTGCTTAAATTTTTTTCTTGCAATCTGATTTTTAAGCCTGATATTTTCCACGTTTTTAATTTTATATCCCCTCCCTCCAAGAATCACATCTTTTCTGTATATATACATTTTGTACAAAATAATGGAACATCTTACCATCTTTACTTTTCTGATATGAGCTGATGACATGCTTTAATGCTCCAATTGTTGAAATTTGAGATCCTCTAACATTTGACTCTGGTGCAACAATCTGTTTAAGTTGTTTTAAATATTGTTTCAATTTTTCCTTTCTCTTCTCTTTCTGAGTAGTACTGTTGGCAAAGTCACTACTGCAAATCCAAAAAAAGAAAATTTTAGATGATATGCATAGAAAAATTTGGTCAAGTATATAAAGTACATTTTGTTTAAAAGGAAACACCATCCAAATTTTTTAAAAGCTTAGACAAAAACAAAAAATCAGCTTCCCATGTAAATGTATAGACTTCTAGTTGAACAGAATAAGTGTAACAGTCCAAACAACAAACAGTATCAAACAGATAGATTTTGGAAAGTCTAATTAATAATCATATCCAAGAGCTTGTCTGGGCTTTTTCCTTTATAAATAAAATTTCACTATATATATACACATCTCTAATTTAGTAAACTAGAGGTTCAGAGGGCTGAGCCTGTATCGCTCACCTGGCATGAAAGCCATTTTTATTTATGTACCTCAAATACAGGTCATTTCTCCCTATCATTATGAAGTGTGGTAAGCCTTGTAGGAACCATTTTTTTATTTATCAAGGTCCTTCTACTTACAGGTCAGCATATTCTAAAATCTGGCAGTTCTCCAGAAGATTTTTGCATGTATTTCCCATAGGGTCTTATGTTAACCTAAGTCCTCTGTTGAAGGCAATTTTGAATTAGAGATCAGCACCAGAGTAACAACACTTGGTGAGCACCTTAAGAGGAACATTCAGACCCTGTTTGGTTTCAAGCAATTCTGCAATTCTGTAGATTTTTGTTATGTCATAGATACTTTCTGTCAAATTTGGCTACATTTGGCCAAGCAGTTTAAGAAAAAAAGATTTTTTCATATTAGCCAATCAGAAACAAGAGTGCCAATGGTGACCATATATGTACTCCGATCAGGATGAAAGAGATTCCCATAGATGCTTCCTCTCAAGTTTCGTTCCATTTGTCCAAGCAGTTCCAGAGAAATTTTTTTTTTTAAATCATCCAATGAGAAACAAGAATTGCCTATGGCGGCCATGTTTTTTGCCTTATCGGGACAAAATGAGGAAACTTTGTAAAGAACTTCCCATAGATGCTTTCTGTCAAGTTTCATTCCATTAGGCCAAGTGATTTCAGAGGAGAAGATTTTTTTATAACCAATCAGAAACAAGAACGGCCCAAGGTGGCCATATTTGTAGTCCGAACGGGACGAAATGAGGAAACTTTATAAAATACCTCCGATATATGCTTCGTGTCAAGTTTTGTTCTATTTGGCCGAGCAGTTTCAGAGGAAAGGATTTTTGAAAACTAAGCCGATCAGAAACAACAGTTGCCCATGGCGCCATGTTTGTTGTCCGATCGGGACGAAATGAGTATTCTTTATAAAGGGCCTTACATAGATACTTCCTGCCAAATTTAATTCTATTGGCCCAGTGGTTTCAGAAGAAAAGATTAACATGTGAAAAGTTAACGACAACAGATGCCAAGTGATGACAAAAGCTCGCATGGCCTTTGGCCAGGTGAGCTAAAAAACAAGATTTGGTCGATGAACTCCTGAAAAAATTCACACACATGCACGTGTCAAGACTTAAAGCATAGCATTTAAATTCAATGTATGATTGCATGCATCTTTTTCCCTTTAATTATCTATGACTAGTTTTTAGATCCCTCTCCATTTCTTTCCTGTCAGTGTATTAAATAGTGTCTGCGATCTTGATTAAATTCTATAAGCCATTTCCAATTTACTTTTTAATTACTGTAAATTAAGAAACTAATGTGATGTTCTTATTAATGCAAAAAATGTGGCGGGATATTTACACTTTTTCAAATTCACAATTTTAAGTTACATAAGTAATATTCTACTAAATTATATTCTGGAATATATCTTATTGTCAGACGACTAATGTTCGCATTTATTAACTGTATTAATCATTTTTCTTCTGTCTATTTCATTAATTTGTTAATGAAATAGGATGTGACTTTCTCTTTAAAATAAGCAAGTTTCTGTCAGCCAGACTGATCAATTTAATTCTTCATCTTACTATATAATTTGTCAAGAGTTGAATTAATTTGTCTTTGTAACAATAAAATAAATCAACTGTTGAATCAATCTCAAAAAGAAATAAATCAATCAATACAGATCTGAACAGACTAATTTTTCAATTTACGGAAATAAATTATTTTAAACTAAATTTCTTGACTTACCTGAAGAAAATGATTTCAACAATCCTTAAGTTTGTGTCAAAACAATTCATTTTGTGTACGAGACCAAAATGTTAAGAGTATTTTCAAAAAACAAACTATTGGACCGGCTGTATGATACTATTTCTTAGACTTTTTAAACATTAAACATTTTCCTGCAAAATTTCTTTTGAATGAGTCCACCTTTATCTTGATGTAACATAAAAGTCCGAGAACATCAGAAAAATTGATTTGTTAGACGACAATGGCGGCATCCAGTTGGAAGCGATTTGCATCCTTATCCGAGGAGGATTAACAAGATATAGTACATGACAGCAAGGCGAAAAGACCAAAAATGTATTAGGCATCAGTAATTTTTTTAGGTATAGTAAAACACTTATTGACTGCATATTCTGTGAACAGTAAGTTTATTGTGCCCCTTGATACCAATGCCTCGGACAATAGTTGGTTCCTCAGGAACAATAAACTTACTTTTCCTCTCATACCCAGTCAATAAGTATATCTTATCAGCTTTATACAGTAAAGTAGAAAATTTGAAATTTGTTTCTCCAATTTAATACAGTACTAGTCCCCCTTTTAAAAATTATCTAAGCTGCCAAGGTGTTTATTAGAAGAAATCTGGTAACTGAGGGAGGAAGCAAAATTAGCAGCCTGCAGACAATCTATTAAAAATTTTATTAAAAGGAGTAAATTTCTAATAAAATCAACCTCACATTTCCAACCTGCTAATTTATCACAAAAATATATCTGATTAAAATATGAATGATGGTCCAATTAACTTATTTTTGAAGGGTTCCATGGACATGATGTTGGGCTGTTAAGCTTATAGATGTCTAAAACAGCAGGATAGAATACCACCACAGGAATGGGTAGGGATTGTATAAGCCGCTACAACTTGTTTCCTAGTGCAATATAAATAAATTGAAGTTAGTTTGACAGCAAAGAACTGATGATAGCACTTTACCTGCAACCACTCGTTGATGGTGGTTGATGCTCGGGACATTCACAATCACTTAATGACATTGTATAACTACTGTTACTGTTACTGCTTAGAAATCTGAAAAAAAAAAGTTCATGAACTAAATTGGAAAGACAAACCACTAAGAAAGAAAAGTAAAGGCCACAAGGAGCCTGTATTGCACGCCTAGCTTTAATTTGCTATTCATATGAAGATAATGGAAAGCATTATCAGAGCTTTATACCAATCAAGACCTCCCAAACACAATTATTAATTTAAGGGAACCACACTGATCCAAGATCCATACATTTGAGCAAAATTTTGAAATGGAACCCCCTATGGACAATACAAGGATGAGTTACAATGACATATACCCCACAAAAAATTCTTGAACAATGGCCATGACAATGGATGAAAAATGATGCCAACAGTTCAACTGAAACTGTTAACATTTGTAACTTGAATTCAAATGGGAAGTCAAAGATGCAGATTGGAGGTATAAATTCTTGCTACTTCCATATATAGAGAGCTAATGTTATTGTAATAATGTCATTATATTGAAGAAGTTATACTATATTCAACTTACCCACTATAATGTCATTATATTGAAGAAGTTATACTATATCCAACTTACCCACTGAGAGATCCATATGCTGAATCCAAAAATAATTTGTTATCCATTCTATATATTTAAGTACCGGTGCCCAACAATATTGAAGACCTGAAATACAAAATAAAAAGCCGGATTCAAAAAGATTGCTACATGATGTCTCAGTTCCTGACTTTATTCAAGTAACAAAGCCCTATCAAGTAATTCAAGCACAGTCCAATAAACAGTGATTCCTTTGATAGAGTTTTAGCTTGTATAATGTATGTGCACTAAGAATTGAAATCTAAGCTTTATCAAAGTACATGTAATATACAATTAGCTTGTCTAACATGAGTTAGCAATATGAGATCAAAGTAAAACTGAAATGTTTGAACAGTATTAACAGGATGATCTAGTCTTTCAATCTTAATTAACTGAATCAATTTTTTTATCTGATCATGAACAAGAACCTTTATAATCGTGAGGACAAATTCAGAAGTAAATGTACTTTAGTACTATAAAAAATACTTGAACAAAACTAGTTGACTCTCGTTATCTCAAAGTGGAAGGGAACAACAAAAATAGTTTGACATAACAGGAGTTTGAGATATCTTGAGGAAATACAGTGCAAAGTTAATTTTGGGGACCAAAAACTTATTTTGAGATATCAGGAGTTTTGAGATAACGAGAGTCAACTGTATATAAAAAACAGTAGTACAAAATTCACTAATGCATGGATGACAACTTTTAACCAAGCTAAGCTTCAAACAAGAGGCTCCCAGGAGCCTGAATCGCTCACCTGGTCTTTAAGCTTTAAGGGAGTCTTTCATGAGCTATTACCGCTATAATGGATCATCTGACAACTTCGACCCAATTCAGACTTTTGTAGAGCTCAATGAGCTGATTGTTTAAGCAAACAACAGCTTTTCTCTATCGACAATAGTTTTCATTCTATAGGGCAAAAACAAGAGAAAACGCTATTTTTGACATTTAAAGGGTCATCTATAAGGCATCAACAGTTATTTTGACATTTAAGGGACAAAACTTTAACTCCTAAAGGGCTCATTTAAACATTTTGCAAACTAAGGGAAATGCTGTGAAAATGGTCAATTTTGATGTTCTAAGGGGAATAACTCCTAAAAGGAATGATCATACAACTTAATAAGTACAAATTTAAAAAAAAATCAAGAAAAAGGGCAATAACTCCTACATGGGTGGTTACATCTTCTTCAAAATTTCAAAGCAGGTAGATCTTGAGGTGTTGAACACTTTAGCTTCCCATCAGAATTTTGATATCTGTCACCATTTTAGAGTTATTTGCAAAAAACTGCAATTTACCCCTATGTTCTATTTTTAGCCATGGCAGCCATGTTTTTTTACAAATCAAAAATCCAAACGACAGTTTAGTAGCACTCATGCCAAGGAACAACTACACTAAGTTTGGTTGCAATTAAACTTATGGTGTAAGAGGAGTTAACGATTTTATTACAATGAATAAAGACTGCAAAAATGGTCAATTTTGACGATCTAAGGGGAATAACTCCTAAAAGGAACGAACCTACAACTTCGCTCCTGTTACAAATTTTGTAGATCTTTGTGTGCCTAACAATATGAAATTTAAATTTTTCAAATTTCCTTTATAGTATCCAAGATATTGAGCTTAATAAGTGCAAAATTTGGAAAAAATGCAGAAAAAGGGCAATAACTCCTACATGGGTCGTTGGATCTTCTTCAAAATTTCAGGGCAGGTAGATCTTGAGGTGCTGAACACTTTTACCCTTTGCCAGAATTTTGATATCTGTTATGGTTTTTGAGTTATTTGCAAAAAACTGCAATTTACCCCTATGTTCTATTTTTAGCCATGGCGGCCATGTTTTTTTACGAATCAAAAATCCAAACGATAGTTTTGTAGCACATATACCAATAAACAACTGTACGAAGTTTGGTTGCAATTGGACTTATGGTGTCGGACGAGTTAACGTTTGAAAAATTGTTAACAGACGACGACGACGACGACGACGGACGCCAAGTGATGGTAAAAGCTCACATGGACCTTTGGTCCAGGTGAGCTAAAAATGGTTTTGCCTCAATAATTGACATACACAGAATACAGAACATTTTAATATCATTGATGTCATGATCAGGCACTATTCAATAATCAGGAATACAGAACATTTTAATATCACTGATGTCATGATCAGGCACTATTCAATAATCAGGAATACAGAACATTTTATTATCATTGATGTCATGATCAGGCAATATTCAATAATCAGGAATACAGAACATTTATTATCATTGATGTCATGATCAGGCACTATTCAATAATCAGGAATACAGAACATTTTAATATCATTGATGTCATGATCAGACATCATTCAATACTATAACATTGTAAATACTTCATTCATAATGATCTGAATAATTATCATGATTATGGTACGTGTACTATTTTTTCTGCATTTAATTAAAATGGTTAAGATGGAAAGGCATACTGGGGGATTATGGACACAGGCAAGTAAAAATAAAAATATAGTTGACTCTCATTATCTTGAACAGACTTTAGTTGAATTTCTGGATGAGTCAAATTTTGCATGAAGTTCCAACTGTTATACAATGCACTTAAGGAGCTGCTGTTAAGTTGAATTTTGCCTATCTCAAACAAATTTTGGCGGTCCGAACAACTTCGAGATAACGACTGTATGTCATTCACAATGAACGAAAAATAAGAATCTGGGCTGCATGGTTCATTTTTCTCATTTTTGTGCCTTTCCTAAACCTTTTTTTAAAATTTGTTATGCAGTCAACACTATCACAGTGATAATGTACATGTATGTCTCCCCTATAAAATGGCTAAAGTTTAAAGAAAAAATAAAAGACTGACATACGAGGAAACACTGGGACTTTTTCTTGTCGATATCCGTGTATTGTTATTGTTCAACATTTGTACAATGTATGCATCCCTCTGGCAAGTATATTGACATTTCTGATTATTAATTTATGTTCATGCATAGAATTCTGATATTTTGTATGTGAACATTATTTTTTATACAACATGTAAAAAAATTAGTAAAGGAATAAATTATATATAAGTACATTTTGTAAAGACTATTAAAAGAGATTGAAAAATATTTTCAAAGAGATCAATAATTTCAGAGATGACACTGTATCTCCTGTACTTGGTGATCACAATACTGGTATAAAAATTTATTCCAGTATTGTGATTTCTTTAAAATTTGTCATTTGTTTGTATCAGTATTCTAAAATTGTTAGAATTTAAGCCACTATTGAGAAGAACTAAAAAATAGGGGCAATAGGAAGAAAATAGTCTCAATTATGTTCTATACATAATTGACACTATTTCCTGTGACCTGAGACTATAATAACTACTGTTATAGAACTAATACTCTCAGATTATACTGTTTCACATTTTCATTTCATATCTTAATTCTCTTTAGCACTGTTTGAAATTCAATGCACTGCAATATACATTGTAAAAATTTAAAAAACAAGAAGACATTACATTGGAAAACTAATACATAAATTATTAAATGCTGAAGCCACCTACTGTGTGTCTTTTTACAAACTGCAAGTGGTTTTCCGGGATAAAGTATACAATACAAGAGTGGACACACAAAAATGTCTCGCCTGTCATGTATTTCTAATGAAAGTAAATGCTATCAGTATTCAAAAAACAGAGCAAAACACAAAAACTTAACTATAACCATTGAACCATAAAAATGAGGTCAAGGTCATATGACACATGTCAGTTGGACATGTACACTTTACATTTCTTCCATACACCAAATATAGTAGACCTATTGCATACAGTATTCGAAAAAAAGGCCAAAACACAAAAACTTAACTATAACCACTGAACCATGAAAATGAGGTCAAGGTCAGATGACACCTGCCAGTTGGACATGTACACCTTACAATCCTTCCATACACAAAATATACTAGACCTATTGCTTATAGTATCTGAGATATGGACTTGACCACCAAAACTTAACCTTGTTCACTGATCCTTGAAATGGGGTCAAGGTCAATTGAAAACTGTCTGACAGGGATGAGGACCTTGTAAGGTACGCACATACCAAATCTAGTTATCCTACTACTCATAATAAGAGAGGAATTAACATTACAAAAAATCTTAACTTTTTTTTCAAGTAATCACTGAACCATGAAAATGAGGTCAAGGACAATGTACATATGACAGACGGAAACTTCGCAACATAAGGCATCTATATACAAAATATAAAGCATCCAGGTCTTCCACCTTCTGAAATATCAAGCTTTTAAGAAGTTAGTTAACACCGCCGCCGCCGGATCACTATCCCCATGTTGAGCTTTCTGCGACTAAAGTCGCCAGGCTCGACAATAACCGTGATACATGTACTACCAGTATTGTTTTCGGGAATATCTCAGATGATCTTTTAAAATTAAAGTAAATATTATTACACTACCTTTTGTTTCCAGTAGACAGTAATTATTGTCATTTCCACTGCTGAAAATGAAATGTCCCATATATTTTGATAGCGATGATTTTCCAATTTTGTTTCCTTTGATCCTTGTTGACTTTTAAGACTTATCTAATTGTTATTTGAAACTTACAAAATAGTTTATTTACTTAGTTGGGGTTTTACGCCGTTTTCAGCACATTTGGCCATTTCGCGGCAGCCAGTTTTAATTGTTGAAGGAAGCCGGAGTACCCGGAGAGAACCACCGACCTTCGGTAGGAAAATTGGAAATCCTTGTCAATTTAGATTGGAGTCAAACACACCCCGCCACAGGTGGGATTCGAACTCACAACCCCAGTGTTGACAGGCTAGTGATCATTAGTAGTCATGACGAACTACCTAGACCACTCGGCCATCGAGGCCCCTACAAAAAAGTAATAAAGGTCAAAGTTTTTCATCAAGAAATCAGTTGCAGACACAGTATAGAATCTTCACTTGACTTCAGTTAACGCTAGGTGCAGCACTGGTGTTAGTTGAACATCCTACACAGTAAGATTGTCTTGTCTTTAACTAAGGAAAACAAAAAAATCCTGACTTTGATCGTTAAAAACAAATTTCTTCCTTACTTATTGCTTAATCATAATGTAAAGTTGGTAAATTTTACTGGTGACTTGAAAGAAATAAATAAGTTTTAGTTACATTGTACAACACAGCTGATCTTGGTGTTTTTATCTATTTGTTTTGTTTTTTGGTATCAGTCGCCATTTCTACCTTGACCTTACGACAGTCGGCAAACCTCGGCCGACTCCGCTAACATGGAGAAGCCTAGGTAGCCGAGGGGTCCGAAGGGACGTGCTAATGGAGACAGTATAATAGGGCTGTAAATAAATATTGAATATAAATTTGACATAATTTAACTAAAATAATAATTTCTTGACAAGAGTCATATTCACTGTAAAAATGTCAAATAAAACCAATTTGTCAGTAAAAATTGTCCCCATTCCATCAGCTATCGATTTGAGAGACAGTAAGATCGCATCTAAATGATTTTAAGAATTAGAATAGAATATCTTTTATTTTGTCAATTTGACACCCAAATTTGAGAGATTTTACAACTTATATACAGTTTTAAAGAATCAAGATAATTACAATACAGTTTTACAGTCCGAGAAATTATCGAAAATAGTAACGTTGCAATTTTTTTTATAATTGGTACAAATTACAATAAATCGTAAATATTACAATATTTAGTAACGAATTGGGTTGCTTCCTTTCAACCAATAAGTTTTCATCGGTAAGGGGATAACTGTAAACAAAAAACTGAGTAACCTGTGATGAGCTGAGGTTGCTCCCCGTTTTTTTTTTTTTTTTTTTTTAATTTCTTGTCCTGTATGTAATATAACATTCATGTCCTCTTGTCATTCAATTTTTATTTCTCGAATTATAATTTTTTATTTTTGTTTTTTAGTCTATTCCAATTTTTCCAGAGTGAAACTAAAGAACTTGTAATAATAATAATAAAAACCCTATAAAGATTTTTTTCTAATTGCGTAAGTTACCTTAGAATTTTAAATAAATATATAGCTTCGTACCAAGTTATGTGTCGTTTTTTGTAAGACACTAATTTATCAGTTCAGTTTGTATGACTGTGGATCCTAATTGTTACGAAGCAAAAATGTTATCATCCTTACGCACAGGGTATTATTAGTATGACCGTAACTGCAGATTCTGGTGACTATTTTTTAATGAATTCGCTGCTTGTTCAATCGCATACCATAGGTGCATCGTTCTTTGTTAAAAGAATAATTCTGAAGCGTACGTATACCGTTCTCCCCGTGAAATATTGCCCAATAAACTGTTATCGGAATTTGATTTTTTTTTCGTAAAGATCTGACAGTAACTAATAAGAAAGATGTCCCTAACTCACCCGTGATTAGTCAGTCCTGTAGGAACGAACGTGGGTACAAAACCCTGACTTGGGAGGATGACCCATGACCGTAACTTAAAATGATGTCCAAAAATTAAATTAAAATATGAAAAAGTTATATCATTAGCAGAATTAAGTGTTTTTTAACACGTTTTTGGCATCTCAGATAAATAAATTCGTATCAATTATATTTAACGTACAGATGTAGTTTCATCATTTCGAAATGTTGACATATTATAATTTATGTAATAATAATAAAAAAAAACGTTCTGAGTTTGATGCACGGTATGTGCACTCTTCGTTATGGAGAAGTGATTAGGTATTCTGAATAATACACACTTATCTGTGCATGATACTTTAAATTTGTCAATAAGTGATATATGTACAACAGTATAACTGGTAGATAGCCTTTTTAACGTTTTTCTTTAAAAAAAATGTTTATTTATTAAGATTTTATTCCATGTGCAGCACATTAATGCCTATACTACATCAGGGATCATATAATACTTCATATACAGTTCCTGACTACATGTACAATTCGTACAGGCGACTTTTGACGGCTGATGAAAAAGCAACAATCTTGTTTAAATTTGTTTACCTCGGAAACGAACTTTCCGTAATTTTAAGCACACGTGTGTTCTAGGCGAAATTTTCCCCATCTGCGGGGTATAATTTAGATAATTTATTGAAATGCAACAATTTAAAAAAGAACGTTACTCTCCCCACTCCTACTTATCTCTCTTATTCATAACAATTGATAATGTTAAATATTCTCAGTATTCTGTTTTACTTCAAGAAAACTAGAATATGATTCGCTGTAATATTATTTGTTTACTTTGTTTATTTAATTCTAGTTAATTTTATGTACGAGTATACATGTAGCTGCAAAATGCCTTTCATTGCTAATAATAGTTCGGAACACTCTTTTGTATCTTAATGGGACAATACACAATACATACGCATCAAATGAGGATGATTTCATCGAATCAAATCGATCCTCCAAATTTTGAAATTACACAGAATTTTGCAAATATTAAGCAATAATCAATTGTTATGAAGAAGAGAGATATTAAAGTGGGCATGGGTCCTATTTTCTTCGAAAGTGCGGGAATAATTAAATATCTGTATCTAATGGAAATGAAAATGAAACATGATACCTCATCTTGGTTTTTTCGAATTAAAACTCAAAGAAACAAAATATTGTTGAGGATTATGAAATATTTGGCTCTTTAGAACAAGAAATATGGAGCTCATTTCTAATCTAACTGCTTGTCCATCCTAACGTCGTTCCCAGCATATAAATCTAGTACGCTGTTCGTAATTAATTAAATGTCTACCAAGAACTGTGATTTATCGTATTTTCCCATGCCTATATCGACCTGCTGAGGCCTTCACAATTTCCCGTATTTCGGCACTGTGACGTCGTAGAGAGTTGACCCGACCCTAATATGAGCTGACCCGAATATATCAGCGACATCATAATGTTTGACCCAACGTTATAATAATAATAATAATAATAATAAATTCTTTATTTAAAGAGGGTAACTCAATTAGAAGAGTCTAATTTTCATTGAGGCCCTCAAACAAAATACATGTATACAGTTAACATTCATACATTAAAATACAATATATATTACTAGTATATACACAATTCAATCATTCAAACATACAAATGGCAATAATTGGTAAAGTTTTGATTAAATTTTCTTATTCTTACAACAAAAGAAAGAAAACAAATTATTCGACTTGCATAGAATTTTCAAGAAAATGATTATAACACTGTTTCTTAAATAATTCCACATTACGAAAAATTTTTATTTTGAGTGGTAAATTATTTTTTATAAAAATTTGTATTTGGTCTTGGAACAAATAGATCATTATTAGAGACAGATCGTAAGTTGTGGTGTTGCACATCATTAATATTTAGCATTGCTAAGTAATCAGGTGTTAGTCCATTTACAATTTTATACATTAGAATTGATTGTTGGTATTTTATTCTATTTGTAAAAGATAGCCATTTTAAAGATGAAAACATAAAATTAGATGGAACTGAAATATCGCATTCAAGTATAATTCTTGCTACTCTTTTTTGAAGTTTTATGATTCTATCTGAATATTTTTGTAATAAATTTCCCCAAACTGAACTACAATAGTCTATATATGGTAGAATATATGCATTATGAAATAGTTGTCTTGTGTGTATAGGCAAATATACTTTAATTTAAAACAAAAGTGATATTTTAGATGAGATAATCTTACATATACGATCAACATGATCTTCCCAGCTTAAATTTTCATCAATGTCAATTCCAAGTAATTTGAAAGAATGGACATTTTCAATACATGTTTCATTGACGGTAATACATAATTCTGATTGTTGTGCAAGTTTTTGTTTTGAACCCAATTTCATACACTTTGTTTTTTGTGCATTAATTTTCATACTGTTATTGTTACACAAAGATTGTATAGCATTTAAATCATTTTGCAATATGCTGTTTATTTTTTCAATGTTTTTATTATGAAAATGCAATGTTGAATCATCAGCATTTAAATCCATGTCGGATTGTTTAACATGAAGTGGTAAATCATTTATATAAATTAAAAATAACAGAGGACCTAAAATAGAACCTTGAGGCACTCCATATTTTACAAACGATTTATCAGATTTAATGTTAGCGTATTGAACTTCTTGTTGTCTCTCAGACAAATATGATTTTATCCAATCTATCGTATGTTCTCCGATATGATAAAATTTTAACTTTTCTAAAAGTATGGAATGGTTAATAAGGTCAAAAGCCTTACTGAAATCTAAAAACACAGTACCAACTATTTCTCCATTATCTAAATATTTTAACCATTCATCAATTAGTTTAGTCAGCGCTGTTTGACATGAATGACCTCGCCTTAAACCTGACTGAGCGATATGTAACTTTTTTTTTATTATTTAAGAATGCATAGAACTGTGTACATAATGTCTCTCAAAAAATTTTAGATATGGTATTTAAAATAGAAATTGGACGATAATTGGAGGGAATATCTGTTGGTCCTCCTTTATGTATGGCAGTTACTCTTGCAAGTTTTATTTTTTTGGGAAAACGATTCGACGTTATACTTTTGTTTATTAGGAAAGTTTGGCGATCTTTTCTGAAAATTTTGTATCCTGGCACTTTACACTGTTCATTGTTAATATCAGGTTTTAAGAATGTTTCAACTAATCCAAATAAATCTAAATATCTGTTGTTTATAGTAATCATATTCTTTAACTCGTCAAATTTAGATAAAATATGTCTAACATTATGTTAACGTTGACCCGAATATATCAGGAAAACATCCGGTTATAGGCAGATGGCCATTGAAAAGTAAGAAATTCCATTAAGATTGCTAGTTAACAATACGATAAATTTATCACCAAGTTTTCTTCAAACAAATATTGTAAAATATAAGCCGCTCGACCCAATATGAAGCTTTTTAGCTCATTCGCTACCCTCACTCGCCGAAAAAGCTTCACATTGTGTCTCGCGGCTGATATTTTACGATATACGTTTGCAGAAAACCTGATAATATGTACAAATCATGTCATTCAGAGAACATTATGACGAAAGCAAATCTTAGAAACCTCTGGTTGAAATTAGAACGCATGGAAAGTCACGTGTTCGTCTGTAAATTTCAATCGCTTATCTACATAAAATATTGCAAATAAGTATTATTTCAATATGCGTGATTTTCTTTATGATAAATATACTGTACATGTTAGATTATATTAATATTTATTTTTTATTAAAAAACAAAATTTATATAACTGGAAAGGTCAACTATGACATGTCAATCACTAGTCGATACCCAAAAGACACTCCTGAACAAAAAAGAGCGCAAAACACACACACTAAGGTACCGACTATTTTATTAGGAGGGGGGCTCGGATCCCCCCCCCCCCGAATTACGTCCAGCTTGATCTGAATTTTTTTTTACAATTCCCAATATGTTGAAAAAAAAATAGTATAAGCCTGATTATTCAACAAAATGGCATAACCCCCCCCCCCCCCCCCCCCCACCACCACCACCACTCCCCCCCAAAAAAGTTCGTAGTTGAACCTTCAAGATGTGTACAAAGAAGATCTAAAAGAACGTTGTCAACTTATAATTTCCAATGGATGTTCTAATAAAATTTCAATCCTTGAAATATTTTTCTAGATTATTTTAATCAAAGATCAATCCAATACTTCATGATTCATACAATTTATCATGAATATTGAATATATTCCTGGTATACATATATCTATTATATTCTGAAAGAAATAACTTGGAAATGAAAGATATAGAGAACTGGAATCTGCATGGAAAAGCAAAAAGACAAATTCAACAAATACTTAAAAGACACTCCTCAGAATAATTATGAAAAAATTATTGTTTACAAAATTGAATTCCTTAAATTAAAGTAACAAGTTATATTTATAGAGTAAAATAAAAAAATAATTATAAAATGAAACAATATTTACTAAAAATTAACTATTTTAAGGAAAGAAAGTAATTAACAAAATTAAGAGTTTCTGGTCATATTCTAGGAACAGAAAGGAGACAATATCAAGAAATTAAACAAGAAGACAGACTTTGCAAATATTGTAATCAAAATGAGATAGACGATGACATTTATCTTTTACTTATGTGTATTTCAATCAATATCTCAGAAAATATTTTCTCGTTGTTGAATATTTGATTCCTTTAGACCGTACTTCTTTTAAATCACAAGAATTTTTAATTGAATGTCTGTCTTAAGTTGAAATTATGTAGCATTCGGCTCTACTCATAAAAGTCACGATTGCTGAGGAGAGTGAACGAAAACTCCGCATAACGTTGAATTATTACTCCATCCCTTTCCAGGAGGAGACATATTGTTTTTGTCCTGTCTGTCTGTCTGTCTATCTGTCTGTCCTTCTGTCACAAAAACTCAAATAGTTTACAGCAGAATGGAATAAACAAAAATTGAAGCATACCAGGTGTAGTTATGCATTATACATATTTTTTTTGGATCGGATTTATTTCCGGGTTTTCTAATACCACAACATGGACTTTGTAATATTTACATATGGAGACGTTTGTAAATGCAGAATCTCCTACAGTCCAGACTGGGATTGACAGAATTGATGAATAACTGGTACCGAGTTGTGCACTACATCAAATATTTTTGATTGGATTAATTTTTGGCTTCCCGTACCGAAATACGGATTTTGGGGGTTTCCTTAATCTCTTCCATTTGGTGAATAATGACGATAGGATGAAAGAAGGACACATGTTTTTGCATAAAAAACAAAACTTTTTATTTGCTTTTTGTTATTATATTACATGTATTGTGCCTTTTTCTTATGTATAGTGCCATCAACCCTTCATGGATAAAAAAGTGCAGTTTGGGTAAAAGCAACTTGGGAACACAAAGTGACGACGTCACAATTTTACCCCCCCCCCCCCCATTCCCGCAACTGAAACTCCTTCTGAATTACTGTTAGTCTTTCTTTTAATTAACATGATGATGTCATATGTTATCATGTCAGGACAATTCACATTCATAAAGATGTGCCATCCCTCTATTTTGGTAGTGTACGCGAGCTAGTTCTAATTTATATTTGTGTTTACCTGTTTTTTTTCATGAAGAAAAGGTTATATGAAGGTGTATGTCTACAATCTATATGGAAACTTAACATAATTAAAAACATGGTTATAGGCAGAGCCATGCATCCACATAACTGGATTTTCTGAAGACCTAAAAAAGAATTTTCAACCACAAAAAGCCCAGCCCACCCCCGTAATAAAATGGTCGGTGCCTTAAACAGAATAGGAGAGTCTGGCCTGGTACAGAAACTGAACAGAGGTGGGCTTAAACCGGATTTATGGGTACTCAGACTTGCTTTGATTCCGCGAGAACACCAACGCAGCAAACATACGCCAAAACAGTAAACACTAAAGCACTGTAATGTTGAACTCCACAAAAGACCCGGAGTGATGTCAGTTTCTCCGGTAAGATATACATGCCCATGACGTTTACGCGGCTTCCTTGACACTGCACGTGAGGATAATCTGGAAAAAGACATGAGATCTACCTGAACATATCCATTGTCATATTTGTTGGGGGGGGGGGGGGGGGGCTAGTTTCGATTGTTGCATTTCCCGGGGAATATTAAATATTCGAGAATAGGGGAAAGGTTGAGAACCTTGACATCGGTTTGAAACCATCGCATATTGGATACAGGGTCTGGATAGGAACCTGTTTAGTGTCTGTCTCGTCTATTTTTTTTTTTTTTTTTGGTAATTTTTTATTGTGAAGGCATATCATTTGTGAAAAAAATGTTCATTCTATACGTATTTCTTATGCGGGGCAATAAGAGTTTATACAATGGGTGCTAGTTACTATACTCGTTGAATAAATATTGCACATTTTCTGTGATTTTGTTGGCATCGGCTGACTTCTAATTTATTTCGAGGATCTAAGAAAACCACGAACTTACTGTTCAAACAAATTAAAAACTACATTTTTTGTCGTCAAAGTGAATTGCGGTATTGAATATCGTCAAAAAAATACCAAAGCGACAAAATGTAGGAAAAGTCCATAAATTCTAAATCTAAGGAAGAGACAATGTCAAGAGAATCGAACACAACAACAACAAAAATAAATAAATAAAAAAACAAACAAACAAAAAACGCCACAAGGATACATGTCCAAACTACATGTATAACTTATAGAATAAAAAAAAACATATAATAAAGCAAACAAAAATTGAATAAGACAGTACCTCAGCAACTATATGACTATATCAATGTAAACTCCATTCGTTTGTTATTTTTTTATGTATATATTTTTATAATTCTGAAGTTAAAATAATAAAAATATATATTACCTTACATATTTTGTTACATGTAAAGCATTTATATATAAGCAACAAAACAATAAAATTAAAATCAAAGTTATTTCAATACAACTAATCACTGGCGAAGTTCCATTCGGATACAAAACGATGCTTGGTCTGGGTATTCTTCTACTCTGCCATTCTTCTAAGTGGTTGTTGGTGCGCGGTCCTTCGTTGGTAAAGTGGTTCCAGTGGTCTCTCTCTTGGTCCTCGATCCACTGTTCTGTCACATAATCGACTGTTGTGTCGATGTGAATATCTTCAGTGTCTTCGAGTGCATAAAACCAAACATCTTCTACTAGTTCTGTAATATGTTTGTTTAGTTGGGGTTTAACGCCGTTTTCAGCACATTTGGCTATTTCGCTGCGGCCAATTTTTATTGGTGGAGGAAGCCGGAGTACCTAGAGAGAACCACCGACCTTCGGTAGGAAAATTTGCAATCCTTGTCAATTTAGATCGGAGTCGCACACACCCCGCCACAGGTGAGATTCGAACTCACAACCTCAGTGTTGACAGGCTAGTGATCATTAGTAGTCATGTTTTGTAATAAGTAATATGACTCTAGGACCTGCGGTATCGGAGAACTGAGCTCGGACGTAAAACTTAACCTAAGTCAATGAAGCGCGATAAGAAGGTCAGAGTGAACTAACTTTGGTGGGAGGCTGTGTTACTCTCCAAGATGCATCCTCACACCAAGTAATATTATTGTAGGTCACTTTGTATGTTAAAACTTATTTTTAACATAAAACTTAAAAGCCAGTCAATCGTGTAATATGGGTCATGTGAGTCTTCATCTTATGTCACATGTTCAGTCTCTTCATCATGCACATGCACACAAATATATATGACCCTATGTCAACTAGTAACTGAGAACTGGCTGTGGACGCGCAAGCGTACGCGGACGTGGACGCCGGGGGTACTCCAATAGTCCCCCTCAACTTCGTTGAGGCGAACTAAAAACTATTGAAAGAAACGAGTACAACCTATAAAACGTGTATTGACACAGTATAATATCTAAGGTCGAGAGTACCGATTAATAAAAAATCATGTGGAGAAATTATAAATATATAATATATATACAAATCTGATGATGCTAGATGATACCAATCTGTACAGGATTGGAAAAATACTAGTGTCCTAGATATAATCGATTTTTCTATAATACCAGAAACGATTATTAACCGATTAATAAATAAATGAATAAGTTAAGAACGGCAATTTTGGAGGATGCCGGATTGGGACAGTAGATATGTGGGATGTAGATCCATAAAAACACAGATGATTTCTTGAAGACACCCAACTGTGTATTTACATATGTATATTTAAGCATATCATATATATTTTTGTGGATTTGGCTATTTAACAAACTGATGCATATCCTTAGTCTTTTGACAGCATCTCGTTCACATAAGCAAATGGAATGAGCCTCGTCTCCAAGACCAGTGCTACAGGGCCTTCAAATCTTCCCCAGCTACCGGGTGTATTGTGAAACATTCCCGTTTGATTGAAATATAAATGTTACGGAGATAACAAATCTGAACGCGTATTCCCACTTTTAGCTCTTTAGTTTTAATAAATTCGGTTCCAATCGAAATAAATTATGATTTGATCTTTCCATAAAATGCCCTCCAGATAAGTTACCAATATCAATATACCACTTCAGAATAAACCGATCTTGGAGCATGCATTTACAATGTACAACTCAATTTACTGTCATATCAATAGTTTGCACCAAAAACATCTTAATTTTCAGATGCATGTCTATTGGAAACTCTACCACTTTCACCATAAACCATAAACCATAAAATTGGGTGAGTCGATCTCTAAGAGAGCACTCGCTTGCAAAATTGTAGATTTAGTTTCTCTTTTTATGTTCCTACCACGAAGTGTCGAAAGATCATATTGTTTTTTAACTCCGTTTTTTTTTTCCTTCTTCTCAAGTCACTTTTTGTAGGCTTATGGGTCGTTGATCGTATAGTGTTAGATTACTGCTTACTGGTTACTTGCGTTGTGTATGAAAAGACTGATGTGGTTCCAATACTTTATTATGCAGATTAATTAACAGCAACAGACAGTGGTTAAGATGTGGACTGAACTGAAGTGAAAACCGAACTGAGCGGACTACAATGTCGCTCGTATTTATAATCTAGCCCCAAAAACCAGTTAGAACAAGATAAAATACTGCGTAGAAAAATAAAATAATATGTAGAAAATATTAAACAATTATAGAAAATTAGTCCTTCACACGTCAATCACAGCATCCCAAAATGGTACTATTACTAATAGGCACCTGACGTGTGAAACATACCCTGTCCAAATACAGTTCCAATACATCTCTATCGAAATATCATGTTAGTACATATCTATTTCCTAAATGTCAATTTTAACAAGTTTTGCAATTTGTTCCATGTTTTCTAAAGGTCAATTTTAACAAGTTTTACAATTTAATCATTCGAACTGTACTAAACTGGTATTAAATTAGCCTGTCTAAATACAACTTATTATACAAGCATATTTTAATTTTAAAATTATTACCTTCCCAAATTAATTGAAATACATTTTATATACTTTGGTCACCCAGGCCATCCCGTTACATTTTGTTCGCGAGTGTTCTCGTAGATGGCTCATCCGGTCAAAACGAAACTTGGCAATTCTAACAAAAAAAAAAAAAAAAAAAAATAGAAAAACATTCTGGACAGCTCCAATTTTAGCGTAGAAATGTTCAGCATTGTCGAAAATGGTATAGACAACCATTTTGAAAAATCAAAGATGGCCGCCGTCCAAGTTGAAAAAATCGGGGCCACTTTCCCCTGTATTTGTTTCACTCATAAACATTGATTTTTTAATCTTAAATATTTACCTACTTTTTATAGTAAACGATTGTATTCAATGCTTTTTTAATTAGCAAACAAAAATTTAATGCTTAATCATTAAGTTCAAGTTTTCTGCAAGCAAAGGTCGTGAATATGGTCAATTTGCATCAATTTTTGGAATATTGCCAAGAAATTCATAACCAAAACCATTACACTTACAGCCAAAAATTCGTTTTGGTTCTGAGTTTCTCTCTCTCACGTTGAAAAACTTGTCTAAAAGATGTTTATTTTGCAAACTTGTGTTAAAACTGCCCCCTAAAGCGATATTGAGGTATGTAGAATTTTTTTATTAAATTACTTGTTATTATTACCAAATCTTCAGAGACCACATACTAGGCTATGCTACCAGAAATGTTGAAAGGTTTTGGACTACATTTTTAAAATGGCTCTAGTAGTGAAATAAATACAGGGGGAAATGGCCCAACTTCTTTTTATCAAAACCTTATTCACTTCATCCTTATACAGTTTGTTCGTCTTTTTCAACCCTTCTTTATTTTCTATGTTTTTTACCAAACTATATCTTTATTTAGCTTTATCAAAATGTGCGCGTTTTTTTTTTTGCACGACTCACCGAACCAAACTTGATCAAAATCCCGCTTCTCGAGATTTGCAAGTAATACATACGTATATGCCTGAACATATATATATTGAAAAGGTAATCTGATCTATGTTATAACGTGCTGCGGATGCAACGAAAATTATATCGGACAAACTGGAAATTAACTACGTACTGATCTATCTGATCTATGTTGTCAGTCAACGAAATGGCCATATAGTGCATCAAATTTCTTTGGTATTTTGTGATACATTTTATTATAACGTGGTACAGATGCAACGAAAATTATATCGGACAAAATGGAAATGAGCTACGTAAACGAATGACTGTCCACAAACAACAAACCCCTGAAGTAAACTAGAATGATTCATTTAAAAGAACATATAGATAGGTGTGGGGAAAAAATCTACCTAATTTTAAAATATTTCCGATTTATCAATTTGCAGTATCATTACCGAACAACAAAGAATAAACAAAGAGAAATTCACCGCGTTTAAATGTTTAGATACGTATATATATTATAAGGTCTTCTGCATAATGATATCGTGAAATATCAGCTGCGATCCACAATGTAGCATTTTTGGCGAGTGAGCGCAGCGGACGAGCTAAAATGCTTTATATTTTGTCGAGCAGCTGATATTTCAATATACATATGTACCAATATGTAGAAAACCAGACAATTAATTTATCGGATTTGATGTAAGTGTAGCCGTTGTTTTCTTGAGGCATATAACAACAACTAGTGTCTCTAGGGTTCTGATGTTTATTACAAGAATCAACAAATGGAAAATGCCCTGCAATACAATAACAATCAATTTAGTCAATGGGAAGAGGGATAACTCTATCGTGACATTACTAAAAATATTACAACCAATGAAAATTGAGTGTTACCCTCTTTTCTAAATATAGCATGAATACGGAAAATACCAATATATGAATGAAAACAAATTTGTTTGCAGGTGTATAAGAAAATGTGTATAAAATATATTCTTATCAATTCACCAGTAAATATAATATTGGTGAAAACAGCGATATAACCAAGTACATGTGAAAATCATATTTCTAATGAATTTCTGTGTAATAAAAATATATATAAACTTAGTGTTGTTGCTTAACAGTATAAATTAGTTAAAAATAAGCACAAGCACATTAGTGTTAAGCATAAGCATTAAATATCAGCAAATAAGCAAAATAGCATAAAAATATAAGTAACTCAAACACAACAGATCCTTACCTCACATGAGGTGCAAAGGCTCATGGCAATCAAAACTGACAGTATACAAACAGTCATCAGTAATACCACCAAAATCAAATACAAGTCTACATCAGTGGGATAACCATATCTTCCTGTACAAGAAAAATAATTATTATAACCAATGTTTGGCTATAAATCTAGATATAACCCAATAATGCATATTTCATAATAAAAACCATATTTATCTCAGATATCAAGTTTATCTGAAAATCTCATATTATTTACATGATAAAATTAAAGACTTGCATACCTCTCATTCACACCTGATGTTAAGTCAATAGTTTACTCAATTAACTAATTATTTAGCTAATTAAATATTATCATATGAAACTATGTTTATTTAAGGTAAAATTTCATTATATGTATTTTATATAGTTTTATCTGTTTTATTGACTTATTTATCCTAGAATTTATCTCTCACTCAAAACTCTCAAAACTAGCTTTCATACTGGGTAAAATGTTAATATGGACTTTGGAAAATATATGCTGCAAGGAATATAGGGAAACTGACCTTCATAAACTGACTTTTCAACCAAGAAGTGTTAGAATTTCTTCAAAAACATTAGACAGCCATTTTTTCCCTTCTTGCACAACAAAGGTATATAGTAGTAGTGAAATTTACCGCCAAAACAGGTGACAAACAAAGGGTGACAGAAAATGACATGCTCGACTGAGCATGACATAGACCAATACAGAAGTAAAGGAAATATGGAACAAGGTAACCTAAAACCAGAAAGAAATAGAGTAGTCTGCAGTCAAACTGTCCAAAGTCAATATGTCAAATAAAATGCTGCAATACTAATTAAATATTAATTACTATCAGTAATTAATTAGTATATAAATACATAATACACATAACAGGATCTGTAAATGAAAATAATTACATATTAACTAAACACATTATTAATATTCGAAAACTGTAAAAAACCTAAAATAACTGACTATTACACAAGGTCAAATTGTATTGTTTTGATGATTTTCTAGGCGTCCATGTTATCGTGATAATTCCGGCTGAAGCATTGTGACGTCCGTGATAACTCCCGTTGAAAAATTGACGCCGCTCATAACTCCGAGCCGTGATACGGAATTTTGATAAAAGCTGAGCTGGGTCATGTGTATTATAAATTTGCAAGCATTTTCGTCACTGTTTTTTATATATATATATATATGAGAAGGACGATTGGTTAATAATTTTTAAATATGAATCATATTTACCAAAATCAGAGATTATTTTGGGACTTTTTATTTTCAGGAGCAGATTTCTCACTTACAATTCTTATAATCTAAGTCATGCAAAATACTTTGAAGTATTAACATTAAAAATTTATATACTCTGACGGTAAGATAGAACAAAAGAGAAAATTACAGAAAGTAGTGATTTCTGTCATTTCAAACGTATAGATCCAGATTATCCTAGATTCTCACCTCTTACCCCGGCATTTAGACTGATTTCTTGATTACATGTTCTAATATGCTGTTGGCGAGGCCAATGATGCGAGCACAGCAATAGTCCTTCCCAGAAGCTCATTTCCGGTATCACGATTCTGACTCTAAAATTATAATTTGAAGCACGTTATTTCCCTTACTTCCGTTTCCGGCGAATGAAACTTTTCTAAATGACCCATATGTAGAAAATGCATATGCTCCTATAGCGCTCGCTATTATTTATTACTTCGCCCTACTGTCGAATAAGTTGATACAATTCAAATGTTAATCAAACCAATTAAATTGTACATGATATACTTGTACGATAAATATGAAATTGACGAGGAGAATGTATCTATTTTACTTTACGCCGACGACCTTGTATTATTAGCTGGCTCGGAATCAGACTTGCAAGTTTTGTTAGATGGACTTCATCTCTGGTGTACGGAGAATAAGATGACAATAAACCATAACAAGTCAAATGTTGTGCATTTCCGACCAAATTCGACTCCAAGGACAATAAACAGTTTTAAATGTGGTGATCTTGACATAAATGTGGTGGACAAATATACGTACCTAGGTTTAGTGTTAACGCAGCATCTGGATTATCAAATTATGGCTAAACACGTAGCAGCATCCGCCAATCATGCCTTAGGGCTAGTGATATCTAAACATAAATCCTTTGGAGGGCTACCGTTTGATTCTTTCACAAAATTATATGACTCGATTGTTTGCAGTACAATTAGCTACGAAGCGGCAGTGTGGGGAGATAGAACGTTTTCCTGTATGAATTCGATACAAAATAAGGCAATTCGTTTTGTTATGGGAGTCGGACGGTACACACGTAACGTAGCAGTGAATGGAGATTCAGCCTGGAAACCACTTTGTGTAAGACAGTGGCGAACCGTTATAAATCATTGGAATCGTTTAAGGTATATGAACACTGATCGACTAAATAAAATCATAACTGGGCGGAAAATAGTTTTAGACGTTATAAAGCATGTAAAAATTTAAAATTATAGACTTTATCAGCAGTTTGAATCGTGTAATATTAGTGAATGGTATAATGACACGAACATTCACAAAGCTACGGTGTTAGCTAAAATAGAAGATAAACTTTTAACCGATTTCAAAAATAAATGGACGGATGATCTCCATCGAGTTTCTGCAAGACGTACGGATGGTGGTGGTAACAAATTAAGGTCATATAGAACATTCAAAACCGAAATTAGATGGGAACTTTATTTAAAGACACTGTTATCTCCTGCTCAACGTAGAGCGTCTTCACAATTCAGGTGTGGGGTTGCACCTATACGAATCGAAACCGGGCGCTACGAACGTTTACCAATGCATGAACGGACTTGCTTTATGTGTGATAGTAAGATGGAAACTGAGGATTTCAAGTACTACTTGAATGTCCGCTTTATGACGATTTAAGGAACGAACTTTATGAATACATAAACAGTGAAGATGAGAACTTTAACATGTTTACGAATCGTGAGAAACGGTCGTTTGTGTTGGGGTGCCAACACGTTAATTTTATATACAAATGTGCCAAAACCTGCAAATCTATTTTAGACAAAAGGAGACGTTTTTTATATCGATAATTTTTAGACTGTAAACTTTTCGTGATTTTTAGAAATTTTAATAAGTACACAGTTTTATAAAGACCTTTAATGTTTGGTGAATGTTTTACTTTTTGTATCTCATAATTCTTTTAAGAATGGCATTAATATCTATTTATGTTTTTATGATCCATCCATCCATCCATCCATCCATCCAAAGTGTTTGCCAATAAATTCTTTATATACGACTCGTGTGACAGTCCACGTGTATTGAACGCGATTTTAATTTTTCGCCTCAGCTGTGGAGGCCGACACCTGACACCAGCTCAATTGCAAGTTTTTTATACAATTAGGAAATTTAGAGTCTAAAGCTATCAATTAGATGGTTTACGTTTCTGCCCCGTTTACAGCACTTAGTCTTATAGGTACTGTTTTCAACATAGTGCTATTGATGAGAATATGCTGATGAAAAGTGCAAACATGGCATCCAAATTAGTAGTGCAAGGGTGGATGCATCTGCTTTTAAGATAGAAGTCACCGACTGTACCATCCTCACTAATCAGGGTCCCCACTCAAATGATTGGATGGATCTTAACAGCAGTAGACCAATAACGAGAAATTCCAAATTCTAGGGTATAAGGCGTTACTTAACATTTCAATAGTCCTAGGCCAGGATTTTATGAACGGGAGGTGTAACTACGGTTGCCCTGGAGGAGGGTCCATGGGGAAGCAGATTACGATAGTTTTTTTTTAAAGGGGGGGGCGTACGCCAATAACGCCCTCACCTGGACCCGCCCCTGCTAGTGCGGACCCCGGGGTGCGGACGTGGGATACGATGGTACATTTGTATTTCCAGATTTGTTGTCACAGACATCAGTTGTGAAAAGCATTATATATGTTTTATTAATACAACATGTATTGCTAATTAGAATATTCACATTTTTTTACTTCTAGTACTGTCGATGAGACATACACTTCAAAAGTAAATAACCCAAACGTAAATTGAAAACATAATTACTGAAAAGGCCTACAGACGTATAAATATATTACGCAAATTTAGATCTATACTTGACAATTTATCTTTCATATGCGAGATCAATATTAGAATACGCCTCTGTAGTGTGAGATAAAAACATTAATGTATTAATGGATAAAATTGAAAAGGTTCAAATAAAGGCCGCCAGGAATGTGACTGGAAGCACCAGATCAGTATCCTTGATTAACTCACGTGTAGTCTTTGGTTTGACCCGGCCGGGGATCGAACCCGCGACGAGGCGGTTTGTTTCTAAAGAACATCAATTGTAATGACGTTTATCTTTTATCGTATAAATGCTTGCAATGTGCAGTCTTATTAATCTTTCCTTAAATGTAATCTTAAACTGTTTCTAGTTTTAAAAAGTGTGCTTAGTCTTGAGTCCGAGTGATTGTCTACTGTTAACTATTGGGTATCAGTATTGCAAAGTTTTGGACGATGAAGAACATTTCTTTCTTCATTGTCAACCAAATATTAATGCTCGAGATTGTCTCCTATCTCATATCGATTTACACTAACCTAAAAGACCAACAGAGATGCTAAAATAGGGTCCAAATTGGTCAATCTAGTAGCCATAATTTTTCAAATATACATGTAAATTATATTATAAAAACTTAAGTTGTGTGATTATGTTTGTATTGTGTTGTCTGCACTAATAACCCATATGGGTTTTTGTTCTGTTCTGCAAATAAAGTTAAAAAAAAAAAGTAAAATAGGCCTTAATAAATATTTATTTATTTTTTTTATATATATATACTATTAAAAAAAAAACACTTGACAGCATGTGTATGTATTCTCTATTGATATTGTTAGCTTGGTGTTGACTCTTCCCTTCAGCAGTATTGATTCTTAAATTTAAATGTTTTGTATTGTTCACCAATTAACCAAATCAGGATGAAAAGGGAATGAATGGTTATGAATGAGAGTGATGTATGAGAGTTTAAACAGTTATATTTTATATACACTTTATTGATTTATGCCCTCACGGACTCATGATTGAATAATAAAATTTACTTTACTTTACTTTACTATAAATAAATAACAAGTAAGTCTACATTTTTATTATATTTTTAAGTACTCTGAATTTGAAAAAATATATAGATTTATTAACCAAATCAAGTGCCCACAAGGGGCATGTTTTACAATAAACAAGCACACAAACAAATTGATTATTACATGAAATTACAAGTAACCTGGTAACTATAAAGTATAACATAAAAATATTCATTGCAGCAAACATTAAGTTAATATTCGTTCAACTGCAAAAGGCACCAAGGGACGATGCACAAGAACATAAAAGTTGTCCTCGTGCCAAATGCAGAAAAATAAGCACTGTAAATCATGAGTCCCATTATAAACATGTTAAAGTGCACGTAAATATCTGGAACATGGATGATAATAATGCTATTAATTTATCACATATTTGCCTAACCGGTAGTAGGCCATTTAAATTTAATATTTTAAATGTATTCTGATAAACAAATTAAAACTTCCAAATTTTCAGTGGTCATTAACCACACAAGCTTAAATTGGTTTAAATCAAGGAAAATCCATTTTGAGACGACCCCCAAACAATTTCATGCGGCAAGACTCGTGACAATATTTTCTACAATTTTGCTTTTAAAACCAAATATTTTTTTCACAAGAAAATATATACAATATTTATCATCCCCTATAAATATACAAAACTTACATTTTGTCTGTAGAGTTGACATCTGGGGCTATTTTATATGAATGATAAATTCCTAAAACAAAACCAAGCTGTTTCCATTTCTTTTGATTTAGTAATTGTTCTTCGCATGTAAAACAATAAGTTGTCAATAATTTCCTTCCTAAAATGCAGACAGTTCGATCACTAAAACAAAAAAACAAATGCAACTTTCAAATTTGCAATGCAAACTATTAGAAATACTCGTTGAACATTTTGAGAAACGTGTTTACAAACGTGAATATTGATTATTGTTACACACAAATAATAAACCCCGAGAGTAAACGGAATAATAAATTTGATGCGCGCGAAATTTAAATGACAATATATCTGTAGCTTGCGGTGAAAGATAGTCAAAATAGTCTATAAAGTTCTCGGTTATAGAAAAAGTAACTAGCTAAATGTTCCACTGAAACATTTTAAATAGTTTATTTATTCCAGGTATATAGTTCCATTCATTAGAAAGTCTTTTAATACTGAGGAGAGTGGACTCTGCTACAGCATAAGTTATAGTACACAGGGGGTCCAATCTAATTGGTATGTGTACCGCTTAATTTGTTAAGTGCTAAGGAAAATGGCGGATGCGATGCGGACGAAAAGTGAAAGGAGTGTAATCTTAGTGTCATATTGTCAAACTGCTTGATTTATGTATTATAAAATTATTACGTTTCGGCTTCCCATTTATTCGGGGAAACGCACGGAGAGTCAGTTTGTGATTAAAGGCTCTGTGTAAAAACTTATTGAAGGAAAACCTGAGGAGGATACCGGAAACATTTGGCTCGTCGAACATTTTCAGGTGCGTATCTGTATATGTTTACAGAGTTTCAAGATTTATATTGCCTTTCCATAGGCCAACGTATAGAATATCCAATTCAGTTGTAGTTACCCATTTCTTAGCCATATCATAACATTAAATCTTTTTTTGGTATGTGCAAGGCGGTGTACATCGAAATGGTATGCGCGTTTTTTAGACATGTTTTGAGAATGATTTGATCAACGTTTTTAATAAAATGTAACACTTGAAAAAAGTAATTTATTATTTCATCACACTTTTAATAATTGCAATCTCTTACAGTTTAAGGTCGAAACAAGTTCTGTTTAATTATCCACTAAACAGACAAAATTATACGATCGTAATCAAGAGACATGTTTAAATGAGTCATTGAAGAATATAAATAATTTCAAAATCTTTTAATAAATGTTTTTTTTTAATTTCAGAAATTGTATCTTTAATGTATTAAAAGTTTATTCTGGATATACAAAAATGCTTCATACTATAATATTAAAAACTTAATTTGCGAATATAGAAAAAATTGAAAAATGTTTCAAAATGAAAAAAAAAGAAACAAACAAACACCAAAAATATATTCTAAATATTAATTATTTTTAAGAAATAATTGATTATTAATATTAAAGATATTTATTTTTTAGATGAAATTTTTTTATGATATAAAATCTTTTATGAACATTTGAAAATAAACTAATTCATATATTTTACTAAATATTTAAAAGATAGATAAGTATACCATTTACTAACTACACATATTTTTTCTTATTAATTTAGAATTATTTCTTGATGTTTGACAAAAATATTTATTAAATTATTCAATTACTTTGTTATACACCAAAACTATCGAATTATACCTAGAACATGTCCTGGGTTCAAGAAATATAAAAGTAAAATATACTTTTTAAATCCCTTTTAGATATTAACATGCCTTGGTATAAAAAAGGGACCCTTCACAAAGCATATATATATATAGGTTAAGAAAACGACACTTTTTATTACCAGCCAAACAAGATAAGATAAGATAAGATAATGTTTATTAACCAATTAAGGGCCCTCAATGGGGCAATTGTAAGAAAGTAAGTAAGTAATTTATTTATTTTAGTGACATGTGTAAATTATACAATAGTGCAAATAATAAATTATTTCATGACAATATACACCCGGCCCAGTGGACCTATAAGTCACCTAGATCAGTCTTATCATAACAATTTATCACGGACAATTTGTTAAATTTCCTTAAAGTTTGTCAAAATAAATATTCAAGTAAAAGAAGTTACTTGATTGACAGAAAATTATAGACAACTGCAGTTACATGTCAGAAAACATTCAATATAAATAAATAAACCATGATTATATAAAATATAAAGACTCATGGCATATTAACATGTAAAATATACAGCGATGGAAAAAAAATCACTAAATAGATTCCAAACGTTTTGGTCTTGTATTAGTACACCTGTTAAACGAACTAACGCCTGGTCTTTCTCGCTATCTGGAAATGCAAAGTCCACATTACGCGATCATAGAAACAGAAAAAATTATACAGAACTGAAGAGAAACAATCACACTGCAGAGTTGCTTTTAGTGTGGCAAAGCAGTCTATGGAATGCTTCTAAAATAATTAAACGTCTGGGATATTAAGCAGTTAAGTCAGAGCACGTACCAAGATATAAGCGTACACCGCCTTGCACATACCAAAAAAGGTGTTAATGTTATGAAATGACCAAAAAATGGGTATCTCCCACTGAATTAGATATTCTATACATTGGTCTATGGAAAGGCAATATTTTGCAGTCGAAAAAATGTTCAAACTCTGTAAACAAATACAGATACGCACCTAAAAATGTTCGATGCTCCAAATTTTTCCGGTATCCTCCTCAGGTTTTCCTTCAATAGTTTTTTTACACGGAGCTTTTAATCACAGACTGACTATCCGTGCGTTTCCCTGAATAAATGGGAAACCGAAACGTAATAATTTTATAATACTAGTACATAAATCAAGCAGTTTGACAATATGATCTAAGATTACTCTCCTTTCACTTTTCATCCGCTTCGCATCCGCCACTTTTCTAAGCACTTACCAAATTAAAGGTAGAAATAATTCCTCAAAAGAGAAAACCTGATGACCAGGACATCCTTCAAGATCCACGACCTAGGAAGTACAGAAACAACAAGGGTTATAGGACACTGTTAGAAATGCAACCATTAATTACTGTTCCAGCACATCTGAAGACCTTGCCATGAGATATATTATTCCAAAAGCAGACTTGCAGGTATAGTTATAAATTAACTTCAACGGTACCAATAGCCAGTGCAGTTCACATATCAAATGATCGTCAGTGATGCTTACATCCAAAACATTTGAGAATCAGAAACTTATTAAAAAGTGACGAGGGAAGCATTTTCTAGCCAAAACTAACCAAAAGTAAATTAAGCCAAATTCAGCTAAGAACAAATTATTGTAAATTACATTTGTATTGGTAATCGTTTGAAGAACACTATTAAACTAAAAATAATTGAGAAAACATAATATTATATACTCATATATAAATATTTAATCTGATATGTTAAAACAGTGTCACGTGATATTTGCCCATTCGTTGGGTCAACCGAAAATCGTTGGGTCGCATAGTAAGGTCAACCCACAGGCGCTTGTCTCAGAAAAAAATTTACTATATATGCCAAGTTCTTTTCACTTGGCATATATAGTAAATTTTTTTCTGAGACAAGCGCCTGTGGTTGCTTGCGGTGGATGAGGCAGAAATGGAACGCCTGCTGTCTGATAAGGACTCCAAGAATACTAAACGGAAAATTTCGAGTGCTGTCAAAAGTTAAATATTCGATATAATATAACAGTTATCATCCTTGTTGGTGTGTGACCCGACGGTTTGTCTCCCCTCGGAAAGTAAGGTCACCTTCGGGCAAGCTCTCGGGTGACCTTACTTTCCTCTTTGAGACAAACCGTCGGGTCACACACCAACAAGGGTGATAATTGTATATGAAACAATGTCTGCTTTCGATCTCTTAGGCGTAAAACTGGTCGTAAGTCATATAGATATAAAGCATTAAGGTGTGATTTTATTTTTAAAAGGTTTTTGTGAATAGGATGACAGGGGACAACAAAGTTTTTTTTGTATAAAATAAATTACATCCTTATAACACCATGAAAAAAAAGAAAACATTAGTAAAACACTCTCTTCATTTATCTGTTTGTACGAAAAACAACAACAATAAATTAGCACCTTTATATGTACAATGTAACGTAGCATGCATATACATGTATAACAACAATTACTGATACAATTATTCAAATCCATAGTAAGTTTGTGTTCTCATTATGTAATTTTATGATATTTATATGGTTACCTATATAAAACAACAAATTTATACCAACATCATGTGAAATCAATAAAACCTATCAGATTAAGCTTGTGGGCGAGGCTAATACAAGATTTTTTTATTCTAGGTTGCACAGATGGACCATGATTACTTAAAAGTGTCATTTGGAGAATATTGGGTTGATTAGGCTTCAAAGGTTTGTTTTGTTAAACTAACATATTATGTAAAATTGAAAAAAAATAATCTCTGATTCTGCATGAAACCTTGATGTTTTTACAAGTTATAACACCCGCTTCTTTCTCCAACCTAAATCAGATGGTATTTTGTAATCCTCAATTAGTTCTTCACATGCAAAATAAAAAAAATATAAAACCATGAATATTGGGTCATTTAAAAGTCATATACATCTCTGAGAATCGAAACTGGTAGACATACACTGTAAGAAAAAAAAAGATATACCCGGTATTAACGACACCTAATAATTAAACCCAGATATGAGACACTTTGTCAGTAGTGTGCACTAAATAAATTGATTGTGATTTAATTCTGTAGTGTGCTCTCTTAAATTTGCCTTGACATTAATTTGATCAAAATAGAGTTGACTAGATATTCAAGAGTTACCCCTCTTTGATGTCTCGACAATTTTTTATTTGTATATTATGTAACATTCCCTTAATGGGTCCCTTTAATTGGGCTAATTATTAATTTGAATTTTGACATTTAATTTAAATCTTAAAATCAACATTGTCATTGAAATGTGCCCCCAAAATGGAAGTCTTTTCATTTTCAAATGTAACTAATCTAATAATGACATGTAAAATTTCATTTTTGAACAGTTGTCAGAGACAGAAGCGAGGAATCTGGAGGTCCAAACAAGAGGACAAGCAAGCAAGAAGAAGTGGTTTGCAGCAAGGCAGTGGCGTTTGACTGCTTCAAGATTTGGAGAAATTGGCAAAATTTCTAATAGACGCAACATTAATAAATTTTGTCAATCGTTTCTTTGTTTTTCCAATTTGACAACAGCACCTGTTCAAACAGAAAAATGTATGAAAAGAAGGCTATATTAAAATTTGAGAAGGACTACAAACTTAATACTTCTAAATGTTGTTTATTTGTTTTATGTAGTAAACATTATCTTGGGGCAATACCAGATACAACAATAGGTGACAATGCTATTGTTGAGGTGAAGTGCCCCTACAATGGCAGAAATGAAAAAAAATAGTTCCTGGTAATTTTTTTAAGTTCTTAGAACTTGATCGTAGCAATAACATAACACTTAAAAGAACAGGTAATTACTATGATCAAGTTCAAGGTCAATTATACTTGTCTAAAAGAGAGTTGTGTTATTTTGCAGTTTATACATTTGTTGATATGTTTGTTCAGAAGATTGGACTTGATAGAGGGTACTGTGAATGTTGCATCTTACCAAAACTTGATCTGTTTTCTTCCAAACACTTTAGACCATTCATAGCTTCGACATTCTCAGCTAAAGAGCCTTACAATTAGTTAACAAAATAAACTTTTCATTTTCCCACAACTTTAAACATCAAATTACGTGATTATACAGCATGTATGTTGACCAATTAATATCTTGTTTGTACAAATTATTTTTGTGAAATCACGATCTGCATTTTCAGCTAATAGGAGTAAAGCTATATAGACTTTATTCGTAAGCAGTACAACTTATAGAATACATATATTATACAGTCATGTATATACATCAGTGAATTATCAGATTACACATTGACATATATGAATACATAAATATATCTGAGACAGAAGAAGTTCATACGGCAGAGAATGAATTGAAGAAATGACAATTATAATGCACAATTAATTGCGAAGTTTTTCAGCCATAAACAAATATTTTCCTAAATTATTCAGTTCTTTTATGTTATGAACAGACAATAACTGTACAAGTTTAAAACTGGAAGGTCTTTTCCAGTAATACGATTTAATATATTTCTTTCTGATATCAGCATATTTCTCACAAACTAGAATAAAGTGATATTCATCTTCAATCATTTGTTTGTCACACATGGTACACAGACGCATATTTCTTTCTATATTATAAAATCGACCAGATTCTATATTTAAACAATGTGCAGACATCCGATATTTACATATGTATGGTTTGTAAATATAATTTACAGAACGATCTAAGTAAAATTGCAATCCATAGCGATCAATAATATATCTATATAAATAACACTTTGACGATTCGTTAAAAAAACCGTCCATTTCGTTCAAAAAACTAGCCTCAACTCTGTCTTTAAATTCATTTAAAAATAAATCTATGTTCATTTTGTTAGCACCCTGCAAAATCCACACATCTTGGAAACCATACTGATACAATATATCTCTTATTTTACATACCCAGTTATACTTGTTATTAGGTTTTTCTATGCATCTTTCATACATATCTTCATAACAACACTTTAAAATACAGTTTTCCGTACGTAATATCTTAAACCAATATTTAAGCATTCTAAAATATCTGTCTACAAACATAGGAAATCTCCCTAATTCACAATAAACCATGTAGTTGACTGTAGAAGTTTTTACTTTTAATATACGCTTTAAAAAACTCATATGTACTTTTTCAATATCATCAGCTTTGTGATATCCCCAAACTTCACAACTATAATTTAAAATACTTGATATATAGGTGTCAAACAATGTAAGTAAAGTTTCATGGTTAAAACAGTCATCATATATTTTACTATTTAAACTAAATAAGGCCTTTCTGCCTTGGTTTGCTAGCAATTTTTGAGTATGCACAAAGTTACCATTATATTTAAATAGTATACCAAGATATACAAAATCATCACATACATCTATTTGGCTACCATTCAAAAACCACTTCTCGTTGGACTTTACTTGACCTCTATTCCTAAAAACCACAATTTTCGTTTTCAACAAATTAATTTTCAGATCATACTCTCTACTATACACATTTACACAATCTATCATTTTCTGTAAGTCTACAATATTTTCACTGAACAATACTGTGTCATCCGCATACATAAGTAAATATAAATTCAACATTTTCAACTCATAAGATTGGCACCCATTTCTGATGAGTTCAGTTTCCATATCATTTACATACAGTGAATACAAAAAAGGGGATAATGATTCCCCTTGCATTAAACCAGCATTACTTGTGAAGAAATTTTAAAAATTAGAATCGAGTCTCACACAACACTTAATTTTTGAATACATAGATTTAATAATAGTTAATAATTTACCAGTTACTCCACATCTTACTAATCTCAGCCATAATTTTACATGTGAAACACTATCAAAAGCTTTCTGATAGTCTATAAAGCAACAATAAAGCCTTTTACCACTGCTTAGCGATTTTGAAATAAGAGAGTGAAGGGCAAAGATGGCGTCAGTCGTTCCGTAACCCGGTCGGAAACCAAACTGTGCATCTGTTATTATGTTGTGGCTTTCACTCCATTTGGTTAGTCTTACATTGATCATTGCAGTAAATAGTTTTCCTATATGTGACACTAAGGAAATTCCTCGGTAGTTTCCAGGATCATTTACTTGTCCTTTCTTGAATATTGGTATTATAATGCTTTTTGACCATATTTCCGGAAAATTTCCAGAGTTAAGGATACAGTTAAAGAGTTTACACAAAACAGGTTTAATGAATTGTCCACTGAACATAATATATTCATTCATCATGTTATCACAACCTGTGGATTTGTCCCGTTTTAACTTCTTAATACAGCTATCTAATTCTGTGAACGGATAGTCAAGTTCATCATACACAGTATCAATTACATCTATATTTCGGTCATCTATACCGACATTTTTCGACATTAAATTTTTAAAGTGCTCTTCAAATTGTTCAATTGAAATAACATGGTTTACACAGTTCTTGCGCTTTTTAAATTTTCTGTAGAATCTCTTCGGATTTGTTTTTATTAATGAGGATAACATGTTACCTTGTTGGTTTTTATATCGTCTTTTTAGTTTATTTTCCAGACACTTATATTTCTGCTTAGCTAGATTCAAGTTAAGTCTATTTTCATTCGAACGATACTTGTTGAAACTATCCAATGCGCGTTGATATTCGTTATATAAGGTCCGACATTCATCTGAAAACCATGGTTTGTCGCACTTAGGATTAGGTCGATTACGGGTTTCGGTACATATATCACAGTGCTCATCATACTTAATTTCCGATTTGGTAAACTGTTAAAAAATATCCGACAATAACTTATTCAGTTTATATACACAAAAATCAATATCACTGTTTTCATCTATGCTCGATAGTACATCATCAAACTTTTGGCCATTCGTTAAAACACTGTTTCTGACGTCATCTTCGAACCCTTCATTCCACTTGAAAGTATTAAATATGTGCCTGCTACATGTACATTCACCTTTTATTACTGTGTTATCTCTTAGGTAAAAATCAACAAAAATTGGAGCGTGACAAGAAAAACTATTAAATACTCCTATGGAAAAATTCTTAACAACATCAAACATATGATTCTGTGAAATTAACAAATAATCAATTACACTACATCCATTTTTATTGTTAAATGTTATTTTACTACTATCTTGACCAAATCTCCCGTTACATATACGTAACCCGGTGGATCTACACAATTTTAAAATTCGCTGTCCAAAACTGTTTGGCGTTTTAGTGTCCTCCGATTGCCTGTCAACAAATATACTATCGTTTTCGTAATTTATAAAAGAAATATTGTCTTGTAACTGAGTGTCTATGGCATCACCTGGTATAAAGTCTGGTTGTAGGCCTACACGACCATTCAAATCACCTATCACTGCTACAGTCCCTATGTTACTGAAATATTCTATTTGTTCCTGCAATATGTCGAAAACATCACAGTCATATTTACGATAGAAAACATTTCTGTCAGGTGGCATATAAATTGTACACACATATAAATCTAAATTATTATACATAATGCTTTTATCAATTTTGAACCAAATCATGCTATCAACACAACATTTCACAATTTCTATAAATTGACTAAGCCACTTTTTATAGAATACCACCACACCACCTCCGTTGCATTTTTCTCTGAATACGTATTTTTTCTCATAACCTTTTATTTCGAATTCATCAGGACATTTCACCCAACACTCTGATAAACATAGAACATCGTAATTATTCACTATCTGCAAAAATTTACCATCCTTCAGTTTGCGCACTAATCCTTTCGAAATATTCCAGGAACATAATTTTAGTTTTTCATGTTTACCCGGCTTAATACGATTTTGTTTCACATAATTCCCCGCCGATTCCTATTCCTTCCACAACTCTCCATTTACGTACAGTTTATCACCAACTAAATAAGCTTTCTTTTTGTTTTTTCGCTCCCTAACCATTATTGGAATGAGTTTCTTCCGTTTTTCTAACACGTCCTGTGGATAATGTGGACTAATACCATAATTTGTTCCTTTCAGACGATTTGACACACTACGAATATAATCCCTATCCGATAGTTCACGAAATTTAACTAAAATTGGTCTAGATTTTGACGGATCCTCATTGCGTTTTCCAAGTCGATATGCTTTTTCAAGTTTAAATTTAGTTTTAGCATTTTCTATTTTTAATTCATTTTCACAAAATTCTAAAATCGTCTCAACACAGTTTTCATTTTCCTTTTTCTTGACAGCTTCCCCTTCTGGTTGATCTCCACCCCCATTTTCCTGTTCAGTGCTTTCTTCTGTTAATGTAAGTCTACGAAAGGCCAAAATCGGCCCTATATTTTAACGATTTTTCTAAATTCTTTAAATTCTCTTTAATTTGTATGAAAATATTCTAAAGATCTCAAAAACAGATAATTTGTTGGTAGTTCCTCTGTCATAATGTCATAGTGACTTCATAAACTCCAGAAAATACGTAAATAATAGAATTTTGACCATTTTTAGGCTATTTGGGAAGGGTTTTGGACTAAACAACTTGGGCCGCAATCTATGATCCAATATTTTTCGATGAAATTGTATTTATATGAACCAAGTGCACGATTTTGTTTTAAAACGTTTTGGAATCAGGGGTTGCGGCCAATGTTCTTGATTTATTGCTTGTTTGTTTAGTTTATGATTTATTGACATGTATGCCATCAATCCTTACGGTTATAATTGTGCATTTATTGAATAAAGACCTAAAGTTCCATCGAAAAAAAACTAATTAACAAAGTTGCTCCCGAACATATTAACCAGTTAAAATACAAATGTATTCCATTTGCTATAAACTAGAGGAAATGGATCGTTTTAACAAGTCATAAATCTCCGGAATATTTAATGGATGATTGGATGAATTATTGTTTGTGGTAGCCATGTGTATAACAGGACGAGAACATGATAATTTGATATGATGATGAACATATGATCCCAGGCCTGCTTTGTACGAGAGACATATGTTTTATATTCTCTGTTTGTACTAGACCGATAAGCTGAGCCAGATTTTTAACATGCTAACTCACGAGGTAACTCTCCACAGAAAGGCATATCACCCCACTCGGACACATTATACTGACTCCCAGCCGACCACTCGATCTTTGCTCTAATTCCTAGATGCCGCGTGCTTGGTGGAGGAGCAGCAAATGTCTTTGGTTTGATCCGACCGGAGATCGAACCCGCGACCTTCCGCACCCAGGCGACTACGCTACCCCGAGACCACCCGAGGCGGTTCCGGAACATTTCAACTATAGTAGAACCTTATATATAATATTGTTATATGTGGGACTTGGGTAGTAAGAAAGAAAACAAACACATTTTTATATTTCAAACTTTTATTTGGTAAAATCTTCAAACCTGAAATAAAACAGTCTTAGTTGATGAATATGCACTGAGACACGTTTGGCAGTTATTATAAAGTTAATATTGTGGGCATCTAAGGCAATACATTCAATATTAATAATTAACTTTAGATAAATATTACTTATGGGGAATATTATTTTCGTACATAAGTTTCAGTTGCGGTAAATTTCAACTGTCAATGGACAGGCAACTTGATCGCGATTTTATCTATTTAGATTGCTTTCAATCTTTCAGGAGAAAAGCTTAAGCTTTCTTTGGCTAGAAATTCCCAAAATTCTATCGTGTCAGGTGCTTGTACATTTATAAAGAAAATCGCCATTTCATCGATGGTCATTTCCGGTTAGCGGTACGAATTAAATATCATGCAAATAATATTAGAAACGGTAGAAAACAGCTGGCCTTCCATATTTTCACAGAAGTTCATTTTTCGTAACATTTATTAAAGATTATTATGGTTTATGCAATATTCTCAAAGGACTATTTGATGCGCAAGTTCAAAGCCGTTTCCTAGCAACCGTTCACTCAGGTGTAGAATAACATTGTTGTTCTTGGTACAATAATAAGTAAGATTTTAAGGAAAAGTTATATTGTTGCAATTTTGTATATCTAAAGTCTATTTCTTTAGCGTGAGCCAAGATTTATGACGTTACTTATAAGTTATAAGGGTTTTTCCAAATCTTTGAGCCGCGCATGTATTTCCAGAATGGTATAAAAGCGCGCTAGCACTGCTGTGATGGCTTAATGTATCTGACTGTCGTACTGTTCACGTCATATACAGCAGCGGTCTGTGCCAAATCTTTAGGTACAACAGAATTTCAAGATGCACTTTGATAATTTTATAAGAGCTATATTCAAACCTCTATTATTTGGCGGAATCAAATTTACAAACTTCTCATCACGTTAATGTTTCCTATTTCTAAAGATTTTGAAATGTTGAAATACTTTTAAACATTGCCGGACAGCAGGAAGTTGGCAAGATGTCGCCATTTTGACTAGAGCTATCTTTTATCCAAAGTACTTTCTTGTGAAGATTACAAAACCCACACATCATACTTTTCAACTATTTGATACGATATCCCACCACATTGACCACCTTACGTATTACATACAATAGGTCTATGATTTTTTGTTTATATTGAATATAAAGGAAAGCGATTTATGTTTATAGTAAATATTGGGGTTCGGAAGGCCAGGATCTTATACGGTGATTTTACAAACTAACAATGTTAATATGAATTTTATACGTTTTGTATATATCAGTCTTCTCTGAATCAATATCGGAATCAAGAATAAAAGTTTAACCTTTAGACTTATCATCTGTCCACCAGGAAGATACTCAAAACAAGACTACGTCAAATTGACAAAGCAAAATAAGAGTACAACAAAATCCACCCACTCGCCCGCCTGTTACAAACTGGTGTCAGACAGTGTGGGATGTTATAGTTCTAAATGACATCCAGGATACGGATCTCTCTCACCTTTTTCAATTTTTAATATAGACCTATAGAAAAATTGTATGCATGTATATTCTGAAATAAAATTTAAGTACTTTGAACGAGCAGAGGAGCTTGATGTGGTGGATTTTAACATTATAATATACTCATCTTTATTTAGAATAAGAAATAACTATAGTACACGGGGAATAGCAGAATCATCAGATTTAGAAGTTAGATTTAAGGATCAGGATACCCCAAAAGACCCTTGCCCTATGGGTGACGAAAACGCAATTAATTTTGATGATGCAAATGAGGCACTAGAGGAACCAAGGATAAATAGACACGCACATAGGGACGGAAATGTAAGAAATCAAAGAATACCAGATTTTAGGTCAAGTGAATCATCGTACGGGGGGATGCAAAATGATAATAACGGGATTTTTTAGCTGAGCAAGCACATGCTATAACTATTAAACCAGAAGCATGCGATTGGAAGGGGGGGAACTGGGAGGAATATATTTCACACTTTGAAGTGTGCGCTGAACTTGGAAAGTGGCGTGAAGCCGATAAGGTGCTTGCATTAGCAACCCGTTAAGAGGTCCGGCAAGGACATTTTATATTAGTCTTGGACAGGAAGAAAGCGCAACTACGCAATCCTTGTACAATAGTTGGGACTCCGATTTGGCAGTATCAGACAACAAAATAGATGGCTTTTTAGACTTGAAATGAGGAAAAGGAAACCAGAAGAATCAATAGCAGCATTAGCAGACGATCTCCGCCAAATGGCTCAGAGGGCATATACGGAGTTGGACGCAAGAGCACAGGAAGTTCTGGCACTAAATCAGTTATATAAAAGCGTAACCCCAGAAGTGAAATATCACTGTACAAACCAGGAGTGTCACACTGTCGCAGAAGCTGTCGAAGTTATTGAACGGTACGAAGCCATCATTGGGGACAGTACGGAAAAAAGAAAACTAAGGGTCAGAATGACCACAGGATCTGGGGAAACTGACGATTTTAGACAGGGAACCGCAAGCCAAGCCCAAGATGCATTAGAATGGTTGACAAGAAGGATAATGCAGTTGGAAACAGATAAATCTAGGGGAACTTACAACAGTATAGAAGGCAATAATGATAACAGCAAAAGACAAGGAAGGAATACAGGAAATATTTTAAATAAAGAAATATGTAACAATCCACACCATTTGTGTAGAAACTGTCCGTATTATCTGAGATATAAACAAGAAGATAGGCAACAAAACAATCTGAACAGAAACAGGGTATCAGAAAACCAGGCTAACAGAACAAGATCAGCATATAACCAGGGAAACTTCAGGAGCCCATCGGCTCAATAGACCAGGAGTCAATGGGAAGTTTACGGTCGTCAAATTTTAGGATGGGACAAGTTGGTAACACTTGTGGAAAATGGAATAACGGTTTTTACACTAGAGGATATATTTTGAATTTTCCTTTACATATTTTAATAGGCAAAATTTCTAAAGGGTATTTCCTTGACATCTAGTTCATGCAAACTTTATGACATGAATGGAAACCCTCTTCATATGCATGGGAGTTTACTAGTGTTACAAAATTTAAGCATTGGAGATGTGGATTACGAAGCAGACTTCTTAGTTTGTAATATTAAGCAGGATGCTATATTAGGTCAAGATTTTATGTTGAAATATGTTAACAAAATTGAATATAAAAGACAAATTATGACAGCAAAGGATACCGACATACAATGCTGGATAGGGGGTGAAGCTGAGATGTTCTGTAGAGTCCTTTTCAAAGATACAGTCACTGTACCAGGAGAGTCAAAAATGTTTATTCCAGTTATTTTGAACAACCAGGAGCACTTAGCAAAATTCGGATTGGTGGATTTGAAAGAGAACCAAGAAAGGGACAAAAATGCATACCTTACGAGAGTAGTATTGGAAACACATAGTCCAGACACCAGAGTATTACAGATGATCCAATAACCATTTATACAAATGAGGAAATTGGAACCTGCGAATCCTATTATGAACAAGAGGCTCCCTGTATAGCAGCATGTAATAATATCCAAATTCTGATGGAGGCCAACTCTATTGAGGATCTGCCAAGCCATTTATAGGACTTATTTGAGAGGAGTACCGTACATTTGCAGGGAGACGACAAATTGAAATTACAGAAACTTCTGAATAAATATCAGGATGTCTTTGCGAAATCAGTTGACGATTTAGGCCAAACAGACAGATTTCACCACAGGATTAGCACAGGAACAGCAAATCCTATAAGACAGTAAACACGGAGACTACCTCTAGGAAAACGGGAAATTGAAAAGGCTGAAATTCAGAAAATGTTAGACAGAGGAGTCATCGAGCCATCATAAATCCCTTGGTCATCACCAGTCGTACTTGTTACCAAGAAAGATTGATTTTGTGTGGACTACAGGACACTCAATCAAGTAATGATAAAGGATGCCTATGCACTCCCGAGGGTCGAGAGTGCTTGGACGCATTTTCTGGTGGAAAATGATTTGGTTGTTTGGACCTCAATCAAGTTTTTGTTCAAGTTGCTCTTCATCCTGATGATAGAGAAAAAAACAGCATTTTCAACAAGTCAAGGTCTTTTCCAGTTTAGGGTTACTCCATTCGGATTAGCAAATAGTCCCTCGACATTTGAGAGACTTATGGAGAATGTAGTTCGTGGTCTTCAGTGGGAAGAATGCCTCCTATACATGGATGATATCATTATACCAGGTTCTACAGTAGAAGAAAGCATGCTTAGATTAGAACATGTCTTTATTCGGCTCAGGGAAGCAAATCTTAAGCTAAAGCCTTCAAAATGTATTTTATTTCAGAAAACAGTAAACTTTTTGGGCCATGTTGTCTCAGAAGAAGGAATACAAACTGACCCAGAGAAATAGAAGCCGTCCAATGCTGGCCAACTCCAGGAAACGCAAAGAAGTAAAGTCATTTCTACGATTATGCTCATACTACAGGAAATTCGTAAAAGGCTTTGCAGAAGTTGCAAGACCATAACATAATAATTGCCAGAAAGGACCAAAATTCGCTTGGACCATTGAATGTCAAGATGCATTTGAAGAACAGGCAATGTATTAATCTACAGAATATCAGGAAAACGCTTCATTTTGGTTAGGGATGAAAGTGCCCATGCAGTTGGAGCAGTACTCTCACAAGAAATTGAAGGGAAGGAACATGATATAGCATATATGAGCCAGGCTTTAAACAAGCATGAGACGTGGTATTGTACCACTAGAAAGGAATTGCTAGCGGTAATCACAGCACTTAAGAATTATTCTCACTCTTACCTCTATGGACAAGACGTCCTACTACGTACAGACAATGCAGCTGTAAGCGGGATGAGAAACCTAAGAAATCCTCAGGACAAATAGCAAGTTGGCTCCAACAGATTGGAAGTTATAACCTGAAAATTCGTCACCGAGCAGGGTATAAACATTCTATTGCTGAAGCTCTATCAAGAAATCCATGCAAGGCTTGCAATACAGGCTCAAGGAATGGAAATTGACAGAATAAAGAGGATACACAAGCACAACATTCCGACTGCCAGGAATTGGGAAAATTGAATGGAAAAAGTAGTACCGGCAAAGCTGATTGGCAAAAGAATGATCAAATAAACTGGGAACTAGATGGGAACCTTGAAGTACAAGACTCCAAACCACAATAAAGGCCACCAATTAGATACAGGATTTACAAGGGCAGTTACCAGGGGTGGACAAGAAAGGCAGAATGATTTAATCAAAACCACAAACTTCATACTGTTAGACTGGAAACCAAATGAAATCAGTTTACAGCAGCTTAATGATCAAAACATTGGGATAATATATATAAGTAGCAAAAGAAACTGAAAAGGACAGGCCATATTTGGACCACTACCTGTAACCAAACAAGGATTAGATATATTTTCATAATTTCAGACCTATTTACAAAATGGACAGAAGCTATTGCTGTACCAAATCAGGAAAGTACAACTTTATGTAGGCATTTGTAGATAATTCTATCACTAAATTTGGAACACCACTGCAAAATTTTAATCTGACATATTTAAGGGCATGTGTACTATATTAGGCATAGATAAAACAAGAACAACAAGTTTTAGGCCTCAATCTAAAGGTGGAGTTGAGAGATTTAATAGAACTTTGGCATCAATGCTCACAATGTACTGCGAGAAAAATCAGAAACAGTGGGATCTGTATCTGCAACCAGTTATGATGGCTTATCGATCATCAGTACATGCTTCCACTTCACGAACTCCAAACTCTATCCTGTTTTGAAGGAAAATAACTTTACCGTTTCATGCTCTTATACCACACCTGTAAAGGATACAGTTAATTCTCAATCATCCGATGACTTTGTACACAATCTGAAAAAATAAATTAGAACAGAATAATGCTATTGCCAGGAAATCATTAAAAGGGGTATCAAATTATCAAAAGAAGAGATATGATTTAAAGGCCAAAAAAGCAAAGCCTTAAAAGAGGACAAGCTGTTTGGATTATGAACCAATTAAAAAGTTGGAGTTTGTTCAAAACTTACATCTAAATGGAAAGGACCATATATTATAGAGAAAAAGATTGAAGATGTTACATATCGTGTCAAAAGAAATGTAAAACATCCTTCCTCTGTTTACAATGTTGACCGACTGGCACCCTACCAGGGAAGAAACATTCCGTCATGGGCATCTCGATTTATCAATAGGATTATTAACGACGAAGGTAACAGTCAGTAAGATTTATCTCTCGCGCGAGATATTGAATAAAGAAGACAGACGTTTCTTTTCGTACAAGTTGTTTATCTTTGTTTATAGATGGATCCATCATGGACGGTTTTGGAGTGGCCTGATCAACCACTGGCTAAATCACCAATGTATTGTAGAAGTCTGGTCGACCAGCTGGCGTATACATAAACAGAGACTGCCGGAATTGACTTTGTATTTTGATGATACTGATGTTACTGATGTTATTTGAATGGTGTTAGTTTGGAATTTATTTTGATCTATTCACCGGACGGATGATGCCCTTCCAAACGGGACTCAAAAACGGGGATCTAATTCTTTTGACAATTAGGTTAGGAATTCAAAAACTGTATCCTTTATCTCGAAGAATGTCATCTGAAGCAAAGTGGAAGTGTTGGCCCTGCCCTGAAAAATTTGAGAAGTATCAGGATATGAAAAGGCATGCCATTGCCCTACATTCAGTATACAGACTGAACTGTCCGTGGTGTAATGAGGAAGAGAAAAGGTTTAATTGAATATCGGGTTATGTAAGCATTCCACGAGGAGACATCAAGATCTTGTCCTAGATCTGCAGGAGGGAGACTGCATTACTGAGAAGAATGAGTCCAGCTGACTACAAGAAAGTTGTGAAGCCTAACGAATCCCCAAGACTCCAAACTAGTTAAAAGAATTAACAACATTCCGCTAAGATTGAAGACAGAAGAAGAAGATGCTAAAAAGAAACATTGACATTCCGCTATTGTTTTATAAAATGCTTTTTCTATACTAACATGTATATAATTGTTACTAATATTTGTTAATAACAGAATTAGGGAGAATTCTTTTAATTGGGTGGGGAAAGTGTTATATGTTGGACTTGGGTAGTAAGAAAGAAAGCAAATACATTTTTATATTTCAAACTTTGATTTGGTAAAATCAATAAAACAGTCTTAGTTAATGAATATGCACTAAGACCGCTTTACGGAAGAATGGAACTGATTGTCCATCGGGACACTCCGACCCCGTGGAATTTCAAATTCTTTTACAAAGTATGTACACTACTAACATTTTGGAGCACATTTATCTTATACATATAGTACGTTTTGTATACAACTTAACGTCAAAAAAAATTATTTTACTTATTTTTACTATCGATCTTGCCATCTATTTTATATGAAGTACGTTTACTGTTCGACGTCACGTCAAACGTATTTTCTTTTTGTTTACATTTTATGTATGGACTCAGTCTTGCTCTGGGTTTCTAAGAGTCAACACCTTTTAATTCTTATTTTTTCATGCTCATGGTCAAAGCCATATTGGTCGAAACGTTGGATGATTTTAACTTTTTAGTCTGGTTGTTGTTGTTTTACGATTTTGTGTTTGGTTTTCTTCGGTTTGTGTATTTTGTACTTTTTTTAAGCCCGTTTTGACAGCTCACCATTTCCATTTATTAGCTCACCTGACCCGAACGGTCATGTGAGCTATTGGCATAACTTGGCGTCCGTCCGTCCGTCGGCGTCCGTCTGTCCGTCCGTCGTAAACTTTTTAAAAAATCTTCTCCTCTGAAACTGCTGGGCCAGTATGAACCAAGCTTGGTCTGAATCATCACCAGGGTACCCAGGTTCAAAATTGTATCCGATGAGTCCAAGGACCAAACAACATGGCCGCTGTTATTATATATAGAATATAGGGGTAAATTGCTGTTTTTGGTTAATAACTCAAAAACCAGTACAGATATCGAAAATCTGACACGAGGTAAAAATGATCAACACGGCAAGATCTAGCTACCATGCAATTTTCAAGTTAATTGGAATACCCATCTTGGAGTTATTGCCCTTTTTTGTGAAATTTTCAAATTTTTTATACATTTTGTCTTATATTTTGAAAAGTATTAGAGATAGAGGTTAAGTTTTATTGCAAAAATGTTCAGCATGTCAAGATCAACATACCCTCTAATTTTGTTATAAATTAGAATACCCATCTTGGAGTTATTGCCCTTTCTTTGTCAAATTTTCAACATTTTAATATATTTTGCCTTATATTTCATTAACTATAAGAGATAGAAGTTAAGTTTAAATTGCAATTATGTTCAGCATGTCAAGATCTACATATTCTCTAATTGTGAAGTAAATATGATTACCCATCTTGGAGTTATTGCCCTTTTTAGCTCACCTGGCCTAAAAGGCCATGTGAGCTTTTGCCATCACTTGGCGTCCGTCGTCGTCCGTCGTTTACTTTTTAGCTCACCTGGCCAAAGGCCATGTGAGCTTTTGCCATCACTTGGAGTCCTTCGTCCGTCCGTCGTCCGTAAACGTTCACATATTGATCATCTCCTCTAAAACCAATGGAGCAAATTTAACTAAACTTTACAGGAATGATGTATGGAAGGTCCTTTACTAAGATTGCCAAACTTTTTCCGATCCGCCAAAAAACATGGCTGCCAGAGCAGGACATAGTTTAACATTGGACCCTATGGGAAAACACGTTAAAGTTTATCTCCTCTGAAACTACTTGAGCAAATTTAACCAAACTTTACAGGAATGATGTATGGAAGGCCCTTTACTAAGATTGCCGAAATTTTTCCGGTCCGCCAAAAACATGGCTACCAGAGCAGGACATAGTTTAACATTGGACCCCATTGGAAAACATGTTAAAGTTCATCTCCTCTGAAACTACTTGAGCAAATTTAACCAAACTTTACAGGAATGATGTATGGAAGGTCCTTTACTAAGATTGCCGAAATTTTTCCGATCCGCCAAAAAACATGGCTGCCAGAGCAGGACATAGTTTAACATTGGACCCTATGGGAAAACACGTTAAAGTTTATCTCCTCTGAAACCACTTGAGCAAATTTAACCAAACTTTACAGGAATGATGTATGGAAGGTCCTTTACTAAGATTGCCAAACTTTTTCCGATCCGCCGTAAAACGTGGCTACCAGCGCAGGACATAGTTTTACATTGGACCCTATGGGAAAACATGTTAAAGTTCATCTCCTCTGAAACTACTTGAGCAAATTTAACCAAACTTTACAGGAATGATGTATGGAAGGTCCTTTACTGAGATTGTTGAAATTTTTCCGATCCGCTGTAAAACATTTCTGCCAGCGCAGGACATATTTTAACATTGGACCTTATGGGAATACATGTTAAAGTTCATCTTCCTTTAGAGGGATTGCTCATTTCGTTTGAATGCGACAAACATCATGGCTGACAGCAGGAACATAGTTTAACATACATGCCCAAACGTATTTTGATCATCTCCTCTAAAACTATAATAGCAAATTGAATAAAACTGTACAGGAATGATGTATGGAAGGTCCTTTGCAAAGTTAGCTCATTACGTTCAAATCTGAGAAAAACATGGCCGCCAGAGTGGAAATACTTTTAACTTTGGACCCAATGAGAAAAATATATTTTGATCATCTGCTCTGAAACTTTTGAAGCAAATTCAACCAAAGAATTAATAGAAGTTTTTAGAAGCATTTTCTCAGGTGAACGATACAGGCTTAGCCCACTGAGCCTCTAGTTTTCCTTGTTTTCTATTTTTGACAAAGATATTTTGGAAAATCCGTACGCTACTTCAAAAGGGATTTCGCCTAATTCTTCTTTTCTTTCTACGATGTCTTTGATTAGGATTTCATATTCCAATAAAAATGACAAGTATTTCATTTCTAATATTCGAGAAATCTTTTTCTAAACTTTTCACTCAAAATTCAAACTTTAACCTTAAAATCTCTTGATATGCATGAGCTTATCTATCAAAAGAAATAGGAAGATATACCAAAATACCGCAAAAGACACACTGTGTCCAGTCTGTAACATTTCTCCTATTTTGCAAAACTAATAAAACTGTAAGGAAAGTTTTATTTAATCAATTGGAAAACTTAACACTTGACTCTGTCAGTGAACCAAGATGTAATTAGTCCTCTTCTTACCCCATAAACACCCACACAATTTAAAGCAATCGCGTCTTCGTTAGCCACTCATTAGAACTGAGGAGGGAAGACTTTAAACATATTTTTGAGTATTTGATTGTTTACTTTACATTACATTACATAACAAATGTTATTTGCATTTTTACGTTTGTTTTGCTTTTATCCTGAATGGATTTAAGTTTGGATAAATATCAATTTTTCATCAGATATTTGGATTTTAGATACTGCCTTAAATAATTTGCACAAAAAGCATTTCAATCGAGTACGCGTTACATCGCGTTTCAATTTTTAATATTTGTAGCCAAACCAAAAAGTGTCGTTTGTCGTAACTTTGTAAGGCTCTATGGGTCCATTTAGTGTGCGTTTTATTTCTAAAGGTTCGGTCACGAATCTAACTTAGGAATTGGAATGATAACCAAGAAATATGCATTGTCTACAAGAATATTGGAGTTCAATTACTACCACGAGGCGATACCACTAACAGTGAACTGTAAAAAAAAAATCACCCGCTGGGTATTTAAGGTGGTCATTGCTTCGGCTATGACATGATTTTTTGATGTCAGTGTTGAAATTATAAATGTTGAAATTAACTTAAAAGTACGGTTTCAGCTTCCGCAGACAAAGTAGAAACTACCCCGATTTTGGTTTAACCTTCAGTTTGGTTCTCTTAATAGGTCACACTATTTTGTTGTTGTTTTTTTTTTTTTTTTTTGGTTTTTTGTTTTTTGGTTTTGTTTTGTTTCTTTTTAGGGCTGTATAACTATAAATTAGAGAACAAAGGAGTGTTCAATTCGAAAATTTAAATAGTTTGGATAAAAGTAATTACATTATATAAGATTTACTTATAATAACAATCTTTTAAATATAAATTCAATTCACAAATTCTTGTATTCCTGCAGATGTTGGGGCCATAAATTTACGAACAAGGTAAATATATCTTAACACAATGTGATAAACAAAAGTACATGTGTATTGAGCATATTATTTTACAAAAGAGAATCCTGCCATTGACATCTATAACAACAATTTTCTCTGATCAACAATAAATATAATGTTACATTTTTGCCGACGAAAGTTATTTTTTTCTCGGATCAACTCGAGAATCTTCTCAGGTAGGCGATTATTGAGTACTTCTTGTTTAATATAATATTGGTTTTTGGTCTTCCAAATGTTTCGGTTTTAATGCTGCTGATGAGAGGTAACTCCTTGAAATGCGTCGTATACAGCATAGTATAAATTTACTATATCTAATATTAGTATCTTTGGATTGTTATTTTGATAAATGATAGTACAATTTCAACCTGTGCAATTCAAGGAGTTTTTGTTTATATCATTCAGAAACAAGAAGATTATGATTTTATGGTTACTTACATTTTCATTTACATGAAGTTGAAAGAATCATATCGACCTAGGTTGATAACATCTTAAAAGGTCAATATAAAACTTGTGAACCTAGCAAAAGTACTTAAATGTCATCTATACTCATTTGTCTATACAGACAAGAGAAAGTACTGACGCAGCTGCTACATGTATATGTCTAGAAACAAAGCACCAATATCTTTTAATGGAAATGTATTTTATAGGTTGAAATATATATCTGAAATTAAAGACATATATAATACACAGTGTGGGAGCGGAAGTTTACAGTATTTTTTTCAACATTTGAGTTGCGATTCTGTCGAGCGCTAGATACGGGTACACGCTTTGGAGAGGGTAAGCTTTCGACAATAGAGGATCATGTGACAAGGTTGACAATGGAGTGCTATTTTGGTCATCGTAAAACCTTCGATTTTGGATAGCTATGATTATGTGATTGGATCATAATTTCGCAAATGTAAATATTTTCATTAATTTATTACATTTCCCGAGAAAACTTGTCTTTGGGAGATCTGAATCCATACTTTTCTTTGTTTCAAATATTGTTCATTGTGACCTGTCTTGACAATTGCCCTGGGGCAGAGTTGCACACAGAATACGTTCACGATTGTTTCATTGAGATTGGACTTTGGACCCTCGTTAAATCAGCTGATCTAGTAGATTCATAGTAAATTTGAACTTTTTGACCTGATTGAGTATCCAATCAAAATACGGGCGAAATGTCGTCATTGGTAGATACAGTGAAACTAATCGAAGAAAGTATGAAAATAGTCGATGAGAATCGTGATCATGACGATGAAATACAAAACCCAAATACGATATTAAACCTTATTTTACAAATTGTAACTGGAATTGACAACAGTATGAAGCGAATGGAAATCAATATCAATAAACAGCTTGCTGAATTGAAACAAGATTTACTAGGCGTTTCGTCAAGGGTGCGCTCTTTGGAGAATCAATTGACAGAGTTTAGCAAAAAACTCGCAGAATGTGAAAATAATTGCAATGGGCTCGGAAATTTATTTGACAAATCGACAGAACAAATTAAAACTAACACAAGAAACATAATACACCAGGATACCCGTATAAATAACATTGAAAGGTGCCTCTCGATTGAAAATCCAATACAGGAAACGAGTTCAAATAGATCACCTAAACAAAATCATGATTCGAAACTTCAACCTGGTGCAATTGATGAACTTAGACAACGCATATCTTTATTAGAGAGACAACTGTCTGAAACTCAAAAGGTGCATCACTCTATTGCTAATATCCGAGATGATGATGTAATGCATAATTTAAAGGAGTCAGTTCTTGATCTACAATGTAGATCTATGAAAAACAATTTGATTTTTTCTGGCCTAGCAGAGCAATCCAACGAGAACATAGAGAGAAAGTTGCATACATTCCTATTCGAACAGCTTGGCATTGAGCACCATATCCAATTCGGGAATGTACATCGCTTTGGAAAAAGGAATATGGATAGACCTCGACCCATCGTAGCCAGATTCATTTTCTATAAAGATCTGAGAACGGTACTAGACAATGCAACGTGGCTTAAAAATACACCGTTCGGCATACAGGAACAATTTCCGAAAGTTATTGAGGATAAGCGAAGGAAACTCTACCCAGTTTTCAAGGAGGCTAAGAGACATGGCAAAAATGCAACACTGATAAGAGACAAGTTATTTATTGACGGCTCGCAATACTTTCCCGGTGACCAAGCTTCGGTTACTACTGACAATAGAACTGGTTATAGAGACTCGCTTCTTAGGACTCCAAAAGAGACAGACCGGCCTTATAAGCGACAAAGACGATCCGATTCGTCACGATCTGACAATGACCAACGAAGCTAGGGTAGCCATGGAGAACTAAATCTTTTAAATTTTACTTGTTGTAATATAGCTGAATATGACATTGATTTTGTAAATTATATTCCTTTTATACCAATCGGTGAAGAAACTTATGCTTCATGTCTGAAATGTTCTTGTAATCCTTGTGTATGTAATTTTCTCAGTTCTTTTGAACACACTTTAGCGATCAACTTTGAGGAATATTATGCTGAAAATTTACTAAATTACTATGAGAAAACAACAAATCGTATAAATTCTAAATCAAACGAATCGTGCTGTTGTAATGGTTCTTGTGAACACTCTTTGGTGATTAGTTTTGAAAATTATTATGCTGAACATTTATTAAATTTTTATGGTTTCTCAACAGATTTCTTTAATGATAACATGAACGAAACATTAGAATTAGAACCTAAAAAAGGTTCATGTATTGGTGAAGGTAGTAGTTACTTTATTTCTGGAAATGATTGTGAAATTATTGGCACATGTAATAATGTAGATTTAAATTATGTTAATCCAATTATCAAACTTAATACCAATAATTCTGCGTCAAATAACAGGAGTGTCAAATGTATAGACGCTAACATTGAAAATGATTTTGATATTTTGTATGTAAATTGCTGTGGATTGAAAAACAAACTTCAGTATCCAGAATTCCAAGATTTGATTGTAAATTATGATATAGCATGTTTTGTAGAATCTAAAACTGACGATATGGATAGTATTGTATTACCTGGGTATAATTTCAAAATGAAAAATAGAAAGAAAGTTAGCAGGGTGAAATCCGGTGGAATTGTAATTGGTTATAGAAATCATTTACAAGATAATATTGAAATTTTGAATACCGAATGTAACTATGTTATGTGGTGCAAATTTTCAAAAATTTTTAATTCTGAGGAAGTAGTAATTTTAGGTATAGTTTATATACCGCCCGAATATACAACTTATTCTTCACTAGACGCTTTTAGCGAAATTGAAAACGAATACATTCAACTGTTGTCTAATTTTAAGAGCGTCTTCCTTGTCGGGGACTTTAATGCTCGAACAGCTGAAGGCCAAGATTTTGTTTACATTGGAGAAACCGACATGGGAGATGATCTGGAAGGGGTCACAGTTAATGAAGTCTGCAACTTAGATATTTTTAATATACCCCGAAAACGAAATAATATTGATAAGGGTAAAAATCGATATGGAAACCAATTACTGGAATTGTGTAAAGGAAATAATCTGTTTATTATGAATGGTAGATTAGGGTCAGATCGAGACGGTAACTTAACGTGCCGAAATTCAAGTACCGTTGATTACTGTTTAAGTAACGTGAACTTTCTGAAAAATTTTAAAGATCTTAAAATTCTTGAATTTTCTTCACTGTTCTCCGACGTACATTCACCACTTGCTATAAATCTTAAATATTTTTGCCACAACCAAAATTTTGTCGACAATATAGAAAACAGCAATAAAACAACAGAAAAAATAAGGAATTGGGATAAAGATAAGACTACTGAATTTCAAAATAACATTGACGTTGTCAAAGTAGATCAACTTTTAGATAGCCTTAACAATATAGACTTGCATGTTTTTACCAGCGAAAACTTAAACAAATTAGTTTTTGACCTAGGCCAGATTTTTGTTGAATCCGCGAAATCGACACTTGGCACTCGTATTTCAAAACCTGCATCAAATACTAGACCTAGCGTAAAGGGAGACAAACCATGGTTCAATATAGATTGTAAGTTTGCTAGACAAAACTATCGTAAACTCAAACGAAGAGTTAACAACAATTCGTCTGCAGTCATGCACCGCGAGTTGCGGTTAGCAGAGAAAGAATATAAAAAAGTTTTAGACAAATCACTTAAAGTGTACAGAAGGAATATGTCAAAGAAACTTAAAAACTTACGTTCAAATAACACGAAAGAATATTGGCAAATTTTAAACCAACATGAACTTTCAAAACAACCAGAAATTTCATTTGAAAAGCTTTTTGACTTTTTTAAAAACCTAAATTCTTCAAGTGGATCTGATGATGAAAATATCCCAAACCTTAATTTAAATCAAGAGCAAATGAATCAATTAAATGAGTCACTAAACTCAGAATTTTCTAGTGATGAAATTCTTAAGTGTATTAAAAATTTGAAAAATAACAAAGCTTGTGGGGATGATTTAATAATAAATGAGTATATCAAATCTACTAGTGAACAGTTTTTAGAAATATACGTAAAATTATTTAACTTGATATTTCAATCGGGTATTGTTCCTGAGTCATGGGTAATCGGTACTATAAAACCATTTTACAAAAATAAGGGGGACAAGCATAACCCGAAAAATTTTCGGCCAATAACTATTGTTAGCTGTCTAGGAAAACTTTTTACTTCTGTTCTATGTGAAAGGTTAACAATATATTCTTTTGAAATTTTATTACTAAGTGAGAACCAATGTGGATTTAGAAAGGGATATTCAACTTTAGATTGTATGTTTACTCTCCATTCTTTTTTTGAAATTTTAAAATTAAAAAAGAAAAAGCTTTTCTGTGCTTTCGTTGATTTTGAGAAAGCATTCGATACTGTTGTGCGTGAGGCCTTATGGTATAAAATGCTATTATCAAATATCAACGGAAACATGTACCGAATAATTTTTAATATGTATAATAATATTAAATCTTGCTTATCATATAACGGTAATAAGTCAGATTATTTTCCATGTGAAAAGGGTGTGCGCCAAGGCGAAAATTTATCACCTTTCCTCTTCGCACTGTTTTTAAATGATCTAGAATATTTTTTTAGCAGTGAAAATGCTACAGGGTTGGAAACAATATCGGATGAAATGGATGATAAGCTGCATATTTTTCTAAAAGTCTTTGCGGTACTCTATGCTGATGACACAATTCTTATGGCAGAATCTTCAGAAGATCTTCAGTTTCAACTCGATATATTCAGTCAGTATTGTAGGCAATGGAAAATGAAAGTAAATGTGGAAAAAACTAAAGTTATGTTGTTTTCTAGGGGGCGCATACCAGCTAATCTTTCGTTTAATTTTAATGGTGCTAACATCGAAATAGTAAAAGAGTTTAATTATCTTGGAGTAGTTTTCTCCAGAACTGGAACTTTCAAAGCCTGTCAAAAACATCTATCAGAAAAAGCTAGGATAGCTATGTATAATGTTATAAAAAAGGGTAGAAAACATAATCTATCTATCAGATGTCAGCTTGATTTATTCGATAAACTAGTAAAGCCGATTTTACTTTATGGATGTGAAATTTGGGGATTTGAAAATAATGATATTTTGGAAAAGGTTCAATTGAAATTTTGCAAATTATTACTACATTTAAAATCTTCTACCCCTAATTGTATGATTTATGGAGAACTTGGACGCTTTCCTATTGAACTGGATATTAAATTACGAATGGTTATGTTTTGGGCTAAATTATTACAAGGAAAAGAATCGAAATTATCTTATTTATCATACAAATTACTTTTTCAGTTAACGAATGAATCAAATATAAACTTAAAATGGTTAAAATGTGTAGAAAATATTTTAGATGAATGTGGTATCTCTTATGTATGGAGAAACCAGTATTTTACTAGTGTTACATGGTTAAAATATAAAATCAAAACTTGTCTTCAAGATCAGTATCAACAGACTTGGCATGCTAATATAGAGAATAGCCCTAAGACATTAATTTACCGTATGTACAAAGAAAATTTTGAGTTTGAAAAGTATTTTGATATTTTGGATAATAGAGATATATTCACGTTGTGTAAATTCAGAGTTACAAATCATAAACTACCGATCGAAGTTGGACGTTGGAATAACGTACCACGTGAAGACAGAGTATGTCACCTGTGTAATTCTAGTGATCTTGGGGATGAGTTCCATTATTTATTGAAATGTAATTTTATGTCACAACAGAGAAAACTTTATATAGATAGGAAATATTATAGAAATTCTAACACTTTAGTATTTAAAAAACTTATGTCTCTTCGCAAAAAATCAAAATTAAGGAAACTATGCTCTTTCATACGATTCATTAACTCTAGTGTCTGATCTCCTGGCTTACCTACATGTATATGAACATTTCCTCTTTATGTATATAGTGTACATAATATGTGTGTTTCTTTTATATTGTTCTTGTATTATATTATTGTATTGTGTGATGTCTGTATACCATTGTAGCTACAAAGGTTTGACAGAATAAAGATATATATATATACAATTTTCCATGGTAACTAAAATATTTTTCAATTTAATAAATCGATAAGAATTTAAAACAATAAGATGTTATTCATTCATTCTTGTTAAAACCTACCTTTATTCATTATAACAGAAATATCAAGTAAAAAATGCTTTGAAATCATCTATTGTTGGTACAACACGGTCTCTTCAAATGCTTTGTAAACGTGATTTTTTTTTTCTTTTCCTATCAATAATATTTATTTTGAATAGTAAAATGATCACTTATCTTCAGGTTAAATACGAATTTCCTATGTTGCCTCGTTAATTCCCTATACTGAAATGAATGTGAAACAATACAAACTTGGTTTGTACAGGTGCTTGCCAAGACAAAAAGTTTTGCTGTATAGTTGCTTGCGATAGCACTTTAGAGTTGATTGATATCTTGCGTGAAAAGTTTTATGCATATTTCGTCATAAGATGAAACACACTCAAGGTTTCAGGTTGCTCGCAACACACATCGTGTAAATTTGTGAGTATAATTATGATCTCTGAGTTTTAAAAATCAGTTTTACAAGTTGAATCTTAATGCTACAGTAGGCAGCTCAAAGTACATTTATAACGTTTGAATAACAAAAATAATTGTGTTAATTTGTATTACTACAAGTATTTTGATATAAATCTACCTTACTATAACATTCTGAATACGCTCATGACAATTAAAATGAAAGACCCGGGTCTTAAAGATTTGCCGAAGATCGCTCACTCAGGTCGAGAAATTAAGTTTATCGGCAATTCATACGTTTTCCCTTTGATGTAATAGTCAGACATTTTTCAGTATTCATGACATGACATTCGGAAATATGCAGTAAATTATGACGTCAAAAGCGGATGCTTCTCCGATAAATAATAATAGACACTAATGTACTAAATATTGACTTAATCAATTTGAATATATGTCTCGCCTTCGTCTCGACCGATATTCAACGTGATAAAGCCAGTATCAAAAACCATTAGTGTCTATTAATTTGATTGGACGAACAGCATAGACCAACATTGGTTATACTATATAACCTGTTTGGAAATTAAATTATTAGGAATGTGTCCAATTTTTGAACATGTTATACTTCGATATAACCCCATATTATAGTCCAGGTACATTATATTGCAACAAGTGACTATACAAAACAATTGCAAGCGCCCGTACAGTACACATACAAGCACGTATACAGTCAAAGAAATGATGTGTTGTTTGTTCGCAAGTAATTAACTTCATTTTATAGGCAAAATAATTCGATAAAATTTGGTTTTATTAAGTATGAGCGATCTTCCTTGCAAGTGAGCGATTTGCTGCTATACAAAATCGCAACTTAACAAATGAAAGAAAACATGTTCATTTCTGCTCCCACACTGTGTAATACATTTAGCGTATAAGAAACAGTGTTAGCTTATGCGTGTAAAGGAAAAATCCTACGATATAGTCAGGCGGTCAAAGTCAACTTTTTTAAGGATTTAATGAACCTAAATAACATACACCTAAATTATACATCAACGGAAAGAGGAAACTGTGCACTATTGAAATAATTTGGTCATAAAAATAAGATATGTCTCCACCCTAAAAAATGAAAAAATATTCAAGATGGATATATGGATTATTTCCCTTTGATACGGTCGTAAAAAAATTACTTTTTTGTTTTATACTTTTCACCTCACATTTATTACTATATATATATATATATATATATATATTACATATAAAATATTTTGGTCGCAGTGTGAAAAAAAACGTGAAATTAACAATTTTTGTTAACATGTCAAGTAAAAGATGACCTTGGCGTTTAGACATCATATCAATTCTTGACAAAATCAGTTTTATTCAATATAACTAAAACGATTATAACTTTTTATGTGCCCAAAATATAAGAAAGTTGAGGTTTGGAATATAATCTTATAGGGTTTTTTAAGATCATAAATTGATATCATACGATTTCTGTGAGATATTGTGACATATTTTATCAGTTTTTATGGGATTCTTTTTACTTGCTCATTGATAATACGTAGAACCTTTTCCGATCTTTAAGGCTTTTCTCAAAGGTTTTTTTTATTGGCAGTTATATCTGACTTCTCGACACTTCAGTTATACAACAGCAACAATTGCAATTGAAGTTGAGTATTACTGTTTATTGTTTCTTTCAAAACCGCTTCATTTATTTTAATATTTATTTCTGCTTCGAAATAATTATGAAATGTGATCTGTTCATGATGTTTTGAACGTTTTGTCATAAGAAAGCTTTTCATGGAAATAACATACTGAGAGAGGGGAGATAAGTCTACATGTTTCCTGTTTATTTGACGATGTTGCCGAAAGAGGCCTAAGAATAATGTTCTTTTTAAAAAATACGGATTGGTAACCACCACACATTTTTACTGATAAAGAAATCTTTCCTTACTGTTTGTCGCATAGTTAAATGGATGGATGTGGATGGATGAATTATTGTCGAACGTCCAGTGGCAACAAGGTGCATATCAGGACTAGAACATGTTAATATGATAATGCATATGATCCTTGCTTTGTACGTTGCGGATTTTTAATGTGCTAGCTCACGAGGTAACTGTCCGCAGGAAGACATATAACCCCACTCAGACACATTATACCGACTCCGAGCCGACCAGTCGATCTTTGCTCTTACTCCTAGATGCCGCGTGCTTGGCGGAGAAGCAGCAAATACCAATTTTAATGTCTGGTTTGACCCGGTCGGGGATCGAACCCACGACCTTCTGCAGTCGAGGCGAGCACGCTACCACGAGACCACCGAGGCGGTCGTTTTTAAGGTGAAGGATACCCAGAACCACGGGAGTTTTTTTTTATTTATTTCGCTTTAAGTGAGTGTATTTGTTTCCTTTTGTGTGACAGTATGGAAGTGTTTTGGTTCTGGGTGTCCTTTTTGACAATATTCTAAAAAGCGATATAAATTTAGCCAAATTGCCTATATATACGATCTATGCGGGTAGAAAAATTGAACTTTTTAATGATGAAGCATAATTTTTTTTATGTTTACTTACAATTGTCTTTAAAGTACACTGCGGTTCACGATATATATATCTCTCTGCGGTTGGCTGCTTGTTTGTCTGTGATCGACTATGTTATTGTCGTGAAACGAACGAGAGTTTGTCTAAACAGTCTATCAAACTTACTTTTCTGATTTATGATCCATATTTACAAGATGAAATATATGAATAAGTTATTGTTTATTGGGATGTGGTACCATTTATATGACATTTAAACAATGACAAATTTTTTGTTCCAGTGAAGCGTTTTTTGCTTTTCTTTGTGGCTTAAAAGTTCATTGAAATGAGAAGATATCTGACAATAATATCAGCGATCGAGAACAACATTTTTCTCCAATCGCTTGGATACCCTAAAATCAGGCAAAGAATTAGAGAAACCACTGTTAACAAGCGTCATCGCCAAACCAGCAGTTACAAATATGAATTAGAGAAACCACTGTTAACAAACGTCATCACCAACCCAGCAGTTACAAATATGAAGTGTTTGTAAAACAGTTAGGAAAATAGATTATAAAAATGACGTTCGGTTCAATTATATAGATATACCAGTCTTGAGAAGATATTTTCCAGTTTCTCTCAGATATGATATATATGTTTGGAACCTGATTTTCCAGTTTGCAGTGTTTGAACTGGTTCTTTTGTTGATACATTGTTATAATGGTTTTGTTTTTCTTCCCTAATTCTTGTCTTACTGATATGGCCTTACCGCTGCTGATGGACATGAAAATTAAAATTAATATTTGTATCATTTTTATAATGATCGAACTTTCTATCATCTGAGTTAATGTAATGGTCATTGGGTACAAATAGACGTACGTTCAAGTGCTAATGAGCAAAATCTTTACTTTTTTATATCAGGTGTTGGAGTCGATTTGTAATGTAGAAGGAGACACAAATCAACGTATTAACCAGCAGATATTTCACTAAATCTCGCTGCTTTTCTTCTCGTTCTAAGGCTCCAGCAAAATACACACATATATAAATACATAAATTCACAAAAACAACTGGATGTGACATTATTTATTGCTTCAGAATGGTAAGTATTGTCTGCTTCTTTAACTCCACCAGCCCAATTGCAAAAAAGAAAATAAGGATAACATCCAGTTAAAAAAACACAAAAACTTTCCATATAGAATGTTCATTTAAACATATTAAAACCCCTTTCCTCTCTTTGTTAAATATTCTTGTATTTATATTTTGTCTCATTGTTTTCTGTTCTAATATTGCTGTTGACATATATCGTATATGTATAAAACAAAGAAACAGTAAATCAAATCACGGCCAAACAAGTACATTTTTGTAGCCATTCACAGACAAATATGTAGTCAACCGCAGTGTAATCAAAAGGTAAGTACAGAAAGACTTGAAAAATGACAATTGGCTTATAGTGGTTATTTTGTTTTATATAATATGTCAATATGGAAATAGAATAGAAAATGGAAACCGGGAATGTGTAAATAGTCAACAACAACGCACCCGGAGGCGGGTTTCAGCTGGCCCCTTAACAATAATGTATACTATAGTTCAGCAAAATGGACGGCACGCTAAACTCTGAAACATAAAAATGAACCAAAATTAAAAAACGAACAAAGGCTAGAGATTCCTGACTTGGGACAGGCATAAAATTGCAGCGGGGTTCAACATGTTTTGTGAGATATCAACCCTCCCCCTATATTCCATATTGAATATTATGACCAAAAAGGAGAAAGAATAATTTATAATGTTTTAGTTTTAGTATTTATATTACTTAAATAGTGTTTGAACGCGTATTTTCGAAAGAAAAAAAGCTTAAACATTTTTCAATTTATGTATGTGTGTGTGTTCCATATATAAGGATACGTAGTCTCTTATGTTTTTTAGACACGAATCTAATGTGTTTTTAACATGTATAGGATTTTTAATTTGTTTAATATTATATTGTGGAACTATGATAAAATATTTACTTACTTATATATAAAAGAAGAAATATAATTGTTTTTTTTTATAGTAAATCAGGTTTATGTAATACATCTATCTGTTGTAAAAGTTTTAAATCTTTCTTCATTGATATGACATAAATAAATATACTTGATGGAAAACCGAGAAAATACTATCTCCTCACCAACACTCTGTTCGTAATGTCGACAGATCTTATTTGTCTTTTGTTTCAACTGCCATGACTCTATCTTTGTATCACATATACATTGCCCCCTCCCCCATCCATGAATTTCAATGCTATAATAATAATCAAAACATTTATAAAGTTTTATAATAGTTATAGAAATATTATGGAAAAGTTTAGCCAACATGTAAAGATTTTTTCGAAATAGCAATTTCTCTCTAATTTTTATATCTATTTCTAAATTTATGGTTATTTTAATAAACTAATATTAATGATTATAATATCGTTGTTAAATCATTGATTCTAGTATTTTTCTTCTTGTGTTGGTAATACCCCATATAATATATGCATAAATTTTGTTTTGGCTGCCTTCAACATTTTCAACTTGTGAACGTTCTTCTAAAATTTCAGAACAAAAAGCAACTGAAAATTATATTTATAATGGAGAAGAAATGAATATGGAAAAAATACAGTACATTTATACAAGGGATTATATTTTCGGACAACGAATATTGTGCATTAATGGTCGTCTGTACTAAGTTTAACGTAGTACTTTGAGATAGGTGTCAATTCAATGCTTTTCAATACACCTGTAGTTTTTACTTAAATTTAACTCATTGAATTAAGTACTCATTGGGGATTTGTAGTTAATTTATGTAATTTTGATACCATTGTTTCCGGAGTCATTTAGTTCTCAATGTTATAAATGCTATTACTCCTAGTTGAAGGTCACATGACTACCTCTAGATGTAATACTATGTCATGTCGTCTCACTGATGCTTGCCCTAAATCTTTACATTTTCATATATCAAAAACCAAAAACGAGCTTATCAGCTAATGGTAAATTACCATTAAGAACGCTCCGGGTTTCTTGCATATAGGTTTTTTTAAGTGCAGTTTTAAGTTCCTTTGATTTAAAATAATAATTGAAAATTACAGAAATATTTCATGTTTTATTCAGGAACTTTTGATAATTCATAACCTTTATGCGGCTACGTTTATCTGTAGTCTAAATTATATTTCTTCAGTCGTGAGGTAAATTGTTAATGATGACATATAAGTATTTAAATTAATACGTCATACTGTGAACAATAATGTCTTTATATAGATAACTCTAGGGGAATAAATCATCTTTTCACGTGAAAAAAACGCCACACTTGTTGTTGGTTGATTAACATATTTGTACAATCTATATTTGTCAAATTGTGTATTGTAGTGGAAAGATTTGTTTGTTTTTGTTATATTAATTCATAACTCATTTCGATTTGGTTTTATTATAAAAAGATTATATACACAAAGGATTTATTCTGTACATTGTTATTTTTGCAATCACATAACGCCTAAATTCAACTTTAACATTTATTTAAACAGACGACTTTATATAGGATATCCTTGTATGACTCCAAGTTTTTTTTTAAGAAAAAAAAATGCCAAGCTGCTATGCATTTATGGTCATAAATGTGGGATATGTAAAAAGAGTTTAAAAGTTTTATATAAGTCTTGATGATGTGTCATTCTTTGGGAATATAACCATCAGTGTGACCTACAGTAAAATAGCTGTATATGGTGGATACATATCAATTTCACCAAATCGTGTTTCTTGTTATACAAGAATAATTAATGTAGAAAGCTGGTCAATCATCGGTGTTAACTGTCTCATAAATCTTAAGTTCCGACACACTCTGTTAATTACTGCTTAACGTGATGTCTTTTGTGGTGACTATTTCTCGTCGGATTCCTTTATTTAGCTAAAACAATTTATATTATCTGAAAATGGATTTAGTACAAATATGCAAATTTCTAGACTTTTATCTTCTGTATTTGTTATGCGTTGGTCAAGTAGCTTTTAGCCGAAATTACTCGACAAGAAAATCTAAATTTCACAATTCCGGATTCGGAAGGAATGAAGAAACGATAAACGGTAAGTATTATATTCAAATTATATCGGAGCAGACGTTTGAGCAAACAAACAATCTGTGAAGATTCAATAGATATAAATATGCCTTGAGTTAGAGCATTCCAGGTCAGTTACTTTACAAAGCATTTCACAGTTAAATGAACACATTATCAGGAACTGTATATGAAGTTAGTATTATATGATCCCTGACTTTATGTTGCAAATCTGTTCATATTATTGTAAATAATACCAAAATAAAGTTATTCGTGAAATAGACAGGTGCAGTTTTAAATATGGTTTTCTCCCGAATTAGGAAAAAGGATATTATATTTTTGCTTGGTTTGATAAACTTTATTGTCAGAGTACAGGAGAAGTTAGTTTATGAAGAGTTATCTCTATCTATGATAAAAACTTTAAAAAAATGTTGTCTTTCTGGACACTTATCATTTTTATGAGAGAAAAACTGAAAGCCACAATTTATAAAATAAGCATCGTGAAAAAAGGACTACTTATCCAATCCATCGTCTAGACTACAACAGCACAAAAAGTTACTAAATGGATACGGCCTTGACCTCATAGATAAGACCTATCATTTGAGCATAGAATTAAGTCAATGCCAGTTTTCAGACTTCTTGATCTTAGTTCTTTTCTTATTCGGAAAGAAACGATGTTATGAGACTTACTGTTTTTTTAAACATTTCTTATTATCATTAAGTATCAAAAACAAATGCTTCTTCTTTTCACCTTCTTTTCCACCTTTTTCAACAAAAACTTTCTCTGCGTTTTCTCAGAGGCTGGTAGACTAATCTTAATGAAACTTTATATCTTGAAAATCTGAAAATGGCCGCCGATGTCAATGGAAAAATTGAGAACGTATTTCCACTACTTTATAACATTAGATATCGTTAAAACGTATATACTAGATTTGAATACTTTAAATACAGCCCCGTATTTATTTTACTGCCTAAACTCATATGGAGGTTTTAATGTATACAGATTTTTTATTTTCACATTGAGATCAATATATAAATCCATTTTATTTTACAATAATTATCACATTGTCAGGAACGTTTTTTGACTCGTCATTTTTGGAAGGTTTTGTAAAAAGTAACTTTAGCAGGCTGCAGAATCATTTTACTGGTATGTGATTATTTTAAACGATCCTAACAGCCCATATTTCATATACATCGTATGTGCCAATGAAAGCAGGAAAAAAACTGAATTATTAAAATTTTCAGAACCATTTTAAATAATACAAACATTAAATACAAAGAAAAAAAATAATGTTCCGAATTTTTCAGGAAAAAGAATGGTATTCTGCAATTTTTCGTTATCCATGTGCCTATCCAATCAAGCGTTCATACACATATAAGATTTTTTGAAAATTTATAAAGGTCTTCGAGAAAATGCTTGTTTGTTTAGTTGGGGTTTTACGCCGTTTTCATCACATTTGGCTATTTCGCAGCGGCCATTTTTTATTGGTGGAGGAACCTGGAGTACACGGAGATAACCACCGACCTTCGGTAAAAAAATTGGCAATCCTTGTCAATTAAGATCGGAGTCGAGCCCCGGGGGGGGGGGGGGGGTTACTTCCTATATTTTTAGTGGTACGAGTGTGCCGCAAAACATGGTCGCATTTTCATGCCCTGCTTGTTAGAACAGGGTCCCTTTTCATGTCCTGCTGGTTAGAACAGGATCGCTTTTTCATGCCCTGCTGGTGAGAACAGGGTCTTTTTTGAAACAAAGTATTTGTCTAGGACAGGATCGCTTATTTAACTGCTTAAGATACAGTCTAGAACCCGGGTCTAGAACAGCATCTATTTTATACGGCCTAGAACGGGGTATGTTTTCCAATATTTCTGTTTAGAACAGGGTATGTTTTTCAATGTTTTCTGGTTAGAGCAGGGTATGATTTGGCAAGTGTTGTCGGAACAGTTGTACGCGAAAGGATAGTCAGTAACCCCCCCCCCCCCCCCCCCGGGAGTCGAGCACACCCTGCTAGGGGTGAGGTTCGAACTCACAACCTCAGTGTTCATTAGTAGTCATGACGAACTACCTAGACTACTCGGCCGCCCCTTCGAGAAAACTAGGTATTTCCCGAAAGGCAGTGACTTTATTGTACAATACATTTTTCACATTTTATTATTATTATCACTTTAATAATAATAATAATAAGTGATATCATTGGAAAATATAGCTAATGAGTTTTCCTATACATGTACATTTATATACCAAATATGCGCCATAACTAAATTAAATCGCTGAACAAAATACCCCGTATAACAAAATAAACTGTAGATTTTTCAAAAAAAATATTACTGAAAATTAAAACAAAATTATGCAGTTTCTGCAGTTTTGTAAAAATCAATTAAACAAGGCTACGTATCCAAATTCTTCTGTGGATGTTCTGACATGTTGTGATAAAAATACTAATTTAGAGGAAAAAACTCTTCAATAATCCTTTTTTCTTATTCACACAGGGAATTTTTTTACCCAGGCCTATACAATTTTCTTCTAAATTAAAAACAATTATTTTTTTTTGTAAACTTTAAACACTATTTCAGCTCAATTTTAAAAGAAACGTATGGAATATTAGTGTATCCTAAATGTTTTTCTATGCAATGTGTTAAAAGAGGAACACACCCAATTTTATTTTAGACATTTTTATTCGCTTATTTTAATGAAACCTTTAAATCAGACAAGAATGTCATGACAGATAACATGTATAAGTTAAGCAGTTCCAAATTTAATCGTGCTAAAATGTTTTTATGATAATTACACCTTATGTAAGAATCCTGGGTTTTGATTGGTTGATAGCCAGTGTATTTTTCACCAATTTACTTTTATCAAATGAATATCGTTCATTTTTAAACAGCGCCGGGGTATATGCAAAAAGGATATGCCTTTTTTACCCTCTCTGCCGTGGTATTTGCCAAAAAATACTCTATCCGACTGGACGCTTGTAATGTCACGATCATCAATGCGTTTTGTAGGTTAACATTCGGTGTAATTAAACAGATATAGCATGTTCTTGAGGGGTATTTGCGAAAAATACCAGTCTTGAGAATGAATTTCCCTCGCCTTACGGCTTGCGAAATTTAACATTCTCTCGACTGGTATTTTTCGCAAATACCCCTCCTTAACATGATATATCTGTTCAAAAGTAAAGCCTATATATAGTGTTTTCACTTTAAAAGAAGATAGTAAGATTACTAATCAAGACAATCTGCGATTGTTTATTGTTCCCGTTTTCGTACATTGCATAAAATGAAATGTATTTAAGGAAATCTGTGTGTAAATAACAAAAAAATCATTTCCGCATTATTCTTTTATAAAACAATCAATATACTTGCTTTGAACTAAATCCACACAGAAAAAAAAAATCACCAATATCTTCATTAAATTTCTCAAAGATTTTTTTCTTTCCCAACATAGAAACGACTCTTTTATGATTTCTAAATAACTTTTAATTTATCATGAGTATCTTGTTTATTGAACAAAAGAATTTTCCTTTGAAGGAGAATTGTTTTAACCAATGCATATATATATATATATATATATATATATATATATATATATATATATAGTAAATTTCAAATAGAAGATACGGTATTCTCCATTTTGGTATATAATTAATGGTGTTTTGTTATTAATTGCGCACGTGTACAAGGAGTAGGTGACAGAAGGTACAAATACATCAACGTCATCCAAAAGTTAAACACCTTTTTATTTCATAAACTCTCATTAGTATGATAATTTCAATATTGGCATACTGACCTGGTTATACAGGCTAATGCATTCGTAGACACGTACATGTGACGAATGCTGTCGCTATAACGTTTAAATCATATATTCATAGACGAAGTATGATACAATGTTGCATTCTATAATAATTCAATATTGGATATAACGTGTCCTTTGATTAGTCAATTTCTTTTTCGTCTAACATATCATAGACTAAATTTTCATTCTACTAAGACGTCATTAAAAGGAATCCGGACGTTTTAGACGTCAAAGCAACCGTTGGAATTAAATTATAAGGATTGACAGTAATTTTGTTTTCAGGGTAAAAATATAGTCAATCATTGAATGTCATAGCATTTCGTCATAATTTTCGACAATCTTTAGGCCGAAAACCATTAGCACATAAATATTGTAAAAAAAAAATCGCATTAAAAAAATAAATAAATTCAGCGTAACGTAACACATGACTTACCTGACTTTGACAAAAAACGATCGATGCTGACAACTTCAGTGTTGTGTGTGTAAAGTATGTATACAGATTCTGCAAGGAATATGAACAATGACAATATCAAGTCTAGTCAGATTCAACTTTATTTTTAAAATTACTTAATCTTTTTGTCTTTGTCTGACAGTAAAATTTTTATTTTTCTTCTGGATATGGTTGTGCTTATTTTGATTGTAAATTAATGTGCATATATGCTCTGGACTGCAATATTACATTTGTTAATTTTCAATGATTACATGAGGCATCGACATAGTGATCGGCTTCTCCTGTTTTGTAAACTGATGTCATATCAAGGTTTTTCAGCAATACAACAACGCTGTAGAAACATTTATATACAGCTTGTATAAAGACACTGGACGCAGGGCATTTTAGCGGATTTTAAAGGTGTGAATGGGCATTTTAGCGGGAACTTTAGTGGACATTTTAGCGGAAGAAAAATTGTTTACCTGTACAAATTCAATGGACATTTTAGCGGAACGTTTTTACCTGTAACTTTTATTTATTGGTTTTATTTATTTGGCGAAGATTTCATGTCAGTTGCCCTAGAACACATAGTCTGATGCAGAAAACAAGAAATGTTCAGCATTATTGACATTAGTAGAGACTATTATGTCTGCAATGTTGGATTTTAGTGCTCACTTAAGATTATAATAGTGCTTGGTTTTTAAACATTAACTGTACTAAGGTGAACTACTAGAATATCCTGCTCAAAATTCTACTTTCGCTCGTCTGGTTAACAGAGGAGGTAGATGTTGACTGACTAAATTCTTCAACTAAAATGTCCACATAATATTTTAAATTCCGCTAATTTGTCCTTTAAATCGTCCCCAACGAAATTTCCGCTAAAAGGTCCATTTTTTCCGCTTAATTGCCCTATCAATCGGCTGAAATGTCCTGCGCCGAACACTAATGTACATCCTATAACAACATTGTTTGATCTGGAGGGTCGTAAAGGTGGACTGTAGTTTGATCTGGAGGGTCGTAAAGGTCGACTGTACACGGGAAAGTGTTATTCACAATGACTAAAAATAAAAACCTTATATCTAACACCAATACTTTTTTTAATTTCGAAAACTATTTTTTTTATAGAAGGGTTTTAGAGAGTCATGAGTAAAACGTTTTTTTTACTGAAATAAAATTTTGATATGTCAACAAGTAAGATAGATAAGATAAGATAAGATAGTGTTTATTAACCAATTAAGGGGCCTTTAAGGGTAAATAAGTAACAAAGTAACAAAAAAAAACATGAAGAGGGAAGAAGTTGCTTGATTAACAGAAAATTATAGACAACTGCAGATACCTGACAGAAAACATTCAATATAAATAAATAAACCATGATTATCTAAAATATAAAGACTCGTGGCATATTATTAACATGTAAAAAATTACCAACAGAGTTTAATATACATGTATTAGGATCTTCACAATTGAGAATATAATATAACTTTTGTCTATCTGATAAATTCTGAAAGGGGGGGGGGGACTTTTGATGATATAAAATGATTTATATGTACACATTATTTAAATAAATGCGAAGTGAAAAAGAAAGAAGGAGTATTAATTATTGTAGACTGACCAATATAGTTCCATGTTAAGAAATGGAGAAAATAGTAAAATTATTGTCTGATTTGTAAATATCAAACAAATTGGTGTATAATAAACTGACTTATTTTATCTAGTGAAGATCGTGAAAAGATTACGAACTGATTCCTTTACAATCAAGCAGCTTCAAGATTTTCTTTCAATTTTTTTGAAATAGAAGTATGGGTGTCTGCATATATATATAATAAAGTTATATCATATTTTTTAGCTAGTACATACATTTCAAATCTATGGAACAGTGCAATGAGCGGTATTAACCCAGAGGACAGTAGAGGAAGGAAAATAAAACTGACACCTGAAGGGAGTCCAGGACCCACTCTTCTAAATATAGTACCAAAGCCGGGAGGGATAAACAAAAAACCAATGAGAGTTCTTAGCAGCGGTGCAGAAGAAAATCCTTTGGATCTGCATAACTTACATGGAAAAATAATTCAACTACTGGACACGGGAAATGGACAATTAACAATATTGAAATCACCTGGAAAATCATCAGCCATTATCGTAACAAGGGGTACACCTCTCCAAAGAGGAACTCGACTATTTAAAAAGGCACAATTAAATGCAGATAATACGGGGCAAACGGGATCTAATCCAGGTAAAAATTTATGCAGTAGTTAATACCTGTGTGAAAAACGAGGCCGTGTTACTGATGAATATAATTGTTTATGTACATAAACCACAGATTTGTTTTTTTCCTTTACTGATGTTAGCTGTTGGGTGTAGGTATAGAATAAACTGTTTTTGGTTAGGCACTAAACAGAAATACATCTGAAAACTAATACGACGGATGCCGTATACGGAGCAGGAACTGATTACCCTTCCGGAGCACCTGATTTCACCCCTGGTTTTTACAGGAGTTCCTGTTGTTCATTGTTTTTTAGTTCCACAGTTTATTTGTTGTGCTTGTGGTTGTTCATTTGTCTTCCCGGGTTTGTCTGTCTAATGAATTGCCTTTTATTGGTTTGCTTCTTAGGTATATGTGTGGTCTTGTAATACAAGAAGATTGACTATCGTGTGAAATGTATATACTAATGCACTGGATTTTCGCGAACACCGAAAAACGTGTCTTAAATCTTTTCAAAGATAAAACTTTTAAATTGTGTGTTTGTTATTTCAGAATTACAAAGAACTAATTATATTGCCGGAACATTTACCGGATTCTTGGCAGAGTCGCTGTGTCCAATCTGCAGGAGGCTTCGAATCCCAAGATACAGATTATCATGTTTAATGCAATATTGTAATGAAAATCCAAATATGACGCGCAGAAATCCTACTTGAAGAACTGTGACAAACTATAGAACTTATCATTATCATTGTATTGTTGCAATAATGATGTGGAAAATCATTACTATTCTGCATCACTGCGTGCTTTTGCATAATCATTTTACAAAAATGCATTACTGATGTGGAGTTCCGCAACTGATACGCTTTTAGGAGACGATATGCTTGGTATAACTGCCAAAAAAAGAGACTGCATTAACACTTTTATTTGTTCTGAATATGAAGACTTTTTTTTTAAAATAAACACATACTAACATAAAAATGATAAATATACGTATTTGCAACGAACATAGTAAGTAAACTAGCCATAAATGATATTGAACTTTCAAGTCCAAATCGAATGTGCACGATCAAGTAAGCCATTACAGCCGGGGTGTGTTCGGAAATTCACAGTTTTGAAGTATATTATAAAAATACACATACCGGCCCATTTTGATAGCAGAAAGCAAGAAAAAGACGTCAAAGATATGATGCACTTATTATAGTAATAAAGGTTATTTTGAAGGATTTTATCAATGTGTAAACTCGGGCGATTCACTCACAAACTAAATAAAGTCCGAAGAACTTTATGCAAAGTTTGTGAGTGATAAGCCCGAGTTTACATATTGATAAATTCCGTAAAAATAACCTTTATTACTTATAATTCCAAATTAATGCAGAAATATGACGTTTTTCATTTGAAATTAACATTTTCAATATGCACTATATTGCATGCGTACGTATTCATACGCACGACGTCATGAAAAGAATTTATCAAGTTATAAACTTTTTACCGGAAGTTGCTGTTAGCCAATGAAATTAATGCATTAGATGTTTTCAAACCAACATTGGGATTATTAATTTTTACAAATGTGATTATGGTAAGGTTGTAATACTTATCACAAGACGATAATCGATTGATTGATTAATTGTTGCTTAACTTCCAGTGGCAAATATTTCATGCTTCTTCAGAATGAGAACCAATTCAATTTATCAAACAATTCAAAGAAAGGTTGGATAGGACACAAAGGGGAACCAAATTTGACTGCCACTGTAAAAGGAGGATGGTTGTGTAGGGTCGGATAATTTAGCCTTCCGTAACGGCCATCAGCCAACTCTTTTTCGAAAACTACAGAAGCAATCATTAGCGTGCAGGGAGTATGGCATTCTCCAAACACGTAACCCACTATGGTCCACGGTCAGGCTTTCCGTATTATGACCTGACAACCCACCAACGCGAGGGTCTCCCCTATCCGCTACCCAGGGATGCGCTAGGCAGCTCTATGGGTTGAGCTCCCGTGATCCGTCACATGTGCCTAGGACGACAATCGATATTTATAACTAACTATATGTAGATAAGAATATGTTTACTGCATTATGAGACATAATTAATGTTTATTGCAAGCTTGTTGTCAACCATGACATTTATTGTTACATATTTTGGCAAAGTGATGTTTTCTTTCAAGGGCGACCAAATTTTTACCACGCATATTTAAAAGCTGCAACAAAGAATTTACTTAAAAAGTGAATTTAAATTATTACCGTAAATGACTGTTGGTTCTGTTATTTGCATGTATAACTCTACATGATGTAATTGTAGAAAACATCAATGTACATGCCTCAAGCGTGATAATTTTTTTCAATGAAATTTTATTAGAAAATATGAGACAGTGGGTTATAATAAATAGGACAGAGAATGGTGAAGAGATTGATTAAATCCAGGAGTAGTCGTGTGATCTTCACCACAAGACATGTACTAAAACAACTCGAGAAGAAATGAAAATTCAACAAAAATAACCACTAAACACAAATAAATATTGTATTCCGTATAATGATCATAGGACAGAAAAAATCATCACTTCGGGCAGGTACATATGGAATGTGTCCAGGTTAAACATGGTTGCAATTAGTCATCTAATATATATAGAACCCATTTCAAGCTTTGATAATTTCTGTTTACAGATTTGATTAAATGTGCTTGTCTGTTATATTTACAGAAAATTCCAAAGACACATGTATTATTAGCATCCGTTTTTAATCGGATCATAATTCTTACATTTTGTATAAAGATAAAGATACTTTTAAAAGGATTTTACCCAGTTTAAGAACATGTAACGTGCCATTTATGATCTGACATAACCCTGGAATTGGTATAAATCGTAAAACATTCATAATGGCCCTATTAATATGATTTTTGCGTTCACTAAATATTAAACTTTGGACATAGTTAATTTAATTCCAATTTCGAGTTCACATAAGAACACTAACAATAAAAAGAGAAATTACACAATTTATATTGCTATAGTAAAAAAGCATTTTTTTTTAAACCATTTTCCCTAGCATGTAAACTAATCCACAACATGCTCTCATTACAAAAAAAAAAATAAATTGTTAAAAGTTTTCTTGGGCTGAAAACAGTATCAAAAAGGAAAAATCATAACAAGCGTATACATATATTTCAGAAAATAATCTTTATTCATTGTCCGTTTAATTAACGTTCTCAGTGTGGCGTTTTGCATTTGGGCCGATTGATAGTACGTTTGCGCCGACAAAAAGATAGTTTTGCGCCATTAACAATAGTACTTAACTGTTACTTTTGCGTCTTTTTACAGGGAAATATAAATTATAAAGTACCTCTTCCGTTCGCCACGTTTTGACCTGTTACCCCTGCTCACCACGGGAAAGTAGGATTTCGAGCAGGATGTATAGTTTTTGTATGTAAGCTAATCTATGTAAACACTTGATGAAAGTTCTTTTATTCACTAAATCATAAAATAGAAGCACTAAGATAAACTCGATAAAAGTTTTTTTCTATTATAAATAATAAAACACATCACTGTGTTAAAACGGAATACCATAGCAATATAAGTTTGTCATCGTATCAAATTTGTACGCAATGGTTCTAATGTACTCGTGTCGAAAAATCTCATCGCGAGTAAACTGTCCATACTTTTGCATCAAGAAATGTGTTTTTGTTCTTATCATTTTTTCTCACAATTGAACGGATTTTGATATGTTGTCTGAATTTATATTCTATTATTCTTACCTGTACTAACCTGTTAAAGACGAAAGTGCGACATTTTTTTCGGTATTGGTTAATCTTCGTAGTCTTACTTTTGCAGTAGGAAGATAACCCATAAAATGTCCTTTTTGGCGCATAATACACAAAATATAAAATATCTCGTACACATGGCCGAGATATTTTACACCATTTCAATGTTTTAATAGCGGCTAAATGAGATATTAATATATTATCCACAACATGCTCTCATTACAAAATAAATAAACTGTTAAAAGTGTTCTTGGGCTGAAAACAGTATCAAAAAGAAAAAATCATAACAACCGTATACATATATTTCAGAAAATAATCTTTATTCATTGTTCGTTTAATTAGCGTTCTCAGTGTGGCGTTTTGCATTTGGACCGATTGATAGTACGTTTGCGCCGACAAAAAGATAGTTTTGCGCCATTAACAATAGTACTTAACTGTTACTTTTGCGTCTTTTTACAGGGAAATATAAATTCTAAAGTACCTCTTCCGTTCGCCACGTTTTGACCTGTTTCCCCTGCTCACCACGGGAAAGTAGGATTTCGAGCGGGATGTATAGTTTTTGTATGTAAGCCAATCTATGTAAACACTTGATGAAAGTTCTTTTATTCACTAAATCATAAAATAGAAGCACTAAGATAAACTCGATAAAAGTTTTTTTCTATTATAAATAATAAAACACATCACTGTGTTAAAACGGAATACCATAGCAATATAAGTTTGTCATCGTATCAAATTTGTACGCAATGGTTCTAATGTACTCGTGTCGAAAAATCTCATCGCGAGTAAACTGTCCATACTTTTGCATCAAGAAATGTGTTTTTGTTCTTATCATTTTTTCTCACAATTGAACGGATTTTGATATGTTGTCTGAATTTATATTCTATTATTCTTACCTGTACTAACCTGTTAAAGACGAAAGTGCGACATTTTTTTCGGTATTGGTTAATCTTCGTAGTCTTACTTTTGCAGTAGGAAGATAACCCATAAAATGTCCTTTTTGGCGCATAATATTTCGTACACATGGCCGAGATATTTTACACCATTTCAATGTTTTAATAGCGGCTAAATGAGATATTCATATCGATATCCAGGTCCCATCACTTGGGAGAAGTTTTGAGCAATTTCCACGAAATGGAGATATTTTGGGAATTTTACAATATAATATTGTCGTGTTATTAAATTGGAGAAGTCAAGTACAACATAGAAACGTTTTTGCCCAGTTCTCCTTCTAGATTATTCCGGATATCTCAATTCATTTGGTTTAGGGGTTCCTCTGCAAAAGATTTAAATAACCATTCAAGAAAATAGTAGGTTAAAAATATATGTAACCTTCAAGTTTTTATTGGACCATTTTAACAATATTTTAACATTTGAAATTTTGAAGTGAGGCAACTGCCTCGCTGCCTCAATGGAAGCTACGCCACTGATTCCAAAGAAAAAATCAAATTCTAACCTCTGTACAAGACATTTAAACACTATAGTTCTCCGGTGAATTAACGTCATTAATGTTTTTTAAAAGTCGATATTTCTCGGATTTGCTAAAACATGGCATTAAATGAACAACAAATATGGATAACAGGAAAGGTCAATAATAATTTAACAATCAATCAAAGCAACCCAACTGACAAAACGCCGTACAAAAAAAGAACATAAAGAAGTACAAATTACAAACATGAACACAACAGAGAGTCAGGATATTATGAATAGGTACAGACACTGAATAGTGGTGTGGTAATATGAGTCCATTTTTTTCATATATTTTGCAAATCACAACCAAGAAAAAATTATGAAAGAACTAAATGTAATAATACATGCTATATGTAAATATGTCTTTCATACTTTTTAAATAAATGTTCTAACTGCACTGTTAGCTGTAATTGTTGTAATATTTCTATACATCAATTTTTGCTATGCATGTACATTAGTGCAGTGACTTCAATAGCCAATTCCTGAGTTTAGTCAACCACCCTGACACACGGCTAATTTACACCTTTTCATGAAGATAATAGTATAGGCCATCAATTTCGACTGGTCGTAAAGTTTACAAGTTGTGCAAATTTCCGAGATTAAAAGTTAAAGGTAAAAAAATCAAAATCAACTTTTCTGACAATTTAAAAGGTTTCACTGTATATTTGGGCAACCAAGCAAAAATTTCCATTAAATTCTCTTACCTGTTATATCTCAGATATCTTGATTTAAGAAATTGAAAACAACCAAGGGGAAAAACCAATGAGAGATATTAAATTATGCCCCCCCCCCTCCTTTCTCTCTAGTCAAAATTGGCAGTCTCTTACTTTAAACCGGAATTTCAAGTCAGGTAATAATCGTACAGTACGAATAACTAATTTACATTGATTATGAAGGTATATGATAATTTTTTACCAATTATTTTAGATGTTCAACAATCGATAGAAAATCAAACATGGACGATGAAACTGCCCTGAAATGCAGTAATGAGACTTTACATTTTCTAGCAGATTATTTACAAACTCTTGTTAATCGAAAGTTAGGTGTGAAACAAAACATTAAATCATATTTATTACGCATGTAAAAAACCAATATCCATATAAGTGGAAACTCCACAGTACTACACGCCCCTTTTGGAAGTACTAGTCTTGTACAAGTCATTCTTGTAAACATCAGTGCTGAACAATTGCGTATTTTAGACGGAAAATATGGTAAAGAACTAATATCATTTACAACAAACTAATCGTCATCGTTCTCTACGCTTACCCTAGGGTAAGTGCATTTCTAGTCGTCGTTTCTGTGGCAACTACAATCACTGGTACCTGCAAAATTTTGTTCAAAACAGATACAGGACTCGCTACAAACATTTTTACCTTTACAGGTACAAACCAGGTCTTTCAGAAAATCTGAAGACATTTGACCCTGGAAGAAGTTCTTAATAAGGACATTACTTTACCGTTACTCTAGTATTCTTGAGGCAATATTGATGGTGGAAGCCATCCTTGTAAACATTTTTCCAAATATAGACTTGATAGGACGAACGAAGCATGTCCTGCCTACATGCTGCCTCTGAAAGGGACGAGACGCACTAAACGTTTTCAGAAGATGGCAACTTAACCCTGAGATTATTTAAGTCCAAGTGAGAAGATGTACTATTTACCTCTCGGGAGACGCCTCTCCGTTTTTATGGCCCTGTTCCGATCCGTGCTACCAAGATCTACCAGTGGCTGATACATTTCATGGTTTGCCATCAAAGTCTGATAAACTTACTTTTTACCTATGCCACCAATAGGAGGATCTAGTTTCACAGCCGGTAAGAGAATGAGCAGCTGATAATATCTGGCATAAAGTGGACCAATTGATTTGCAAACTTCATGTGTCGGTCTTTTCCTGACGTTACACTACCGGTTTGAACCACCTTCCGCTTGTGTTCAATAGCTGAGGGAAAAACGTACACATAACAACAAAACATCTGTCAGAGGACTTAATCACGATCCTACCAGGTTCATTGTCTACCCCAAACTGTTTATCAGCTAATACTGAATGCGGAATGAGTCTCCTATCTTCTTCTTTTTATGTGCTGAACAACTCTGGAATATCAGTAACATTAGTGGATGTAAACTTCGTAACCTCTGGTTCATAATTACACCTGCCAAAATAAACTGTTGTTGGTCATTTAATTTAAGGTCTTGAAAGTAATGGAGCGCCTAAAAATTTAGTAAAATTATGTTTATTCTTTGACGACCCTATATAATACTTCCTTTCTGGGATTGTCCTACTTTCTGTGACATTGTATATCCTTTGTCCGTCACAAACAGTAGACCGTCTGATTTATTCAGGTAATTTTGTAGAATCTTCAGTATCATTTCAGTCATAAACATCCATAACACACGTAAAGGAACCAGTAGAGAAATTGTGAACAAAAAGTTTGAAATAGTGTTTTTCCAAGTCCCCAGAAGCAACAAAACTCTTAATATCTAGGCTTTGAATTATACATATACCATCTCTTAACAAAACTGATTTCATGGGACTGCATGGTTGTGATATGAATGATTAGCAGCCTTCACTTTCAAGAACATGGATAAAATCAGACTTGCAGCATCACGCATGGACCCATCATCGAGAAATAGAGCCGTTGGAATGGGGCCCACTGGAAACTCTAAGACTTTTTCCATTGTAACATCTCGTACATTGGCCAGAAAAAGAGCACGGCGAAAGACAAGTTCCGGATTTATATAGGACTTGACCAATTCTCCTGATCGGCATTTAAGATGACACACCTTTTTCATGTTTATAGTGAAGATCTGGTGGGCGGGACATAGAAATCACGACTTCCTTTTACGTCAAAACTCGTCAATAAATTATTTTTGCCAGTGTATGACCCTGATCTACGCATGGCAATGGTTTTTGGACATGTATTGTAGGAATCAATATATATATATATAATATTCAATAAACTCTTTGGGGATTCCTCTTATATAAATGGATTTGTCATGTTTTTTCTGAAATGGCTTAGTACACGATCTTCGTCGCGTATCATAGCTTTCTGACGATTTACTCATGTTCGGACTCAAAATCAGTCGCACTTTTAGACCTATCCTTCATGTTAGAAGCAAAATGTGCTAAAATTTGTCTAGTAATCGTCTATTGAAGCAAAGCTGACTTTTGTCGAGTCTGACCAACAATACCACCATTTCTCTTGATTTCTTTTATCACTGTCTTCTCTGTTGCCATACCAGTCCATACGCCATTAAATTTGTCGTCAATTTTTCTAACTGCACACCTGTCCGACAGAAAAGCAAACGTGACTTAATTCGGCAAATTTAACGTGTCCAGGATCTATGCTGGAGGCCATATGCTGGAGTTTTGTTTTTTTAGATAAGAAAAAATATGGTCAAATAGAAAACACTGACTTCAAGTGAAGAGCCCAATTACACGATCAGTCATCCCTGGTGTTTACAAGGATGGCTTCCACCGCTTTCAAAAACATTTCCCAAATTTTGAATGTTGATGATACTTGGTGAAAAGGGTATTTGATCTGCTTTCAAAACTTTTATAATTACATATTGACAATATAAACAGTACTAAATGTTTTTATTAGATGTTAAATTATAGTAAAAAATATAAATTATATTATATATCTAAATATTGAAGTTGGAATGCAATGAAAACGGCCCAAAATACAAATATTTTTGTAATATGCAAATATCGCTACAAAAACTGATTTCGAACAATTTAAATATATATAATTTGATATTTATATCACACTCGTCAACTTTAAAGAAGAATTAAACATAGAATATAAACTGATATAGAATAGGAATCGACCAAAATATAGTTCTTGATTTTATGAAAAATGAAAGGCCCTCCATTTTCCCGAATTATAAGAAAACTGCACAATGGGAAATCATTACGACCAGGCAAAGAAGTTAGTCTAAGGTATACTCTAAACAGAAACTTTTCTAGCCGTGTGTCATGCCGGTTGACTAATGTCTTAAAATAAGTTAGTTAGCAGCGATCAGTCACCGCTCTACATTTACTAAATGAACATAAAATTTTGAGACCATGTCATTTTTTCTTTAATTTGTATGTTTATAACTAATTTTCTATTATTAAAATGCTTTACTTTTGCTAAAAGACGCCAACTTGACATTGTTTTGATGTGAAATGGTTGATTTTCATCACCTTGTGCAAAATAAATAAATATATTTTGAACCAATTGAATAGATATGATGATAGATCCTAGGCTTCAAGGCAGAAAATGAACAAAATAAATAGCGTTTGATATAATATTAAAAAAAACCTTGATGTCTGGATCGGAAATAAGATTTTAAAATATGCAGTAACATTTATTACTTTGCTTCGCAATTTCCTACTTCGGTTATGTAATAATAATTCCAATGTTGTTTTCAAAACATCAAATGCAGTAATTTCATTGGCTACCAGCAACTTCCGGTAACAATTTTATACCTTGATAAATTCGTCGTGCGTATGAATACGTACGCATGCAATATAGTGCATGAAGAAAATGTTAATTCCAAATGGAATACGTCATATTTCTGCATTACTTTGGAATTATAAGTAATGAATATGGCAAGCCGTTTACTATTTATTCTAACTTCAAGATATCTCATATAATATATAAGATATCTCATAAAGTATATAAGATATCTTATAAAGTTTATAAGATATCTTATAAATATTTTTTATGTAAGATATCTTATAAATAATATGAGATATCGTATAAACTATATAAGATATCTTATACAGTTTATTAGATATCTTGAAGTTCGAATAAATATTAAAACTTGCCATAAATGAAGGTTATTTTTACGAAATTTATCGATGTGTAAACCTGGGCTTATCACTCACAAACTTTGCATAAAGTCCTTCAGACTTTATTGAGTTTATGAGTGAATCGCCCGAGTTTACACATTGATAAATTCCTTCAAAATATCATGTATTACTATAGTAAACTTATTTGAGGTGATTTATAAAAAGAAATGAAACTCGTAATTAAAGTTCTTGGTAAAATTTGCTACATAAATTATGGTGCAACTTTAATTTTAGATCTTCAAAAAAGAGAAATTTAGCAATGAAATTATATTATTTCAATTGTTCGACGAATGGTTGGGTCTTGAACTTAATGCCGAAATGACCAACAAATGCAGCCAAAATCATCTAAGGACACAGCAATAAATGTACTTATTAGTTTAAGTATTCTTTTTGTTTATGATAAAAAATAGTTTGATGATTTGGGGGCAGGGTAATAAACACAAAATCGTTTTCCAAGTATGACAAAATATGGAATTATTTGCTTAATCGTCAGAGGCAGTCCCTTTTTTCTGAAGATTTGAGGAAGGATTTTTGCAATTTCTGCCCGCTCCCGAATTAATCAGTAATTTTCAATTTCCAGCTAAATAATACATGCACCATGTAAATATGGCTTTTCAGTGTTCAAAACCTGTTAATAAATATCGAATATAGTCGGTGGAATACGAAATTCTAACCACAGAGATTGTAGAAAGGATAGAAATAATATATAGAGAAAACATAAAAGCCCCCCAGTAACAAATCAACAAAATCAGAAATCGTACGCTGGAGACTTTCCTGTGTTATTGCTACGAATGAAAAAGTTTAAATGATCACGTCTATACAAGTCTTGGTATGAAGCCGAAGTAGATGTGTCCATGCCCTTTCAATTCCCATCATTAGGCAGAAGAGTTAATAAAGGTGCCTTTCACGAGCCATGATCCTGTGTTTGCAGTGGTTGTTTTTGTCTGAATACTACATATAAATTTTGGATCTGTTGTTTAATCTTGTTAACATTTTGATATTGTTATTTGCGGGACTATTTAGTGCTTATATTGTGGGGTAGGATGATTTTGCTGAAAACCACACAACAGCCCCTAAATGAGAATCATTTGTCTTCTTCAGGCGTATTGGATTTTGTCTAGCCAATAAGAAACACGTAAGGATTGTCTACATTTCCTAATATTATGACAACAGCCTGAAACCTTCACCCATAAGGTCATTGATAAAATGATAGGGACAAAATATAGAATGCAATAGATTAAGTTTCTCTTTATAATCCTGATATCTTCCCCGTTTTAAGATTCGTCTGTTTACCTAATGGGCAGTTAAAGTCGTATATTGTCGTAAATTCCAAAATATAAACACACGTAAAATTAAAAAGTCATTTGTTCGGAGAACAAATGTGAGGTCTTTCCCTTGACCTATGACATCAGACAACTTGGACCCAACAGACTTGTAGAGTTCAAAGAACAAAGTTCAAGCAAGCAACATCTTTTCTGTTAGTTTTTGTTCTAAAATTTTAAAGATTAACACTATTTTTAATTTAAAGGGGCCCTGTCAGGACAAATTTATATAAACTAGATATCATGGAGATGGTACCCATCTCTGTGGGCCCCGCTATAAAAACCTGGGCACCACAGGGCACCCATACAAAACCGAATTATTTAACCTCAAGACCACAGATCAAGATTGAAGGTAAGGTAATCCAAGGGTGGAGCAAAATGAAACAAACTTGATCTGCATCTCGTCAAGGTAGACTTACATACCAACAAAAGTTAACACTTAAGTATGTCTTGCCTGCTGGAACCATCAGAAACAATAATTCTTTCTTACTTCCATTATATTTTCATAAATTTATAAGGATTTTCAGTTTCTGAGACCAAAAGTTGTTTATAAAACTTGAACATTGCTAATATATGCAATAAAAATTATCAAAGTCACTCAACCAGAAAATCAAGGTCAAGGTTAAAAGACTGTGCTAAGCTATTACTAGGGCATATGCATACCAAGTTTCATCAACCTAAGACCTATAATTCTTGAGATATGGATGTGCTCATAAAACCTTAACACTGCTATTATATGCATTGAAAATTGTCAAAGTCACTCAACCAGAAAATCAAGGGCATGGTCACAAGATGGGGATGCAACTGTGCTAAGCTACTACTGGGGCATATGCATACCAAGTTTCATCAACCTAGGGCCTATAGTTCTTGAGATATGGAGGTGCTGATAAAACTTTAACACTGCTATTATATGCATTAAAAATTGTCAAAGTCACTCAACCAGAAAATCAAAATGGGGATGCAACTGTGCTAAGCTATTACTGGGGCATATGTATACCAAGTTTCATCAACCTAGGACTTGTAGTTCTTTAGATATGGAGGTGCTCATAAAACCTTAACACTGCTATTATATGTATTGAAAGTTGTCAAAGTCACTCAACCGGAAAATCAAGGTCAAAAGATGGGGATGCAACTGTGCTAAGCTACTACTAGTGCATATGCATACCAAGTTTCATCAACCTAGGACTTATAGTTCTTGAGATATGGCGGTGCTCATAAAACCTTAACACAAAAGTCAACGCCGCTGCCGTCGCCGGTAAAATAACACCTATATCCCGCTCTGCCTCGCAGGCGAGACAAAAATTGGTTCAATATCTGGAAGAATTTGTTAAAAAAAGTGCGGGAAACTGAAATTTTAGTAAATTTTTTCTAAGTCCAAGGGCTTAACTCTGATAAAATTATCGGAGTGGAACGAAACGTAAACTTGATCTGTAACTCATAAAGGTAGACTCACACCAAAAATCAGCTTGATATCTGCAACCATTTAAACAAGAAGCTCCCAGGAGCCTGAATCGCTCACCTGGTCCTTAGGGCCAAAAGGGTCTCTTCTACATGGGGTAATCTGACAATTTTAATCTAAAAGAGGAGTTTCTGGTAAGGTACTCTTGTTGCTAAGGTGTGACCTTGAGATATGACATTTGACCTTGGTCTTAAATTGAAGCTCTTTTCTTACTGAACACAAAAAGTATACATGTTTACTGTATAATCTGTAACGGTTTAAAAGTAATTGGTAAATAACACAGTTTACAATATGTTTTTGGCCGCCATTTTGAAAACACTCAACCGAATCATGTACTGTTTGGGCTCAAATTGTAGGTCTTTTAATTCTCTATCAAATGAACCCATGTTTTATTCATCTTTTATGGTTAAAAAGTTATAAACAAAAAATCATTTTTCAAAATACGAATCAAGAGCATTAACTCAAAAACGATAAGTTTTACGCTTTCGCACTTCAAGCATTTTTTGTAGATTTCGACATGATGAACATTTTTCCCATGTATTGTCCACTTCAATTTTGTATGGTTTAAGTGTTATTTCATAAAAACTGTTTACGGTGTCCCCCATTTTGAAAATGGTTACCCGTAAACATTGGACTTTGGTCTTAAATTGAAGTACTCACAATGACGGTCACAAAAAACCCATATGTTAACTGTATTATCTCTGACGGCTTAAAAGTTATAAGCCAAAAACAAATAAGCCGAAACGCGTCAAGGGCCATAACTCGAAAACGGTTTGTCGAACAGTTTTCGACCCTTTATATCAAATAAAGGTCTAAATGAGAGGAGTATTTTCCCCATTTAATGTCTGCTTGTATCTTTTATGTTTCATGAGATATACTGCACACAAAGTGTAATATGACCTCTGACCTTGAGATTTGACCTTTCACCTTGACATTTTGGGATGCAATATATGTCACCTAGGATGATAGGTGAAGGTCCCAAGTTCCTAGGACTAACCGTTTTGAAGAAAAAAAATTTGACGCGTCACGACACTTTTCGACTCAAAAACGCGTAACCAGGAAGTGGATCGAAAAAAAAATTTTTGCATGACAAATCATGGCCATGAGTCTGACAACATTTTCCCCACTTTAGATTTTTGATATCCATTATGGTTTTTGAGTTTATCTGTACACAAGGTTTTTGGTAGCGGGGCAGATAACTCTGTTACTAAAAATAGATCGGTTTCGCAGGGTCAGTCAGAGCGAGTCAGAGTATGACCGAATAATGGTACCAAGTTTCGAAATGATACGTCGCAACACTTTTTTGCCATCTGTGGCAGAAAAAAAATAATAATCATAAGAAATATAGTAAGGTCTTCCCTTTGGAAAGGGAAAGACCTTAATTATGTCCTTGGTTTTACTTTTAACTGTACTAACTGTTTTCCGATTTTCTCAAGCACCATGTCACCTTTAGCTTTCTTCCACCGTTTGATCTTTGTAATTCCAATTTTTGCCACAAAATTAAAAACGATTTACGGTAGAGAACCATTTTACTAGAACGAAATAAAATCTTTGTGGAAAGTTCAAAATATACAGTAAAACTGCAGGATATATTCTCGGAAGACATGAACAAGACAATGTGAGGAAACTCCGAGGGGCCATCAAGATTAATAAATCGAGACAAAGAAAAACCGAAATGAAGAAGGACGATAACAAACATCAGAAACAAAACACAAAGAACTATTATTTTTATGCCTTTCAAATAGCATTTATTACCAATAGGTGAAAAAACTATTTGAGAATACACAGTAACATTACTAGGTCTACTATCGCAGTAAACAATTTGCAAAATGTACTGTACTACACCATTTCAGGTCGATAAAGTCATTAATTATTGCTCGCATTCGACACCTTAGAACGTCAATGAGTTCTTAATCTAATAGCTTTTTTAACGACCCTCAAGTTAGAAAAACACTGTCCTACCTTCATGACAATTATGTCATTATTCCAGCTGACAAAGCTCCCAGCAACATAAATTTCGTCTGCAAATACATCACATTGACTGCCTGATTAAGGAGATGGGTATTGCCAATACTGTTGGCAATACAACTTACACGCACCCTTCTATACCAAGGGAAGACATTATCATAATCATATTTCTGTTCTGTCTTCCTTTGGTATTGCTGTAAGTGATGACATTTTTGCCTTCCTTCCACTTAATGGATACCCAAACAAAACTAAAAGTGTCCATACAAACAAAGGTACATAGCAGGCTGTGCCAAATCCACTAGGATGGTCTCAAGAGCTACTGTGATAAAGCCTACTCAGCTAGTGGTGGTTATCAGATCTAGATTTTTAAAAATTCTAAAGATTTACAGGTATATCTCTCTTCTAGTGACCTTACATATTGTAATAACATAAAATCTTTTCATGTTTCTACTTTATACAGCCCTCCCACATGGTAAATTTTAATCCGTTTTTCGTGAGCTAATTCATCAATGTTTCTACAATACAAAAGGTTTACAAAGATATGTCTATCTAGTGTTAGGTAAGGACAAGGCTTACTTTGTCAAAAAAACATACTGATTCTAACAAAAAGTACTCGGAGACTGATGCTGTTAGCATGCTGGAATTTCTCATCGACAACATCTTTGTTGAGTTTGGAGGACATATTTATCAGCAAACGATCGGCATCCCGATGGGGACAAACTGTGCGCCGCTTTTGGCCGAACTGTTTTTGTTTTCGTATGAAGCTTAATTTTTACAAGGGCTAATTAATCGGAAAGAAAAGAAACTAGTCCGGTCCTTTTCAGTTTCGCTATAAAGATGATATTTTGTCAATTAATAATCCTTACTGTCTTTAAGGATTACCTACATCTCATCTATCCCACCGAACTTGAAATTAAACAGACCACAGACACACCAACTTCTGCTTCATATCTATATTTGTACTTGTACTTCGATATTAATGGGCGGTTGAAATCTAAACTTTATGACAAACTTTATGATTTTAATTTTCCGATCGTGAACTTACCCTTTCTTAACAGTAACATACCAAGGTCTCCCGCCTATGATGTGTACAGTTGATTCGTTACTGCCGCGTATGTGATTTGTATCGCCGCTTTCTCTGCAGGGAGAGATTGCTGTCACATAAACTTCTAAGACAGGGTTATGTTCAGTCTATATTAATTTCATCACTCCAAAAGTTTTATGGTCGTCATCACGAATTGATTTGCCCATAAGAAGTTTCTATCTCGCGTATGAGACTATCTGACCGGTGCCATTGACGGAGCAGGACATGCTTACCCTTTCGGAGCACTGGTGGCACTCCCGGTTTATGGGAGTTCACATTGCTAGTGCTTTAGATTCTGTGCTGTCTTGTTCTAGTTTTATTTAGTTTATTATACGTTTTTTATTATTTTAGTTTGTCGCGGTTGTTTGTTGTGTTCCATTCTCCTGACTTTGTCTTTTCCTTTGACTTCAAATTTTTGGACTTTTCCCGCTGTTTTGTCGCTTCTGTATTCTTTTTCCGATATTTCACGGAAAAGGCTCAATAAAACACTTATTTATCATGTTTATTGGTGGTGTACAATTTGTGACATCTTAACAACAATTAGAACTCACAAGAAGCAATCAAAAGTTGACAAAAGGCAACAGAAGATAGTTAATTGATTGTTTGCTTAACGTCTAGTGGCAAGTATTTCATGCTTCTTAGGGACGAGAACCAGTTCAGCAATTCATCACGCAATTCAATGGGTGATGGGATGGGACACAGAGGAGAACACATTAAAAGGTTTGATGGATGTGTAGGGTCGGATAATATAGCCTTTTGTAACGGCATTAGCCTACTCTTACTTCGAAAACTACGGAAGGGGTCATAGCTGCAGGGAGTGTGGCATTCTCTAAATACATTACCCACTATGGCTTTCCGTAGTATGACATGAAAACCCCCAACGAGAGGATCTCCACTATCCGCCATCTGGGGACGTTCTTTTGATTGAGCTCCCGTGAGCCATCACAGAAAAGAAGATAGTAAACCCCAAGGCACATTTCCTACATAACATTTACAATTTTGTACGTACGAATAGTAATGTCAATGTACTTTTTGAGCTGTTACTGTTAACTGTACTTATGTTAATGCTCTAGGGTCCGTTTTCGTCTTTCTGGGAAGTCTTGAAAATCTTGTGTTGTTCTTTGCAACGACGAAGAACAACATTAAAAGTTCTGTTCACTTATTTTGTGTATTATTTCAATATAAGTTCTTTTTACATATACATCAATCTCAAGTCCGTTTTTTATTCGTAATCTGCTAGTTGCATGAACCCACAATAGATCATCTCACAGTTAATCATAAAATATTTCTCATTTTTACATTAATTAACAAAAGAATCCTAAAAAACAGATGTGCCATTATTTGCGCAGAACAATGCTTTTGTAAGTACCTCACTTTTGATATTATTAGTTAAAGATTTAATGTACACGTGAAATGTATAGAAAATGAAAGGATATATGCCTTGAAACAAAATGCGAAATTCAAGTAAACAGCGTTTCCTGCTGTTTCACATCTTGAAATTCGTCAAACGGCCTTCAACACTGTGCCAAGCTAAAACCTTACAGCAAGACTAAACTGACCCACTTTTAGACTTTGTGGAATTTGGACTACAGTTGTTAAGCAAAACGTGTGAAAAACTGAAATGGTTCATCTAAGTCTATTGCTTGTAGTCTATCCTACAGTAGATAGCAAATTTAGGTCATAGACGTAAGAAAGGTCAATAACTCTGTCCAAAATAGAATTATAAAATGATACTGTAGACAAGTAAGCGTTAATTTAATCAGGCTTATCCAAAACAGGTACAGTAGTTAGTCTCGTAATGATATTAAGGTATAATGATATCAAGGCATAATGATTAAGTTATTATTACAAGGATTTTTCTATCATTCCATTTTCTATACATTCCTTGTCACGGCTGAAATAAATTATACTTCGAATGAAGTTCGGGGGTATTTGTAATCGGTCCGTCTATCCGTCCGTCCGTCTGTCGGTCTGTCAGTTGTGTCGTATGTCCATCCGTTAGATAATCTTGTCTCCAGAACTCCTCGTTCATTTTTAACTTCATGCATTTAATTTCTATACAGTATTGTCACAAACGGTATATAGATGCGAAATAAGGTTTTAGAATTTTGATTTTCAAAAATATGGACCCATAGGGGTCGAATTTCGAAAATTGGAAATTTAAACTTATGACCTAAACTCCTCATACATTTTTAATTTTATGCATTTAATTTCTATACAGTATTATCACAAACTGTATGTAGATGTGCAATAAGGTTTTAGAATTTTGATTTTCAAAAATTGGGGCCCACAGGGGTTGAATTTCGAAAATGGGAAATCTAAGCTTTTGACCTAAACTCCTCATACATTTTTGATTTTTATGCTTTTAATTTCTATACAGTATTATCACATAATGTATGTAGATATGCAATAAGTTTTTAGAATTCTGATTTTCAAAAATTGGGGCCCACAGGGGTCAAATTTCAAAAATTGGAAATTTAAGCTTGTGACCTAAAATTCCCATTCATTTTTAATTTCATGCATTTAATTTCTATACAGTATTGTCACATATTATATTCAGATGCGCAATAAGGTTTTAGAATTTTGATTTTCAAAAATTGGCACCCGCAGGGGTCGAATTTCGAAAATTGGAAATTTAAGCTTGTGACCTAAACTCCTCATTGATTTTTCATTTTATGCTTTTAATTTCTATACAGTATTGTCACATATTGAATGCAGATGCGCAACAAGGTTTTATAATTTTGATTTTAACTGCTTTAATCTAGTTATATTTGCTAATGATTCAAGCCAACGAAAAAGAATGAAAAATATATTTCGACCGGGGTTTAGGAATCAATATATCGTTCTTTAATACCTCCCCCTTTGCCATTCCTAAAAAGGCAGAACCTCTGACTCAGATTGATTTTCAAAAAGGGGTTCATTTTTTGTAATGGTCTAATTATCAACTTAAAAAAATCTTATTAAAATATTCAAAAACTCTGATATATTTTAACTATATGTATTAATAATTCATTTTCAGAATGCGGGTTTTATTTCTTGTATCAGTTGCTGTGGTAAGTGTGTTAGCTGAAGAGCAGGGTGTATATGTAGATAGTACCTGGAATGGTGGATTCCAGGGCCATATAACTTTACATCCTGCCAACGAAGTCCATGGATGGACGGCTCGTGTAAAATTCAGCAAGCCTGTAGATAAGTTAGAGGTAAGAAAAAAAAATACAATAAAAAGAGTTAGTCAGTTTTCGAACTAAAGTAATTAGTGAGGGGAGATAATCGAATTCCTCTTTGTCACCCTTCCTGCTTGGAAGGTAAAAAAGAACGATGACAACCTACAAGAAACGAATACTGTATTTTATCCTACACCTCTGCTATATAATCCACCAATTGCATCGACTGTATAAAGTAAAACGTTTTGGCTAAAACGTTTTAGAACACGCATTACATGTGAACACACAATATATTTAAAAGTGTGATATACAGACTGACTACATATCCATTTTGCTGTGACGTCATTGTACAAAACCTTGGAATTTTACTTATCACGTCGTGAAATGTAACGGTGTTGCGGTCTTTGACGTTGCTCGCTTCAATGCAGAAATTCACTGTTTTTTCTGCTATTTTAGACATATTTTATGTTGCAGGATAAACAGAATATGTGTACCCTGTCTCTTAATATAAAATTTATTCGAACTCGGCACGAAACAGGTGATAAAAGCTTGGCGCGCCTCGCATTCCTACCTGTTTCTTAGCCTTGTCCGAATAAATTTTATATGCCGAGACGATGTACACATATTCTATATATACATGTACATTTGCACTTACAGGTCTGGGTTGCAACAGTTACGTCAACTAGCTCAACCGAATTCGTTCTAACCAACAAAGACTATGACAAAGATATCACAAGTGGAGGAGAACTCAAGATTGATTTTGTTGCTCGCGCGCCGGGAGATAGTGCGGCAACTGGTACTGTATCAATAGGGGGACAGTCTGCTGGCGTCGTTACCCAAAGTCCAGGAAGTGGAACACAGATACCAGGAACTGGGACACAGAGTCCAGGAACTGGAACACAGAGTCCAGGAACTGGAACACAGAGTCCAGGAAATGGTCCAGGAACCTTTCCTCCTGATACAGGTGTAGGTAAGTACATGTATGAAGAAATGTTCTGACAACCCATATGCACATTTCATCAAACTGCAGGAAAATCAAAGATCCTTAACTTCTGTAACACATAATTATCTACTGTTTTATCTGCATCAGAAAATCTAACACTTAACAAAGTGAACATGATTTGAGTGACCGTTCTGAAACCAGCGGTTTTATGACAAGGTTTGTAAGATTTGCATAAAGATTCCAGGTAAACTACACATGCTAGCCTCTAGTTATTTTAACGTCCTTTAGAAATTTATTGTTAATTCTAACATATTTTTGGCTACCCAGAAATTGATCAGCAAAATATATGAATAATAGGCCAGTTTCACATGCAACACTAATTCAGTTTTAATATACAGGTGGATCCCAAATGAAATATGATTATGGAAAAGCCATGGAACTTTCAATTTTATTTTTCGATGCTCAAAGATCTGGTAAACTCCCTGGCAACAATCCTATTCCATGGCGTGGAGACTCAGCAATGGATGATGCTGGAGACGGCCATAGCCTTTCAGGCGGTTGGTACGATGGTTAGTATTTCTTCATTCCTCAGTTTCTTCTTTCAGTATTTGCTTTGTCGTGAATGGCTTTTTATAGTGTTTCATTTCTTTTCCTTCGATTTATTATTTATTTTATTGTTGGTTCGCAACTGGTAAAATTGCCTAGTAATACCCGGGTTAACGGGTTATCGTCAAATCAGTGGTAATCATAGAGTTTAAGATAACCACCGCTTAATTGGAGACAAGCAAACATTGATCTAACTCCGCTTCATATCTATAGCCTGTTGATTTAAATGGTCTTTGACTAGATCATAATTTTGTATAATTTTTCATAACGATATTGTACGAATTCGAAGTCTAAACAACTGCTTTTTATCACCCAACAACGGCGTTTACAGTATGGTTTTATATCATCAGTCTTATGTCAATATGTGCCGCCCTCTAATTGTCTGATAAGAATTGAGGGGCACATGTAGGTGGCCCATGGGCGGAGGCCTATATCCATGTCCCAAGCGCCGGTGGCTGCATCTTTTTGACTACACCTTGTTAAACGTTTAAAAAGGAAAATTTCTTGGAATATTGGTCATTGCCTACTCTGTATTCAAAGAACCCCAGATTGAATAAAATTATAACTCAATTAATTTTTTAAAAGACAGCATATGTGGAATTTATAGAGATAATATTTAGAAAAAGTCTGAGTTATGAGATAAATGAAACGTAAGACACAAATAGAGAAAAGTTTCATTTCGCATTTATTCACAAATTTTAGCTGGAGACCATGTTAAGTTTAATCTTCCCATGGCTGAAGCTACCCATGTACTGGGATGGGGATTAGAAAAGTTCAAAGACGCATATGAACACCAAGGAAAACTCGACATGATGTACGATTGTATGAGAACACCACTGGATTATTTTTTAAAATGTTGGCAGCCTGAACGACAAGTATACTGGGTTCAGGTAAGTAGACATAAAAATGACTTTGCATAAAAAAATCAGCAAGACTTAATGACAATCCACCATTATAAAATGATACTCGAGTCCTTTGACTGTAATAAAATATGAAATTAAGAAAAATTTTGTCTACCCTATATAAATTTAAGCAAGTATTTAAACAAAGTAGGAACCAAATATTTTAACACTTCTTTGAGGTTACACGGAATTGATCCTGGATTCTGAAATCTTTTTACCGGAGCAGTTACAAGATAAGATATTTTTTCGTGCGCTTTACGATATTCAGTCTTTTTCCCCAAATTTTCCATCCCGACTTTTTTTCACCGAATTTTGAAGCCTGCCTTTTTTTCCAAATTTATCTTTTGCCCCCTTTACCTCAAAATTTAATGGTTGTTAACATATTTATGACGGCCTGAGATGTGGAAAGTTGTAGCACAAATCTAATATTTAAATAAATTCTGATTGCATTCAAATGAAATCAATGATGAGACAAGTACATGTACTAAATATTTTGATACTAATAATCATTTTCCTGTTCAACTAAAGGCAATTACAACTAACATATAAACTTAGCAAGGTGACAAATGTATCGTATTAAATTCAAATGGAGTATTTGTAGTGAAAAGCATGATTTTTATTTATTAATACAGGTTGGTGATGGTGGGCCTGACCACGCTTTTTGGGGCAGAGCAGAAGACATGCATATGTGGAGAACACCTCATAAAGTTACAGCCAGCGCACCTGGAAGTGATGTAGCCGGAAACACAGTTGCCGCATTAGCAATAGGGTCGATTGTTTTCAAGGAAAAGGGTAATTTCTTTAAAAAAAACAAAACAAAAGCTTCTCTTTTAATTTCATTCTTTGCCATTTTATTATTGCAATTAGTCTCAAATCTATCAAAAATGATTATTTAAATTTAAACAATAACCGTCTTTTTACTTTTTTCTTCAATTCTGAATCCATGAATCTTTTTTGAAGATGCTGATTACAGTCAAAGATTATTGGAGGCTGCTAAATCATTATATGACTTTGCTAAAGCACACCCGGGAATATATTCAAACAGCGTACCTGCAGCCAAAGCATTCTATGGGTAACTTTAAATTATTCAATTTGTATACACATAACACACTGCAGACGGTATTCTCTATATCATCTATTAGATCGAGCATGTACCATGTACCTTGTACATTGCAAACTTAAATTTAGGGCTAGCCAAATCGTGAAGGGTTTCTTCAATCCTTGGAGATTGCGTCATGACCTCTAGAAGTTTAGTTTTTGCCTATTGATTTCAGATATGTTATGTTATCTTCTTGATCCGTTATTTCTTATTAAAATGATAACATTGAAACTGGGCAACTTTTATAATAAGATGAAATTGTAATTTATCACATAAAATAAAATGTGTCAGATGAGCACTTCTGAAATAAAATTTATATTTGTCTTTCATGTTGTTTGAAGGCAGGAAAATGTCAAGAAATCAGAATTAGGTACAATGTATCACAAAGAAAACGAGACAAGAAAACCTATATGCAATGTGTCTTGCATGAAAACGGACAATTTTTCATGAATAACAATTAAACCTTTTTTTTATTTTTATTTTTTTCTTCTTATTTTTTTTTTACAAATATCAACCCAGATTTGTTTCCTATCCCATTGTTACCACAGATCAAATCAATTCAGTACAGAAAGTCCCTTTTAATAATTGTAAACACATATAAACTTTCAGCCTTTTCGCTTTATCCAGTTTATGAAGAAAAAACAATGATACATTATATTTATTTCATGACCCCTATTTCAGCACTGGTATACCGAAATCTCACTGAAAACACAGGATAGTCCATAGTAATGCAAAGTCCGGTATGTCATTATCACATTTTAATACACAGATGCAGTATATCACAGATATAACAGTCTATAGTACCAGTTTTTAAAGTTGATTTTTTTTACTTTAAAGATCTTCTGGTTGGAAAGATGAAATGTGCGAAGCTGCTGCTGAAATGTACAAAGCAACAAAAGAAGCTAAATATTTGGCTGATGCAAAATCATACTATTCTTCAGACACAGCATGGGGCTACTCTTGGGATGCAAAACAGCCTGGCTGTCAGGTAAATTATTAATATGTAATCAGGTTAAGGTGTTTGCCCCCAAAGTTAACAGGTTTGATATTAGATATCATGTTTTGCAACGGCCTACATAAGATTAAGACAATAAAATCAAAACCATACATGCATGGGTCATCAACATGACAACTATTGCCACACTCTCCGCCTATCTCTAATGAATATAAATATTTTTCTCGCAAATAATGACCTGAGGTTTTAAGGCTTTTGATATTTTGACAGTGCTACAACGAGGGTTTCAGATTTACCTTGACTGGTTATAAGCAACTAAATGAATAAATTCAAAATAGCAACATAAAGTCAGCGCCCCTGCTAAGTAACATATTTTACATATAGAGTGACCTTGTGAAAATTGATATATGTTTATCTACCAAACTTTTGTGACTTATGTTACTAGTAATGATTTCAAGTTTCAGTTGATGTCAGATAAGGTTTTGTAAGTAATAAATTGTTATCATTACTACATGTACCACGAAAATATTGTTTCAAATCACGAATTAACAAAGAATCAATACCGTAAATCATCCTCCACGGATTTGCGACTGTTACCAGATTGACTCAGTTGGACCACCGATGAATGTAAAACTTCCTATTCGAGTTGTTTTAATACTATAAATCAGGTTATTTTTCATTTAGGCGAGTGTATTCCTTAATTTCAAGGGCTTTTCCCTAAATTCGAAAAGAGCCTGCCATATAGCCTTTATTTAGATTTCGAAATATTTTGGTTTTTTTTTTTTTTTATAATAATCATTTACCATAATTTTTAAGGAACCTGATCAGTAACTGCATGGTTTTGTTAATTTCTATAATAGTATAGCACCTTCTTCTACATTGATTTGTAGCTTTTACTTTGGGAAATAACTCAAGATCCGAAGTACAAGGCAAATATTGAGGCTCTTATTGCTTCGTACATGCCCGGGGGAAATGTACCGATCACACCTTGTGGCATGGTGTTTAGAGATAAATGGGGATCCTGTAGATATGCTGGTAAATATAAAAGTAACTTATCGAAGTCATATATCATAGGTCATAACAATATTATCAGTCAAAATATGTAGAAGTAGAGATATCGAAAACTGGATAGAATTAAGACAAAATATGACTTAAGGACAAATATCACCTGTTATGCATGGGATTCGAAATTAATGAAAAAAGCAGAACCAGTAAGTGAACAAAACCGGTATTACAGACCGCCAGCTTATCTCTCACATGCATACCAATTGATAATATTTAATTCATGTAATTTTATTTCTTAGTTTTAGTTAATTCCGTAAGAGTAACATGAGTAATGGTTGCAAAATCCACTCTGAACTAATTTTCAACATCTTTCATAATCAATTTATAAATTAATCAGCTGATAAAAATTAAACCATAACAAGTTTTTATGAATTAGAGCGATAAGTGGTCATGTGACAGTGGTACGGAAAGTAATTTAATCGATCTATGCCAAAAATACACACAATGTATGTATGTGTTCTTGTTGGTTTAGACACCCCCTACACTCAAGTGTCTTTTAATCAATACCCTACAATGTGTACTTTAGCAGGTGAGTAAATGTTTCTTTTTTCATAGACACCTGTTAACAGAAATTTAGATTTTTAAATTAATATATATTTTTATGTGCGTTCACAATTTAATGGTAAATTATTATTTAAAAGATAACTCTTTGATATCAATTATGTTGCACAAGATGTGCACATTTCGTCGATTTACGACTCGTCAGTTGTGCTCAAGGCCTAAAATGTTGAAAACCAAAATAACAATGAATCTTGTGATTAGTCCTAAGGATTGTATATCATTATACATGTTGAAAAAAAAACATTCTAAATGATACCTAATTTAAACGATCGTGGACATAGCAACTATTGTATGTACATGTATTTGTCATAGATTCCAAATAATTGTATAAAAAATAAATTATATTTCATATAATTATAGTTTCGTGTCATTAAACCTTTTTATAAAGGTCAGGCCAAATAAAGAAATACGTGTTATAAGAATAAGGATAGGTATTTTTTTTATTTAACTTATGATGTAATTTATTTGACCTTGTCACTATTTGATGTACTTTTGTTTTAAACGGTGCTTGTATAAAATGTTAATAAAAACTTAAAAGTAGAAACAAAAATTGGGGGCGTTAGAGAAACACAAAACGCACATATATTTTTAGTTTGCTTAAAAGGAGCAGTTAAGCAATGGGTATTGAAAGAAATTGGCTAGTTTGACGTTTACACCTCCAATTTTAGGAAACATCGCTTTCATTGCTGCAATTGCTGCAGAGGACGGCATTGGAGGTGACAAGTTTAAGAAGTTTGCAATGTCACAAATTAATTACATACTTGGAGATAACAAATATCATATGAGTTATGAAATAGGATTTGGAAACAAATATCCGAAGAAGCCTCATCATAGAGGAGCGTAAGTTTTAGAATATTTAGAAAAACAGAAGTTCAAAATTCGTTGATACAAAATTTTGTATTATTAAAGTGGATATAAAATTCTAACTGCAAAGTCACTGAACAATATTCTATCTTGTGAATAATATTTTCTTTTGCTGTTGATTAAAACCATGTCATTGTACAAAAATGTACTATCGAATGTAGCTTTTTTGTTGCTGCGAAATTTTAAATTGAGATATAATATTCTAATTAATCATTTTCAAAATTTTATCATAAACATATTTTCAGGTTGTCTTTAAATTTACAAAAGATAAGAATTAACCTTTTCTATAAATCCAAACAAAAAAATAATAATAAAGAAGTCGTATCCGTAAATAAAACATAATCAGAATATTAGCTCACGAGGCACCAAATAGAATTATTTATGTCAGCTTATACTGTATTCTTTATTATATTTGGTTATTTTAAATAATCGAACAATACATTTTCAGCGCATGTCAACCAGGCTGGTGTGCTGCAGATTGGCAAGATAGTCCAAATATTTTATATGGGGGTCTTGTTGGCGGTCCAGATCAGAACGATAACTACGAAGATAATAGAGGAGACTACGTTAAGAATGAAGTTGCTTGTGACTTCAATGCTGGTTTCCAAACAGCATGTGCTGGTAATTGACATTTACCTTTCAAGAGTTACGGTCCTTTAGTATCCCAAAATTATTAATAAAATGGATTTTATTACAGGAATAGGTCAACAATACCAATCAATTAACGCCACGCCATCGACCACCTTCAGACAAAAAAGAATAAAAAAGGAGGATGATAATTAAGAAACAGCTTCGCCAAATCTATTGCAATTTTAACAGAATATTTTTTTACGACAATATACAGATCAAGTTCGATTTTTACAAGTTTGATATTTACTCTTTTACAAAATGATCTGTAAAAGATATTATCATGGAAACCGTAAGTAGATATTATAAGAAAAAATTAAATACATGTATATGTATTTTATATTTCCGATTATCGGTAATTAGAAAACAATTTACGTGTTTCAACAAGCCTATAGATATTTAATCAAAAAACAAAAACACGTTCCACGAGTGATTAAATTAAAAAACTTTTTTCAGAATTTTAAAGACGTAATAATAGGGGTAATGTTTATAAAAGAGTGTTGTTTTGTTCTTTTCAGGTTTACTGCACTTTGCAATCAACAACAGACTCCCACCGGCTCCTCCAGCGAAATGCTAAAGTGGAATTTATAATAAATGCATTTTTTCACTTTCTATTTCGGCTTTTTATCAGTGATATTGATTTTCTTTTACACTTTATACTGGTATTAATTTTTTACAAGAATTTTTAAAATCAGATACCTACGAACTATTTTTATGGATTGATTGACATTAAACAGTCATATCCTAAATCTTGGTGAACAAAAGTGAGAATGTCATGTTTAAGGTACCAGTCCTTATGCATAGATGTAGCCCTTTTTCAGCTACTCTAACACTACTGCTGTGACGTCAGCCTAATCATTTACCGTAGTTTCTTTTTCTAGAATCAGTGCTTCTTCAGTTCGTCACTGAAATGAAGTCATCAAATTATATTCAATTTTTCCCTTTGTGTACTTAATTTCATTAAGTTTGAATTGGCTAATTTACTGGGCCCGGTTGTTCAAAAGTTAATCATTTTTTTCACTTTCGATTATTTTGACTGTTAAGTAATATCTCTGTACAGAATTTTGAATGGACACACAAAGTCATAGGAATAACCCGTCAGAAAACTTTCATTTCTCTGGCATAATCAAGGAAGTGAAAATTTGAAACGGAAAATTGTGGTTAACTCTTGAACAACTGGGCCCTGATTTCTATTCACAGCTGGTATTAGTTTAAAAACTTAGATTTGACTTTTGCAAATTTTTATTTGCCGTGACTGGGATTCGAACTCCCTCATTGAAGTAAATTATGTGTCATACTAGTTCAAGATCACATCGACGAAACCTCTCAGCTACCAATCGGATGATACCCATATGTCGTTTTTACATATATCAATATGATACGGTACAATATATACATAAGACTTTCGCCTTTATATATTTAAAAACGATTTGTAAGTTGGTAGCCGCAAGGTTAGGATGGGTTGAGAGTAACACTTGTAGACATAGTTCGAATCTCTGTTTCGGTGTTCCCTTTTTTCTAAATCTTTGTGTTATTATTGATATAATTTAGTAATAAGAAAAGATCATTATTTTTTTATTTGATTATTATCGATAATTTCATATAATTCAATAGAAAATTAGAATATTGTTATTTTGATGTTTATTGCAATTTTATCTGTTTCACTGCATATTTTGACATATTTTTAAAATATAAAAAGTGTAAATCGAGTAGATCTAAACTATTTTTTCTTTCAGTGACATTATGTTTTACTGGAAAATTATTTCGACTATGCTTCATTTTGTCAATAATGGACATTTGTATATTTATGGTCAGTAAACCTAGCATTTTTACGTGTTTCGAAGGCTCGTACAAATAAATTGTATATTTTCCTACAATGTACATACATATTGTATATGTATTTCTTTTTTTTTCCTCTTAAACTTACTTATTATTTTTAAGTATTAGTTCTGAATTTAAGTCTAAGATATTTTGTAAATAAGGTTGTCTTAAAAGTATCAATTGACGTATGGAAATACAATTTAGTAAGTACTGTTCGGTATGTATCAGATGTATCAATTATGTGAAAATACCAAATAAACATTCTTGGAGTGACAATACTAAAATTCTGATAAAGGAAATTTTTTTGTATCAGTTCAAACAATATATTGGTTCTTATTCAGGCATGGTCACTCCAAATATTTAACCTTCGTTAAATAATTTTATTTTTAGTATATCAAGCAAGCGGTTTTAAGAAAAGTTACTTAACCAGGAATTTCCATTGCACTTGTACACGAACTTTTATCCACTTCACTTTAAGTTTTGTATGTTCCGTTTAAAATCGAACCGTTACGATGCTGATTATCATTGATACAGCCAATTACCGGTGTCCGGTCTGATTTATAACAATCATTGTTTCAACATATGGTTCATGTTAACACTAACGTGGAAGAAAAATTTCCGGGAATACGAACTTTGTAGATACTAGAAAATCCAACGCGTGAACTCGGACGTACGTGACCACTCAAGTGAAAAAGAAACAGCTATAAATGAGAAAGTCTATCAAAATGAACCCTTCTCCCCATATGACGTTATATGTTGATATTATTTTCAGTGATATACTTGGGTCTCTAACGAATGGTTAATTTGAAATGGGCGTGGCATTTTACTATAATGACAAGAAGCAAGCAAGAGCCTGATTCAGCGGGGTTTCTGAGAAACAGGAGAAAACTTCTTTACTTACGCATCTCCAGGCAATTCTTGATTTTTCAGTGGAAGATACTTTTAACAAAATTAAGGCATTCGGGTCATACTCTTTAAAAGTCATCCCAGATATTTGCGGAGGCCCGGCGGGGATGCTGTTTTTCAAATATTGATGAAGTCTGAAAGTATGCGTCTTAAAGTTTGAGAAATAGGTAGCACATATTAAACATGGTCTTTTTTTAAAGTAACATTTAAGAATCAGATTGCAATAAACTTTTATCATTGTTGAAAATAGCAAAATTGAAAAAGCAAAGATAAATCTTCTATACTCCTTCTTTTATATTATCAAGCAATGATTCACTCAAGAGTCCATCATCGGATACCCATAATGAACCCCATTGTTACAATAACTACAAGGTAAGGCAGTACAACATACTCACTATCGTAATCACTTAATGTGACATTTTAACCGTACAGTTGGGTAACCGGAAGTCCCAGCGTAGGAAAATATCTAATCATAGAATTTGTCGACGAGGTAAAAATGGCGGCCATTTTTCATTTTTTTAGGAGGACGGTTTTTTTGCAATATCTCGTCTCATTTTGTGAATTACTCAACTGATTGTCGTCTGAATTGTTCAAAATTCAATGGCTCATCGATATAATCCTGTAAATATTGATCTTTTGTCGTAAAAGGTAATGAAAATAACGTTTTTCTTGTCGATTTTCGGTGTAAGAAATGTGTTGGTTTTTTTTCAATGGAAAAATCGAATCGACAAAGTTTCGCGACTCTCATTGTGCATAGTTTCAAATTGATTCTGAGATTTTCATCTTTAAAACTAGCCTATTTTGAGGAAAATCCGTGAAACAACATTTTTTTGTACCAAATTTAAAGTTCGTAATTTTTTCACGAAATTCCGGATAATGCACCGTCACTGACATTAGTTTCCTTCCGTTTCAAACTGACTTATCTCCCTTAAGCTTATTGTTTACAAAATCGCCCTTCTGTCGTACTGTCCACTCCAAATGAACACCCGAGAGCAACAAAAACAACACAATACGTCTCGCAGGCATTGACTTTCGAAGTTGACATGGTACAAGGTGGAATGAAATGTAAGGACTTCGACGAATAAAACTTCCTGGGTTGCTTTGATGACATTCACACATGACATGCTGTTTGATTATGACCAGCTGATGCATGATGATGTAGCTATTTTTCAACTGATAAACAAAGATCTATCAGAAAACTCTTAATATTTTTCTTCTTGCATGGAAAAATTCACATTCATTCAACAAAAATATTTGAACAGTTGAATATTTAATTTTAAAAAATTCTGATACCTCAGAGTCTTATTCTCCCCAAACTTTTGTATCTCAAATACTCGCATCGAAGCATGTTTGTTAATTTTAAAGTTCAGTAAATTTTCTTAGATATAACGTAACGGGAGCTAGAGCATGAGACTACAAAATTCCAGTTTCATTGCCAGGGATCGAACCAGGAACCTCTCAATGACAAGCCAGCTTTGCAACCAGTGAGCTAACTAAGGGACCAGGCAATATTTATTACTAGCATGGAACCGGTACAACCTCATTTACCAAGAAAAATAAAAAACATGTCCCATGACCATGGTCTAAGAAAATTTTTTTTATCCCATGCCTGTAGTTATCTAAAAAAGACAATGTCCCATCAGAAGAGATTTAAAAAAAACAGTAGTTTTTGTATAGAATTGTGTGATAAGCTCTGATATGGTTATGTAATATATATGTACCATTAATACAGAACTTTACACATACTGCATAGTAAATGAGAGTGGATTGGGTATACTTTTTCTGTATTCATTAAACATGTTGGCCCACATTTCTCCATATTTATTTAATATTACTAACCTGTTCTCTGACGTCTTGATATGGCTTAAATTTTGTCCATACGGCATTGCAAATAACAATCCATTATTTAGTATTACACAATCATTCTCAATTCTTAAAAAATAGTTCCATTTCCTTCTATTCAAAACATTTTGGGATTATTTTTTCCATTCTTATTTTCTATAATTTATGGGTGTAGTTTACTATCTATATATATTCCATTCAGACTCTCGAAGAAATAATCATGTACCAAACTACATAAATTTTTATATATAGACACATATTCATGGAATATTGATGCAAAAGTTTTGAAGGCCAAACATATATAACTTAGAGAAAAAAACCAAAATAATTCTAATAGAATAGCAAATGCTTTGAAATTTTTAATATTATAGTTAACAAGTTAATAAATTTATTATTAAAATATTGTTTCATATTTGTATAGGAATTAGGTTCTTTCCATTTGCAACTAGAACTTAGTTAAATAACTCTATGGAGCTGCATTATAACTCTATTCTGCTATAAATATTATATCCCTTTGTCATATTTCAAAGGAAATTTTATTTCTCATTTACATAATTTATACTTGGAAATTTAATCTAACACTTTGCAGCAATATGCAGTACATCCAGAAATTCTTTTAGTTTTCAAAATATATATAAACTTGCATTTTTAAAAAAAGGTAATTGTCATAGTTTATTTAATTTTATATATAAAATTATTTAAAAATTCAAATATGTTTATTTGCATAAATTTTTAGGATATACAATGTAACTCAGAAACACAAATTCCATTAATTACAGTGTAAACAAAATAAACATTAAGGCATTGAATTATTTTTTACCAAAAAAATTAACTTATCTGAAAGATGACATTTTAAATATCTTTATATGAATATAGTGATCCTAAATATCAAATAAATTAAGTTATTGAAATAACAAAAAATAAATTTATGATTTTATGAAATTGATTTTTCATCCATGATTTCACTCTGTGACTTTTCCCTAGGTATGATCGAAGTCACTTAGCTCACCCTACCCAAAGGGTCAATTGAGCATTTCTCATCACCTGGCACCTGTCGTCGTCCATTAACTTTTACAAAAATCTTCTCTTCCAAAACTACTTGGCCAAATTGAACCAAACATGACCACAAGCATCATTAGGCTATCAAGTTTAAAAAATATGTCTGATGACCCTGCCTGCCAACCAACATAGAACATAAGGGTAAAACAGCAGTTTTTGTCTAAATTTCAAAAACTAAAGCATTTAGAGCAAACCTGACATGGGGTAAAAATTTTCTTTCTATCCCCTCAACCCCCCCCCCCCCGCCCCAAAAAAAAATAAAAAATACATCTCTCTGAAATTAAAACACCTACCTCAGCTGGTCAGATCAACTGGAATCTTTCAATGTCCAGTGACAGACTTTCAAGAAGAGCAGAACTGCTTGGATACAGCTCCAGGGACAAGTTGCATTACAGTAAAGTCTTTCCCATACTAGTTATGCATTTGACAAACTATTTTTGAATTTTAACAATCTAGTTTGCAGTGCAGATACCATTTTGGGCTTTGAATTAACAACTGATACAATCATAAAAATGTATGAAGAACTGATATTGTCCAGTTGGAGAAAATACACAGTGGATGAAGTATGCTTAATAAAAATGTAATATAACTTGGATTGACAGAACCTTTGAAGTGTAATTTGGAAGAAAGGAAGTTGCAAAGAAGTGAGAAAGTTAATTTGCATCATTAAAATTATTATTTTGGGGCATCAACATTTTAATGGCAAACAGTTTTATACTTGTCTGTCATATCAGGAACTGTATATGATAGTATTATATGATCCCTGGTCATACTATTAACACAATAAATCTGGAACTATTTAAGTACATGTTTGTATTAAACCGTGCAATACAGTTAATATCCCTGACGATGTTTTGTGTTGTAAGGGGAACTACTCGTATTGTAAGACGTTTCATTTTATCGCACCTGCATGTGCAAGTTATCGAACTTAAATGTTGTCATAACAAAAATGGCGGAAGTAAACACATTCAAACAAGACATGAAAATTCTTAATATTTCTGTCATTTATAGAGAAGAGGTAAAGTTATAATTTGAGAACACATATATATGAATGTTTCCACACCAAGACAACACATTTGTTAGCAATGCAGTGGATTTTAATGAGTTGAAATCGGTCCGTCGCACAAACTTTGATAGTGACTCACTGACTGATCCGTTTCATCCTAACTTCTTACCCTTATTTTGCAATCCTCTGATTAATTTATCATTTCCATGTTATACCCAAAAGTTGCGTCTGTTTACGAATATTACGAAAAGTGCAAATTGATTTTCTTACTCGCGGAAGCAAATTTTCCAGCAGTATTTTAGGTGCGGCCTGGGCGATTTGTGTACCCCAATGTTATATGAACGCGCCGAAGCTGTCAACACATGCCACGATCATACCCTGGACCGAGACTTGCTATTACTTAGACAGAAAAAAACCTGTTAAAGATACAATATAAAAGTGTTATTTTGTTTGTTTATACACTGAATTTTCATTTGTGTTTTTTTGTATATCGAAAAATAGTAACAATAATAATAAAATGAACGAATGAATAGAAAGCCAAAAAAAAAAGCTTTTTGGGGGGACCTAATTTTAAATTTGGTACACTTTTTTGTTTTTCCGAGAATCTCCTCTTGTTATATCAGAAAATGTTCAAAATATTCCCCAGATTTGATGTGCAAAAAATTATAATGATTCGTGAGAAAACATTTTTTTGTACCAAATTTATTTACACGCCTTTCGAACCGCTCCAGTCATTTTTTTTGCACTCGTAAATTGGTCAAGAAATGGTTCCTGAAGAGAAATTAAATATCTAAATCGTACAAAAATTTCAGAGAATGGTCAACTGAATGTTTGGAACTGGCGGTCAAAATTTAGAAACAATCCGATGGAGAGAACCGAGGATATAGCTCACTGAACATGACGTGTCGACTTCCGTATGGCACAGCTTCGACGTCGCAAAGTGCACGAAATAGTCCGTTCGACGCGCAACGTCACTGATCAGAGACTGATCACATTTTGGCCAAAAAGGGACTTCCGGTTACCCGACTGGTAGGTAAATGACAATTAATCCTGTCTGTATATAATTATATGATACTGTTATTTTCTGCTTGCAATAACTTGTCATTCTCAAATTTTGTCCTCTTTTGAATGGATACTTAAATGTGAGGACAAGTATGGACAAGGGTTCGAAACATGCATAAAATTGGACATTTTGCGTTTAAAGAAAAATTCTGGCGTCAAACACTTGCATGCAATAGAAGTGCCATCAGATCCAAAGATACCTAATTCAGTCCCATCAAATTCAAATAAACACGATATTAGTACATCGGATTAACGTACAAAAGTTTGAAGTGAGAAAGAAAACTAATTATAATTCACTCATATGACGCATGGATATTGTTAAGATGCAATTTATTTTTATATTTTTACTTCTTAAAACTTGATCATTCAAAAAACATTTACCACGGTATTACAATGCTATCCCGCCGTGCAGAATGGACATTGATTCTTCTATAAGATTGGAATACGCAAATTCATTTATTCGAGCAAGAGTTGTAAGAAAACGTCTAATATTATTAGGTTATTTTACAGTGTTATATACAATACGGGTAAATATTGTACGTGTCTGCATTGTATTGAAAGTCGTATTGGACGAGACGCCATAGGCGTTTTTTTTTAGATTGAGCCAGAAATTACCTTTAATATCCATACTTTTTTACCCAAAAAACATTTGTATGGTTTATCTCAACTGTTGTCTTGGTTTACTTCATGTTTTCTAATTATTATTAAAATTCACAAAAATCCTCATCTTAAAATATTTTTTTCTTTTTAGCCCCAAAAAATGGGCTTTAAGTATATAAATTATTTTAGTGTATTTATCGCAAAGTTTTCCAACTATTGTGTTCGTTTAATTTAGACGTGGTGTAATTGGTATTAAAATTTTTCAAAAATTCACATTTTTCTGTCATTTTTTACTGTTTTACTGTTTACCAATATCTAAGATGGTGTTTGACCTATTCCCACTGTCGTAACCTGTCATGTGCCTTTTGTGACTTCCCCCGGATTGACTTTGTTGAACTTCACGACGGGTTTCGTATACGGAGCAGGAACTACTTGCCCTTCCGGAGCACCTGGGTTCACTCCTGGTTTTTATAGGAGTTTATGTTGTTCATTGTTTTTTTAGTTTTCTGCGTTTATTTGTTGTGCTTGTTGTTGTTCATTTGTCTTCCCAGGTTTGTCTGTCCAATGGATTACGTTTTTTTATTACTCCTTAGGTATATTTGTCCTTTTTTAGGCCCAAAATGGGCATTTAGTACATCAAATTACCCCAATTATTGTTACTTCAATATTACTTAAAACAATAACTATAGTTTCGGTTAATTTGAATTTTTATGTAATTATCAAAAATTCCACAAAATCCTCATTTTTGTGTATTTTTTCTAGTTTTAGCTCCAAAATTAGCCAATTTTACGTCAAAATAATTATTTTTATATAATTTATCATTAAATTTTCTAACAGACTGACTACTGTGTTAGTTTATTTTATATTTATTGTGATTACTATTGAAAATTCTCAAAAATCGTCATTTTTGTGTTATTTTGTCAATTTTTCCCCAAAATAGGAAAACTGAAGAAAAAAGTTTTAATAAATGTTAGAACATGAAATAACAAAAGGTAATACACAGGAATTTCACAAAATTTAAGATTTTTAAGGTTGGGCCAAAAATGGCCCTTAATGCCCCCACTCCTTTCTGAATCATATGCCTTATATTGTAAGTTCATACGGTTTTGTATTAATTCAGTTCATTTACCATTAAAATCATACGTGACTGTATATATCTAATTGAATAGTAGTATATAGAATTAAGTTAATTTAAGCTCACACATAATAGGGTCTAATGAAGAAAGGAACTGTGATTGGGAAAAGTCGTCACAACAATAGTTTAAGTAAGAGATACAATGGATAAGGGTGAATTCCTTGAAAACAATCAACACGACTCCGGCTCCTATACATAATTTAAAGTAACTACTGCTTCGCGACAATGCAGATCAACGTTTTTTACTTATTCTCTTAAGGCTGTTTGTTTCACAATAATGTCGTATATATTCTTGTACTCTCATATATCTACAATATTAGCTTTTCTTACGGAACTTATAATATACACTTTGTCTGAAATGTTTAACAGACTAACTTTAGTATTTTTCAAATTCACATATTTTTTTTTGCCAGATAGTATAGTATAGTATAGTAAGGTAAGGACCTCTCTCCCTTTTGAACGCCTCGTTATAATTTTATGATGAAAATCAACAAAACAAGAGCCGTTTTACATTGTATTTTGCTTTGGTCGAGTGCATTTACATATTGAGTGATAACTGACTGCTTGAACAAGAGGCCAACACCACAGATTGATAGTCATGTATATATTACAATCACATATTTACTTCATTTTACATAAAGTCTTAACACAAATGAATTGTAATTTGCTCAAGACATCTCCATGACAGTCATCACCTAATATCCACCTAATATTACCCTATTTCGTAAAGACGTTGGGCCTTTTTCTCCTGATATTATTTCATTCGTTTAGTTTACCTGCATAGGTTAATATCTAAATGTACTGATACTATATATTTATGGAAAATTGAGTCACACCTTGACACTAATCGAGGCCAAGATAGTACATATAATAGTTTATAAACGCTTGATGAGGAAAAAAACTAATGAAATAACTGAGCTATTGCTTTTGCGATACAATGCAGAGGTGACAATATAGCAATGAGGATGTTGTAACCCATGATTGGCCGTGTTACAGTAACTGTTACTGGTATTATATTTACGCAAAACGAATTGAAGTATCATATGGACAAGGACATCTCGAAATATATACAAACTTGTACGCCACAGAAACTCAAATAATTATGTATTGGAATGTTGTGAAACTTGGATCCTGTTGATGACACCTACAGCGTTAAAGGATTTTAATTAAATTGACGGTGTATTAATGGCCATGGCATAATAATCACAAGACAAGACAAGACAAATATTTTATTAAAGTCCAACCTAATGTACAATTTACAATATGTATACATATATATGTGTACAGTCTAAAATTAAAATTCACTAAATATTTAACATTAGCCACTCTTAAAAGAGTTATGAGAGACTATACAATTAAAGAAAATAAAATACGACTAACTATATAAAACACTTCTTCTTTTCAATAAAACATCATGGCAGATTTAGGCAGTATAAAATTGCATATCATCAATATTGAACATAAAAATACATTTTTCATGATCAGACATAGTAATAAAACTATCATTTATACCACAGACATAGGTAAAGAATTCATTAGGTAAATCTGCATATAAAGGACATTTCAATAACACATGTTTTTCATCTTCAATATTAAAACAACAATTAAAACAAAGTTCTATCATCTATACATAAATTTTCGTATCTCCTGGTTTCGATTTTTATTGGCGCAACACCACACCTAAATTTAGAAAAAAACACTTCTATATTTACCAGGAATGTTTTATAGAAATACTAAGAGTTCATTCCTTGTATTGCACATGGTAGATCTCCTTAGCTGAAATTTGGCTTCCTATTTCGGTATTTTTGGTTGAGTACTTCTTGTTTAATATAAGTTTTGTTTTTGGTCTTCCAAATGTTTCGGTTTTAATGCTGCTGATGAGAGGTAACTCCTTGAAATGCGTCGTATACAGCATAGTATAGTATCTTTGGATTGTTATTTTTAAATACTTCTCTGTACCATAATTGATTTTAAATTGTCTGTATGTAGTAGTTTGATCTTATCATTTGACATAAGTTTACAATACAAATTTTGCTTATAAGATTCAAAAGAAATATTCTCAATATCTTTGATAACAGATTTTGGCATAACATAATTTGTGTCACAAAGATATTCCATATGTATACTTTTAAATTTCATATTAATGTTATATTGACAGTTTTTAACTTTTCCATTACCTTGGGAATTATCCCATAAAATTGCCTGCACCCATAAAAAAGCACATAGCTCTATCTTTTACACTGTTTATACAAGTATACTCCTTTGTGCCCCCAATTGAAGCACCATACTCAATCACAGACATTACAAGAGAATCAAAAAGTTTTGTAAAAGTTGAATATTGAAAGCCACCATTAGCCTTACATTTAGATATCAATAAACCTAGTGATCTACCAGCTGATTTTTAGATAGTTATATTCAGACACTATATCAATAATATTATCATTAAGCAGAAATTGAACAGATGTTCTTGACATTGACTGTGTTCTAAAATGAATAACTTTTGATTTATCACAATTAGCAATCAAATCATTTTTGCAACACCACACATTAAGTGTATCTAACAATATTTGTAAATCATGTTCATTTTCACTTAAAATACAACGTCATCTGCGTATAAAAATATACAAACTTTTTCATTATCAATATTAATTCCAATATTTAGCCTCTTAATGTCATCAACAAGATCATTTATGAACATGTTAAAAAGTAAAGGGAATAAATTACACCCTTGTTTCAAACCACTATTAACATCAAACCAATCTGTAAAATTACCATAAGTTTTACACAAGATTGAACTTTACTATATAGAGATTTGATTGCATTTAACATTTTAGAGCTGATATCAAGCGACTGCAATTTACAAAATAATAAATCCCTATTAATCCAGTCATCCGCTTTTTTAAAATCAATAAAAGCAGCAAATGTGGATAGTTTTTCCAGCTTCCTTGTTTCAATAATTGTAGTAAGAGAACTTAAATGATCAATCGTATTGCGTCCTTTTCTAAAACCATTTTGTTCATCGTGTAAAAATTCAATATCAAGTTTTTTTTTTGGTAAGGCGTGTATTTAAGACACAACAGTACAGTTTATATGAAACAGTAGCCAGTGTTATACCGCGATATGACATCGGGTCCATTTTGTCTGATGTCGACCTTTTAGGAGTCATAACATACATTAAACATTCTAGTTAGTGCTATTAACGCAGTCTGGTTTTAAAAAAGTTCAACCGGAATCTCATCATACACTGGACTGTTTCCATTTTTAGAAGATATTAAAATATATATTACATACTTCTTCAATAGAAATTTCACAATCAATTAAACTATCATATATTAAATTATTAGTAACATTATTTACATGGCTTTCACTATTTCTATTAAACATATATGAAAAATCACATTTCCATTTATCTAACACTTTATCTTTATTTATACAGGATATTGAACCATCTTCTAGCTTATATTAACATCCATAGGAATATTATTTTGGCGTTCATTACCAACACCGGTTTTACCAGTTTGTCTCCAAAATTCCTTAGGATCAGTTTCACTCGACTTACTTAATTCAGCACATACCAGTATTTACGGTTGGATTTTTGTACATCTTTGTCAAAAACTATTTGCGCTTATTAACGTATGCACGACGAAATTCATTCTTTTGGTTTTAACAACAGTTTTTCTAATTCACATACTTCATTCCACAGATAGATCACATTGAAAGTTAAGTGTTAAATCCCATGTCAATAGAGAATGGTCCGGTAATATTCTTGTTAAGTCATATTTTCCCTGAGCCTGAGTATTCTCAATTAATAAAATAGTCTTGATTACATTAAAATTGTCAAAAGAGACTAGTGCTTCATAAGGTACATGTATAACACATTAATCAACGACGCTACTTCCACGACTAGATATAAAAGTAAACTCATTTTGTACTGTATTCCGGCCATTAAAGATACAGCAGTTTACATCAGTAAAAAAATCACAAAAAATGCTGTCACAGCTATTATGATTAAAATCAACTACATGTCTCTCCGGTATAATCAGGAAAGTGAGAACAGCGGCTGTTCCAGACACCGCATAAATAAAAGGTTGATTCCTGAGGAATCGTGTAAATTTTCGTCATTAGCGTTTCAAAGAAATCATTGACATTGACTGCACGACTAGAGTTCTTGGGTGGTAAATATATAACACATACATAAAATTTATTTAATGGGCACTTTTTATTCTCCAATTTAACCCATAAAATTCCGTTTGTATCATTATCAACTATATCAGTGTTAAATTGTCTACGAACGTCATTTCGTATCAGAAGACCGACGCCACCGGATCCAGATTTTGCGCGCACGTGAATATGTTTTCGGTTTAACCCATACCAGCCATAGCCATCAACGTCAACAATGCTATCTTTGACTAAATGCGTTTCGGCAATTCCAATTATATGCAGATTGTAATGTTTTATACATGACAATTAAAAGTTCAATTTGTCACTAATTACACTCGATGTCCATACATTGAAATTCCAAAATCCGCATGAGGCCTAGTATCTATGGCCTCTCGCTCCATTACCGTTATGTTGATTCCGACCTCGACTGTGGTGTTGCGACCTCTACCGTTATATTTATATCCAGGGATGTATGAAGATGGCTGTGTATTGAAGTTAGATTGATCGTCATCGTTCACTGACCACTGATTGTCACGGTTATATTTCAGGTCGTTGATTAGTATAATCCGATTTGAATTTGACCAATGAACCTTTAACATCAAGTTTATTATCACCAATAGTTTTCACAATTTTCACAATTTGCTTTAGGGTTGAATTTATGATCCGTTGTGATTGCGGAATAGAATGTTCGATAAAAACATATCTAAAATTTCTTGATTCCTTCAAAGAGCGTTTTTTTATCCATAACCTTCCTCTTATCATCTATAGACGCAAAAGGTACTAATATAGTCCCAGATTTGCCTTGTCGGTGATTTGCTCCGTCGATAATGCCTTTACATCTTTAACGCCCAAACTGTCCTTAATTAGACCGTTTGCCTTATTCAGTACATTTTCACTTTCGGATTCTCTCCTTTCTCCCGCCCCCTCTCTCCTTTCTCCTGCCCCCTTTCTCCTTTCTCCCGCCCCCTTTATCCCTGTCTCCCAATACCCTTTTCGTCAACCATAGCGAGTTTTTGCTTTATAACTTCAGCATAGGACTTTTCGAGAACGGTCACTTTATCGGAAACGGTTTTAATATCATTTTGAATTGATCTTTGACTTTTTGAATTTCCTCTGACACTTTCACATCGATTAAACTTGCGATTTGAGAAGGAATGTTTATTTTAATATTATCTATTCTTTTGGTGATCATGTCAACAAAATTATTTAGACTTCCCGTTAATCCTACCACTAGGCTCTTCAATTCATTTAGCTCACTCTTACATGTTTTGACGAGTATTTACTAGTAGGTATATTTTCCTTACATAGTGGTGAATTTGCTAATCGAATAATATCATCGGGGTTATCGGAAACAGTCGGTTTTAACTTTTTGACATTGTTTCTTTTAGAATCTGAATCTACGTCTGCATCTAAACGCCTTTTCGCTCGTAAGATAGTAGAATTAGAATTACTTACTACATGTATCTCTGCTATCGTTACAGTCTCTTTGATTTTATGTGGAGCCATTACTGATTGTGCGTATGCCTCTGTTGAACTGAAATTCAGTGGATCGAAATCTGACACATCAAAATCACTCATTTTCTATAATGTTTCATTTCAGATGAATAATCCTCTATAACCCAATGTTACAGAGTGACTTTTGTGTGCTTTATGAAATAAATCCCACTTAAATGCACTATTTTAACTTTTTTTTCTCTCTTGGAAAACAACACAACTTTCACGTTTTGAACATGCGCATCCCAATCACAATCAGGTATCCATCTTAATGACATTTAAGATAAATTATAACACGTTGAAAAAGTTTGAACCATACAATATCAGACAGACATCAAATGTCAGTCCCAGTGCAACCGTTTCACCCCACCACATTAATCAGAATCTAAATCAGTCTCCGTTTGAACAAACCGGCATCAGAAAAGAGGACTGGAAGTCGTCTTGCTGTTGTCGGTACTTACGATGACTTGCATTGTCCATATACCAAATAACTGTTGCAATGGCGCTACGTCCCATGGTTTTTGCACCAACTTGCACTCACAATACCAACTAGTTATGGGGTTGATATTGTCATCTGCATCGTACTCGATTCATAGAAATACTATTTTAACGTTTTGTACCTAGATTAAATTTTTCCCTGCAATATATCGGGACGCAGGCAACGTAAGATTCTGATCGGCATAGTTCGGTACCAGAATCAACTGGACAACCCGACCGTAATTTAGCGAAGGTAAATATAGACCTGTGACATTCCATTCACCAAGTATCCACCACCTCTTTCGCGATTGTTTGCTAAGCTCCCTGTCACTTAGATCCTTCTGTTGTAGCTAATTTGGTTTCGTAGACTTTTGCAACATTTAACGCGCAATTTCACATTGTTCCACGGATTGTCTGATTAATTAAGGCTTGAATCTGTTGCAAAGCGCACTGACTGTTCTCAGATATTCTTTTAGATTTACATTATCGATATTTGGAACTACTTTGTCAGGATGTTTTCAACTTCTCAATCGCACATTTACGCACTTTACGGCCAATCTAATTTTTTAAACCAGTATGAAAGGTTATCATCACTGGTGTGACACTGGTTGTCAGACTTGGACAGAAAAGGAGGAGACTGGGTTTGGATACCAATTTAATTTAAAAACCCGAGGGCGTCCGGGAACTACTTCATCATGTTGTCGTCATTTTATTTCAACATATGCTGTACAATACTTGCTTCGTTATTTTTTTCCATCGGCAAAGTAGGGGACCAATAATGTTTAGGATGTATCCGTCCCTCAAAGTTACAATCATTGGTTGTGCAGAGAGAAACATCTACGCTAGAATTTGTACTTACTGCTTTTTTGTACGTAAATATAAGTGCCATCCATTACGGAATCTTACACAAATGACCTCGAAAGCCGTGTAGCAACGTTGCCTGTGTGTGTTTCAATCTCCTCTCTGCTAATATAGTTGAAACCAATATAAGGCGGCATGAAATCTGACACGACCACAGTTTTAGCTTGCAATAAAATTTTTGAGAATTTGAACATTTTTACTAATAAGAAAAGGGACGTGTATCATACCGGTGAATCTCGTCACAATCCCAAGTTTTCTTGTATAGTCCAGGTTGATCATTTGTATGTCGTAAAAATGTGACTTCTCTTGGTTTTTGTTTTGTGCTATGTTTGGTTTGTCCTCGGTTATGTCTTCGTCATTGGGATTTCGATTTAAAAACTGCGTTACCAGTTAAATGATTTCGAACGCCGACTGGCAGCAACAAATCTTGTCTTACAAAAATGTGTAATCTTTATGTTTCGGACAGAGCAACAAAGACGCAGCATTTCCTGGAAGTTTTACCAGTCGATACTATGGGCAGAGTTATAGTATTACTCCTGTCGATCATGCACTGCTGCTGTATGACTGGTGTTTGCTATACTAGCACCAGATTTATCAGATTTGTTAAATGTCTGCCTACATACATATATTGTCACAGCGCTTAGGGTCTTTAAAGTGTTCAAGTTGTGCTTATTTAATTTTCTAGCATGCCTTTGTTTAGATATTGATTTGCACGCACATAACACACTGGCTTCGTCGTCGTTATTTACAATTGGTTTTTTACATGCTTATAATAAGATAACTGATGTTATCAAACTACCGTAGTCCATTTCACTACCATTTACTCGTGTAAGCAGGCAATATAAAAAAAAATGGGGTGGAAGTTACACGTATGAATCTTGAATTTATTTTGTGCTAAAAATTTCTTTTAAATTGAAAAATGTGAAGTGTTAAAATTCTAGCTAGGGAAAATTAAGACAAAAAGCTTTTGCGGTTTTAAATAAAATGACAAAACTGAGAAGCTAGTAGGAAAAACCTTACGATTTTCTATCCCCGAGATTCGAACCCGCATATTATTTAAATGCTATTTAGTTATCAAGAACTTTACAGACGAAGCTACATGTATGACGACTTGGTAATTTAAAGGTACATGTATTGAATTGATTTTTATTATAGAAAAGTTAAGTTTTTGGCAAATGACATATTTAGAACGAAGATAGGAAGCACACAAAATTTGAAAATCTATCAAGAAAACGTCATTTTTATTTGATTGTTTGTGGTTGTCACGGAATTCCCACTTCAAATGTGGGCCCCCCCCCCCCCCTTCCCCCCAACCAAAAAAAAAATGCGTTTTCAATATTTTTGTTAGCTTACTGTAAATGTTTGGTTGGATTTTTCATTCCAGAGAATTGAGAAATCAAAGAAAAACATTTTTTTACTATGGGAAAAAGTTAAATTTCACTCATAATAATAACTTTCAGAAAATGGCCCTCTGAGTGAAACACTATCTCGCCTTATTAGCCAAACCTCTTTCTGATGCTCTACCCAGGGAAATGATGATTAATAAAAAAAAAAAATGGTATTACTAAATTCAAAATTCTGAATATTTTAAAATATAACAACAACAAAAAAAAAAGAATATACTAAATAAAGATATCGGTATCCCCGAATGTTTTACTTTTATCTTTTAGTGAAATTCTCGCCCGTGCCCTTGAATATCATTAGGTTGGTCGCTTATATTGCGATACTTGAATGAAATTTGTATTGTATAAATGTGCCAAGCACTTTTGGAATAAAGAGTATACATCTCCCTCTCTTATATATCTGTCTCTAGATATTACCGTATTGTTTATTATGTCAACAAGAGTTTTGAGATATTACATTATTTCTGGCAGGTAAAAAAACTGTGAAGAATCGTAATTCTAAGACATATCCGTATGTAACGCTTCAAATAAATTCTATAATACTAATTTTAATGCACAAGATGGGATTTCGTCATCAGTTATGCTTACGTCTTTAAATCTTAAAAAAAACTTCGATGAGCAAATTCAAACCGACAACATATGCAGACCAAAGGGTAAATGATAGAGATGTACGAGATACTCCTAAGTTTAATCAAAATCTATCATTTTTGTAATAGTAAATTTAAAGTATCTGTTTCGGGCTAGTATCTTAATTAATGTGTTGGAATATTTTTTAATGATATTTCTATCTTTCTGGAAATATTCCCTGCTTATGTCTCTAGGGTAATGACAAACAGGAAAAGTATAAACGTAAAATAGACAAGATAACAAATTTAATCCTTTTGGGTCTTCCCCCATTTAAACCACGATAAATTGGTTTTTCCTTAATTGATAAAGTTTAAGTGCTGAAGTAAAATATTTATCTTGCCTTGATTTTTAAATTCAAACTTCATAAACGAGATGACATTCAGTATGTTGCCAGATCTTAACTGAACTAACATGGGGTTTATAAAATTATCTTTTGTTGTCATCTTATTAAAATGTACACAAGGTCATAGTGCAAACAAGAGCTGTATTTTTAATCACCTGACAGCTAACTGTTCTTTCATGGATCTATGGGATATTCCTCAGAGATTGCCAACAAACATAACAGTTTTAGACCTTTCTGGAAATGTGATGACTGAACTTAAAGGCAATAGGCTATCTAGATACAGACACCTCAGAAAGTTGTACCTGGATAACAATAACATACATCGAGTACACAATGACGCATTTCAGGGCATTGGAAACTTAACAGTTTTGTCGCTTGCGGAGAATAAACTGCATCCTACGATTCTAACCAAAAAATTATTTGAAAAAATATCGAATCTTGAAGAATTATACTTAAATCGCAATTTGCGTAAACCTAATTCTGGTAGAGTTGTTTGTGAAAGAAAAACGTGCAAGTATCCTGATAAAGCATTTGCCGTATTGGAGAATTTAAAATTGCTGGCAATAGACCTGTGTGAATATTCAGAATTCGGAAAAGGATTCTCTCGTTTAAAACAACTTCAAGTTCTCAAATTTGACCATTGTTTGGCATGTAGTCTCTCCAATAAAACGTTCGAGAATTTCGGGAATTCTCAAATAGTCAATTTTAGCCTTAGCGGTTGTCAACAATATAAAACGTCACCAGATATTCAAAGCGGTATTTTGGAGTCGTTCAGCAATGTTAAAACCTTGGATTTATCGAATTCTTATTTTAGTCTTCGACATGCATTGGAACTTTTATATCCCTTCAGAAATAAATCTATGGACATGATCAATTTTCACCGCGTAAGTCTGTCATCACGTGACAGTTTAAGAAATCCATTCAAACTCATTCTTACTGCTGATATGATGAAATATATGAGAACAATATGTGTTAAAACATTAATATTGTCATACAATGGAATAGTTGACTTCCATAAGAATTCTTTACTTTCTTTCCAGCACCCTGAATGTTTTGAAAATGTTGTTCTATCAGCCAATAGTTTTACCTTTAATTACAATGAAATGTTTTTAGAGCTTTTTAAACTCTGTTCAAAGTCAGTGAATATGAAACTGTTTGATTATTCTTATGTTCCAGTTCAATACTTACATCAAAAATTTATTTTACCCCCAAATTTGCATGCCCCAATAGAACACACCTATAAGGAACTTCTCACATTAAAACCAAAAATGACATTTTTTCTTCCCCGAAAATTAGAAACTCTACGTTTAACCCACGTGCTAGGACACAGCGATATTTTTGACCTTCAAGTGAAACACGCGTCTAATCTAAAGCATTTAGATTTGTCGTACTTCCAGTTTAAAGGCTTTCCGAGTCATATTTCAATTGATCCTTTCAATATTAGGTATTTAGATATGTCAGGAATAGATGCGTTTTTGTATATCGATAAAAATATAATTTCCTTCTTCAGTGAAATTGAAACTGTCATTTTGAAAGATGTAAACTTGGATAGAATTATCAGAGAAGGTAAAAATATTTTTAGATCATTTGGAAATAAAACAAAAACAATAGACCTATCGGAAAATCATTTAGATATAATACCCTTTGAATTGAACCACATAATGAATTTGGAAAACCTCAATTTATCCAGTAATTCATTTCAAACCTTTCCAAGATCACTACATGGCTTGGAAAACATAAAGACGCTTGATTTATCACATAATCGACTGATAGGTTTGGATGTCCAAACAATGAAATGGTTGGATTTTCTCTGGGAAAAGCACAATAAGATATCACTTTTCATGGAAGGCAATTCATTTTACTGTTCTTGTGAAAATGAAAAATTTGTTAAATGGTTATTTAAGACTAGCGTCAATCTTGACAAAAATGGAAATTATTCTTGTAACCTATTTAATGGTACTCAAAGTAATACAGAAACCGTTATGAAGCAATTTCACGAAATTTTCTCACAATGCAATGCAGTCGTGTGGTTACGTACAGCTGTCATATGTATAGTGACCCTATTTGTTCTTATCTGCTCGAGTGCTGTGTTGTATCAGTTTCGATGGCGATTGACATATTTCCTTTATCGAAAATTAAAGGCTCAATATTTGAATCAGCCCATGGATATAGATTACGAGTACGACGTTTTTGTTGCTTACGCACCGGATTCAACAGACTGGCTTATTGAAACGTTAATGCCTGTGTTAGAACAAAAGTGGAAATTGAAGGTTTGTGTGAAAGACCGTGATTTTCCGGTTGGTGCTGATCGAACAGATACTGTAATTGGAAGCATCAGGAGCAGCAAATATGTAGTTTTTATTATCACACCAGGTTTTGTAAATCGAAGATGGGGACGTTTCGAAATTGATATGGCAAAGTATGAAATGTTCGAACAACGTAAAAAAGGGGGAATTATTGTTATCATAAAAGATGGCACTACAAAAGACGATGTCCCTGCCGAATTTAGTTTAATTTGGAAAGAAATAGTTCTGATCGAATGGCCGTCTGAAACGGAAGATAATGAAAACACATGGTTTGAATTAAAGTTACGTTTAAATGTCTAAATTAGACTGATAAAAATCTTAAGACATTTCTATCCAAATAAATGAAGATAACACCATATATTAAAATTGTTTTTTGAATTCAGTTTCTTAACACAATATGGAGAGGCATTGAGAGAGACCTTCATTAAAAGTTAATACATTTAAATGATTTTCGTCTCATCAAACTCATTCGTTTTCAAAACAAAATGATATAACCCAGAAATTTCGTCATCTATAATTGCAATTTTTCTTGATTTTTCTTAATATATCTTCAATGGCTCTAATGCTTTAGTAGAGAATCTTAATAGGTTGAAATCAATATGGTGTGACCTAAACTGTTAGATTTTGATATGCGATTCCTTATTTTCATACATATAATAATGCTGTCCTATCTGCTGGTCGGACAATGACGCAGTATTAAAAATAACGCTTTATTAAAAATAACAATCCAAAGATACTAATATTAGATATAGTAAATTTATACTATGCTGTATACGACGCATTTCAAGGAGCTACCTCTCATCAGCAGCATTAAAACCGAAACATTTGGAAGACCAAAAACCAAACTTATATTAAACACGACGTACTCAACAAAAAATACCAAAATAGGAAGCCAAATTTCAGCTAAGGAGATCTACCATGTGCAATACAAGGAATGAACCCTTAGTATTTCTATTATTTTTTAATTTTGCTAAATACTGGTAATTTCTGTAACAAATCAATGAATAAAATAATGAATAATATTAAAGGGCTTAATAGTACCTCGCTATGCAGTTCAATTGAAATCGTCAGTATTCACGAGAAGCCTGTATAAAATAAAGCTCTTCAAAATATTGAAAGAGTGAGCAATTTCAACAAAATTTAAAATAAATATATTTGTAGTTCTCACTGTGAAAAGATCTGAAGGTATTTGCATTTAATTACGATATTACAGAAATTACAAGGGTGGGAAAATCAGTTCTTAATAAGTCCTTAATAAGGTTTGTTATGTGCTTTATATTGTTTCAGTTATATCTTTATGGTATTTTGTTGCTCTGTTACATTCTTCCGAGTTTGCCTTGTCTTTTGAATTCGGCCTTTCTTGACAGTCTTATCGATTTGGTACGCAAATGTATTATTTTGCCAATATTTGAAAACATTAAAGTGAAGTCTATAACTCCATATAACCCCATAATAGAAGTTCTCGAAATTGACACCAGAGGAAAGTTGAATACAAAACTTTGCGACAAACGGGATGACTTTGACTTACCAATCGTCAACTTCCCATTTTTGAGCGGCAATATTCCAGAAGCGTCGGCGTATGGAGTATATATGTCACAACTCATACGTTATTCCAGAGCTTGTGACATATATATATATATATATATATATATTGACTTCCTGGACAGAGCCCGGCTTCTGACAGAAAAGTTGCTCAGACAGGGGTACGTTGCTCCTAGGCTGAAGTCATCCATATTAAAGTTTTATGGGCGTCATAATGACTTGGTTGACAGGTATGAAAAAACCGTTTCCCAAATGAAAATGGACCTGTTCCATTGATATTATCCCTTCCTCATATCGGATTTGACATGGACAGCATGGCAGTCGTCCTGCAGGAAGCAGAGACCTCTTACTCTTCCGAAGCACCTGAGTCTACCCCCGGTTTTTTGGTGGGGTCCATGTTGCTGATATGTTTTTAGTTTTTAATTGTAGTGCATGTATTGTTTTGGTCTTGTCTTCGTTGTTCTCCGGAGTTGCTACGATTTTTCTCTCCTTCGAATATCCCTTTGGTATTTCTTGACTTTACTATTTACAATCATTAAACAATTTGTAAGTGCAAACCGTACTAGCGGATGTGTATATATCACCACATATTAGTCAAGAAAAGGAAAAGTATTGATTAGAAAATTAAATCTTCCCCTTTATGATAGTATATATTTTCTCTATGTATGGTAGAATATAAAAAGGGGTGGCATTTAATTTCATTTATTCTCTGTCGAACTGTAGCCCTTTTTTGATAAACTGCATTAGTGTATTAATTTAAAAACTCTTTGATACTACAGTCATGACAGTCAGTTCACAATCACGATACATCATGCACTTTTTATTTGTGACATGTATGTATTGTCTAATTACGCTTTTTCATGAAAAATAATTGCGACAATAAAAACGGCTTCTAATTTGCCTCTTTAACATAATCAATGCGTTTGAGGTTGCAGGATAAAGATACATTGTCTCTCTGAAAATATAAATTTTTTGTACTTGACATAAGACCGGAGAAATTCTGGCTTAACCGTGCACTACATACATAGTCGGGTAACTCTCACAAAATCAAGTCCATATACAGATATGGAATGCTTACTACATTTTTGTTATAACAATAGACAATTAAATGGTAGAACAATTACGTGAGGCTGAAATGAAAGGAAATTTGTATGGAGTTATTTGTCATTCAGGTAACTAGTATATAGAAGTGACATTGTTGTGATGTTAGGCGCTTTGACCTGTTCTGTGTCTTTAATTTGTTTATTAGTCATTGATTGTCATTTCAATGTACAAGTGCAACCGGTACATTAATCTATACTGAATTGTATACTTCAAGATTTGATAAATATTTATTAAAATATTTAACACTTTGACGGTGGAGATGGAGGTAACTGGTTGTTTATAGCAAAATGGTAAAGTCCTGAAAATAAAATTAAAAAAAAGTATATGAGAAAAACTGATTTGTTGACATTTGGGAAAAATATCAAATCATACTAATGAATTTCATTGGTACATGTAATCGACCAATATTGTAATCATAAATATATACAACAATTCAAGGTGTTCAGAATATGTGTGCAAAATTTCAGTAGTGCCGGGTTTGAGGTGTTTAAGTTTCGGATTACACAAAGTACAGTTGGGTTCAGTTCTAACCTGTCTTTCAAACTGTCCTAAACTGTCAGAATAACTGTTCTAGAATAGTTCTGTAACCGACAGACGGAAGGACATACGGAGTGACGCGACTCTTAGACTTGCTCCCGTCTTCGGCAGGTAAAAATATTCTTTATTAGGTCAGTTCTTTTGTCTATCAACATGCATGCAGGATAATTTATGGCTATAACTTAGCACTGTGTTGTTTGTTTGTTTTTGTTTTCATTTAACAAAGCTAATAAAACAAGGAAACATCTTAAAAATATATAACAAAATAAAATAAAACAAATACATGTACCTGCACAAGCTCCTTGGAATCCTGCATTGTAGTCACAAGCGACCTCATTTTTGACATAGTCCCCTCTATTGTCGTTATAGTCATCATTCTGCCCGGGACCTCCGACTAAAGCTCCATTTAACTGGTGTGGACTGTTTTGTCCGTCATTGGCACACCAACCGGGGCTACAAGAACTGACAAGGAATATAAATACTTTTTTTATTTAGTAAGTTGAAAATGAGTTTAATTCATATGCCGAAGAAAATATGTCATGATCATATCACATATGTATGCATTAAAAAAATCATTTTCATCTGATTATCGAAACTTTTTCAGATATTTTGGATTTATAATTGTGATAATTTGTACACATAGTCAATTTTTTTCCAGCCGAAAAGGGCCAAATTAAGAAAACAATCTTGAATATACTTACGCGCCTCTGTGGTGTGGTTTTCGTGGGAAGTTGCTACCAAAGCCTATTTCGTAACTCATGTGTCTATTATTATCACCCAGAAGATAGTTTATTTGAGACATTGCCCATTTCAAATAATCGTCTCCTCCAATACCATCAGCAACAGCCATCACGGCAATAAAAGCTGCGTTTCCTGAAAAGAACTGCATGATATTGTCTCTGCAAGAAGTAAAATTGCAAAGATAAAAGAAAAGAAAATGACAAAATCTATTTTATGAAAGACTGCCTTGGAATTCCTAGATGTAATTAGTCGTTAACCATAGAAAGTATATAGTATGAGTTGACCACAGTAATGTGTAATGTGTTCACAATCTTGTTATCTAGAACAGTGTCATAATTTGTGCACAATCGTTTAGAATAAGGTTATGATTTTTTTTAGTACATAATTCTATGTTTCAAATACAGATTAAGAAAATTACTTCATTTTTAATATTCTGTAAATTATTCCCAATTTTTAGTTGCGTATGTCAACACTAAGTAGAGTTGTTATAAATCGGCATGTGTTTGTTACTACCTGTTGTAAACAGGATACGTTTTTGTAATTGCCTGTCGGCGTGAACAGGGTCCGTTTTTACAAAGACAGTCGGCACAAATACACAAATATTATGTAGAACCCCACCCCTTTCCCGGGCTAAAGATATCAATTATTTATATACTACTGATTATAAAAATATAGATTATCCTTCAGGTACGAGTGAGTTATGGAATGTCTCCATCCGAGATAGTTAAATTTGCGATTTTCAACACGCGAGCCTGTAGCGAGCGTGTTAAAATCTAAAATTTAACTATTGAGGGTGGAGAAATTCCATAACTCACGAGTCAATTGAAGGAGAATCTGTTTCTCCTATGATTTTCGACAAAAATCTCAAGAAAATCTCGTTGCTATGTAGTTTGTTTACATAGACGTCGTTTAGGGACTTCTCTAGTTTATCGTTCAGTTTATAACTGTAGAAAAAAGGGCGGTAATTCCCACGTAGAAATTTAATCACCGGGAAGTGGTTAAAAGTATTATGTATTTTTATCCCACCGATTAAACACGTCAGGAATAGGAGAATATGGATTTATGGTTGTAAAGTGTCATTGTTTACTGTATTCTACGTGATATATTAATTTCCATGAAATTATATTACCTGCATATCTATTTGCACCCCATTGGTTCCTCCAAGCAAGTCCACAGGGTGTGTAGGGTACACCACCTCCTGGTTTGTATGAGTTGACGAATGCTTCGACAGGGGCTTTGTATCGGTTGTCATGTGTTGCTTCCCACAGTAAAAGCTATATTAGAAAGCACATGATAAATGAAATGGTTAAAGCAGCTCTTTGAAAATGAAATGGTTACATGCTTAACTTTGCCGTTTATGTGTGGAGGATTCAAATATCGGCGATTGGAAGTTGAAAGTTGTGTTGAGAGAGTCAATACATACATTTAAAGGTACATGTACGTTTGTAGTTCAAAGAAATAGTAAAAAAAAAATATAAACTGCTGTTTGTGTGTGTATTTCATGGTCTTAAACGTACGTCGTAAAATGTCGTGATCGATAGTTTTGAATCACTAGTAAATTCTTTAAATATTCAACACAAAAGTATTAAAAGTCATAATATTTTATCTTCTAGCAGTAAGAATAATTCAATGCTCAATTTGATACCTACTTGGCAACCAACATTTTTGTCATCCCACGAGTATCCCCAGGCGGTACCACCACCGTTGAACCACTGTTTTGCATCATTAAGATACTGTTGGTCTTTCGTTGCCTTGAACAGCTCGACTGCAGCTTCACACATTTCATCCTTCCATCCTGTTGATCTTTAATATATTATACACTTGAAAAAAATGTCTGGGACTTCTTTCACTTAAAGCTAAAGTTGAAATTCAAAAAAAAACACACATATAACGTCATACGCTTGTTCCAGTAAAGCATGTGAAATTTTAAAGACCAAAAACAGGACATGACTTGTTCAACAACTAACCATCTGAATAGTAACTCAGTAACTGGTTATATTTTTATAAATTCATGAAGGTACAATGTAGTTACCCGTAGAAATCCTTAGCCTGTGGTACACTGTTAGAATAAATACCAGGGTGAGATTTTGCAAACTGGTATATTGATTTTGCAGCATCCAACAATCTACCAGCATATCCAGGATCTGCAATGAGCCAATTCATGAAAATGACATTATATACCCTGTGCTATCACATCACAGTACATGTATTTACACATTTATTATTATAAACACATATAACATGAAGACCATATATAAAGTGAACATTCTATTCGTATCTCTTAAGATATAAACCATAAATATGTTGTGTTTTAATTTTGAATTGATAAAATAACATTTATCTCTACATTTTAATTCATGAAAATTACATACAGATATGATTAAAAACTATAACCACCGTTGATCATACATGTATATAAAAATTTTGTTTTTTGCCAAAAATAAATTATGAACTTTTTTTTTTTAAAAAAAAACACTGCAATAAAATGCTTCATTAAATAAGTTATGAATAGAGAAATGAGATATTAAGGATTTTCTATTTTTTTCTTCCTTCTAATATACAACAAAATGGATAAAAGATAAAGGGCATACCATTACAAATATTCTCTTGTAGATATAACTAGATAAAATGATACTAACTAGATAAAATAATACTTAAAGATTTACTGATAAAAAAATGTTAAATTGTAGAGATATCTCCCTCGTGCATATATCTATCCTTAGATGGATTTCGGCTTTGCCCCTTGATATTTGAACCTGCTCTTCAGCATTTTTGGGATATTATTGGTCTTCCAAAGTTTTCGGCCTTGAGCACAACTGATGAGTCACAAATTCACGAATATGCTAAAAACTAATATTTTGGATGTTTATATATAATTACGTACTTTTGTCTTTAAAAACGATAGCCCCTATAGCAAAAGCGGCTGCAGTATTTCCGGCTACGTCACTTCCGGGATTTCCTGTTGTTATTTTGAAAGCAGGTCTACCCATATGCATGTCTTCGGGTCTTCCCCAAAATCCGTGATCAGCATGGCCATCACCTACCTGTAAATGTTCAGTCAAAGTACACGTTTTGGAAATGAATGAACAATAACATCATTTTATGACCCCAATTGGAAGTACTTCATGTAATAGAAAAACATGTCATTTGATAACGAACAAAATCAAGTTATTATCAAAAGACAACTTAACAATTGCAGTTTTCAAAATATGTTTTTACCTGGACCCAGTATGTTTGTTGACTAGGAATCCAGCATTTCAGGAAGTAATCAAGTGGCCATTTTAACATATCATACATCATATCCAACTGTCCTGCTCTTTCATATGCATCTTTAAATCTTTCCAAACCCCATCCAAGCACATGGGCAGAATATGACATAGGAAAATTAAATTTTACATGATCTCCCGCTGAAATAAATGAATATCGATCTCATATTATAACAAGTAAAACGAGTCATCTATCCTTAGATGGATTTCGGCTTTTCCCCTTGATATTTGAACCTGCTCTTCCGATCTCGGTCCATTTCAGTCTGTAACCGCATAAAAACATTTGATTTTTCCACCCTCTATACCACCATTCCTCATTCAAAACAGAAGAAGTTGAAAGATCTAATCCATCGATGCTTTCAAAATAAAAATGACAACAGCAGATACACAGCAGATGCATACCTTGTCATTGGTAGAAAGAAATCATACTTTGTTAAAAACCAATCTAAATCTAACAAAAAATATACAGTGGACGAAATTGTCCTGATGATTGACTTTTTGATCGACAACATATTTGTTCAATTTGATGGACGTGTTTTCCTACAGACTATTGGCATTCCTATGGGCAGTAATTGTGCACCACTCCTGGTCGACTTGTTCCTTTACTCATATGAGGCAGATTTCCTTGACGGTCTTCTTAAGGAAAAACAGAAGAATATGGTACGTACCTTTAATTTCAGCTTCCGCTACATAGATTATGTTTATCACTCAACAATTCACTTTTTGGGAATTTCTTACATCTCATCTATCCCAATGAGCTCGAAATTAAGGAGACCACAGACACTGCCAAGTCTGCATCTTATCTTGACCTTCACCTCGAAATTGACACCGGAGGAAGGTTGATTACAAAACTTTACGACAAACGGGATGACTTTGACTTTCCAATCGTCAACTTCACATTTTTTAGCGGCAACATTCCAGAGGGGCTGGCGTCTGGAGTATATATTTCACAACCCTATACGTTATTCCAGAGTTTGTGACATATACATTGACTTCCTGGACAGAGCCCAGCTCCTGACGGAAAAGTTTCTCAGACAGGGGTATGTTGCTCCTAAGTTGGAGTCATCCATATTAAAGTTTTATGGACGTCATCATGACTTAGTTGACAGATATGAAAAACCGCTTCCCAAATGAAAATGGACGTGTTCCATTGATATTGTCCCTTCCTCATACCGGATTTGACATTGGCAGCATGGCGGATATCCTGCAGAAAGCAGACACTGCTTACTCTTCCGGAGCACCTTAGTCTACCCCCGGTTTTTTCGTGGGGTTCATGTTGTCCATATGTTTTAGTTTATAATTGTAGTGCATATATTGTTTTGGTCTTGTCTTCGTTGTTCTCCGGAGTTTGTCATTTGTTTCGATTCCCCTTCCTTCGAATGTCGCTTTGGTATTTCTTGACTTTACTCATTCATCTCGTATTTAGTTTTCCGAAGACAATTTCAGTAAGGGAGCAACCATTTGATTGTTAAGGGAAGGGGAGGTTGGGCTAGGATCATATTTGAAATAAAAAGGCAGGGCCAAGATTTTGGCAAAATAAAAAGATGGATCAATTTAGGTGTGCCGAAAAAATAAATCCGGAACCAAAATTGCGACGACAAAAATAGGCAGGAATGAACATTTCACTCTCCCCCCCTTCTCTAAAAATCAAATGGTTGCTCCCTAAAATCCGAAGTGCCATCCAACAATCATACATCCGATTTGTACAATTTTACTACATCAACTTAACTTTCAGTTAATTGATAAATCTAGTCGAATTCCTTATTTCAGTCTTTGACATTCTTTGGGACTTTTGTATCTATTCAGGAAAAAATAATTGACATGACAAACTGTCATCGTATAAGCCTATCATCTGACAGTCTACAAAAACCTTTCAGAATAGCAGAAATATATGAGAATCATAGATGTTATATTACTTGTACATTCATATTTTGATACTATCATTTTATCAACTAATTGTTTTACTTTTTATGATAATAAAATGCTTGAAAGCTTTTTAAACTTAATTCAAAATCTGTCAAATCTGAATATTTGTATATCCTGAATATTTGACGTATGACTGACTTATAGTCTGATAGTAACATGTATGAAAAACGTAAGTTTTTTTACACGTGTAAAATGTATTATTTGGACTATTAAAGTAAACGAATGTTGTGAACTGATGTAAATCCCGGTTATCTCTATACGTTAAACGAATGTTTAGACACATAGGTTTTACATGAAACATCGAAAATACAGATTTCAAGGTTTAAAAGAATATTCTATTGATAATCATTTACATTACAACACAAAGAATTGTATTATATTTCGGAGGCACAACATCCTTCATCGGATGCAAATCTGACAATGCCAAGAGATATAAAATCAAAACAAACAATCTGTGGAATCAGCGAAATACACGCGTACCTTCAGTCTACATGATTATCAATTTCTCAAACTATAGATTAGATTATAGTTTATATACTCTCTGAATTGGGTCATATTATAAATGTGTACACTCTTAATTTATCAATTAATTCACTTCAGCTTAAAGCAAGAGTAGACACACAAAATGTCTCGCCTGTCGTGTATTTCTAATGAAAGTAAATGCTATCAGACATATTGCATACAGTATTCGAAAAACATGCCAAAAATACAAAAACTTAACTATAACCACTGAACCATGAAAATGAGATCAAGGTCAGATGACACCTGCCAGTTGGACATGTACACCTTACAATCCTTCCATACACCAAATATAGTAGACCTACTGCATAAAGTATTCGAAAAACAGGCCAAAACACAAAAACTTAACTATAACCACTGAACCATGAAAATGAGGTCAAGGTCAGATGACATCTGCTAGTTGGACATGTACACCTTACAATCCTTTCATACACCCAATATACTATACCTATTGCTTATAGTATCTGAGATATGGACTTGACCACCAAAACTTAACCTTGTTCACTGATCCTTGAAATGGGGTCGAGGTCAATTGAAAACTGTCTAATGGGGATCAGGATATTGTAAGGTACGCACATACCAAATATAGTTATCCTATTACTCATAATAAGGGAGAAATTAACATTACAAAAAATCTTAACTTTTTTTTCAAGTAGTCACTGAACCATGAAAACGAGGTCAAGGATAATGTACATATGACAGACGGAAACTTCGTAACATAAGGCATCTATATACAAATTATAAAACATCCAGGTCTTCCACCTTCTAAAATATAAAGCTTTTAAGAAGTTAGTTAACGCCGCCGCCGACGCCGCCGGATCACTATCCCTATGTCGAGCTTTCTGCGACTTAAGTCGCAGGCTCGATAAAAACACAAAAAGACATATATATCATATATTTGCATCCGATGAAGAAGGTTGTGCCTCCGTAATATAATGACTTTCTTTCTTTCCTCTGGTGTCTCCACGAAGCAAATTATTGTTTGACAATTAGATAAGTACAATCCGTCTTGACAAAACTTGTAGTTGTTTTTGTCATCAACTCAACTGTCCTCAATGCAATAAAAAAGGTGTTATGGAGCAATTTTTAATGAATATTTTTAAACTGCAACAAATTCGCGTTTTTTTTTTATTTAAACTTTATTGCCTGTGTCAGAACAACGGTTGAATTTGAGATTTATTTTTTTAAAAATCGTGATTTTTTTTTTATGGTGATCGAACCTATACTATAGACGCATCCGAAACTGCATACATTATAATGTCAAAATTTGTGATTCGAATGTGCAGATGTTTCGAGACTGACATAACAAAATATTAAATGTTCGAATGACGTGAAATGGTAAAATTATTGTTTGAATAGGAAATTACACTACAGAATTAAGGAATAATCTAGCTTAATCTGAAAAGAAAAACCGGTATATCTGATCTTAAAAAGACCAGATGTAAGACTTGCATATAAATTAGGGCCCAACCATTGGATTAAATTTTGTGGACAGGAATCAAGATCCCCAAGAATTAAGTCAGATAAGTTAATGTTGTTTGGCATGTACAGGTGATATCATAAGAAGAAACAGTAAAAACATTAACCACTGTCGTTCGGGAAGAGAAAATATATTTTTTATGAAGAGGTGGTTATATATATCTTACTCATTGCAATCTTTCCTTATGTCTTGAAGATGATAATGTTGTATTAAGAGTTTAACGACCCGTTTCTGAGGAGGGACACTTTGATAGTTCGGCTCCATGAAAAAGGTAACTGCTTAGTGAAGAAGTTAAATGAAGACTTATAAAGTAAAGTTGAATGGGCAATTGTTTATTATTGACCTAGTACTATATACTAGTAATATGAATCTTTTAACTTGTTGAATCTATTGGACTTCTCATGATGCATGCTCTTATATTTTCATCATTATTTATGTACGAACCTTCAAATATGAGTATTATATTTAAATTTAATAATACATTACCATCATACCATCCACCTGACAAATCATGACCATCTCCATTGTCTCCAACTGCAGAATCTCCTCGCCATGGGATGGGATTATTTCCAGGAAGTCTCCCTGATCTCTGGGCGTCAAAGAACAAAATAGATAGAGACATTGCTTTGGCATAATCGTGTTTCATTGTAGATCCTCCTAAAATAGATACACATTTCGATATTTTCTATGCAAGAAAATCCAAACTTGCGTATTGGTCCTTCCTTTATATTTATAAAACGCAACGAAAATAACAGTATATAAACCTCATACTAGTACATGTATCAGGGTAAAATTTCGATTAAAAGTTGTCATGATATAGTCTCCGAATTATGTAGAATTTTACTTTACCTTGACCCGTGTAAGGTGCTGAGGTGAATCCTCCACTAACCTGGCTACCACCACCACCTGTTTGTGCTCCTCCTCCCCCACCTGTTTGTGTCCCACCTGCTCCTAATGGTTGAGCACCTCCAATCGAAATTGTTCCAGAAGGACTATGCATTCCTTGCTTATTACCTTGGAATTCAATTTTTAGTTCATCATTTTTGGCAACATCAGCAGAAAAACCTTTGTTCTTTAAAACAAACTGTGTGTTACCGGCGTTTGAATACACAATATCAGCTGCCCATACCTGTAAAGAAATATGACCCTTTGATTTTTCTTTTTCAAGTGTAGATTTCGACAAAGTATTTAAAAAAAATCCAAGACAAGTCGTAAGAAAAGGATGATCGCTGGTCTAATAGGAAATAAATAAGATTTGAAATAGGTGTTTTAGTTTGAGAGAACATATGAATAGTAAACAAATAAGCAAGAAAAAATATAGGTTCATGTGCTCATTTTAGAGCTATAAGGCCTTGAAAATTTGCAGGAAATGGGTTTTCGATGGATTTTTCATTGTCTTTGCATTGGCAACATCAGTCTCTTTAAAATGTATGAAAAAATAAAAAGGATTTCATAAGATTTTGTCAATTACCATTTTACGGTATATAGGATTGAATTATAAAAGAAAAAGTACGTGTTAATGGGAAAAAAATTTAATGTTTAAGAAATGGATTCCGAAAATATGACAAAAAGACAAAAACATGACCAGCGGGCATCCTTAAGTCGTCATAATAAATCATGACCGTATAAAACTCTAAAGCATGAATTCTATAGATATATCTCTCAAGTAGGAAAACACATAGTTGTTCATATCCGGTGTTCATGAAATTAAGTTTGGTATATTGCGTTTCCAAAGTTTGCCGATAATTACGGAGGTTATTGCCATTGCGTAGTATGGAACATCCGGGACCTTTGAAGAATCATGTGGTAATATACGGTCCGGATACCTGAACTTATACAATAACGCCCTTAAGCAAATATCAAAGGAATGAGAACGAGAAGTCAACAAGGTCAAGTACAAAGACATGACACTTTAAAACCTTAATACAGAGAGATAATAACACAGAGTCATGCCAAATATAATAAGAACACATACTAGAGGTATATGGAGAGGGTTCAAATCTCACAAAACATGGTTATCTCCGCCGCATTTATGCGCCTGTCACAAGTCAGGTACGATTTGCCTTTGTTAGTCTCTTGTGCTTTTTAATTTTGGTCCATTTGTATGTTGTAGATTTTAATGTGTCATCCATTTCGCTGAACTAGTATGCATTATTGTTTGGGGGCCAGCTGAAGCCCCCCTCAGGATGCCGGATTTTCTCGCTGCGTTGAAGACCCATTGGTAGCCTTTGGCTGTGTTCTGCTCTTTGGTCGGGTTGTTGTCTCTTTGACACATTCCCCGTTTCCATTTCTAGTCTAAACTAATCTGTTTTGACCAAAAAAAAACCTGCTGTCTCCTCCTTTCAAATAAATACCATTCTTCACTTACTTAAAGAAGTATGATGCACATAGTGGAATACCCCAAATTGTGATGAGCCATATATGCAGATAAATCTGAACACGTTCCATTGTATACTGTAGGAGATTTTATGATCACACTTATTCACATGTGTTGCTTTGTGAAGCAACCATCAGGAAGACCTTTATGTATTGCAGAGCGATACATGATAGACAGCAAAAATGTCAAGTTTCATTTCAAAACAATGTTAAACGTTTGCGATTATTCAATCATAAATGTACGTTAACGACAAAGTCCATGTTTGCCATTGGAAATCTCAAAAATCAATCCGATCAGGAAATCCTTTCTCTCTTGAAAAAATACACATGGTAGGCAATAGTTTTGTCAATTTTAATAAATTCATTCCAATGTAGGTTTTGATATCATTTTTTTAATTAAAATATAGACGGGAAGACGAAACTTGACAAAAACAATAAAAGGGGGGTACATAATAAATATGAGTCAGCACAAAAATCACAACCCTACAAAATGCGCTCTGTAAGTGTAAGCATGTCTTGTACCGACAACGGACATGCAATAAAATCTTAATTTTAATTTTTCATGTCAGATGAGGCCAAATAATTGCTGAAATCATACCATACATGAAAAAAAGTAAAAAAGAAAAACCAGGCAATGATAATTCTTGAAAATTTGCTGCTACAGTGTATGTTTCAATATGTCCTTTAACACCAAGATTCATTCCAGCTATGGAAATTTATATTCGAATCTTCATTATTTCAGCTTTAGTTATAATGACATAGATTATTATTAAACGGAATTTTAATTTCCTCTTAATTTCAAAATGTCAGTAGGAAATGGCAACCTAATGGGTTAAGCTAATTCGTTTTAGCTTTGACTAATTTAATCATAATACATTGTATTTCTGTACGTAGAACGGAAACTTTTCCTTTTAACTGTGTATATTTCTCACTAAATACAATGTATTTGAATTTAATACAAAACAACAATTATACATGTTGTATTGATACGTACAATTAACTGATCAATGCCTTCACTAAAAGTAAGTGTAGCGTTCCATCCATGAAGGGTACGGTCAGGACGGATAATAAAATATCCATGAAAACCACCATTCCATTTCTGAGTAATGTAAACTCCTTGGCTTTCACCGCTTACGGACGACAAAAATGTCATGGACAAAATAATCAACCCAAACATTCTGAAAATTATATATACAAAATTATCAGCAATCATCAGTCTGTACATGATACAACAAAATTGCAAATATTTATATTAAATGGTATGGAGTTTGACCATGGTCAGTTTGGACGAAAGAATGATTTATAATTACTGCTATCACGTGACTTACAAATGTATGCGAGAAAACTTTGGTAAGAGAAAATGCCAAGGTTAATTTTCCAGCTCATTTTAGGTAATAACTGCGTCATATTATTTTCCTCATGTATGAAAACTGTGTATAACATAGTGATCTGTCTTTGCTTGTTTTATTTACATTTTTACAAAAAAACCACAATTATATCAACTTCGTGTTAAACTATTATCAGTTTGGTGCCGTCAGTTTAAAACTTACTCAATACTTTTTCACACATCTGATAAAATCTTTGTAATGAAATTATTCAAAATATTGGAAAAAAAATATATTAATTTATGTGTCTAATGACTTGACATATAATGGTTCCATACTTTATGAGATTACAAACCTTTATCAGCCCTCCGTCCGTACACACAGTCAGATGTTCTGAAGGTCTGCACAGAGTTTCATTATCTAAGACAGATATGTCCTTAATTTCTGACCCTTTTAAGCTGACCTTTATAGTCTTATCGCCATTCATAAATTTTGACTTGTCAATGGCGGGATCTTCAATGGCGGGATCTAATTTCATCAACGTAATAATGTTTTGTATGCCTTTTTTATTTTTTATTCTTATTTTTTACGAAATGAAAATGTCAATTGTCATGTTGACTTGAGTAATTCACTCCAGTTTGCTGGGGAAAATGATAAACTAATCAAATATCTATAGTGCGCTAAATCCATGTATTATCTATCCGGTAGCCGGAGAAGGGTGGGGGATGGGGTTCTCGACAATAATTTTGATGTAACAGTGCCAATTGCCATTCCAAGAATAGACACTGTTCACGACCAGAAATTAACAAAGAAAGATACCCTGTTCACGACAGGCAATTACTGTTCTTAATTTATTATTGTTGAATCAGTGGCCCTTCGGATTTGTCTCACCTTATCTCAATATATAAAAAAAAACTAAGTATGTTGCGAGTCTTTTCTGGGTTTAAAAGAGTCAAAACCTTCTTATCTTTATTTTTTCATGTTCTTGATCAAGGCCATGTTGGTCGAAACGTTGGGTAATTTTAACTTTTTAGTTTCGTTGTTCTTGTTTTTTTTTACGATTTTGTATTTGGTTTTATTCGGCGTGTGTATTTTGTACATTTAAGTCGTTTTATGCCCATTTTTATTTTCTCAATATATAGGCAGGTTGTTATTGTTTTTGTTTCTTCGTAAAATATCCCGGCTTGCACGTTTGGTTTACTTATGGTTGTATCTGTTTACACCTAGTATGGTACTAGCTCAATCTCATCCTAGTGATACATCTAGAGTTAACTGACATAGTATAATGTAGTTCTGCTGTCAGGTGTTCTTAGAATTCTGTTTGTGAAAAGGCGTAAACATCCAAATCAGCAGGTAAAGTGAGAAAGGCCAATATTTATAGGGTTTTAACATTAGTTTGATAAAAAGATATTTTTTTTTGGACCATTTACGTACACGTATAAGCCCCTTTCACTGTGGAAACCTTGAATTCACCTCTTAGCCTGACTTTCCTTGTCTTTAAGATCAAACTTTCAGTATTTATTCAGCGATTTTGACTATAGCTAAACATTTTGATATTTAAAAATTCGAAATGTCGACATTTAAAAAAAAGATCAATTGTGTTTTTCAAAAAAGTTGAAATTTCGACTTTTAGAATCTTTATAATACTAGTATATATCTATTTCGAACCATTGTTTCTCGCTAGTAGAGCGCGAGAGAAAAATTTGTATTAATACCATGCCCTTATCTTTTAATACGTTCTGTATGAATATTATATAAATATTTAAGGTTCGATTTAAAAGTGAGAAGACATGACCAGATACAGCTCTAAATGTGGATTCAAGTGCGTGAGAAGACCATATGCATCCGGTTTCACAGTGAATTTCGAAAATTCATCATCCAAATATAGATACAACACTTCGATTTATATTTATGGAAAAGTTGAGGATGTGAAAGTTATGAAGTGTCTACTATAAAACCATGCAACTAAAGTGTCTCAAGATTAATATAAAGATATCTGACATATGTAAGTGTATATTTTTTGTACATTTATTGATGTTGATGTTATATTGCAAATATTTTCAATGTAATTACATTATTTGTTTGTTTCATTGAAATCCGTTATTTTTATTGGAAGACGCTAGTCACGTGGTTCTGAAAAGTGATGTTTTATAACCCAATAAAAGTCAAAATCTTGTTTAGCATGTGCTCCATAACGACGTTCATGACGCTTCAGACAATTAATATTTTTAGACAATATTTTAAAACTCAAGTCAAATATGAAATGCGATCATAACTTGTGGGTAGAGCAATTTCGTCACATTAATGCATTTTCCGGTAACATCTCTCTGAAACATGATATATCTGTTCAATTACAGACATTAATAGTTATCTGGGTCATCGTACACAATTGTAGCTCAAAGAGGACCACCCAAGGATCATTTCTTCCAAGTGTTTGTTTCCAAGTGTCCTACTGGTTTTAGACAAGAAGTGTTTTTTGTTGAAGTTTGCTACAGTGTCCTATGTTAAACTAAGTTTGGCGTTGGCGGTCATCTTAAGAGGACCACTTAAGGACCATTTCTTTGGAACCATATCGCCCTGTAGTTCGAAAGGAGATTTTAAAAATTCATCCGCCCTACAGCAGCCATGTCGGTTAGAAGTCGGGTATACTGGACAAGCTTTTGGAAGGAATCCATCAGACGACCATCCATCAAAGTTTGGTCTCAATTGGCTCAGTGGTTTCAAACATCTTAAAAGATAAGTTTACGCCGGACGCCAACTGATGGCAATAGTTAATATGGCCCTTTATTTAAATATTATTCTGAGGAAAGTTCTATAAAAATTGGCCCCTGTACCTTGTTTTTCTTAATTTCAAATACATTTGTAATTTATTTTTACATCTTTATAATTTCAGCACATAAATGATGAATATCACTGGACAATGTTATATTCAGAACAGAGAAAACGGGGGTCGATTGTTTTATAATGAAGGGCGTCGAGATCTTGGAATATTTTCTAATAAAATGTATGATGATCAAAAATGGAACTTGCTGGAGTCAACGACATCAGGTTATTACACCATAGGAAGGGAAGGAAAATTTTTACAGTATAATGGCGAGAATGTTAGGATGACCGACGTGGAACAAGATACTACATTATGGTCTTTGGAGGAAGTACCGGAAGACAAGGGATTCTATCGTCTGCTCAACAAGGTATACAAGGCTTACCTTAGCTATGGCACGAGAGGACAACTTGATGCAACCAAGAATCAAGCCGAAAACCAAAAATGGATAATAATAACAGCGTACTAACAGTTTCACAAATTACGTTACTGTGAATTTTCTACTATGGAATGGTGTATGACTTATAATTTCAGACAATTTTTAATTCTGAAATTATCTTTTTAGCTTTTTTTTCCCTTTTAGGGGTAGCTTAATTTTGCTGATCTTTTATCTTTTCTTTATTGAAATTTATATAAAATAAAAATTATGACATCAGGACTATGTAGAGTGTATTACTGAATTATAATTATAGGTTTCACAGTGAGTGAGAATTAGATATCGCTTGATATCAACAAGAGTTATCTAATTTGTATATACAATATACGAGCCTCTGGCGATATTATGATTCTTCATTGATTTGTTTATGATTCGGCGCGTTGGTCTGAAATACTTTTGTTCATTTTTCTGCACGACGTCAAATTTTCACTGGGGAAAAGCTGTGGTTCGTAAATAGGTCTGTTAAACATCAGGAAAACGTTATTTCAATGAAAATATTAAGGAAGAACCACATGACCTATATTTGCCGCTTACATTTAGTTGGATAGCTTGTGTTGTATAGTAGTGTATGGGGCTGTTATTTGTATTAAACAAACGCCTGTGTGCAAGGTACCTGAATAGCATGCACCTGGATATTTCACCAATCAAAGGTCTCGTCCGCAGTGCTTACGGTTAAAAATATTGAAATCTAAGGGATTAACTATTTGATTTTTAAGGGGGGCAAGGATGACATTTGAGATAAAAAGGCAACTCCAGGACTTTGGCAAAATAAAAAGCCAATATATCTTTATGTGTGAAAAAATGTGTCAATCTGGAAATTTTTGGGATTAGATTAAAACAAAAACTTTAAGCCGCGACAGCGGGCGAAAAAAATCCAGGACCAAAATTTGGAGAAGAAAATAGGTAGGGTCAAACATTTTATTCTACCGCCCCCATAAAAATCAAATGTTTGCTCCCTAATTCGATTAAATCCATAATAGCATTAAAGGGTTAAGTCAAAACGCATCTATAAGGACAGAGGAATGGGTGTAGAAAATACTCCTTAGGGACGAGATCAAAAGTTCAATGTAGGATAAAAAACTTAATTCAAATAATTTGGGGGGGGGGGTGTAAAAATCGCTGCAAGTTTTGTTATCCAACATCGATTTTCGAATTGAAAAATACGGATTCAAGTGATGTCCAAGTCAATGTACAGAACAAACATACATTGTTAAGGAAAAAGTATACTCTCAAAGCATATGCCCATATTGGTCAATCAATTTTTCCCAAATTAAGTTAAGAGGAGGGGGGGGGGGGGGTCAGTGAAAAAACTATGTGAATTAGTTTTTTATCCTACACTGAACTTTTGATCTCGCCCCGTATACTTTATGTCAGTAAATTTAAAGTTTTAATATCTTGACTTGTGGTTCTATGTTTGTGTTTTGTGTTCCTTTATTTTGCTTTCTTTTCTATGTCTGTTGATTGGATGGCGGTTAAACATAGTTTACACATATTTATTTGGTAATATGAGCAAAGGGATTGGATACAAATTTTTACAACATTATGAAAGTCCTCTACCATTACAATTAATGATTACTTACAATTTGGATATTGACGACAATAATACATATTTAACAAAAAGGTGTAAGAAAAATGAATAGACAAAAAGGGATGAAAATAATACGAAAAAAACAAACAAACATACATAGACATAAATAATAAGAAGAGAAAATGAAACAAAATAAAGATAAAGACTGGAGTGAGAGCTTGTAAATAATACATTACAAAGTTATGATTATTCCTGAAATCGTTTTGTTTGTTTGATAAATGTTTGGACACTTGAAACAAGAGGTTCCCAAGAGCTTGAATCGCTCACCTGTTATATAATTACTTTTTGTGCAGATCTTGCATCAATGATTTTTTTCTTCCGTTTAATGTATACTGTTGCATTTTTCGCCTAAATATTGGCATCAACAGCTCCAATATAGAATCCTGAGCCCAAATATATATGGTTGCTAGAGACTTTTTCATCGGTTGCTATAGGCTTTTTCAATGGCATTGACTCTTGACTAACATTTTGACTTGTATAGCTAAATTATAGGGTCCTTTACCCAAATATATATGGCTGCTAGAGACTTTTTCATTGGTTGCTATGGACTTTGTCAATGGCATTGACTCTTGACCTTCCATTTTGAACAGGTAAATTGTAGGGTCCTGAACCAAATATATCTGTTTGCTAGGTATTTTTACATCGGTTGCTATGGACTTTTCCAATGACCTTGACTCTTGACCTTTTTTACTTGTACAGGTAAATTATAGGGTCCTTAACCCAAAAATATATGGTTGATAGGGACTTTGGTTGCTATTGACTTTTTCAACGACCTTGACCATTGACCCTCCATTTTAGTTGTACAGCTACCATTTAATTTATTTCAAGTTATCCACAATATGTCAAACTATTATTTTTACGGATAGTTACTGTTTACATGTAACATGTGTAAATAATCTGTCAAGGGCAAAACTCCCATAAGGGGTCAATTGACGATTTTGATCATGTTGACTTATTTGAAGATCTTACTTTGCTGAACATTTTCCCGTTTACAGTTTGTCCTTATCTATAATAATATTCATGTTAAACTAAAACTGCAAAAGGTCCTAAAAATTAACAATTCAGGGGCAATAACCCGAAATTGGGTTGACAGATTCGTCTGAAAATTTCATGGCAGGTAGATTTTGACATCATAAACATTTTTACTCCTACTCAGTTTTGCTCTAACTGCTTTACTTCTTCTATTTTTAGCCATGGCAGCCATGTTTCTCGATGGACAAAAAAATAAAACACACATTTTATACTACCCTAAGTGTAGCTGAAATTTATTCAGTAGTTTCAGGGGAGAAGAAAAAAAAATGTGAAAAATTGTCTTTAAAGGGCAAAAAACTCCTATAAGGGGTCAATTGATAATTTTCGTCATGTTGACTTATTTGCAGATCTTTTATTTTGATGAACATTTTTATGTTTACAGTTTGTCTTTATCTATAATAATATTCAAAATAATAACCTATTAGCTGATTAACAGTAGAATGACCTGGGATAAATACTGACTGATATTTATACAATGAATTATTTGAAATCAAGTAATTAAACATGTGCTTGGAAACGACTCTTTCGAATATTTTACCAAGTGGTATTTAAAAAGAAATTGGTCAATTTGCGACTTCTGTTCTATCTCCCTTTTTGAAAACTGGTATGACAGATGCAATTTTCCATATTTCGGGAAATTTAGAATTTGATAGGGACAAGTTAAAAAATAGGGCAAGAGAACTACAAACTGTATAACTTGTATTCTTTAACATTTGACGACTAATACTGTCCAAGCCTGAGGCCTTACCAATTTTTAGTATTTGAATGATATCCTTCACTTCATCAGGGGTAATTATAAACCTATCAATAGAAGCATTTGTTCTTGGTCTAAAATATGGTGTTGGATCATTCGGATCCTTTAGTGGGGATATAGAACATAATTAATTATTAAGCAGACATAATCGACCGATAATAGGTCCTCCTTTTCATTTTTTTATTGAATAATAATACTGCTATCACCTGAACATTTTTGTTAATTTTTTAATTAAGGTAGAGAATGGAAACGTGGAATGTGTCAAAGAGACAACCCCCCGTCAAAGAGCCCAGTATGATTTGGAATTCGTTAAAGAGGGGTTATCTAACAAATTATTTGCATTGAGAAAGTTTTTTTCTTTCACGTGTTTCTTCATATTGTTAACATGATTCCTTTGGTCTTTTTAATTTATTAATATCTGATATTTGTTTAGACCTACGGTCAATTTTATTGAGTCTATTACGTTTTCTGATTTCTCTTCTTAAATTGGTATGTCACTGTTGTCCTGTCCTATTATTCTATACTCCCGTGATCTAATGCACCCGGTGATATCAATGAGCAGTCGGTGCACTGTATATGAATATCAGTTATTCTTCATCTGATATTTCACAGCTGTAAATTTTGTATACAATAGAGTAAGAAAAGGATGCACTATCAGTATTATAAAGATTGAAATTTGGCAAAAAGACCTATTTTTTGTAAGCTTGGTTAAACTATTACACGGAAACGTTTAAATCAAATTCTCATAACAAATAGTTTTACTACATTTTCTATATTATAATTTGTTCGACGCTGGCCACTGGCGGTTGTAAAGAAAATTTAATACTGCAGTGCATTGTTAATCTAAAAGCTTTATGACACCTTTTTAATGATATCTTTGATATTAAGATAAGTTATAATCACTATAACCGTATACAAAACAAAGATTAACCTATTGTACACATTCATATGTTTTGGTTAGACTATATTACGAGATATAACATGTCTGGGTGGAGATGGTCTTGTTTCCAGCTAGTAAGAACATTGAGCTAGTTTTGTAAGTTATCAGCAACAAAAGTACTTTTTCATCTTGTTCTTTTGTTGTGTTTATGTAAAATATTTTAATTGTTCTTAGTATCAATATCTTAATCTTATACTAGTAGATTTAATGTTTATCTGTATTGTTTGCCGGTCCATATTTACCACAGTTCCTTCGGAAAGTTGAGTAAAACATACATGTTAAATCCCGCCACATTAATAACAAATGGGAAGAATAGGATACATAAATTCTTGATACAAATCCACGTATGAGCATGGCCTACGCTTAAGCAAATGAGCAGGTCCTCGCCCAAATCCTCCCTTGCATCTTACTACAAAATAAGCAAGGTCACTAGCTCCAAACTGAGTATATATTGAATTTCGTGGGTCCATTGAATTTTTGACAGCAAATTTCTCCCTGTTTTTCTCTTGCGAAGGTCTTGTTAAACAGTAAGACAACACGAAGACAATAGGATTTTATCTTCTGACCCGTTCAGTTTAGTGGTATGTTGTCTGATTACCTGTTCATTTTCATATTTAAAACATACACTTCGGTTAGAACGTGGTTGTTGTATTTGACACTGATACTGAACATTTGTATTTGCAACTGACTAACACTCTCCGTTTCTTGTTGAAGGGTTGTGATCGGCGGTTCTCTCTGTCTTTCTCCGTATATAAGATCTGACAGCAACGATGTAGAATTAATTAAACATTGAAAGTGGTGTGGAACACCAGTACATATAAACAAATATAATATTTCTTTGAGATATCAGTAATTTCGAGATAATAAGATTAATAGGACCACGATTCTATGTCATATCTTATTAATACATGTATTATACAAATCAGAACTTCATAAACTCTCTTTAATAAAATCTTTCCATTCAAATAAAGTTGCAGACATTTCTAAATACAATGCTTTTGTAAAAATTCTTAATATATAGAAAAGAGTTACAAAATCTGTTGTACTAAAAAGTGTATCGGCCAAGGCAAAACCCAGGGTAGATGGTATAAATCCCCTGGCATATTCTACCATCCATGTACCACTTTCCCATTGTACTGCTGTAACCTCGCCCCATTCATGGTAAACTGTATCCCCTGATTAATAGAAAAAAGGTGGTGTTTGAACTCGGGAGGCCTCTTTAGGAGCTAATATTCATGATTGAATCTGAAATTTGGTCGATAGAAAATTAAATGACATCGTAGCAATATAAACGTTCTATCATGTGTCTATTAAAGCTTAATTTGTCTCAAAAACAAATATTACAAATGTTGAAATTTCAATACATATTAAACTATTCTAAAAGAAAGAGAAAATCAAGATTTAACCCACACAATTAATGCCTTATCATACAAGGAATATAAATACAAATGGAGAGTTGAAAGGGCATAGCACGAGAAAAAAGTCTAACAAAGCCACATGCAAAATCGAAGCAAAACCAAAAAGTTTAAAAATTAAAATTGCCCAAAGTTTCGGTCAGTATGATCTTGTTCACAAGCAGGATGTGGACTCTTTGAAACCCAGAGCAGGACAGGTCGATTTTTGTCTTTCCTACGTTTTAGTTGTGCTATGCCCTTTTAATGGCTCACCATTTCCATTTATATTCCTTGTTTTGTATTGTCGTATGAGCTGTTTCGCAACATACATACTTTATTTGTACAATTAATGCCTTACCTGGTTTGAAAATTCTACTTTCCAATTCTCCTTCTTTCCACTGTCTAAATGATCCTGTTAATATGGTGTCGGATATATTAGCCCAATATCTACCTGAAATTTAATATTATATAAAACGAAAAGATAAAACCATTATTAAAATGGGAATACAAAACAACTTTTGTTGGTTTCAAGGACACACCAGTACCATATATAAAAGCCACACACACCAACTCATAAGATAAACAAAAAGACCGTGACAAAACAACCAACAAAAGAAATTAAAATAAATGTTGCAATAAAGTCTCCAAATGACAACATCTATTATAGTAATAAGAGTTGTGTTGAAGCAATTCATCGGTGTATAAAGGAGACCAGTTCACTCACAAACTGAATGAATCCGACTTGGTCGAGTTTAGACGCATATAAATTGCGGAAAAACAACTCTTATTACTTAAAATTCCATAATAATTACAACTTTCTGCAAAATAAGAAAGAAATGGCACTCTTTAACTGGGTCACATATTCATACGCTGAACGTCATTTATCGGAAAATAAAAGATCCAAGGCGTCACGTTGTCGACCAATCAGAATCAACAATACGCCGTTTTGGAATTATCATTAAGGAGACGTAAACAACTAAACAACTATTTAAATTTGATTTCAGAGACTCTCTCTCTATTGCTTATCGACTTTGATATCTTTTTTTAAAGACATCAAAAAAGTGAAATAAGGCTTGTTCAAAAATGTAATTTGTAATATCTAGATGTCGACATTGCTTAGTATGGTAACACACATTCTGTTGTACACCAAGCTATCAAATAACAAAATGATGCTTTTCATTTTAGGCACCTTATTGTAGCTAGGTCTTGTTTATAAGACGAACGAAAATCTGGAAAGTGTTTATTATTAAAGTTCCTTCACAATATCATCATTAAAAACAAAACAAAAATTACTGATTTGAATTATATGTACATGTTCTAGTTCTACGGGAAAAAAGGTGGCCAAAACTTAAAAATTAACATGTATATGCTGATATTTTCACCTTCTTGTTGGCACAATCCTGTCCAATTGGCACACTGAAACATAGCCTTTGCTTTCATATCACAAAATACAAACATATGTTGTATTAATGAAAACAAACTCTTTGAAGTAGTGCAAGTGTACTAATTACACTCACCAGAATTCCCGGATGTATCAATTGCCGTACCGAAAAACAGTATGTATTCTGTTAAAGATGCATGCAACAAGCACATACTGCCCATCCAGCCACCAGCATTCATAAACAACCACCGGGTGTCCTCTTCCGGTAGTATATGACCAGGGAAACGCCTCTTCAAATCCTTGTAAATATATTTGTAAGCATCTTTTACATCGACTTTCATGATTGTTTCTAGAAATAAAGTTCGTATTAATTGACAGGTATTTTACAGATTTTTGTTTGTTAACTCGGTATTTAGCAAATAATTAACCCCTGAAAGTGGAAACAATATTTAATCCTTGTTATAAATAGGAAACAATTTATGTCAGAAATAATTCATGAGAGTATGAATTTGTATTGCATTTACCACGCTCTTGGCTAAATATTTGTATAAAGTGAGCCAATACGTCATGTACGTGGTAAAATCAGTATAAATTCATGCAATCATGAATTATTTCTATTCTAATAGAACAAATACACTTAACAACACCAAAGCTGATATCAAAATATGCAATTTTAGCACATGATTTGGGCTCAACGGGTTCTTAGGACATTATGTTATAAAAATCATATCTAAGGAACAGATTTAGAGATTACAAAATAAATAAATGGCTTTGTATCTCCGGTGGAAGGGGGGGGGGCGACTCAATGATATTTATAGTATATTTATGATATAGTGCGGCAAATTCGAGTCAAGATTTTTCAAAATCGGCAGAGATTTTTTTTCGGGTCGGGATATTTGAACACTCTGGAGAATTCCGGTCATGATTTTAAAAATTCCTCCAGATTTTTATAAAGGACTGAGGAGAATTCAGGTTGACTTTCACAATAAAAGGCCGATCAAAAGAAAAGATATAATGTTAAATGTATAAATATGTCTCATCATGATAACGGCCTTTTATTATTTTTGGATAACTTCGGGTATGTAATTTTAGTTTAGCTTTCCTGGATATTTTCGATATAACGTGGATAATTTCGGGTAGGGGTTGCAATATCACCGATACCCCACCCTCCCCCGTCATAAAATTGTCAAGTCCCCCCCCCTCTGAGCTTTGTATTCCTTGCAATCCACATTCCACGTGCTGTCTGTTGCTGTTCAGTGGGCATTTAGATAGAGGAAGTCAATTAAACGCAGTTGGACCCGAAACTATAATGTTATTATAATTTTTAGTGATCCGACTTAAATCATTACAAACTGCGTCTCTTTAGTTATACTCGTGGTCAAATCTACGTAAAATATAAAAAATATTTAAAAGGGCCTCGGTGGCCAAGTGGTCTATAATGTTAGCTACTAATGATTTCACTTAGGTTGGGAGTTTGGAACTTAAGGAGTGTTCGATTCCAATTTTAATTGGAAATAACATTTAACTAAATAAAGATCAGCTTTTCTGTCGAAGGCCAATAAAAATCATCTTTTGAAAAGAAAATATGATAATAAAATAAACTAATTAAGGATTTATAGGAAAAGAATGTATACATGTACATCTTTTACAAAATGTAGCTTTCCAAAGTTAAGTCAAGAATATGCCCGATAAAGCTAATCTAGAAATACAAATCGCACGCAAGGAATTTAAATATTTGAGTTTATTTTATTCAATTATTGTGGGACTTCTGTAGGTTCTGCCTCAATTCTACAAGACATGCACTACGGAGCATCTAAGACCAATAAAAGTTATGAAGGAGATTCATATTTCATTTTGAAAAATTCTGAAATTTTTGTAAATTATCAAATGTATCAACGTAAAAGAAAATACCGAAATATTTTAATCTAAGGTATGATACAAACAATAATTTTAAAACTTAAGGAGTCAAATGGGAATATATGTAACTGTGTTAGATCTTGATTCCAACCTAAACGATACTTAAAAATAAATATTAAAACATTAGGCAGATTATTTAACTATGATCTCATTCAAATGAAAACAAAGTTCTGATGCCCCCCCCCCCCCAAAATCCTCTTTGTAAAAATTTTCATAAATATTTGACAGTCTGTTATAATAAAATCAAATAACTGTACCTCCAGTTAAATAACTTTAAAATTCCATTTTATAAAGCGTGTTTAAGATAAAAACAATAATTTTCTTTGGTATTCGTCCTATATAATGACCTTTTACTTACTAGTATATTTTCCGGCAATTCTAGCAATTTCTTCATGGTCTGATAGAAAAGATTTATTTTGCATCCAATACTGAACACAAAAAACAATGAAACACACAATCAAAATTATTTTGAGGCATGAAATGATCATACTGAGCACTCTCAATTAAAAAAAACAAAAACCAAACAAATCGAAAATTCTAATTTTTAAATGATTGTTGGTTTTTCCCTGAAATATCCGTGTTTTCGGTATTATATATATATCTGTAGCTACTAAAATAATTTGAAAAAAAACATGATTTTTCCAATAAAAATAAACTAAATTGTGTTTTTAAGCCCTTTTCAAATCCGTTTTAAACAGGAAACAACCCTTTCCTTTGAGTTTTATAAGATCAACCAAACAGTAGATAGTTTAATTCACAACTTCACTTCTTTCGATATACATTGATATACCATTATTAACAAAAAATTCAGCTGGAACGTTTTAATAAAGTATAACCCGTTAATTACCCGACTGTGTCTTTGGTCCTTAATTTAAAGGCGACAAAACTAAACAAGAATTCACATATGAAGTATTTTGATAATGATCCCGAGTCGGAGTAATTGAGAGCAAATTTTGATGGAGTATGTGTTTCTCTTTCAAAATTGTGTTCGGTGTTGAAGAACTTGAACCAGCATATATGGCCGATGTTATTAAAATACGAAATACCAGCAAAACAATATTAAAAAACTTCTTACAGCATAATATTCTAGTTCTTGTTTTAAATATCTTGCATGTGGTCTAGCACCACTATGATTTCGAGTTATTTAGACCTTGAGCACAACCGATGAGTCGTAAATCGACGAAATTTGTACAGAAATCGTGTGCATCCAAATTGATATCACATAATTATTTTTTATACTCTTTGTCAATTCTAATTTCTTCAATGTAGCCTCCCACCTGTAGGACCCTGCTCGTTACGAAATGTCATCACAAGTATTCTGCATTTTACTTTTGTGCAGTTCACGATAATTAATCGAACCGATGGCTAGAAGTAACTCGTGAAATTTCAAGAAACATTTCAAATATGCCGCGAAATTTTTAACGTGAAGATAACTACAGATGAATGAAGCTTCGATAGTCCTTTTTTATACCAGAAAATATTCACGATAGTTGTGTCTGGACCCATATCAGACCTGTTCTTAAATATAACCAGTCTTTGTTGGCTGGAGAACAATAAGATTAGTTATTAAATAATATTAATAAATCGGCCCTAATATTGTAAAATCGGCACGTGTCATACTGATGACGTAGCCCCACTGATACTAATACAGCTTTTCGGCCCCGGGCCAATACAGAAATACAGCTATATCGGACTGGTCTAGTAGACCAGGGTCGCCCAGTCTCGAAGGTTGACAAATACCGAAAAGTATATGAATACAAATCCCTGTCAGTAGTCTGTCCCGATCGACACTCCTACGCCTATAAATACAATAAAATTAGAATCAGCTTACGAAATTTTAAAATTAGCTTATCAAAGATGAACAGCGTCATATCCATCATAAAAGAGGAAGATTTTCAATTTTTGAAGAAAACCGAATAAAGCTGTTGTTACGAAAACCTAACTTGTTTTAATGAAAGATACAAAAGTTTTACTTGTATTTTAAAAATACCTTGATGGTGTTAGATCAGATTATTTAATAAAAGTGTTATATACTGCCTGTTTCTGTATTGGCGCTGTATACATACAGTCTCAGGCAGCTGTATTGGACCTTGGCCCTCCGAGCCGCGGGGCCAATAAGACACCCTCGAATCTATACCAGGGCCAATACAGAAACATCCAGTTAATAGCACTAAATTTTTTTGGGGTTGTCGATCATTCATTTTTTTTTTTGCGGCGGGGTAGGTCTTTTTTCTGAAAAAAATGTTTAAATCCAGAGTGTTGGGGGGAAAAGATCGGATTCTTATGTTCTTTTTTAACCGAACATAAAGCATTTCTTTTCTATATTGGGCTAAATAATACAAGACAATTTCCCTTTGTATGGCGAGCTAACATTGTCCATTCACCGAATTTAATTTATGAAATAATATATACAATATTTGAAGTGCTATAAAATGTCAGAGAAAATAGTCCAAGAAATCCATTCACACTTTCATTAACATCTCCACAAAACCATCCTTTCTCGTATTACTGCATTTAACATCTGCAATCTACAAAATAATGATAAATACTATAGAAAGGAAAAATTATATGTGGCAGAAGGCATCTGTTGGGCTCTGTGGAAGATATAATGTTTGAATGTTTTGATGGTTTCGATTACCAACATCTGAGTTATGCACTGTGTGATTATTAAATTTCATGAAATGTCGCTTTAAGACATCATTACAATTATGGTTTTGTCTGTCTGTTCAAACATGATAACATGTACATGTATGCAATCATCCGGCGCGTTTTCTGTCACTGCCTTTTTTTTATTAAAAATAATTAAACTGAAACTTCATGATTTTGAAGAGCAAATTACGAGCTGTGTACAAATAACATTTTCAAAATACAATAGGATCAAGGGACGATATCAGTTGAGGTGATAACACGGGCAATATGAAAAAGACCATATATTAATCTATTTTTCACATATTTTGCCACTACCAAGAAATAATTTTACTGTTGAATTAGATTTGTCAGTCTTCAAGCAAGTTTGTCAGGTTTTCGACATCCCTGAATACAAGTTGCACATTCACAATGCTACAGTTATTAAACAGTGTTATTTCTTTCACTTGGAGTATAGAGTAAAACAAATGAATGCAACTTCAGTTCCTGTATTTTCCCCCGAGATATACAAATAGATTTTATAAGCCCCTATTTAAAACTGCTTAGAACATTTATGAATGGTTAATTCACCATAAATAATGATAAGACAATTATTTACAGCTGAGCGGAAGTGACGTCGCTGAAGCTCACGAGAGGGCAGATAACACATCATACGAGGGAAGATAACATGTTATCTGCCCTCGTATGATGTTATTGCTCCGGGGCAAATAACATGCATCAAATTATGCTTTTATTACATATGCAAAATCGGCATTATTTGAATTTATGCTAAATTTTCTTCTACAAAATGTCACTAATACAGGTCCATGCTATATAGATGAGCATATAACAAATAAAAAATTCCATAAAAAATGTTGTTCAACTACTTACAACCACAGAGGTCCACATACCTTGGTAGTACACAGTCAAAATTCAACATTTAAAATTTATATAAAAGAGAGTTGCATAGCAATGAAAGGATGCATCTTCATACTAGGCAATTGACCACTGGACCTACTGTTTCCCTTTTCTGTATGATTAACAAGTATTTCAAGGTGAGATATGACATTACGATGTACAATAGGTCCAACCCACTACTATTAATAAAACACTTTTACAATATCGGGGTTGGGCCTATGGAAATAGATTGTAATGTCATATCACACCCTAGTGCGACCTGTGTAGCGGCATTCTAGCCTACCCTTTTTCGACATCTACAGAGGAGTCTTTAACGTGCTAAGGGTGTTGCTCTCTCTTAACACAGAACAGCCATTTTTCGTCCCCATCCGACGGACTGGTATCGTTTACCGAGACCATCATCGCAAATGGTGTCGATACGCCGTCGCACATTTGATCCCTGACATTTTCACTCCGAAAGGAACCGTATTAGGGACCTTTGGCTTCGTAATCCGATGCACTAAACACTACACCACGGCGGGTTATTTTGTTTTGACATGCAGAAAAGGGAAAACCATGTCTTTTCAACTGGTCGAATGAATGTGGATGTATGATTTATCTGTATAGTAAATTGTCTATTTTCATAGAATAAATTTACAAGATATGCACATTTCGTCGATTTCCGACTCATCAGTTGTGCTCAAGGCCTAAAATGTTGAAAAGCAAAACGACAATCCAAAAGGTTGAAGAGCAAATTCAAAAATACCAAAATGACCAAAATGGGTAGAGCCAAAACCATCTAAGGACAGGACTATCTATGCACGAGGGGAATACTCCAAAGCTTTCACAAATTTTACAATTTTATTACAGTAAATGTTAAGTATCAGTTTCGGGCTTGTATCAAAATACTAGCAACAGAGCTGCATGGAGATATAAACTTTCAGCTTTTCAAAACATCAATCCAAAATAGTCAGGGGTGAGATTTACCCCAGTTAAGGGTGATATGTTAAAAATTAACACAGAATCGTAAAGGAATTGGAAGACATTATGGGTGAAAATTGAAAAAATTTAAGCATTTATTTATTCTCACCCCAAAAGTGTGGCATATCAATTTGACTTTTCAGTCATTTTTTAATGAGAAAGTTAACATCCAATTTCTCACACTTTTGTCCAAACATTGAGATTTCTTTTCTTTCTTAAAAAGATATATCACTTGTATTTGCTATACGTAAAGTTTGCATGCTTTTGTAATTTTATTTTTACATTACATATATATGAAAATGTAAAGATATATAGAGACGACATTCAAAAACCATTCCATCAAAGTTTGGTCCTACTGTCAAAGTGGTTTCAAAGAAGAGTTTTTAATATTTTTGCTGATTTTCTACTTTATTCAAGGTAATAATTTCGAAAATTATCAAAACCTTGCTGAAGTAATATATTTTCTGCTTTGACAGAAAAATATATGTAAAATAAATATTTTGTTTTTGAAATGAGTTGAAAAAAAAGTTAGCTCGATCATGATCGATACTGAAATAATAGTTTTCTCCAAATGTTTGTTGAAAAAGGTTTGATCCCAGAAAAAATCCACATAGAAAAAAACTGGTTTAAGAGATTCATAGGACAGATTTAAGTCGGGATGTCGGCCTCTTCATCAGTGGTCTTGATTTTTAAATACTATTAAGATCGGTAAAAATATAGTAATCGAAAATGATTTTTTATATAAAAGCGAGAAAAGACATCTCTGATATTAGGTAGAAATGTAGATTCTCCTTCAGGTACGAGTGAGTTATGAAATTTCGCCACCCGAGATAGTTACAATTTTGATTTTCAACAAAATTTATAACTATCGAGAGTGGAGACATTCTATAACTCACGAGTAAATTGAAGGAGAATCTGCCTCTCCTATGTTTTTCAACAAAAGCCTCAATAAAATGCTGTTGCTACGCATTTTGTTTACATGAACGCCATTTCGGAACTTCTCTAGTTTATCTTTCCAATAAACGCAAAAAAACGACAGGACCCAGAAATTTAATCACCCTAAAGTTGTTAAAAATATTATGTATGTTTATCCAACCGATTAAACACGTCAAGAATAGCAGAAGTAAGAAAAACAATGGTAAGTCTATTAGAAATTTATTTGTGTAAAATGTAAACAAAATTTTGCTTTATAGCAATCTTTTTTTTCACCGATCGTACTGCACAGCATTAAATTCATATTAAAATAAAAAGAGAATAATAAGTATCAATTAAGACTGTAAACAGGTAATAAACGATCGAGCGTAAATTCCGCCATCTTTATTGTTATCGATTTTATAAATTATAATAATATAATGATGTACCTTTAAATTTCTCCATTTTATACATTTGATTTTTAATAGGGTTTTTATCAATCCGAAAGATACACGAGATATACCATTAATTGGTAAAAATCCTATTTGATGGAGCACGGGTAAACGGTCTGTGTCTAAGACCAAAACTGTTATTATTGTAATTCTGTAGTCTTTTGGAATGAACAAACCTTACATTTTAGGAAGATGAACTTCTATGATATTATTGGCATCCTCTTATTGTAAATGTAAATAGTCATGGATTGTTATGGCGAGTAATATGGCGGACAGATGGTCTACTAAAAATTTCAAGTGTTGACTTCTTGTAGTGTGTAAAGTAAAGTAAAGAAATACCAAAGGGATATTCGAAGGAGGGGAAAATCGAAACAACTGACAAACTCCGGTGAACAACGAAGACAAGACCAAAACAATACAAGCACTACAATTAAAAACTAAAAACATATGAACAACATGGACCCTACCAAAAAACCGGTGGTAGACTCAGGTGCTCCAAAAGAGTAAGCAGTCTCTGCTACCTGCAGGACACCCGCCATGCTGCCCATGTCAAATCCGGTATGAGGAAGGGACATCAATGGAACAGGTCCATTTTCATTTGGGAGACGGTTTTTTCATACCTGTCAACCAAGTCATGATGGCGTCCATAAAACTTTAATAAGGATGACTCTAACTTTGAGCAACATACCCCTGTCTCAGCAACTTTCTGTAAGGAGCCCGGCTCTATCCAGGGAGTCAATGTATATGTCACAAGTTCTTGAATAACGTATGAGTTGTGAAATATACACTCAATACGCCGGCGCTTCTGGAATGTTGCCTCTCAAAAATGGGAAGTTGACGATTGGAAAGTCACAATCATCCCGTTTTTCGTAAAGTTCTGTATTCAACCTTCCTTTGTTGTCAATTTCGAGAATGTGAAGGACAAGATATGATGCAGACTTAGCAGTGTCTGTGGTATCCTTAATTTCGAGCTCATTGGTATAGATGAGATGTAAGAAATTCCCAAAACTTGAATTGTAGAGTGATAAAACATCATCTATGTAGTGGAAGCTGAAATTAAAGGTACTGGCTAACTTCGTCTTTTTTCCTTAAGAAGCCCGTCAATGAAGTCTGCCTCATATGAGTAAAGGAACCAGTCGGCCAGAGTCACAATTAGTGCCCATAGGAATGCCAATAGTCTGTTAGAAAACACGTCCACCCAATTGAACAAATATGTTGTCGATTAAACATTCAATCATCAGGACAATTTCGTCCTCTGTATATTGTTTGTTAGATTTCGAGTGGTTTTTAACAAAGTCTGATTTATCTCTACCGATCACAAGGTATGTGTATCTGCTGTTGCCATTTCTATTTTGAAAGCATCGATGTATTAGATCTTTTGTGAATGAGGAATGGTGGTATAGGGGGTAGAGAAATCAAAATTTGTTTATGCTGTTACAGACTGAAATGGACCGATATCGTAAAATATCTACATACTTCTACATACTAGTAATAGCTTGTCTCACAATACATTTGGTGGCCCGTTTTGACAGCTATTAAAATAGAAGTTAAAAGTTGAGACAATAGTTTGGTATATCTTTCACATTGCGAAAGGATTAACATAAAAACTGGCTTGGAAGTTACTGTAACTTTCTGTTGTGTAATATGTTGAAAAACCCACATGGGGAAAGAAATGTAAAACGGAAATCAAGTGCTAGATCAGCTCCTTAACCCTCGGCGAAAGTAATGAAAAAATGGCGACTTCTAGTGTCAATAACTGGGTCATTTCAGACCTAACTTTATATGGCCGTACTTTCCACGACGGGCATCTTTCTCCTCTAACTTTCAAACATTTTTTTTTTATAAATTATCAGAATGAATAAAAAGACAGAAGTGTGCCCCTAACATCAACATTAACCCCCATTCATCCTAGTTTAACACAACTGTATATTGTACAGGTGTAAAATATCGAAAAAAGAATACCGAATCGACAAAACAGTGGAAAAGTCCAAAGAAAAGACAAAGTCAGGAGAATGGAACACAACAAACAAACGCGACAAGGATACACGTATAACTAAAAGAATAAAAAACTTCGATTAAACTAAACAAAACTATAACAAGATATCGCAGGAACTAAACTAAATGTGAATTCCATAAAAAATTGAAACTGTACAACAATTTTTATTTAATTCAAATATTTGCTGTTTGCAAAACATACATGTATATGTTTACCTTCGAAAGTTCTTCTGCGAATGGGGGTCCGGATGGGGTGTCTCGTTTTCTGTGTTCTATTAATTTTTGTTCTGTTTTTTTTTCTTTTTTTTCCTATTCCGTTAAAACTTTTTATTCAAGACATTGTAATGGCATAAATACACACATAACAACAATACAATATCAAAAGAGAAATCATGATAATGTCATTTGCATAGGTTATTATATTATTTACGTATTGTTCATTTGATCGTTCAAATTTTTTGTTATCAACTTTCACGGTTAGTTACTTTTAAGATATTTTCACATTTTTACACCCTTTTTTTAGGATAATCAATACATCGAGACGTTCACTGTTCCTACTGATGTAATAGGTCTTGTTATTGGAACGCGTGGCTGTAATATTAAGAAAGCAGAAAAGATAAAAGGTGTAACACAAGTGAACAAACTTAAGATTTTCAGTGGCTTAACAGTGTCGATTTTCGGAATGGTTAGTATATACATGTACATATATAAATTATGTATTTGAATGACACTGTTAGGTTTAGAAACGACTATTCCTATTATTCTGGAACTAATTGTGTCATATCTTATTTATTAAGGATGATCGATGGTCTAATAGGAAATAAATAGGATTTGAAATAGGTGTTTTAGTTTGAGAGAACATATGAATAGTAAACAAATAAGCAAGAGAAAAATATAGGTTCAAATGCTCATTTTAGAACTATAAAGCCTTGAAAATTTGCAGGAAGTAGGTTTTCTCTGGATTTTTCATTGTCTTTGCATTGGCAACTCCAGTCTCTCAAAAATATATGAAAAAATAAAAAGGATTTCATAAAATTTTGTCAAATACCATTTTAAGGTATATATGATTGAATTATAGAAGAAAAAGTGGGGGTTCATGGGCAAAAAATTTAATGTTTAAGAAATGGATAAAACCCGAGGATTCCGAAAATCTGACAAAAAGACCAAAACATGACCAGCGAGCATCCTTAAATACAATATATATTGAAACCAGAGGCAAATTCAAATATAAATATTTGAATATATAGTGTAATATCATCTAACCGTAACCCTGCAGCGCTCAATAATGAGTCGAGCCAAGCTACAAGACAAGAACTTTAAGAATATCAAAGAACCGTAAAAAACAAAGATTGGATATTTTAATTATGTCTCTCCTCTTGACCATTCTTACCAATAGAATGCTGTTTTGGTTTAAACATACATGCGAAATTGGCTGTATCATTGGAAGCCGGAGTTCCAGCTAGGAAAGCAGACATCTCATGCAAAAAAGCAAGCAATGCTTGATATCAAACAACCAAAATAGTAATCCAAAACGTTGAAGAGCAAACTAACAAAATGTAAAGTTCTTGAATATCATGCAGTATGAACAATATCAATTTTAGCATTTAATATTTTGTTCTAGTCCGAGGAGGGAGTTAAAAAAGCACGATCCTTGTTGGAGTGTTCAAAAGAAACATTCACTATACCCTGTCAGTTTGCAGGTAAATATAAAACAAAAATTTGCTTATGGTAGATGTAAACTTTTTGCAAAGATCTTATAAGACATCATGGGATTACTTAAGATGAAGTGAAGTCGAAAGTCAACACAGAAATATAGAATACTGCATACTATATATATTTTTGAAGATGTTCAAATTCGTAAAATGTTACATGTGTTAATTTTGAATCTCATTAAATTATTTTCTGCTTGGGGAATTAACAAAAGCACGAGGAGAATAAAATTACAACCAACAAAAGATTAAGTGCTCAGTTAGAACATATTTTGAACAATGTTGTTAAAAATGTATATACTTTACTGAAACAAACTTACCTGGTATATATTGACGGAAACTGTATAGGGGCGACACTTCGCAATAGACTGAAAAATCGCCTATGATACTTTGAAAATTGATTCCATACGATAACGCCATTTAACAATCTAGCAAAGTTATAAACTTATATCAACAAGCAGTGAGAGTGAAAATGATATAAGCAACAAAGAAACAAATTTAGATTATAGCGACTACTGCTACTGTATTAAAGGCTTAAATGGGGAATCATGTTCCACCAGACAAAACAGAAAATTCAAAGATTTAACACACACTATAGTTGTATCTTTTTCGAAAAAGTCTATACAATACAGGAACATTACCAATATGAAAACAGAAATAATCAATTGGGAAAAAAAACATTTCTTTTGTTCGATTTTAAAATTTATGGTCCCTTGTAAAACAAATACTGAGTTCGAATGTGCTGAAATACCTTCAAATCAAACATGAGGAATTCTTTAATAGAAATGAATTAGGTAGTATACAGTTGAAAAGTCATGATTGTCGAATGTAACTAATGAACTGTCTATAAAACGTAAACTTCAAACAGAATCTGATTCCCTACTTTCCACATTGATCTTGACATTCATATTTTTGTCATTGTACATGTTCATTTTGGCATGTTTTATCTCTTTTCTCAAGACTCTTCAAATGTTATGATATTGGCATTGATTTTAAAGCACATGTATTAGAGAGTGTTATGAATGTTTTCATGGTCTGCTATTCATATTGTTTTAGCTTAAATGCATGATTAGTTTTAATTATGTACCTGTTCTATAACCGGTGTGTTCCCTGAGTGCCAACATTCTTAAAATCACATAATTAAATATTGTTGTTTTAGTAGTTGTGAAGGGGTATAGTAAGGGGGCTTGATTAAATGCCCTGATTAGCATGATTAGATATAATTATTAATCAAATTAGTTAATTGTAGGTAGACAAAATGTATGAATATTGTAATTAATGTTGTAAATTTTAGGGTAAAATATGAATAAAATGATAAAAAAAATGTGAAAAATATAAATTTTTGAAATTAATTTTGTAAATTATGGGGTGAAATATGAGCAAAAAATGTGAGAAAATATAAATGTTGGCACTCAGGCACACAGCCCTATAACCAGTCTAATAAGGAAAGTTTTCCCGCAAAAAAAGGTTTATTTATATTGTAAGTTTTAATCCAAAGTGCAACATATTATATATTTTTTTATCGCATCAGCATTATTCCTAGGGATATTTTATTTTACTTATTAAGCTAAAATTAATGTTTCCGCAGTTGTGAAATGTTGCATTCTAAATTTTTACAGTTTTCCAATTTGATTAGGTTTAATAGAGAGATAGTAGGGTATTTACAATGGAAACAATAAAATTAGGAATAAGGTGAGACTAAACAAGATTTTCATCTCTCATTTATGTTGTATTTTTATTTTCATGAAATTACACGGGTGATGAGTTAATGAGGTATTTTACGACACGGTCTTGCTCTGGATTTCAAAGAGTCAAGACCTTTTTAGTTTTATTTTTTACATGGTCGTGAATATTGGTCGTAACGTTGGGTATTTTTTACCTTTTAGTTTGATTGTTCTTCTTTTTTTAACGATTTTATATTTGATTTTGTTCGAATCGTGTATTTCATACATTTTAGTCGTTTTATGCCCCTTTTGAGAGTTCACCATTTCCATTTTTTTTTTTTTTTTTTTTTTTGTTATCTTTCAGTTTTTACACTTTTTGAATTATATGCACTCCAGCCTATATAAAAATTTTTCATGTTAACCTTTTTTCACAAAAAAAGGACTATTTTTATTAGTATTTTTGCACAGCGGATATATTTTTTAATTGCAAAATGTTCAAATTTATTACATTTAAGAAATTGCAACGTTTCAGTTTTATCTTATAAATCTTTTACATTCACTAGACGAATTCCTCGGTGAAAATAACGACAATTTACTTGAGATAAAAGAAAAATCAAACGTACACAGTATTCTATTGCCAGATGACTATAAAGATGGGGTCAAATATAAACAGGTAATTATAATTAAATATAATCTGACGTAAACAATTTAAACATATGGAAATGGAATTCGATGTACAATTCAATTCAATTCTTTATTTTCTCATAACCATGTTATATAGGTACAGAGACAAACATATTTACAATATTTACATAATAAACAAGACAACATCAAGATAGTTAGTCAGGAGAACACATGCCTTCATTAACGATTTTTATAAATTTAGACAGTTTAATTAATTCTATTTTATTATTTGAATTCATTATTTCTTTGAATTTTATTATATTTGGTCTTTTTGTGGCCTCTTTTCTGATTAATTTTAATCTAAAATTTTTGAAATTTTCACAATCGAGAATATAATGATATTCATCACCAATATCGTTTTTAGTACATAAATTACATTTTCTATTTTCACGCGGCATATTTTGCCAGCGGCCACATTCGATCGGAAGTCTATGATTTGTTGTCCTAAATTTACAAATAATTAAGATATCTTTTTTATCTAAAATTTTAAAATAATTTTCCATTTCGAAATTTTCTTTAAATATTCTATAGTTCAACGTTTTTGGTGTGTTTTGAACAGTAGCCATCCACGTTTGTATATATTGGTCTTGTAAAGTTTGTTTTATACTTAATTTTAACCAATCTTCGTTAATGAACGTATGTGTGCTCCAAATATATGAATATCCAGTTTCATCAAATATACTTTTAATATATTTCAACCACAAAAAGGTCTGACCTTTCGTATTATACAGATAACGTAACAGATTGTACATAATAGAGGAAAATTTATTTTGTTTTCCAATGATTAGTTTTGACCAATATGATATCATCGTTATTTGGTAACCTACCATTGGAAAAAACTAGGATCTTGGATTTATTTTCATTTACTTTCATTTTCCACTTCTTACAATACGTATGAAATTGGTCAAGTTGCGCTTGTAAATCTTGCGGAGTTTCTGCTAAGAGAGCTGTATCATCAGCATAAAGTATTAAAAATATTTTCAATAATTTGTCAAGGTTATCTTCAATTTCTTTGGAAATAGTTTCGAGTCCGATTAAATTATTTGTTTGTAAAAAGTTCTCGAGGTCGTTTAAAAACAGCGCAAATAAGAAGGGGCTCAAGTTTTCAACCTGGCGAACACCATTATCGCACGGGAAGAAATCCGTTTTTTGATCGTTGTAGACAATACAAGACTTTATACCTTTGTACAGGTTTTGAATCACGTTAAGCATTTTACCATTTATGTTACTCATAAGTAATTTGTACCACAACCCTTCCCGCCAAACTCTATCGAAGGCCTTCTCAAAATCAATGAAGGCACAGTATAATTTCTTCTTTTTCTTTTTTAAGATTTCAAAAAATGCATACAGACAAAAAATATTATCAATAGTAGAGTAACCATGTCTGAACCCACATTGACTCTCATTTAATAAAAGTATCTCATCTGAATAGTTTTGTAGTCGATCGCTTAATATGCTTGTAAATAATTTACCAAGGCAACTTACAATTGTTATTGGTCTAAAGTTTTTAGGGTCTTTCGTGTCCCCTTTATTTTTATATATTGGTTTAATTTGACCTCGGAGCCAGATGTCTGGAACAATACCGGTATCAAAAATAATATTAAAGAGTTTTTCGTAAACATCTATAAATTGATTTGCTGTTGACTTAATATATTCGTTTACAATAAAATCTTCACCACAACTTTTGTTATTTTTTAACTTTTTTATACAACGTGAAATTTCGTCTTTTCCAATATGTCTGTCAAGATCATGGTTTACTCGATTTATTATCTCTTCGTCAACGGAGGGAAGTTCTGTATTGATATCATTGATATCGGTATTCGGATTTGAGTTCAAATCTTTGAAAAAATCATACAAAATATCCATTGATATGTCAGGCTGTTTTTTAACTTTACCTTTATTCAAAATTTTCCAGAATTCTTTGGGATTTTTACTACGCAAGTTTTTTATTTCATCTGACATTTTTTTTCTATGAAGCATCTGTTTTTTATCCAAAAGTTTCTTATAATTTTTTTCACTTTTGTCTAGATTTTCTTTATTTGTCACATTCCTGTTTTTCTTCAATTTCCTTTTTAGTTTCCTGTAATTTTGTCTTGTAAATTTACATTCCGCGTCGAACCAAGGCTTGTTTTCAGGTACAGAAATACGCTTTTTATTAGATTTTATTTTGTAGCAACCAAAAGTAGTCCTTGCTGTTTCTAAAAATATATTACAAAGGGAATTTACTAATTCTTCCACCCTATTTGAATTTATGTCCTGGTTAGTGTTTAATTCAAGGAGAAGATTATTTATTTGTTCTTGATTTATATTGTTTTGAAAATTATATTGTTTACTAGAGTCCCATTTCTTTATTCTTTCGGTATTTGTCATGTCATTTTTGTGGTTGTTAACATTATTATCATTTGAATCATATTCTGTATTTAAAACAATTGACAATGGACAGTGTACATCTGAAAATAATTTACAAAACTCAACAACTTCAAGTGTACAAATCTGTTGTATAAAACTATTATTACTAATACAGTAGTCGACAACACTTGCATTCTTACAGGTAAATTTTCCTTCTTCATCGCCTTTAATACGACCGTTCATTATATACAGATTATTCCCCCTACAAAAATCTAATAATAAGGTGCCATATCTATTTTTACTTTTATCTTGGCTCTTTCGTTCTCTAGGTATACTCAGTGTATCTAATACAGAAATGTGATTTTCCATATATTCCGTAAAAGTATGAGACGGGTCGTTCTCATCAATTAAAATGAAGTCCCTCTCATTGGAAGTCCTACTATTGAAGTCCCCAACCAGGCATACATTTTTATATTTATACGAAAAAGACAAAAATTCATTTTCAATATTGCCGAAAACATCTTTGGAGCTATATGCCGTATATTCAGGCGGAATATAAATTATTCCAAAAAGGGTTTCATCATTCCCTCCAGTTAGTTTTGATTTGACTGAAAACCAAAATACAAATTTACTATCGGTTTCTAATGGCTCTATGAGATTTTCATAGATATCTTTGAACCCCAAAACAATACCACCTGACTTTACTCTAGCAGTTTTTTTCGGTTTTTCCTTTTAAAAATATAGCCAGGTATGTTGATTTCATCTCTATCATCTGTTTTCGTTTCTACCAGACAAATTATATCATGTTCTCGTATTAACTGTTCAAACTCGGGGTATTCAGTTTTCTTACGAATTCCACAACAATTTAAAGATAAAATTTTGATTTTATTATTTACGAAAGATGTGTTATTAATAGAGGGGAGTGATTCTGAAGTGTCATCGCTACCATTAACACTGTTATAATCTTAAAAAACATTACAATTATCTACATTATTAACAAGTTCATTTACATCAGAACTAACAGACAGACTAGTATAAGTGGTATTGTGTTCTCCCTGACTGTCCTACCCGTAGTACTCTGTTGTCTGAGTGGGTGAAGAACCTTTCCTGAGACGCTTACGCGGGTTCATTGGTGTTCTATGTCTACCGTTCTCCACTGCGTCGGCGTAAGACTGTCTTTTCGGAGTAAAATTTCTTCGATGATTGTCTATTTCATCCGGTCTCGCATCACGCGATGGTACGTACAGTTCTCCATCTATGTAAAGTTGGTCTTTCACTAAACGGACCTGTCTACCGTTTCGTTTTGCCTCGTTCATAACGGGGTAAAGTTTCTTTCGTTCCTCAATTATTCTAGCTGGGAATTGCTCATGGATACCAAATGGTGTTCCTCGTAAGTTGCGACTATTCTCAAGTATCATTTCTCTCTGACGGTAGTAAATGAACCTGGCGACGATCGGTTTTGCCCCGTTTCTTCCGATTCGGCCAAATCGATGAACATTACCTAGCTCTATGTGTTCCTCTATACCTAACTGCTCGTAGATGAAATATCTTAGCTTTTTTTCACAGTTCTCATATCGCTGGTAGACTAACCCTGTAAAGACTAAGTTATTTTTCATACTGCGACACTGAAGGTCTAAAACGGTTTCCTGTAATTCTTTTATCTGGGGCTGGGGTGTATTTGAAGGTAAACGTATTTCGTCATTTTCATTTTTATTTTCGAGCTGGTGTAAACGGGAATCAAGTCTAATCATTCCTTTCGAAAAACGCTCACATTTTTCTTTTAAGCTGTCAAACATGTCGCTCATACCTTGTACACTTGATTCTATTTCTTTGTGTTTTAATTCTACTGCCCTAACATCAGATGTTACTGTTCGCATATCAAATGCCATTGCTGTCACTGTATTCTTAAGTTCGTCAATTTTGTCTATTCCCGATTCTATTCGTTTTATACTTGAATTCATGCTAGTAATCAAGTTCAAAATAGTTTGTAGTAATACACCTATGTCAGGAGTTTGTCCTTGTCCTTGTTGTAAGATTCGAATACTCTCTTCGATCAGTTTTGATGTATCACCCAGAGAAGATGCCATTTTACACGTGTTAATGTTTATTTACAAAGAGTGATGGGCGGGGTTTACGTATACGTCACAATAGCTAATGCATAAAGTCCAAAGTCCAACTTCGATTTGAGTCGACGAGCCCTTTTGTATAGTAATCAAGCATTAGTGAAAGTAAACTTAGTGATGTGTTCTCATGTGTTCGTATGTATTGTTTATAAGTGCTGTCTATCAAAATAATATACAAAAAAGTGAATTTTTATACCTCGCCAAAATTCAATGAAAATAAACTCACAGAGACATTTCGCACATTACAAATATCCAACATAAAATTTCCAATGAAATTCGTCGGAATAAGCACAATTTTAACCAATTTCGGACCTCCACAATAAAACGTCTTCCATCATGATCAAGGGACAATAATAGTAATAATATCGGAATCCTTTGTAATCATGACGACACCAGATAATCAGTAAACCATGTGGCTTGATTGGCTGCAAGACATTTTATTAATTTTTTATATTAATTATCTTTATTTAAAAAAGAAAAATAAATCTTTGAAATAGTAAAAATCAATATAGTCAAGATTAAGCCTTGATGTCGGTTATTTGCAGTATACTTCGGACACACTGTATCTTATTTTCATAGATGTGACATATAAACAAGAGGGAAAATTCTCCCTTTTAATAAAATTATAAATTTTATTTATTGGAAATTTCAAGCCCATAGATATAAAATGAATTTAGAAAAAAGACTAATGATGAGTTAATACTTTCGGAGATTTACAGCTGACTATCTGTTGTGTTTTGTGCTCTTTTATGTTATTTTTTTGTCCGGGGTTTTATCTGCTGGGTAGGTTGATTGATTGGTAAATCGTTTTTTTTTCACCCTTCCTGTTATCCATTCTGATCTTTATTAGTGGTTTTATCTACCATTATTAAGTATATCTCAGTTATCAAATTTTGATTAACCAACACACTCTCTCAATCACATTTCAATTCAAACCTAATTTTGTTATGCTTTTTTATGATTCATTGAAAACCCTAATAGGTTAAGTAAATTCTTGATATGGTACGTATATAAACCTCTGATATAATGTGTTATTTTATTAAATTATTAGTGTTTTCCTTTTTTCGTTGAAATATGTTTCAAAATACCGGGTTCTTAACCTTAGCAATAATCTCTATTTCTATAGGGTGTTACATGTGTTATTATTGGACGTGTTACAAGTATTAGAGAAGCAAAGAGTTTGTTGAACTTTAAGTTAAATCATTTACAGGTATGTAGAGAAATATGAAAGACTTGATATGGTGATTTAATTCTTAACACGAATTCACCATGACTAAATGACAAGTACATGTATTTTAACATTCATATGTCTGGAACTATCATACTGCAAATTAAGACATAAATGGAATAATTACAACCCATTTATTTTTTCCTAGAATACTATATAATATAGAAGTACTGAAATCTCGCATTATCATTTGTCGCCACATTATTGCTATAATACATGCTCTCATTTTTAGAATTGAAAGTCCTGAACAACCCATACAATATTTCTCAGTTTTATTTTACTGAATTCAAATAGTGACAGAAAAGTAGGAAATGTCCATAAGATCGAAATTCAAAGGCAAGACAATAATGCAACATAACGGATAAACAATACAAAAATACAGGTATAATTAAAAGAATAAAAAAACATATATTAAACTAAACAAAATAAGAAGAAAAAGAACAGAATCTAAAGTACAAATGTGAAATCTCACTAAAAACTGGGAGTGACATCAGGTGCTCCGGAAGGTAAGCACGTCCTGCTCCATTAAGGGCACTCACCACATTGCCAGTGGAGTGTCCAGTCCAATTATGTGTCAGTTCCAGGAAGACGTGAAATCTAAAGGAAGATATCTAGTGTCATTTGTAAGATAAATTGAAACGGGGAATGTGTCAAAGTACAACATAGAATAGAGAATGGAAACGGGGAATGTGTCAAAGAGACAACAACTCGACCAAAGAGCAGAAAATAGCTCAAGGCTACCAATGGGTCTTCAACGCAGCGAGAAAATCCCGCACCCGGAGGCGGGCTTCAGCTGGCCCCTAAACAATAATGAATACTAGTTCAGCAAAATGGATGGCACACTGAACTCCGAAACATAAAAATGAAACCTATTACCGGCATATCAATTTGTGAATACAACCGTAAATTTTTGGAGTGGCGAAATCAACCAGGACTGAACATTATCCTGTCTTAGAAGTTTATGTGTCAGCATCCTCGTTCTACCTAGAGAGCCGTATTACATGCACATGAGTAGAGAATCAACTTTGAAATGTACATACAATACGCTGGAGACCTTGTTAGATTTCTACTCAAAAAGGGAAGGCTAAAATCATCACGTTTGTCAAAAACTTTTGACTCCAATCTCCGACTACCGTCTATGTACAAGAGCAAGTATGAAGTAGAAGTGGGCGTGTCTGTGGTCTCTTTAATATCAAGTTCTTAGTAGTTAATTCTTAAAGTTCGGATTATTAAGTGATAGAACATCATCTATATAGCGGAAACTAAAATTAAAGGAATTGGCTAATTTCCTTTCTTTTCTCTATAGTAGCCCCTGTAAAAAGTTAGTTTCACGTGAAAATAAGAGCAGATAGACCAAAAGCGGAGCAGTTTCCGACCGACTGTCCACCAAACTCAAATAGATTTTGTCGATAAGATATTCTAGCATGTTAACAACATCAGTCCCAGAGTACCTTTTGCTTGAATCAATGTGTTTCTTGACTAAATGTGCCTTTTCCTTACCGAAGATAGACAGATCTTTGTATGCCCTGTTTAGCCCAGAAACATTGGTCAAGTGATCACGAAAACAGATTTTAGTTTATCCCTTGCAGGGTAGTATACTGCGTAGAAAAATCAAGTTTATTGCAATTGCTAAGGTTTATAGTAGAAAAATATTCCTCTAAGCCTTTAGAATGTTTAAGAATCCGAATCTAATTCACACTTCATACAGTTACCTCAGTGACCAATCATTTATTGATAAGAAACTATTTGTAGTCTGGCCTTCAACATTGGACTTAAGTTTAGACTAAAAGGTAAATACACAGCTCTTAAGATTCAAGAAAAGGATTCCCTATATCCTAAACAACCATAATCATAAAGCTAAAACAAGTAGACCATATAAGGAAATTATAATTAATTTATAAGTTCTCAACACAACTCTCTCATTAAAATACCATGCATTACCGATGGGTAAAACTGAAATAAAAAATCTGTACAATTTGACTGTACGTGTACTGTTAAAACGTAAAAGTACTGAACATAAAAAATAATTCATCTTAATTTTTTTGTCTGATTTTATTTCCAACGAGTAGCATAGTAAATACATTTTGCCATTATATATTGAAATCACCAATGCGTCATACTGCTAAGGAAAATGTTTTAAAAGATACTTTTTTTCTTACTGTTGTATAATGGTAAATAAGTTTGATATTAATAACAGGAGATACAACAAGAACAACAACGCCTTGATCGCAGAGGACACGGTATGGGTAAACAACAGATTCAAGCTGTAAAAGAATGGCAAAAGGAGAGCAGGGGTAGAAAACGACATGGTAGAGGGAAACATAGAGGACGCAATAGACCCAAATCCGGACAAAGAACCCCGAATCCGACAAAATCAGATTTTAGGCACAGAAGCGACGACGATGCATATTCAGATGCAGATGAATATAAAGCACATCCACACATTTTTACGGACATTTTATCAGAAAAACCAACACATACCCTTGAAAGAAAGGGTTCAAGATCAAATTCTGGAATACTAGACAACAACGATGAAGACAACAGAAAACTTAAGAATTTTATGAGGTCTAATAGTCAAATACAGTTTTCGTTTGATGAGAGTGATGGTGATTATTTTGCGGGACGGGTAGCGACCAGGAGATCCCCCAGTGCTTGTTGCTCTTCAGCATCATTATGTATCAATGATGATTCAGCCAGCGATGAAGAATATGAAAAGGATATTTTCGAAAAAGGGAAACAGTTTAGCAAACCAAAGCAATGTAAAGCCGGGTATAATAGACGGAAAATAGGGAATGGTAGTAAATTCACAGACCATCATCATGAAATGAAAGTTTCAAAATTTCTTTTGCGAGAGTTTCGTGGAGGTTGCACAATGAACACATTTTTGAGAAAATCATACCAGCTTGATCTGTTTGCGGAATGCAATATTGAAAATTGGTTCAATACCCACAACAGAAGGTTTCATATTTTTAGAAATATTAATGATTCACACATTGACTACGTTGCGTCCTATAATAAAGAACTCGACATATGCAAGCATTTTTTTAATCCTTTGAAACCAAGTACATGTGATTTTGTAAACTGTTGTTTTTTCCACATCTGCAGGAAATTTGTAAGGGGAAACTGCAGAGATAGTTCATGCTGCCTTCCACACGATTTTACATCACAACACAACCTTCAGTTGAAAGAGAAATACGATATAGCTGACCTCTTTGACTACGAAGTAATAGATTTACTAAACTGGAAGTCCCCAAGATTGTGTCATGATTACATTTATAGGCCAAACAAATGTAGAACACTTCTATGTTCACATCTGCATTATTGCCGGAATCACTTCGTTGGGGAATGTCCATACAGTGATGCGTGTGAAAATAGCCATTCCTATGAAGATGATCATAATTCTTGGGTATTGAAAGCATTCAATCGGAACAAACAAGCATATCATATTTTGAAACGTGGCATATATGTCCCAGCGTTTACATATAGTAGAGAAGCGGACGATGAAGGTCTGACGGACTCAATCACATTGACAAAGGCACGTAGAGGTGATCCGTACAATGATATGTCAGTGTTGCCAGTGGATTCAGATAATGAGACAGTTGAGGTTGCCAATAATAGACAGTTACATTTTTCTACAGATTTAGAAACTGACACGTTACTCAAAAGAGATCATGCAGGCGCGAAAAAGATATGTTTATCCCTTATCAAAAGAGACTGCAGTGATTCATGTTGTCAGTGCATACACCTTCCAAATGAAATTCCTTATCTTTGGCAAATTAAAATCTTTAGAGAATGGCAATCTTTTCGCCCAGGAGTCAACTTCGGGATTGAAAATGCTTACTGTTCACTAGAGGAAAAGGTCAAAGTTCAGGTAGGATATTTTTATACAATAAAATTTAAAAAATCGTACTATATACTTTATTATTAATGTATACCCCGTATTCGTTCATTTTCACTTACTTCATATACATTTATTTAGAATACCTTATGTCTTATCGCCTTTCCATGACGGAAAATATGTATGAAGCAAAATACATCCGGTACGACTTCTTGAAAGGGAGACAATTGGACTCAAACATTTGTCGAATTCGTTATATGGCCCTGACCTTTAACGTAACTTTTCCTAAACGGTTTGATGAAAATCAATGAAACTTCACACAAAGGGGGTAAATGATATTAATCTGTGTATGAAACTAATGTATGACAATTATTAAATGATATATCATAGCATTCACATTTCCTATGACCTCTGTATTGTTGATGAAACCTACAGGTATATAGGGTAGATATGGAATTCAGTAGAGAACATTGGGAAACTTAGAAAATAAATTTGGATAATATTTCAGGAGCCAGCATGCTACGAATATATGAGTGCTGTTGAGATTAATTTCGCTGACATGAATGGAACTTGTCAGTTTGGTTCTTTTCCGGTTCGCCGATTGAGTACGCCATCATTTGGAGAAATAAGTCAAAAGGATAACAGTTACGTAACACAATGGCGATGGTTCTGGAAGGATGATTTAGGAATATTCCTGATGTATGATTCGGTTAGTCTGCTATTTTGTCATATTATTACAAATAACTGGATTCTATTAACAGAAAAGGTCAGCTTCAATGAAAATTAACCTTTTGAAAAACATATTAAATGGATTTCACCCGGCTTCCGAACCGTTAAATAGACCCTTTTTCGTTCAAAACAGGCAGCACATTCCAAATTCTTTTCCCTCCACATACCAAAATCCGCACCTGATTTTGTATTTCATATTATTAGCCCTTTAAGTATCAAAGCAAAAATAAAACTTCAGGCTGATTGCACTATATTCAATCATTCTGTAAAAGTCAGGCATAATGAATTGTATATGATTTTGCATCATTTTCTTTTTAGAATAATAACTGAACGTTTGCAAAATTGTAAACGTATAATTAAGGAGAAAGATTCAATTACAAACTCTGGTATATTATGCTGGTTATATTTCTACATTTCTGGAATTCTAAAATCAAAAAGTAATGGGATACTTATTCTCATCTATCATTATTTACTTTAATATGTTGCATTTTAGGGAACATGTTTTGTTTTCAACAAGACATTTCTGTAATAGCGGCAACATGCTGTAATACATGGTTAAGTGTGAAGAAATCAATGCAAAACAGCACATTTCACTCATTTCTGGACCTTTGAATTAAAAGTTTGATATGAGCAACAGTCTTGCCCAAAACATTTTATTTCACTTTAATGTGCCTTTATGTAAGACACACATAATATTATAAAATCTGTTTTGGCAAAGCTTTGCTTAAAGTTATTTTGACCAAAATATACTGTGAAAGCACTGAATTTTCTTCAAATCATTGATTTAGTAGACGTTCATAACTTCGCTATTGCATCATGGGAATTCTGTAAAATGATTGATAGATTTTGAAAGTTCGATCATTATACGATAAAATGACACAAATTCGAATCTGAGATCTTAATTTTAAATTTTCATGTCAGATAGGCCAAAACCATCTTCTTTCAATTATAAATAACCGTCCATTTATAATTTTATTTATAAATTAAGGATGATTTTATGTATACACTGGAGATGAAGTACCTGAGTAACCAGAAATCGTATCTATTTACAAGAGAAGACTTCAGATTCAAATACAGACTTGATTTCACAGCTATGGTTCAAAAGAACATCGAAACAAGGAAGCTGAGAAGTGTTCTTCGGCGGCCTGTATTTGTTTCTGAATACGATTTGGAACTTGAAATATAGTAATGTTTTTAATCAAATGCACTCTATTTTCATTATTAATTTGCAGATTTATTCTTTTGTTGTTATGTTTATTTTGTCCTGTAGGTTTCTTGATGCAACCTTGTCCGTGGTTTTAGGTAAGGCTCGAAGAGAAAACCCATAACAAAACTTTCTTGTATGAGCCAATAGTCCTTAAGGCGATCCTCTTATAAATATCCGATCACACCACTTGCCAAGCTAGATGGTCGCCACAACAGAACATTTCTTACTTAAGACTTAGAAATATTTTGTTAACAATCTTCATACTTTGCAGCAGTGAGCTGCGAGTAATTCTGTTAAATAATATAGTCCGTTAAGGTATATAAGGCGGACATGAAAGATTCTTACTGGTACACGTGGTATACTGTATACTGCACTTAAAGCGAGCATGGATGACTTTTGTCTGATGTTTATTTTGGAAAGATCTGATTGTGTAAACCGATAACTTTCAACTTACTCATGTATGCATATATTTGTATTTATTTATTAAAGTAGCCCAGATTGTATAGCTACAAAACCTTTGTTTAAATTATCTTACAGCCCACCAAAAATTGTCAGTTCAACTGTAGACGTTTATGGAGACGACACCAGACCATGGCACTTCGGTCCGTGGGATCTTGCTCATGATTTTGAATTGATAGAAATAGATACTTCGGATTATATGGAATATACAGAGGTCACAACATCCTTTGAGAGGACGATGGAGAGGGAAAAATATGAAGTGATAATGATTTTTCGTGTTCAAAATAGGAAACTCTGGTCAGAATATAAAACGTAAGAAACATTTAAAAATAAGATCAAAATATGTTTTACGAAAGAACATGAAACTTCCGTATAGTGTATATTGGCAAGATAATATCGAACCAAATTTGAAAGATAGTAACTTAACTGTAATACGTATGAAAAGGCAACTAAAAGAACAAATAATATGAAATATCATACGGAGTAATAAGACATACCGAAAATAAATGTAAAAGAAGATGACCTCAAAACTGATGTATTTGCCTTATGTTCAATATTAAAGTAAGTAAATACAATTTCTAACTATCTCTGTTTCTGTTTTTAACTTTTTTAACGATCTATTTAACATAAAATATTTCGTTTTTTGTTACCCGGGGGATTCTCTAAAAAAATATTATATAACCTTTCTACTTAAAAAGTGGAAATTTATTAATAAGTACATGAAAACATTTTCTTATTGTTTCCAGTGTAAATATTCATAATTATTCTAAAAAAAAACTTAAATCGTCATTACTAAAATAGTAAAAAATGGTTACAAAATATTGTTCTTTGTATCTTTGATCAAAATTTGAAGTTGCTAAAAAGACTCAGTAGACTGAAATTTCCTTAGGCTCCTCTATACTGTTGTCTTATTAAAGTCAGATGTTGTTCTGGAGTTATGTCGCCATGTCTATAAAAATTCAAATTAGCACGAAAATTCACAAAATTAGCAATTTTCGGGTAAATTAAAAAACGTGTCGACTTCGATGGGCTCAATACATATTGTTCAAATTTGAAACGTACTTTGTCAAGATAAGTATCTTTTAATGGTTAACTGCTAATCAATGCTTAAACTCATATTTTGTGTTTTAATTTAACGAAGTTTACCCTTGACTTAATGAAAAACTACAAGTGAAAAGCCTATATGATAGTACAACAAAATGCATCAGTGTTCGGCATGTGTTATCTGTAGTTAGAATTGTCATAAATTTTGTCTAGTACAGAGCATGCTTTTTGTTGTTGCATGTCGTGAACAGAATGTTTTTTTTACGATTGCCTGTCGTGAATTTGGGCATGCTTTTTAGCTCACCTGTCCTAAAACGATATGTGAGCTTTTGCCGTCACTTGTCCGTCGTCCGTCCGTCCATCGTACGTCGTCCCTCGTAAACTTTTTCAAAGTTCTTCTGCTCTGAAACCACTAAACCAATTACAGCCATACTTAGTCTGAATGATCCTTTGGGTATCTAGATTAAAGTTGATATTTTATTTTCTTGTCCGTCGAGAAACATGGCCACCATGGCTAAAAATAGAACAAAGGGGTAAAATGCAATTTTTGCTTATATCTCAAAAACCAAAGATTTAGAACAAAACTGACATGAAATAAAAATGTTCAACAGGTCAAGATCTACCAGCCATGAAATTTTCAGATGAATCGGACAACCCTTTGTTGGGTACTGTCCCTGAATTGTTAATTTTAAGGAAATTTTGCAGTTTTAGGTTATCTTGAATATTATTATAGATAAAGACAAACTGTAAACAACAAAAATGTACAGCAAAGTAAGATCTACAAATAAGTCAACTTGACCAAAATCGTCAATTGACCCCTTTAGGAGTTTTTGCCCTTGAAAGATTATTTACAGGTAAACAGAAAATAATGGTCTGACATTGTCACAGATGTTTAGGTCGTTACTTGAAATACATTGAATAGTAGCTGTAGAAATAAAATGGAACGTCAAGGGTCAAAGTCATTGAAAAATTCCATAGCTACCGATTAAAAAATCCCTAGCAACCAAATATATTTGGGTTAAGGACCTTATAATTTACCTGTACAAGTCAAAAAGAAAGGTCAAGGGTCAAGGTCATTGCAAAAGTCCATAGCAACCGATGAAAAAGTCCCTAGCAACCATATATATTTGGTTCAGGACCCTACAATTTACCTGTTCAAGTCAAAATGGAAGGTCAAGAGTCAATGCCATTGAAAAAATCCATAGCAACCGATGAAAAAGTCCCTAGCAACTATATATTTTTGAGTTAAGGAGCTTATAATTTACCTGTACAAGTAAAAAAGAAAGGTCAAGGGTCAAGATCACTGAAAAAGTCCAAAAAGAGTTTTTGCCCTTGAAAGATTTTTTTACATGTAAACATTAATTATCAGCAAAACTAATGCCATTAATGGTCTGACATATTGTCAAAGATGTTTAAAAAATTAAATTGTAGCTGACCAAGTAAAATGGATGGTCATGGGTCAAGTTCATTGAAAAAGTCAATAGCAACCGATTAAAAAGTCCCTAGCAACTATATATATTTGTGTTAAGGATCCTATAATTTACCTGTACAAGTCAAAAAGAAAGGTCAAGAGTCAAGGTCATTGAACAGTCTATAGCAACCGATGAAAAAGTCCCTATCAAACAAATATATTTAGATTCAGGACCCTATAATATAGCTGTACAAGTCAATATGGAGGCTCAAAGAACAAGATCATTGAAAATATGAATAGCAACCGATAGAAAAGTCCCTAGCAACCATATATATTTGGTTTCAGGATTCTTTTTTTAGCTGTACAGTCAATATTAAGCCGAAAAATGCCGAGGTATACAGTAAATATAAAAAATAATCATTCATGCAATATCTATACAAAAAAATAACAGGTGAGCAATTCAGGCTTTTGGGAACCTATTCTTAAAATGCGTTTATCATGTATGCTGAATCCACCTCCTTTTAATTGTAGGAAGAGGGAGCACATGTCTGATGATATTAAAAAAAATCATCCTTCAGAAAACAGGGACATTGACGAAAGGGATTTATTTCACGGAACTGATACTTTTGATACGTGTTATGGTATATGTACAAATAACTTTGATTTCCGTACCAGTGGGAAAAATGCAATCGTATATGGAAATGGTTCGTATTTTGCAAAGGATGCCAAATACAGCCATAGATTTACGTCGGCTAACCATGAAGGCCATAGGCATATGTTCAGAGCGAAAGTATTAGTTGGGAAATTTACTTTAGGTGAGTCAGACTTGCGTCGGCCACCCAAAATGCCAGGAAAAGGTCATAAGCTATACGATTCTTGTGTTGACAATCCAATCAATCCATCCATACACGTCATTTTCGACAGAGGTCAATGCTATCCCGAATATTTAATCAGGTATAAACAAAAGATGCAAACTGATAGATGCAATAGAAGATTTGCTAGATTTTCAACCGTTTCCAATACCACAAAACCACACACAACAAGTCCGATTAGAACAAGTCAATTCAAGACTTCTGCGGGTGCATTAAATATGCCAACTGCTACTCAAACGATTCAAATTACGTCTGCTAACTCGCCATCAACATCCACAGTTATTCCGTCCAGATCCGATCAGACTGTTCCGTCAACTTCCATGTTTACTCCATCAAAAGCCGTGCATGGTTTATTGTCTGTTCCCTCCCCAAGTGTAGTAGTTGGTATAAACCAACCTCCTCCTTCGGGAATCGTAACGTTCGGTGAAACTAGCCAACAAAATAGGATTATCTCAAATATGGATACCCATAATCCAGGGCAGGATTTAATTAGCAAGACAAGTACCACGACTAATACCAGTACAAGTGATGCATCACCGGTGTATTCTACAACAAATTCTGTCATTCCAAACATCAAACGACAAGGCAGTTTCTTCAAAAGTAGAGGAAAAGGGGAAATTGACAAAGACTGTACACTTTTATAATATAGAGCAGACCGAATTGCACATATTAATTGGTATTTGATGTTAGATACGAACATACTTATTGTAAAAAGCAAACTTGTCTGAGTAAAATCTAGAAATTTATTTTGAATTTGACTCGAAATTTACTATAGATCATCTTACTTCAGTTCATCTTAACAGTTTTGAAATTCGAATTCTAATTCAACGCTGGATTTAACATTGATTTTCACAGGATGATGTTGAACATTTCGTGCCATCAGTTCTGCGTCACAGTTGACGGCACGTGGAATATGTCAATACCGGATTATAAAAGTCCTGCTTTTGCCTATTTTTGTTTTACATATGCATGACAATGGAGATGCGTGAGAATGGTTTCAGATATCCGTTTCCAGACTTTACTAACGCGATGCCAGCATGAAATTCACAACTGATTCCGGAAGATATTAAATAAATATACAATATATTTGTTTCAAACAAAAACTTGTAAAAAACTCTCTTGTTAGTAAATTAAACCAATTTGTATGTCCAATATATATGTAATTGATCAACAAGACATCGATTTAGTAAAAATTTCCAAAAAACAATTATATACACATTGATGCTATTTTATTTTTATGAAACAAACTAACATAACTTTATTGATGAACCATCATTTAGACAATATATACATGTATATGTGTATTTGTTTTAGTTAGAATGTGCAAAGCAAAATATTATCAAGAAGTGGGTTAAGCGAGCGAAATACTAAAATAAAAACATGAAGCACCTGTATAAATTATTTACTGATCTGACCACTGTGTGCATACAGTTAAGCAAGTAAGTCTATTTCATTAAACTGGGCAAGCGAAATCTAAACTGTTGTCAGGAAAGGATATTTTTCCTATTCTGAAAACATTTCTGTTTTTTTTCTCAAAAGTAAATGGTAATGTTATAAATTTAATAGCTGGAACACTAAAATATGTCGTGTGATATATGTGATATTTTTTTATAATTTTACAATTGAAGGTTAAATGAACATGAGGTTAATGCCTTGTATCATTTGCCAGATAGCACTAAACACGTAATTAGCGCAGCAGCTTTAACTTAGCTATGTCTGAATTTACTTCTTTTTCCTGTTTTTTGAATTATAACGTTTGAGTTCGCCTCAAGAAATTGGGGGGGGCGACTTATGGAGTCATCAGGCGTTCACGTCCGCGTCCACAGCCAGTTCTCAGTTACTAGTTGACATAGGGTCATATATTTTTGTGTGCAGGTGCATGATGAAGAGACTGACCATATGACATAAGATGAAGGTCACATGACCCATATTACACGGTTGACTGGTTTTTAAGTTTATGTCAAAAATCAGTTTTGATATACAAATTGACTTACAATCATATTACTTGGTGTGAGGGTGCATCTCAGGGAGTAACACAGCCTCGTACCAAAATTAGGTAACCCTGACCTTCTTATCGCGCTTCATTGACTTTAGTTAAGATTTACGTCCGAGTTCAGTTCTCCTATACCAAGGGACCTACAGTCATATTAATTGGTGTGCGGATACATCTCGGGGGGGGGGGGGGCGGGGTAACACATTACATTAACATATTACATTGTGTGAGGATGCATCTCGGAGAGTAATACAGTCTCCCACCAAAATTAAGTCACTCTGAACTACTTATCGCACTTCAACTTCGTTGACTAAGGTTAAGTTTTACGTCTGAGTTCATTTCTCCGATACCAAGGGACCTACAATTGTATTACTTGGTGTGAGGGTGCATCTCGGGGAGTAACACAGCCTCCACTAAAATTAGGGCACTCTGACCTACTTATCGTGCTTCATTGGCTTAGGTTAAGTTTTACGTCCGAGTTCAGTTCTCCAGTGCCAAGGGATCTAGAATCATATTACTTGATATCATGGTGCATCTCGGGGAGTAGGACAGCTCCGACCAAATTAGGTCACTCGGAACTACTTATCGCTCTTCATTTACTTAGGGTAAGTTTTACATCTGAGTTCAGTTCTCCGATACCAAGCGACCTACAATCATTACTTGCTGTAAGGGTGCATCTCGGGGAACTACACAGCCAGACACCAAAATTAGTGGGGGACGAGGCGAACTTTGTAATCGTATATTTCTGATTTTATTTGAAATTCAAATTATAACCCGAAGGGTTGACAGAATTATTTAAACATTAAACTAACATAAATACAATATAGAACGGAAATAAATCAAGTAATTTGGAAACAAATACACATTTTATGCAGCTGTAAAGACCACTTTCCTCAATACTATGGACTTTTTTATAAATGGAGCAACAAACTGCATAAGATCGTTAGAAGATATAATGGGTTTTAGTTTTTCAAAAGGTGAATAATCATTTATACTTGGTTGTATGTCAATGGTGTTATTGAAGCAATCCTATCTCAACATGTCATATTTTGGACAATTGAAGAAGAAATGTAATTCATCCTGTCTCATTCAAATTACATTTTTGACATATTGTCTGTTTTCTCTTTTGATGTTTTTATACCGTCCTCTTTCAATTTCCAAAAAGTGGTCACTAACTCTCATTTTTAGCTCACCTGTCCTAAAAGGACATGTCAGCAATTTCCGTCACCCGTCCGTCCGTCGTCCGTCGTCCATCGTAAACTTTTTCAAAGATCTTCTCCTCTGAAACCACTGAACCTATTACAGCCATACTTAGTCTGAATGATCCTTTGGGTATCTAGATTAAAGTTTATATTTCTTTTCTTATCCGTCGAGAAACACGGCCGCCATGGCTAAAAACAGAACATAGGGGTAAAATGTAGTTCTGGCTTATATCTCAAAAACCAAAGCATTTACAACAAAACTGACATGAAATAAAAATGTTCAACAGGTCAAGATCTACCATTTTTCAGATGAATCGGACAACCCTTTGTTGGGTTATTGCCCTTGAATTGTTAATTTTAAGGAAATTTTGCAGTTTTAGTTTGTTATCTTGAATATTTTTATAGATAACGACAAACTGTAAACAACAAACATGTTCAGCAAAGTAAGATCTACAAGTAAGTCACCATGACAAAAACCGTCAATCGACCCCTTATATGACTTTTTTCCCTTTTCTCGATGGACAAGAAAATAAAACACAAGACAATTTTTCGTCATCTTTGTAAACTTTTAAACATCTTCTCCTCTGAAACTACAGAATCAATTTCAGCCAAACTTAAGCTGATAGATCCTTACTAGGGTATCTAGTATCAATTTTGTGTTTTATTTTCTTGTCCATCGAGAAAAATGGCTGCCATGGCTAAAAATAGAACATAGGGGAAAATGCACTTTTTGGCTCATATCTCGGAAACTAAAGCAGTTAGGGCAAAACTGACAAGTAGTAAAAATGTTTATGAGGTCAAGATCTACCTTTTTGGGGTTATTGCCCCAGAATTGTTAATTTTATGGCAATTTTGCAGTTTTATGTTATTAGCTTGAATACTAGTATTATATAGATAAAGACAAAGTGTGTACAGCAAATATGTTCAGCAAAGTAAGATCTACAAATAAGTCAATATGACCAAAATCGTCAATTGACCCCTAGGAGTTTTTGCCCTTGAAAGATTATTTACATGTAAATAGAAAATAATGGTCTGACATTGTCACAGATGTTTAGGGCGTTATATACTTGAAATAAATTAAATGGGTAGCTGTACAAATAAAAATTCCATAGCAACCGATGAAAAAGTCCCTAGCAACCATTTATATTTGGATTAAGGATCTCATAATGTACCTGTACAAGTCAAAAGAAAGGTCAAGGTCATTGAAAAATTTCATAGCAACTGATAAAGTCCCTAGCAACCATATATATTGTGTTCAGGACCCTACAATTTACCTGTTCAAGTCAAAATTGAAGGTCTCGAGTCAGTGCCATTGAAAAAGTCCATAGCAACCGATAAAAAATGTTCCTAGCAACCATATCTATTTGGGTTCAGAATTCTATATTTTAGCTGTACAGGTCAATATTAAGGAGAAAATTGCTACGGTATACATTAAATAGCAAAAATAATCATTGATGCAAGATCTACTGGTACACAAAAGATAACAGTTGAGCGATTCAAGCTCTTGGGAGCCTCTTGTTATAAGTTCTATTCTATTTTCAAAGTTTGTTTGAAGTAAAAAAAATTCAGTTTGATATTGAGTTTTTATTTTACTGCATAAGTATATTTTACTATTTTCTTTCATTGTTTGTAATTTTTTATTTGTTTGTTTGTTTAGTTGGGGTTTAACGCCGTTTTCAGCACATATGGCTATTTCGCGGCGGCCAGTTTTTATTGGTGGAGGAAGCCGGAGTACCCGGAGAAAACCACCGACCTTCGGTAGGAAAATTGGCAATCCTTGTCAATTAAGGTGGGAGTCGAACACACCCCGCCACAGGTGAGATTTGAATTCACAACCGCAGTGTTGACAGGCTAATGATCATTAGTAGTTATGACGAACTACCTAGACCACTCGGCCACTGAGGCCCCTGTAATTTTTTAAAGAGCACACTTCCATAATTATCTCTTAAGTGTCTATTTCAAAGTTTTTGTTAAATTAAATTTCTCTTTTTGGTAATTTATTTCTTTTAATTGGTTTTGATCAATGTATCAACAAATGAAAACTAGTCTTTTCCTACTGTATCGCCGGTTCCACTATATACGACTTTTTCGAGATCGATCGCTCTTTGCGACGGAGGTAAAGAATGACGTATCACGTGACGTTTTGTTAGGCATAGAAACAATAACAATATAGCAGCCCTGGTAAATTTTGCGATAAAAGGTACCAGAGTTGCGATAATTTCAGTCCTAGAGGGGTATATCATGCCATGAATACAGAAAGCTAAAAACTCGGTCGACTTACATTATCCTTCAAATTTCCCTTCTCATGCCAAACAAAACAATAAAGACAAATGATCGAAATAATAATTTCTGCCCCGGATGCGATAATTCCGGACTAAGTCGGAAATCAAGTATTGCGCTACCAAAGTTATTTCAACGTAATTGTGACGCCAACGTGAAAAAAATAAGTACCGCGATACAGTGAGACCCCAGTTTAATACAGAAATGGGCTTTCGAAAACTGTACGTGAAGCTCTGGACCATGAAAATGGGGTCATAGTCAGGTGAAATATATCGGACAACTGTATAGCTCATTTCATGGAATATATACATTGCATACTAATTTCAGAATTCAAGATTTCAAGTTTGCTTTTGTTTTTTGGTTAATCTTTCTCTATTTAGTAAGAGCAGCCATAGCGATGCACGGACACAATTTTTATCTCCATTCCATCAAAATTTAAGTATGAGTTGGCCCAGCTGTTCAAGATTAGAATATTTTTAAGGATTTCATGCTATTTTCTTTTATTTTAAGTATCAGTGGCCAAACTTGTCCATGATCTGGACCCATGGACAACATTTTGAAAGGGGACCAGTAAAGAACTATTTTGCGATATTTAGATATAAAATGTCTAAGTAATATCAGAGACGAAATTTTTTAAATATTATTTTAGCTTATTCTATTTTTGGTCAAAGGTCTGGATCCCCTGACAACACTTTGAAAGGGGCCACCTAAGAACCATTTGCCCAAATTTAGGATTAAACTGCGTCAGTGGTTTCAGAGGAGAGGATTTTAAAATATTTCGGTTAGTTTTTCTATTTTTAGTAAGAGCAGTCATATTTTCCAAGGTAAGGGCCACAGGACACAATTTTGAAAGGGTAAGGGAACCACGTAAGAACCACACAACCAAAGGTAAGCCCCAAGTAGTCACGCAGTTTAAGTACTGTTTTAGCAACATCACCCATGTTGCTCTAAAGTCTAGGCCCAGACAAAATTTTGAACTGGGACCATCTAACGACTATGACACCAAAGTAAGATATCAACTACTCAAGTAGTTTCAGTGGAAAATGCTTTAATATAGTTTTTTGCCGATTTTTTTTTATTATTTTTAGTAACAGCATCCAAAGTCTGGACCCCGAACACATATTTGAAAGCAGAACACTTAACATGCTAAAGCACCATTCCGCCAAAGGTATGCCTCAATTAGCCGATCAGTTGTAGAGAAAAAAAATTAAATACTTATTGCCGATTTTTTCAAACCCCCGATCACAATTTTAAAAGGACACCACATGAGAATCATTCCGTCACAAATAAGTTTCAGTAGCCTCAGTGTTTCAGGATAATGTTGTTTTTGGCAGACATTTTCTATTTCTTGACAACAGTCATATTGGTCCAAAGACTTGACCGCCGGAAAAAAAAAACTTTTGAAAGAGGACCATCTAAGAGGCATTCTACTAAATTTAAACCTCAGACGTTTTAGAGAAGAATAAAGAAACAATGTTATGTTAAACAATATGTCATATTAAAACTAAACACCACAATCACCAATGCAACGCAATGCCAAGCAGAGAAATCAATGAAATTGAAGGACAATAAATCAAGGATATTATCAGCTGGTACGTTTGCAAAAACGTCCCATTTTGTTTGAGATGTAATAAAGTTTGTCAGTAGAGTGTTTGACGTAGCCTCTGTAGCAAGTGGATACCCAATTGCCTATTGTACAAATATCTGAGTTTGTACATCCAGCAGCTGATGCACAAGTGGAATCGCCTCCACGCAATCTATGGAAGGAGTATTCTGATGAATCTACTTCGCAATGCACTTAACATTTATGAAGCATCGTGCCTAGATCCGCCTTTGAAAATGCACAAATCTTTCCATTACTATTACTAAAACCGAATGCGGGTTCTTCTGGTAGTGCAGACAACATTTAAACCATTTTAGAATAAGCTAGTACCGGACATAGAACACAATTCTCGATTCTTTTGAGAAAAATCTGATGAATGTTATTGTGTTTTTGACTAGTTTTTGACCACTGAACATGAATAATTAATCCTTCCTCTGTAATTTGAATGTCACCTCTGGTTAACTGCTCCTTAGAGTTAAATGTTGACCTTGAATTATTAGCGAATTGAGATTTGTTAAGCATAGCATAAAAGCTAATCATTATAACGGCCCAAAACACAGCATCCTGTACACTTGTCATGTCTCAAACTTCACACATACTGTACAAATGAGACGGTTGAAATGGTAATTTCATATTGGGAACATTAGTATTAAGCTTGTGCGAAGGTGAATTAAATTCCTCAAGATCAAAATCTAAGAGAACGCCCCAAGTTTTAACGCATGATAAGTAGTTTCTAACGGATCCACTATTCTTAAAATTATCTGATAAAAAAAACACACATATCCACAGAATGCCTCTTGGTCAACGGGAAATGGTGATCTGCAAAGAGTTAAAGAGATGCCTTATTCATTTCAACATTTGAATTATACAATCAAAATTGGATACAGCTGAAACATATCTCCCTGTCACCAGTTTGTACCATCTATACAGTTAGGTTTAAATCACTATCATTAATTCATCAGCCATCAGATCGTGAGGCTATCCTCAGTACTTTGATTATTATTTATACATTCACCGAAAGTGGTACTGCCCTAAGTGACTTTACTCCCTTGGTCTAACGCACCTGGTGGTAGCAATGAAGTCATTGCAATGTATATGAATAGCAGTTATTCTTCATCTGATATTTCACAGATGTAAATTTTGTATACAATAGAGTAAGAAAAAGACCAATAGCTCCATAATATAATCCATGCACTGCCAGTATTATGAAGATTGAAATTTGGCAAAAAGACCTATTTTGGTTACTAGTAGCTTGGTTAAAGTATTACATGGAAACGTTTAAATCAAATTCTAAAAACAAATAGTTTTACTAGATTTTCTATATTATAATTTGTTCGACGCTGGCCACTGGCGGTAGTAAAGAAAATTTAATATTGCAATGCATTGCTAATCTAGAAGCTTTATGACACCTTTTTAAAGATATCTTTGATATTAAAATAAATAAACTAATAATCACTATAACAGCATACAAAACAAAGATTAACATATTGTACACATTGATATGAATATTTGTTTTGGTTAGACTATATTACGAGATATAACATCTCTGGGTGGAGGTGGTCTTGTTTAAAGCTAGTAAGAACATTGAGCTAGTTTTGTAAGTTATCAGCAAGCATATCGTAAGAAAAGTACTTTTTCATCTTGTCCTTTTGTTGTGTTTATGTAAAATATTTTAATTGTTCTTAGTATCAATATCCTAATCTTATAGATTTAATTTTTATCTGTATTGATTGCCGGTCCGTATTTACCACAGTTCTTTCGGAAAGTTGAGTATAACATACATGTTAAATCCCGCCACATTAATAACAAATGGGAAGAATAGGATACATAAATTCTTGATACAAATCCACGTATGAGCATAGCATACGCCTAAGCAAATGAGCAGGTCCTCGCGCAAATCCTCCCTCGCATCTTACTGCAAAATAAGCAAGGTCACTAGCTCCAAACTGAGTATATATTGAATTTCGTGGGTCCATTGAATTTTTGACAGCAAATTTCTCCTGATTTTTCTCTTCCGAAGGTGTTGTTAATCAGTAAGACAACACGAAGACAATAGGATTTTATCTTCTGACCCGTTCAGTTTAGTGGTATGTTGTCTGATTACCTGTTCATTTTTATATTTAAAAAAATACATTTTGGTTAGAACGTGGTTGTTGTGTTTGACACGGATATTGAACATTTGTATTTGCAACTGACTAACACTCTCCGTTTCTTGTTGAAGGGTTGCGATCGGCGGTTCTCTCTGTCTTTCTCCGTAAATAAGATCTGGCAGCAACGATGTAGAATTAATTACACACTGAAAGTGGTTTGAAACACCAGTACATACAAACAAATATAATATTTCTTTGAGATATCAGTAATTTCGAGATAATAAGATTAATAGGACCACGATGCTGTGTCATGTCTTATTAATACATGTATTATACAAATCAGAACTTCATAAACTCTCTTTAATAAAATCTTTCCATTCAAATAAAGTTGCAGACATTTCTAAATACAATGCTTTTGTATAAATTCTTAATACATAGAAAAGAGTTACAAAATCTGTTGTACTAAAAAGTGTATCGGCCAAGGCAAAACCGAGGGTAGATGGTATAAATCCCCTGGCATATTCTACCATCCATGTACCACTTTCCCATTGTACTGCTGTAACCTCGCCCCATTCATGGTAAACTGTATCGCCTGATTAATAGAAAAAAGGTGGTGTTTGAACTCGGGAGGCCTCTTTAGGAGCTAATATTCATGATTGAATCTGAAATTTGGTCGATGGAAAATTAAATGACATCGTAGCAATATAAAAGTTCTATCATGTGTCTATTAAAGCTTAATTTGTCTCAAAAACAAATATTACAAATGTTGAAATTTCAATACATATTAAACTATTCTAAAAGAAAGTGAAAATCAAGATTTAACCCACACAATTAATGCCTTATAATACAAGGAATATAAATACAAATGGAGATTTGAAAAGGCATAGCACGACAAAAAAGTCTAACAAAGCCACATGCAAAATCAAAGCAAAACCAAAAAACGTTTCGGTCAGAATGATCTTGTTCACAAGCAGGATGTGGACTCTTTGAAACCCAGAGCAGGACAGATCGATTTTTGTCTTTCCTACGTTTTAGTTGTGCTATGCCCTTTTAATGGCTCACCATTTCCATTTATATTCCTTGTATTGTATTGTCGTATGAGCTGTTTAGCAACATACATACTTTATTTGTACAAGTAATGCCTTACCTGGTTTGAAAATTCTACTTTCCAATTCTCCTTCTTTCCACTGTCTAAATGATCCTGTTAATATGGTGTCGGATATATTAGCCCAATATCTACCTGAAATTTAATATTATATAAAACGAAAAGATAAAACCAGTATTAAAATGAGAATACAAAACATTTTTGTTGGTTTAAAGGACAAGCAAGTACCACATATAAAAGCCACACACACAGACACACGAAAAAAGACCGTGACAAAACAATCAACAATAAGAAATTAAAATAAACGTTGCAATAAAGTCTCCAAATGACAACATCTATTATAGTAATAAGAGTTGTTTTGAAGCAATTTATCGGTGTATAAAGGAGACCAGTTCACTCACAAACTGAATAAAGTCCGACCTGGTCGAGTTTATACACCGATAAATTGCGGAAAAACAACTCTTATTACTTAAAATTCCATAATAATTACAACTTTCTACAAAATAAGAAAGAAATGGCACTCTTTAACTGGGTCACATATTCATACAATGAACGTCATTTATCGGTAAATAAAAGATCCAAGGCGTCACGTTGTCGACCAATCAGAATCAACAATACACCGTTTTGGAATTATCATTAAGGGGACGTAAACAACTAAACAACTATTTAAATTTGATTTCAAAGACTCTCTCTATTGCTTATCGACTTCGGGGTCTTTTTTTAAAGACATCAAAAAAGTAAAATAAGGCTTGTTCAAAAATGTAATTTGTAACATCAAGATGTCGACATTGCTTAGTATGGTAACACACATTCTGTTGTACATCAAGCAATCAAATAACAAAATGATGCCTTTCACTTTAGGTACCTTATTGTAGTGTCTGGAAAGTGTTTATTATTAAAGTTCCTTCGAAATATCATCATTAAAAACAAAACAAAAATGACTGATTTGAATTATATGTACATTTTCTAGTTCTACAGGAAAAAAGGTGGCCAAAACGTACAAATTAACATGTATACGCTGATATTTTCACCTTCTTGTTTTTGTCCTGTCCAATTGCCACACTGAAACATAGGCTTTGGTTTCATATCACAAAATACAAACATATGTTGTATTACTCTTTGAAGTAGTGAAAGTGTACTGATTAAACTCACCAGAATTCCCGGAAGTATCAATTGCAGTACCGAAAAATAGTATGTATTCTGTTAAAGATGCATACAACAAGCACATACTGCCCATCCAGCCACCAGCATTAATAAACAACCACCGGGTGTCCTCTTCCGGTAGTATATGACCAGGGAAACGCCTCTTCAAATCCTTGTAAATATGTTTGTAAGCATTTTTTACATCGACTGTTTCTAGAAATAAAGTTCGTATTTAGAGATTTTTTTTTTAACTCTGTATTTAGAAAATAATTAACCCCTGAAAGTGGAAACAATATTTAATCCTTGTTATAAATAGGAAACAATTTATGTCAGAAATAATTCATGAGCTTATGAATTTGTATTGCATTTACCACGCTCGTGGCTAAATATTTGGTATAAAGTGAGCCAATACGTCATGTACGTGGTAAAATCAGTATAAATTCATGCAACCATGAATTATTTCTATTCTAATAGAACAAATACACTTAACAACATATCAAAATATGCGAATTTTAGCACTTGATTTGGGCTCAAAGGGTTCATAGGACATTATGTTATAAAAATCATATCTAAGGAACAGATTAAGAGATTACAACAGAAATAAATGACTTTGTATCTCCAGGGGGGATGGGGGGGGGGGGGGGGGGGGGGGCTCAATGATATTTAGATATATATACGGCACGTGAGGCAAATTCGAGTTAAGATTTTTCAAAACCGGCGGAGATTTTTTTTTCGGGTCGGGATTTTTTGACACTTTTGAGAATTCCGGTCATGATTTTAAAAATTCCTCGGATTTTTATAAAGGACTGAGGAGAATTCAGGTTGACTTTCACAATAAAAGGCCGATCAAAAGAAATGATATAAATGTTAAATGTATAAATATGTCTCATCATGATAACGGCCTTTTATTATTTTTGGATAATTTCGGGTATGTAATTTTAGTTTAGCTTTCCTGGATATTTTCGATATAACGTGGATAATTTCGGGTAGGGGTTGCAATATCACCGACACCCCACCCTCCCCCGTCATAAAATTGTCAAGTCCCCCCCACCCGAGCTTTGTATTCCTTGCAATCCACATTCCACGTGCTGTCAGTTGCTGTTAAGTGGGCATTTAGATAGAGGAAGTCAATTAAACGCAGTTGGACCCGAAACTATAATGTTATTATAATTTTTAGTGATCCGACTTAAATCATTACAAACTGCGTCTCTTTAGTTATACTCGTGGTCAAATCTACGTAAAATATAAAAAATATTTAAAAGGGCCTCGGTGGCCAAGTGGTCTATAAAGTTCACTTAGGTTGGGAGTTTGGAACTTGTGGTGAGGAGTGTTCGATTTCAACTAAATAAAGATCAGCTTTCCTATCGAAGGCCAATAAAAATCATCTTTTGAAAAGAAAATATGATAATAAAATAAACTAATTAAGGATTTATAGGAAAAGAATGTATACATGTACATCTTTTACAAAATGTAGCTTTCCAAAGTTAAGTAAAGAATATGCCCGATAAAGCTAATCTAGAAATACAAATCGCACGCAAGGAATTTAAATATTTGAGTTTATTTTATTCAATTATTGTGGGACTTCTCAGTGTAGGTTCTGCCTCAATTCTACAAGACATGCACTACGGAGCATCTAAGACCAATAAAAGTTATGAAGGAGATTCATATTTCATTTTGAAAAATTCTGAAATTTTTGTAAATTATCAAATGTATCAACGTAAAAGAAAATACCGAAATATTTTAATATAAGGCATGATACAAACAATAATTTTAAAACATAAGGAGTCAAATGGGAATACATGTAACTGTGTTGGATCTTGATTTCAACCTAAACGATACTTAAAAATAAATACTAAAACATTAGGCAGATTATTTAACTATGATCTCATTGAAATGAAAACAAAATTCTGATGTCCCCCCCCAAAAAAAAAAATAAATAAAAAATCCTCTTTGTAAAAATTTTCATAAGTATTTGACAGTCTGTTAAAATAAAATCAAATAACTGTACCTCCAGTTAAATAACTTTAAAATTCCATTTTATAAAGCGTGTTTAAGATAAAAACAATAATGTTTCTTTGGTATTCGTCCTATATAATGACCTTTTACTTACTAGCATATTTTCCGGCAATTCTAGCAATTTCTTCATGGTCTGATAGAAAAGATTTATTTTGCATCCAATACTGAACACAAAAAACAATGAAACACACAATCAAAATTATTTTGAGGCATGAAATGATCATACTGAGCATTCTCAATTGAAAACAAAAACCAAACAAATCGAATATTCTAATTTTTAAATGATTGTTGGTTTTTCCCTGAAATATCCGTGTTTTCGGTATTATATATATCTGTAGCTACTGAAATAATTTGAAAACAAAACATGATTTTTCCAATAAAAATAAACAAAATTGTGTTTTTAAGCCCTTTTCAAATCCGTTTTAAACAGGAAACAACCCTTTCCTTTGAATTTTATAAGATCTACCTTATAAACAGTAGACAGTTTAATTCACAAGTTCACTTCTCTTTCGATATACATTGATACGCTTTAATCATAAGATTAATCATTAAGAATAACCCCTTAGTTACAAGACTGTGTCTTTGGTCCTTAATTTAAAGGCGACAAAACTAAACAAGAATTCACATATGAAGTATTTTGATAATGATCCCGATTTGGAGTAATTGAGAGCAAATTTTGATGGAGTATGTGTTTCTCTTTCAAAATTGTGTTCGGTGTTGAAGAACTTGAACCAGCATATATGGCCGATGTTATTAAAATACGAAATACCAGCAAAACAATATTAAAAAACTTCTTACAGCATAATATTCTAGTTCTTGTTTTAAATATCTTGCATGTGGTCTAGCACCACTATGATTTCGAGTTATTTAGACCTTGAGCACAACCGATGAGTCGTAAATCGACGAAATTTGGACAGAAATCTTGTGCATCAAAATTGATATCACAGAATTATTTTTTATACTCTTTGTCAATTCTAATTTCTTCAGTGTAGCCTCCCACCTGTAGGACCCTGCTCGTTACGAAATGTCATCACAAGTATTCTGCATTTTACTTTTGTGCAGTTCACGATAATTAATCGAACCGATGGCTAGAAGTAACTCGTGAAATTTCAATAAATTTAATCAAGAAACATTTCAAATATGCCGCGAAATGTTTAACGTAAAGATATCAACAGATGAATGAAGCTTCGGTAGTCGTTTTTTTATACCAGAAAATTCACGATGGTTGTGTCTGGATCGATATCAGACCTGCCATGCTTTCCATTATCCGGTTCGTATCGACGGAACTGGTTCAGGATAATAGAACAGCCAAGGGCAGACGGCACGAAGCTAAAAGCTTATGTGAGAGGTTACTGCCATATATGACATTTTGGGCAGACGATACGATCCAAGATAGCTTCTGGTGTACCTTCCATTTCATATAGTTATCCATTTTTGGACGATTTTTTAGATCCAGCTACACTTTTTGACTATTTTATACAATTTGAGGATTCTATTAATAATGAGCACTTTTTTACATCTTTAAGAAACAATGTAAACCGTATACAAAATTATTATGAAACATTCATCCCTAAATACACTATTGATGAATTTAGGTCTGATTTCCGCATGGACCGGTCAACTGTTGAGGAACTTTCTTTAAAATTATCATTAACAGGTGAAATCCCAATTATTCATGAACATGGCAGGTCACCAATAGAAACCGAGAAACAAGTGTTAATGTACTTATGGTAACGTTTAATAGCAATTTGAAGAAACATACATACATGTACATACATCCTTCCACAATGAGAAAAACCTATACCACCGGTACATCGAATCACAGTAAACCTCCCGGAAACACCGAAAACCCCTCGGAAACACCGAAAACCTCCCGGAAACACCGATAATCTGATATATTACCTAAACCTCATCAAATGTTGCGAAAACCACATCCATTCGATCAGTATGACAATTTTACATCTAGAAAACATAATTTTATTAATATTGTGTATTACTTCAATTATATTTTGCACCAATCTAGTCTCAGGTATTATGAAGTATGTTCATATATTATTTTTTTAATTAATTTTTATAATAATCAGCCCAAAATATTTTTTTTCTCAAAATATCTAAATTGGGTTATGATGTTCTAAACTTACTGGCAAAGCTTTGTTGGTTATACTGGAACCATGCTATCAGAACAATAAAGAAATATTGCACATACAAAAAGTTAAATAGATAAATGTGATCATGGTAAGCTTTGTGGATAATATTATTGGAATGTTTATTTAGAATTTTACTTGTGACATAAAGAGTACATTTCTATGGTAAATTTTATGTTGTTTAATGTCAAAGTCAAAATTTTAGTAAAAAACATGTACTTTCTTTTAATGATTAACAGCCATTTATGCCAAGATTTGATAACTTGCACTGTTCCCTACTGGTGTTAGCTTAGTTTATTAGAAACATAATGCTTAATATATTTTTAGCTTATGTAGCCAAAAGGGCCAAATGAGCTATTGCCATCAATTGGAGTCTGTCGTCGTCGTCGTCCGATCTTATCAGAAACACATGTGCCAATTAAAACAAAAGTTGGCAGCAATGTTCCTTAGGTAATCCTTTTTCAGAATTGTATAAGCCTTAAATCCACGATGGCCACCAGTTAAACTTATGTGAAATTCACTTAAGTATCTTCTCTGTAACCCCAGTGCCAGTTGAGAAAAAACTTGGCAGCAATGGTCCTTTAGGTTGTCTTTATTCGGACTTGTTTAAATCTGATGACCCTGACCCTGCCGGCCGCCCAAGATTGCCAATATAATTTAACATAGGACCAAATGGAAAAATATACTTGAAAATTTTCTTGTCTGAAATAAGTCAGTCAATTGGAACCAACTTTGCAGCCATGATCCTTAGAAGGTTCTTTAACAATATTGTATCCAATGATCCAAGATAGCTGCCACAGGCACACTTAGTTTGACTCATGGGAAACTCACTGAAATATTTTGTCTGAAACCAGTTTGAAAATTGGAACTTAATTTGGCAAAACTAATTAGCTAATTTGAACCCAACTTGACAGCATGATTTAAGATTTAAGATTGGTAACCTATAATTCGGGCCAAATGTATATAATTAAACAATTTTGTCTGCTTGAGGCCTGAAAATGATATCCAGGCGAGCAATACATGGTCCTGGAAGTTGTAAAATTTACTATCCATATCTACTAATACATCAGTGTATAATACAGTCTCCATAGTATAATGGTAGTACCACCTTTAAGGTGATGATGGTTCGAATCCAACTGGTGACAAATCACACATGCTTTTAACATTATCTCTGCTTGCTTACGTGTTATTGCGTGTTTCCATACAGGTGTTGGCTTTGTTAGTTTGAATCAGCATATATATCATCTTTTCCTACTTGCTTGCTTGCTTATCCACTGTATCTAAGTTTGAATCAGATTACATTGTATATACCTTTTTCATATTAAATTGACGAGGATGAACAAAAAAAATGACGTCAATTATAAGCATCATTGACACTGAATTAATCAAGAAATTATTACCCTGTTTGGATTAAAGGAAATTTACAAAAATTACTGAACAGTTTGACAGATGGAAGTATTATTATACCTGAATGATCAGAAACTACAGAAGCAATGGAATCATATATTCAATTATATCAGGTTTTCGGTGTTTCCGTGATGTTTTTCGGTGTTTCCGAGAGGTTTTCGGTGATTCGAGGTACCCCTATACCACATAGTATTATATAAAATGTCATTACATGTGAACATGTGAAACTATTCAAAAAAGGACACTAACAGCCTAATTTATAACAAAACAATTTTTATTAGTACTGCACTGTACTGTACTGTTACACATTCATTTGTTATTCACTAATATTTTAAAAATCAGTTTATATTCTAGGTATATTGCTACATCTGAAACTTATAGATCAATAACTGATGTATTTGGTGTTACGTTGTCCTCAACTCGACGTGCCGTAAGAAGATGCACAACTTCTGTTGTGCAAATTGAAGACCAGTATATTTGTTGGCCAGATGAAGGTATTTAAGGCATAGGAAATAAACAATGCATTTTTATCTGAGCTTTCCTTCCATAGATCTTTAATTATTTAAGACAGCTGAAGCATAAATATACATAGTTTCAAAATATAAAATTTAATTGGACAAGAATTAGTAACAGGTTGAATGAATGATCTCTTTATGCTCCAACTATTGAAACTGTTCAAAATGAAATATATTGGGATATATATATATATATATATATATATATATATATATATATATATATATATATATATATATATATATATATATATTGGAATTTGTAGGGGACAGTGTAAAAATTCTGCAAACCAGTTTTCTTCATGCAGATCTTAAACATGTTGAATAAAACATTTTTATAAGTTGATGAAATGTTTATAATTTTAGTTCATATTTTAATTACATATTTACGACTTTGTTCAACATTAAAGCTGATAACTGACTTTAACTCTGCCAGGTTTTATCTGCCGATCCCAGGCCAGTGTGCTTGAAATTAAGGATACTACAGATAGTCCAAAGTCCGCTTCATATTTAGATTTGTTTCTTGAGATAAACTATAAGGGACATTTGAAGACAAAACTTTATGACAAACGTGATGACTTCAACTTTCCTATTGTTAATTTTCCCTTCTTGGGTAGCAATATACCAGCATCGCCTGTATATGGCGTCTACGTTTCTCAGCTTATCCGATTTTCAAGGGCATGCCTGAGTTACCCTAACTTTCGACAAAGAGGATTACTGCTGTCACAAAAGCTTCTTAACCAGGGTTTTATCTGGGATAAGTTGATGTCATCACTTAGGAAATTTTACGGTCGTCATCATGAATTGATTGACCATTACAGTGTTCCAATATCTAAGATGATGTTGGACCTGTTCCCACTGTTGTAACCTTTTATGTGCCTCTATCGATTTGTGACTTCCCCCGGATTGACTTTGTTGAACTTCACGACAGGTGCCGTATACGGAGCAGGAATTGCTTACCCTTCCGGAGCACCTGGGTTCACTCCTGGTTTTTACAGGAGTTCGTGTTGTTCATTGGTTTTTAGTTTTCTGTGTTTATTTGTTGTGCTTATGGTTGTTCATTTGTCTTCCCGGGTTTGTCTGTCCAATGGATTACGTTTTTTGATTGTTCCTTAGGTATATTTGTCCTTTCAATGAAATTACCATTACAATAACAGATTGAACATCTTTTTTTTCACAACAGAGCTTGTAAGTGACTTTAACTCTGCGAGGTTCAACTCACATGCAATTGTCTCTAAAAAATTATATATGATATCAGAGACAAGCGCCTGTGGTTCAACCTGCCGGTCCCCAGCCAGGAAAAATGAGGAGGGGAGTCATTGTTAATTTTAAATTTGTTTCCAGAGATGTATATATATATATATATATATATATATATATATATATATATATATATATATATATATATATATATATATATATATATATATATATAATACAATTTATAACTGACAATTGAAAAAGAAAATTTCAGATAAACAATCAGAAATTAAAAGCAAATTCAAAGCCATCAAAGGTCTTCCAGGAGTAATAGGAGACGTGGATCGAACCCATATTAGTATCAGGAAACCAAATGACCATCCACAGAGCTACCTGAGTAGGAAGAAAGATTATTCAATAATTCTGCAGGTAATAAATTTGGATAAAGGATAATAAATATTACTTTTCTACATATTTATAGAGTTCTGGCTTATAATCAGCCATCTATTTAAAATTATATATAGATTCTCCTTCAGGTACGAGTGAGTTATGGAATTTCTCCACCCGAGATAGTTAAATTTTTGATTTTCAACACGCGAGCTTTTAGCGAGCGTGTAAAAATTTAAAATTTAACTGTTGAGTAAATTGAAGGAGAATCTGTTTCGAGCGTGTTAAAATCTAAAATTTAACTGTTGAGTAAATTGAAGGAGAATCTGTTTCGAGCGTGTTAAAATCTAAAATTTAACTGTAGAGTAAATTGAAGGAGAATCTGTTTCTCCTAAGATTTTCGACAAAAACCTCAAGAAAATGTCGTTGCTATGTAGCTTGTTTACATGAACGCCAATTCGGAACCTCTCTATTTTATCTTTCCAATAAACGTAAAAAAAACGGCGGGAATTCCCAGGCAGATATTTAATCACCCGGAAGTGGTTAAAAATATTATGATTAAACACCTCAAGAATAGGAGAAATACAAATAAAACATAATGTTACTGAAAGAAAAAACAGTTTAAATCCACTCGATTTACACTTTTTATGTTTTAAAAATATGTCAAAATATGCAGTGAAACAGATGAGATTGCCACAAACATCAAAATAACAATGTTCTATTGAATTATATGAAATTGTCAATAATAATCAATTAAAAATTGATATTTGTTAAAACGACATTTGGATATCATCTGATTGGTAGCTGAGAGGTTTCATCGATGTGTTCTTAAGTATGACATATAATTTACTTGGGAGTTCGAAACCCAGTCACGCCAAATAAAAAAGTCAAAGGTAAGTTTTTGAACTAGTACCAGCTGTAAACAGGATCAGTAAATCAGTAAGGCTGCGAACATTTTTTTAATTGTCCGACATCTAGCCCAAATGTCCCATTAACTGGCATACTTTCGATTGAAAAAATATATTACTCTTATTTGAATTCATAAATATTTTTATTTTTAACTTTATTATTTATTATCGATTTAAAAGTTTTCTGACGTCATCGGAAATTAGTAGATCACTAAGAAAAATGAAATTCTAAGAAGATAAAACCCTTCTAATTTCAATTTTTTTCAATCAAACACTACCGAAAAATTTGTTTACATATACTTTATTTGTGTAGGCTTATAATACACTACCCATCTTACCTTAATAAATCTAAAACATACATATTGTGCAAAACGGAACACCAAAATTTGGGTATGCTGTAATATTCCAATGGGTTTGTGTTCTGCAGTGTTTGAGGTAACCTGTTCCAGAGTTTTACAGCGTTGTTAGAAAGTATGTTTTAAAATAGCGAAGAGGGAGGGTTGGGTTTTTACTTAAATATACAATACTCCTTTTCCTTGAAATTTCGACAGAAGAGTGGTCGGAATCTTGGCTTACAATTTGTTGTATCAAGAATGCTGACTGGTGGGAAATATAACACTTCATAAAAATTTGTTCAGCCTGGCTTGACCACTTAGGCTATATATTGGCATTACAACATGAATAACCGAATTTATGCATAATCATAAATTATATATTATATCCGTATGGACAGGATCAGTGGGGTCTTAGAAATGACTTACTGTGTTAGAAAAAACGTATTGGTTTTCAAACACGGCCTTATTCTAAAAAAATATGCTTTTCTTTCGTTCGACCAATTTTAGAATATGATGACGTCATTTTGGATAACTATACCCAAATTTTAATTAATAAATCTTCAGAATGAAGCTATGAGAATTATTACAGGTGGGACTAAAGTAATGTCTGTTAACAAATTATATGAAGAAACGGGATGAGAAAAACTTTCGGATAGACGAGAAAATCGTAGACTCAATTTATTTCATCAAAGGCATTTATAAAGCAGAAGCTGTGTATTTGAAAAAATCAATATAGACCGCGGTTTCTACATTAAATGGGCATTTTACATAAAATACTTTATTAATTCGTTCAACAAATAATTTCTATTCTGAATACTTTCTATCAACGCTGTAAAAATCTGAAACAGGTTACTACAACATTACAGAACACAAACCCACTGGAATATTTCAGAATTAAACTAGATCTGTTCAGAAAGGGACTCATACTCTCCGCAGCAACAAGTCTGTTTTGAAACCTACAACGTCAGTTTGGATCGACAACAGCATTTGCTAAAGTTCAAATCATCATATTTTTCAAAGTACCCGCTCAAACAGAAAATCCTGATAATATGCATATCAACACTCCATGAAGTTTTATGAGAATCATGCAAGTAATGTAGGAGGAGTTGCAGACAACACATGGAACGAAGTTTTGTTAAAAAAAATGCTTAAGTCCAAACAGCCATATCTTTTACATTTCTTGTCCAAACAGAAACAACTGACAATATGCACATCTCCATAAAATGATCGAACACTAGGAGTTTCATGAGTATCCTGCAAGAAATGTAAGAGACGCTGCGGACGTTATTTCGGACAGAAGGACAGACAGACGGACTGAAACCTATATACCCCCAAACTTCGATTGCGGAGTTCGGAGGCGGGGGGGGGGGGTATAATTACAAAGACACCGGTTAAGATGCCCTAAGTTATATTATATAAGTACCAGAATCGGACAAATTGTAGATGCAAGACTGAGAATTAACAATATTTCTTTAAATGTACAAGTGTTTTGTCGCAATTTGGTTGTTTCGCCTAAGGGACGAGATCAAAAGTTCAATGTCGGATAAAAAACTTAATTCACATAGTTTTTTCACTGACCCCCCACCCCCCTCTTAACTTAATTTGGGAAAAATTGATTGACCAATACGGGCATATTCAAAAATCGATGTCGGATAAAAAAACTTGCAGTGATTTTTACCCCCACCCCCACCCCCAAACTATTTGAATTAAGTTTTTTATCCGACATTGAACTTTTGATCTCGTCCCTAACTGTGTATACGGTTATCTAGAGTCAACATATGATGTCTTATAGCATTGTTCGAAATATACGCAACTACGTACCGAAACAATCTTAAAAAATGTGATGAACAGGTTAATATGAATATTATGCTGTATGGCACAGAGAGTACAAAATTTTAATGTTTCCGATTCCTATTGTTATTTGTGTATTTTGTCTGTTATTATGTGTCTTTGATTATTAGAATAAATATATTTACACTAATCTACAATAAAAGAATTGGAATAACGCACTCAAAATGGAATTTTACACTGTCTTGTGAATAATTCAATTCAGTTGATATGTCAATATTTATTTTGAAGCAAAGTTTTGTTTAAACTCTGTTCACTGGTTCTTAAGATGATCTAAATGTGAAAAGTTTTCGGACGATTGAGGACGGGTGTAAAGTGAAGGCGGTATCTCAAGCATGCCTATGGCCAGGTGATCTTAAAACCGGGGTTGAACTCAAATGGTTTTCAATTGTTTCAAAACTTGTATGTATAACAGATCTACTCAATCAACAAAGGAATGTAGGAGACGTGGGAAGCCATTCTTAAATTACCAGATCATTTTTACCTTGATAAATCCTGGAGTAGTCCTAAATTACCTGATAGACATATGGGGAACTTTAGCTTAAAATTCGTAAAATATATATCCTGCTACATTTAGGAGTGAATACAGTGGGTACTGCTCATCAAATTATTACCAAGTATTACCTGATTGGACTATGTGTCATTGATGCAAACCCTCTGACATTTTCCGCCGCAAACTAAAATAACATTTTGAATAACGGTCATTTCTTTGTAATAAAAACCAGACCATAAAAATGTTGCTCTTAGAGAAATTTTATTTTTACATAGAATTTTTTATAATAAGCACAGTTAAACTATTCTTCAGAAAATATATAAGCTTGAATTTATTAATAATAAAGTGAATAATGAAAGCCGTCCTATATAGACCGATATTTAAGTTCGATAATAGTCATGTCATCCTTCAGTTATTAGTATGCTTTAAACAAGATCCATTTTTCGCTTTCTGTTTGATGCTTATTTGCTACAAGATCCCCGCCGTTATAATCCAGATAAGCCTTGTGTACTTTGTTCAGTAGACGGTAGAATCCTTTGTCTTCCGGTACTTCTTCTAGTGACCATAAAGTAGTATCTTGTTCGATGTCAGACATTCTAACTTGCTCCCCATTGTACTGTAAAAACTTGGACTCTCTTCCGATGGTGTAATAACCTGGTGTATCAGATTTCTGGAAGCTCCATATTTGGTCATCATACATTTTTCCAGTAAATATTCCGAGGTCTTTACGCCCCAAATTATAAAAGGCTCTCCCTCCATTTTCTCTGTTCTGTATATAACATTTCCCAATCGTAACAGAACTCATTCTACAGAAAAATCATCAGAAGTAAATAAAAAGGAATTTAAATATAAGAATCTTAAATGTAAATGTATTGACAAAATGACATGAATACCCTCTACCAAATAAAAGTAGTTTTGCTGTAAGAAAACGAAATGAAAAGGGTATTGATGATATATTTCTGACACAATATCCATAGATTTAAGTGGAAAAAGTGAACTAACGGTGGCTTTTTATTGTTGTATTTTAGCCACAATAAGACGGAGAAAAGCATGTCCAATAGAGAAGTACCCCGTAACTATTTTCAGCGCATATAAAACTATATCGCTCACAATTAAGTTAGGTAACTCTGTTTAGACTTATTAACTGGTTACCCAATTATCGTGTACTGGTCCCTTTCATACCAGGTATTTATCGTACTTCGATAACTCTGTATTGATTATAGCACGTACTCCCCGTCTTCACTTTAAAAAACTTTTCATTTGAAATAATTCGTAACATTTCACATGGATTATAATTCCAATATATGAAATTGTGAAAATTATTAATAATAGGAAATGTATCACCAAATTATAAAAACTTGCAAAAGTACATAATAACACGTGATAAAGGGTTATGGTGTAAGTTTTTTTATTTTTTAAATCACAAGAAAAACGATTTTTTTGGTAAAATTGATTTGATTTTTCTCTGAAGTAGATTTACATGTAAAGAAATTTGTTCTCCGCAATTAACATGTTGTATGTTTCAGGTAATTATAACAAATTAACGCTTTGACATGTATATTGTACCTTGAAAGTCCTAATGTGATTTGTTCACACCCTTAATTAAGGTATACAGGTACATTGTATGTGTACATTGTTCGTATACAGTTTAACCGTTTGCTGAGCAAAAACAGCGTGTTTTAATTTTTAACGCTACATTTTTTTTTATAATTAATGCAGCATTTTAATAAAGAGGTGTGTGTGTAAGGGGGGGGGGGGGGGGTGGTCACAAAGATAAGTAACATTTTAATTTATTTTGAATTAATAAATTATCTTTATTTGGTATTTATATATTGCAAACATTTGACATATTATATAATTAATTCAATTTATTCGTATGAACTATATTTACTTTGTTATGACAAGGTAGAAGCTGATTGGGATGGGCGCCATCTTGAATAATTTCACAACAATCGTAAAAAAAAACACATTTGTATATTGATAAATCGACAGCCATTATTTGACCTCTATGTACTACCAGAGGTCAATTGATGACCGCGATAGTTGGATATGGGAGTATTGATTAGATATCATGACTGTTAGTAAAATAAGTTCAACTTAATATAATTCTTGAAACTCTAAATTTATATTCATGTCATCTATATAAGATAACGGATCTTTGTTTTATGTGAAATCTACTTGGATAAACACATTCTAGGTGTGCAAAATAATCTTATGGTCTTGTACTTTGTGCATTTGTGTTGGTCTTATTAACACATCATATTTAAAAAATTGCACATATTCTGCTGATTAATAACTAAATAACTTTTAATATTTGTAATTTCAAACGTATGTTAAGAAAATGTACAATAAACTTTCACAAATTTATTGCGTTTGTTTAATTTTTAAGGATTATTTTCGATTTGGCATTTATTACTATTTATTTTTCAACCTGCATATTTTATTTTAAATGTATCTCTTTACATTTTATGTTTTGACCATTTTGCGCTACAGAAATAATGATTTTCACCACGACTCATTTTAACCGACCGCATGTTGTGCACTACACTTAAAAATAATCTTTGTACTTATCAGTTAATGCTGATATAATTTTTTATGCAATGAAAGTGTATATTTCGGCTTTATTCTGATTTTTATTTCGTTCACGTTCGTACATGTTACGGTTTATTGCCACTTGGACTACTCCCACTTGGTCCTACTAGGGAACCAGAGACATTTCCCATTATGTCTACACAATTGGGAATAGACCAAGAAGACATAAATCAATGGAATTTAAGTTTTTTCCCGAAAATTCATAATTATACACAACACTGAATATAAAATATTTATTTATTTTATTAACTTCTCACGAAAGCATTGATTTAAGTTTAATACAATTTAAAACCTTCTATTAAAAACTACACAAAAGTGTAAATTCTAAATATAGTAGCACAAAATAAAGTTTTTTGAAGCCCTTTTCTCTTTTTTTTTTTTTGTTTAGATCAAACACTTTTCTATAAAAATGGCATGCTTAAGCACACACATATTAATTTCAACTTTGAATTGTTGATATAGGCATTATGTAATTCCTTCATTTAAAATGAAAGTTTGGGACCTGTTCAATTAAATTTCACCTCATCAGTTAAACTATACAATTTGTTAATCAACGAAAACAATACTGACATTTCAGACAGTTGACTTTAATAAGCCAATTGAAGCCATTTAATTAATGCCAATAATGTTGGCAAACTTTTTATCATATTCACAGAAAATTATTATAAAATTGTGTAAAATTTTTTTTAAACATTTATTTTTTTTTATATTTAAACCAGTAGACAAAATGGGAAAGTCTTCATAAAAAAGTATAGACAAGATGGGAAATGTTTCTTGTTCCTTAGTAAATACACTCTTATCTTATACTAGTAGACGAAAAGGGAAATTCATCATAAACAAGTGTACACAAAATGGGAATTGCCTCTTGTTCCCTAGTGAACACGCTCTGACTTTGAGTAGACAAAATGGGAATTGTCTCTTGTTTCCTAGTAAACACATTAAATTTAAACAAGTAGACCAAATGGGATTTTTTTCATATTCCACAGGTAGACGTAATAGGAATAGACCATATGGGAATACACCAAATGGGAGTAGACCAACTGGGGGTAGACCAAGTGGTGTGTTACCCATATTACATACTTTCAGGTTTTCTCAATTTTTTTCATACATTTTAGTGTCAAAAAATATTTCAAATAAAAAGTAATGTCAAAGATTTTACCATTTATTGATAAACCCTCACTACAGATATGTCAAAAACAAAGGTGGATGTGTAATGGTTAATTGTAATCGTTATTTCCAGCGCTTAGGTAGACTTAAAGGGTTGTGTCAGTCTTTCAATACTGACCAGTAAAGTAATATTAAACAAAATTAATGACTATATTATTTGAGGATATATATTTTATAAGCCTTATCATAAATTCATTTTGCAATTCAATAACTAAAACAATGTTTGTACTAATACTTACTTTAAGTCATAAAACGCAAAGTTCTGAAGAAATGTGTTTGAAATTTAAAGTTTTAAAGAAAATATTGAAAATTGATAAATATTTGAGCGTGAAAAATAGAAATTTGATAGTTGGATGCAATAGTAAAACAATGTTCGTAAAAAATAACTTACTTTAAGTCTTTAAACTGGACTTCTGTAATGTCTTGTAGTGGTTTGGCATACCATTCTTGTACAGCTCTTTTTATATGCTGTGTATGACCCACGCAGCTAGACTTGTGCGCATGTTTGTCATCTGTTTCTCCGAAAAAAAATAAAAATAAAAATTGCTTACTTTGCAAAACCCAAATAAATTAAGTTTTGGACATGATTGGGCATATAATTCACGACTGCCGGATATGCAATTATGCATATCTATACCGGAATGGAAAATCTTTGGAGTTTAAAGGTCGTTCATAGTTTTTGCATGCAATTGTGTACGTCAGCACATAATATTAGGTAAACTCACATTTAAAAGTTAAAATTAATCCTTGAACGACATAAACATACGATTTTTCAATTGATTCCGTGGGTGATTGTTACATTTTTCTACAAAACACTGTTGACAAGAGTTTATTTTATAGTGTTTACATATATAGTACAACTAACTGTTTAGCATCTTTATTGGTCTTTTTTCTAGATTTTATTAAATTTGAAAAAAACAAAGCAAACGAAAAAAATTATTGTTACAGTGCGAGAAAAATAAATATACATTTACATTATTTAACAAGAAAGTTTACCTATGTTAAATCCGATAACAGGAAGCTATTTGTTTTTACGATTAAATTTAAGAATCTTGTCAAAATAACTTTATAGCGAGAATGCTTGACATTTTATATGCCATATTATGGATGATATAAACTAGTAGCTCACTAAGTCTTTCTTTTTACTTTGAAAAAAAATCAATCAAGCTGAACGCGCTTGGAAAAAGGATTTTCAAAGTGCATCAAAAGTTGAGAAAAATCGAGGCCTCTTTAAAGCAGTGTGACAAATTTTTTCCATATGTGTTAAAAATAAATATTAATTTGTTTTCATGCTGGCCTATAATTTCACTGGTTTAAATATATCAATATCAATAAAGGTTTACATAATTTATATTATATATTTATTTGGATACCAAAACTGTTTAAGAATAGTCCAAAATTAGTACTATAACTTTAGATATATTTTTAAATGTATAATGAATAGAATCAGTGGTAATAACACATATATGAAAGGTTGTCTATTAAAATTTTATGAATAATACATGCATGTACATGTATGAATAAAATGAGGACACCTGTAGAGTTATTTGCAATTATTAGAAATAATTTTAAAATAATAATGCATCTATTATATTTTAAAAAATCTCTATTTAATAATTTATTGTAATAATATTCAGACATACACTCGTCTTGTAGAATTGCTTATGAAATTTATTTTTAAATACATTGTGTACATACTGAATAAATTATTCTTTTTAGACTTATTTAAAACTTTATCTTTGTGTCTATCATATTCTGCTTTTGTGCATGGGGGTAAATTTGCAAAAACAAATGTGCATATGTAAACGTTTCCTACTTATATTTGATAAATCATTGCATATAACTTTAATGTTTATTTGTCATTTCAGATTATTATTATTTCTAGAATCTTTGAAGTTAATGTTTAAAACAACATTTCAAAGTCAGTAAAATTAACCCAATTGTTCTAGTCGATGGACGTATAAATATCTTGAGCCGCCAAACGAGGGATATGTTGTCTCAAGACAAGTATTGCGAATTTGAATTCAAACAATCGCTGGTTAAGACTTTAGAATTTTGATTTTCTAAACAAAGGGCCCAGAGGGGGTCGAACTTCGAAAATTTTGAGTTGAAGCTTGATACCTAAATTCGTCTTTCATTTTTCAATTTAAGCATCTAATTTTTTACAGTATTGTCATGCACCATATGCAGATGCGCAATAAGGTTTTATAATTTTGTGATTTTCTAAAAGTGAGGCCCACAGCGGTGGGATTTCTGATTTTCGTCAATTTAAGCTTGTGACGTAAACCCTTCTTTGATTTTTTAATCTATGCATTTCATTTTTATACAGTGGTGTCATGTACAATATGTAGATGCGTAATAAGGTTTTAAAGTAAATTTTAATTTTCTGAATGTTGGGCCTACAAGGGGTCGAATTAAAAAAAAAATAATTCCAGATTAGCATGTAAACTCTTTATTTTTTCAATTTATGGATTGTTTTCTATACAGAAGTGCTATGAACAATATGTAGATGTGCAATAATGTTTTAGAATTTTAATTTTCTAAAATTTCGGCCGGCAGGGGTCGAATTTAAAAAATTGACAATTTAAGCTTTTGAAATAAACTTGTTTTCATTTTCAAATACATGTATATGCATTTTTTTCTATACAGTATTGTCATGCACAATATGTAAATACGCAGTAAGGTTTCAAAATAAATAAATCTTCTAAAATTGGTGGCCACAGGGGTCTTATTTTAAATATTGTCAATTTCAGCTTGTGTAGTAAACTCCTCTTTAATTTTGCAATTCTTGCACTTTATTTATATTCCACGGTATGTAGATTTGCAATAAGGTTTTAAAATTTTGATTTTCAAAACTTGGGATGAATTTAAAACACAATGGATGAATTTAAGCTTCAGACCTAAATTTTTCTCATTTGTAATTGCAGTTATTGATTTAATTTCTTCGTATGACGATTACATGTTATCAATAAATGGGCATAAGATTTTATATTTTTGCATTTGGGTGTGTCCAAACTAATTGCAGGAGGTGCGGGAACCACTGTCGATTCTAACAGTCAATCATTCCAGCCGAATTAAAATTTCATATTTAAATGACAGTAAGCAATTTTCATGTGTAATGTTCGGTTAATTAATAGTATCTATGAAGTACATACACTTTGCACAATATTATAAATTGCTCTTGACAGAAAAGTTGGTCAGACAGCGGTATGTTGCTCCTAAGTTGCCCTAAATTTCCCACCACACCTTTTCAACGAAAAACCACAAAAATCATTTTGGACAAAAAGTACATTCGTTTTGCCCAATCGCTATATTATCTATTCTTTAAAGGTTATGAGGAAAGGTAAATATAAGCCTACACAAATAAAGTACATGTTAACAAGGTTTATTTGTAGTTTTTGATTGAAAAACTTAAGAAGAAGTGTTACTAAATGTACTTCTGGGATGTTCATATTCCTTAGTGATCAACTGATTCCCGATCACGTCAGAAAACTTTTAAATCGATAATGAATAATTAAGTTAAGAATAAAAATAATTATCAATTCAAAACCATATAATTTTTTTATAATTGATATTATGCTAGTTAATTGGACTTTTGGTACTAGATTGTAGGGTTACTAGAGGTGTCGGGCAATCAATGAAATGTTAGCACAGTTCGTTCATGTTTTGTACATTATTATCTGTTCTAATTCATACTGTTGGTTTCCTACAATTTGTTGCAAATAACAATGTGTATAGACATTGGGCGATTTATCGGTGAAAGTTGGCTGTGTAGTTTTATTTGAACTATCTTGACGTCCATATACCGCGTGTACATGATGTTGTGGTTTTGATCTAATGTGAAATCACTAGAATATACAATTTCACTGAAATATCCGAAATATGAATCCCATGTATTATGATGGACCCATGATGTGCCTTTAAAACGTATTATATGTGTATTTTATCACACATGACATAGATAAGAAGCAGTAAAAATATATATGAAATTAACATTATCAATGTTTGTTATTAAAGCCATCAAACTTTTATGAGACTTTTTTAATTAATGATACAAGGTTAACAGTGTAATGAAATACTGGAAAGAAAATCCGAGAATGCACCTCCAGATAATAAAGTCATATTTCACTGTCGAAGTGTCGTAACAATTCTCGCCGTTGTAATATAAAAATGTTAACGCGTTCAACATTAAGAGGAAAAATATACCTAAGGAGCAATCCAAACAAACGTAATCCATTAGACAGACAAAACCCGGGAAGACAAATTCACAACCACAAGCACAACAAATAAACACTAAAAACTAAAAAACAATGAACAACACGAACTCCTATAAGAACCAGGAGTGAACTCAGGTACTCCGGAAGGGTAAGCAGTTCCTGCTCCGTATACGGCACCCGTCGTGAAGTTCAACAAAGTCAATCCGGTGGAATTCACAAATCGGTGGAGGCACATGAAAGGTTACGACAGTGGGAACAGGTCCAACATCATCTCAGATATTGAAATAGTGTAATGGTCAATCAATTCGTGATGGCGACCGTAAAATTTTCTAAGTAATGACATTAACCTATCCCTGATAAAACCCTGGTTAAGAAGCCGAGAAAGTATGTATTTCAATTTCCGTAGAACTGCACTTTGTTTCGAGACTTTCTCAACAACAGTATCAATTTTCAGAGTCCATTTGCAGTTAGAACTTAGAGTTACGCCAAGATGTTTGTGACAGCCTACAGGAGTAATTTCTGTACCATCAAGAAAAAATGCTAACCCTCAAGAGTAACTCTGGTACTGAAAAAAACAATTTCAGTTTTGTTGGGATTCAACTTAACAAGCCATTGTTTCGACAAGGAAGAGATGTTTTTCAGGTCGATATTGACCATGTATTGGAGACTGTCAATTTCGTAAGACCCCTCTCCTATCGAAGTGTCATCTGCAAACAATCTACAGATCCCTAACATATCATTTGATATGTCATTTATAAAAATGAGGAAAAGAAGAGGACCAAGGATAGACCCTTGGAGAACACCCGCTTTAAGATTCCCTACAGACGAAGTTGTGTCCCTTAGCAATAAAGCATTAGCTATAAGAAAATTAAAAATGTGCTTATATACAACTTTCTCGAACACGTTGCTTACAGTTCTTAGTAAAGCAACTGGACGGTATTTACTTGCTAATGTACTATGACCGTGCTTAAAAATGGGTATAACATTAGCTAATTTCCATTGTGTGGGAAATTTACGCTCACCTAAGGATTTGTTAAATAAAAAACTAAGGGGGGGGGGGGGGGTATTTCCTGTTTCACTTCCTTCAACATACGATTACTAATTAGGTCGTCCCAAACAGCCTTGTTTGGATCAAGTACAGAAATAGCATCAATAATACCTTGTTCTGTCACTGTAATGCGTGTCAAAGTATTCGGTCCTCGGTCATCAAAGTCAGGTAGAGTAACATCTTCGTCCCGCAAAATCTGAAATCGAGCAAAAGTAAGAATTAAGTAAGTCGCATTTGTCCGTGTTGTCAAAGGCCGTAATTTTGTCGTCCGATGAGGAACGTAATGGTGGTAGGTCAGTCGATTGACCGTCGCCCTTAATCAGCAGTTTAATTGTCTCCCAGTACTGCTTACTATTTGTATTCTTCAGTTCTGAAAGAGACTCATTTATACTAGAATAAAAGTTTATCTTTGCTATACGCTTCATATTATTTACTCTGTTCTCAGCTGTTGGATTGACACACTTTTATTTGCGTTTCACACATCGTACTTGACACACTTTTATTTACGTTACATCATACTAGATTGTGACTGATTGGATATAATATTTCGTTTGGATTCCCGCAACAGTGACGAGAAGAATTCCGGATTAGGAAAAGACGAAGGATTTTGAACAGTTAAGTTGACATTTTAGTTTGTGTAATATTTTTTTGTAAACTTGTATATAATAAATCTCGTTAAATTTTATTATTGATTTGTGTCTTTTGTTGGCTACAATTTAAAGGTGATTTCGGCCGTAACAGTATTTTAAAAATTTATGTCTGAGTCTGTCACGTATCCTGATCTCTCTCCGAATATCTGAGTCCATCAAAACCTTGTCATATGGTCTTATAGTTACTTCGTTCGTCGGTATACAGTTACTGGCTATTTCCATAAATTTGTCCGTAAATCGTTTACATGAATCGTTAACGTCTGTCGAATTATTTATAATATCGTTCCAGTCAGTACTAGTAACGGTCTGTCTGAATAAGTCATAGTTACCCTGCTTGTAAGGCCACACCCGTCGTCTATACGAACAAGCATTTCTATAACCACAATCAATGACAACAAAAGTAGCATCATGATCACTAATATTCCGGTCTATGCAGACCGTGTTTGCCTCAACAACTGATACGGAGTCAGTCACCATAACTGGATATAACAACGAACTTGAATTTAAGCTGAATCTAGTTGGACAACTTATTTTGTTTTCCAAGCCATACAAATTAAAAGGACAAATATACCTAAGGGGCAATAAAAAAAACGTAATCCATTGGACAGACAAACCCGGGAAGACAAATAAACAACCACAAGCACAACAAATAAACACAGAAAACTAAAAAACAATGAACAACACGAACTTCTATAAAAACCAGGGGTGAACCCAGGTGCTCCGGAAGGGTAAGCAGTTCCTGCTCCGTATACGGCACCCGTCGTGAAGTTCAACAAAGTCAATCCGGTGGAATTCACAAATCGGTGGAGGCACATGAAAGGTTACGACAGTGGGAACAGGTCCAACATCATCTCAGATATTGAAATAGTGTAATGGTCAATCAATTCGTGATGGCGACCGTAAAATTTTCTAAGTAATGACATTAACCTATCCCTGATAAAACCCTGGTTAAGAAGCTTTTGTGACAGCAGTAATCCTCTTTGTCGAAAGTCAGGGTAACTCACGCATGCCCTTGAAAATCGGATAAGCTGAGAAACGTAGACGCCATATGCAGGCGATGTTGGTATATTGCTACTCAAGAAGGGAAAAATAACAATAGGAAAGTTGAAGTCATCACGTTTGTCATAAAGTTTTGTCTTCAAACGTCCCTCATAGTCTTTTTCAAGAAATAAATCCAAATATGAAGCGGACTTTGGTGTATCTGTAGTATCCTTAATTTCAAGCTCACTGGGGTAGATAAGATGTAGAAAGTCTTGGAATTTGTCGTTATTTAACGACAACACATCATCTATATAACGAAAAGTGAAATTAAAGGATTGGGCTAGTTTATTTTTGTTTTCACGTAGTAACCCTTGAATGAATTCCGCTTCATATGAGTACAGAAACAGATCGGCGAGGAGAGGAGCACAGTTGGTACCTATTGGAATGCCGATTGTTTGTTGAAAATTAGACCGCCAAATTCAACAAATATGTTGTCTATGAGAAAATCTAACATGTTTGTAATTTCATCTTCAGAATACTTTTTGTCAGAATCAGAGTGGTTTTTCACGAAATAAGCATTTTCTCTACCTAGAACAAGACATTTATACCTGCGTGTCCCATTTTTCTTGAAAAAAAATTGAATTTGATGAACTAGTTGCTTTAAGCGATCTTTTAATTGAGAATGTGGTATGGTAGTGTAGAGTGTAGTGTATGGTAGTGTAAAAATATCTGCTACCTTACAGGGGATCCTTCCCAAGAAATAGGCTTTTTACTTGACGTTTGTCATTTAGTGAAGGGTAAACTTCATTAAATAGGAGTTGAAGCTATATGTTGAGCATTGATTAGCAGTTGACCATTAAAAGATACTTATCTTAACAAAGTATGTTTCAAATTTTAACAAGATATATTGAGCACATCGAAGTCTACACGATTTTTAATTTACCCAAAAATTGTTAATTTTGTGATTTTTCGTGCACATTTGATTTTTTTACGGACAAGGCGACATAACTCCAGAACAAAATCTGACTTTAATACGGTAACAGTATAGACATGATAAAGGAGCCTAAGGAAATTTCAGTCTAGTGAGTCTTTTTAGCAACTACAAACTTTGATCACAGATACAAAGAACTTTTATTTTGTAACCATTTTTCACCATTTTAGTAAGGATGATTTAAGTTTTTTAGAATAATTATGAATATTTACCCTGGAAACAATAATAAAAATGTGTTCATGTACTTATTAATAAAGTTTCATTTTTTTAAGTAGAAAGGCTACAAGAAATCTATGTTTAAGTCACCAACTGATATTACCCGACCTGAAAAGTCAAGCGCACTGCTAAGCATACGATTATAATTTAACCAAAAATTAGGACCTGCTTCGACATGTGACCTATAAACAACGTTTAAGAACACGCTACCAATTTTGGTCGTGATTTCAAACCACATGCACTCAACACCATCAATATCTAAGTCTGATCTATGCTCAATCAATACCCTATCCTTAAAGAACAATATACCTCCGCCACGACAGTTTCTATCCTGTCTGAAAGGTTTGGGATTAAAACCTGGAATAATTATATGATCATCCAGCACATTTAAATCAAGATGGGATTCCGTAAAACAAACAATATCAAAATCCTCTACAATATGTGCAATATCATGATTCTTGTTCCTCAGACTCCTAATATTAAGATGAATAATACTAACAGTTGTCTGTAAAGAGCGAGTTGTATCCCCTTGGGGCGGTCCCGGGTTCTCTTCAATGTCCCCTGGTAATAATATTAATAATTTGACAATACTAATAACTAAAGCAAAATTTGTCAAAGTGTTCTTACAAAAATCGTAGCACCTTTCCTTGACATAGTAACAAGTATATAATAACAGTTCCAATATTTCAACAATAAAATGTGTTCTATAAAATGAACATTTTTGAGACCATGGATTTGTTTTACAATAAAAAGTGCCTATTGCCACCCTATGACTTACAGTGTCATTACCCATTGTCAAAAACCAGCATCGGTAAGAGGGTAAATGGGGTGACAAAGTACATAATAATATAATAGACACGGGTGACACGAAAATAACAGACGACAAAACCCAGACATATAGTAAAAGTAAACTGGGATGCAAAGACTGGGATTAAGGAGTAGAAAAATATTTTATATAACATGGAGTAACTAAATGTTTTGTGAAAACTAGGATATGCTAGTTGTAAAATTGTTGATGTATGGAATGGTGAAAGAACATGTTCGATGAGGGACGTACAGGGGAAGAAAATTAACCCAACTTCGCTCTATTATAAATGTGGATAATGTGAATCTGGAGTGAACATAACTGTAGTCGGTAAGTTTTTATATATATATATATATATATATATATATATATATATATATATATATATATATATATATATATACACAATAATATACATATAATTGATAAGTAGGAGTACTTAAAAGTTTTATTTTACAATAAATAAATAAATAAAAAATTTTCAACAACAGAAATATTTTAATTAATTCTGGCTTGTTGCATTGTTACTTCATTGGCCAAACCCACAATGAAGTACCATAAGTGAAATCTGACTTGGATAGCCCAGGGAACTATCAATTCGGTTATTAATGACAGTGAATACAATTTTTATTTACCTTATATCAGCTATAAAAAAGACATACACAAAGACGATTTAAGAAGAAAGAACCGGAAAAACTTCGGTTCTGTTCCATCTTTTGGGAAAAAAAAATAAGATAATTATAACATCCGATTGTTATGATTTATAACGGTACTGATCGATATGGTGCATAACAGCAATCAGAGAATCAACCAAGAATTAAAAGACCTCCCACGCTTGCTAACTACATGTCCAGCGTTGAGCGATACTAGAAAAGAAACTTTTATGGTAATTAAACATTATATAACCAAACATATTGGAGAAATGAAATGGAAAGATACCTTTAAAGACCGAAATAAAGTCCCAACCCTTATTTTAGATTGTACAAACTTCAGTAAGATGATATGCACAAGCAAATTGAAACTAGAGCAATTAGAAACGTTTACCAGGAACATGTTTTACAAGATGCACAATACCAGACTGAATTTGATAAATGTGTGATGGCTGCATACAATAATCACTCATCCATACTTAGAAAATTAAAAGTTCATTTTAAATGTTACTAACTGTAAATAGTCTAATTAGTTTTTGGTATAAGATTGTCATGGCCTGTCCGTATGATAAAATAGTCTGTAAAACCGGACTGTATATAGAATTCGACAAAATAGTCTGTAAAACCGGACCGTATAGAATTCGATATTGCCTTGTTTCCATATTGAGTTTATTTCGGGGCAATAGGTCTTTCCGTCTTTCCCCGGGTAGAAAATCTGTATTAAATTATACCGGATGAATGTTCGTATAAATATCGGTATTTATAAAGAACAGGACAACGTAAAAATATTGGTCACGCAAAATAAGGCTATTTCTATCTTATTACTTAATAATTATTAATTGTTACAACACTCCCGACAGTGAAATGTGTCTTTATTATTTATCTGATTTTATTTCATTTTTACGTATATATATATGTTTTATTGTCATACAGTCACAGTAAATACAGTATTTACATAATCATCTAACATTGTGACAACCACATGATGTATATGCCCAGTGGATTTCCGATACAGGTAGTTGTAAATGAGCGCATACCCATAGTACTGTTAAAATGAAAATTTAATACTGTAAATTTTTTGTCAATCTTCGGTTGATCTCAAACGCACACCGTTGAGACACTATGACACCTAGTCGCCTATCACCCTGTCCAGCGCGAAAGACCACTCGGCCACATTCGTTATACAAATATAGCTTTAATGACAGACGTGTATATTGCAATGAACATGGTACATGTCAAGTTGCTATACTATATTAGTCCGTTTCCAAAACACTGTTTAGAAAATGAAAGCAACTGGATTACAAACAAAACAAAGTATAGTGTATTTGTCATCTTGATAATAATGCTGATTTCATGATATATAAATTTAAGTTGTACATTCATAAAATAGGCATCAATTCACAAAGCAAAGATTAACCGACCGAATTTGAGAGAGAAAAAAAGGACTGAATAATTGTATTGAAAAGAAAATATTTGAACGCTCCCAACAATATATTTGTTTTTGAAAAAATTATCCCCATGCACAAAAATCACAATATGATAGACCGTAAAAGACTTGAAAGGATTAAATAAGTCTAAAGATTAAATAATTTATTCAGTATGTACACAATGTATATATAAAATAATATATAAACCACGAGCGTATGTCAGAATATTAGACCAATTACAATAAATGAATAAATAGATCATATTATTTTAGTAAAATAAATGCATTATCATTTTAAAAATTATGTCTAAACGTGCAAATAACTCTACACATGTCCTCATTTTATTCATACATGTACATTTACATGCGTAAGTGTGTTGCATTATTCATAAAATTTTGATAGACACACTTTCATACATGTGTTGTTTGCCACTGATTCTATTCATTGTAAATTTAAAAAATATACATATAATTATAGTACTAATTTTGAACTATTCTTAAAAAGTTTTTGGTATCCAAATAAATAAAGTCAAGAAATACCAAAGGGACATCCGAATTACATATACAGTATAAAACTATATGTACAATATAAATTTGTACATGGTTTATGTAAAACTTGATTGATGTTGATATATATAATCCGGTATAATTAAAGTCAAGCATGAAAAAAATTAATATATATTTTTAACACATATGGAACAAAATTTTACCAACTGCTTTAAAGAGGCCTCAATTTGGAACTTTTGACGCACTTTGAAAATCTTTTTTTTTCCAATGGCGTTAATCTTGATTGACATCTCAATTTTTTCAAAGTAAAAAGACATAGCTACAAGTACAAGTGAAACTTCTGTAATTTGTTTAACTTTAATAATAACCTCTCAATATTTTTAAAATAGTTAAATCTGGACAGTTATGCGTAGCTCATATACAATATACTATATCATTTCGTATGGTTTTCTCTCTTAACTTAATGTCTGGTTACCAAGTCTGTTTGTAGGAAAGCTGATATCATATATGATTTAATCATTTAACCAGGATATTTGTTTCTTTACCAAAATTACTATTTTCTATATAAAGAAAAATAAGTGCGAATTTCTTGTATCTTTGGAAAGAGAATATTTTTATATATGTGAGTTAATATGAATAAAAAGTTCCATTAGAAACTGTAATTATTGCAGAAGTGATGTTGAGGACGAGCTACGTCGTCTTATTTTAAAGTGTAAAGAATTCTATCATATAACATGTACATATAAGGAATAACATGGTTGACGAAATTAAATTTATTTTACTTATTTTCCAAGACAAATCATAATTAGAAAAATTCAAATTTTTATTATCTAGTAAAAATATAATTTAATGAAAATTTATATGGTGAAAATAAATGATATTTACAACAACAAAAAACGAATTTGTTGATTGAAATTACTTATCCGTCCCGGTTTTATATTTATAGAATTTTGTATAATTTGGAAATAATCTAATTCAGTTATCGTAGCTATCTCGGCTTCCATAATTAGTCGCCCTCCTCAGCAGAACATCTTATTCATCATTTATGTATGTTCTATTTGATTATACGTATGTGTTTTTTTTCTTAAATTATCTAAGCCATGCAATTGTATTCTCTAATAAGTTCGCCAATAAATCTTTCATTGTTAGAAATAATGCAGCAATTAATACTGCAATTTAATAATTTCAAAAATATTATGTTCAATGTGAACATATTTTATTGTTAATAGACACTTATAGATTTAAAATAAAATAACAATCCAAAGATACTGATATTAGATATAGTAAATTTATACTATGCTGTATACGACGCATTTCAAGGAGTTACCTCTCATCAGCAGCATTAAAACCGAAACATTTGGAAGACCAAAAAACAAACTTATATTAAACAAGAAGTACTCAACCAAAAATACCGAAATAGGAAGCCAAATTTCAGCTAAGGAGATCTACCATGTGCAATACAAGGAATGAACCCTTAGTATTTCTATTATTTTTGAATTTTGCTAAATTAATTCATTTAGATCCCACTGTAAATTTCTGATATTTACATTTAATCAAGCATTTAATTACTATCAAAACATCTATTGTATTTTGTATGTCGGCATTCCTTGAATACATATTTTTAAAATCTTGGCATTCCATGAAGACACCATCCATAATATCGCAAATAAATTTTCAAACATTCTCGCTATAAATGTATTTTGACGAGATTCTTAAATTTTATTGTAAAAACAAAAAGCTGTCTATTATCGGATTTAATAAAGTAAACATACCTGTTAAATAATGTAGATTTATTTTTCTCTCACTTTAACAATAAATCATTTCGTATGCATTGTTTTTTTTATGTTTAATAAAATCTAGAAATAAGAACAATAAAGATGCTGAGCAGTTTGTTGTACTGTATATGTAAACACTGAAATAACCTCTCATTAACATTTGTAGAAAAATTTCACAATCACCCACGGAATACGATACATTTTTATGTTAATAATTTCGCACTTCTAACCATAGTCTTCCTATGGAAACCGGTATCATACAAATTAATGTATTTCCTTCAATTTATACTTATTTATATTTATTATCCAAATTTATCGTTTACATTTAATCGGTATTGTGCATAACATTTATATATTTATGGACTAGTAGTTATTTCTTGATATGTTATATGAACCTCTCGCTCTGTAACCTTTGTATTATTGGTTAAAGATATACATGTATAACAATAACAAACAATGATAATGTTAATTTCATACATATTGTTATCTCTTTTTTATTGCTTCTTGTCCATGTGATGAATAGAAACTGGATATAATACGTCTTAAAGGCACATCATGGGTCCATCATCATACACGGGATTCATATTTCGGTAAAATTGTACATTCTAGTGATTTCATATGAGATCAAAACCACAACATCATGTAAACGCGGTATATGGACGCCAAGATAGTTCAAATAAAACTACACAGTCAACTTACACCGAAAAATCGCCCAATGTCTATATACATTGTTATTTGCAACGAATTGTAGGAAACTAACAGTATGAATAAGAACAGATAATAATGTACAAAACATGAACGAATGGTGTGAACATTTCATTGATTGCCTGACACCTCTAGTAACCATACAATCTATCCCAAATGTCCAATTAACTGGCATAATATCAATAATAAAAAAATTATATGGTTTTAAATTGATAATATAGGGTTATTGCATACATACTGAGAAATATTGTCCTAAGTAGAATTAATATTGCACGAGCTTGCGAGGTTACAATGCAATATTGCTCTACGTGCAATATCGGCGAATATTGAACGTGAACTTTGGTTTACGTTCAACAAGGAATATTACGTTGCTATACAATAATTATATATTATCTGCATTTTGACAGCTAGATATCGTAAAATATCATCCCGTGAGCCAGAATATGAAGTTTGGGACGAGTGAGCGTAGCGAACGAGACCCAAGTCTTCATATTCTGTCGAGCGGGATGATATTTTACGATATCTAGCTGTCAAAATGCAGATGATATTTTTATCATCTTAATTACTAATCTGAAACGTAAATATTTGTAAACTTTCTAAATTCTCCCAAATTATCGCGGGAAAAGTATGGATTCTTCATCCCAACGACAACAACACGTACGTTGTTTACCATACCAATAAGTATATATATGTCCTGAATGTTCATGTAAAATATCTTATAAACGATAGAAATACATACATTAGGGTGTATTTTCATTTTTTTAAAAAGAAAATCAGTCTGGAAATCTTTGTTCATGAATTTCCGGGAAACTAAAGAACCCGCTTTCAAACTTGCAACCTCGTGACGTCATAGTCCGTCTCCATTTGCGAAACAACGTCTGACTTAAATATGCGCAACATAAAATAATCATTCAACTTTAACCAAGGATACTACATAATTAAACATCATTTAGTTGTATTAGAACTAATTCAGGCGAAAATATGGCTATGAAAATATAAAGTGTACATTTAATAAATTGTTTTAATCGCAAATAATGAAATGCAATGGAAAGAGCGGAAAGAAGTCCCAGCAGACATTATCAGCATCGAGGAAAGACACATTTTGTTGATGTCACTTTTATAAATTTCTTCATCATTCATTTAAATAAAACGCCATAATATAAAAAATGAACACCAGATCTTGATATATTTATTAATATTTTGCAATTTTGAAAGTTATTTAATAAGTTCTAAGCTGCCAAACGTTGGGAGAATTTGTTGATAATGCCTGCTGACTGTTGATAACTCCTGCTCAGCGCACGCGCTTCTTGATACGAATTTTACGGAGCTGCTCAACAAGCTGATAGAATCGCAGGGAAGGATGATAAATATTTTTATTCTAAACTTTATTTATAATAGATTTAAAAGTTTTCTTCTTTTACATGTTTTAATCAAAAACTACAAATAAAACTTAACATGTACTTTATTTGTGTGGGCTTATAATTGCATTCCCTTATAACTTGAAAAGAATCTTATATAACATACATATTGTGCAAAACGGTTGTAAATTTTGTCCAAAATGATTTTTGTGGTTTTTAGAAGAAAAGGTGCGGTGGAAAATTAAAGGCAAACAATGAACAGAAAATCCTGTATCACAACCCACACAAGCACTTTAAGTCATGTATAGTTCATATGATATTTCGAAAGTACATAGCAAGGAGACACTTAAATATAAGTATATCCAAATTTCATGAAAATGTCAATGGTAAATCTTTACAGTATCACTTGTTTGTAAAAATTATCTTAAGTTATTCTTGAAATCATGCCAAGGTTTTAATTTTTTGACAAATGTCATGTATTTATTTATATCGTCATAGTACATTTTTTTTATATTAGCAATTGTTTGGTTATTAGGTAACCAAATACGGTGTGTTTCCCGATATGAACTAGACTAAGACAATTACACATCTAATTAGACAAGGGATTAGGGGGTCCTTTGAAGGGCAAATATTTGTGTATTTGTACATCTACTTCAGATTTACCTTTAAGAAAGGAATGTTACATATAATTTTTTTATAATAGCCAAGCATTAAAATACTATCGGTTTTTTATATGATCATATGATATAAACTACAATGTATGTGGATTCATTAAACATGTAGGTTAATTTTTATTTATAAAAAAGGTATTTTAAAATACTAAAGGTTGATATAAATATTATATTTTATTATTTATTTAAAATATAATTAAACAACAAAAAAAAATAAATATGCTTCACGTCATCAAAAGAATATTTAAATTTGTCCAATTTCTTAATTATTTCTTTTTAAAATCAAAAAGTTCACCGAAGATAAATAGACATTTTCCTCTTCAGATTATCTCTTAATCCTTTGTTTATTTGAATGTAGGAAAAAAAGTCACAGGAAAAAAAGTCACGGAAAAAAAATTATTATATGTATTGTTGCTTAGTTCATGTTTATGTTTATGTGATGTGCTTAATTATTTAATATTCATTAAATGTAAAAAATTTATATACTTTTTATTTATTTTCTTGCCTTTCCGGCAATGCAATGAATTTTTGACTGAGAAATATTATATGAAAGAACAGAATAACTTTAAAATTAATACACATATGATGAGGAAATTATGTTCAAAATGTATAAAAGAACATAAAACATCACAAAGGAAAACAGAAACAACAGATACATTGCCCACCAAATACATGTGACTTTATTTAATGTGACTTTTTTTCTTACCCTTTTGTGACTTTTTTTTGTGACTTTTTTCCTGTGACTTTTTTTCCGATCACCGTTTATTTAGATGCTTTTTACACCAGTAATTATTCGGGAAAAAAACCCAAGACATGATGTCCTTTGCTTTAAAGAAGCCATAAAATATTTCGGCATAATATTTATTTTACTGACAACTTTATTATTATCATATCAATTTTCGTTAATACGCTTTAGTGATCTTTAGTTAATTATTTTAAAATAACATGAGACGGTTTATTGAGTTTTAATGAATTCAAAATATAATTTCACAGATCCTTCATTAAAGTTTATTAATTTCACATTATAAAAAAAGCACAGCATAGTATAAATTTACTTTATCTAATATTAGTATCTTTGGATTGTTATTTTGAAACTCCTGGGACGATGCCTCTGCTTGGTGGACCCTAGGTCTCCGAGGGTATTCGCCAACCCAGTCGTCTTGTCTGACAAGATTATTTATTGATTTGTTATAGAAATTACCAGTATTTAGCGAAATTAAAAAAAAGTAATACTAAGGGTGCATTCCTTGTATTGCACATTGTAGATCTCATTAGCTGAAATGTGGCTTCCTATTTCGGTATTTTTGGTTATGAGTATTTCTTGTTTAAAATTAGTTTGGTTTTTGGTCTTCCAAGTGTTTCGGTTTTAATGCTGCTGATGAGAGGTAACTCCTTGAAATGCGTCATATACAGCATAGTATAAATTTACTATAACTAATATTCGTATCTTTGGATTGTTATTATTCATTCATGAAAGATTTTTTTCTGCATTTCGTCACATGTTTATTTTTTTTATTTGTTTATTTCTCTTCATACATGGTTTAATTTATATTATTATTTATCAGCACAACACGTCCATGCAGCGTTGAAATCTTTTTTATAATGTCGGAATATTAATCAGGAAATATAATTCTATAAAAGCTTTTAGCTTGTTTCCGATTCCTATTTTTTTTCTATGTATTTTGTCTGTTATTATGTATCTGAGAGTATTAGAATAAATATATTTACACTATTCTACAATAAAAGAATTGGAATAACGCACTCAAAATGGAATTTTACACCATCTTGTGAATAATGGAATTCAGTTGATATGTCAATATTTATTTTGAAGCTAAGTTTTGTTTCAACTCTGTTCACTTGTTCTTAAGAAGATCTAAATGTGAAAAATTTTCGGACGAACGAGGACGGGCGTAGTGATGGCATAATCGCAAGCATGCCTATGGCCAGGTGATCTTAAAACCGGGATTGAACTCAAATGGTTTTCAATCGTTTTCAAAACAGATTTGAAAACTTGTATGTCTAACTGATCTACTCAAACAACAAAGGAATATAGGAGACGTTGGGAGAAATTCTTAAATTACCAGATCATATTAACCTTCATCAATCCGGGAGAAGTCCTAAGTCAGCTCGTAGACATATGGGAAACTTTAGCTTTAAATTGGTAAAATATATCCTGCTGCATTTAGGAGTAAAAACAGTGGGTACTTCTCATCAAATTATTACCAAGTATTACATGATTGGATTATGTGTCATTGATGCACACCCTCTGACATTTTACGCCGCAAAATAAAATAATATTTTGAATATCGGTCATATCTATGTAATAAAAACCAGACCAAAGAGAAATTTTATATTAGCTTGAATTTATTAATGATAAAGTGAATAATGAAAGCCGTCCTATATAAACCGATATTTAAGTTCGATTATAGTCATGTCATCCTTCAGTTATTGGTATGCTTTAAACACGATCCATTTTTAGATTTCTGTTTGATGCTTATTTGCTACAAGATCACCGCCGTTATAATCCAGATAAGCCTTGTGTACTTTGTTCAGTAGACTGTAGAATCTTTTGTCTTCCGGTACTTCTTCTAGTGATCACAAAGGAGTATCTTGTTCGATGTCAGGCATTCTAACTTGCTCCCCATTGTACTGTAAAAACTTGGACTCTCTTCCGATGGTGTAATAACCTGGTGTATCAGATTTCTGGAAGCTCCATATCTGGTCATCATACATTTTTCCAGTAAATATTCCGAGGTCTTTACGCCTCAAATTATAAAAGGCTCTCCCTCATTTTTTTTATCTGTTCTGTATATAACATTTCCCAATTGTAACAGAACTCATTCTACAGAAAAATCATCAGAAATAAATAAAAAGGAATTTAAATATACGAATCTTAAATGTAAATGTATTGACAAAATGACATGAATACCCCTCTACCAAATAAAAATAGTTTTGCTGTAAGAAAACGAAATGAAAAGGGTATTGATGATATATTTCTGACACAATATCCCTAGATTTAAGTGGCAAAAGTGAACTTACGGTGGCTTTGTATTGCTGTATTTCAGCCACAATAAGACGGAGAAAAGCATTTCCTATAGAGAAGTACCCCGTAACTATTTTCGGCACATATGCAACTATATCGGGCACAGTTAAGTTAGGTAATTTACTTAATGCTCATAAAGTGTGTCTACTACATGTACTAGGGAAAAAGAGGCATTTCCCATTCTGTTTACGGTTTTTTTCTAGTTTTATTATTTGATATTGTTGATCAATTGGGAATAGACCAAGAAGACATAAATCAATGGAATTTAAGTTTTTTCCCGAAAATTTATAATTATACACAACACTGGATATAAAATATTTATTTATTTTATTAACTTCACGAAAGCACTGATTTAAGTTTAATATAATTTTAAAGCACATTCTATTAAAAACAAACACAAAAGTGTGAATTCTAAACATGGTAGCACAAAATAAAGTTTTTTTAAGCCATTTTCTCAGTTTTTACTAGATCAAACACTTTTATATAAAACCGGTATGCTTAAGCAAACACATATTAATTTCAACTTTGAATTGTTGATATAGGCATTATGTAATTCCTTCATTTAAAATGAAAGTTTGGGACCTGTTCACTTACATTTCACCTCATCAGTTGTTAAAACAATAAACTATACAATTTGTTTATCAACAAAAACAATACTGACATTTCAGACACTTTACTTCAATTAGACAATTGAAGCCATTTAAATAATGCCAATAATGTTTGCAAACTTTTTATCATATTCACAGAAAATTATTATAAAATTGTGTAAAAATTCATCATAAAAAAGTGTAGACAAAATGGGAATTTCCGCTTGTTCCCTAGTGAACACGCTCTGACTTTGAGTAGGCAAAATGGGAATTGTCTCTTGTTTCCTAGTAAACACACTAAATTTAAACAAGTAGACCGAGTGGGATTTTTTTCATATTCCACAGTAGACGTAATGGGAATAGACTATATGGGAATAGACCAAATGGGAGTAGACCAACTGGGAGTAGACCAAGTGAAATGTTCCCCATATTACATACTTTCGGGTTTTCTCATTTTTTTTCATACGTTTTAGTGTTAAAAAATATTTCAAATAAAAAGTAATGTCAAAGATTTTATCATTTACTGATAAATCCTCACTAGATATCGAGATTCTTAAATTGTAAAAACAATGGCTTCCTATTATCGGATTCAATATAGGTAAATTTTCTTGTTAGAATAATGTATATTTATTGTTCTCGCACTGTACCAATAATTTGTTTCGTTTGCTTTGCTTTTTTTATATTTAACAAGTCGTAAAAACACTTCAATTATAGTTATACTAGTGTTTTTGCAAAAAAACATTTTTATGTGTTCCTTTACTTTCCAGTTCTAGAAAAAAAATACTTATATGTTGGTACAGCTTTCTTGTCCGTGACAAAGAAAACACTTACTTTTTGAAGAAACATCCTGATTTTTTACAAAGCATACTCTGAAGATGACATTATAAACATTATCGTACTTGTGGATTCCAACTGAAAATCGGCAGTCCAATTGGTACCAATTGATCACTTCCCCTCGATCTTTTTCAATACTAGTATTACTATATGAAAACAAAAATGTATTATATACCTGCTTGGGCTATAAATTTCTATAACCAAATATCAATATCATACGTCTCATGTTCTCGTAAACTCCATACTTTTTCATATTCAATATTTAGCTCCGAGTATCAATGATTAGAATTAAATTTCAAAATGCGAAATTTTGTTATAGTTTGATTTAAATCATGTGATGTTGTTTCTTGACTGATGTGATAGTGTCTATCTTTTGCATATTTAAATAAGTATTCTACATTTCTACGCATTAAAGGGAGGTTTGAAGTAGGGGAAACTAAAAATTCTTTCATATTAAAGGCTTCATCTTAAATATCTACAAGATAACTAAGTAAGTGTCATGACAATTAGTCTCAAAATTTTAGTTTCCATAGTTTCAAAATACACTCACGTATTCTTAACATTCTCTCTGCTTAGCATTATCTTTACAAAAAGCGAAATATTACTAACATACATTGTACATGTAAGAAATATGTTTATATAACTTGCCTTTTCATACACTTTTTATGCATGACAGTGAATTAATTTTGTTTGACCGAGCTAAAAAGCACCTTATTTGCGATAGATTTAAAATACACTACTGCATCAATATATGCTGAATTTGTTTTATATCTAAGACTGTAATTGTTCATATTTAGTTAAAATATTAGTTACGATGAACTTAAACGGATCTGTAGACTATAAGTATATTGTCGTAAGGTAAGTATACTTTTAAAAGAAATAATTTCTTGAAATGTCAAAAATACCGCACTCCTATTGCAGCATGACAATAATCAAGTCAACTTGATACCCCCGACCCTGACTTTAATTTAACCAATCGGAGTTGGGCGATTAATTCTAACTTTTAAATGTGATTTAATCTAACATTGTGTGTTGGCGTACATATTTGCTTGCAAAAACTAGGATAGACCTTTAAACTTTAAAAAATTTCCATTCCTGTACAGATATGCATAATTGCATATCCTGCAGTCGTGAACTATATGCCCAATCCTGTCCAAAACTTAATTCACTTGGGTTTTGCAAAGTCAGCAATTTTGTTTCCCGGAGAAACAGCCGCCACACATGTGCACAAATCTAGCTCCGTGGGTCGTACACAGCATATAAAAAGAGCTGTACAAGACTGGTATGCAGAACCACTACAAGACATTACAGAAGTCCAGTTTAAATACTAAAAGTAAGTTATTTTTTACGAACATTGCCACCCACTATGAAATTTCTATTTTTTCACGCTCAAATATTTTTCAATTTTCAATATTTTCTTTAAAACTTTAAATTTCAAATATATTTCTCAGAACTTTGCGTTTTATGACTTAAAGTAAGTATTAGTACAAATATTGTTTTAGTTATTGAATTGCAAAATGAATTTATGATAAGGCTTATAAAATGTATATATCCTCAAATAATATAGTCATTAATTTTGTTTAATATTACTTTACTGGTCAGTATTGAAAGACTGACAGAACCCTTTAAGTCTACCTAAGCGCCGCAAATAACGATTACAAATAACCATTACACAACCACCTTTGTTTTTGACATATATGTAGTGAGGGTTTATCAATAAATGGTAAAATCTTTGACATTACTTTTTATTTGAAATATTTTTGACACTAAAATATATGAAAAAAAATTGAAAAAACCCGAAAGTATGTAATAGGTACGAAAGTGAATGCAATAACAATCAGAATAAAGCCGACATATACACTTTCAATGCATAAAAAATGATATCAGCATTGATTGATCAGTACAAAAATTATTTTTAAGTGTAGTGCACAACATGTGGTCTGTTAAAATGAGTCGTGGTGAAAATCATTATTTCTGTAACGCAAAATGGTCAAAATATAAAATGTAAAACTTTTAAAATAATATATGCGGGTTGAAAAATAAATATTAATAAATGCCAAATCGAAAATAATTCTTAAAAATTAAACAAACGCAATAAATTTGTGAAAGTTTATTGTACATTTTCTTAACATACGTTTGAAATTACAAATATTAAAAGTTATTTAGTTATTAATCAGGAGAATATGTGCAATATAAACAGCAGTTTTTTTTAAATATGCATGTGTTTATAAGACATGCACAAAGTACAAGACCATATGATTGTTTTGCACACATAGAATGCGTTTTCTGCCTTATCCAAGTAGATTTCACATAAAACAAGAGAAAAAAAAGATCCGTTATCTTATATAGATTACATTGAAACAAAATATAAAGTGAGAGTTTCAAGAATTATACTAAGTTGAGCTTATTTTACTAGCATTCACGATATCTAATCAATTCTCCCATATCCAGCTATCACGGTCATCACGTGACCTCTGGCAGTGCATAGGTGTTAAATAATGGCTGTCGATTTATCAATATAAAAATCAACGGGACTTGTTAATTAAATGCCCATATTTTTTCGTTTTCGATATGTACTTTAAATTTTTCTTCTTGATATATAATACCATCCAACCCCACAAAGTAAAGTTAATATATGATAGAATACAAATATGACGACAAATTGATTTCGGGTCCCATTTTTCCTGCTTCAAAATAAGGTTGAAATGTTATTTTTTACAATTCTTTGGAAATTATTCAAGTACTCCGGCTTCCACCACCAATAAAAACTGGCAGCCGAAAAATAGCCAAATGTGCTTAAAACGGCGTAAAACCCCAACTAAACAAACAAAAGACCTTAATTAAGGGTTGGAACAATAATTATCCGGCAAGTCAAGATACAATATACATGTCAAATCGTTAATTAATTATAATTACCTGAAACACACAGCATGTTAATTGCGGACAACAAATTTCGTTATATGTAAATTTACTTCAGATAAAAATCAAATCAAGTTTACCAAAAAAAATTCGTTTTTCGTGTGGCTTAAAAAATGGAAAAAAACTTGCACCATAACCCTTTATCACATGTAATTATGTACTTTTGCCAGTTTGTATAAATTTGTGATACATTTCATATTATTAATTATTTTCACAATTACATATACTGGAATTATAATCCTTGTGAAATGTTACTACTTATTTCAAATAAAAAAAAAATTTATGTGAAGAAGGGGAGTACGTTCTATAATCAACACAGAGTTATCGAAGTACGATAAATGCCTGGCATGAACGGTACCAGTACACGATAATTGGGTAACCAGTTAATAAGTCTAAACAGTTACCTAACTAAATTGTGACCGATTTAGTTGCATATGCGCTGAAAATAGCAACGGGGTACTTCTCTATTGGACATACTTTTCTCCGTCTCATTGTGGCTGAATGCAACAATAAAAAGCCACCGTTAGTTCACTTTTGCCACTTAAATCTATGGATATTGTATCAAAAATATATCAACAATACCCTTTTCATTTCGTTTTCTTATAGCAAAACTACTTTTATTTGGTAGAGGGGTATTCTTGTCATTTTGTCAATACATTTACATTTAAGATTCTTATATTTAAATTCCATTTTATTTACTTCTGATGATTTTTTGTAGAATGAGTTCTGTTACGATTGGGAAATGTTATATACAGAACAGAGAAAATGGAGGGAGAGCCTTTTATAATTTGGGGCGTAAAGACCTTGGAATATTTACTGGAAAAATGTATGATGACCAGATATGGACCTTCCAGAAATCTGATACACCAGGCTATTACACTCTCGGAAGAGAGTCCAAGTTTTTACAGTACGATGGAGAGCAAGTTAGAATGTCTGACATCGAACAAGATAATACTTTATGGTCACTAGAAGAAGTACCGGAAGACAAAGGATTTTCCCGTCTACTGAACAAAGTACACAAGGCTTATCTGGATTATAACGGCGGGGATCTTGTTGCAAATAAGCACCAAACAGAAAGCGAAAAATGGATCTGGTTTAAAGCATACTAATAACTGAAGGATGACATGACTATAATCGAACTTAAATATCGGTCTATATAGGACGGCTTTCATTATTCACTTTATTATTAATAAATTCATCTTAAATATTTTCTGAAGAATAGTTTAACTGTGCTTATTATAAAAAAATCTCTGTAAAAATAAAATTTCTCTAAGAGCAACATTTTTATGGTCTGGTTTTTACTAAATATAAATGACCGATATTCAAAATACTATTTTAGTTTGCGGCGTAAAATGTCAGAGGGTGTCAGAGGGTGTGCATCAATGAGGTAATACTTGGTAATAATTTGATGAGAAGTACCCACTGTTTTTACTCCTAAATGTAGCAGGATATATTTAACGAATTTTAAGCTAAAGTTTCCCATATATCTGCCAGCCAAATTAGGACTACTCCCGGATTTTTGCAGGCAAAAATTATCTGGTAATTTAATAATGTCTTCCCACGTCCTACATTCCTTTGTTGTTTGAGTAGATTATACATACAAGTTTTCGAATATGTTTTGAAAACCATTTAAGTTCAACCCCGGTTTTAAGATCACCTAGTCATAGGCATGGTTGAGATACTGCCTTCACGTTACACCCGCCTTGAATCGTCCGAAAACTTTTCACATTTAGACCATCTTAAGAACCAGTGAACAGAGTTTAAACTAAACTTTGCTTCAAAATAAATATCGACATATCAATTGAATTCCATTATTCACAAGACAATGTCAAATTCCATTTTGAGTGCGTTATTCCAATTCTTTTATTGTAGATTAGTGGAAATATATTCATTCTAATAATCAAAGATACATAATAACAGACAAAATACATAGATAAAAATAGGAATCGGAAACAAGCTAAAAGCTTTTATAGAATTCTTTTTCCTTATTAATATTCCGACGTTATAAAAAAGACTTCAATCTTGCTTGAACGTGTTGTGTTGATAATTAATAATATAAATTAAACCATGTATGCAAAAGAGAGAAATAAACAGATAGAAAAAAAAATAAACATGTGACGAAATGAAGAAAAAAGCTTTCATGAATTAATAAATCTCTTACTTTTAACAATACATTTCCTAACTTTATAGAAAACATCTGAATTTATTTAAAATTTTATACTCCGAGCCATACAGCATAATATTCATATTAACCTGTTCATCACATTTTGTACGATTGTTTCGTTATGTAGTTGCGTATATTTCGGACAATGCAATAAGACACAAGAGGTTGACTCAAGATAACCATATATAGGCGAAACAACCAAATTGCGACAAAACACTTGTACATTTAAAGAAATATTGTTATTCTCAGTCTTGCATCTACAATTTGTCCAATTCTGGTACTTACATAATATAACTTAGGGCACCTTAATCGGTGTCTTTGTAATTATACCCCCAACCACACCCTCCGCAATCGCAGGGTACATAGGTTTCAGTCTGTCTGTCCGTCTGTCCGAAATAACGTTGTCCGCAGCCTCTCCTACATTTCTTGCATGATACTCATGAAACGTCTAGATTTGGAGTCTTAGATCATTTATCGAGATGAGCATATTGTCAGGAATTTCTGTTTGGACAAGAAATGTAAAAGATATGGCTGTCTGGACTTAAGCATTTTTTAACAAAACTTCGTTCCATGTCTTTTCCGAAACTCCTCCTACATTATTTGCATGATTCTCATAAAACTTAATGGAATGTTGATATGCATATTGTCAGGATTTTCTGTTTGAGGGAGTACTTTGAAAAATATGATCATTTAAACTTAAGCAAATGCTGTTGCCGATCCAAACCGATCAACACAGACATGTTGCTGCGGAGGGTATGAGTCCCTTTCAGGAAAGTTCTAATTTACGTCTGAAATATTCCACTAGGTTTGTGTTCTGTAATGTTTCTGGTAGCCTGTTCCAGATTTTTACAGCGTTGATAGAAAGTATTAGAATAGACGTTTAACGTATTTGTTGAACGAATTAATAAAGTATTTTGCGATTGGGATGTAAAATGCCCATGTAATGTAGAAACCGCGGGTTATATTAAATTTTTCAATTACACAGGTCCTGCTTTATAAATGCCTTTTATGAAATAAAATGATCAAGTCTACGATTTTCTCGTCTTTCCGAAGGTTTTTCTCATCCCGTTTCTTCATATAATTTGTTAACAGACATCACTTTAGTCCCACCAGTAATAATTCTCATAGCTTCAATCTCAACATTTATTAACAAAAATTGTGGTATGGTTATCCAAAATGACGTCTAAAATTGGTCGAACGAAAGAAAAGCACATTTTATTCAGAGTAAGGTCGTGTTTGAAAACCCATACGACTTTTTACACAGGTCGAACAAAAGGAAAACAAATTTTATTATGTTGATAATCAAAACCTAAAAAATATGCTAGCTAAAGGCCCCAAATACCGAGAGCCTCAGCCAATTAATTGGAAATATAATTTCAAATTGCTAATGGATTCTGTCGAGGACTATGCCAGAAAATGGACTTCAAAGAAACAGGAACCTGCTGACACTTTCGGAGTAGGTGAAGGCTATTAGGTCAATGATACAAATCCGAATTAAAAATCTCCATGGGTCTATTAGCACTACAGCTAAATCCATCTTTGAAGACCCTAAGGTTGTTGAAAACTTGACTTGCCTCCATGACAAATATGTAGTTTTCCCAGCTGAAAAAGCCCCCAATAACATTGTTTTTGTTTGCAAAAACTATTATTTTGAGTGTCTTAGAAACGAGTTGGGAATAGATAACACTGCAGGTAACCCAACTTATAAACCGACCACACTCACTAAGCAGAATTAAAGTCATTGATAACCACAAGACCGTTCTTCATTCGTTTGGCATTTCTACAAAGGGTGAAGAAACGGACCTTCCTCCCCTTTATTGGATTCCTAAACTACATAAGAATCCGTTTAAACAAAGGTACATTGCTGGGTCAGCTAATTGCTCTACAAAACCTCTTTCAAAGATTTTAACATTCATACATGTATTGACATTTATTAAACAGGGCCTTCAGAATTACTGTGAAACACCGTATTCCAACAGTGGCGTCAATCAGATGTGGATTCTTAAAAACTCAAAAAATTTACTACAATATCTAAAATCAAAATCTTTGGCTACATGCAACAGCATAAAAATATTCGACTTCTCTGCACTTGACACTACCATACCACATTCTCAAGTAAAAGATCAATTAAAGCAACTATTTCATCAATGTTTTATCAAGAAAAAAGGCACACGCAGGTATAAATTTCTAGTTCTAGGTAGAGAAAAGACTTATCACTCTGATTCTGACAAAAAGTATTCTGAAGATGAAATTAGAAACATGTTAGATTTTCTCCTAGACAACATATATTTTGAATTTGGTCTAATTTTTCAACAAACAATCGGCATTCCAATCGGACCCAACTGTGCTCCTCTCCTGGCGATTTGTTTCTGTACTCATATGAAGCGGACTTCATTCAAGGGTTACTACGTGAAAACAAAAAGAAACTAGCCCAATACTTTAATTTCACTTTTCGTTATATAGATGACGTTTTGTCGTTAAATAACGATAAATTCCAAGACTGTAATCTAATCTACCCCCAGTGATCTTGAAATTAAGGATACTACAGATACACCAAAGTCCGCTTCATATCTGGATTTGTTTCTTGAAATAAACAATGAGAGACATTTGAAGACAAAACTTTATGACAAACCTGATGACTTCAACTTTCCCCTCTTGAGTAGCAATATACCAGCATCGCCTGCATATGGCGCCTACGTTTCTAAGCTTATCCGATTTTCAAGGGCATGCTTGACTTACTCTGACTTTCGAAAAAGAGGATTACTGCTGTCACAAAAGCTTCTTATCCAGGGTTTTATCAGGGATAAGTTGATGTCATCACTTAGGAAATTTTACGGTTGTCATCGCGAATTGATTAATCGTTACAGTGTTCAAATATCTAAGATGAAGTTGGACCTGTTCCCACTGTCGTAACATTTCATGTGCCTCCACCGATTTGTGACTTCCACCGGATTGACTTTGTTGAACTTTACGAAGTGGTGCCGTATACGGAGCAGGAACTTCTTACACTTCCGGAGCACCTAGGTTCACTCCTGATTTTGATAGGAGTTCGTGTTGTTCATCTTTTTTTTAGTTTTCTGTGTTGTGCTTGTGGTTGTTCATTTGTCTTCCCGGGATGGTCTGTCCAATGGATTACGTTTCTTGATTGCTCCTTAGGTATATTTGTCCTTTTTATTCAGAATAAGGTTTGAAAACCCATATGATTTTTAACACAATACGTCATTTCTAAGACCCACCGATCCTGTTCATCCGGATATATAATATAATTTATGATTATGCATAAATTCGGCTATTCATGTAGTAATGCCATTATATAGCTTAAGAGGTCAGGTCAGGCTGAACCAATTTTTATGAAGTGTAATATTTCCCACCAGTCAGCAATCTGAAAACAACAAATTGTAAGCTAAGATTTCGACCACTCTTCTGTAGAAATTTCAAGGAAATGGAGTATTGTATATTTAAGTAAAAATCCAACACTCCCTTCTCTCTATTTTAAAACATAATTTCTATGAACGCCGTCAAACTCTGCAAAAAAGGTTACCTTAAACACTACAGAACACAAACCCATTGGAATATTTCAGCATACCCAAATTTTGGTGTTCCGTTTTGCACAATATGTATGTTTTAAATTTATTAAGGTTAGATGGGTAGTGTATTATAAGCGTACACAAATAAAGTATATGTAAACAAATTTTTCGGTGGTGTTTGATTGAAAACAATTAACGGGTTTTATCTTCTTAGAATTTCATATTTCTTAGTGATCTACTTATTCCCGATGAGGTCAGAAAACTTTAAAATCGATAATAAAAGATAAAGTTAAAAATTAAAAAAATTATGAATTCAAATCAGAGTAATATTTTATTTTCAATCGAAAGTATACCAGTTAATGGGACATTTGGGCTAGATGTCGTGCAATTCCAAAAAAAATGTTTGCAGCCTTCGTGACAACGTTATTGTCTTCAACCGTTTGTTTTAGGGTTGAGTTTATACATTATTATCTTTTCTATATAGTTCATACTGTTACTTTCCTCCAATTTGTTTTATATAAATTTGTGTACAGACATTGGGCGATTTATCAGTGTAAGTTGACTGTGTAGTTTCATTTGAAGAATCTTTACGTTCATATACCGCATGTACATGATGTTGTGGTTGTGAACTAATCCGAAATCACTAGAATACAAAATGTCACCAGAATATCCGAAATATGAAGCTTGAGTATTGTGATTGACCCATGATGTGCCTTTAAGATGTACAACTTCCGGTTCATATAGATAAGAAGCATACAAATATAAAATTATGTATGAGATTATCATTGCCTGTTATTAAAGCCATCAAACTTTTATGAGACATTTAATTCTGATTTGCCACATTTAATTACACTAATTATTAATCAGTTAAATAAACAAAAAAGACAATGGGTTTCAAATTGTGATCATAAAAATTGTATAGTCTGTTCCAAATGTGGGTTTCTGATTATCGAGTTAGAATTGTCGAGTACCGAGTTAAAAAAGTTGAGTAACCAGTTAGAATTGTCAAGTTAAAAGGGGCGAGTATCGAGTCAGAAATGTCAAGTATCGAGTTAAAATTGTCGAGTATCGAGTTAAAATTGTCGAGTATCGAGTTAAAAAAGTCGAATATCGAGTCAGAATCTTCGAGTATCGAGTTACAATTGTCGAATATCGAGTTACAATGGTCGAATATTGAGTTAGAATTGTTGAGTATCATGTTATAAAAGTCGATTATTTTCATATTCCTGCATTTGTTTTATGTAGCAAGATTTTATAAATAAAGTCTGTTTTTCTCTATAGCTGTTGGCTCTACTAACGTTTCGACCATCACTTCAAGATTCTGTATACATAGCTGGGGATCATTTCGAACAATTGATTTAGACTTAACGGGATCGAGTTAGAGTTCGAGTTATATCAGACATGAGGCAAAACTTACGAAATACGAAGTACCAGAATTAAGTATAAAGCAACGTGTGCTTATATTCAAAACCATGTTCCATCTCTATTAGAAAAAGAAAGAATAAACAACCATTTGAAAGGGTAACAACATGAAAATTAAATAGAAACAAAAAACAGTGAAAGCTGAATAAGCCTTATCCCTCTTTTTTATTATAGGTAGATCATAGTGGAATGATTTTAAAATTGAACTTTCACCTTTTTTTCACCCCACCTGTTCTCGTCCGCATTAGTTACACGGCTAAAATACTCGAAATAAGGGTATCCGTATTTATACGTTTATCCCGACCTCGAAGATTAACTCGAAGTCGAATATTAAGTCGAAGTTGAACTGGAAATTGGACTCGAATTCTAACTCAACTTTACAATATTTTTGTGAAAACGTATAGATCAACAGACTGGTATAATTTGAGCATTTGCATATTTGACTGAAGGGTCGTGTGAGCTTTTATCATAACTCAGCGTCCAATGTCTGTCAACTTGTTATATTTCAGTCTTCTCTGAATCAACTGAGCAGATTAAAACCAGACTTTGCAGGAATGTTCTTTAGTAGTCCCTTACAAAACAGCATTGTTTATATCATCTGAAATTCAACATGGCTGCCAGTGCAAATAATTTGTTTTGATTCGCTGACATTTCAAAAATTTTGCTAGAAACCACTGCATGGATGAAAATGTTCTTTAGCAGAAATGTTCCTTGGATGGTCCACTACAAAAGTACTGTTTTTTTTTTGCCCATCCGAAATCCAAGATAGCTGCCATCGTAAGACATAGTTTTAACAGAGGACCATATGGGACATACCTTTGTACATAGGCAAATTTACATCAATCAAAATAGCATGACATACAGGGAAAAAGGCAAAGGAACAGTGGTTTTATTGCTGTGTCTATTCTGACATGTATGTTATTACTTTATGTAGTAATCAAAAGAAAAGGAAGACTTGTAGACAATACACATACATGTTTGATGCATCACTTGGATATATTATTCTAGTGTACTGTTTTTTTGTTCGGTCACACGTTCAGATTGTTCTGTCTGACTGCTTATGATTAGCACTAACATATAAACATGTGCATGTATATGCCACAGTGCAGCTATTAATGGATCCAGGTCCAACAAAAAGAAGTAAAAATGGAAAATCTGTGCTTACTTAGGGCAAATGGTCTTCATTTTAGAACTTGAATCCCGTTTATTTAAAACAACAGCTTTTTGTCATTGAAACCTTCTTTTTTAAAGTCCATTGATGTATGCCTGACTCCGCTGATCAAGATATTCACTTATCTGTCCGTCCACATTTTTTCTTCGTTTCTTTACAAACTTTTAGTTGAAGTTGTAGACTTTATATTATATGTTTTAATTTTGTTTTCATTTATCTCATTTTTTTAAAATTAATATTTAGTAATGACATTTAAGAATCCTTTAAACCCAGCAGTTGGGAATTGTACAAAATTTTCAGTTAATATTGAACGATGATGTTAACAATGTTCTATTTGTAAATATCTCTTTAACGAATTTATTATACATTCGCTATCATTTAAAAAAAATATTCAAAATATCCTTTACTACGTATAGATTCAATTGCTAGAAAAATTATAAAATAAAGAAATTATTAACTGACAAAGTTGGCTTTAGGACGGTACATTTTTCACATCAACAGCAGATTCGGTCTAAGTAACTTACCTACCATTCAATAATTTCATCCTTGCTTTAGAATAGACGCAGGCCAGAGTTTTTAATTTCGACTCCTATAAAACATCCATGGTGACACTGTGAAATTGGAGGGACATTTTGTATTTATCACTGGAATAGGTTTAGTGAGACTCCATTCAACTAAAACTGTCTAATTCTTGTTAAGCTTTTAAGATGAAAACTAAGCGTATAGATCCCCTCAGTTTATTTTTCTTGGTTTTTGTCTATTCTTTTTTAAAGAAAAATCTTACAAATACACGCTAATGATTTTTTACAGATGTCTTAGAGAATTTAAAAGAATCTGTTTTTATTTTAATTTGAATGATATTAGAATACAACGATGTCTTCTCTTTTGAATATTTAATTTAAAAAATAATTCATTAGTGCCATGCTCTATGGTTATTTTGTAACATAAATTACTGAATTTTCTTCGATCTTTTTCGAAAATAATTTGTTTATTTCTGGTGAATGTACAAAGCATGGTATAATATGAAGATCTTAATATTATACCATAATTCCAGGTTTAGTCTCAGAAATCCATTGTATTACATATACAGAATGGGTGGAGCTTAAGGAATGGATGGATGGATGAATTATTGTTTAACGGCAACCAGGTGCATATCAGGACGAGAACATGTTGATAATGAATATGATCCCTGCTTTGTACTAGACCGACACGCTAAGTCGGATTTTTAATGTGCTAGCTCACGAGGTAACTGTCCGCAGGAAGACATATCACCTCACTCGGACATATTATACTGACTCCGAGCCGACCAGTCTTTGCTCTTACTCCTAGATGCCGCGTGCTTGGCGGAGAAGCAGCAAATACCAATTTTAATGTCTTTGGTTTGACCCGGCCGGGGATCGAACCCGCGACCTTCCGCACTCGGGGCGAGCACGCTACCACGAGACCGCGAGGCGGTCACTTAAGCAATGGTATAATATGAACAAGATGCATGTTATGCCATAGCAGAAGCTCAACTCCCACAAAGCCAACAAACTACCTTGAACCAATGTATGTCAAACTCTTCGCATTAAATAGGTGGGTATGTTTTATATATTATTTTATGTTAATCATGGCACGATGCTAATCTTGACAGGTAGATTACAACAAAATTTCAGTGTTTCATTTTATTAATGTGTCAAATGGACATTACATCATAGTATGAAGTCTGTTCCATTTATCTTGCAAAAAAATAAAAAGAAAAGCAAATTCCATCAGAAATACTCGTGATTGTTTAAAAAAAATTCATATACTTTACTTTTTAGACATCATACCATTAAAATTTTACAGATTAAAAAAAAAATAAGTAAATAAAATCAAATCAAATTTAAAGAAAAATGAATAAAGTATTGAAATGAATACATTATACTTGGAACGTACAGTCTAAACACATATCAAAATAGAAAATATGATAAATCAGATGTGACTCTAATGTGACAAACCAGTTATAAAATTACCCTAAAAGGTTAATACATGTATGTTGGGGTGAAAGCTGAATTTTTACTTCACTATGTATCACAACATTCCTCATTTCAAAATAAGGGCATATTCGCCTGGCATGGTGTTTGTTGAGATGATAATATGTATTTTGAAGTTGTAGGGACTTTAATCTGTTTTGTTTCTGGACTAGTATATGTGCAATTGTCAAAACGTTTTAAAAACAAATCATGTGGTGGAACCTTTTGTCTTTGTCCAAAATGTTGGCCACATCCGTAACATTTTTTAAAAAGCCCGTGAAAAAAGGCGAGATGATATGGTTGAGCTATTTCATCTTGATAACTGTTTTACAATAAGCCAAGTATGAATTCCATATTGTCCAGCTGATATCAAATGTGTCAACACTACCGGTACTGTGTTAGGTATCATTTACAGGTGGTAAAAATTCATTCATCAGTATTTTGATTAAAACGTAATAATTTTTATTTCAATTTGGAAATTTTTGTAAATATCAAAATACTTGCCCTATAAATAGCAAGTAATGTTAATTAATATGTCATATTATTCATGCTTGGTGGGAATTCTGACCCACGTGCATGTAAGTGCATTATCACAATCATTACATCGGGTATGCAACAGAATATTGTTGATAAATGGTTTTCTTGTAAGTTTAGATGATACAAATTTCTTATTTACATCCGAATTACTTTGCATCATTTAGGAACATTTTTTTCTTATTAAATAATTTTTATATTAAGATAAGATACATATATGCAACAATTTTAAAAATTTACATGTTTGGACCATATTTTTTTTCATTACAAATATTAAGATTTCCATAATGTTACTCTACATTTTACACAATACGTTTCGATTTTAGCCTTGTAAATACAAAGTAACAAGACACTGAAAATGACTGTCACCTCATTGGCTAGTTGAAAGTTCAAAGGTAAAAAGAAAGCATTTCTGGCACAAGTCATTTATACCATGGTTTACTCGTTAACATATTTAAATATGTTAACTCTTATAAAAGCCATGGTATAAAAACAAATAACAATCCAAAGATACTAGTATTAGATATAGTATATTTATACTATGTTGTATACGACGCATTTCAAGGAGGTACCTCTCATCAGCAGCATTAAAACCGAAACATTTGGAAGACCAAAAACCAAACTTATTTTAAACAAGAAGTACGCATAACCAAAAATACATAAATTCCCTGTAGGAAGATTTACTATCTTCCTACAGGACAGTTACTTTTTCTAATGACTTGTCTGATTTAGACAGTGTTGTCGTCTGTATAGTTCTATAAATCACACTTATTTACAAAAAAAGAACAGATCATTTATGAAAATATTAAATAATATAGGTTCCAGTATACAGCCTTGCGGGACACCTTTAAAAATATCTAACATGTCACTTACATTTTTTCCCAATTTAACACACTGTTTCCTTTTGGATAAATAACTATTTAGCATATTTACAGCTGAATTTGATAAACCATATGTTAAGTTTTATTAATGATAGGTCATGTGGAAGGCAGTCAAAGGCCTTAGATAAATCTATTAATATAGCTGCTAGGAATTACTTTTTATCAAGAGCTTTTTCCAATCTTCAATCACTCGTAAAAGGGGTGACTGACATCCAAGTCCAGATCGAATACCTGCCAAAAAAGGATTGAAGATACTATTAAAATATTTAACTAGCTGACTTTCGAAAATATTTGAGATAGATGGTAGATTACTTACCGGACTGTAATTGCCTTTCTCTGAAACACTATTTTTCTTGTGGATGGATGCGAATTGCGCTTCCTTTAAACTGTCTGGAAAGGTTGATGATGATATTGATAAATTATCAATTTTTCTTAAAGGCTTTATAATAACTTGTTTAGCATAATGTAGAAGTTTATGGAAAATACCATCAATTCCGGTAGCCTTTTTCACATTAATTTTACTGATGCGTTTGCCAATATAATCCTCATGAGAAGGAAAAATCATGATTAACTAATTTTTTAAATTGCCAAAATACTAGGATGATCATCATCAACCTTTATACCCAATATTTAGGTATTAATTCCAATATTTTTTGCTACATTTACAAAGAAAATATTAAAAATATCACAAACTTCTTCCTGTTTTGTAATTAACACATTGTTTTCTGATAGAATAGTTTCTTTTTGACTAATACTACCTTTATTTGTTAAAAAAAGGTTTTACAGTTGACCAAAAATCCTTGCATTTAGGTCCCCCAGCACATCTTTCAATAAAATAATTATTCACAGGTATATTTTTCAATTTAGTAACAAAGTTTCTCTCACATCTATATGTATCCCAATTTTTACTAGAGTTTACCTGCTGAAATTTATTATATAACATTTTCTTTTTTTAAATGGCCCTCTCCAGTTTTTTATTCATATATGGTACCTGTTCGGATAAAATTCTTCTCTCTTTAAAAGCTGCATGTTTATTTGCTACATCAATAAAACATTTACCAAAATTATAATACGCTAGATTAACATCATCAACAGATAAATCAAAATTCTGATTATTAAGATCTTGCAAGAAATCATCTAATTCAAATTTTTTAAAACTTTTACATAACCTTTTTTTTTGGTTGTAACTTTGGGAGCTCACAGTCAATTTGTGCCCCAATAAAATTATTAACATCACTAATTCCAGTACCAAAATTACATATTTTACCACATTTGTTATTCTCATTGCTTAAAATTACATCTAAAAGAGTAGGTTTGGCTATTTTGGTAAAACAAGTAGCTTTTTGAACTACATTTTTAAGTCAAAAATATCACAAATATCTGTTAAAATTGCACTTCTATCTCAGTTAAGCATGTCAAAGTTCAGATCACTAAATAAAAAATATTTATCATATCGAGATATTATCTTATCCATAGTTTGACTAAAATCTACATTGAAAATATTGTCAGGCATATTTGGTGGTTTATTAATACCACTGAAAAACTATTTCTGACCATCTGATGTCACTTCTACGCCCATTGATTCAATATCTTTGAACTTTGTCTCCTGCTAGATCTGATCTCAAGTAGGCAAGGACACCACCCCATGTTTATTTCAATCAGGTCGATAGAGGCTATAATTATCAACCACATTACGTTGAATAAGATCTTTAATGTGTTCATGTTTATAACGTAGGCTATTGATATTTAAATAGCCAGATATCAAATTTGTTGGATTACCTTCCTAAGTTTGGTTAGCCCTTCAAACACGTCACAGTTTGTGTCAATGTTTACACCGGGAGTGCAAGTTGAATCACAGGGGAGATAACTGCAATCACATGAATCAGTTGATATATGCTCATTTGTAGAAATATTAAAAAATGAGTCTGTAAAATTTTCAAAGATGTTGAAAAGAGTATTATATTCGGAGACTAACAGATCTATACATTTTGCGTAGTACCAGAAGCAACAGTCTTCGCATTGTATTCCCCGTTGACTGCTCTTTACGAGTTGTTTTACTGTCACAAATGGCTTTGTTTCGAGTTTTTTTGTCGGCCATTTTTTTTTGTTGGGCAGGATCAGGGCGGAGAAAATTTAGTGCATAATCATTTTTCTGTATTAAATTAATGTCATTACTTGAATAAAATCCTAGATCATCAACTCTCAAGTTGTAAAATGTAAAATGTTTCAGGTTTTTCAGAATAAAACGTATGGTAGTTCCAAAAACAATGAGAGCCCATATCGGGTGCCCTGTCCTGCCGCCATCTTATTATGCAGGTGGACATTATATTTGTTTATATTTTACACCGAGTGTTATGCCTACCCATTTTAAAATAATCCTAGGGCATGGCACCAACGAATTATTTCGATTCTAATGGGATCATTTCTGTAATCAAAGCGAACCCTATATCCGAGTTGACAGTAGTGTCCGCCATTGCTAAAATTCATACAAATTCCGGTAGATTTTTGATATCATAAAGAAAAAGTATGAAGTCAAAATTAAAAAATGCTATTGTTCAACGACGTCATTAGGGCAAGTGGAGCTGAAAATTTGGGTCAAATGGGGCTGAAGTTCTACTGTCAATAGGTCTATAAGGCTCGATTAAAATAATTAAATCGGATGTATATTTTTATGAGATTTTAAAGCAAATACCAGCGTTCCAGATCCTGTACAACGTATAATGTTCCGTTTTTGGCTGTCGATTTGGCGTTATTTGAATGTGTGACGTTATATCTTGGATTGTGACGTCGCACTTTCGACTGTCATTCCATTTTTCGTGACATTTATCGTTGCTGTATTTCGAGCTTTGCTAAATGTTCACAAAGCGATAAATGTAAGATACATTCAGTGAGAATTTCAATAGGAGAGGAACATCAATTCGAGCGCTTCAAAATTACATGTATAAAACTTAGGGAATTTGATTTTTTTAACGTTCTTAAAGAATTGCTCAAAGGGCTGTTAACAACCAAACATTTGGAAACTGGTAAGTATAAATGAATATCTATGAAATGGTTTTGTTACTCGGAAAATATACCTCTGACTTGATGGGAATTGGATTTATAAAATCTGAATTCCAATTAACAATAATCGTGTGGGAGGTTACAAGCTCCTTATAAAATATCTTATTGATCATTTGGAATCAATTACATTGAATATTCTCATACCACAAAGCAACAAGATAGAATAATAAAACTTAGAAATACCAAAACGTCAACCAAAAAACAAAATTCGACAAATATAAGAAAAATAATTCACCGGCAGTCACTGAAGCAGGGCTCAAGGCGTCGTCCAGTTGATTTCTGGGATGCGGCACTAGATTATTGTCGGGACCAGAAATTTTTCGTGTTTTGTACGCGATATTTTAGCATTTTTTTTCAATCGACTTTCGAGATAATTTATTTTTTAGCCTTAATGAAAGAAACGGTAGTAAGCTAGGTACAAATTATTTCCCCTTCCATGAAAGAAGGGTATGAAATGATGGACACCCCCTCCCCCGAAAATCAAATGGTGCTGCACGCTTCGTAAAATCGCCCACTGCTCTAGTTCAGAATCATCATTATCAACGTACAATAAATACCACAATAAGAAAGGTTCTGCTGATAAAACCAATATTACAGAACTGGTCATGTATGTATTTCAAATTCATGGTCTTAAGAATTTGTCTCTAAAAAAATGAAAGCACTACATAGCAAGTATAATAAAAAATAAATCATCCCAGTTAAACAATGAATAAAAAAGGGGCTAGGGTTTTGTATGTTAACATGTTGTTGGGCAAACTTAGGCTTAACTGTTTTAAGATTTCAAAAGAGTACTGTTTACTGTTAATGACTAACAAGTTTTCAGCATTTTTATAATCGGTGTTTTCTATTTTTTTTCTTCTGAAAATTTGTTTGTTGTTAACCTGTTAATTATAATGCCCCCCCCCCTTCCCACTTCATAAAAGATCCCAATTAAACAACCGAACAGAAGAATCACTAAATATGTCGTCAAAACTGTTTTACCATATAAATAAGCAATTTCACAACTGTTTTACCATATAAATGAGCAATTTCAAATGAGTATATATACTAGTCCAGGTGACATCATATTTGGGTTTGCTTATCAAGAAATTTAATGGTGATGAGTTTCTTGCCCATTATCTGTTCGCAAGAAAAATAAAGCGATTAGTAAAGCTACAATGAAATAAAGTCTGGACCTCAAAAATTGTTTAAGATAAAACAATGACTGGTGCTTTCAGCAACTACTCTTATTGCTTAGCACCTATGGTCCGTCGTTTTCATCTTGTCAAGAACCATTAACCAAATGAAAATAGTTTGGTTCATCCATATATAACAAGGGTTCTGGACGTCCTGTTATAACAAATGTTCAGGGGAATAGCTCGCTGTATAAAACACAAATAAAGTAAATTCAATGTTATATTAAAAATCCACATTCAACAAATACATGTACATGTAATACATAAATTCAACACGGAAATTCCATGCAAAGATAAAAATACGGTAAAGAGTGCTTAGTTTTGTTTATTTGCGCAACCTGTGTGGCGTCAACACACTTCGCCTGGCATTCCAGAACTGTCCCTTATGAACGTTTTTAGAATCGATTCAAATTACTTAACTTAAAATAGCTTAAGTAACAATACAACAAATTAAAAGACAATATAATGACATAAAAGATCTAAGGGAATTAACTTCTAAAAAGATCCTTATCGAACCCGTACAATCAAGTAAATTAACAACTGAACACTTGTAAATATCTACACGACAATAGAACGGAAATCAATTTGATCCTTAAGATGTTTGAATTACATAATTTTGCAATTAAATATTTTGTAACGATTATTACTAATTGCTGTATAAAGTCTTATAAAATTGTAAGTGTGAATTATGAACGAGTTGACTGAAAATAAAATGAAAATTAACAAGACAGTTAATGAATTTAAAGTCCAAATATATCCTTCAGAAATATAAAATAGTTTTCACACATTTTTGACTGTCACACATATCCCATAAAAGCAAAGCCTGCACACACATAAAAGTAGCAAAACCACATAAGTTCTGGAAGATTGGTTTGCAAATTAACTCGATACTTGACATTTTTAACTCGATACTCGACTTTTTTAAATCCATATTCGACGATTCTAACTCGATACTCGACAATTGTTACTCGAAACTCGACAATAGTAACTCGATACTCGATAATTCTGACTCGATACTCACCAATCAACAAAAAGTGAAACAACAAATTCAACTACATACTGATAAATTTCTGATCTACTATGCAACTTTGGGATTAAACAATATATATATTGCTAAGATTTACAATCATATGTATCAACCTAACATTAATTTAAAAACTCAAGGTTCCCATTTGAGATGATTCCTTCTAGATATTGTACGGAAATTGATATTTCTTTAGAATTCTTGAAGGTTTTGGAAATCTTACAATGCGACTGATATAAGCGTTGACTTTCGATGTTTATACAACTGAAAGATAGGTCAAGTCCCGCAAAAAATTTGAATTTGAATTTCACTGAATTGGTACATAGGGGCATATGCAAGGATCAGGATTTATCCTTTCATTGGCTAATATTTTCCCATTTCCCATTGCTAACATCAGTGTCTCCTTCAAATCAGACATGTTTTTTTTTTATTTTCGCTATTTTTTTTTTATATTGTTTTTTGTCTTATAATATATGCTGTGTGTTGTGTGTGTGGTGATCATCTCAATGTGTGTACCTATAGTTTACCCCTAGTATGTGCGAGACTTAAACCAAATGGGTAATAGTCTTATGGGATACAGTTTAGCTGTAGGTCGTATTTATTTTTCGAGAAAGAAATCGCATGGGAATTTAATACGTGGTCACTCATATCGATACATTTCTGTATTAAATTTAAAATGTACCTACCTTTTTCTCATACTTGTATTACTTCAAATTTTAAATCTCAAAATAAATATAGTTTTCCTTCTCTTCACATTTTATTTTTTATTGATAATAGGAAGCGTCGAACAAAATCCAGGTCCTAACAATATTGATTCGAGCACACCTACGAACAATGATAACGGAAACGAACTATCTATTAAACTATGTTATATAAATATCCGTAGCATCAGAAACAAACTAGAATTTCTTGATATTTTGTCCGAAGAATTTGATCTGCTTGTAGTTACTGAAACACATATTGATGAATCTGTTCCAAATAGGGATGTTGAACTTGATTCATTTTCCCAAAACTTCGAACGGAAAGATAGAAATAATTTTGGTGGTGGACTTCTTATTTTTGCTAAAAATAACAATCCAAAGATATTAATATTAGATATTGTAAATTTATACTATGCTGTATACGACGCATTTCAAGGAGTTACCTCTCATCAGCAGCATTAAAACCGAAACATTTGGAAGACCAAAAACCAAACTCATATTAAACAAGAAGTACTCAACCAAAAATACCGAAATAGGAAGTCAAATTTCAGCTAAGGAGATCTACCATGTGCAATACAAGGAATGAACCCTTAGTATTTCTATTATTTTTGAATTTTGCTAAATACTGGTAATTTCTGTAACAAATCAATGAATAATCATGTCAGACAAGTCTGACGACTGGATTGGCGAATACCCTCGGGGACCTAGGGTCCACCAGCAGAGGCATCATCCCAGAAGTTTCAAAATAACAATCCAAAGATACTAATATTAGATATTGTAAATTTATACTATGCTGTATACGAAGAAGACATAAGCGTTATCCGTAAAAAAAGAACTTGAAAATAACATCGACGAAACAATTTGGGTTGAAGTTCATGCTAAAGGTAAATCGTTCTTACTGTGCAATGCCTATCTAATAGAGTGGTCAGGTGTAGAGTTTTGGACTCGTTTACATCATTTGAACTCTGCGTTTGACCTAAACGAAAATATCGTGCTAACAGGCGACATGAACTCTAATCTTTTTATACATGGAAACAATAAACTGCTATAATGTATGGTAAACTTCAATATCAAGAATGTAATTGAGAAAGCTGCAAGAGTTACAGAATTTAGTAGTACTCTATTAGATCCTGTAATCATAAGTGATACTTGAATTAATTATTCTGATGTTTTCTCTATACCAAGAAATATTAGTGATCATGATGCAGCAATCGTCTTTATAGATTATCAAAAGGTGACATCGCGTTCTTTTAAAAGAGAAGTTTGGCAATATGATCGATTTGATAAAACAAAATTTACTGGAATGCTAGACGAAATTAATTGGGAAGAAAAACTTTGTAACCGGTATGATGTAGACGAGATGTGTAAAATGTTTCTTAATCTTCTTTTAAAAATTGCTAAAGAATGTATTCCAACAAAACTAGTTATGATCAATGATCAGCCGTGGTTTAACAATGAACCGAGAATAGAAATGAGAATATGGCACAGAATAAGAAAAAAAATGTTGATAAAATTAGATATAAAAGACAAAGAAATAAGGTAAATAATATGAAAAAAAATGCAAAAGAAAATTTTGAAAACAATTTAGATAACTATTTACTTAAAAACGCTGGTAACCCCCGATCTTATTGGAAACTTATGAAACTGTTAGTAAAATCAAGTAAGGGAAACAACTCCATCCCACCGTTGCGAAATATATTGGACGACAATCATGACAATAATCCCGATGAGTTTATAGACGGAAATGTCGAACAATGCGAACTATTGAACACATATTTCTGCATGATCTCCAAACTTGACGAAGCTCTAGTCGATCTTCCGGAATTTGAAAACCGAACAGACAATTTTATCAGTAACGTTATCATTAACTTAAATGAAATAGTAGATACTATTGAAATTCTTAATCCTAATAAATGAAGTGGACCAGATAAAATGAGTCATAAAATTTTGAAAATTTCTCCAGTAAAAGTAGCAATCACACTTCAATTTATTTTTAATAAATCTATTACCCAATGTAAGTATCCCAAATTGGAAAACTGCAAATGTCATGGCAATTTTTAAACAAGGCGATTCGTCATTACCATCGAATTACCGTCCGATCTCATTGATTAGCTGTATTGGTAAACTAATGGAAAGGGTGGTGTATAAGCATGTGTATAATCACCTTGTCGGTAACAAATTATTATATGAATATCAATCTGGATTTTTACCCAAACGATCAACAATTCATCAACTGCTCGAACTTTATAACTCCATTTTAAATTCAATGGAAAACAAAGAATATAGCTGTTTCGTATTCTGTGACTTTTCAAAAGCCTTTGATAGAGTTTGGCACAGGGGATTAATTCATAAGCTAAAGGCATGTGGAATTAGGGAGAATCTGTTAAATTGGTTTGAAAATTATTTAGAGGGCAGAAAACAAAGAGTTGTGTGTCGAGATTTTGAATCTTTATTAGATAATGTAATGGCTGGGGTACCACAGGGTTCAGTGCTTGGTCCACTTTTATTCCTAATTATATAAACGACATTGGGGAAAATCTGCTATCATTAGCTAGATTACTTGCTGATGACACATCCCTTGGACACTCAAGGGAAGATTTATCTGAAATAAAAAGAACTATTACTCATGATTTGCGTGAACTTGATAGATGGTCATCATGTTGGCTGATGTCATTTAATCCTGACAAACCGAGATCATGATCATCTCAAGTTCAGGTAATCCTGAAAATATAGATTTTTCATTTAACCGGAAACATATTCCAATTTTCCGCATTCACAAACATTTGGGCGTTACCTTAAGTTACGATGGAAAATGGAATGAACATATTGAAAACTTTTTTTAAAAGTGTATCGAAGTATCTATCAATTTTACGCAAATTAAAGTACAGGCTAAATCGTCAAAATTTAGAAAAAATATATCTGGTTTATATTCGACCGATATTAGAATATGCATGTGAAGTTTGGGATAATTGTGGTGTTAATAATATAAACAAAATCGAAAAATTACAATTAGAAGCTGCAAGAATTGTAACAGGACTACCATCTTTTTATTAATAATGATATCATTAACTTAAATGAAATAGTAGATAATTTCTATACTATGAAAGGAGTTGGGAAACACTTTATGACAGAAGAAAAAGGACAAAATTACAACTGTTTTATATTATAAAAAATGGTAATGCTCCGGAATATTTAACAAGTTTAATTCCCCTAACTATCCAAAGTACAACGCACTATCCATTACGGAATGGAGATGACCTTATTGTCCCCTTTTGCAGATTATCTATTACAACCAATTCTTTCTTACCATCAACAATAAGAGTATGGAATAATTTGAAGAATTCAATTCGTGAAGTCAGCACGTTGTCTAAATTTAAAAGTGCCATTCGTAGAGAATCCCGGAAACCATTGATACCAAAATATTATTTATATAGGCCAAGAAAGCTGAATATTATTCTTACACAAATTCGATGTTCTGCTTGTTTTCTGAACAATGATTTGTTCCTTGTTAATATAATAACCGACCTGCCTGTAATTGTGGAGCATCTCTTGAGAATGCAAATCACTATTTTCTTATTTGCTCAAAGTACAGTGAAATCAGACATGAGCTTTTTGAAATTCTGAATTGGTTACCAAATCATATTAATATTGACACGCATTTGCTTTGTAAAGGGAGTTTGATGTTAACTTGTGATGAAAATATCGTTATATTTAGACCCGTGTTCAAGTATATAAGATTGTCAAAGCGATTTCTTCTGACTTGATTTAATTCAACGATTAACAAATGATTGCCACACAACTCATATCTCGTCAAAAGTATTTCACTGCTAATATTCAAGAAATATTTTATAGTATAACGTATAACTAAACGTTTCACTCAAAATCATATTAATTTCAAAGATGGTGCTCCTAATACGAATACATTTGTTGAGTTTTTCATGAAATCGCAAATACATTTTCCGAGAATGGACGCCAGCACTAAAGCCTGGGGATTAAGTAATAGTTGATAATTGTCCAATTCACCGATTAAACGGAGAAGTACGCGTAAGCCATTTCCTTGGTAGAATGAGGATCGGATAAATTTTCCTCCCGAGCCCTGATTTAAATATTGCCGAAACCTGAAGGTGGCAGTTACTCAGACAGTCAAGGAAATTTCGACAAATAATATTAAAGGATTTTGTAAAGCAACTGGTTACATAAAAGTTGAGTGAATCGCGAAGGTTGTCAGTAAAATTACGGAGCTCTCAGTAAGAGCGTGTCTTTTCTTTTTTTTTCAATAGGTTCTCTAATGTTTCTTTTTTATGTGTGTATTTTTGTATTGTACAAAAAAGAAAAAACTATTTCTAATGATTTAGTGTCGGTGTTCTTCTTTTTTTTTCTTTCGACAATAAACATGTAAGCTGTTGTATATGGGAATTCGTAATTATTAGTGGGTAGGACTTGACTGACATTCAATGTGTTATATATTTTTCTCATACACAACAGGAGAAACCCGAGCCCTGTCACCAAACCAAATAAATTCTTTGATACCAATTTTGATGTACGATTTGCACATTTCGTCCGTTTGCTATTTGTCAGTTGTGTTCAAAATCTATAGAATAATTCAAAAAGTTGGAGATCAAATTAAACGATGCTAAAATGACAAAATAATATATTTTCATTCAGAATTCCAAAAATATATACCTTTTATTCAATATAGTCTACGCAGTTCTTCATTACGTTATTTACATTCATTTATAAAGGAAAGCAACTGCGCGTGGGAATTTGTAAACTTGTAATATTAGCTGACATCTGCTTTCTTTAGCCTCGTAAAACTCTATCCAAACTGCTTTTTTATTATCTAAAGTACATGTATGTGTTGGCGTATACTTGATTAAATCTGTTGACCAAATTTTTCTATGTTTAAAAACCACAAAATTCTTTTCAATGTTAATGTGTAAAAACCACATAATTCATTTAAACCGTCATAAATTATGTAAATGAATATATCATTTTAGATGAAGAACATCCGTTTTGCACATTGTGCGTGTTGTTTTTCTAATGTTAGAGGGATAGCAAAATATAAGTTTACACATGTTTAATAGATGTTAAGAATTTTTATTTTGTGATTTTCGATTGAATAATAGTTGCATACATACGTCAAATTTTAAAAACACAATTAGTTAGATCCTTATCTACATAGTTATAATACTGAAACTATGAGAAGAATTTAAAAATTTCAATCAGCAAAATATAATTAATCAAAGTACTTGTGACTAGTTAGGATTTTTGGAGTTGTTCATCAAATTGGTTCAAGGGGGTAATTAAAAGGTTTAGTGAGTTTTAATGGTTTTATCTCTATCTCATCATGAATTCCAAGGAAATGTTCACTGCTACTCTTTGTCCATTCCATATCTTTTTATTTTCTTAATAACAGCCACTATTTCAAAATGGTTGCTCCAATGAGCTTGTATCGCTCCCCTGGTTTTAATCTGCCATTCTTCTGGATCAATCATTCATGATATAGAACCAGATTGTTAAATGACATTCGTAAAATGAAAATTTGCGTTTTGTTTGTACCATGCATGTGTTCAGATATTCTGGAAGAGAAAACCTAACTATGTCTTGCAATGAAGACCATCTTGAACTTCCGATCAGCACCTATAAACAATTCATGGTTAGCTCCTTGCAATGATTCATGAGGCTTCAATTCTGTGACAAGTAGTTTCAGGGCATAAAATCTTTCAAATCAAGTTAATCAGAAAATTGGGTTAAAATTCCCCTAGTACCAGTAATATCACTGCCTAAGTAAGACTAGAGGCTCAGAGGGCTGAGCCTGTATCTCTCACCTGGCATGAAAGCCATTTTTATTGATGTACCTCAAAGAGAGAAGTCACTTCTCCCTATCATTATGAAGTGTGGTAAGCCTTGTAGGAACCAAATTTTCCTTCATCAAGGTCCTTCTTATGTAACTTACAGGTCAGCATATTCTAAAATTTGGCGGTTCTTTAGATTTTTGCATGTATTTCGCATAGGGTCTTATGTTAATCCAAGTGCTCTGCTGAAGGCCATCAACCAATCAGAAACATAAATTGCCCATGGCAGCCATGTTTGTCGCCTGAACTGGACAAAATGAGGAAACTTTGTAAAACCTCCAACAGATGCTTCCTGTGAAGTCTCGTTCCGTTTGGCCAAGCGGTTTCAAAGAAGAAGATTATCAACCGATGAAAGACAAGAGCTGCCCATGACGGCCATGTTTGTTACCTGATCAGGACGAAATGTGGAAACTTTGTATAGAACCTCCCAATTAGATGCTTTCTGTCAAGTTTCGTTCCATTTGGCCAAGCGACTTCAGAGGAGAAGATTTTTTATATCAGCCAATCAGAAACAAGAACTACTCATTGCGGCAATATTTGTATTCCGATCGGGACAAAATGGGGGAAACTTTATAAAGGGCCTCCTATATATGCTTCCTTTCAGGTTTCGTTCCATTTGGGCAAGAGATTTCAGAGAAGATTCTTTTATATTAGCCAATCAGAAACAAGAACTGCTAATGGTGACCATATATGTAATCCGATCGGGATGATATAAATAAATTTTGTAAAGAACCTCCCATAGATGCTTCCTGTCATGTTTTGTTCCATTTGGCCAAGCAGTTCCATTAGAAGAAAAAAATTTCAATCAACCAATGAGAAACAAGAATTGCCTGTGGCAGCCATGGTTTTTACCCGATCTGGACGAAATGAGGAAAGTTTGTAAAGAACCTCCCATAGATGCTTTAAGTCAAGTTTCGTTCCATTTGGCCATGCGATTTCAGGGGAGAAGATTTTTTTTTATATCAACCAATCAAAAACAAGAATTGCCCATGGCGGCCATATTTGTAGTCCGATCGGGACGAAATGAGCAAACTTTATAAAGGACCTTACATAGATGCTTCCTGCGAAATTTAATTACATTAGGTCAAGTGGTTTCAGAGGAGATTAAAATGTGAAAAGTTCAGACGGACGGATGGACGGACGACGTACGCCAAGTGATGGCAAACGCTCACCTGGTTTGGCCAGGTAAGCTAAAACAGTAAACATGGCTTCAAAAGAAACAAAGGAATTGCGCTGCGCAAAAAATAATCGTTGTGCTATTAGATTATGCCAATATGTGTGGAATGATTTATTTATCATGTTTAGAGCTCGAGACAGTCTATGATTACATTTTTAATTTTTGTACTTCCACAAATAGTTGTTTAAGAGATCTGTAAAACAATATTTTCCTTATCAATATGACCGGCACATGACATGGACTTTTCATATCCAAGTTATTTAATTTTCAGCTGTATTTGTAACATTGGTATACTTGTGCATAAACATCATATTTCTTCAGTATTATGTTTTTGTCTATGACCTTTGACCACGAAGAGGAAAAGAACTTAATGAAATATTTGAATGAAATCCTTGCACAGAATACAACATGCTGGAAAGATACATTTAAAAAAGTTAATATGTAATGTGTGCGATCAGCATTTTGTAATCATCCGGGGTTCTTCGCAGGAAAATATTTAGTGGAATCATGAATTGTGTTGCTTCACCGTAATAGTACTGCTTACAATGCGTATTTGTATAATGGTTGGCCATGCCACGTACTTGACCATGAAAATGAGGTCAAGCAGTCGTTACATCTTGCAGACTGAATCCAATGCATATACATGCCAAATATTTAAAATTGTTGAGACAAATATTGACGCAAGTCACTGGACCATGAAAACGAGGTCAAAGTCAAGTAACACCTGCCAGAATGACATGTACACCTTCCAGTGTATCAATATGCACACAAAATATAATTGACATATTGCTAATAGTTCCTGAGAAACTGACCTAATCACGAAAATGTTACAATAAGTTATCAAAGTCAGTCAAAGCTGAAATTGAGGTCAATGTCAATTGATACCTGTCAGACATGTACACCTTCTTATGTGTCTACACACCAAATAATATTTTGTTTATCTATCCATTATAGTTATTGAGAAACAATGTTTGTAAAGTCACATGACCGTGAAAACTAGGTCAAGGTAAAATTATTCATGGTAGACTGACATGTGCATCTTCCAATGTATCTGCACACATAAATGTAGTTAACGTATACTTATAGATCCTGAGAAAGGACCTCAGCACGAAAAATATGACACAAATTTATCAAAGCCAATCAACTGTGAAATTGAGGTTGTGCAAATGAGCAATTGAGGAGAAATTAATGAAATATACTCAGATGAGCAGTTCTAATAATAGGAGCAACAAGGGATCTCTTTGAAGTTCATTCCGTAAATAAATATGTACAATAATACAAAATTAAATTTATATTTATATTTTTTTTCTATACTTTCTGAGAGTCCAGTTCACTTTAATACAGTTAATGTTTAACAACCAAGCATTATAATCTCAAGTGAGCACTAAAAGCAAGATATTTACAATATTTACATATCAACATTGGCTCTGTATCGGTCTAAAGCCAATACTCCATACACAGTGATCTCAAGGGGTCGTCCAGTTGATTTCTGGACGCGACACTTGATTATTGTCGGGACCGTGAAATTTTTCGTGTTTTGCGCGCGAAATTTTAGCATTTTTTTCAATCGACTTTCGAGATAATTTATTTTTTAGCTTCAATGAAAGAAACGGTAGTAAGCTAGGGACAAATTATTTTCCTCTCCATGAAAGAAGGGTATGAAATGATGGACATTATGTAATGTTGATTTTATAAGCAGAACCTTTCTTGTTGTGGTATTTATTGTACGTTGATCATGATGATTCTGAACAAAAGCATTGGGCGCTTTTACGAATCGTGAAACACCATTTGATTGTCGGGGAAGGGGGTGTCATGTATGTATTTCAAATTCGTGGTCTTAAAAACAAAAAAGCAGAATTTGTTTTTAAAATATGAAAGAACTACATAGCAAGTATAATAAAAAATTCAAAATAAATCATCCCAGTTAAACAAACGAATAGAAAAGGGGGCTAGGGCTTTCTATGTTAAGATGTGTTGGGCAAACAGTTTTAACTGTTTTAAGATTTCAAAAGTGTACTGTTTACTGTTAATGACTAACAAGTTTTCAGCATTTTTATACTTTGTGTTATCTTTTTTTTTCTTCTCACAATTTGTTTGTTGTTAACCTATTAATTATAATGCCCCCATTCCCACTTCATAGAATATCCCAATTAAACAAACGAACAGAAGAATCACTAAATATGTCGTCAAAACTGTTTTACCATATGAGCAATTTCTAATGAGTATATATACTAGTCCAGGTGACATCATATTTGGGTTTGTTATCAAGAAATTTAATGGTGATGAGTTTCGTGACCATAAACAGTTCACAAGGAAAATAAATCGATTCGTAAAGCTACAATGAAATAAAGTAACTAAATCTGGACCACAAAAAATTGTTTGAGATAAAACAAAGGCTGGTGTTTTCAGCAACTACTGTTATCGCTTAACAACTGTGGTCCGTTGTTTTCATCTTGTCAAGAACCATACACCAAATGAAAATAGTTTGGTTCATCCATATCCCATAAAAGTCAATCATGCACACACATAAAAGGAGAAAAACTACATAAAGTCTGGAAGACTGGTTTGCAAATTAACTCGATACCCGACAATTCTAACTCGACACTCAATTTTTTAACTCGGTACTCCACAATCGTAACTCGATAATTCTGACTCGATACTCATCACTCAACAAAAAGTGAAACACCAAATGCAACTTACTGATAAATTGCTGATCTACTATGCAACTTTGGGATTAAAAAATATATATATTGCTAAGATTTACAATTATATATATCAATCAAACATTAATTTAAAAACTGAAGTTCCTATTTGAGATGCTTGCTTTTAGATATGGTACGGAAATTGATATTTCTGTAGAATTGTTGAAGTTTTTGGAAATCTTACAATGCGACAGATTTAAGCGTTGACTTTCGATGTTTATACAAACTTAATGATACGTCAAGTCCCGCCCATTGTATCAATACGATTGGATAGTAGTATATATGCGGTACTAAATTAGTATTTTAGGAGGAGCGAGAAGCCGTAGGTGACGTCACCGGAACCAGAACTCACGTGAACGGAACCGGAAGTATCAGCAAGTGGTTTGCGCGCATCCGCAACAGGAATTATAGGGTAAGGGTCTCGCATCGAGTCTCTAGGGATTGATACTCTCACTGTTATGTCGAAGTCCGAGAGTAATCGAAGTACAGAGAGGTGATTGGATTATTTCCCCTTATCCCGCCCTTTTCATTTGCAGGTGATGTTTTCTGTGAGGACCAAAGGTACGATTGTATTATGTCCCCTTACCTCCAAGTGATGCTGTCAACATTAAATCAATGGAATGGAGGGATGTCCTTAACAACCGCCTTAGCGACGGCGGTCCATTTCATTGCTCTATGATGTACTTCGTTTCTCTTTTCTTGCTCCATGCCGCTCTTCACTGCTCGTCGCTGTTCATCGCTACTCATCACCTTACTCGCGTGCTCATTTCAGTTTTTTGGGGCTACTTGTCACTGTTTTCGCTGCTGCTGCTGCTCCTGGTGCTTGTTGCTGTTCGTCATTACTGCTCTTCTCTTGCTCATCGCTGTTTTTCTCTTGCTCTTTGCTGTTCATCGCTACTCATGACCTTTTTTTTTTTTTTTTTTAACAATTAACAAATTCTTTATTGCACAATATAGTTGTTAACAACCACCCTATATATCACAACTATCTTATATAGGTTTATCCCTGTATGTTAGTCTTCATATGAACCAGGGGATACATTTGAAGAAATATTATATTTACTTGTTAATTTCAGTATACAGTATATTCTACATATATGTGTTTTACAATATATTATAATTTTGCGGATTTCAGTTTTCTCCGTTTACGGTTTGGTATTTACGTAGTTCCTTTTAATAAACTACACGTGTTTATTTCTCCTTTGATTTTGGACTATAAATTCTTATATATAATGTATATCGAGGTAAGTTTCAACCAAAAATAAATTCCATAAATATCATATGTATGCCCAGTAAATTTAACATATATATTTGATTTTTCTCAGACTCTCTTATTTACATGTTTTAAGGATACTTCGTTTTGTTCGATCAAAGTTAGACAAAAACGAAAGTAGATATATATTCAGGTTTTTTTCAACTATTAAAGAACCAGATTTTAGACACCTATCTTGTATATGCTTTTTACTTTTTGTTTTTCAACGCATTCTGCAGTCGTGGCAATTCTACAAGTATAGTTAATTTTGATATATTATTGCGTAAAGGGAGAAAACTCTCTGTATTCACTTTTATTGTCAGTACACCAAAAACTATAGCGACACATATTTCAATAAAGCTTTAAATATAATGTATCGTTTTACCTTCTATTTAAATTCTCTGTATATACCATGACACCTCTACATATAGATTAAAACGAAAAAAAACGCTACTCATGACCTTACTCGCGTGCTCAATTCAGTTTTTTGGGGCTACTTGTCACTGTTTTCGCTGCTGCTGCTGCTCCTGGTGCTTGTTGCTGTTCGTCATTGCTCTTCTTCTCTTGCTCGTCGCTGTTTTTCTCTTGCTCTTTGCTGTTCATCGCTACTCATCACCTTACTCGCGTGCTCATTTTTTTTTGGTGCTACATGTCGCTATTTTCGCTGCTGCTGTTGCTCCTGCTGCTTGTTGCTGTTCGTCATCGCTGCTCTTCTCTTGCTCATCGCTTTTTTTTTCTTGCTCTTTGCTGTTCATCGCTACTCATACTATACTCACGTGCTGATTTCGGGTTTTCGCTGATGCTGCTGCTAGTAGTGGTCTATTGTCGTTAGTCAAAGATTGGATCTGTGCGAGAGCACCCTTAGATCCGGGTCATTTGAAAGTCCACTCTGCATTTATCCAGGCTTGTGACTGGCTATCATGGTATGGAAGAGGATTCAACAGACTATAGTGATTCGGTCTCAGACACTACCACAGAAGACGATAACGAGGAATCGGAACGAAGTAGTGACCATGGATCCCACGAAGACTCCGAAGAGCAATGCGGACAGTCTCTATGGTATGTCATTTTGAATAGAACATTTCAAGTACATCAATCGGAATACTCACAGACAGTAAACTAGTCGAAGCCGAAGAAGACAAGGCACGCTTGGCAGCATATAGACATGTTTGACTCGTACAGAGACGAAATACGAAAAGTATTACCTCGAACTGGTGTCCTGGCATCAAGACATGAATAAAGACCCGTACATAGAAAGATCTAAAAGCTTGAGAGAAGAGGAAGACTACGAATCAAAAGAATCATGGAAATAGGCTGTAGAAAAACGAAAATATATGTTAACCGTGTATTGAACGACTACGACCCACCACCAGCTGAAGACAGCAATGACTCTATATGACGGAAGAATTGAACTTACATATTACATATTCTAGGTTGAAGTTTCGCTTGGACTGGTTTCCACATGTCACAGGTATACATTTAAGACGTCTTTCTTTCCTGTGATTCGATAGCAGAATGGTCTCCGGTCGTCCTGCAAGTACTTATTTTAGCTACAGGTTCCTCAACGGCTTGTTGATTCATACACAAACGTTTGCCAAAGTATTCGTTTCGAGATTGTTGCAGTTCAGATTTCACTTTTCTGATGAGGTCTCTATTAAGTCTTTTCCATTCGTTGTCAATCCTGATAAATCCCTTGCTGATATTCATGTTTTTGTAGAATTCCGCAAAGCTCTTGTTCGTTTGACACTTTGTACATTTCTTGTTTGGATCCACTTTGCTGGGTCCCACTTTAGTTGGAAGTATTTTCATTTTCATTTTCCTTTCTGGTTTTGCTGCGGCGTTAGAAAGATTCACAGGTATTAAGTATCTAGTAGGAACCAATAAATCAACGAGAGGCGTTTTCGATTCCATTGATACGTGTGTGTTGTTTGACGGACTTACATCACTTCCGTAAACAAATAGCGGGAAAACCCACTTCTTCGGGTTGGGCATGCGCCCAAACCACTTCCGGTTCCGGCCACGTGACTTCTGGTTTTGGTGACCTGTGAGGTCACTTCCAGCTCCTCCTCCTCAAATACTAATTTAGAACCGCATATGTACTACTTTGGATGCTACGTCACATTGGGTAGTCGAAATTGTACAGTTACGTCAGGTGTGCTGTTACGACTGCTCTGAACAGTTGTTGATACCGTAATATTTTTTCATGAATAATTTTGTGTATATGTGCAAACTGAGTGTTCATTTTAATGCATATCTGTCGATAACAATACTTTGTGACAAAGATTTGAATTTAAATTTCACTGAATTGGTACATAACAGCACATGCAAGGATCAAGATTCATATTTGACACAAAGCTTTTTAAAAATACCAGCGATTTCGCTTTTATCTCTACGAAGGTTGATTAGAATTTTATATTTGTCAAAAGTGACAAGTATTTCATTGCTAATAGTCAAGAAATCTTTCATAGTATAACGTATAACTAAACGTTTCACTCAAAATCATTAATTTCAGAGAACGGATACATTTGTTGTTTTTTTTTTTTTTGTTTTTTTTTGTTTTTTTTTTTTTGTGAAGCCGCAAATACATTTTCCGAGAATGGACGCCAGCACTAAAGCCTGGGGATTAAGTAATAGTTGATAATTGTCCAATTCACCGATTCAACGGAGAAGTACGCGTAAGCCATTTCCTTGGGAAAACATTTCAAACACCAGTCTGCTCAAATACTTTACCGACTAACTAGTCGAAATACATAATTGGAAATACAAAAAAATGTACTACATATGTAGCGGTTGGAAATTTGATTATTAATAAATAATAAACTATGTTTTTTATTCTCTTGTAGACATTAATCCAAACTACTCACCAAATCTGATTATCTAAATGTTGTTCTTCACTGAATACTGCCACTCCGTGCATACAAAACGTTTCGTGACAGTCGCTACTTATTAGTATTTTATCTTTCGTATTTCGTAGATGATATTTCAAAAACACAAATATCAATACGTTAGTTTCGATATATAAAATTGTAATTGTAATACCATGTAAAATACAAACTGGCAATACATATTCATATTGATTTTTTTTTAAAACACAAATATAAGTTCTTTAATGTCAAAATTAACCACGGATTTTTACTCTAAACTATCTTCATGAATATACATGAAATAATTGCCTCTGGACGTTAAGTAACTTACAATCAATCAATTAATCCCAACTGAAGCAACCAAACATTTCAAATTGTGACAAACAGGAAACTTCTAGTTGTTACAGTCACCAATGATGCGATACTCATATATATATAATAAGTACGTCTAAACAATTGACAACACCATCCATTTGATCATCAATGAAGGTGATACACGGCTGAAAACAGATATTATATAGATAATTTCTCTCTCTCTCTCTCTCTATATATATATATATATATATATATATATATATATATATATATATATATATATATATATATATATATATATATATATATATATACAAGTCTAAACTGAAAATAACTTTCAAACTATGATTGCGTTGGATAAAAACCGCAATTTTTATACGTGTGCATGCAAAACAAATTTCTTGTTAGAGGGGTCTAAATACAGCACAAACAACATTTTCCAAAAGACCAAAAAAGTGAAAAAGTATATTTTAACAAAACGCATTTGACTAACATGTCGAACAACAAATGTTCTTAAACCCTGCTGACTGCCATTGGCGATTGCCAAATAAACGGATCATCAGGTGTAAAAAATGGATCTTTAATTATAAATTTAATACCAAACACAAAACAATAAACTTGCGGCAGAGATGGTATACCGCAAACAAAAGGTGCAAAGATTTTTGTACACCATGTCCGGATTTCGATAATTAATGTCTCTTCAGTGATGTTACGAATCGAAACGGTATTTGGAAGGCCATATAATTTACCTCAATTTAGGATAGACTCTTGAATTTTGAGGAGTCAAAATAGGATGAACGGATCATATAAACCCGAAGGCAAATATAATACAAGCCCAAACGAAAAAATATAAACAAGTCTAAATCGAAAACAACGTTCAAACCTATGATTGCGTTTTTTTATACGTGTGCATGCAAAACAAATTTCTTGTTAGAGGGGTCTAAATACAGCACAAACAACATTTTCCAAAAGACCAAAAAAGTGAAAAAGTATATTTCAACAAAACGCATTTGACTAACAGGTCGAACAACAAATGTTCTTAAACCCTGCTGACTGCCATTGGCGATTGCCAAATAAACGGATCACCAGGTGTAATAAATGGATCTTAGTTATAAATTTAATACCAAACAGAAAACAATAAACTTGCGGCAAAGATGGTATACCGCAAACAAAAGGTGCAAAGATTTTTGTACACCATATCCGGATTTCGACAATTAATGTCTCTTCAGTGATGTTAGGAATCGAAACGATATTTGGAAGGCCATATAATTTACCTCAATTTAGGATAGATTCTTGAATTTTGGGGAGTCAAAATAGGATGAACGGATCATATAAACCCGAAGGCAAATATAATACAAGCCCAAACGAAAAAATATAAACAAGTCTAAATTGAAAACAACTTTCAAACCTATGATTGCGTTGGATAAAAACCGCAATTTTTATACGTGTGTATGCAAAACAAATTTCTTGTTAGAGGGGTCTAAATACAGCACAAACAACATTTTCCAAAAGACCAAAAAAGTGAAAAAGTATATTTTAACAAAACGCATTTGATTAACAGGTCGAACAACAAATGTTCTTAAACCTGCTGACTGCCATTGGCGATTGCCAAATAAACGGATCACCAGGTGTAATAAATAGATCTTCATTATAAATTTAATACCAAACAGAAAACAATAAACTTGCGGCAAAGATGGTATACCGCAAACAAAAGGTGCAAAGATTTTTGTACACCATGCCATATCCGGATTTCGACAATGTCTCTTCAGTGATATATATATATATATATATATATATGTGTGTGTGTGTGTGTAAAGTGACCAGACTCAAGCTTGCGAACAATAAGATGCATCAAGCTAATGAACAATAAGCCAGCGAACAATAAGAAAACACGCCAATCTGATCATGCCTAAAAACCGAAGACTTGCAGTAACATGAAACGTCCTTTGCAATCTGATGACAATCATTTCCAGTAGAAAGACGAAATGCAATTCATTTTCACACAGACACAGTTGATTATGATTAGCTATTCGTTTATTTAATACAACTTTTTTCAAGCCAAGCATCTAAAATTCCTTTAAGCTAATCCTTTCTCTTTTTAGTGTTCTCTGATTAGAGATGGGTTTGTTGTCTTTATAATAATGAAACAATTAATAACAATTGATCATACTAAACTAGTGTAATGATACGATTAAATCTTCTAACTTGTATATGCGTTTGATTTCGGAACGTCAAGTATTTTATGTTAGATTTTCTGTTGAAATAAAAGCTGATAACTATTATACGCAGTTTTCTTCTTTTGTCAAAGAACTAGTACATTTTTCTAATTATTCAAAAGTATGTCGTTACACTGGTAATTTATTTATTATTTTTCGATAGGAAGAGTGATTAGTGTAAGAGTTACACAGAAACAGAACGAGAAACGAATTGAAATAAAGATTTTGGTTAATCTAAACTACAATTTTTTTTAATACAAGATTATCCAATAATCACAAATGATAGGCAAAGCTTTTGTCCACACTAGGTAAAATGATAGGCAATTGCCTAAGGTTGCCTGGACCCAAAGACCCAGGTGGGTTAAGTTATGGAACTTTTTTAATTGAGGTCCAAAGTTGGGTTATGGTGACCCAACCCCCTCCCTTCTTTAATTCATAAAAAAGTCCCTACGGCAAAGCTCTTGTCCACACTAGGTACAAATGATAGGCAATTGCCTAAGGTTGCCTGGACTCAAAGACCCAGGTGGGTAAAGTTATGGAACTTTTTAAATTCAGGTCCAAAGTTGGGGTATGGTGACCCAACCCCCTCCCTTCTTTAATTCATAAAAAAGTCCCTACGGCAAAGCCTTTTTTCACACTAGGTACAAATGATAGGCAATTGCCTAAGGTTGCCTGGACCCAAAGACCCAGGTGGGTTAAGTTATGGAACTTTTTTTAATTGAGGTCCAAAGTTGGAGTATGGTGACCAAACCCCCTCCCTTCTTTAATTCATAAAAATGTCCCTACGGCAAAGCCTTTTTTTCACACTAGGTACAAATGATAGGCAATTGCCTAACGTTGCCTGGACCCAAAGACCCAGGTGGGTAAAGTTATGGAACTTTTTTTAATTGAGGTCCAAAGTTGGAGTATGGTGACCCAACACCCTCCCTTCTTTAATTCATAAAAAAAGTCCCTACGACAAAGCTTTTATCCACACTAGGTACAAATGATAGGCAATTGCCTAAGGTTGCCTGGACCCAAAGACCCAGGTGGGTAAAGTTATGGAACTTTTTTAATTGAGGTCCAAAGTTGGGGTATGGTTACCAAACCCCCTCCCTTCTTTAATTCATAAAAAAGTCCCTACGGCAAAGCTTTTCTTCAAACTAAGTACATATGATAGGCAATTGCCTAAGGTTGCCTGGACTCAAAGACCCAGGTGGGTAAAGTTATGGAACTTTTTTAATTGAGGTCCAAAGTTGGAGTATGGTGACCAAACCCCCTCCCTTCTTTAATTCATAAAAAAGTCCCTACGACAAAGCTTTTGTCCACACTAGGTACAAATGATAGGCAATTGCCTAAGGTTGCCTGGACCCAAAGACCCAGGTTGGTAAAGTTATGGAACTTTTTTAATTGATGTCCAAGGTTGGGGTATGGTGACCCAACTCCCTCCCTTCTATAATACATAAAAAAGTCCCTACGGCAAAGCTTTTGTCCACACTAGGTACATATGATAGGCAATTGCTTAAGGTTGCCTGGACCCAAAGACCCAGTTTGGTAAAATTACGGGACTTTTTAAATTGAGGTCCAAATTTGGGGTATGGTGACCCAACCCCCTCCCTTCTTTAATTCATAAAAAAGTCCCTACGGCAAAGCTTGTCCACACTAGGAACAAATGATAGGCAATTGCCTAAGGTTGCCATAATGGTCTATATAAGATATCTTATAAACTTTATGAGATATCTTATAAACTATATAAGATATCTTATAAACTTTAGAAGATATCTTATAAAGTATATAAGATATCTCATATAATATATAAGATATCTTATATAATATATGATATCTTATATAATCTAGTTTTTATAAGATATCTTATAAACTTTATAAGATATCTTATATACTTTATAAGATATCTTCTAAAGTATATAAGATATCTCATAAAGTATATGATATCTCATAAAGTATATAAGATATCTCATAAAGTTTATAAGATATCTTATAAAGTATATAAGATATCTCATAAAGTATATAAGATATCTCATAAAGTATATAAGATATCTTATAAATATTTTTTATATAAGATATCTTATATACTTTATAAGATATCTCATATAATTTATAAGATATCGTATATAGTTTATAAGATATCTCATATAGTTTATAAGATATCTTATATAATATATAAAATATCTTATAAAGAAAATTATATGAGATATCTTATAAACTATATAAGATATCTTATAAACTATATGAGATATCTTATAAACTTTATTAGATATCTTGAAGTTAGAATAAATAGTAAAACGGCTTGCCATAATGTGAGTCTACCATGATGAGTTACAGATCAAGTTTACATTTCGTTCCGCTGATTTTTGCCAAAATAAGGACTCTGGACTTTGAAAATTTTATGAAATAACACCTTTCCAGACTTTTTTCTAAACGCTTTCAGATATTGGGCTGATTTTCAACATAATGTTAAAATTTTTTAACATTAAATTTTAAGTATAAATTTCAGGATAGTATCGAAATACTAGCAAAACATGAATTTCAAAACAATAATTTAGAACAACAATTTAGAAGTCTGGATTTAACCACGAAACTTGGACAGATTTTAAATTCATGTTTATGAAGTCAGTGAAACATGAAAATGAGGTCAGGGTCACAAGACAAGTATACTGCGACAAACCTTATACGATAAGCTATCTTGTTGACCATAAATCTTAATTGTAGGTACATGTATTACATGTGCAAAGTTATTAAAGTTTTAAAAATGTTTACGCCACTGCCGCCGGAAAGTAATACCTATATCTCGCCTCCGCGACATTTCGCCCCAGGCGAGAGAAAAACTATAGGTAGGTGTTAATATAAGAAAGTTTTATAAAAAAAAAATTTGTGTCAAAATATTTGACCATGCAGTCAATTTAGTAAATTTGAGATTTTTCTCATTTTTTTAGAACAAAGAGCATATGATTTCAACTTCTTTGTTATTAATGATTGAAAAAATGCATATTAAAGAATTTTAAAAAGAAAACATTGATACGGGATGTACATATTTTTGGTAAAATCATTTCTTTGTACCCCTCACCCATTTTCTCAATATTTTGGCTGATGACACTGGCCAGATTGGTTATAAAATATGAAAAATTGTATTACTCAAAAACTACTTATTGAGTACATAATTTTTTCAGTTTAATTGGGTTATAATATTTTACAGCCATAAAGTTTTTTCATAAATGGATGAATTATTGTTTAACATTCAGTGGAAACCATGAAGTGCATATTAGGACGAGACCATGTTGATATGATATTCATATGAATCCTGCTTGTGCTAGACCGACATGCTGAACCAGATTTTTAACGTGCAGGAAGTCATATTCACCCCACCTGGACACATTATATGGACTCCGAGCCAACCAGTCCTTTGCTCTTGTTCCTAGATGCCATGTGCTTGGCGGAGAAGCAGCAAATACCAATTTTAATGTCTTTGGTAGGAACCGGCCAGGCATCGAACAGGTGAACTTCTGCATTCAAGGCGAGCATGCTAACACGAGACCACCAAAGCATTTTTCCCCGAAAGAAAGCTTATAACAATCACCTCAGTATAATATCAGAAAATATTATTAAAATATATGGATGGACAGAAGGATGATCCACTTAGCAACCAAAGATACTGTTTTCCCCTTATTCATTTTAACTTGTGTTACAACATAACCCATATTAGTCCAGTCAAAATAAAATTTGACCCCAAACTAATTGCAACAAAAGGTATTTGGAATCTAAATTGCTTAATTATATCTTAAATGTACACAGATAAAATTCCATGAAAATCTGACCATGGGAAACTTCAAAACTACTTTCAAATATACTGTTGGATTTCCAATGGAACAGGGGAGGTAACTCTTGCTAAAACGTTTTTTTTTCAACAAATTTCTTCTTCTGCTTGTTAAGAAAGATACTTTCATAGACTAAACTGGCTTAATTTAACTTGTTATATATTCTTCTATTTATGATACAAGAATATTCGTAATTTTATTTGTAGTTTGATTTTAATGACTGTTTAAAATAACAGAAAATGCTTACTTTGAACCATATTTCGATTTTGAAAAAAATAATTAAAATAATTGTTAATGGTTCTCCCTTTTTATTATACATCAATAATTTAAACTTGGTTAAAAGAATTTTTAAATCCACAAAAAAGTGTAAGTGCTACATATATTTTCATAAAAATTTAAAAATTCATAAACTTGATATCCTATATTTTTAGGAAATGAGGGATCCTAGAAAGAGAAAAATCTAATTCAAAAAATAATCGGTTTTAACCTTTTTTAATGCTAAACATGTTTTTTGGCAAAGTATTTTATACAGGAAAATCAGTTATTATTATTTTGTTGAGATTTTGGCCAAATTTCAATTAGTTTTTACAGAGTTATCCCCCTTATTCAATAAAAATTCCCATAGGAAATTTCTTTCAGCTGTAATTTTATCTGCTTGCATTCATTTCATGGTGATTTTTTCTTGGTTAATCCTTTTACATTTCCTGACTCAAAAAAAAATTAATTTCTTCTGATGCAATTAAGGGTCCATTTTTGCTAGTTTGACTGGACTATACATTCCTGTGCCAATAAGTTTTCTTGCAAGTTGTATTTCTTTTTTCTTTGAAATAATTTTTGAAAAAATACTGAGAACTAGAGGCTCAAGTGGTGAGCCTGTATCGCTCACCTGCCATCCTTTTCAACATTTTTGTTCATTTATCTATTTAGTTTGTGATTTTTTTTTAACTTGAGCAAAATTAAGGAATTGTTAGCCGTCCAAATGAGGAGAAATAGTCAAATTTTATGAAAGTTATTGCATAGATTTTACCTCTGGCCCTATTACTGTCTCCTGTTAAAGAAGTCCGGTTGGCATTTTCACATTTAAAGGGTTCTTTGCCTGAAAATTTCAACCATACTTTTTTTAGACTGGTGAGATTTTTTGCAAATATCCCCTCCCCTTGAAAATTACAGCCTTTCCTGGAATCATCATGTTTTCACTGTAGATATTACTTAGGCAGTAGAAATAAAGCCACACAATAAATCAGTATTATTTCTTCTTAATTTTTTCCATTTACAAAATCTATCACATGTCCATAATGAAATCATCTGTTTTTATATTTAATGTTTATTTGTTCACTTTCTTCCTGGCATATCCGACTGCTTCTGGGACACCTTTATTCAGTTGATCTTCGTCTGGTATTCTTTTTTTATTCAGTTTACTCCAGCCTCTTGCATAGTCTGAAAAAAAAGGATTTCTAATCTAAATACAATGGCATAAATATGATTGTGATATTCATTCTATGAAAAATAATATGTTGATGCTAGATGAAATTCCTTATAAAGACCAACTACAAGGATTTGCTCATTAAAATTTAAACAATTAAAATTTGGCTGTATTGTTACATGTGTGAGCTATTCTCACTACTGTTTATGGGTTGGTTCAATTCAAACATAATTTTATTAATACCAGATTCATGAAAAAAAAATCAGTATTGAAGACTTCGTTAATGTGTATATATACAAACCTTTCACTGTGACCTTGGATTTGTCAAGGGTTGGCCTGAGTATAATATCCCCTCTTTGGAAGCGTAGAGTCCCTGGTCTCTGGAGTTTTGCTACATGTAGTTCTTCTCCAACTATTAAATAGCCAACTTCTCTTTCCTGTTTTCCTGATACTGTTGAGTTGCATCAACCATTAAGTCACATGACTCAATCACATGTAGCTTTATTTTGTCCTGAAATTCTGAAGAAGTATAAAATATAATATATTACAAGAATTGTAATAGTTGACTCTCGCTATTTTGAAGATGTGGGGAGATGGCAATTTACAAACATTTGGGTAAAACTTTCCAGAAATGCATGGATTCCGATCACCAACAAACATACTAAAACCTCAAGACTTGACACCGTTTTATAGAGTTGTAAAGACTCAATTGTCTTTTAACTAGAAGTATATAATTTTTAACTAACGGTGTTTCAGGATTGTTTTAGCTAAGTTCTAATGACATACATGTAGCAAGGATCCCTTCTCAAAAGTCTCCCCAATAGGATCAAGATAGTACCCATTCATCTGCGACTCAAGCCTCTGGTATCTAATCTTATTTTTAAGAGGTACATACATGTATTATTATTTTGCAATGTAGATACACAAGGTGGTGAACTGTAATCTGTATTTTCAGAAAACCCCCCCCCCCCCAATTTTAATCATTATAACATGACATTCAACAACGTAACAGGGTAAATCAAACATGAGCAGTGTTCTGTTATTTCATTCAAGTTTGAAAAAAAAACTCGGTAATGGGGATTTTGTGGGATGATAAATACCTTTTCAAACAGTCTTCATAAAAAAAAATTGATAACTGCACCCCTTTTGGGCCTCCTTTAAATAAATTCAAGGTTCGCCATGCCCAGCCTATCCCAGCTGGGTCTGGGGGTATTCGCCCAATTCTACATTGCTGAAAACAAAATTTTTCAAAATGATTCTATAGTAACACCACCTCTACTAAGACCCCCAAAACCAATCTTAAAGACCCCCACAGAAAAAGCATATATAACATATCCCATCAAAACATTTGTTTGAACAGAAAAATAAAAAAAAAAAATTATACTCTTAAATGGATTTATTTTTTAATTTCAAGTGAATTATATCCCCAATTGAACCCCAAAATATCTTCTGCACATTTTTTTGGACCCCGTTTTAAAAACATTTGGGCAGGGGTTTCCCCATGCCCAGCCTATCCTGGCCGTGGGGGTATACACCCATTCTAAATTGCTGAAAACAAAGCATTTGTTTAATTTTGAAGTGAATTGTATCCCCTCTTGGGCCCCAAAATTAATTCTGCACCCATTTTAAAAAATAGGCAGGTGTTCGACTAGAGATACATATTGAATATATCCTAAAGTTTGATATGTAATGAACATGTTGCTGGAAAAGTGTTTTCCCCATAGGTTTCTATAGTAAACCCTATTTGGACCCCACAAATATAACCTTACTAGACTCCCAGAAAAAAAATATTATTGACTGCACATCGAGAGATGCATATCTAACATATCCCTAAGTTTCATTGATATTGGACTTACAATATCTAAGAAAGAATGAAAGAAAGAATAATAATAATTAGAATTGCCATTGGGAGCAATAGCAGATGTCGCCCCTGGCAGCTATTTCGATGGTTGCATCTTGTTCGCCATACCAAAATTAGCCTAGATATAAATTTTCATAGAAATCGGACAATGTTGAGTTTTAAAATGAAAGGATTGGATTGCTGTTAAAAACATTTGTGGACCTAAGGCAATGGTTTTGTTCAATAAATACTTCTAAAGTTTATAGTAATTCAAAGTATTGACTTAAATGGAAAATACTGAAATTGTATTGTTATATGGAACAAAAATAATTGATTTGCAGTGTTTTGGAATTAATGCATAAACAATAATTATTGCTTCTGAAACAATAAAAATTATTCAAATTTTCCATTTATGGAATTTTGAATCCCTTAAACTGGTAGAGGTCCTTACTGTGAAGTTTTAAATATTTTGGTGTAAAATCTTGAAATTTTTTGGTTTCCAAGACAACTGCAGCCATTTTGGAAATTTTGAAACCCCAAAAGTTGGGGAGACACTTACATATCCATTTTATGCAGTTTGAAATACCTTTGGAGCAAAAAATCAAATTTAAACAAAAATCCCTTTTTGGTTTCCATGGCAACAGTGAAAGTTTGTCCAACCGATTTTTTACTGAAATCAGTTTGACTTGATTCAAGGAATTATCCTTCAAAGTTTCAAAAAGATTGTTTGGGCAGGTACTGAGAAAAATAAAATTTAAGTTTTCCAAATATTTTCGTACTTTTTCCGTTCCCATGGCAACGGTGGCCATTTTGAAAATTTTTAATGTTACATGCACAACTAGACTTGGTGATCATCATTACTGTGAAGTTTCATAAAGATAGTTCCAGCCATCTCTGAGAACTCATCCAAACAATATTAGGTGGAAGAAAAAAAAGCAAAGAAACGAAACAATAACAATATGTCGTCCCGACTACGTCTATGGGCAACATAACTAGACTTGCCATTGCGAGAAATAGCAGATGTCGCCCCTGGCAGCTATTTCGATGTTTGCCCTAAAACTTGTAGAGAAACTTGTGCACACGTTAAAGGTCCTTACTGTAAAGTTTAAATAATTTTGGAGTAAAATTTTGAATTTTTGAAAATTTTACCTTTTTTCGTTTCCATGACAACGGCAGCCATTTTGGAAATTTTGAAACCCTAAAGTTGGGGAGACATCTAGTTTTAACAAAAATTCCCTTTTTTGTGTTTCCATGGCAACAGTGAAAAAGTTGCCCATTGTGGCCTTGTTTTTTGCCGGATCAAGTCGAAATGACGAATCTTTATAGAAGACCTCACATCATTTATATCAACTTACAAATCATTTGCATTAATGTAGTTTCAGAGGAGATGATTTTTCAAATTTCAGCCAATCAGAAATAAGAATTGCCCATGACAGCCATGTTTATTGCCGATCAAGACAAAATGAGGAATTTTTGTACAGGACCTCAGAAACATCATTTGTATCAACTTACAAATCATTTGCACTTGTAGTTTCAGAGGAGATGACATTTCAAATTTCAGCCAATCAGAAACAAGAATTGCCCATGGTGGCCATGATTTTCGTCCAATCAAAATGAAATGAGGAATTTCACAGAAGACCTATAGTACATCATTCCTGCAAAGTTTGGTTCCAACTGGCCCAGTAGTTTCAGAGGAGATGATCAAAATATGAAATGTTAACGAGGACGACAGACGGACAACGGACACAAAGTGATGGCAATAGCTCACATAGCCTTGCCAGGTAAGCTAAAAAAGAAGAGATGTCACAATATATACATATAGACATTTGAATATTCTGAGATGTTCCCCACATTGTACACGTGCTTGATGTACTAAAGATAGAACATGACATTAAAATATGTAATGGCAATGGATGTAGTTTTGTTTGCAACACCTTTTATTTGGAATAAATGAACCAGGAGATAATTTTACAGTTATAAACCTGATTATTTACTTGTCGAAATGGTCAATATGGAAAATTCAAAATAAGATTAAATATCACAATCAACTGTCAAATTCCTTAACCTTTTAAAATTTAGTCTTAAAACAGACTAGTTAAATTTTCTAAAGAAAACAAAATATTACGATGAAGATTTGCAGACAATCATTAATAGGGTACGTACTGGAATGTTTAGATTGATATCTTAGCTAAAAACTGTAGCTCTTTTTGAGTGATATATCTGGAACATTTGTACAGTGTGATTTCTCAAGATCTTATTATGTAAAATGGGAACATTGTATTAACGGCCATTGCATCAAAATTCCTTTTGATATAAAACAGTTTTGAGAAAAGATAATGTACGAGATTAGACCTGATTGATAGATTGGACACACTACATGTTTCGCCTGAATATGCACATGGACACAGAATAATGATTATCTGATACCCGACATTTTAAAAGTCAAAGGAAAATGTGTTACAAGAAATTAAGGGTCAAGGTCAAAAGACAGGTGCCAGACCGACAAGCATCCACTAAGAACTATCTATTGACCAAATATGGTGGGTCTAGGTATTAAAGTTGCTGAGAAATCGACCTAATCTCGAAAATGTTACGAAGTTAGTCAAGCATGCAATTGAGGTCAAAGTCAAGAGACAGTTGTCAGTCTTGCATGTACCCAGCAAGAACTGTCAATAGACCAAATACAGTAGGTCTAGATATTACAGTTGTTTAAAAATGGACAACTTCGAAATGTGACAAAGTCACTGAAGCATGAAATTGAGGTCAAGGTCCAGAGACAAGTGTCAGACTGGCACGTACCCACCAAGAACAGTCGATAGACCAAATATAGTGGGTCTAGATATTACAGTTTCTGAGAAAAGGACAACTTCGAAAAGTGACAAAGTCACTGAAGCATGAAATTGAGGTCAAGGTCCCAAACCAGGTTTCAGACTGACATGTACTCACCAAGAAGTATCTATTGACCAAATATGGTGGGTCTAGGTATTCCAGTTGCAGAGAAATGGACTTAACCATGAAAAAGTAACAGTAATGCAAAGATGAAATTGAGGTCAAGGTTCCAAGCCAGGTGTCAGAGTGGCATGTACCCACCAAGAACTATTTATAGACCAAATATGGTTGGCCTAGGTATTACAGTTTCTGAGAAATGGACTTAACCACGAAAAAGTGACAAAGTCGCTCATGCATGAAATTGATGTCAAGAAACCAAGCCAGACTGACATGTATCCACCAAGAACTATCTATTGACCAAATATGGTGGTTCTAAGTATTCTAGTTTCTGAGTAATGGACTTAACGCGAAAATGTGATTCAGGTCACTCAAGCATGAAATTGAGGACAAGGTCAAAAGGCAGGTGTCAGACCGACATGTACCTACCAAGAACTATCTAATGACCAAATGGATTAAACCACGAAACTTGGGACGCACATTTTAAATTCATGTTTATGAAGTCAGTGAACCATAAAAATGAGGACAGGATCACAAGAAAAGTATACTGCGGCAAACCTTATATGATAAGCTACCTTGTGGACCATAAATCTTAATTGTAGGCATTACATGTGTAAAGTTGTTAAAGTTTTTAAAAAATTTACGCTGCCGCCGCCGGAAAGTAATACCTATGTGTCACCTCCGTGACTTTTCGTAGCAGGCGAGACAAAAACCATTTAGAATATTTATATAAATTACTAAATTATTAATTCTCAAAATTTACATACTTTATGCTTCATATTTATTGACTTTCACAAGAATTTTGATACGGTTGATATTTAATTTGGAGATTGTAATTTTTAAACTATTGTGACATTATTATGATTGTTATCGCTCACATACATCACCTGTACATGTGAGCCTGATTGTAAAAGGTGGATTAAAATAAAAAAAGTTTGTAACCTTAAAAAAAAAATACCACACCATCAAAGGTTTCTCTCAACTACCCCTATAAATTTTATAAAATTAATATATCTTTGCATATTTTTCTATGTTCAGTGATAGTATCTGTATTCGTCGCAGCCCACACGTTTGGACCAACAGACAATTGTTAAAGTGGACTACCTTACACAGTTAGTAAAACCATTTTGTCCATCTTTGGTTTCAATTGTCTTTTTCATTTCATACGAGATTTTTTATATTTTGAGTAATGTTAGCAATATTAAAGTTCTACAGTAGATTATTAAAGATTTTTTTTTAAAGAATTATCTACTTTTAGTAACATATGGCCGTATCTGTTGATGGTTCAGACCCAGAGTTTTATCTTAACTCACACTCAGTAGTTTAAAAGCAGATTTATAAAAAATATTTGCTGATTTTTCTTCTTTTAGGGAATGAAAAAACTGCGGTGGGACAAAAATAAAAGCAAAATCTTTTGACTCCGACCAGAAATGTGAGGGTAGTTGGGTAGAGACAGATAATTAAACCTCTGTAGTGGCTTTAGCCTGAAATCTACTGATGGGATCTTTAGTGTGCATGGAGTGGACATGTGGTTTTCTCCAAACACGTCACCGACTATGGTCCGCGGTCAGGCTTTTCTTATTATGACCTGACAACCCTCTAATGAGAGGGCATCCCCTATCCGCCACCTGGGGACGCGCTAGGCAGCTCTGGGTGTTGAGCCCCTGTGAAACATCACAGGTACCTAGAAAAAAAAAGAAAATCTAAAAGAAAAAAGAAAAAAATAAAAATAATAATAAAAAAAATCACAAAAAAAACAAATGAAATTGCAAAATAATTTTCCAAATGAAAGTCAGATGACCAATTGTTAAAATTCAATCATTACACAGTTTTTTTAATTGTAAATATCTGTAAAAAGCCAAACAAATATTCAACTGATGTACTCAAAAAGAAGGGAAAAAAATAGATGGACAAATTTCTGGTAAGTAAACTTGTGCTTTTAAATTATCAATTTTATATGCAGCATTAAAAATATGTTAAAACTGTTACCATAATCAACATTCTTAATTATCAAAAAAAGTTCGGCTTCACAATTTTAACTGATCTAAATAAATACTGGGCAAAACATTGCAAGTAAAATATATTTTATAAATTCAGTTAACAATAAAAGAAAAAAAAATATTAACATTTCCTGTCATTTTAAAAAGCTAATAGTCACCAACAAATAAATACGTAACAATTAACCAAAAATCCTACTTTTAAAATTGGTTTGGTTTAGTTGGGGTTTTATGCCGTTTTCAGCACATTTGGCTATTTCGTGGCAGCCAGTTTTATTGGTGGAGGAAGCTAGTGTACCTCAGAAGAGAACCACTGACCTTCTGCAGGAAAATTGCCAATCCTTGAGAACACACTTGCCACAGGTGAGATTCAAACTGACCTCAGTGCTGACAGGTTAGTGATCATCAGTAGTCACGACGAACTACCTAGCACTCGCCCACCAAGATCCCACTTTTAAAATTGATTTAATGAATAAAATCTAAGTTTCTTTACAATATTTCATAAAGGACTGATTTAGAAATTGACCCGAGTTCAATAATTCTACAAAATTTCAAGCAAAATTGTACATGTATCAATGCTGATTAACTTCTCGTAACCACTATTTTTCATGATATTTCTTATAATAGAGACTGAATAGAGGATAAAGTATGCTTGAACTGCCCAATTACCCAGAACAATTGATAGTAACAACGTTTATTAAATTTTGTCACATACAAATGTAGACGTAACTTCCCTAAACCACTTTTTCCCATGAAATTGTCTTTTCCCTTATGTAGTGTGCTGTCAATATGCCTAAGGCCCTTAACATGAGGTAATGTGCTCTATTACCACGAATGACATATATTATCAACAAATCTTATCAAAATATAAAGATATGGGGTTTAAAACATCATTGAGACAATCGAACACGTGGAATTTTTTTCCCAGATTAAATGGGACATTGAGAACCAATGTTGACTCTACTTCCCTAAACCACTATTTCATGAATTTGCCTTTTTCCTGTCATTGTGTTTAACTATGTATCTTCACTTCAGGATTTAACTGAACTGAATGTGCTTTTTACCTAGAACAGAAATCACCAATTTTATAAAAAAAAAAAAAAATATAAATATACAAGGATTTAGTTGTAAAATACTATAGAAATGAACACTGGAGAAATGTACTGGTGCTGATACAATTTTCCTATACTATTGTCCATCTTTTTTGTGACTGAACCATATTCAACTTTGCAAAATAACAATCCAAAGATTAACTAATATTCGATATAGTTTATACTATACTGTAAATACGACGCATTTCAAGGAGTTACCCGTCATCAGCAGCATTAAAACAGAAACATTTGGAAGACCAAAAAACAAACTTATTTTAAAACAAGAAGTACTCATAACCAAAACTGATTGGACATAAGGTGTTTATAAGTACACAAAATAATCATTTGTCATAATTAGTTACAGTGACCTTGTCCTTAGACAAATTAGTGACCTACAATACAGTGAACTTCATCTGAAGATATGTGATCATTTTCTGCAAGTCATACATGCCCAACTGACATGACCAAAGCATGTTTCTGTACATGAAAGTTTCAAAGGCTTTAATGTATTATAATTGGAAAAATGAAATGTTGATTTCTTTTTTTTTAATTAAAATTCATCCAGAAAATAAATAAAAATAAGGATTTTCTTGAAGCTTTTGAAAAAAATCAAATATTTCTTTAGAGGACAAAAATATTCATTTTAAAATATTTCTGTCTAAAATCAGTTTCAGAGGAGTTTTGTTAAAAAAATGTCATTTATTAAACAATGGACTACACTTAACTAAATATTCAAACCTATGAGATCAGTGTAAAATGTCATTATGAAACAAAAATTGAAATTTGAAACCATGTTTTATAGTCTTTCTCCCATTTTAGCATTTTACAAATACTTTCCATAAATGTTAGTAATATTTTTGGGCTGAGTATTTTGATAATTTTTATTTATTGCTTTGTTTTGGTTTTTATTGTTAAGATTTTTTGTTTTTTTTGTACTTTTTTTTTCTTTTTTTTAAACAAAATTTTAGATTTCATTTGTGTTGCATATTCCTACATTATAAAAGGGTTTTATTTTTGTATTTATATTTTTATATTTAAACTGTTAAATGTGTAGGATTGTTTGGAGGGAAAGTGCAGGTATTAGTGTAGTACAGATCTTAGTATCCTTCAATGGAAAGTAATTGTAAAATTTTTGAATTTAAATTATTGTATACTAAAAGAAACATTTGCTTAAACCTTTAGAATCTGATGAAACTGGAAATTTCCTGAGACTTCAAATCATTAAAAAAAATATTCAACCAATTTTGTAAAATGCAAAATAGAAAGAGATAAAAAAAAAATAGTCCATTGCCAATATATGACCCTGAAGTTAAAAACTGATAATTTTGCAAAATATTTTAAACTTTACACCGACATATGCACAAAGGAAATTATAGTTAAAAAATCTACTGGACTGCATTTTATGAAACATAATAGTTATATTTTTGTCAAAAGATAAAACAGTGGTTCATAAATTCATGTTCAAACCAACATTTTTACATTAGTGAGACCAATAATTTAATAATGTAAACTTATGAACTTAGGTTCACTGTCTATTTCCATGAAGTTTCAGAGATTTTCATGTTTGAACCAACATTTTTAGTTTCAAACCAATAATTTAATAATTTAAGCCTAGCTATTAACGTAGGTTCACTAATTGTCTATAAAGTTTCAGAAATTTTCATAGTGAAAATTAACTGTCAGCTGAAAATGATTTTTTGAAAGCCTTTATCAATGTCAAAACTAAAGAAATTCTGCACACGAGGATAATTGCAATAAAATGATCTCATAACAAAGTTTCAATACTTCAGGACATGTAAAATGTAAAAGTTTCAGCACTTGTTGGACCAAATAGTTTCAATATATGTCCTAACTAAAAAGTTTCAGGACATGTCCAACCTAAACTTTTCAGCACAAGAGGAACAAAACGGTTCAGCACATCAGGACATGTAAAATGTAAAAGTTTCAGCACTTCTTGGACCAAATAGTCTCAATATATGTCCTATCTAAAAAGTTTCAGGACATGTCCAACCTAAACTTTTCAGCACAAGAGGAACAAAACGGTTCAGCAGATCAGGACATGTAAAATGTAAAATTTCAGCACTTGTTGGACCAAATAGTCTCAATATATGTCCTATCTAAAAAGTTTCAGGACATGTCCAACCTAAACTTTTCAGCACAAGGGGAACAAATAGGTTCAGCACATCAGGACATGTCAAACCTAAACTTTTCAGCACAAGAGGAACAAAAAGTTTCAGCACATCAGGACATGTCCAACCTAAACTTAACAACACAAGAGGAGCTTTCAGTACTTCTGGGTATGTACAGTGCACATGTGGTACCAACTGGTCTCTTATATACCCAGCCTAAGAAGTTTCAGAACTCCGGATATATGTACAACCAGCATGTGCGGGTACTAAAGGGTTCACTTCATGTGTAATATAAAAGTTTCAGAAACAACAATAATTTTATATAGGCCAGATGAGCCAAAAATCTAAATATGAATATTCACAATTTCTCCCAAAAATGAAAAATTCATTGCCCATCTCTGCAAAAATAAGCTGATAGAGATAAATTCCTGGATGTAAAAGAATCCGGGGTAAAGATGTGTCATCTATGAAACTAGATATTGATGAAAGTTGAAAACCTGGACTCTTAAAAAATCTGCCACATACATTACTTGGTTGAAATACTTCACCATTCTTCAATCAGCAAGGCTCCTAAAGATATACCAAACTTTGGCTTCTTTCTTTCTCTGAAACCTGCAAAACTAAGTGAAAAGTTACATGCATCATCTACTTGTGATGTGCAAAGTCATAATAATTTGGTCTTACTTTAACTTCTGCAGAAACCACTTTTTTTTCTTCTCAAGGTTACCTTACTTTGTTGGCATGTATGAATGATCTCTGTCTTTTAAATCTTCTGCACAAGTGATTGCTATTCAAATAATCTTCTGTGTGTCATTTTTAACTCAGAATTTCGATTTTTTTCTGGAATATCTCAAATTGTTCTTTAAGATGAATCTAAAATTTTAATATGTCTTGTCCCTTACTGAAATGAGTGGCAGTTATATATGCATTTCAACATTTAACATTTTTTTTAATCTTTTGCCTGCTTGGAGATAAATCACAATCAATCAATCAAATCAACAACTCACTGCACTGTGTAACAGTCAATAATCTTCTATGATACTCCAATGGAAATCTGGAAAATACTATGGTAAAACAACATAAAAACAACCATCAAATATTATTTCTTATATATCTATCTATTTCTATAAATAGATTGACGTCATAATAAATTTATTTATATATTTTGATGTGACGTATATTTCTATATCTATACCTATTTTTCTATCTATAGATGTGACATCATAAAACAATGTAAATTTGTATCTCTCTACATGTATTTTTCTATCTTTGTAACTGTCACAAAACAATGTGCATCTTCACCTATCTCTTTCTTTTTCTATTCTTATCTATCTATATTTCTATATATAGATGTGACATCATTTAACAATGCATCTATCTAGATGTCTTTGATTATATATCTATATTTACATAGTATATGTATCTGCATGTAGGTTTCTATATATAGATGCGACATAAAAAAAAAAGAATATCTATGTATGATGTGAGTCCTTAAAACAATGTATATCTATCTATACAAATGTACCTGAAGTTCTGCAGCAGCAGTGAAAGCCCTCGTAGTAAAATAAAAAAAACTTTTATTGTATGCCAAAAATGAATGGTAGAGCATTTGTATTTAGAAACATGATTAACAAATCAGAATTGGTTTTTGTGAGTTTTATTCCCTATCAAAGAAAATCTATGCCTCATGCAGTTTCAGTTGAATGATATCATGCAGCACAGAGGATGAGTCCAGTAAAGCTAGAGCAATGATTACAGATGGTAAGCTTTTTCCCCACATACGATGAATGCACTCTCAATTGATTGGAGAAAGTTAGCCCCTTCCACACATCCAATGTAAACTGTACCAATTACAGAAGGTAAGCCCCTTCCCTTTATCCTCCACAAGGCTGGTAAAGAAATCCAAACTGTGAAAATAACCTTAATGTTTCTAAACATTTCATAATGTAGTTCCAGAGATTTTTGAAAATTGTCCAATTAGTGGATTGTTTGTAGAGGACCTCCTTCCATACATCATTCCTACCAAGTTTGGTTACAATCCCCTCAGTAGTTTCAGGGGTTTTTAAAAAAAATGTTATGCTCCGTTCCTAAAAATGTAATTTCAATTTTTAAAAACAAAATAAAATTTAAACAAAAAATATTTTTACTTGCAAAACTGATTGGGAAAAAATGGTTTCATCAGATACCTAAAAAAAAATTGTAAAATATATAAGACCAATTGAAATAAAGACAATCAAATTTTCCAAACAATTATATTTTCAAAAATAATTTCATCAATTTTTCCGAGAACAAAGTGTTATCATTGAGAGATGCCAAAATCAAATTACAATAATTGTTAATTACCAACACTACCACTTTTAATTAAAAAACTGATGTCTGAAAAACAATTTTAAGTTTAAAAAAAATTTTATTTAAAAATCTGTCATTTTTTATGTCTGCAGTTTGTCTTTGAATGGGAGGGGATGAATGACAACCAAGAAACACAAATACCTGAACAACTCTGGTAACAAAAACAACACAACAAAAACTATCAATCACTAAACCAAACTGTCTTCATAACAACCAATCAAACCAAACTGTCTCCATAACAACCAATCAAACCAAACTGTATCCATAACAACAAGGAGGGAAAAGTCTATAGGTCAATCATGTCCAATTTTATTTTTAAAATAATACTTTACATATCAGCCAAATAAATTTTAAGATTTTAATAATTTTACCAATTAGTTATTGAATTATTATTTTCAAGTGTTTGAGTGTTGGGTTAACAAAATTATTATTAATTTAATTCTGAGCATCTCTTAATCAAAACACAAAAGAAAAAAGAAATTTAAAAAAGTTGAATAAATTAAGCTTTTTTCTGCTTATCATCTGACATCAAAAGATGTTTATCAAATTTAAAATTAATTTTTTGTTTACTGCTGTACATATTTAATGATTTTTCTTTAAATATTTAATTAAATATAAAAAAAAATGCAAAATAATGATTATAAGCCAAATTATTACACACAATGTTTCATTTTTATTTCCTTTTTGATTTTTTGTTGAAAAAGCAAAAATACTAAGTTAATATTCTAAATGGTTAATTTGATGAAACCATTCTTATTTCTTATTAAAAAAAATAAAATAAAATAAAAATAATATCAAACAAGAGGTTCTTCAGGAGGTGAGCCTATACCAGTCATGTGGCTTTTATTAGGCCATTTGCTGCTAAAGAAACCTTGATATTTTACTTTTGACCCAAAAAAAAAGGACGGATCATTTGAATATGCCTTGCTAACTTTGGTACATTAGTTCCTGATAAAAAGACAAAAAAGTCCTTTTCCAGCTGTTGGTTGATCATATGAATATCAAAAGTGGATCATTTGTTGTCATCAATCCTGCAAAGTTTCAAAACATTTCATAATGTAGTTTCAGAGGAGAATCCCGATTTTTTTAAATTGGCCAATAAAAATCAAAGACGGCCTGTGGCGGCCATGTTGTTCATCCAACCAGAACCAATGGTACATCGTTTGTAGAGGTCCTTCCATTCATCATTCATACCAAGTTTGGTTACAATCTGCCAATTAGTTCCTGAGCAATTGACAAAAATGTCTTTCCCCATATGGTTTCAATGGAAAATTTGAACAACTACAGTTTACGAACGATGGACTTGCCTACTAAAATCAGTAAAGATTACAATGGATATTGAAAGAGGATGGACCTTCTGTAATCAACAGAGATTACATTGGACATGGCTCATTGGTTTTGCCAAATTCTTCACTGGTTTAAAATAAGATATTTCAATGAATTTTGCCTCAAGATCCTATGTTAAACTATGTTTGGATCTGGCACTATTTTGGATGGTGGGGTCATCGCATACAATTCTTACAGGACTTTCTGCCAAGTTTTGTTCAAATTGACTTCGTAAATTCAGACAAGAAAAAGATCTTAAAAATAATTTCCGATAGGATCCAATGTTATTTGGCTCTGGTAGCAATCTTGGACAGCAGGCACTAGGGTAATCAGATATAATTCTGAAAGAGGATCTACCTAAAGACCATTGTTGTCAAGTTTTGTTCCAATTAGCTTTGTGGTTTCAAACATGAAGCTCCTATAGGGTTGTATGTTAAGCTATGTTCATCTCTGAACAACTGCATATAATTTGCAATTAATCGTCCCACAACTATGGAATGACAATTGTTCAAATCCTCAGAAAGAATTATGCATACACATCTTTTCACATGGTGCCTTGCAACCGTCACATAATTTAAATTACAGGTAAGGAACCAATTTTACAAATATCATATACTGAATTTTATAAAGTTTCAGAAATATACATTCTTATGAACTGCCCATTCTGATTGAACTGAGAAAATTTTCTATCCGTTTTGCAAATACTGGCCATAAGCTGGGTAATCTCTTGCCTTTGACAAAATCATGACCAAATGATCAAAAGGAGATCATTAGTACGACCAGATTACTAACATCTCATAATACTGAGGCTTCAATAGAAAGGAGATAACTCATGTTGTATCAAAACCAACTTGATACAAAAATTTTGTTCTTCGTAAATCTGTTGTGCAATCAGAAAATTTAGATAATCTTTATTTAATATTTAATTGAGTATAAATATTATTTAAAACATTTAAAGTATTTTGAACTAATGCACATTAACTTTAAAGGCAATATTACACCAAAATCCTTTATAAAAATAAAAATAAAAACTAGAGGCTCACCTGGCATCTATTTGGCCATTATAAAACATCAGCTCTTTTGTATCCACAAGGCTTTTAAAGAAACACATTAAATGTCAAAAGTAATCTTGATATTTGACGTTTGACCTAAAAATAGGTGGATCATTTGCATTTATCTTTCAATATGAGATACTTGCCAACTTGGTTAAAGTCTGCCTATTAGTTCCTGGGCAAACGACAAAAAAGTCTTTTCCCATATATAGTTTCAATGGAAACTTTGAACAGCCTCAGCTGTCATCAAGTGGATTGTTTGTAGAGGGTAGGTTTCAAAACATTTCATATTGTAGTTTCAGAGGAGAAGATTTTTGATGGCCTCTTGCAGCCATACTGTTCACTCAGTGCTGGATCATTTGTAGAGGATATTGTTGTCATCAAGCCTTCAAAGTTTCAAAACATTTCAATATGTAGTTTCAGAGAAGATTTTTGGAAATTGGCCAATAAAAATAGAAGATGGCCTTTGTTGGCCATGTTGTTTATCCAATCGGAACCAATGGTGGATCATTTGTAGATGTCCTTCAATACATCATTCCTACCAAGTTTGGTTACAATCTGCCAAGTAGTTTCAGAGGAGAAGATCAAAATGTGAAAAATTAACAGACGACAGCCTATATCCCAGGTGAGCAAAAAATAAATGTATTCTCTAAAAAAATAGTTACTACTAAATCCTACTAAAGTTTTGGAAACAAAAAAAAAATCCTTAAAAGTTTTTGAAGCAAATTAATTTTGAAAATTATAAATATAAAAATCTTTTAACGAACAAAACAAAAACAAAAATATTAACCACTGCAAAAAAAGGCATGGGAGCCAATCTGCAAAAGGAACAATTCTTTCCGCCACAGGGGTTGCCACCTCATCTTCAATGACAGCCCCATACCCTACAATTTCCCATGGAGATGTTGCTCCATGATCCTGTTCCCCTGAAACAATCACCTCCACAGTTGTGTTAAATAAGTCAACACTCGTCTCTATCATCTCATCTGAGTCGGACAAAACAAGTGTGATATCCCTAAATAACGCCATCCGTGGTGATGGTGTCACAGAAGTGCAGGCCTGTTCCCCTGAAACAATCACCTCCACAGTTGTGTTAAATAAGTCAACACTCGTCTCTATCATCTCATCTGAGTCGGACAAAACAAGTGTGGCATCCCTAAATAACACTTCCTGTGGTGATGGTGCTTCAGAAGCTGCAGGCGTGGACTCTGCCAAAGGATAAGATGGCAAATCCTCAGAAACTGAAAAACTGGCCATCAAATCCTCTGGCAGACGCCCAATGGTCACCTCCAGTGTAACATTCTCTTTAGACTGTTCTTCCATATCAGAAACTTCTGATGCAGGAGAGAAGACTAATGAGAAAGTTAACTCACCAGAAGTTTCTATTGAGACTTCAGGAGCCTCTCTAGCCACTTCTGGAGAAGGAGGGGGTGCGGGAATGTCAGGAACAGGTTCCAGACCTCGGACTCGTCTGGACCACCGCACAGGTTCAGACATAGGTCTTGGAGCAACATAACCATAGGGCTTACCAACCCTGTTCAGCATTCTGTTCTTCTCACTGTCAACATAAACTCGTGGTTTCTTCCTGAAAACAAAAAAAATTATCTTTAATTTCAACTCAAAATGGGATATTTTGGCATGTTGCAAATGTACTAAAATTAAAGCTAAATAATCCCTACACCAAAATATCTGACTATATTACAACCTTAGTTTTAATGCATTATCTAATTACATTAAGTAGAGACTCCTTAGGGCCTCAATTGCTGAAATGAATTTATCATTTAATCATAATAAATAGAGGCTCCCAGGAGCCTGTCTTGCTCACCTGGACTTTATTTATCATTGTAAGTTAAAATTTGGTATTATTGGACAAATATAAAATATCAACACCTTGGGAAAGGGGGTGGGGGCTACTCCCAAACATTCCAACAGTATTATAGTGTAGCAGTAAAGGTCGGAGTTTTAACGAAGTTGCTGTCTAGAACATAGTCATAATTTCTCGCACAACTTTACCCTTAAAATCATGGCAGGATTATTTGATATAAAACTTGATGACAAGATGTGCAGATTTTGACGAGTTACGACTCATCACTTGTGCTCAAGGTCTAAAATTTTGAAAAACAAAAACAACTAGAACTGTCACTAACTATACCCCATGCTGCTGTTAATTTTCAAAAACACACCTGATATCAAATCTGTGTTATAAAATTTTGAGGCCCTATTTAACAAAGCTATGAGGAGGTAATTGATCAATAAAATTCTTATTATGTGCATATCTAATAAAAGACTAAAGTAATGGACTAGAACAGAATTTCTAAGTCTGAAAGAGTATAATTATGGGAAAAAGTATTGGACCAGGACATACTTCTCATGCGCACATCTACGTACTAGGATCTTACAGTATTATTAACCTCTGATAAGGCATGTTTGAGAAACTGTGGGTACAAAAAACAAGAGGCTCCGAAGAGCCTGAATCGCTCACCTATCTTTTGTGTACCAGTAGATCTTGCATCAATGATTATTTTGCTATTTAATGTATATCGTCACAATTTTCTCCTTAGTATTGACCTGTACAGCTAAAATATAGAATCCTGAACCTAATAGATATGGTTACTAGGAACTTTTTCATCAGTTGCTATGGACTTTTTCAATGGCATTAACTCTTGACCTTCAATTTTGACTTGAACAGGTAAATTGTACGGTCCTGAACCGAAATATATATGGTTGCTAGGGACTTTTTCATCTGTTGCTATGGACTTTTTCAATGGCATTGACTCTTGATCTTTCTTCTTAACTTGTATAGGTAAATTATAAAGTCCTTAACCTAAATTTATATGCTTGCTATGGACTTTTTCAATGGCATTGACTCGACCTTCCATTTTAACTTGAACAGGTAAATTGTAGGGTCCTGAATCCAAATAAATATGGTTGCTAGGCACTTTTTCATCGGTTGCTATGGAATTTTTCAATGACCTTGACCCTTGACTTTCCATTTTACTTGTACTGTTACCATTTAATTTATTTCAAGTAACCCCCTACACATCTGTGACAATGTCAGACCATTATTTTCTGTTTACATGTAAATAATCTTTCAAGGGCAAAAACTCCTATAAGGGGTCAATTGATGATTTTCGTCATGTTGACTTATTTGTAGATCTTACTTTGCTGAACATTTTTGTTGTTTACAGTTTGTCTTTATCTATTATTATATTCAAAATAACAACCTAAAACTGCAAAATTTCCTTAAAATTAAAAATTCAGGGGCAATAACCCAACAAAAAGCTGTCTGATTCATCTGAAAATTTCATGGCTGGTAGATCTTGACTTGTTGAACATTTTTACCTCGTGAGTTTTGCTCTAAATGCTTTGGTTTTTGAGATACAAGCCAAAAACTGCATTTGACCCCTATGTTCTAATTTTAGAAACAGCGGCCATGTTTGTTGACAGATCAAAACTTCAGAAAAAATTTATAAACAAGATACCATTAGGAACATCCTGTAAAAGTTTAAAGGTATTTTGCCCAGTAGTTTCAGAGAAGATTCTTGAAATAGTTTATAATGACGCTGATGACGACGGACGCCAAGTGATGGCATAAGTTTCACATGGCCCTTTGGGCCAGGTGAGCTAAAAATGGGGGATAGACAGAATTTCTAAATCCAAAAGGGTATAAAATTATGGGAAAAAGTATTGGACCAGGACATACTTTGCATGTGCACATCTACATACTAGGATCTAACACTAAAGTTTCATTAACCTCTGATAAGGCATGTTTGAGAAACTGCGGGTACAAAAAAAATATGGGCACGCAGGCAGACAGACAGATGGACAGACGGACATGCTGATTCCTATATATCCAAAACTATGTTTGCCGGCGGTATAATTAAATGGGCACAAGTACATGTGCATTATAACGCTGTTCAACTGGGTATAGCTGAACAGAATAATTTTTAAAGAGACAATTTTGGTATATTACAAAAAAAAATTGTGGGATAGACAGAATTTCTAAGTCCAAAAGGGTATAAAATTATGGGAAATAGTATTGGACCAGGACATACTTCGCATGCGCACGTCTACGTACTAGGATCTAACAGTATGCAAAATTTGATTAACCTCTGATAAGGCTATGATGTTTGAGAGACTGGGTACAAAAATTCTAGACAGACGGACAGGCTGATTGCTATATACCCCCCAAACTATGTTTGCAGGGGGGGGGGGAGGGGTTGTACAATAATCCAAAACCTTGGAGCAAATTTAACTAGAGGCTGTCAAGAGCCTGTATCGCTCTCCTGGATTTGACTTGTCCACCTTCAGCAGGACTAATACCCTCGGGGACCTAGGGTCCACCAGCAGAGGCATCATCCCAGGAAAATAACAATCCAAAGATACTAGTATTAGTTCCAATAGGTCAAGTGGTTACATCCAAAAAGATTTTTCAATGAATTTTCCCATAGTGACCTACGTTAAACCAAGTTCGGCTGTGCCGGCCATCTTGGTTTACAGTCCAGGTCATTGGACGCATTTCTGAAAGGGAACCTCCTAAGTACCATTGCTGCAAAGTCTAAAATTCACATTGTCCAAAAATTGGAGCGCCAAAATCCAAAAAACTAAAGATAAATTTGGTATGGCCTTATACTATTTCAAAAGTGGAGAACTGGAAAATCTTCAACTCATTTTTATAGTTTGTTGTCTACCCTCGCTCTGCTGCGTTCCACTTGGGAAAGATTTTGTAATTTAACAAGCTCCCAAGAGCTTAATATTGACTTGTACAGCTAAATTATAGAATCCTGAACCCAAATATATATGGTTGCTCGAGCTTTTTCATCTGTTGCTATGGATAGTTTCAATGGCATTGACTCTTGACCTTTCTTTTTGACTTGTACAGGTAAATTATAGGGTTCTGAATCTAAATTGTGCCAGGAACTTTTTGAATGACCTTGACTCTTGACCCTCCATTTTACTTGTACAGCTACCATATAATTTATTACAAGTTATGGTCTTAACATCTATGAAAATGTCAGACCATTATTTTTACTGATAATTACTAATCTTTCAAGGGCAAAATCTCCTTTAAGGGGTCAATTGACAGTTTTGGTCATGTTGACTTGTTTGCTGTTAACGGTTTGTCTTTATCTAATAATTTTCAAGTGAATAACCTAACACTGCAAAATTTCCTTAAAATGTACAATTCAGGGGCAAAAAAACCAACAAAGGGTTGACTGATTTTTCTTAAAATTTCATGGCTGGTAGATCTTGACCTGATGAAACTTTTTACCACTGTCAGTTTTGCTCTAAATGCTTCAGTTTTTGAAATATAAGACAACAAGAGTGGACACACTACATTTCTCGCCTGGTATGCACATGGACACAGAATAATGATTACCCGGTATCTAATACCCGACTTTTGCAAGTCAAAGGAAAATGCATAAAAAGAATTGAGGTCATGGTCAAAAGGCAGGTGTCATACCGACATGTATCCCCTAAGAACTATCTATTGACAAAATATGGTGGGTCTAGGTATTAAAGTTGCTGAGAAATGGACCTAATCTCGAAAATGTGACAAAGGTCACTCAAGCATGCAATTGAGGTCAAAGTCCAGAGACTGGGGTCAGACTTGCATGTACCCATTAAAAACTATCTATAGACCAAACACGGATGGGTCTAGATATTAGTTGCTGAAAAAGGACTTAATCAAGAAATTTGGATGAAAGTCACTCAACCATTAAATTGAGGTCAAGGTCCAGAGACAAGTGTCAGATTGGCATGTACCCACCAAGAACTATCAAGAGACCAAATACAGTGGGTCTAGGTATTCTAGTTGCTGAGAAATGGACTTAACCACGAAAAAGCGAGAAAGTCACTCAAGCATGAAATTGAGGTCAAGGTCCCAAGCCAGGTGTCAGACTGACATGTACCCAGCAAGAACTATCTATTGACCAAATATGGTGGGTCTAGGTATTCTAGTTTGTGAGTAATGGACTTAACCACGAAAATGTGACGCAGATTTTAAATTCACATTTATGATTTAGTCAGTGAACCATGAAAATGAGGTCAGGGTCACAAGGCAAATCTTATACAATAAGCTACCTTGTGGACCATAAATGTTAATTGTAGGGACTACACGTCAAAAGTTATTAAAGTTTAAAAAATAGTTTACGTCGCCGTAGACGGAAAGTAATACCTATATCTCGACTTTTCGTTGCAGGCGAGACAAAAACTGCAATTTTCCCCCTATGTTCCGTTTTTAGCCATGTCGCCCATTTCGGTTAGAAGGCGGGGTCATCGGACATGTTTTTAAACTAGATACCCTAATGATGCTTTTTGGCCAAGTTTGGCCCAGTAGTTTTAGAAGAGAAGAATTTTGTAAATGTTAACGGACGGTGCCCGACACTGGACGCCAAGTGATGAGTATATCATCTTTGGGCCAGGTGAGCAAAAAAATAGGTAAAAAAATCAAATGGCCGAGTTACATTACTTAACAATGACTAAGGATTGGAAATTTGTAAATGTTATTGTAATTGATGAAATGAAGACTATAAGAATATGTAATGTTACAGCAACTGGGATTTCTGTGTTTGTAATGAATCCATCATAGGAGGTGAATATTTCCAATATATATATACAAACATTCTACCAAGTTTGAAGACTGCATTGAAAATTGTAGGAGGAGTTGATTATACAAAATAGGTACCCTTCTTAAAGAATCATACATGTGATATCCCACCCATTAGGCACGATCGAGACTCACACATTTCGGACCAATCCAACGACCCCACATGCAGGCAACCTCAACTTCCGTGAAAAAATAAATTGTTTGCAAAAGCCATCCAACTTTAATTGTAAATGTATATTTGTTCTTTTTAACATCGTCCTTAACATGAAAAGTACAGAAATGTTTGTTAATTCATTCTTTTTTTATACTGAACCTATCATTTCACGGTTAACTTGTGGCTGTCAACAACGATGACAAGTTATAACTTGTTTGTATTTTTGTAAACAATGTTGGGTTATCACCCTTTTTTAAGACAAAATTTCACAAAATTATTAATAAATATATTCTGTTATGCAAAATTTTTAGAAGGTTGGATAAATTCAATATATCTAAGCATTTCTTGATTGTTTTAATTTAAATACTTTATTAAATGCATATGTTCCCATAAGGTTAAGCAAAAAAACCCAAAGTACAAGTACTGTATTTTCTGGACTAATTAAGACTATGTGGCCTAAAGGTTTAATTGATACTTTCTCCATAGACTTATAATGGTAAAATGGTCATTTTAAAGTAAAAAAGTCTCGACCTATATAGGCAGGAAAACACGGTATACATAATGAGTCAATTTTTTTCTGATAATCTTTTCCAAAATTTGATCATGTTTAGAACTTCATGAAACAATGGGTAACGCCTAACCTCTCCCATCACCGCTATCATTGTTGCCTTCTTGGTATTTGCAAAAATTGATACATGTTTTTTCAATAATTAATAATTAATTGGTTTACGGATTTTTTTTTTCAAAAATAGGGTCGGTCGGTCGGGAAAAAAAAGAAAAAAAAAGAGGGAAAATCATGTACTTTTGAACAATCTTGGTTATATTGCCAAATGTACAAAGGTTGCAAATGATCAGTTAATTCCCTCTTTTGAAACCCAAATATCAGAACATCTATCTTGAAAGGGGTTGTTCAGTAGACCGTTCCCTTTTTAAGGGACCGACTCGTCAACTACAAGTTGTACAACATTAAATGAGTGGATTCGATATCTTACGGAATCAAGATATTCATACAAAACGAACTTAAAAGTGGCATGGATTCTATTAAGAAATTTGTTTCATAAAACTTGTTTCAGAAATTGGCATCAACTAACATCTATAATTAGATTTTTTTTTTGGGATCATGTTTACAAGTATTTTATTGATGGATAATCTATTTTTAGACGAATTGGAATATAATCTTTTATGAAATTTTGATGCAAAAAGGATTTTAATTTATTTTTATTTTTGGGATGGCTGATTTCAGAGGGTCGGCGGTAATAAAAAACCAAAATTTTCAATTTTATTTTTTTTCTTCAAATCGGCAAAATCGGGTCGGCGGATCCGTAAACCAACTAATTAAAAATAAATGGCCTAAGTACTTAAAAAAATTTTGCGGAGTAGGAGCTGTTTTCGTTTCCGAAAAACTTTAAAATGTGGAGAAAAAATATTCAAAAGGTAAACAACCATAACATATATCTTTTTAACGTAACTTTTGACCTTGTTTTTATGATAAAACTAGAGGCTCAGGTGAGCCTGTATCGCTCACCTAGCTCAAATAAGCCAACACAATTCTGAAAGGGCATTACTCAAGGACCTTTTCATCATAGCTTGGTCTCAATTGAGTTAGCAGTTTCAGATAAGAAGATTTTTAATTTATTTTTTGCTGAATTTTCTATATTTAGTAAGGTCAGCCATCTTGGTTGGCAAGTGGGGTAGTCAGACACAATTCTGAAAGAGGACCACTCAAGGACCATCCCTGCAAAGTAAAAACCATTCCATCCAATTCTGATCCCATAGGCCAAGCAGTTTCAGAGGAGAAGATTTTTAAAACATTTTTCCCATTGGGTCCTTGTCGGCTGATGTCTGATACCTTGGTTGGTGGGAGTTCATCGGCCACAATTTTGAAAGGGAACCACCTAAGGACCATTCCAACAAAGCTTGGTCCCCATTGGCCAAGCAGTTTCATAGGAGATTTTTAAAACATTTTCCCCATAGGGTCCTATGTTAAAAACTATGTTGGCTGATGTTGGCCGCCTTGGTTGGCAGGTGGAGTTATCAGATATTCTGAAAGGAGACTTCCTAAGGACCATTCCACCAAAATTTGGTCCCATTAGGCCAAGCAGTTTCAGAGAAGATTTTAAAAACATTTTTCAATAGGGTCCTGTGTTAAAACTATGTCGGCTGATGTCGGCTGCCATGGTTGGAGAGTGGGGTCATCGGACACAATTCTTAAAGGGGGCCACTTAAGGACCATTCCATCAATATTTGGTCCCAATTGGCCGACTAGTTTCAGAGGAGAAGATTTTTAAAACATTTTTCCCATAGGGTCCTATGTTAAAACTATGTCGGCTGATGTCAGCTGGCTTGGTTGGCGAGTGGGGTCATCGGACACAATTCTTAAAGGGGGCCACTTAAGGACCATTCTAACAAAGTTTCGTCCCAACTGGCCCAGCAGTGTCAGAGAAGAAGAAAAAGCAGAAAGTTGACACAGTTTCCCAAAGTCTAAAAAGGCATGGGATGAGTACTTTTATTATAGTGCCCTAAACCTGCATTTTAAATTTGATTTTTATGCATATTTTCCGAAAACAATAAAACAATAGCAGTGAGTTTTGTCACAGTTATAGTTTTAACGTGGTATTTTAGAAAAATGCCTTTTTTATATAAAAACCACAATTTTACTCTTGACTTTTGAATGCTTACTATAATATGTGTAATTATCTTATGATTACTTGTGAAATACATTTTTAATTTGACACTGACCATGTTGTACGATCATAACTTGGAATAACTAAATAGATTTCAAAAAATAATAGGAAGTCTTGTATATTTTCCATCGAGTTCTATTACTTCGTATGTCGATATGTGCCGCTACTTTAAAAAAAAAAATTGAACACTTACCCTTGCAAAAACTTTTTAAATTGTTCTTCCCACATGCCTATATGGGGTCGGTGGCAGATATGAGCAGAATGAAGTACCATTGTCTTGGAGGGCAATTTTATTTAAAAAATGTCTCGAATGATTGGTTATTTAAAAATCTTTAGAGTAACAATGATAAAAAATTCTCAAACATAAATGTCATCTGACAGTTCTAATGGATTATCTTCATTTATTATATATTACTCTAACACTGCTTCTAGTTTAAAATTATCTTAGGACCGTTATGCCATAGGGGATATACATGATTTATTAGATTCTCAATTAACACATTTCGACTTCAGTCCTTTAAAGGATTTAAATAAGACCAGATATTTATCACAGCAAGCAAATCCTTGTTAAAAATATATTAAAGCATCAAAAGACTTTCGGTAGCAAATACCTAGAAGCATACCACGTGTACTTTGCTTGTAGTAAGAAGATATCGCGGGTGGAGCTAGTTTTTCGGCTTAAGTCGGAACAGTTCTTTAAAAATGAAATTACAGTACAGAGGACCACGTGGTATAAAGATATGCATAAGCGATCTATGATAATTCAAGTTGTTCAATACAATACAGCATAAATATGACTGTTAATTTTACTAGAAACCAAATGTGCAGATTATACGTAACCAAGTCCCATATTATGTCGATTATACCCGGCTTCTTAGTATTAAGAGTATATACATGTAACCATGTAACATTCATTAATTAAGAATTGAATGCATCTTTTTGTAGCTTCATTGGCATGTAAAAGTGTGGACCGAAGCACATTTTGTATGAAGCGCGGAAGCGCTTCATACAAAAAATCACAGTGCCTTCGGTCCACACTTTGACATGCACATGAAGCTACAAAAAGATGCATTCAGTTTTTATAATTACATTTTAGTGCAAAAATACTTTAATCTGATAATATTAAGTAATGCATGCGGTAATAATCAATTTCGCTCAATAATATGTAATTGATTACTACACAGGTGTCTCGTGCTGCTGATTTTCATTTAGACATAAAAGACAGCTTGTTAACTACGTGTCGCGATGTTAATGGTTAAGAAGCATGTTATTACGTCACAATGTAATTATTATATTTTTAAATAATAAACTGTTATCACAGAGATATGTCTCGCCTTTTTGTAATTTTGATTATGCAAATGTTGAAATCATAATAGCAATACCTTAACATCTTACACAAGTTATGCAAATATTCAAAGTCAGTGAACCATGACTGAGTTACATGGTTAAACAATCTCCATTTAAATGAGATGTGTGAATGCTAATACAACTGGATACCAAATACCATTGACTTATTATAAGTCGTTCCCAAACCTAAATACAAAAATTTTGTGGGAAAAATTTGGTTGATTATATAGGGAATCACTGATGCGTGACTGGAGTGGGCTCCCCTTAGGTCAGTCAGCGTGCCCCCCCCCCCCCCTCCCCCCCCTTACAAAAAGTTCTGGATCCGCCACTGATAGCAATACTTTAACATGTAAGTTATGCAAATATTCAGTCAATGAATATGCACGAATTAGCATATCATGTGAAGCTTTTCAACCCAACCTCATCATGGCGAGACAAAAATCTTTTTGCTTGGCTTTGTGTCCAATAAAATATAATTTTGTTTGTTTACTTATAGTTACTTATAGTTGATTTCCAGTACAGGATCCCTCAAGGTTCCTCTGCACCAGACTCATAATATATGTAAAGTAAGCAAACCATTCAAAGTCAATAGACCATGACTGAGGGGGTGGAGCCAAATAATCTCCATGGCAATGAGATGTGGCAATGATAATACATCTGCATACCAATTATTATTGACCTACCACTAGTGGATCCCCATAAACTGACCTAATCACAAACTAATACATGTAAAGTAAGCAAACCATTCAAAGTCAATAAACCATGACTCAGGGGGTGGAGCCAAATAATCTCCATGGCAATGAGATGTAGCAATGGTAATACATCTGCATACCAATTATCATTGACCTACCACTAGTGGATCCCCATAAAACTGAGCTAATCACAAACTAATACATTGTTGACGCCATTGCCGCCGCCGGAAACAGCATACCTATGTCTCGCCTTTTGACTCCGTCAAGGCGAGACAAAAATCGAGGTCTTCCGTTTCCGTTTCCGTATTCCGTTTCGTTTCCGCCTTTTAGTAACACCCGTAAAGAACCTCCCATAGATGTTTACTGTCAAGTTTCGTTCCATTTGGCCAAGCGACTTCAGAGGAAAAGATTGTTTTATATCAGCCAATCAAATAAAAATGTGGGAGTCTTCCAAGGAAGACATGTGTCGCCTGCGGACATCAATTTTTAAGAAAGATATTTAAATTTTCTAAAAAGGAAATATATTTGCACACCTTTGCATTAAGGTTAATGGACAGAGAAAGTTTCATCAAATTTCTTTGAGTGGTTATGGAGTAGTTGAGGATAGAAGTTTTGACCCACCCCTTTTTTTTTCCAAAATGTAAATTTTTACAAAAATTTTCTAAAAATGAAATATATATGCACATCTGTGCATTAAGGTTAATGCACAGAGAAAGTTTCATCAAATTCCTTTGAGTGGTTATGGAGTAGTTGATGATAGAAGTTTTGACCCCCCCCCCCCCCCCCCCCCCCCCCCCCCCGACTTTTTCAAATGAATTTGATGAAACTATCTCTGTGCATTAACCTTAATGCACAGGTGTGCATATATATTTCATTTTTAGAAATTTTCAATTTTTTTTGTATTAATTTATTATTACAAAAACTTAACTATAACCACTGAAACATGAAAATAAGGTCAAGGTCTGATGACTCATGTCAGTTGGACATGTACACCTTACCATCCTTCCATACACCAAATATAGTAGACCTATTGCATACAGTATTCAAAAAACAGAGCAAAACACAAAAACTTAACTATAACCACAGAACCATGAAAATGAGGTCAAGGTTAGATGACACCTGCCAGTTAGACATGTACACCTTAGAATCCTTCCATACACCAAATATACTAGACCTATTGCTTATAGTATCTGAGATATGGACTTGACCACCAAAACTTAACCTTGTTCACTGATCCGTGAAATGGGGTCGAGGTCAATTGAAAACTGTCTGACGGGGATGAGGACCTTGCAAGGTATGCACATACCAAATATAGTTATCCTATTACTAATAATAAGAGAGAAATTAACATTACAAAAAATCTTAACTTTTTTTTCAAGTAGTCACTGAACCATGAAAATGAGGTCAAGGACAATGTACGTATGACAGTCGGAAACTTCATAACATAAGGCATCTATATACAAAGTATAAAGCATCCAGGTCTTCCACCTTCTAAAATATAAAGCTTTTAAGTAGTTAGTTAACGCCGCTGCCGCTGCCGCCGGATCACTATCCCTATGTCGAGCTTTCTGCGACTAAAGTCGCAGGCTCGACAAAAAATTGAAAATTTAATTTTTACAAAAAAAAATTGAAAATTTCTAAAAATGAAATATATATGCACACCTGTGCATTAAGGTTAATGCACAGAGATAGTTTCATCAAATTCCTTTGAGAGGTTATAGAGTAGTTGAGGATAGACTTTTTTACCCCCCCCCCCTTTTTTTAAAAATGTAAATTTTTACCCAAAAAATGTAAAATTTTCTAAAAATGAAATATATATGCATACCTATGCATTAAGGTTAATGCACAGAGAAAGTTTCATCAAATTCCTTTGAGCAGTTTACGAGTAGTTTAGGATAGAAGAAAAGTGTGACGACGGAAGACGACGGATAGTGATCCTATCTGTCGACCATGGGTTCCGCAGGCGACAATAAACCATTAAAATCTCTGTAGATGTCACTATGAGACATAAACATTGCCCTAAGGACAATTTTAATTGTCAGTATTTTTACTGTACATTTTTTTTACACAGTGCATAATGAAATTTAAATAAAACGTACTTTACCAGTCAGTGACAGAATGTTTAAATGTCTAAGTGATATTTACTTCCTCTGATCAGGAATGGCAACAGACTTGCATGGTTCAGACATGTGGTCAAAATTATATATATAAACCAGTAAGCTACCGGCAATAAGGAATGGTGGAAAAATGTGAAAAAGCGAAAAAGCCTTGGAAAATTCCTGATATTCTTTGTCATAAGAAATTGCAAACATAATTTAAAATCATTTTAGATGTTTATTCCATGTGTGGCTCTGATCATTCTATTTATAGTAAATTTTGAACTTAGGCTGAAAAAGAAAAAACCTTAAAACATATACATGTAGATCTATAAATGAATTGCTTTAATTATTATGATTTACTGAGGTTAACAGCATTAATCTGTTTTTTCTTTACACTGTAAAATCATTCTGGATCCAAGTATTATTCATTGATTTGTTACAGAAATTACCAGTATTTAGCAAAATTCAAAAATAATAGAAATACTAAGGGTTCATTCCTTGTATTGCAAATGGTAGATCTCCTTAGCTGAAATTTGGCTTCTTATTTCGGTATTTTTGGTTGAGTATTTCTTGTTTAATATAAGTTTGGTTTTTGGTCTTCCAAATGTTTCGGTTTTAATGCTGCTGATGAGAGGTAACTCCTTGAAATGCGTCGTATACAGCATAGTATGAATTTACTATATCTAATATTAGTATCTTTGGATTGTAATTTTCTAAAATGTGTGAGTCTTCCAAGGAAGACGTGTCGCCTGCGGACGTCAATTTTTACAAAAGATATTAAAATTTTCTAAGATGAAATATATATGCACACCTTTGCATTAAGGTTAATGCGAAGAGAAAGTTTCATCACATTCCTTTGGGCGGTTTAGAAGAAAAGTGTGACGACGCAAGACAATGCAAGACGACAGATAGTGATCCCTATGTGTCGACCATGCGTTCCGTATTTGTAGTCCGAAGGACAAAATGAGGATACTTTGTACAGAACATCCCATAGATGCTTCCTGTCAGGTTTTATTCCAATTGGCCAAGCAGTTCCAGAGAATTTTTTTTTCAATCAACCAATGAGAAACAAGAATTGCCCATGACGGCCATGTTTGTTGCCCGATCTGGACGACATGAGGAAACTTTGTAAACAACCTCCCATATATGCTTCCTCTCAAGTTTAGTTCCATTTGGCCAAGCGATTTCAGAGGAGAAGATTTTTGAAAACTCAGCCATTCAGAAACAACAATTGCCCATGGCGGCCATGTCTGTTCCCCGATCAAGGCGAAATGAGCATGAAACTTTATAAAGGACTTTACATAGATGATTGCTGCCAAGTTGAATTTCATTTGGCCCAGTGGTTTCAGAGGAGAAGATTAAAATGTGAAAAGTTAATGTACGGACGCCAAGTGATGACAAAAGATCACATGGCTTTTGGCCAGGTGAGCTAATAATACTGATGTTAATGTGTGCATCATAAATTCAGATTACGCACATTGTGTATTGTATATCATTACCATGTGTTTGGTTTTCTTTCAGGGATTTCCAACTAAACATGTATGCCATGTATTTACTAGAAATTGTCATAACGTTTTATTCAGTACAAATAAATAAATTAAACCTTGTATTTTTGTTTTAATTTTCTTGCTGTTTAAATGACAGAAATCCTACAAACAGCTAGCTGGCTTATGTTTTATACCTGCCTACAAGCCACTGATTTCTGAATATTTTTTTCATTACTTTTTTGTCATTGATTGTGAAATTTACCAGAAATCTACGATTGCATAGTTCCCTCGTTCTCCAACTAATTTTGGTGTGGGGCTATGTAGCTCCCCAAGATGCACACTCACAGCAAATATGATTGTAGGTTGCTTGGTATCGGAGAACTAGGACGTTAAACTTAACCTAAGTCAATGAAGTGCAGTAAGTAGGTCAGAGTGACCTTATTTTAGTGGGAGGCTGTGTTACTCCCCAAGATGCACCCTCACAGAAAGTAATGATTGTAGGTCCCTTGGTATTTGAGAACTGAACTCGGATATAAAACTTAACCTTAGTCAATGAAGTGTGTTAAGTAGGTCAGGATGAATTAACTTTGGTGGGAGGCTGTGTTACTCCCCGAGATGCAACCTTCACACCAAGTATAATATGATTGTAGGTCCCTTGGTATTTGAGAACTGAATTCAGACGTAAAACTTAACCTAAGTCAATGAAGTGTGATAATGTGTGTTACTCACTATATATTAAGATGCACCCTCACACCTTATTTCAATGGGAGGCTGTTACTCCCCGAGATGCACCCTCACAGCAAGTAATATGATTGTAGGCCCCTTGGTATTGAAGAACTGAACTCGGACGTAAAACTGAAGCACTATAAGTAGGTCAGAGTGACCTAATTTTGGTGGGAGGCTGCACACTCACACCAAGTTATATGATTGTAGGTCCTTAATGGTATCAGAGTGGAACCAGGGCTTTCCATACAATTTGAAGTAGTAGGCTGAAATCTAAAAGTAGGCGGCTGTGACATGTGGCCGGCAAAGCTGGCCGCCGCGCCATACTACAAGCTTGGCACCTGAGCGGCAGGGGGTCTGGGGGCCGCTTTCAATTTTTTTTTGTGCAGGATTGTGTAACCTTCAATTCTTCATTATTTTCTTTCCCTTATGCTGATAATTCATATGTTTTTTTATAATAATAACAAATATTATTGTTATAAAATTTTAATTTTTAGCCTACTACTTAATTTTTTTTTGTTGACCATCGGAACTTCTCTTTGATTATCCTTACAAAAATATGATGCTTTCCGATTAGAGATGACGTAAATTTACACTTTTTTATAGATGACCAATCAGTGACCGGAATTCACGTGAACTATATTTAGCTATCGGTAAACACAGGTTTTACATACTTGTTTATCGCGACAATACGATTCTCGACGCTTGTCTACATATTTTAAAGAGATTTTTTTTCTTTTTGAATTTATTTTTTTTATCAGTGAAGTAGCTGGCACTTGTATCCACCGTAAACGGCGGATTTCTGCCGTCTACCAGCTACTTTGGAAAGCCCTGTGGAACTAGGATGTAAAACTTAACCTAAGTCAATGAAGTGCTTTAAGTAGGTCAGAGAGACCTAATTTTGGTGGGAGGCTGTGTTACTCCCTGAGATGAAGCCTTACATCGAGTACTATGATTGAAGGTCCCTTGGTATCTGAGAACTGCTCGGACGTAAAACTTAACCTTAGTCAATGAAGTGTGATAAGTATATCAGTGACCTAATTTTGGTGGGAGGCTGTGAAACTTCCTAAGATGCACCCTCACACCAAGTAATATGACTGTAGATCAAAGCTTGGTATTGGAGAACTGAACTCGGACGAAAAACTGAATCTAAGTCAATGAAGCGCGATAAGAAGGTCAGTGACCTAATTTTGGTGGGAGGCTATGTTACTCCCTAAGACAAGTAATATGATTGTAGGTCACTTTGTATGTTAAAAACTGATTTTTGACATAAAACTAAAAACCAGCCAACCGTGTAATATGGGTCATGTAATATTCATCTTATGTCACATGGTCAGTCTCTTCATCATGCACCTGCACACAAAAATAGATGACCCTATGTCAACTAGTAAGTAAGAACTGGCTGTGGACACGTGTACACCGATGTGGACGCTGGGGGTACTCAAATAGTCCCCCTCAACTTTGTTGAGGTGAACTAAAAATGTTATATTTAATTATAAATATGTAGCTTTCCATTTACATTCTACATTTTTTTTCCTTGCTTGGTTATAATGGATAAGGAAAGCTAATGTTACATCCACGGCTGTCCTCACAGGGTCATAATTTCAATACCATGTGTCAGAGTTGTTGACATAAAATTTTACAAAGGTAACTTACACAAAATTATAACTGTACAAAAAAAGTTTGTAATTTATATTTTTTACAATAGACTCGTACATTTTCTTCTTGATATTTATTTTTAAATGTTATTCAACAATTAATAATGAATTTAATAATTCATTTGTTAAAAAAAATTAAATTGAAAAAAATTATAAAAGGGGAGCAACTCTTTATTTTTGTGCAACACCAAATGCCGCCCAGTTTGTTTGATACCTGAGCTCTGAACCCTAATTAGGCCAATTCTTGACAACAACAAAAATGTTCTTAAAGAAAATTAAAGAAATTTATGACTGCTAGTGTATTAAGCCATTCACGGATTGAGTTCCCACAGGAAATAACCCTTGCACGATGGCAGACTAGATTGGCTACTTCTTTGTTAATCCTTTAAAGCATTAATTTTGGGTCATTTATTTTTTTATTTGAATAAAAATGTTAATAAAATATGTTCTGTTCGCGATCTTTTTAGTTTTTGAATGAAAATGCGAAGATTCGGTAGCAAACAGGGGCTTCAGCGGATGGATATGTTGAAATTCTTCAAATATCGTTAAAATCGCTCAAAATTTTCAATTTTGTCATTAAAAATTATAAAAATTATTTCAAGAAATAAACTTCCAATCATCGATGTCCACTCCCATCAATTTTGTACAAATTCGGCACGTTTGATACGAAATAGTTACTTTCCTGGCATCCAATATTGCCAAAAAAATTCTAAAATTCATTTTCCCAACTTTAAAATCCCATAAAATCCTCAAATTCTGGTCTTTTCACATGTTGTTTGTAAAAGATCCACCATTGTTTAATCCTTATCCGGGTTTAAAAAAATATGATCTTTTCGGCAAAATGTACAAATTAACCACACTGTCCTGGGTGAAAGTAACTATCACACATGCTGCTTGCGTACCTAATTAGCTCGATTCCGTGATCTAAAAATAAAGTCAATATTTTTTTTTCACTGATTGGATGCCTTTTCATTATTCTTTCCATGAAAGAGTCCGTATATTTTTCTGTCAATAAAAAAAATTGAGTCAACACAGTGCACGATATTCTTCAGCGACCCTACAATGGAATGCATCCATGTGGTCTAAATTTAATTAACATATCAAAATCGGTGTTTATATCTTCACAATTGCATTTTTGTGATTTTAAATACCATGTTCGACAATTCAAGTTTTTGGTCAATAAAATTTTTATTCCAGGAAAAAAACAGGGTCAATTACAAAATTTATTTTTTTACCCACCAAAAACCACGGTCAGTCGGGAAACCGGAAACATTTCTTTTGCCCAAGGGAATGGCAAACTCCCATGTTTTGGGAAGGAAAATAAATCCAAAAAATGATTTTTACCAAATAAAAAATAAGAGGTGCACAATGGCATTATATGATAAAATATCTGAGAAAGTTTCATTAAATTATAGTAAGTGGTTAAGGAGGAGTTGTGGATACAAAAATTGGGTACCCCCATATAAGGCAATGGCAAACTCCAGGTTTTGCAAAAAGAAACCCCAAAAATGTTTTTACCCCATAAAAAATTGGAAGTGCACAATGGCATTATATGATAAAAATTTGGAGAAAGTTTCATTAAATTATAATAAGTGGTTTAGGATGAGCTGCGGATACAAAATGAGTACCCCTTCTCCTATTATAAGGCAACGGCAAAGTCCATGTTTTGGAACAAGAGGCTCCCAGGAGCCTGAATCGCTCACCTGGTCCTTAAGCTTTAAGGGAGTCTTTCATGCAAAATTTCAAAGCAGGTAGATCTTGAGGTGTTGAACACTTTAGCTTCCCATCAGAATTTTGATATCTGTCACCATTTTTGAGTTATTTGCAAAAAACTGCAATTTACCCCTATGTTCTATTTTTAGCCATGGCAGCCATGTTTTTTTACAAATCAAAAATCCAAACGATAGTTTAGTAGCACTCATGCCAAGGAACAACTACACTAAGTTTGGTTGCAATTAAACTTATGGTGTAAGAGGAGTTAACGATTTTATTACAATGAATAAAGACTGCAAAAATGGTCAATTTTGACGATCTAAGGGGAATAACTCCTAAAAGGAACGAACCTACAACTTCGATCCTGTTACAAATTTTGTAAATCTTTGTGTGCCTAACAATATGAAATTTAAATTTTTCATATTTCCTTTATAGTATCCAAGATATTGAGCTTAATAAGTGCAAAATTTGGAAAAAATGCAGAAAAAGGGCAATAACTCCTACATGGGTCGTTAGATCTTCTTCAAAATTTCAGGGCAGGTAGATCTTGAGGTGCTGAACACTTTTACCCTATGCCAGAATTTTGATATCTGTTATGGTTTTTGAGTTATTTGCAAAAACTGCAATTTACCCCTATGCTCTATTTTTAGCCATGGCAGCCATGTTTTTTTACGAATCAAAAATCCAAACGATAGTTTTGTAGAATATATACCAATAAACAACTGTACGAAGTTTGGTTGCAATTGGTCTTATGGTGTCAGAGGAGTTAACGTTTGAAAAAGTTTACGGACGGACGACGGACACCAAGTGATGGCAATAGCTCACATAACCCTTCGGGTCTGGTGAGGTAAAAAGAAACCCCAATAATGATTTTTACCAAAAAAAGTAGGTGTACAATGGCATTACACGATAAAGATTCTGAGAAAGTTTCATTTAACTATAATAAGTGGTTTATGAGGAGTTGTGGATACAAAATTGCCCCCATCCCCATTATAAGGTAATGGCAAAGTCTGTTTTGGAAAAAGACACTCGAAAAATAATTTTGACCAAAAAGCAAGTAGGAGGTGCAGAATGGCTATACGATTAAGAATATGAGAAAGTTTCATTAAACTAAAATAAGTGGTTTAGGGGGAGTTGCAGATACAAAATACCTCCCCCCCCCCCCCCCCCCCCCCCCCCATATAAGGCAATGGAAAAGTCACACGTTTTGGAAAAAGAAACCCGAAAAATAATTTTCACCAAAAACCAAATAAGCGGTTCAGAATGGCCAGATGGACAGAGACAATCGCTATATCCCCAAACTTTCTTCGAAACTAGGTTCGAGTGTGGCAGCCATCTTGGTTAACAGTCAGGGTCATTTCACACAATTCTGAAAAAGGACCTAAGGATGGTGCCTAGTTTGGTTCCATCTGTCCGTGTTACAGTTTCATAGATTTTTTCATTCCCAATTTTTCTACTTTTAGTAACAAGTGTTTCAGAAGTAAATTTTGAAGGGGGCCTCCAAAGGACCAATTCCACCAAAGTTTGGTCCCAACTGTTCCAGTGGTTTCAGTGAAGATCTTTAATCGAAAGTTTATGGAGGATGCAAAGAGATGGCAATAGCTCACATAGTCCTATAGGTCAGGTGAGCTAAAATGTTGTTTTTTGGACCCAAAAAGTGTGAAAAATGTTTTTGGGGTTCACCAAAGAAAGACAACTCAAACTTTTTTATTTGGCCTATACCAGCTAGATCTAAATTATATGGTTTAACTGTCAAGTTTTTTTGGCGTCAACCACTTGATTCTGAGGGGGCTCAAGTTTCTGGAAATAATCTGCCCCAGGTGATGGTAAAAATTAATAACCTGGCCATATATAAAGGATAAAAATATCATTTCCTGATCTCGAAGGCAAAAATCTATTTTTACTTTTCTGCCTCAGCAGGGGACATAAAAAGCATTTTCAGACGAAAATACATACTCTGGCTGGCATGCAATTCAACACTGATAATCATTTAAGTAATGATAACATACAAAAAAAAAAAAAACAACTTACTGGATAACAGCCATCTTTCAGTACACTTCGAAATCACTTTGTAACAATTTGGGGAGCTGAAAAACAAAACAGTTACAAAAACACCTTGTCGCAAAAAGAAAATTATATAAATTAGATTTATTTTACATGAAACCGGTTTTAATTATGATGAGCTTCGATGTTACTGAAAATAACACTATGACCTTGTGACTTACTGATATGATGTTTTTTTATTGACAGTCATTATTCACATATATACACTTTCTTTCACAAAAGATACAATTTTCAAAATTGATCATTTTTATATATGTGTGCTAAAAATCAACATAATCCATTTTCTTACATCTACTCTGAAGGTCAATAACGATTTTTAAGTTGTTTCCTATCTCTCTTTTTAAGTATTTAATTTGCTTTACGTCTTCGGCTGTGAGCCGACATTCTTACTTGAATTTGTTGCCTTATTTCAAGTCCATGATGTACACTTGTCTTGTTGTATTTACTTATTTTCCATGTGTAATAGTGAAATTTTTATTGAAAGTCGCGTATGAAATCCTTTTTCATAAATTACAATTTTAAGGTTTTTTTCAGTTTTCTGCAAGGATTTGACACTGCAGATGTTGTCTACCGGTACTCAGCATTTAATGATGTTGACTACCGGTATCCAGCATTTAATGACATTATCCCTGTTTTTCTTTATATTTTTGTTTAATAGCAAGTTTTAAGTATTTTCTAACATTACCATGAAATCTTCAGAGGCTTGTTACCATGAAATCCTGGTAGGCTGATGTTTGTTACCCTGAGATCTTGCAATGATAATTGTTACCATAAAACCATCTTGGGAGTAATGCTACCATGACAACCTGTTGGTAGTCTGAAAGTCATGTCCAAGCAGCCAGCCTGTAAATCTGACTATGAATCGACAAACACATTAAATAATAAATCTACAAATTAATAGTTACTATATTTAAATTCCTTCATTTTGATTAAAACTATACTGCTACTTCAAGAATGTATTTAACAATTTATGACCTGTCAATAATTCTCCTGGCAAAGCATTTGTTTTTGTAGTGACTAACAGTTTATAATTCCTGGGCAGAGAAAAAATATAACTTTTCTACAAATCTTATGTTGCTCATAAACTATTGGGCAGTCTAAATTTACATTGCCACGATTACAAATGCACAAATAACAATTTATAAGCATCTGAAATCAAGACAACAACAAACCAAGACATGGGACATGTCTGCCTGCTCGCTCATCTGCCACCCACTGAAACATCAAATCATCAACATCCTAGGCTGTAGCTTTGTGTTATTGTTGAAGTTCTTGTTGATTCTCAGGGTCTTGTGGCTCGATTTACGCGATTTTCATAAATATTATCGGAGAAGAAAAAAATACGACCATCCACAACGCTTACCAAAAATAATCTGCGAAGCGGGAATGTTGGGTTCACTCGAAATCTACTCACTGAGGTCAACCGCCAGGTATCAAGACACTTCGGTACCTGGACATTTCGGTACCCGCTGAAAAAGACAATTCGGTACCGAGACATTTCGGTACTGAGACATTTCGGTACCATTTGTAAGACATTTCGGTACCATATGTAAGACATTTCGGTACTGAGACATTTCGGTACCATTTGTAAGACATTTTGGTACCATATGTAAGACATTTCGGTACCATATGTAAGACATTTCGGTACTAGAAAAAAATTGTTGTTGACAATTGTTTATTGTTTGTATACATTTTTTTTTCCAATAAAGAATGTGCTTTTGTGTTATTTATCAATAAAATTATATATGAACTGTTATAAAATGACAACTGATCTGAGTTTTGATTATGTACTGTTAACAATTTGTTATAAATCGTGAGATATTATAATTATATAAATTATGTATGTATCAATAAAGAACTAATAATGATGTTATAACTGTAAAATGAGATATTTGTTTGATGTAAATTTTAATAAAGAATTGTTGATTTTGCAATTATCATTATTTAAGCAATCACCAGTAATTTAAAAAGTTGTTAATAAATGTATTATTGGTAATTGTTTGTTTTTTTTTCACAAATATTTTAACTGGGACCGTTTTCTTTTAATCATTTAAATAACATTTTAAATATCAAACGCGACATTAACGTCTTACCTCGTTCAACATAGAAGCTTCCATTTTCTTCTAGGGTTTAATTATATAAAATAATCAAACGTTTATGTAGTAAAATATGAAAAATATGACGTAAATGTAGTAAATATGAAAACTTTTTGAAAATGTAGAACTATCTGTCTTTGAAAATGGCGAACAATAGACTCGTTTCAAAAGTAAAATCTGATTGGTCAATTCCATGATGCAGTTCTTATAGATATTGTTAGTCAGCGGGCGACCGTTATCATATGTTACGACCGTTTTCACTGCTACTAGTGATAATTGGTAAACCCGTACGGACCAACGGGCGACCGTTGTGACTACTAGCAGCAGACTGATATTTTTGACAATTTACTACTATTAGTCTGAGACTACTATACTGTTATAGTAGTCTCAGTATTAGTGGGTGATTATATAAAAAACGGGCGTCGAGATTGACTTTTCCATGTTTAATAGGATGAATGTTTTAAGAGATAAACTAACTATTAATATCCACCTTTAAGGTATATCGATCAAACCTATCAAATTATATGTATATTTTTATATTAAAAAAATCAACTCAATCAAGGACGTATAACTAACATACGTCCTTGACTCAATGTACTTATTTTTTGTATATTTAACCCGCTGGCGGTTGACCTCAGTGAGCAGATTTCGAGTGAACCCAACCTTCCACGTCGGACCCTCGGACACTAGTCTGAGCTGCATTGGGATTTCAGCTATAACGAAATGATTATCATATACAGTATGTAAATCAGTCTATTTGAATGTTGAATGATTCCATTACCTAATTAACGGGTATTATACAACAATTATCGGCGCGTGTTTTCTCGTGTATAAAAATCCAATTATCCAATTAACGAAAGTTTTGCTTCCACATATATGTATCATGTATATGTAAATATATTCCTACCACAACAGGGTCTCTGCAACCTTGACAGACGGCCTGTCTATAATCTGTTCTGGAAATCCATAAAAATAACATATATTTTAATAAAATACAATCTGCTCTGGAAATCCCTAAGGATAACTTATATTTTAATAAAATACAGTCTTCGTAATTATGAATACATAAGTAGTTCGACATTACTTTCAAAAATAAAACCAATACAGAAAACAGTATAGAAATTATCCAATATATGAGAAATAAGTATTTTCTTTGCTATTATACTATTATAGTCCTTGCTATGTCTGGATAGTTTAAACAATGGACCTGGAACAAGAATAATGTCTTTTAGTAAAAGATAATAATTACTTACCAGTATTACACGTTCTATGCCGCCAACATGCACACTGGTCACATTGCACAGCCTCTAAGGACTTGTCTTGCACGGACTTCATTATGGAAGTCACGACATTCACTGGCCATTTTGAAGAATAATGTGTCTAGTAGTCCACCCAATTTTATAACAAAATTCAGAGCTTCAGTGATTTCTCAAATTCGAAGTTTGACTTGTGTATCGGCCGATCTCCTTTGATATTTAAAATGTTATTTAAATGATTAAAAGAAAACGGTCCCAGTTAAAATATTTGTGAAAAAAAACAAACAATTACCAATAATACATTTATTAACAACTTTTTAAATTACTGGTGATTGCTTAAATAATGATAATTGCAAAATCAACAATTCTTTATTAAAATTTACATCAAACAAATATCTCATTTTACAGTTATAACATCATTATTAGTTCTTTATTGATACATACATAATTTATATAATTATAATATCTCACGATTTATAACAAATTGTTAACAGTACATAATCAAAACTCAGATCAGTTGTCATTTTATAACAGTTCATATATAATTTTATTGATAAATAACACAAAAGCACATTCTTTATTGGAAAAAAAAATGTATACAAACAATAAACAATTGTCAACAACAATTTTTTTCTAGTACCGAAATGTCTTACATATGGTACCGAAATGTCTTACATATGGTACCAAAATGTCTTACAAATGGTACCGAAATGTCTCAGTACCGAAATGTCTTACATATGGTACCGAAATGTCTTACAAATGGTACCGAAATGTCTCGGTACCGAATTGTCTATTTCAGCGGGTACCGAAATGTCCAGGTACCCAAGTGTCTTGATACCTGGCGGTTGACCTCAGTGAGTAGATTTCGAGTGAACCCAACATTCCCGCTTCGCAGATTATTTTTGGTAAGCGTTGTGGATGGTCGTATTTTTTTCTTCTCCGATAATATTTATGAAAATCGCGTAAATCGAGCCACAAGACCCTGAGAATCAACAAGAACTTCAACAATAACACAAAGCTACAGCCTAGGATGTTGATGATTTGATGTTTCAGTGGGTGGCAGATGAGCGAGCAGGCAGACATGTCCCATGTCTTGGTTTGTTGTTGTCTTGATTTCAGATGCTTATAAATTGTTATTTGTGCATTTGTAATCGTGGCAATGTAAATTTAGACTGCCCAATAGTTTATGAGCAACATAAGATTTGTAGAAAAGTTATATTTTTTCTCTGCCCAGGAATTATAAACTGTTAGTCACTACAAAAACAAATGCTTTGCCAGGAGAATTATTGACAGGTCATAAATTGTTAAATACATTCTTGAAGTAGCAGTATAGTTTTAATCAAAATGAAGGAATTTAAATATAGTAACTATTAATTTGTAGATTTATTATTTAATGTGTTTGTCAATTCATAGTCAGATTTACAGGCTGGCTGCTTGGAGATGACTTTCAGACTACCAACAGGTTGTCATGGTAGCATTACTCCCAAGATGGTTTTATGGTAACAATTATCATTGCAAGATCTCAGGGTAACAAACATCAGCCTACCAGGATTTCATGGTAACAAGCCTCTGAAGATTTCATGGTAATGTTAGAAAATACTTAAAACTTGCTATTAAACAAAGATATAAAGAAAAACAGGGATAATGTCATTAAATGCTGGATACCGGTAGTCAACATCATTAAATGCTGAGTACCGGTAGACAACATCTGCAGTGTCAAATCCTTGCAGAAAACTGAAAAAAACCTTAAAATTGTAATTTATGAAAAAGGATTTCATACGCGACTTTCAATAAAAATTTCACTATTACACATGGAAAATAAGTAAATACAACAAGACAAGTGTACATCATGGACTTGAAATAAGGCAACAAATTCAAGTAAGAATGTCGGCTCACAGCCGAAGACGTAAAGCAAATTAAATACTTAAAAAGAGAGATAGGAAACAACTTAAAAATCGTTATTGACCTTCAGAGTAGATGTAAGAAAATGGATTATGTTGATTTTTAGCACACATATATAAAAATGATCAATTTTGAAAATTGTATCTTTTGTGAAAGAAAGTGTATATATGTGAATAATGACTGTCAATAAAAAAACATCATATCAGTAAGTCACAAGGTCATAGTGTTATTTTCAGTAACATCGAAGCTCATCATAATTAAAACCGGTTTCATGTAAAATAAATCTAATTTATATAATTTTCTTTTTGCGACAAGGTGTTTTTGTAACTGTTTTGTTTTTCAGCTCCCCAAATTGTTACAAAGTGATTTCGAAGTGTACTGAAAGATGGCTGTTATCCAGTAAGTTGTTTTTTTTTTTTTGTATGTTATCATTACTTAAATGATTATCAGTGTTGAATTGCATGGCCAGAGTATGTATTTTCGTCTGAAAATGCTTTTTATGTCCCCTGCTGAGGCAGAAAAGTAAAAATAGATTTTTGCCTTCGAGATCAGGAAATGATATTTTTATCCTTTATATATGGCCAGGTTATTAATTTTTACCATCACCTGGGGCAGATTATTTCCAGAAACTTGAGCCCCCTCAGAATCAAGTGGTTGATGCCAAAAAAACTTGACAGTTAAACCATATAATTTAGATCTAGCTGGTATAGGCCAAATAAAAAAGTTTGAGTTGTCTTTCTTTGGTGAACCCCAAAAACATTTTTCACACTTTTTGGGTCCAAAAAACAACATTTTAGCTCACCTGACCTATAGGACTATGTGAGCTATTGCCATCTCTTTGCATCCTCCATAAACTTTCGATTAAAGATCTTCACTGAAACCACTGGAACAGTTGGGACCAAACTTTGGTGGAATTGGTCCTTTGGAGGCCCCCTTCAAAATTTACTTCTGAAACACTTGTTACTAAAAGTAGAAAAATTGGGAATGAAAAAATCTATGAAACTGTAACACGGACAGATGGAACCAAACTAGGCACCATCCTTAGGTCCTTTTTCAGAATTGTGTGAAATGACCCTGACTGTTAACCAAGATGGCTGCCACACTCGAACCTAGTTTCGAAGAAAGTTTGGGGATATAGCGATTGTCTCTGTCCATCTGGCCATTCTGAACCGCTTATTTGGTTTTTGGTGAAAATTATTTTTCGGGTTTCTTTTTCCAAAACGTGTGACTTTTCCATTGCCTTATATGGGGGGGGGGGGGGGGGGGGGGGGGAGGTATTTTGTATCTGCAACTCCCCCTAAACCACTAATTTTAGTTTAATGAAACTTTCTCATATTCTTAATCGTATAGCCATTCTGCACCTCCTACTTGCTTTTTGGTCAAAATTATTTTTCGAGTGTCTTTTTCCAAAACAGACTTTGCCATTACCTTATAATGGGGATGGGGGCAATTTTGTATCCACAACTCCTCATAAACCACTTATTATAGTTAAATGAAACTTTCTCAGAATCTTTATCGTGTAATGCCATTGTACACCTACTTTTTTTGGTAAAAATCATTATTGGGGTTTCTTTTTAGCTCACCAGACCCGAAGGGTCATGTGAGCTATTGCCATCACTTGGTGTCCGTCGTCCGTCCGTAAACTTTTTCAAACGTTAACTCCTCTGACACCATAAGACCAATTGCAACCAAACTTCGTACAGTTGTTTATTGGTATATATGCTACAAAACTATCGTTTGGATTTTTGATTCGTAAAAAAACATGGCTGCCATGGCTAAAAATAGAACATAGGGGTAAATTGCAGTTTTTTGCAAATAACTCAAAAACCATAACAGATATCAAAATTCTGGCATAGGGTAAAAGTGTTCAGCACCTCAAGATCTACCTGCCCTGAAATTTTGAAGAAGATCTAATGACCCATGTAGGAGTTATTGCCCTTTTTCTGCATTTTTTCCAAATTTTGCACTGATTAAGCTCAATATCTTGGATACTATAAAGGAAATATGAAAAATTTAAATTTCATATTGTTAGGCACACAAAGATTTACAAAATTTGTAACAGGATCGAAGTTGTAGGTTCGTTCCTTTTAGGAGTTATTCCCCTTAGATCGTCAAAATTGACCATTTTTGCAGTCTTTATTCATTGTAATAAAATCGTTAACTCCTCTTACATCATAAGTTTAATTGCAACCAAACTTAGTGTAGTTGTTCCTTGGCATGAGTGCTACTAAACTATCGTTTGGATTTTTGATTTGTAAAAAAACATGGCTGCCATGGCTAAAAATAGAACATAGGGGTAAATTGCAGTTTTTTGCAAATAACTCAAAAATGGTGACAGATATCAAAATTCTGATGGGAAGCTAAAGTGTTCAACACCTCAAGATCTACCTGCTTTGAAATTTTGCATGAAAGACTCCCTTAAAGCTTAAGGACCAGGTGAGCGATTCAGGCTCCTGGGAGCCTCTTGTTCCAAAACATGGACTTTGCCGTTGCCTTATAATAGGAGAAGGGGTACTCATTTTGTATCCGCAGCTCATCCTAAACCACTTATTATAATTTAATGAAACTTTCTCCAAATTTTTATCATATAATGCCATTGTGCACTTCCAATTTTTTATGGGGTAAAAACATTTTTGGGGTTTCTTTTTGCAAAACCTGGAGTTTGCCATTGCCTTATATGGGGGTACCCAATTTTTGTATCCACAACTCCTCCTTAACCACTTACTATAATTTAATGAAACTTTCTCAGATATTTTATCATATAATGCCATTGTGCACCTCTTATTTTTTATTTGGTAAAAATCATTTTTTGGATTTATTTTCCTTCCCAAAACATGGGAGTTTGCCATTCCCTTGGGCAAAAGAAATGTTTCCGGTTTCCCGACTGACCGTGGTTTTTGGTGGGTAAAAAAATAAATTTTGTAATTGACCCTGTTTTTTTCCTGGAATAAAAATTTTATTGACCAAAAACTTGAATTGTCGAACATGGTATTTAAAATCACAAAAATGCAATTGTGAAGATATAAACACCGATTTTGATATGTTAATTAAATTTAGACCACATGGATGCATTCCATTGTAGGGTCGCTGAAGAATATCGTGCACTGTGTTGACTCAATTTTTTTTATTGACAGAAAAATATACGGACTCTTTCATGGAAAGAATAATGAAAAGGCATCCAATCAGTGAAAAAAAAATATTGACTTTATTTTTAGATCACGGAATCGAGCTAATTAGGTACGCAAGCAGCATGTGTGATAGTTACTTTCACCCAGGACAGTGTGGTTAATTTGTACATTTTGCCGAAAAGATCATATTTTTTGAAACCCGGATAAGGATTAAACAATGGTGGATCTTTTACAAACAACATGTGAAAAGACCAGAATTTGAGGATTTTATGGGATTTTAAAGTTGGGAAAATGAATTTTAGAATTTTTTTGGCAATATTGGATGCCAGGAAAGTAACTATTTCGTATCAAACGTGCCGAATTTGTACAAAATTGATGGGAGTGGACATCGATGATTGGAAGTTTATTTCTTGAAATAATTTTTATAATTTTTAATGACAAAATTGAAAATTTTGAGCGATTTTAACGATATTTGAAGAATTTCAACATATCCATCCGCTGAAGCCCCTGTTTGCTACCGAATCTTCGCATTTTCATTCAAAAACTAAAAAGATCGCGAACAGAACATATTTTATTAACATTTTTATTCAAATAAAAAAATAAATGACCCAAAATTAATGCTTTAAAGGATTAACAAAGAAGTAGCCAATCTAGTCTGCCATCGTGCAAGGGTTATTTCCTGTGGGAACTCAATCCGTGAATGGCTTAATACACTAGCAGTCATAAATTTCTTTAATTTTCTTTAAGAACATTTTTGTTGTTGTCAAGAATTGGCCTAATTAGGGTTCAGAGCTCAGGTATCAAACAAACTGGGCGGCATTTGGTGTTGCACAAAAATAAAGAGTTGCTCCCCTTTTATAATTTTTTTCAATTTAATTTTTTTTAACAAATGAATTATTAAATTCATTATTAATTGTTGAATAACATTTAAAAATAAATATCAAGAAGAAAATGTACGAGTCTATTGTAAAAAATATAAATTACAAACTTTTTTTGTACAGTTATAATTTTGTGTAAGTTACCTTTGTAAAATTTTATGTCAACAACTCTGACACATGGTATTGAAATTATGACCCTGTGAGGACAGCCGTGGATGTAACATTAGCTTTCCTTATCCATTATAACCAAGCAAGGAAAAAAAATGTAGAATGTAAATGGAAAGCTACATATTTATAATTAAATATAACATTTTTAGTTCACCTCAACAAAGTTGAGGGGGACTATTTGAGTACCCCCAGCGTCCACATCGGTGTACACGTGTCCACAGCCAGTTCTTACTTACTAGTTGACATAGGGTCATCTATTTTTGTGTGCAGGTGCATGATGAAGAGACTGACCATGTGACATAAGATGAATATTACATGACCCATATTACACGGTTGGCTGGTTTTTAGTTTTATGTCAAAAATCAGTTTTTAACATACAAAGTGACCTACAATCATATTACTTGTCTTAGGGAGTAACATAGCCTCCCACCAAAATTAGGTCACTGACCTTCTTATCGCGCTTCATTGACTTAGATTCAGTTTTTCGTCCGAGTTCAGTTCTCCAATACCAAGCTTTGATCTACAGTCATATTACTTGGTGTGAGGGTGCATCTTAGGAAGTTTCACAGCCTCCCACCAAAATTAGGTCACTGATATACTTATCACACTTCATTGACTAAGGTTAAGTTTTACGTCCGAGCAGTTCTCAGATACCAAGGGACCTTCAATCATAGTACTCGATGTAAGGCTTCATCTCAGGGAGTAACACAGCCTCCCACCAAAATTAGGTCTCTCTGACCTACTTAAAGCACTTCATTGACTTAGGTTAAGTTTTACATCCGAGTTCCACAGGGCTTTCCAAAGTAGCTGGTAGACGGCAGAAATCCGCCGTTTACGGTGGATACAAGTGCCAGCTACTTCACTGATAAAAAAAATAAATTCAAAAAGAAAAAAAATCTCTTTAAAATATGTAGACAAGCGTCGAGAATCGTATTGTCGCGATAAACAAGTATGTAAAACCTGTGTTTACCGATAGCTAAATATAGTTCACGTGAATTCCGGTCACTGATTGGTCATCTATAAAAAAAGTGTAAATTTACGTCATCTCTAATCGGAAAGCATCATATTTTTGCAAGGATAATCAAAGAGAAGTTCCGATGGTCAACAAAAAAAAATTAAGTAGTAGGCTAAAAATTAAAATTTTATAACAATAATATTTGTTATTATTATAAAAAAAACATATGAATTATCAGCATAAGGGAAAGAAAATAATGAAGAATTGAAGGTTACACAATCCTGCACAAAAAAAAATTGAAAGCGGCCCCCAGACCCCCTGCCGCTCAGGTGCCAAGCTTGTAGTATGGCGCGGCGGCCAGCTTTGCCGGCCACATGTCACAGCCGCCTACTTTTAGATTTCAGCCTACTACTTCAAATTGTATGGAAAGCCCTGGTTCCACTCTGATACCATTAAGGACCTACAATCATATAACTTGGTGTGAGTGTGCAGCCTCCCACCAAAATTAGGTCACTCTGACCTACTTATAGTGCTTCAGTTTTACGTCCGAGTTCAGTTCTTCAATACCAAGGGGCCTACAATCATATTACTTGCTGTGAGGGTGCATCTCGGGGAGTAACAGCCTCCCATTGAAATAAGGTGTGAGGGTGCATCTTAATATATAGTGAGTAACACACATTATCACACTTCATTGACTTAGGTTAAGTTTTACGTCTGAATTCAGTTCTCAAATACCAAGGGACCTACAATCATATTATACTTGGTGTGAAGGTTGCATCTCGGGGAGTAACACAGCCTCCCACCAAAGTTAATTCATCCTGACCTACTTAACACACTTCATTGACTAAGGTTAAGTTTTATATCCGAGTTCAGTTCTCAAATACCAAGGGACCTACAATCATTACTTTCTGTGAGGGTGCATCTTGGGGAGTAACACAGCCTCCCACTAAAATAAGGTCACTCTGACCTACTTACTGCACTTCATTGACTTAGGTTAAGTTTAACGTCCTAGTTCTCCGATACCAAGCAACCTACAATCATATTTGCTGTGAGTGTGCATCTTGGGGAGCTACATAGCCCCACACCAAAATTAGTTGGAGAACGAGGGAACTATGCAATCGTAGATTTCTGGTAAATTTCACAATCAATGACAAAAAAGTAATGAAAAAAATATTCAGAAATCAGTGGCTTGTAGGCAGGTATAAAACATAAGCCAGCTAGCTGTTTGTAGGATTTCTGTCATTTAAACAGCAAGAAAATTAAAACAAAAATACAAGGTTTAATTTATTTATTTGTACTGAATAAAACGTTATGACAATTTCTAGTAAATACATGGCATACATGTTTAGTTGGAAATCCCTGAAAGAAAACCAAACACATGGTAATGATATACAATACACAATGTGCGTAATCTGAATTTATGATGCACACATTAACATCAGTATTATTAGCTCACCTGGCCAAAAGCCATGTGATCTTTTGTCATCACTTGGCGTCCGTACATTAACTTTTCACATTTTAATCTTCTCCTCTGAAACCACTGGGCCAAATGAAATTCAACTTGGCAGCAATCATCTATGTAAAGTCCTTTATAAAGTTTCATGCTCATTTCGCCTTGATCGGGGAACAGACATGGCCGCCATGGGCAATTGTTGTTTCTGAATGGCTGAGTTTTCAAAAATCTTCTCCTCTGAAATCGCTTGGCCAAATGGAACTAAACTTGAGAGGAAGCATATATGGGAGGTTGTTTACAAAGTTTCCTCATGTCGTCCAGATCGGGCAACAAACATGGCCGTCATGGGCAATTCTTGTTTCTCATTGGTTGATTGAAAAAAAAATTCTCTGGAACTGCTTGGCCAATTGGAATAAAACCTGACAGGAAGCATCTATGGGATGTTCTGTACAAAGTATCCTCATTTTGTCCTTCGGACTACAAATACGGAACGCATGGTCGACACATAGGGATCACTATCTGTCGTCTTGCATTGTCTTGCGTCGTCACACTTTTCTTCTAAACCGCCCAAAGGAATGTGATGAAACTTTCTCTTCGCATTAACCTTAATGCAAAGGTGTGCATATATATTTCATCTTAGAAAATTTTAATATCTTTTGTAAAAATTGACGTCCGCAGGCGACACGTCTTCCTTGGAAGACTCACACATTTTAGAAAATTACAATCCAAAGATACTAATATTAGATATAGTAAATTCATACTATGCTGTATACGACGCATTTCAAGGAGTTACCTCTCATCAGCAGCATTAAAACCGAAACATTTGGAAGACCAAAAACCAAACTTATATTAAACAAGAAATACTCAACCAAAAATACCGAAATAAGAAGCCAAATTTCAGCTAAGGAGATCTACCATTTGCAATACAAGGAATGAACCCTTAGTATTTCTATTATTTTTGAATTTTGCTAAATACTGGTAATTTCTGTAACAAATCAATGAATAATACTTGGATCCAGAATGATTTTACAGTGTAAAGAAAAAACAGATTAATGCTGTTAACCTCAGTAAATCATAATAATTAAAACAATTCATTTATAGATCTACATGTATATGTTTTAAGGTTTTTTCTTTTTCAGCCTAAGTTCAAAATTTACTATAAATAGAATGATCAGAGCCACACATGGAATAAACATCTAAAATGATTTTAAATTATGTTTGCAATTTCTTATGACAAAGAATATCAGGAATTTTCCAAGGCTTTTTCACATTTTTCCACCATTCCTTATTGCCGGTAGCTTACTGGTTTATATATATAATTTTGACCACATGTCTGAACCATGCAAGTCTGTTGCCATTCCTGATCAGAGGAAGTAAATATCACTTAGACATTTAAACATTCTGTCACTGACTGGTAAAGTACGTTTTATTTAAATTTCATTATGCACTGTGTAAAAAAAATGTACAGTAAAAATACTGACAATTAAAATTGTCCTTAGGGCAATGTTCATGTCTCATAGTGACATCTACAGAGATTTTAATGGTTTATTGTCGCCTGCGGAACCCATGGTCGACAGATAGGATCACTATCCGTCGTCTTCCGTCGTCACACTTTTCTTCTATCCTAAACTACTCGTAAACTGCTCAAAGGAATTTGATGAAACTTTCTCTGTGCATTAACCTTAATGCATAGGTATGCATATATATTTCATTTTTAGAAAATTTTACATTTTTTGGGTAAAAATTTACATTTTTAAAAAAAGGGGGGGGGGGGGTAAAAAAGTCTATCCTCAACTACTCCATAACCTCTCAAAGGAATTTGATGAAACTATCTCTGTGCATTAACCTTAATGCACAGGTGTGCATATATATTTCATTTTTAGAAATTTTCAATTTTTTTTTGTAAAAATTAAATTTTCAATTTTTTGTCGAGCCTGCGACTTTAGTCGCAGAAAGCTCGACATAGGGATAGTGATCCGGCGGCAGCGGCGTTAACTAACTACTTAAAAGCTTTATATTTTAGAAGGTGGAAGACCTGGATGCTTTATACTTTGTATATAGATGCCTTATGTTATGAAGTTTCCGACTGTCATACGTACATTGTCCTTGACCTCATTTTCATGGTTCAGTGACTACTTGAAAAAAAAGTTAAGATTTTTTGTAATGTTAATTTCTCTCTTATTATTAGTAATAGGATAACTATATTTGGTATGTGCATACCTTGCAAGGTCCTCATCCCCGTCAGACAGTTTTCAATTGACCTCGACCCCATTTCACGGATCAGTGAACAAGGTTAAGTTTTGGTGGTCAAGTCCATATCTCAGATACTATAAGCAATAGGTCTAGTATATTTGGTGTATGGAAGGATTCTAAGGTGTACATGTCTAACTGGCAGGTGTCATCTAACCTTGACCTCATTTTCATGGTTCAGTGGTTATAGTTAAGTTTTTGTGTTTTGCTCTGTTTTTTGAATACTGTATGCAATAGGTCTACTATATTTGGTGTATGGAAGGATGGTAAGGTGTACATGTCCAACTGACATGAGTCATCAGACCTTGACCTTATTTTCATGTTTCAGTGGTTATAGTTAAGTTTTTGTAATAATAAATTAATACAAAAAAAATTGAAAATTTCTAAAAATGAAATATATATGCACACCTGTGCATTAAGGTTAATGCACAGAGATAGTTTCATCAAATTCATTTGAAAAAGTCGGGTGGGGGGGGGGGGTCAAAACTTCTATCATCAACTACTCCATAACCACTCAAAGGAATTTGATGAAACTTTCTCTGTGCATTAACCTTAATGCACAGATGTGCATATATATTTCATTTTTAGAAAATTTTTGTAAAAATTTACATTTTGGAAAAAAAAAGGGGTGGGTCAAAACTTCTATCCTCAACTACTCCATAACCACTCAAAGAAATTTGATGAAACTTTCTCTGTCCATTAACCTTAATGCAAAGGTGTGCAAATATATTTCCTTTTTAGAAAATTTAAATATCTTTCTTAAAAATTGATGTCCGCAGGCGACACATGTCTTCCTTGGAAGACTCCCACATTTTTATTTGATTGGCTGATATAAAACAATCTTTTCCTCTGAAGTCGCTTGGCCAAATGGAACGAAACTTGACAGTAAACATCTATGGGAGGTTCTTTACGGGTGTTACTAAAAGGCGGGAAACGAAACGGAATACGGAAACGGAAACGGAAGACCTCGATTTTTGTCTCGCCTTGACGGAGTCAAAAGGCGAGACATAGGTATGCTGTTTCCGGCGGCGGCAATGGCGTCAACAATGTATTAGTTTGTGATTAGCTCAGTTTTATGGGGATCCACTAGTGGTAGGTCAATGATAATTGGTATGCAGATGTATTACCATTGCTACATCTCATTGCCATGGAGATTATTTGGCTCCACCCCCTGAGTCATGGTTTATTGACTTTGAATGGTTTGCTTACTTTACATGTATTAGTTTGTGATTAGGTCAGTTTATGGGGATCCACTAGTGGTAGGTCAATAATAATTGGTATGCAGATGTATTATCATTGCCACATCTCATTGCCATGGAGATTATTTGGCTCCACCCCCTCAGTCATGGTCTATTGACTTTGAATGGTTTGCTTACTTTACATATATTATGAGTCTGGTGCAGAGGAACCTTGAGGGATCCTGTACTGGAAATCAACTATAAGTAAACAAACAAAATTATATTTTATTGGACACAAAGCCAAGCAAAAAGATTTTTGTCTCGCCATGATGAGGTTGGGTTGAAAGGCTTCACATGATATGCTAATTCGTGCATATTCATTGACTGAATATTTGCATAACTTACATGTTAAAGTATTGCTATCAGTGGCGGATCCAGAACTTTTTGTAAGGGGGGGGGGGGGGGGGGGGGGGGGGGGGGGCGCTGACTTACCTAAGGGGAGCCCACTCCAGTCACGCATCAGTGATTCCCTATATAATCAACCAAATTTTTCCCACAAAATTTTTGTATTTAGGTTTGGGAACGACTTATAATAAGTCAATGGTATTTGGTATCCAGTTGTATTAGCATTCACACATCTCATTTAAATGGAGATTGTTTAACCATGTAACTCAGTCATGGTTCACTGACTTTGAATATTTGCATAACTTGTGTAAGATGTTAAGGTATTGCTATTATGATTTCAACATTTGCATAATCAAAATTACAAAAAGGCGAGACATATCTCTGTGATAACAGTTTATTATTTAAAAATATAATAATTACATTGTGACGTAATAACATGCTTCTTAACCATTAACATCGCGACACGTAGTTAACAAGGTGTCTTTTATGTCTAAATGAAAATCAGCAGCACGAGACACCTGTGTAGTAATCAATTACATATTATTGAGCGAAATTGATTATTACCGCATGCATTACTTAATATTATCAGATTAAAGTATTTTTGCACTAAAATGTAATTATAAAAACTGAATGCATCTTTTTGTAGCTTCATGTGCATGTCAAAGTGTGGACCGAAGGCACTGTGATTTTTTGTATGAAGCGCTTCCGCGCTTCATACAAAATGTGCTTCGGTCCACACTTTTACATGCCAATGAAGCTACAAAAAGATGCATTCAATTCTTAATTAATGAATGTTACATGGTTACATGTATATACTCTTAATACTAAGAAGCCGGGTATAATCGACATAATATGGGACTTGGTTACGTATAATCTGCACATTTGGTTTCTAGTAAAATTAACAGTCATATTTATGCTGTATTGTATTGAACAACTTGAATTATCATAGATCGCTTATGCATATCTTTATACCACGTGGTCCTCTGTACTGTAATTTCATTTTTAAAGAACTGTTCCGACTTAAGCCGAAAAACTAGCTCCACCCGCGATATCTTCTTACTACAAGCAAAGTACACGTGGTATGCTTCTAGGTATTTGCTACCGAAAGTCTTTTGATGCTTTAATATATTTTTAACAAGGATTTGCTTGCTGTGATAAATATCTGGTCTTATTTAAATCCTTTAAAGGACTGAAGTCGAAATGTGTTAATTGAGAATCTAATAAATCATGTATATCCCCTATGGCATAACGGTCCTAAGATAATTTTAAACTAGAAGCAGTGTTAGAGTAATATATAATAAATGAAGATAATCCATTAGAACTGTCAGATGACATTTATGTTTGAGAATTTTTTATCATTGTTACCCTAAAGATTTTTAAATAACCAATCATTCGAGACATTTTTTAAATAAAATTGCCCTCCAAGACAATGGTACTTCATTCTGCTCATATCTGCCACCGACCCCATATAGGCATGTGGGAAGAACAATTTAAAAAGTTTTTGCAAGGGTAAGTGTTCAATTTTTTTTTTAAAGTAGCGGCACATATCGACATACGAAGTAATAGAACTCGATGGAAAATATACAAGACTTCCTATTATTTTTTGAAATCTATTTAGTTATTCCAAGTTATGATCGTACAACATGGTCAGTGTCAAATTAAAAATGTATTTCACAAGTAATCATAAGATAATTACACATATTATAGTAAGCATTCAAAAGTCAAGAGTAAAATTGTGGTTTTTATATAAAAAAGGCATTTTTCTAAAATACCACGTTAAAACTATAACTGTGACAAAACTCACTGCTATTGTTTTATTGTTTTCGGAAAATATGCATAAAAATCAAATTTAAAATGCAGGTTTAGGGCACTATAATAAAAGTACTCATCCCATGCCTTTTTAGACTTTGGGAAACTGTGTCAACTTTCTGCTTTTTCTTCTTCTCTGACACTGCTGGGCCAGTTGGGACGAAACTTTGTTAGAATGGTCCTTAAGTGGCCCCCTTTAAGAATTGTGTCCGATGACCCCACTCGCCAACCAAGCCAGCTGACATCAGCCGACATAGTTTTAACATAGGACCCTATGGGAAAAATGTTTTAAAAATCTTCTCCTCTGAAACTAGTCGGCCAATTGGGACCAAATATTGATGGAATGGTCCTTAAGTGGCCCCCTTTAAGAATTGTGTCCGATGACCCCACTCTCCAACCATGGCAGCCGACATCAGCCGACATAGTTTTAACACAGGACCCTATTGAAAAATGTTTTTAAAATCTTCTCTGAAACTGCTTGGCCTAATGGGACCAAATTTTGGTGGAATGGTCCTTAGGAAGTCTCCTTTCAGAATTATATCTGATAACTCCACCTGCCAACCAAGGCGGCCAACATCAGCCAACATAGTTTTTAACATAGGACCCTATGGGGAAAATGTTTTAAAAATCTCTTATGAAACTGCTTGGCCAATGGGGACCAAGCTTTGTTGGAATGGTCCTTAGGTGGTTCCCTTTTAAAATTGTGGCCGATGAACTCCCACCAACCAAGGTATCAGACATCAGCCGACAAGGACCCAATGGGAAAAATGTTTTAAAAATCTTCTCCTCTGAAACTGCTTGGCCTATGGGATCAGAATTGGATGGAATGGTTTTTACTTTGCAGGGATGGTCCTTGAATGGTCCTCTTTCAGAATTGTGTCTGACTACCCCACTTGCCAACCAAGATGGCTGACCTTACTAAATATAGAAAATTCAGCAAAAAATAAATTAAAAATCTTCTTATCTGAAACTGCTAACTCAATTGAGACCAAGCTATGATGAAAAGGTCCTTGAGTAATGCCCTTTCAGAATTGTGTTGGCTTATTTGAGCTAGGTGAGCGATACAGGCTCACCTGAGCCTCTAGTTTTATCATAAAAACAAGGTCAAAAGTTACGTTAAAAAGATATATGTTATGGTTGTTTACCTTTTGAATATTTTTTCTCCACATTTTAAAGTTTTTCGGAAACGAAAACAGCTCCTACTCCGCAAAATTTTTTTAAGTACTTAGGCCATTTATTTTTAATTAGTTGGTTTACGGATCCGCCGACCCGATTTTGCCGATTTGAAGAAAAAAAATAAAATTGAAAATTTTGGTTTTTTATTACCGCCGACCCTCTGAAATCAGCCATCCCAAAAATAAAAATAAATTAAAATCCTTTTTGCATCAAAATTTCATAAAAGATTATATTCCAATTCGTCTAAAAATAGATTATCCATCAATAAAATACTTGTAAACATGATCCCAAAAAAAAAATCTAATTATAGACGTTAGTTGATGCCAATTTCTGAAACAAGTTTTATGAAACAAATTTCTTAATAGAATCCATGCCACTTTTAAGTTCGTTTTGTATGAATATCTTGATTCCGTAAGATATCGAATCCACTCATTTAATGTTGTACAACTTGTAGTTGACGAGTCGGTCCCTTAAAAAGGGAACGGTCTACTGAACAACCCCTTTCAAGATAGATGTTCTGATATTTGGGTTTCAAAAGAGGGAATTAACTGATCATTTGCAACCTTTGTACATTTGGCAATATAACCAAGATTGTTCAAAAGTACATGATTTTCCCTCTTTTTTTTTCTTTTTTTTCCCGACCGACCGACCCTATTTTTGAAAAAAAAAATCCGTAAACCAATTAATTATTAATTATTGAAAAAACATGTATCAATTTTTGCAAATACCAAGAAGGCAACAATGATAGCGGTGATGGGAGAGGTTAGGCGTTACCCATTGTTTCATGAAGTTCTAAACATGATCAAATTTTGGAAAAGATTATCAGAAAAAAATTGACTCATTATGTATACCGTGTTTTCCTGCCTATATAGGTCGAGACTTTTTTACTTTAAAATGACCATTTTACCATTATAAGTCTATGGAGAAAGTATCAATTAAACCTTTAGGCCACATAGTCTTAATTAGTCCAGAAAATACAGTACTTGTACTTTGGGTTTTTTTGCTTAACCTTATGGGAACATATGCATTTAATAAAGTATTTAAATTAAAACAATCAAGAAATGCTTAGATATATTGAATTTATCCAACCTTCTAAAAATTTTGCATAACAGAATATATTTATTAATAATTTTGTGAAATTTTGTCTTAAAAAAGGGTGATAACCCAACATTGTTTACAAAAATACAAACAAGTTATAACTTGTCATCGTTGTTGACAGCCACAAGTTAACCGTGAAATGATAGGTTCAGTATAAAAAAAGAATGAATTAACAAACATTTCTGTACTTTTCATGTTAAGGACGATGTTAAAAAGAACAAATATACATTTACAATTAAAGTTGGATGGCTTTTGCAAACAATTTATTTTTTCACGGAAGTTGAGGTTGCCTGCATGTGGGGTCGTTGGATTGGTCCGAAATGTGTGAGTCTCGATCGTGCCTAATGGGTGGGATATCACATGTATGATTCTTTAAGAAGGGTACCTATTTTGTATAATCAACTCCTCCTACAATTTTCAATGCAGTCTTCAAACTTGGTAGAATGTTTGTATATATATATTGGAAATATTCACCTCCTATGATGGATTCATTACAAACACAGAAATCCCAGTTGCTGTAACATTACATATTCTTATAGTCTTCATTTCATCAATTACAATAACATTTACAAATTTCCAATCCTTAGTCATTGTTAAGTAATGTAACTCGGCCATTTGATTTTTTTACCTATTTTTTTGCTCACCTGGCCCAAAGATGATATACTCATCACTTGGCGTCCAGTGTCGGGCACCGTCCGTTAACATTTACAAAATTCTTCTCTTCTAAAACTACTGGGCCAAACTTGGCCAAAAAGCATCATTAGGGTATCTAGTTTAAAAACATGTCCGATGACCCCGCCTTCTAACCGAAATGGGCGACATGGCTAAAAACGGAACATAGGGGGAAAATTGCAGTTTTTGTCTCGCCTGCAACGAAAAGTCGAGATATAGGTATTACTTTCCGTCTACGGCGACGTAAACTATTTTTTAAACTTTAATAACTTTTGACGTGTAGTCCCTACAATTAACATTTATGGTCCACAAGGTAGCTTATTGTATAAGATTTGCCTTGTGACCCTGACCTCATTTTCATGGTTCACTGACTAAATCATAAATGTGAATTTAAAATCTGCGTCACATTTTCGTGGTTAAGTCCATTACTCACAAACTAGAATACCTAGACCCACCATATTTGGTCAATAGATAGTTCTTGCTGGGTACATGTCAGTCTGACACCTGGCTTGGGACCTTGACCTCAATTTCATGCTTGAGTGACTTTCTCGCTTTTTCGTGGTTAAGTCCATTTCTCAGCAACTAGAATACCTAGACCCACTGTATTTGGTCTCTTGATAGTTCTTGGTGGGTACATGCCAATCTGACACTTGTCTCTGGACCTTGACCTCAATTTAATGGTTGAGTGACTTTCATCCAAATTTCTTGATTAAGTCCTTTTTCAGCAACTAATATCTAGACCCATCCATGTTTGGTCTATAGATAGTTTTTAATGGGTACATGCAAGTCTGACCCCAGTCTCTGGACTTTGACCTCAATTGCATGCTTGAGTGACCTTTGTCACATTTTCGAGATTAGGTCCATTTCTCAGCAACTTTAATACCTAGACCCACCATATTTTGTCAATAGATAGTTCTTAGGGGATACATGTCGGTATGACACCTGCCTTTTGACCATGACCTCAATTCTTTTTATGCATTTTCCTTTGACTTGCAAAAGTCGGGTATTAGATAATCATTATTCTGTGTCCATGTGCATACCAGGCGAGAAATGTAGTGTGTCCACTCTTGTTGTCTTATATTTCAAAAACTGAAGCATTTAGAGCAAAACTGACAGTGGTAAAAAGTTTCATCAGGTCAAGATCTACCAGCCATGAAATTTTAAGAAAAATCAGTCAACCCTTTGTTGGTTTTTTTGCCCCTGAATTGTACATTTTAAGGAAATTTTGCAGTGTTAGGTTATTCACTTGAAAATTATTAGATAAAGACAAACCGTTAACAGCAAACAAGTCAACATGACCAAAACTGTCAATTGACCCCTTAAAGGAGATTTTGCCCTTGAAAGATTAGTAATTATCAGTAAAAATAATGGTCTGACATTTTCATAGATGTTAAGACCATAACTTGTAATAAATTATATGGTAGCTGTACAAGTAAAATGGAGGGTCAAGAGTCAAGGTCATTCAAAAAGTTCCTGGCACAATTTAGATTCAGAACCCTATAATTTACCTGTACAAGTCAAAAAGAAAGGTCAAGAGTCAATGCCATTGAAACTATCCATAGCAACAGATGAAAAAGCTCGAGCAACCATATATATTTGGGTTCAGGATTCTATAATTTAGCTGTACAAGTCAATATTAAGCTCTTGGGAGCTTGTTAAATTACAAAATCTTTCCCAAGTGGAACGCAGCAGAGCGAGGGTAGACAATGAACTATAAAAATGAGTTGAAGATTTTCCAGTTCTCCACTTTTGAAATAGTATAAGGCCATACCAAATTTATCTTTAGTTTTTTGGATTTTGGCGCTCCAATTTTTGGACAATGTGAATTTTAGACTTCGCAGCAATGGTACTTAGGAGGTTCCCTTTCAGAAATGCGTCCAATGACCTGGACTGTAAACCAAGATGGCCGGCACAGCCGAACTTGGTTTAACGTAGGTCACTATGGGAAAATTCATTGAAAAATCTTTTTGGATGTAACCACTTGACCTATTGGAACTAATACTAGTATCTTTGGATTGTTATTTTGAAACTCCTGGGATGATGCCTCTGCTGGTGGACCCTAGGTCCCCGAGGGTATTAGTCCTGCTGAAGGTGGACAAGTCAAATCCAGGAGAGCGATACAGGCTCTTGACAGCCTCTAGTTAAATTTGCTCCAAGGTTTTGGATTATTGTACAACCCCTCCCCCCCCCTGCAAACATAGTTTGGGGGGTATATAGCAATCAGCCTGTCCGTCTGTCTAGAATTTTTGTACCCAGTCTCTCAAACATCATAGCCTTATCAGAGGTTAATAAAATTTTGCATACTGTTAGATCCTAGTACGTAGACGTGCGCATGCGAAGTATGTCCTGGTCCAATACTATTTCCCATAATTTTATACCCTTTTGGACTTAGAAATTCTGTCTATCCCACAATTTTTTTTTGTAATATACCAAAATTGTCTCTTTTTAAGAATTATTCTGTTCAGCTATACCCAGTTGAACAGCGTTATAATGCACATGTACTTGTGCCCATTTAATTATACCGCCGGCAAACATAGTTTTGGATATATAGGAATCAGCATGTCCGTCTGTCCATCTGTCTGTCTGCCTGCGTGCCCATATTTTTTTTGTACCCGCAGTTTCTCAAACATGCCTTATCAGAGGTTAATGAAACTTTAGTGTTAGATCCTAGTATGTAGATGTGCACATGCAAAGTATGTCCTGGTCCAATACTTTTTCCCATAATTTTATACCCTTTTGGATTTAGAAATTCTGTCTATCCCCCATTTTTAGCTCACCTGGCCCAAAGGGCCATGTGAAACTTATGCCATCACTTGGCGTCCGTCGTCATCAGCGTCATTATAAACTATTTCAAGAATCTTCTCTGAAACTACTGGGCAAAATACCTTTAAACTTTTACAGGATGTTCCTAATGGTATCTTGTTTATAAATTTTTTCTGAAGTTTTGATCTGTCAACAAACATGGCCGCTGTTTCTAAAATTAGAACATAGGGGTCAAATGCAGTTTTTGGCTTGTATCTCAAAAACCAAAGCATTTAGAGCAAAACTCACGAGGTAAAAATGTTCAACAAGTCAAGATCTACCAGCCATGAAATTTTCAGATGAATCAGACAGCTTTTTGTTGGGTTATTGCCCCTGAATTTTTAATTTTAAGGAAATTTTGCAGTTTTAGGTTGTTATTTTGAATATAATAATAGATAAAGACAAACTGTAAACAACAAAAATGTTCAGCAAAGTAAGATCTACAAATAAGTCAACATGACGAAAATCATCAATTGACCCCTTATAGGAGTTTTTGCCCTTGAAAGATTATTTACATGTAAACAGAAAATAATGGTCTGACATTGTCACAGATGTGTAGGGGGTTACTTGAAATAAATTAAATGGTAACAGTACAAGTAAAATGGAAAGTCAAGGGTCAAGGTCATTGAAAAATTCCATAGCAACCGATGAAAAAGTGCCTAGCAACCATATTTATTTGGATTCAGGACCCTACAATTTACCTGTTCAAGTTAAAATGGAAGGTCGAGTCAATGCCATTCAAAAAGTCCATAGCAAGCATATAAATTTAGGTTAAGGACTTTATAATTTACCTATACAAGTTAAGAAGAAAGATCAAGAGTCAATGCCATTGAAAAAGTCCATAGCAACAGATGAAAAAGTCCCTACCAACCATATATATTTCGGTTCAGGACCGTACAATTTACCTGTTCAAGTCAAAATTGAAGGTCAAGAGTTAATGCCATTGAAAAAGTCCATAGCAACTGATGAAAAAGTTCCTAGCAACCATATCTATTAGGTTCAGGATTCTATATTTTAGCTGTACAGGTCAATACTAAGGAGAAAATTGTGACGATATACATTAAATAGCAAAATAATCATTGATGCAAGATCTACTGGTACACAAAAGATAGGTGAGCGATTCAGGCTCTTCGGAGCCTCTTGTTTTTTGTACCCACAGTTTCTCAAACATGCCTTATCAGAGGTTAATAATACTGTAAGATCCTAGTACGTAGATGTGCGCATGAGAAGTATGTCCTGGTCCAATACTTTTTCCCATAATTATACTCTTTCAGACTTAGAAATTCTGTTCTAGTCCATTACTTTAGTCTTTTATTAGATATGCACATAATAAGAATTTTATTGATCAATTACCTCCTCATAGCTTTGTTAAATAGGGCCTCAAAATTTTATAACACAGATTTGATATCAGGTGTGTTTTTGAAAATTAACAGCAGCATGGGGTATAGTTAGTGACAGTTCTAGTTGTTTTTGTTTTTCAAAATTTTAGACCTTGAGCACAAGTGATGAGTCGTAACTCGTCAAAATCTGCACATCTTGTCATCAAGTTTTATATCAAATAATCCTGCCATGATTTTAAGGGTAAAGTTGTGCGAGAAATTATGACTATGTTCTAGACAGCAACTTCGTTAAAACTCCGACCTTTACTGCTACACTATAATACTGTTGGAATGTTTGGGAGTAGCCCCCACCCCCTTTCCCAAGGTGTTGATATTTTATATTTGTCCAATAATACCAAATTTTAACTTACAATGATAAATAAAGTCCAGGTGAGCAAGACAGGCTCCTGGGAGCCTCTATTTATTATGATTAAATGATAAATTCATTTCAGCAATTGAGGCCCTAAGGAGTCTCTACTTAATGTAATTAGATAATGCATTAAAACTAAGGTTGTAATATAGTCAGATATTTTGGTGTAGGGATTATTTAGCTTTAATTTTGGTACATTTGCAACATGCCAAAATGTCCCATTTTGAGTTGAAATTAAAGATAATTTTTTTTGTTTTCAGGAAGAAACCACGAGTTTATGTTGACAGTGAGAAGAACAGAATGCTGAACAGGGTTGGTAAGCCCTATGGTTATGTTGCTCCAAGACCTATGTCTGAACCTGTGCGGTGGTCCAGACGAGTCCGAGGTCTGGAACCTGTTCCTGACATTCCCGCACCCCCTCCTTCTCCAGAAGTGGCTAGAGAGGCTCCTGAAGTCTCAATAGAAACTTCTGGTGAGTTAACTTTCTCATTAGTCTTCTCTCCTGCATCAGAAGTTTCTGATATGGAAGAACAGTCTAAAGAGAATGTTACACTGGAGGTGACCATTGGGCGTCTGCCAGAGGATTTGATGGCCAGTTTTTCAGTTTCTGAGGATTTGCCATCTTATCCTTTGGCAGAGTCCACGCCTGCAGCTTCTGAAGCACCATCACCACAGGAAGTGTTATTTAGGGATGCCACACTTGTTTTGTCCGACTCAGATGAGATGATAGAGACGAGTGTTGACTTATTTAACACAACTGTGGAGGTGATTGTTTCAGGGGAACAGGCCTGCACTTCTGTGACACCATCACCACGGATGGCGTTATTTAGGGATATCACACTTGTTTTGTCCGACTCAGATGAGATGATAGAGACGAGTGTTGACTTATTTAACACAACTGTGGAGGTGATTGTTTCAGGGGAACAGGATCATGGAGCAACATCTCCATGGGAAATTGTAGGGTATGGGGCTGTCATTGAAGATGAGGTGGCAACCCCTGTGGCGGAAAGAATTGTTCCTTTTCCAGATTGGCTCCCATGCCTTTTTTTGCAGTGGTTAATATTTTTGTTTTTGTTTTGTTCGTTAAAAGATTTTTATATTTATAATTTTCAAAATTAATTTGCTTCAAAAACTTTTAAGGATTTTTTTTTGTTTCCAAAACTTTAGTAGGATTTAGTAGTAACTATTTTTTTAGAGAATACATTTATTTTTTGCTCACCTGGGATATAGGCTGTCGTCTGTTAATTTTTCACATTTTGATCTTCTCCTCTGAAACTACTTGGCAGATTGTAACCAAACTTGGTAGGAATGATGTATTGAAGGACATCTACAAATGATCCACCATTGGTTCCGATTGGATAAACAACATGGCCAACAAAGGCCATCTTCTATTTTTATTGGCCAATTTCCAAAAATCTTCTCTGAAACTACATATTGAAATGTTTTGAAACTTTGAAGGCTTGATGACAACAATATCCTCTACAAATGATCCAGCACTGAGTGAACAGTATGGCTGCAAGAGGCCATCAAAAATCTTCTCCTCTGAAACTACAATATGAAATGTTTTGAAACCTACCCTCTACAAACAGTCCACTTGATGACAGCTGAGGCTGTTCAAAGTTTCCATTGAAACTATATATGGGAAAAGACTTTTTTGTCGTTTGCCCAGGAACTAATAGGCAGACTTTAACCAAGTTGGCAAGTATCTCATATTGAAAGATAAATGCAAATGATCCACCTATTTTTAGGTCAAACGTCAAATATCAAGATTACTTTTGACATTTAATGTGTTTCTTTAAAAGCCTTGTGGATACAAAAGAGCTGATGTTTTATAATGGCCAAATAGATGCCAGGTGAGCCTCTAGTTTTTATTTTTATTTTTATAAAGGATTTTGGTGTAATATTGCCTTTAAAGTTAATGTGCATTAGTTCAAAATACTTTAAATGTTTTAAATAATATTTATACTCAATTAAATATTAAATAAAGATTATCTAAATTTTCTGATTGCACAACAGATTTACGAAGAACAAAATTTTTGTATCAAGTTGGTTTTGATACAACATGAGTTATCTCCTTTCTATTGAAGCCTCAGTATTATGAGATGTTAGTAATCTGGTCGTACTAATGATCTCCTTTTGATCATTTGGTCATGATTTTGTCAAAGGCAAGAGATTACCCAGCTTATGGCCAGTATTTGCAAAACGGATAGAAAATTTTCTCAGTTCAATCAGAATGGGCAGTTCATAAGAATGTATATTTCTGAAACTTTATAAAATTCAGTATATGATATTTGTAAAATTGGTTCCTTACCTGTAATTTAAATTATGTGACGGTTGCAAGGCACCATGTGAAAAGATGTGTATGCATAATTCTTTCTGAGGATTTGAACAATTGTCATTCCATAGTTGTGGGACGATTAATTGCAAATTATATGCAGTTGTTCAGAGATGAACATAGCTTAACATACAACCCTATAGGAGCTTCATGTTTGAAACCACAAAGCTAATTGGAACAAAACTTGACAACAATGGTCTTTAGGTAGATCCTCTTTCAGAATTATATCTGATTACCCTAGTGCCTGCTGTCCAAGATTGCTACCAGAGCCAAATAACATTGGATCCTATCGGAAATTATTTTTAAGATCTTTTTCTTGTCTGAATTTACGAAGTCAATTTGAACAAAACTTGGCAGAAAGTCCTGTAAGAATTGTATGCGATGACCCCACCATCCAAAATAGTGCCAGATCCAAACATAGTTTAACATAGGATCTTGAGGCAAAATTCATTGAAATATCTTATTTTAAACCAGTGAAGAATTTGGCAAAACCAATGAGCCATGTCCAATGTAATCTCTGTTGATTACAGAAGGTCCATCCTCTTTCAATATCCATTGTAATCTTTACTGATTTTAGTAGGCAAGTCCATCGTTCGTAAACTGTAGTTGTTCAAATTTTCCATTGAAACCATATGGGGAAAGACATTTTTGTCAATTGCTCAGGAACTAATTGGCAGATTGTAACCAAACTTGGTATGAATGATGAATGGAAGGACCTCTACAAACGATGTACCATTGGTTCTGGTTGGATGAACAACATGGCCGCCACAGGCCGTCTTTGATTTTTATTGGCCAATTTAAAAAAATCGGGATTCTCCTCTGAAACTACATTATGAAATGTTTTGAAACTTTGCAGGATTGATGACAACAAATGATCCACTTTTGATATTCATATGATCAACCAACAGCTGGAAAAGGACTTTTTTGTCTTTTTATCAGGAACTAATGTACCAAAGTTAGCAAGGCATATTCAAATGATCCGTCCTTTTTTTTTGGGTCAAAAGTAAAATATCAAGGTTTCTTTAGCAGCAAATGGCCTAATAAAAGCCACATGACTGGTATAGGCTCACCTCCTGAAGAACCTCTTGTTTGATATTATTTTTATTTTATTTTATTTTTTTAATAAGAAATAAGAATGGTTTCATCAAATTAACCATTTAGAATATTAACTTAGTATTTTTGCTTTTTCAACAAAAAATCAAAAAGGAAATAAAAATGAAACATTGTGTGTAATAATTTGGCTTATAATCATTATTTTGCATTTTTTTTTATATTTAATTAAATATTTAAAGAAAAATCATTAAATATGTACAGCAGTAAACAAAAAATTAATTTTAAATTTGATAAACATCTTTTGATGTCAGATGATAAGCAGAAAAAAGCTTAATTTATTCAACTTTTTTAAATTTCTTTTTTCTTTTGTGTTTTGATTAAGAGATGCTCAGAATTAAATTAATAATAATTTTGTTAACCCAACACTCAAACACTTGAAAATAATAATTCAATAACTAATTGGTAAAATTATTAAAATCTTAAAATTTATTTGGCTGATATGTAAAGTATTATTTTAAAAATAAAATTGGACATGATTGACCTATAGACTTTTCCCTCCTTGTTGTTATGGATACAGTTTGGTTTGATTGGTTGTTATGGAGACAGTTTGGTTTGATTGGTTGTTATGAAGACAGTTTGGTTTAGTGATTGATAGTTTTTGTTGTGTTGTTTTTGTTACCAGAGTTGTTCAGGTATTTGTGTTTCTTGGTTGTCATTCATCCCCTCCCATTCAAAGACAAACTGCAGACATAAAAAATGACAGATTTTTAAATAAAATTTTTTTTAAACTTAAAATTGTTTTTCAGAAATCAGTTTTTTAATTAAAAGTGGTAGTGTTGGTAATTAACAATTATTGTAATTTGATTTTGGCATCTCTCAATGATAACACTTTGTTCTCGGAAAAATTGATGAAATTATTTTTGAAAATATAATTGTTTGGAAAATTTGATTGTCTTTATTTCAATTGGTCTTATATATTTTACAATTTTTTTTAGGTATCTGATGAAACCATTTTTTCCCAATCAGTTTTGCAAGTAAAAATATTTTTTGTTTAAATTTTATTTTGTTTTTAAAAATTGAAATTACATTTTTAGGAACGGAGCATAACATTTTTTTTAAAAACCCCTGAAACTACTGAGGGGATTGTAACCAAACTTGGTAGGAATGATGTATGGAAGGAGGTCCTCTACAAACAATCCACTAATTGGACAATTTTCAAAAATCTCTGGAACTACATTATGAAATGTTTAGAAACATTAAGGTTATTTTCACAGTTTGGATTTCTTTACCAGCCTTGTGGAGGATAAAGGGAAGGGGCTTACCTTCTGTAATTGGTACAGTTTACATTGGATGTGTGGAAGGGGCTAACTTTCTCCAATCAATTGAGAGTGCATTCATCGTATGTGGGGAAAAAGCTTACCATCTGTAATCATTGCTCTAGCTTTACTGGACTCATCCTCTGTGCTGCATGATATCATTCAACTGAAACTGCATGAGGCATAGATTTTCTTTGATAGGGAATAAAACTCACAAAAACCAATTCTGATTTGTTAATCATGTTTCTAAATACAAATGCTCTACCATTCATTTTTGGCATACAATAAAAGTTTTTTTTATTTTACTACGAGGGCTTTCACTGCTGCTGCAGAACTTCAGGTACATTTGTATAGATAGATATACATTGTTTTAAGGACTCACATCATACATAGATATTCTTTTTTTTTTTATGTCGCATCTATATATAGAAACCTACATGCAGATACATATACTATGTAAATATAGATATATAATCAAAGACATCTAGATAGATGCATTGTTAAATGATGTCACATCTATATATAGAAATATAGATAGATAAGAATAGAAAAAGAAAGAGATAGGTGAAGATGCACATTGTTTTGTGACAGTTACAAAGATAGAAAAATACATGTAGAGAGATACAAATTTACATTGTTTTATGATGTCACATCTATAGATAGAAAAATAGGTACAGATATAGAAATATACGTCACATCAAAATATATAAATAAATTTATTATGACGTCAGTCTATTTATAGAAATAGATAGATATATAAGAAATAATATTTGATGGTTGTTTTTATGTTGTTTTACCATAGTATTTTCCAGATTTCCATTGGAGTATCATAGAAGATTATTGACTGTTACACAGTGCAGTGAGTTGTTGATTTGATTGATTGATTGTGATTTATCTCCAAGCAGGCAAAAGATTAAAAAAAATGTTAAATGTTGAAATGCATATATAACTGCCACTCATTTCAGTAAGGGACAAGACATATTAAAATTTTAGATTCATCTTAAAGAACAATTTGAGATATTCCAGAAAAAAATCGAAATTCTGAGTTAAAAATGACACACAGAAGATTATTTGAATAGCAATCACTTGTGCAGAAGATTTAAAAGACAGAGATCATTCATACATGCCAACAAAGTAAGGTAACCTTGAGAAGAAAAAAAAGTGGTTTCTGCAGAAGTTAAAGTAAGACCAAATTATTATGACTTTGCACATCACAAGTAGATGATGCATGTAACTTTTCACTTAGTTTTGCAGGTTTCAGAGAAAGAAAGAAAAGCCAAAGTTTGGTATATCTTTAGGAGCCTTGCTGATTGAAGAATGGTGAAGTATTTCAACCAAGTAATGTATGTGGCAGATTTTTTAAGAGTCCAGGTTTTCAACTTTCATCAATATCTAGTTTCATAGATGACACATCTTTACCCCGGATTCTTTTACATCCAGGAATTTATCTCTATCAGCTTATTTTTGCAGAGATGGGCAATGAATTTTTCATTTTTGGGAGAAATTGTGAATATTCATATTTAGATTTTTGGCTCATCTGGCCTATATAAAATTATTGTTGTTTCTGAAACTTTTATATTACACATGAAGTGAACCCTTTAGTACCCGCACATGCTGGTTGTACATATATCCGGAGTTCTGAAACTTCTTAGGCTGGGTATATAAGAGACCAGTTGGTACCACATGTGCACTGTACATACCCAGAAGTACTGAAAGCTCCTCTTGTGTTGTTAAGTTTAGGTTGGACATGTCCTGATGTGCTGAAACTTTTTGTTCCTCTTGTGCTGAAAAGTTTAGGTTTGACATGTCCTGATGTGCTGAACCTATTTGTTCCCCTTGTGCTGAAAAGTTTAGGTTGGACATGTCCTGAAACTTTTTAGATAGGACATATATTGAGACTATTTGGTCCAACAAGTGCTGAAATTTTACATTTTACATGTCCTGATCTGCTGAACCGTTTTGTTCCTCTTGTGCTGAAAAGTTTAGGTTGGACATGTCCTGAAACTTTTTAGATAGGACATATATTGAGACTATTTGGTCCAAGAAGTGCTGAAACTTTTACATTTTACATGTCCTGATGTGCTGAACCGTTTTGTTCCTCTTGTGCTGAAAAGTTTAGGTTGGACATGTCCTGAAACTTTTTAGTTAGGACATATATTGAAACTATTTGGTCCAACAAGTGCTGAAACTTTTACATTTTACATGTCCTGAAGTATTGAAACTTTGTTATGAGATCATTTTATTGCAATTATCCTCGTGTGCAGAATTTCTTTAGTTTTGACATTGATAAAGGCTTTCAAAAAATCATTTTCAGCTGACAGTTAATTTTCACTATGAAAATTTCTGAAACTTTATAGACAATTAGTGAACCTACGTTAATAGCTAGGCTTAAATTATTAAATTATTGGTTTGAAACTAAAAATGTTGGTTCAAACATGAAAATCTCTGAAACTTCATGGAAATAGACAGTGAACCTAAGTTCATAAGTTTACATTATTAAATTATTGGTCTCACTAATGTAAAAATGTTGGTTTGAACATGAATTTATGAACCACTGTTTTATCTTTTGACAAAAATATAACTATTATGTTTCATAAAATGCAGTCCAGTAGATTTTTTAACTATAATTTCCTTTGTGCATATGTCGGTGTAAAGTTTAAAATATTTTGCAAAATTATCAGTTTTTAACTTCAGGGTCATATATTGGCAATGGACTATTTTTTTTTTATCTCTTTCTATTTTGCATTTTACAAAATTGGTTGAATATTTTTTTTAATGATTTGAAGTCTCAGGAAATTTCCAGTTTCATCAGATTCTAAAGGTTTAAGCAAATGTTTCTTTTAGTATACAATAATTTAAATTCAAAAATTTTACAATTACTTTCCATTGAAGGATACTAAGATCTGTACTACACTAATACCTGCACTTTCCCTCCAAACAATCCTACACATTTAACAGTTTAAATATAAAAATATAAATACAAAAATAAAACCCTTTTATAATGTAGGAATATGCAACACAAATGAAATCTAAAATTTTGTTTAAAAAAAAGAAAAAAAAAGTACAAAAAAACAAAAAATCTTAACAATAAAAACCAAAACAAAGCAATAAATAAAAATTATCAAAATACTCAGCCCAAAAATATTACTAACATTTATGGAAAGTATTTGTAAAATGCTAAAATGGGAGAAAGACTATAAAACATGGTTTCAAATTTCAATTTTTGTTTCATAATGACATTTTACACTGATCTCATAGGTTTGAATATTTAGTTAAGTGTAGTCCATTGTTTAATAAATGACATTTTTTTAACAAAACTCCTCTGAAACTGATTTTAGACAGAAATATTTTAAAATGAATATTTTTGTCCTCTAAAGAAATATTTGATTTTTTTCAAAAGCTTCAAGAAAATCCTTATTTTTATTTATTTTCTGGATGAATTTTAATTAAAAAAAAAGAAATCAACATTTCATTTTTCCAATTATAATACATTAAAGCCTTTGAAACTTTCATGTACAGAAACATGCTTTGGTCATGTCAGTTGGGCATGTATGACTTGCAGAAAATGATCACATATCTTCAGATGAAGTTCACTGTATTGTAGGTCACTAATTTGTCCAAGGACAAGGTCACTGTAACTAATTATGACAAATGATTATTTTGTGTACTTATAAACACCTTATGTCCAATCAGTTTTGGTTATGAGTACTTCTTGTTTTAAAATAAGTTTGTTTTTTGGTCTTCCAAATGTTTCTGTTTTAATGCTGCTGATGATGGGTAACTCCTTGAAATGCGTCGTATTTACAGTATAGTATAAACTATATCGAATATTAGTTAATCTTTGGATTGTTATTTTGCAAAGTTGAATATGGTTCAGTCACAAAAAAGATGGACAATAGTATAGGAAAATTGTATCAGCACCAGTACATTTCTCCAGTGTTCATTTCTATAGTATTTTACAACTAAATCCTTGTATATTTATATTTTTTTTTTTTTTTATAAAATTGGTGATTTCTGTTCTAGGTAAAAAGCACATTCAGTTCAGTTAAATCCTGAAGTGAAGATACATAGTTAAACACAATGACAGGAAAAAGGCAAATTCATGAAATAGTGGTTTAGGGAAGTAGAGTCAACATTGGTTCTCAATGTCCCATTTAATCTGGGAAAAAAATTCCACGTGTTCGATTTTCTCAATGATGTTTTAAACCCCATATCTTTATATTTTGATAAGATTTGTTGATAATATATGTCATTCGTGGTAATAGAGCACATTACCTCATGTTAAGGGCCTTAGGCATATTGACAGCACACTACATAAGGGAAAAGACAATTTCATGGGAAAAAGTGGTTTAGGGAAGTTACGTCTACATTTGTATGTGACAAAATTTAATAAACGTTGTTACTATCAATTGTTCTGGGTAATTGGGCAGTTCAAGCATACTTTATCCTCTATTCAGTCTCTATTATAAGAAATATCATGAAAAATAGTGGTTACGAGAAGTTAATCAGCATTGATACATGTACAATTTTGCTTGAAATTTTGTAGAATTATTGAACTCGGGTCAATTTCTAAATCAGTCCTTTATGAAATATTGTAAAGAAACTTAGATTTTATTCATTAAATCAATTTTAAAAGTGGGATCTTGGTGGGCGAGTGCTAGGTAGTTCGTCGTGACTACTGATGATCACTAACCTGTCAGCACTGAGGTCAGTTTGAATCTCACCTGTGGCAAGTGTGTTCTCAAGGATTGGCAATTTTCCTGCAGAAGGTCAGTGGTTCTCTTCTGAGGTACACTAGCTTCCTCCACCAATAAAACTGGCTGCCACGAAATAGCCAAATGTGCTGAAAACGGCATAAAACCCCAACTAAACCAAACCAATTTTAAAAGTAGGATTTTTGGTTAATTGTTACGTATTTATTTGTTGGTGACTATTAGCTTTTTAAAATGACAGGAAATGTTAATATTTTTTTTTCTTTTATTGTTAACTGAATTTATAAAATATATTTTACTTGCAATGTTTTGCCCAGTATTTATTTAGATCAGTTAAAATTGTGAAGCCGAACTTTTTTTGATAATTAAGAATGTTGATTATGGTAACAGTTTTAACATATTTTTAATGCTGCATATAAAATTGATAATTTAAAAGCACAAGTTTACTTACCAGAAATTTGTCCATCTATTTTTTTCCCTTCTTTTTGAGTACATCAGTTGAATATTTGTTTGGCTTTTTACAGATATTTACAATTAAAAAAACTGTGTAATGATTGAATTTTAACAATTGGTCATCTGACTTTCATTTGGAAAATTATTTTGCAATTTCATTTGTTTTTTTTGTGATTTTTTTTATTATTATTTTTATTTTTTTCTTTTTTCTTTTAGATTTTCTTTTTTTTTCTAGGTACCTGTGATGTTTCACAGGGGCTCAACACCCAGAGCTGCCTAGCGCGTCCCCAGGTGGCGGATAGGGGATGCCCTCTCATTAGAGGGTTGTCAGGTCATAATAAGAAAAGCCTGACCGCGGACCATAGTCGGTGACGTGTTTGGAGAAAACCACATGTCCACTCCATGCACACTAAAGATCCCATCAGTAGATTTCAGGCTAAAGCCACTACAGAGGTTTAATTATCTGTCTCTACCCAACTACCCTCACATTTCTGGTCGGAGTCAAAAGATTTTGCTTTTATTTTTGTCCCACCGCAGTTTTTTCATTCCCTAAAAGAAGAAAAATCAGCAAATATTTTTTATAAATCTGCTTTTAAACTACTGAGTGTGAGTTAAGATAAAACTCTGGGTCTGAACCATCAACAGATACGGCCATATGTTACTAAAAGTAGATAATTCTGTAAAAAAAAATCTTTAATAATCTACTGTAGAACTTTAATATTGCTAACATTACTCAAAATATAAAAAATCTCGTATGAAATGAAAAAGACAATTGAAACCAAAGATGGACAAAATGGTTTTACTAACTGTGTAAGGTAGTCCACTTTAACAATTGTCTGTTGGTCCAAACGTGTGGGCTGCGACGAATACAGATACTATCACTGAACATAGAAAAATATGCAAAGATATATTAATTTTATAAAATTTATAGGGGTAGTTGAGAGCAACCTTTGATGGTGTGGTATTTTTTTTTTAAGGTTACAAACTTTTTTTATTTTAATCCACCTTTTACAATCAGGCTCACATGTACAGGTGATGTATGTGAGCGATAACAATCATAATAATGTCACAATAGTTTAACAATTACAATCTCCAAATTAAATATCAACCGTATCAAAATTCTTGTGAAAGTCAATAAATATGAAGCATAAAGTATGTAAATTTTGAGAATTAATAATTTAGTAATTTATATAAATATTCTAAATGGTTTTTGTCTGGCCTGCTACGAAAAGTCACGGAGGTGACACATAGGTATTACTTTCCGGCGGCGGCAGCGTAAATTTTTTAAAAACTTTAACAACTTTACACATGTAATGCCTACAATTAAGATTTATAGTCCACAAGGTAGTTTATCATATAAGGTTTGCCGCAGTATACTTTTCTTGTGATCCTGTCCTCATTTTTATGGTTCACTGACTTCATAAACATGAATTTAAAATGTGCGTCCCAATTTTCGTGGTTTAATCCATTTGGTCATTAGATAGTTCTTGGTAGGTACATGTCGGTCTGACACCTGCCTTTTGACCTTGTCCTCAATTTCATGCTTGAGTGACCTGAATCACATTTTCGGGTTAAGTCCATTACTCAGAAACTAGAATACTTAGAACCACCATATTTGGTCAATAGATAGTTCTTGGTGGATACATGTCAGTCTGGCTTGGTTTCTTGACATCAATTTCATGCATGAGCGACTTTGTCACTTTTTCGTGGTTAAGTCCATTTCTCAGAAACTGTAATACCTAGGCCAACCATATTTGGTCTATAAATAGTTCTTGGTGGGTACATGCCACTCTGACACCTGGCTTGGAACCTTGACCTCAATTTCATCTTTGCATTACTGTTACTTTTTCATGGTTAAGTCCATTTCTCTGCAACTGGAATACCTAGACCCACCATATTTGGTCAATAGATACTTCTTGGTGAGTACATGTCAGTCTGAAACCTGGTTTGGGACCTTGACCTCAATTTCATGCTTCAGTGACTTTGTCACTTTTCGAAGTTGTCCTTTTCTCAGAAACTGTAATATCTAGACCCACTATATTTGGTCTATCGACTGTTCTTGGTGGGTACGTGCCAGTCTGACACTTGTCTCTGGACCTTGACCTCAATTTCATGCTTCAGTGACTTTGTCACATTTCGAAGTTGTCCATTTTTAAACAACTGTAATATCTAGACCTACTGTATTTGGTCTATTGACAGTTCTTGCTGGGTACATGCAAGACTGACAACTGTCTCTTGACTTTGACCTCAATTGCATGCTTGACTAACTTCGTAACATTTTCGAGATTAGGTCGATTTCTCAGCAACTTTAATACCTAGACCCACCATATTTGGTCAATAGATAGTTCTTAGTGGATGCTTGTTGGTCTGGCACCTGTCTTTTGACCTTGACCCTTAATTTCTTGTAACACATTTTCCTTTGACTTTTAAAATGTCGGGTATCAGATAATCATTATTCTGTGTCCATGTGCATATTCAGGCGAAACATGTAGTGTGTCCAATCTATCAATCAGGTCTAATCTCGTACATTATCTTTTCTCAAAACTGTTTTATATCAAAAGGAATTTTGATGCAATGGCCGTTAATACAATGTTCCCATTTTACATAATAAGATCTTGAGAAATCACACTGTACAAATGTTCCAGATATATCACTCAAAAAGAGCTACAGTTTTTAGCTAAGATATCAATCTAAACATTCCAGTACGTACCCTATTAATGATTGCAAATCTTCATCGTAATATTTTGTTTTCTTTAGAAAATTTAACTAGTCTGTTTTAAGACTAAATTTTAAAAGGTTAAGGAATTTGACAGTTGATTGTGATATTTAATCTTATTTTGAATTTTCCATATTGACCATTTCGACAAGTAAATAATCAGGTTTATAACTGTAAAATTATCTCCTGGTTCATTTATTCCAAATAAAAGGTGTTGCAAACAAAACTACATCCATTGCCATTACATATTTTAATGTCATGTTCTATCTTTAGTACATCAAGCACGTGTACAATGTGGGGAACATCTCAGAATATTCAAATGTCTATATGTATATATTGTGACATCTCTTCTTTTTTAGCTTACCTGGCAAGGCTATGTGAGCTATTGCCATCACTTTGTGTCCGTTGTCCGTCTGTCGTCCTCGTTAACATTTCATATTTTGATCATCTCCTCTGAAACTACTGGGCCAGTTGGAACCAAACTTTGCAGGAATGATGTACTATAGGTCTTCTGTGAAATTCCTCATTTCATTTTGATTGGACGAAAATCATGGCCACCATGGGCAATTCTTGTTTCTGATTGGCTGAAATTTGAAATGTCATCTCCTCTGAAACTACAAGTGCAAATGATTTGTAAGTTGATACAAATGATGTTTCTGAGGTCCTGTACAAAAATTCCTCATTTTGTCTTGATCGGCAATAAACATGGCTGTCATGGGCAATTCTTATTTCTGATTGGCTGAAATTTGAAAAATCATCTCCTCTGAAACTACATTAATGCAAATGATTTGTAAGTTGATATAAATGATGTGAGGTCTTCTATAAAGATTCGTCATTTCGACTTGATCCGGCAAAAAACAAGGCCACAATGGGCAACTTTTTCACTGTTGCCATGGAAACACAAAAAAGGGAATTTTTGTTAAAACTAGATGTGTCTCCCCAACTTTAGGGTTTCAAAATTTCCAAAATGGCTGCCGTTGTCATGGAAACGAAAAAAGGTAAAATTTTCAAAAATTCAAAATTTTACTCCAAAATTATTTAAACTTTACAGTAAGGACCTTTAACGTGTGCACAAGTTTCTCTACAAGTTTTAGGGCAAACATCGAAATAGCTGCCAGGGGCGACATCTGCTATTTCTCGCAATGGCAAGTCTAGTTATGTTGCCCATAGACGTAGTCGGGACGACATATTGTTATTGTTTCGTTTCTTTGCTTTTTTTTCTTCCACCTAATATTGTTTGGATGAGTTCTCAGAGATGGCTGGAACTATCTTTATGAAACTTCACAGTAATGATGATCACCAAGTCTAGTTGTGCATGTAACATTAAAAATTTTCAAAATGGCCACCGTTGCCATGGGAACGGAAAAAGTACGAAAATATTTGGAAAACTTAAATTTTATTTTTCTCAGTACCTGCCCAAACAATCTTTTTGAAACTTTGAAGGATAATTCCTTGAATCAAGTCAAACTGATTTCAGTAAAAAATCGGTTGGACAAACTTTCACTGTTGCCATGGAAACCAAAAAGGGATTTTTGTTTAAATTTGATTTTTTGCTCCAAAGGTATTTCAAACTGCATAAAATGGATATGTAAGTGTCTCCCCAACTTTTGGGGTTTCAAAATTTCCAAAATGGCTGCAGTTGTCTTGGAAACCAAAAAATTTCAAGATTTTACACCAAAATATTTAAAACTTCACAGTAAGGACCTCTACCAGTTTAAGGGATTCAAAATTCCATAAATGGAAAATTTGAATAATTTTTATTGTTTCAGAAGCAATAATTATTGTTTATGCATTAATTCCAAAACACTGCAAATCAATTATTTTTGTTCCATATAACAATACAATTTCAGTATTTTCCATTTAAGTCAATACTTTGAATTACTATAAACTTTAGAAGTATTTATTGAACAAAACCATTGCCTTAGGTCCACAAATGTTTTTAACAGCAATCCAATCCTTTCATTTTAAAACTCAACATTGTCCGATTTCTATGAAAATTTATATCTAGGCTAATTTTGGTATGGCGAACAAGATGCAACCATCGAAATAGCTGCCAGGGGCGACATCTGCTATTGCTCCCAATGGCAATTCTAATTATTATTCTTTCTTTCATTCTTTCTTAGATATTGTAAGTCCAATATCAATGAAACTTAGGGATATGTTAGATATGCATCTCTCGATGTGCAGTCAATAATATTTTTTTTCTGGGAGTCTAGTAAGGTTATATTTGTGGGGTCCAAATAGGGTTTACTATAGAAACCTATGGGGAAAACACTTTTCCAGCAACATGTTCATTACATATCAAACTTTAGGATATATTCAATATGTATCTCTAGTCGAACACCTGCCTATTTTTTAAAATGGGTGCAGAATTAATTTTGGGGCCCAAGAGGGGATACAATTCACTTCAAAATTAAACAAATGCTTTGTTTTCAGCAATTTAGAATGGGTGTATACCCCCACGGCCAGGATAGGCTGGGCATGGGGAAACCCCTGCCCAAATGTTTTTAAAACGGGGTCCAAAAAAATGTGCAGAAGATATTTTGGGGTTCAATTGGGGATATAATTCACTTGAAATTAAAAAATAAATCCATTTAAGAGTATAATTTTTTTTTTTAATTTTTCTGTTCAAACAAATGTTTTGATGGGATATGTTATATATGCTTTTTCTGTGGGGGTCTTTAAGATTGGTTTTGGGGGTCTTAGTAGAGGTGGTGTTACTATAGAATCATTTTGAAAAATTTTGTTTTCAGCAATGTAGAATTGGGCTGGGATAGGCTGGGCATGGCGAACCTTGAATTTATTTAAAGGAGGTCCAAAAGGGGTGCAGTTATCAATTTTTTTTTATGAAGACTGTTTGAAAAGGTATTTATCATCCCACAAAATCCCCATTACCGAGTTTTTTTTTCAAACTTGAATGAAATAACAGAACACTGCTCATGTTTGATTTACCCTGTTACGTTGTTGAATGTCATGTTATAATGATTAAAATTGGGGGGGGGGGGTTTTCTGAAAATACAGATTACAGTTCACCACCTTGTGTATCTACATTGCAAAATAATAATACATGTATGTACCTCTTAAAAATAAGATTAGATACCAGAGGCTTGAGTCGCAGATGAATGGGTACTATCCTGATCCTATTGGGGAGACTTTTGAGAAGGGATCCTTGCTACATGTATGTCATTAGAACTTAGCTAAAACAATCCTGAAACACCGTTAGTTAAAAATTATATACTTCTAGTTAAAAGACAATTGAGTCTTTACAACTCTATAAAACGGTGTCAAGTCTTGAGGTTTTAGTATGTTTGTTGGTGATCGGAATCCATGCATTTCTGGAAAGTTTTACCCAAATGTTTGTAAATTGCCATCTCCCCACATCTTCAAAATAGCGAGAGTCAACTATTACAATTCTTGTAATATATTATATTTTATACTTCTTCAGAATTTCAGGACAAAATAAAGCTACATGTGATTGAGTCATGTGACTTAATGGTTGATGCAACTCAACAGTATCAGGAAAACAGGAAAGAGAAGTTGGCTATTTTATAGTTGGAGAAGAACTACATGTAGCAAAACTCCAGAGACCAGGGACTCTACGCTTCCAAAGAGGGGATATTATACTCAGGCCAACCCTTGACAAATCCAAGGTCACAGTGAAAGGTTTGTATATATACACATTAACGAAGTCTTCAATACTGATTTTTTTTTCATGAATCTGGTATTAATAAAATTATGTTTGAATTGAACCAACCCATAAACAGTAGTGAGAATAGCTCACACATGTAACAATACAGCCAAATTTTAATTGTTTAAATTTTAATGAGCAAATCCTTGTAGTTGGTCTTTATAAGGAATTTCATCTAGCATCAACATATTATTTTTCATAGAATGAATATCACAATCATATTTATGCCATTGTATTTAGATTAGAAATCCTTTTTTTTCAGACTATGCAAGAGGCTGGAGTAAACTGAATAAAAAAAGAATACCAGACGAAGATCAACTGAATAAAGATGTCCCAGAAGCAGTCGGATATGCCAGGAAGAAAGTGAACAAATAAACATTAAATATAAAAACAGATGATTTCATTATGGACATGTGATAGATTTTGTAAATGGAAAAAATTAAGAAGAAATAATACTGATTTATTGTGTGGCTTTATTTCTACTGCCTAAGTAATATCTACAGTGAAAACATGATGATTCCAGGAAAGGCTGTAATTTTCAAGGGGAGGGGATATTTGCAAAAAATCTCACCAGTCTAAAAAAAGTATGGTTGAAATTTTCAGGCAAAGAACCCTTTAAATGTGAAAATGCCAACCGGACTTCTTTAACAGGAGACAGTAATAGGGCCAGAGGTAAAATCTATGCAATAACTTTCATAAAATTTGACTATTTCTCCTCATTTGGACGGCTAACAATTCCTTAATTTTGCTCAAGTTAAAAAAAAATCACAAACTAAATAGATAAATGAACAAAAATGTTGAAAAGGATGGCAGGTGAGCGATACAGGCTCACCACTTGAGCCTCTAGTTCTCAGTATTTTTTCAAAAATTATTTCAAAGAAAAAAGAAATACAACTTGCAAGAAAACTTATTGGCACAGGAATGTATAGTCCAGTCAAACTAGCAAAAATGGACCCTTAATTGCATCAGAAGAAATTAATTTGTTTTTGAGTCAGGAAATGTAAAAGGATTAACCAAGAAAAAATCACCATGAAATGAATGCAAGCAGATAAAATTACAGCTGAAAGAAATTTCCTATGGGAATTTTTATTGAATAAGGGGGATAACTCTGTAAAAACTAATTGAAATTTGGCCAAAATCTCAACAAAATAATAATAACTGATTTTCCTGTATAAAATACTTTGCCAAAAAACATGTTTAGCATTAAAAAAGGTTAAAACCGATTATTTTTTTAATTAGATTTTTCTCTTTCTAGGATCCCTCATTTCCTAAAAATATAGGATATCAAGTTTATGAATTTTTAAATTTTTATGAAAATATATGTAGCACTTACACTTTTTTGTGGATTTAAAAATTCTTTTAACCAAGTTTAAATTATTGATGTATAATAAAAAGGGAGAACCATTAACAATTATTTTAATTATTTTTTTCAAAATCGAAATATGGTTCAAAGTAAGCATTTTCTGTTATTTTAAACAGTCATTAAAATCAAACTACAAATAAAATTACGAATATTCTTGTATCATAAATAGAAGAATATATAACAAGTTAACAGTATATTTGAAAGTAGTTTTGAAGTTTCCCATGGTCAGATTTTCATGGAATTTTATCTGTGTACATTTAAGATATAATTAAGCAATTTAGATTCCAAATACCTTTTGTTGCAATTAGTTTGGGGTCAAATTTTATTTTGACTGGACTAATGTGGGTTATGTTGTAACACAAGTTAAAATGAATAAGGGGAAAACAGTATCTTTGGTTGCTAAGTGGATCATCCTTATGTCCATCCATACATTTTAATAATATTTTCTGATATTATACTGAGGTGATTGTTATAAGCTTTCTTTCGGGGAAAAATGCTTTGGTGGTCTCGTGTTAGCATGCTCGCCTTGAATGCAGAAGTTCACCTGTTCGATGCCTGGCCAGTTCCTACCAAAGACATTAAAATTGGTATTTGCCGCTTCTCCGCCAAGCACATGGCATCTAGGAACAAGAGCAAAGGACTGGTTGGCTCGGAGTCCATATAATGTGTCCAGGTGGGGTGAATATGACTTCCTGCACGTTAAAAATCTGGTTCAGCATGTCGGTCTAGCACAAGCAGGATTCATATGAATATCATATCAACATGGTCTCGTCCTAATATGCACTTCATGGTTTCCACTGAATGTTAAACAATAATTCATCCATTTATGAAAAAACTTTATGGCTGTAAAATATTATAACCCAATTAAACTGAAAAAATTATGTACTCAATAAGTAGTTTTTGAGTAATACAATTTTTCATATTTTATAACCAATCTGGCCAGTGTCATCAGCCAAAATATTGAGAAAATGGGTGAGGGGTACAAAGAAATGATTTTACCAAAAATATGTACATCCCGTATCAATGTTTTCTTTTTAAAATTCTTTAATATGCATTTTTTCAATCATTAATAACAAAGAAGTTGAAATCATATGCTCTTTGTTCTAAAAAAATGAGAAAAATCTCAAATTTACTAAATTGACTGCATGGTCAAATATTTTGACACAAATTTTTTTTTTTATAAAACTTTCTTATATTAACACCTACCTATAGTTTTTCTCTCGCCTGGGGCGAAATGTCGCGGAGGCGAGATATAGGTATTACTTTCCGGCGGCAGTGGCGTAAACATTTTTAAAACTTTAATAACTTTGCACATGTAATACATGTACCTACAATTAAGATTTATGGTCAACAAGATAGCTTATCGTATAAGGTTTGTCGCAGTATACTTGTCTTGTGACCCTGACCTCATTTTCATGTTTCACTGACTTCATAAACATGAATTTAAAATCTGTCCAAGTTTCGTGGTTAAATCCAGACTTCTAAATTGTTGTTCTAAATTATTGTTTTGAAATTCATGTTTTGCTAGTATTTCGATACTATCCTGAAATTTATACTTAAAATTTAATGTTAAAAAATTTTAACATTATGTTGAAAATCAGCCCAATATCTGAAAGCGTTTAGAAAAAAGTCTGGAAAGGTGTTATTTCATAAAATTTTCAAAGTCCAGAGTCCTTATTTTGGCAAAAATCAGCGGAACGAAATGTAAACTTGATCTGTAACTCATCATGGTAGACTCACATTATGGCAAGCCGTTTTACTATTTATTCTAACTTCAAGATATCTAATAAAGTTTATAAGATATCTCATATAATTTTCTTTATAAGATATCTTATATATTATATAAGATATCTTATAAACTATATGAGATATAAACTATATACGATATCTTATAAATTATATGAGATATCTTATAAAGTATATAAGATATCTTATATAAAAAATATTTATAAGATATCTTATATACTTTATGAGATATCTTATATACTTTATGAGATATCTTATATACTTTATAAGATATCTTATAAACTTTATGAGATATCTTATATACTTTATGAGATATCATATACTTTATGAGATATCTTATATACTTTAGAAGATATCTTATAAAGTATATAAGATATCTTATAAAGTTTATAAGATATCTTATAAAAACTAGATTATATAAGATATCATATATTATATAAGATATCTTATATATTATATGAGATATCTTATATACTTTATAAGATATCTTCTAAAGTTTATAAGATATCTTATATAGTTTATAAGATATCTCATAAAGTTTATAAGATATCTTATATAGACCATTATGGCAACCTTAGGCAATTGCCTATCATTTGTTCCTAGTGTGGACAAGCTTTGCCGTAGGGACTTTTTTATGAATTAAAGAAGGGAGGGGGTTGGGTCACCATACCCCAAATTTGGACCTCAATTTAAAAAGTTCCGTAATTTTACCAAACTGGGTCTTTGGGTCCAGGCAACCTTAAGCAATTGCCTATCATATGTACCTAGTGTGGACAAAAGCTTTGCCGTAGGGACTTTTTTATGTATTATAGAAGGGAGGGAGTTGGGTCACCATACCCCAACTTTGGACATCAATTAAAAAAGTTCCATAACTTTACCAACCTGGGTCTTTGGGTCCAGGCAACCTTAGGCAATTGCCTATCATTTGTACCTAGTGTGGACAAAAGCTTTGTCGTAGGGACTTTTTTATGAATTAAAGAAGGGAGGGAGTTTGGTCACCATACTCCAACTTTGGACCTCAATTAAAAAAGTTCCATAACTTTACCCACCTGGGTCTTTGAGTCCAGGCAACCTTAGGCAATTGCCTATCATATGTACTTAGTGTGAAGAAAAGCTTTGCCGTAGGGACTTTTTTATGAATTAAAGAAGGGAGGGGGTTTGGTAACCATACCCCAACTTTGGACCTCAATTAAAAAAGTTCCATAACTTTACCCACCTGGGTCTTTGGGTCCAGGCAACCTTAGGCAATTGCCTATCATTTGTACCTAGTGTGGATAAAAGCTTTGTCGTAGGGACTTTTTTTATGAATTAAAGAAGGGAGGGTGTTGGGTCACCATACTCCAACTTTGGACCTCAATTAAAAAAAGTTCCATAACTTTACCCACCTGGGTCTTTGGGTCCAGGCAACGTTAGGCAATTGCCTATCATTTGTACCTAGTGTGAAAAAAAGGCTTTGCCGTAGGGACATTTTTATGAATTAAAGAAGGGAGGGGGTTTGGTCACCATACTCCAACTTTGGACCTCAATTAAAAAAAGTTCCATAACTTAACCCACCTGGGTCTTTGGGTCCAGGCAACCTTAGGCAATTGCCTATCATTTGTACCTAGTGTGTAAAAAGGCTTTGCCGTAGGGACTTTTTTATGAATTAAAGAAGGGAGGGGGTTGGGTCACCATACCCCAACTTTGGACCTCAATTTAAAAAGTTCCATAACTTTACCCACCTGGGTCTTTGAGTCCAGGCAACCTTAGGCAATTGCCTATCATTTGTACCTAGTGTGGACAAGAGCTTTGCCGTAGGGACTTTTTTATGAATTAAAGAAGGGAGGGGGTTGGGTCACCATAACCCAACTTTGGACCTCAATTAAAAAAGTTCCATAACTTAACCCACCTGGGTCTTTGGGTCCAGGCAACCTTAGGCAATTGCCTATCATTTTACCTAGTGTGGACAAAAGCTTTGCCTATCATTTGTGATTATTGGATAATTTTGTATTAAAAAAAATTGTAGTTTAGATTAACCAAAATCTTTATTTCAATTCGTTTCTCGTTCTGTTTCTGTGTAACTCTTACACTAATCACTCTTCCTATCGAAAAATAATAAATAAATTACCAGTGTAACGACATACTTTTGAATAATTAGAAAAATGTACTAGTTCTTTGACAAAAGAAGAAAACTGCGTATAATAGTTATCAGCTTTTATTTCAACAGAAAATCTAACATAAAATACTTGACGTTCCGAAATCAAACGCATATACAAGTTAGAAGATTTAATCGTATCATTACACTAGTTTAGTATGATCAATTGTTATTAATTGTTTCATTATTATAAAGACAACAAACCCATCTCTAATCAGAGAACACTAAAAAGAGAAAGGATTAGCTTAAAGGAATTTTAGATGCTTGGCTTGAAAAAAGTTGTATTAAATAAACGAATAGCTAATCATAATCAACTGTGTCTGTGTGAAAATGAATTGCATTTCGTCTTTCTACTGGAAATGATTGTCATCAGATTGCAAAGGACGTTTCATGTTACTGCAAGTCTTCGGTTTTTAGGCATGATCAGATTGGCGTGTTTTCTTATTGTTCGCTGGCTTATTGTTCATTAGCTTGATGCATCTTATTGTTCGCAAGCTTGAGTCTGGTCACTTTACACACACACACACACACACACACATATATATATATATATCACTGAAGAGACATTGTCGAAATCCGGATATGGCATGGTGTACAAAAATCTTTGCACCTTTTGTTTGCGGTATACCATCTTTGCCGCAAGTTTATTGTTTTCTGTTTGGTATTAAATTTATAATGAAGATCTATTTATTACACATGGTGATCCGTTTATTTGGCAATCGCCAATGGCAGTCAGCAGGTTTAAGAACATTTGTTGTTCGACCTGTTAATCAAATGCGTTTTGTTAAAATATACTTTTTCACTTTTTTGGTCTTTTGGAAAATGTTGTTTGTGCTGTATTTAGACCCCTCTAACAAGAAATTTGTTTTGCATACACACGTATAAAAATTGCGGTTTTTATCCAACGCAATCATAGGTTTGAAAGTTGTTTTCAATTTAGACTTGTTTATATTTTTTCGTTTGGGCTTGTATTATATTTGCCTTCGGGTTTATATGATCCGTTCATCCTATTTTGACTCCCCAAAATTCAAGAATCTATCCTAAATTGAGGTAAATTATATGGCCTTCCAAATATCGTTTCGATTCCTAACATCACTGAAGAGACATTAATTGTCGAAATCCGGACATGGTGTACAAAACTCTTTGCACCTTTTGTTTGCGGTATACCATCTCTGCCGCAAGTTTATTGTTTTGTGTTTGGTATTAAATTTATAATTAAAGATCCATTTTTTACACCTGATGATCCGTTTATTTGGCAATCGCCAATGGCAGTCAGCAGGGTTTAAGAACATTTGTTGTTCGACATGTTAGTCAAATGCGTTTTGTTAAAATATACTTTTTCACTTTTTTGGTCTTTTGGAAAATGTTGTTTGTGCTGTATTTAGACCCCTCTAACAAGAAATTTGTTTTGCATGCACACGTATAAAAATTGCGGTTTTTATCCAACGCAATCATAGTTTGAAAGTTATTTTCAGTTTAGACTTGTATATATATATATATATATAGAGAGAGAGAGAGAGAGAGAGAGAGAGAGAGAGAGAGAGAGAGAGAGAGAGAGAGAGAGAGAGAGAGCGCCTGTTTTCACCGTAATATGAGGACAATTGTTGAACCGTGGACCAACGTAGTGAGGACAGCAATGTAGTAGTGAGGACAAAACTAGTGTCCTCACTTCTACGGTCGTCTATTTTAATCTTCCGAACACCCCTGACACATGCCCAGAATTTTTTTGGTATGAGGACCGTGGTCCTCACGAACGTAAATCTCACTCTCTTGACCACTCATTGGGTAATCGATGCTCTTGGCCACTCATTGGCTAATCCATGGCGGGAAGAGCAAATCGGAACTCCTCGTACTTTATTATGGCATTCGGCAAATGTCGGCAATCTGAACTGTTCAGTTCGTTAAAGGTAAAACAAGGTTATGGTATTAGGAAAAGTTAGCTGCGGAACCGTAGTTCTTGTGAATTATTTCACGCATTTCCAAAAAAAATATATATATATATATATATATATATATACCGTATATAAATTTTATTCACAAGGACTTTCAAGTTGCTGATAGGTCGGACTGCATATTGAATTGATACTGATAGTGGGAGCAAGGACCATAAGTTAAGACATGAAGAGTTACGGTTGCGCAGCTACAATAAATGTAAAAGAAAGGTCATTAGTTGAATATATTTTATTTACATTTTTCATGCATGTCCAGTGACACTGACAGTGTAGAAACATGCAAAGTTTCGTAAAACATCTACCTAGTGACTAGGTAGTGTTCACAATGAAGAAACCCCAACCCTTGTTGACTACTAGTCATATCGGGAAACACTATCCCCCACCCCACTAGCAGAATTTATGGGAGTATGATTTTTAGCTATAAAAATAAGTCTACTTTCATAATTTAGGTGTTTGCCAGTTAGTAATTACTGCAAAGTATTGATTTATTGCAATTAAGAGGGCCAAGTGCTTAAATTTGAGTATATTGTCAGTAACACAACAAGGTATGATTATACTTCTTAAATATGGGACCAATAAATTGCTTAAAACAGTTCATTGCAATAAGCATAACCTTTGTTAAAAATATTAAGTTTTCAACCTTCAATAGCAGTAAACAGATTACTTAAAAAAAGGACAAATGTACCTAAGGAGCTATAAAAAAAAAAATGTAATCCATTGGACAGACAAACCTGGGAAGACAAATGAAATACCACAAGCACAACAAATTAACACAGAAAACTAAAAAAAAATGAACAACACGAACTATAAAAACCAGGAGTGAACCCGGGTACTCCGGAAGGGTAAGCATTTCCTGCTCCGTATACGGCACATGCCATGAAGTTCAACAAAGTCAATCCAAGGGAAGTGAAATCGGTGGTTTCGACAGTGGGAAAAGATACACGAAGCATTCTGAATTTGTTAAATTATATATAGTCGCAGCATTTGAAGGCGAGATATTCTATTGTTTCAAAGTTCATATTTCATGTAATAATTTTATTGATTATATATATGTATATAGATGGTCCTCATGGTGTGAATCTTTGTAGAAATTGGAACAATGTTAGATTTATTGTGTGTGTTTTATTTATTTATATTTATTTATATATTAATTGAGGGCCTCAGGGAAGATTAGTATATTAATAATAACTGAGTCACTCTCTTTAAATAAAGATACTTACTTACTTCATTATTTATTGGGAATATTTCTAGCCCATCCACAATGAAAATGAGCAAAATTTTGAAAAAAATAACACTTTCAATTGCAACTGTGATGCTAATGATTGCTATATTTATATATGATTTCTGATAGTAAAATGCTGGAATACATTGTATTCAGTTATTTCACAGCAAAGTTAGTTGCAAAAAATCAACTGGTTTTCTGACAGCCGAAATTGTGTAAACACTTTTTAGCAATGAACAAAAATTGTTGAATAGTGATTTTCCTTATGAACTGGGACTATTATAACTAACTAGTTATAATAGTCCCGGTTATGAATAATTAATTAATTTTTTTAATATAATATATATTAAAAAACAAACACATTAAATTATTTGGCTTCATGTTAGCAGTAAGACCAATTTAGACAGAATGGTAATTTGATAAATTTTCAGGAAGATCATCTATAAATCTCATTGAGAAAACTTTTCAATTTTGTCTGTGTTCATTGAAAAATAAAGTAATGTAGTATGATTGCCAATGAGACAACTATCCACCAAAATCCAAATGAGGTGAATGTAAACAACTATAGGCCACCATACAGCCTTCGGCAATGAGAAAAACATGTATGTCTTCAGTACCAATACTTTCTCAAATTTATACACTTTATAACAAGTCTCAATTATGAATTAAAAAATGTTGTCTTATAATATCTTTAATATATGGAATTTGTAATTGATGACTGATCAATCATCTTAAAAGATTTCAGGCAAGTATTTCTTATTACCCAGTATTACTGGCCCAGGTTTTCCAAGTATTTCCCACTGGGCTGGGCAATACTCATAAAACCCAGATTTTGGCCAACCGTGCCCATATAAGAATTGATTTGTTTGCAAAGAATATTTTCGGATTATCAGTATAAGCCAATGTTTATACTCCACTGGGTAAGAAGTAGTGATGGGAATCGGTCAGGTGTTTAGGATCGACCATCGGTGGTTCAAATAATTGATGTTACATACCAAAAATCAGAAAAAGACGAATTTCTAATATAAGGACATCCTTACATGTATGAAGGCAGTCTCCTGATATTTTCTCTCACTGAATATAAGAACGTCCTTATGAAGGCAATCTCCTGATATTTCACTTGCTGAATATGAGGACACAGGAAGTGCACAACAGGAAGTTGACTGACAACCATCATGTCTGATATAACTCTTGCATATAATTTACCTTTAGGATTTTTAGTTTTAATTTTTGAACAAGATTATTTGAAAGTGTATCATTATTGCTTTAGAATGAACGTTGCTTTTTCACACTATGCTGGTGTATTCATTCTTATATTTTATGATCGATTTGAAATGGATGCAACAACTATTTTTTGCAGGGAGCAGAATTTGTTACATTTTTCATACAATTAAATGGTAAAATAATTAAGGCAAAGTTAAGTTAAAACTTAGATGTATCTGAATATTTTCAACCACATGCACCTTAACCATAATTAATAATTTTTGGAAGTGAATACATGGTAAATTGCATGGTTACTTGATCAAGCATCTGATTATCGAACACTGAAATCACCACTTGCGTGACTTGGTTACGTGAAAATATATGTCTTTAAGTCTGTTAAATTCTGCATAGTCTTCAAGTACCACAGCAACCCTTAGGCCATTTATTTTTAATTGGTTTACGGATCTGCTGACCCGATTTTGACGGTTTGAAAAAAAAATATAATTGAAAATTTAGGTTTTTTATTACCTCCGATCCTCTTAAATCAGCCATCCCAAAAATAAAAATAAATTAAAATCCTTTTTGCATCAAAATTTCATAAAAGATTATAATCCAATTCGTCAAAAAATAGATTATCCATCACTTGATCCAAAAATAACATCTATTTATAGCCGTTAGTTGATGTCAATTTCCGAAACAAGTTTTATGAAACAAATTTCCTAATACATGTAGAATCCATGCGGCTTCTAAGTTCATTTTGTATGAATATCTTGATTCCGTAAGATATTGAATCCACTGATTTTCTAAATGAAAATGTATGTTGTCGTAGTTGACGAGTCTGATCCCTTAAAAAGGGAACGGCAGATGATTAAGGTAAAAACAGAAAATGAACAGTCAAAAAGTCTTAAACACATGATTTGCAACCTTTGTATATTTGACAATATAACCAACCCTATTTTTAAAAAAAAATCCGTAAACCAATTAATTAAAAATAAATAGCTTTATTAGCTCACCTTAACAAAAGGCCCATGTGAGGTTTTGCCATCACTTTGCGTCCGTTACTAGCTTTTCAAATTTTAATCTCCTCAAACACCACTGGGCCAAATTGAACCAAACTTAATAACTTTTGCATTTGGTGCTGATCAGACATAAAACATGGCCGCGAGGGGCAATTCTTGTTTCTGATTGGCCAATTTTCAAAATTTTTCTCCTCTGAAACTACAAAGTCACATGCTTTGAAAGTTTATAGGAATAATCATTGGGGGGTCCCCTACAGAGAGTTCTCATTTCGTTACAATCAGGGGGTAAATATGGGAGTTACATTGGCACATAGTTTAACATTAAACACTTATGGGAAATCACACATTTTTGTTTTCTTAGAAACTAATGGGCATGTTATAATGAAACTTGACAGGAATGATGTATGGAAGGTCCTCTACATCAATTCTGCATTCTAATGCAATATGTTTGTTACACTCCATTTCATTGGATGAAAGAATACTGTACGGTATGTAAAATCTGCATTCTACAGTGTACATGTAGGAACTAAGAGTGTACTTGGACTTTCCCGTCATCTATTCACCATTTTGGAAGTTCAGAATCCTTTGTGAGTGATATTTCAATAAATAAACAAAACAGTTGTATCAACTACCTTATAAATCACATTTTGTCCAATTTTATTGACATTTGAAGTGTAAACTTGATGGAAAATGCTAGTTTTGTCATGCAAGTGTACCGATGACATCACATTGATTCGGTGATGTTTACCAGCGAAAAACGTTGACGCTTTTTTGTGGATTTTTAATTTTTGGTCGTTTTTTAAACATTTTTTGTATATCATTTCTATTCTTTCCAATTAGAATTGGAATAACTCGTTTGTATTTCAAGCTGTGACTGCATAAAACTCACATGTATCCCAAATAGCTGTTTACCTAGCTAGGCTACGCGTTGCTACGTAAAGTTTATTTGGGAAGATAAAATCTTCGTTTAATGCTGTCACAGCTTGGTTTGACGTATATGTCTCTGTCTGTCCCCTGATGTTTTCCAGATTTGAGAACGGATCAAAGGATTTTTTTCATACTTTGTATTGTAATGTTTAGTACCATAAAATTAAAATACAGGTCAAGTTCCAATTTCAGCACAATCCCACATCTTTTTTCTGAGTTATGGTGTTTTAAACTTTTTTCATCCCCCTTTTTTAGCTCACCTGGACCAAAGGTCCATGTGAGCTTTTACCATCACTTGGCGTCCGTCGTCGTCGTTTGTCGTCGTCGTCGTCTGTTAACAATTTTTCAAACGTTAACTTGTCCGACACCATAAGTCCAATTGCAACCAAACTTGGTACATTTGTTTAGTGGCATTATGTGTACAAAAATGTCGTTCGGATTTTTGATTCGTAAAAAAACATGGCCACCATGGCTAAAAATAGAACATAGGGGTAAATTGCAGTTTTTTGCAAATAACTCAAAAACCATAACAGATATCAAAATTCTGGCATAGGGTAAAAGTGTTCAGCACCTCAGGATCTACCTGCCCTGAAATTTTGAAGAAGATCCAACGACCCATGTAGGAGTTATTGCCCTTTTTCTGCATTTTTTCCAAATTTTGCACTTATTAAGCTCAATATCTTGGATACTATAAAGGAAATTTGAAAAATTTAAATTTCATATTGTTAGGCACACAAAGATCTACAAAATTTGTAACAGGATCGAAGTTGTAGGTTCATTCCTTTTAGGAGTTATTCCCCTTAGATCATCAAAATTAACCATTTTTGCAGTCTTTATTCATTGTAATAAAATCGTTAACTCCTCTTACACCATAAGTTTAATTGCAACCAAACTTAGTGTAGTTGTTCCTTGGCATGAGTGCTACTAAACTATCGTTTGGATTTTTGATTTGTAAAAAAACATGGCTGCCATGGCTAAAAATAGAACATAGGGGTAAATTGCAGTTTTTTGCAAATAACTCAAAAATGGTGACAGATATCAAAATTCTGATGGGAAGCTAAAGTGTTCAACACCTCAAGATCTACCTGATTTGAAATTTTGAAGAAGATGTAACCACCCATGTAGGAGTTATTGTCCTTTTTCTTGATTTTTTTTTAAAATTTGTACTTATTAAGTTGTTGTCAATAGAGAAAAGCTGTTGTTTGCTTAAACAATCAGCTCATTGAGCTCTACAAAAGTCTGAATTGGGTCGAAGTTGTCAGATGATCCATTATAGGGGTAATAGCTCATGAAAGACTCCCTTAAAGCTTAAGGACCAGGTGAGCGATTCAGGCTCCTGGGAGCCTCTTGTTTAACAAAGTGGCAGGGTATCATTTAATATCCCATTAGATGCCCTATTTTTGTTTTCTCTGAAACTACTTGGCCAATTGTACATGTAAAGACTCTTAACAGGCATGATGTATGGGCTGTCCTCTACAATATTTATCCATTTGGATCCACTCAGGTTGGATTTGAGCCCATCGGAAAATAAATAATCCGAGTAATAGTAAATAAATAAAAATGAAAAACAATAAGGGACACTTGTTTCATGCAAATTATGAATAATGCGACTCTTTGCGTTCCACGAAATAAATTTTCTGACTCCAGGGTAAAATCCTTCCCCCTCCCCCATGAAGTTAAATAGTCTGTCCCTAAATAGAAACTATACACTATATAAACAAGAAAATGATTTACAAGAAAGAGAATCAGAAAGAGATTTTTATGAGGACAAAAAATTTATATGAGGACTTGCAACAGGAAGTTATCACTGAGCATGTCTGAATTTTAACATTTAATGGAAGCCATTATGAACATGGATGATTCAGATGTGATAATAATCTGTTTGCTAGTTGTTGTCTGTTTACTATTAATTCACATACTAGTGGTTGTCATTGTTTATGCTAGACAATGGACAACTTTATTTTACAGATGGGATTCTAGATTACAGTAATTAGGTACATTATATTTTTTGCCTTGTCTGAAGTGAATTGCCCTTAGATTTAGTTGTTAAAAATGTTGTCCTTAGGTCTGTCAGTGGTTCTTGGGGTTCTGATATGCTGAATCTAACCATGTATTTAGATTTTCAATTTTGGGCCCCTTCTCCAAGTTGGTCTGTTAATAATCTGGATATTATTATATAAAAGGGGAGGAGGTATAAAAAATTTGCATATGTTTTGTTATTTTTAAAAGTTTATACAGTATAAGGAGCAGTAGTAGGGTACACAGTATAATCTATCTGCATGCAAATTTTAATTACTTTTACAATTTCAATAGGCACCATTACTGTCGAAGCAGTATTTAGGGAATGTTTTATGGCCATGAGCAATCAGCTTACAAGGTTAATCATGTAGAGAATGGATCCCCTATCTTTATTGTCCCCCGCCGCAACGCTATGCGGGGGATATGGTAATGCCGGGCGTCCGTCCGTCGTGCCGTGCTTCCGTCCGTCCGTCCACCTTGTAAGCGCTCTAGCAAATTTATTTCATGACCGATTTGGATAATATTTATACAGTAGCTTTAACTCAATGATACCTCAAGGGAGTTCGAAGATGAGTCATGTCGAAATATTTTTGTAGGAGTTATGCCCCTTAATAACTTAGAAAATTGACAAAATTTCCATGTAAGCGCTCTAGCAAATTTATTTCTTGACCGATTTGGATAATATTTATACAGTAGCTTTAACTCAATGATACTTTAAGGGAGTTCGAAGATGAGTCATGTCGAAATATTTTTGTAGGAGTTATGCCCCTTAATAACTTAGAAAATTGACAAAATTTCCATGTAAGCGCTCTAGCAAATTTATTTCTTGACCGATTTGGATAATATTTATACAGTAGCTTTAACTCAATGATACCTCAAGGGAGTTCGAAGATGAGTCATGTCGAAATATTTTTGTAGGAGTTATGCCCCTTAATAACTTTGAAAATTGACAAAATGTTCATCTAAGTGTTCTAGAAAATTTATATTCTCCTTGCATTGGAATAATATTTATACACTTGGACCTAAAGGGAGGTTTTATACATAAACTCCTATCGAAACTTATAAAATTGAAAAATACTGTCTTTAAGAGTTTGTTAGGCGGAATACTTTTGATCAAAGCGTTTCTGTTTATTGAAAAGGAGTAAATGTACATTTGTATAAATTCTCAATACACATGGTAAAATAAGATTTCAACACTATACCCATATTGTATAAATGTCTTCATACCACTCATTAACTTGTAAAAAACTTTAGCAATAACCACAAATTGTTTGTCCTTCTATTCTCTCTCTTTGAGAAAATTTTGTTATGTTTCACTTGTCCAAGGGTTTCTGATGCTCTAACGGCGGGGGACTTCGGAACGCTGTTCGATTTTTTGGTGATTGTTTTAGTCATGCCCAATTAAATGGACCATTATTTGTCAATTAAAAAGATGATGCAGGAAATTTTTTATATAGTGTGTAGACAAACAAAATTATGTGTAAACAAATAAAAATTACTGGTATATCTAATTACCTATGCTTGTTGATGTCTTTAACTCCACAGGGATGCACTTTAATGGCACATTTCAGATATGCAGGGTAACCCAAGTCGAAGAGGACAGCAGTTCTTAAGCAGTTTATTAGCATTCACAGTTCTTACTTGACAGCTGTTCTTTAGCAGTTCATTAGCATTCACAGTTGCCAAATTCAAGGCAATGGTTAATTTGCATATAGACATTCCAATAGCATTCCTTAGCAGTTTCTCAGCAGTTTATTTAGCCTTCACAGTTATTTAGCTGTTATTTTTAACGAAAATTTAAATGAGATACCCCAAAACTGCTATCTTCTCTGAATATTCATGAGAACAGCTATAATAACAGCTGTCAATAATGAATATTCATACTAACTGCTAAATTTTACATCCTTATATGGTTTTCAAAACTGCTAATAACTGCTATGGAATGCTATTGGATCTGTCAAAAGCTTGAATGCAAAGGTACATGAATATACAGAGTACAAGTTATGCATGTAGAAATATTTTACTGTATGTAGGGGGTTGTAAACATGTTTTGTGAGTACTCAACCTGGCCTTAGAACCCTTATTATGTTTGTGGCCTAATAAAAGGAACAATAAAGAATGCACTTTAAAAATCAGTGCTTATAAAAAGCAACTAATTCAATAAGAGGGGTTACTAGAGACTGTATTAATTATTTTGACAAAGTGATTTTCAGATTAAAAGTTATTCCTTTTTAATTATTATTCAATTATTAAGTGTACTACTAGTTTCTCAATATATATTTTTTTTATGTGGACCAAAAGACAACAGTTATCTTCTCTTTCGCTTTTGGATTAAAAAAAAATAAATTTTCATATGTTTTGACTTTCTGATACAAAATAAGGTTACATAGATTTAAACTTCCTTAAATGGATTGTTAGGTCAATATTAAACAATTGTTAATAAAATTGGGAATGGAAATGGGGAATTTGTCAAAGAGACAACAACCCGACGAAAGGGCAGAAAACAGCCCAAGGCCACCATTGGGTCAACACAGCGAGAAATCCCGCACCCAGTGGCGGGCTTCAGCTGGCCCCTAAACAAAAGTGTGTACTAGTTCAGTGAAAATGGATGCCACACTAAACTCCGAAACATATAAATGAACTAAAATTAAAACAAACATACAAGACTAACAAAGGCCAGAGGCTCCTGACTTGGGACAGGCACAAAAATGTGGCGGGGTTAAACATGTTTTGTTAGATCTCAACCCTCCCCCTATACCTCTAGCCAAGTCAACATAAAACAATCTGCTATTTGCAGCCTAGGTTTCCCTAATATTCCCTCCCCCCTTTTCAGCTCTTGAATATGATTTGTTTTTGTTTTTTTACAAAATTATATCAAAATATTCATCTTTTTATTTTTAAATAACTTCTTGCACTGTAAGTCTATGCTAGTATTTCATTATAATTCTGTAAACATCAGATATTCTAGGTGAATAAACAACTATCCCCCTTTTTTATGGCAGTCTGGTATGATTTCTGTTTTCCCCTCCAAAATTATGTCAGAAAATACACATGCATCAACTGTAACTGCAACTTACTGTACTGCAGGTGTGTGAAAGTATTCCATTTAGCCTAAATCAAACTTTATAATTGACATGAATACAGTTTTTCACCAGCAAATATTTATACACATCGATCTTGGAGCCAAAATGCACATTTGAAAATGATCAAATAATCTTCAAATAAAGGTTTACTTTCAAGCTGAAAACACAGCTAGATCCAAGCATTTTTATAAGAGGATTAAAACCAAAACTGCTATCAAACTGCTGTCAATAACAGTTTCAAGGTATCCAAACTGCTAAGGGTGAATGCTAAGAAATGATGAAACAAGGCAGTTTTTCAAACTGCTATTAAATGGACTGCGTCAATTTCATTATAGCCTGAATTTGTTGTTATTCTTAATAATTTAATATGAAAAACATCTTTGACTAAAATATACATCCACAAATACAAATTCCATTTGTTGGTGAAGTCTGTAATTTTTAGCAGAAGGCTTAGTTCTGTACCTTATGGGATTTGACATACGACGATTAGCCGAGATGTTTCACGTTTATTGTCAAATCGGAAGAACACGTGAACCAAGAAGTTGAATTATTAGTTTAGACGTTAGTCGTTGAATTTAGAATTCAATTGCTAAAACTGCATATCCTGATGTGAATCTCGATTAAAAAAAAAAAAAAAAAAAAAAAAATTGGTGTGACATATGCTATTTCAAAATATGATTGTATAAGCGCATAAATCGAAAATGTGTTATATTTTTCAGTAATTTAGTACATTTTTTTACTTTCTTGTAAAGTGTCATCTATATGCTAATTGTGTTTGTTATAGGTAATTTTGTAACTAAATATTTGATGTTGTAGACAATTGTTTTTATTTCTTAAAAATATATTTTTATTATATTTTACTTAAGATATGCTAATTCTTCATTAAGTTTAGTTAAATGTAACAATCACCATTTCAATCCCTTTTAATTTGCTAAAACGTCTGCTTGAGGTCATGTTTTCATTCAATTTCAAAAATTGGTAAACTTATATAACCTTTTCCTTAAAGAAAACGTTACGCACATGCGTTATAAAATGAAATTTGACAATTTACACAGATTTCAGATTTCATTTCCTTCAGTATTGACTTTGAAATGTATTTATAGAAACTGACATTCATAAAAATCTTCCGGATTTTCTTTTAACTCTTCGTACACTCGTATAATATGGAAGGTCATTTCATTGTTTTGATTAACAATTATAACAATTATGGGTGTCGATAAATTGTCTTTTATAAAGATGAATAACACAGCAGTTCTGAAAGTGAGATGCGGAAATAACTGTTCACAACATTATACTTCAATAAAGTAATTATATCAAATTAAACTGACTTCTTCCGATACCTTATTAGATTATAAGATACTTGTTATATGGGGAAATACTTAAAAAAAATATACATGTATATGACATCTAGTTACACCTTAGTATTGTATTCAACGTCGATGTAATTAACATGTATGAAAGCTTTAGGTATTATAAATCAATACCAACAGGGGCTTTCTTTTCTTTCTGCTTTATCTATGGCAATATGATATATACATCACCTTAACTTCAATTGGATAACTTCTGTCGGTTGCTGGTCGGGGTTATTGGTAGTAGAATGCAGAATCACCGTTGATGATTCTGTGATAATTCAAATGTTTTATTTGAACATTTAACTAACATTGTATTAACATTGGAATAACAGTACTTTGTTGAAAGCGATATTGCCATCAATTTTTTATTCAACGGTAGAAAATATCTTCTCCACGTCGCCAGTAAATCTGCTTTATGACAGTCAGATTCAGAATTGACACTTATAATTATTCAAACACAATACTGTTATCATAAGCTATTTGCAAGTTTATTTCCAGGCTTAATTCTACAACAGTTAATAACAAGACATAAATAGGTACTTCAAAAATGTTAGTTTTCATTACTATTGCATCGTGTTTTTCAGATGGCATATTGCCATAGGTTTGAGGAAAACATTTTTATATATCGCCTTTGATTAGCAAGAATTAATTACAAATAGATATAATTTGACTTTGAATAAAATTGCGGGATATCTGCCAAACTGTATTTAAAATCAAGGTGTTTGTGTTGTCTTGAACGCGTATCTGAGATATGAATTTCGATTCAAAAAGACATTAGCAAGTAGTTGTGAAAACGAAGTTACAGGCTAGAAAATTACATATATAAATCAGAAGTGCACGATCTAGTTCATGAGACTGAAGCACATATGTGATATGAATCCCTATGAACCCCGAAGCCAAACGTATGCAGCTGTGATGTTTCTACAATTGTTACTTGATGCATGTAACAAGTATGTTTTTAGTACTGCTTTAACTATATCGACATCCTTCATATATCAACTTATTTAAGGAAATTGCAAGTGCAAAGAAAACGAAGAAGACTGCGAGACTGGAATCCTAAAGAAAGACGAAATTAAATAAACACAAGCTATTTTCTTCCAATGATTGACGATCCCTGAAATTAAACAAATGCGACAAACGTGACAACATCAACTAAAACATTGATTATTAAACGAAAATAATTAACTATTTAAAAAATCATTTTGATAATATTTTATAAAAATTTCGTTTAAAAAAACAGCAGCTCACATTTTTATTGATGTATATTTTACTATAAACAAGTATAGAACTTAATTAATCTACAGACCCATTTAAATTCTATCACGACAAATTGATCAACTAACATTTTGGTTGCCTAATGAAATCCGCGAACGTATAAAGTATTTAACTGTAAGCAGTTTTTAATATATAAAAAAATAATTTTTCGTAAGTCAAATTTCACGGGAATGAAAGAAAGAAAAGATCATTTTTTTTTTTTCATTTAAATAAAACACGTAATATCAACTTCCGGGACGTAAATGAAAATATAAACGGAAGTGTTATATTTGAAAACTCAAACAGTCTTTAACAATGAACATATATAAGAGATTGTCATTTTTATTCTGTATACACTACATCATAGCAGGTAGGTCACTTATTAACAAAGTCTGAAACTAAATTCCTGATTAAAGTTGTACTGAACTATTGCGTCATCTTTGATCTAGCATTAACTACAACTGAAAAATCCAGGTGACTTCATTTTTTTAGTGAATTTTCGAAATTTGAATTAAGCTAACAGTTCATATTCTATTACACTATTGTGTCATTTGGTTTCCTTTTGAGTGTTCTGTGATTGTTAAATCCTTGCAAATTATTTGACTTAGTCACTGTCTGTATCATGGAAAAGCACGACTATCGTTACTTTTTATTTTTCTTTTCAAAACAGCAGGGTACAAAATATATTTTGGCAAAGTATAGAATACTGTAAAACAACTTCGCGAATACTTTATTTCGCGTTTAGCAATTTTCAGCCGATTTCGCGGCGATTTATTTTCGCGGTTTACTCATTTTCTTGGTGTAATTATATGATAGAAGACCCAAGTGCTATATATTTGCGACAATTTATTTTTGCGTTATTTTTCTAGCGAAAGTCGCGAAAATAAATCGCTCGCAAAAATTTGTTAGTTTACCGTAGTCTATCGTTTCTATTTATACCCAAATGATACTTTAAATTTTTGGAAATAATGTTCTATCCATCTTTCTGTGTTTTCTCACCCACTCTCTCGCACTTATGGATATACCGCTGTCACTACCACAAAGCTTTACTGTTATCATCGCGAAATGATGAATTGTCATCTTGTGAGTAAAAATTATCAGCCATAAAACATATTATGTTTCACATTGTATCATTAACATGGTAACAAGACTGTCAGAAATCAATTTCTATATTTTCTACTTTATTTTATACTTTACGTTTTTTGCCTTAAAGCTTCTTACATTTAAGAATTGACAATTAATATAACTTTGAGATCGTCTTGTTAGACTCTGATGTGTCAAATCCTTATTAAAGATACTTAGCTACATGCTGTCTTATACGAAAAAGAGAGGCGAAAGATACTAGAGGGACATTCAAACTCATAAGTCGAAAATAAACTGACAACGCCATGGCTAAAAAAGAAAAAGACCAACAGACAAACAATAGTACACAAAACAATATTGATGAGGTTGTTATGGTTGTTGCTTATATCTTATTTTACCGGTCAATTTTAGATGAATTTGTAGCAGGTTTTATCGTAAAAATGTATCCAGCTTCACCAGCATACGTCGATCTTCACCAACGTTTCACACTGATGTGTAAAACGAATTCGACACTCCACTGGATAAATACTTTGATATTTGACGACGCAAATTCAAATGTATTATATTTTGAGAAAGCGCTCGATGGATCAAGCGTCATCACAATTTCAAATGAAGCACATTTATACGTTGCAGTTTGTGATTTTACTACAGGAGAGTTTAATGTCACGTTACTCTCCTTAGAAAGAAATTATCACAACACTTTAATAAGATGTAGTGTAAAATTTAACAATGGGCCATCAACGTTAATGGAGAATACAAGCACAGTCATATCCATTAAAGGTATATTTATGATTAAGACAATTCAAAATTCCACATCGAAATTGAATTGAATAGATTGTATACGTTGAATTCAGTGCGAATCGAATGAGACTTCATATACATAACAATTTTCTAACTTTCAGTTAATTATTATATTTTTCTTCTTTTATTATAAGGTTAAAGCTTTCTTTTGCTGAAATTTGTCTGATCAAACATAATTATGTGAGCTAAATTAAATATGAAATAAAAGAGTTTCAAATGTATAAAACAATTAACCTTTTGCAAATCAAGGTCAATGCAACTGTTAGTGTAAATTTCGTCCGCGATGGTATTTCTAGCCTATTAGTAAGCGCTGCTGTGTTAACCTAACATAAAATATCGTTGATGAGGTTATTTCTTTTGTAAATTCCTGTTCATCGAAAGTTATAAAAATGGTTTGAAACGTTAGGCATTTTATATCCCCAGAAATATATGGCTTCAGCACATCTTTTTGAAGTTTATTAGTCAACATCGTTATTAATCTAGCCTTCCAGTTCTCTCCATTCGAGCATCACTTAACGAGTCATTTGTAGAAAAGCGAGTTTTTGACATACTAAATTGTACTAGATTGTAGGAATGATATCGTTGAACAGTTTGTTTAAAAGATTGTCGATAAAACAAATGTTTTTGCCTGGTTTTTTGACATGTCAATGTCCAACAATTATGAAATTGACTACTTATAAAATTGTGAGCTGAATACAGGACTGGTTTAAATTATACCCATTGTTGTACAAGATGAATTATACAAAAGCTGTTTTCTGTTTATTTTAGAAGCTCCATCTTATACAATTCTCATACAAAAAATCCTAACCGAGCAATCAACACTAGTGAAACTCTGCATGTGACGTGTTCTGTATATGGTGGTAATCCATTAGCCACTCTAACATGGAATTGTAGTGGCACTACTGTCCACAAATCTTTAGACAAATCTGCTATTCTTCATATAAAATTAACAGCTGGAAAACGAGACGACGGAATGATCTGCAAATGCTCTGCTGGCCATCTTATACCGACGTATAACGCTGAATCAGTTATGACATTAGAAGTTTAATGTAAGTTTTAGTCTTTAGTTTTCTTTGTTTTGTTTTGGTACTATTGTTTGCCTGTTGGTCTTTTTCTTTTATAGCCATGGCGTTGTCAGTTTATTTTCGACTTATGAGTTTGAATGTCCCTCTGGTATCTTTCGCCTCTCTTTTTTAATCCACCAATGAAAGTGATAAAAGATAAAAATGCATAGCTAATCTTTGTATTATATAAAAAAAATACTGTTTAGTCTCTAGTAGAGTGTGTGTACAGTTTATAGTAAACAGATATATTCGATTAAAAGTAAGACAAACATCGACAAAGACTATTTTTGTTACTCAATTGCTAGCTCCAATATACCCTGCTGATTTGAACTGTTTCAATTCCCTTTTCAATGAATATACTGAAAACATTTTATATGCATTACAAAGCTTATCATGAGACGACAGGCGATACATTAGAACACCCTGTCAACAGATGGCGAAACATCAACAGAACATTGTTTAAAAATCATTCCGGTAGGTATTTGCAATGTTAAAAAATTGAATACTATACATTCCCCGTTTCCATTTTCAATTCTATACGATGAATACATTTCAGTGGAGGGTTATAATCATGTAGATAAAAGTTTTTTTGATTGCTTAAAAATTACAGGATATAAACATAAAATAAAGTCTACACATTTTGTGGTTCCTTGACAATGTCTATTTAGAATACAATTGCTGATGTCAGAAAGTTGATAAAATTTATATTCCAAGATTAGAAAAAAATAATCTACTGTTTTTGACAGATTATATATACATGTATAAAGAATTAACTATTTTTAACATATGTAAGACACATATCTATTTTAGACCCTCCTGACAATTCACCAACCATTACACAAATTCCCGAAGGAGATATTGACACTGGAGACGCTGTTCTTCTGAATTGCAGTCTACAAGGAGGAAACCCTGTTGCTATCTTATCTTGGAACTGTAGTGGAAACATTCACTTGACAAGAGTTGGAAATGCTGTAATATGTACACTTGAATTTAATGTTAACAAATTGCATCACGAAACTGTTTGTACTTGTCTGGCATCACACAATACGATTGACAGTTATTCTGACAATACTAGTTATTCTTTGCATGTATTATGTGAGTACAATATTCAGCAAATATCATTCATCAAGTGAAGACACCAAGGGCGCATTTAAAAATCATAAAATTTAAAACATTAAAGAATACTTAAATGATACCTTTTAGTTTTTTTTTTTTTTTTAATAAAAGAAATAATCACTGTCTATAAATTTGCAACATGCTTGACAGTTAAAGCAAAAATTCATTATTTGCCCGTTTCGAATATGAAAAAAAATAGTTATGTTAAAAATGAGCTGAATACTTAACAGATTATCACGACTGTAATTTGTTGATTATCCTGAGATAGAATTCGACATATTCCCAGTATATGTAGTAGAAGGAGAAAATATTTCAATTACTTGCAACACACGTGGAAATCCTCTTCCAAATTCTCAATGGTTTATCAATGGTATAGAAAGGACCCAAAAACAGCAAAACAAGTCGGTACTATATCTGTTCAATGTCAACCGGCTGTTTCAGGCACGAACGTATTCATGTAAAGCTATTTCGAAGAGTTATATATGTCAAATATGACATACTGATACAAAATAAAGATGTAAATGTTATTGTTTTCTGTGAGTATAAAACATTTTGTATGGTACACTTGTATTGTGCATTCATTTCAATAGATCTACTTCATCGTGCTGATGATCGCTCAAAATGTTGCATTACATTTGTATATTGAAAATGTTATGAATAAATGCTTACAAATATGTATGTATTAACATTTGACAGGGTTTATAAAAAAGAACAGCATTGTTTTCGTGTGTTTCATACAAGCGCTTTTATCAAGAGGATGACTGAAGCAGAATTTTAAGCATTTACTTTCAAGTTTGTATTAATTTGCTATATAGAAAAAAAAATGTAATAAAACAAAAGCGCAAAATGTGCAAACACAAAATAATCATCCACTTAATTGTTTTCTTGTTTTGTTTGCAATGATTTGTTTTGATAATGAAGATAAGTAGAATGATTAAAAGAAATAGTAATTATATGACAAATTTGACATAATCATGTACTGAAGAAATGACATACTAGTTATGGTAATATTTTGGAATTTCAAGGGTCTTTTATTTCGTATTTGGTTTTGGTTTCCAAATTTGTTGTATTATTCGAACGCCACTTGCGATTTTATAAAGACGAAACTTGGGCCTGGCGCCATAAATTATAAGCAGGTATTTTTAATGAGTTTGTACTACATTATTCTGGATATAAAGAACTCGAACAAGTTAGCTCAAAGTTAACAAACACATCATGTATAACACAATCGGCTTTAAAAACACGTGTTGGAGACACCTTACACCAGGAAAGAAGAGGAGGTGGAAACCAAGTTTACATTTAAAAAGCGTAAGTCGAAACGAAAATAACAACGCCATGGCAAAAATATTCTGAAAGGTGTTGTCAAATACAACTAAGGTAATCTATTTCTGGGGTAGGAAATCCTTAGTTTTTCGAAAAATTCAAAGTTTTGTAAACATTTTATCTATAGTTATGACCATATCAATGATAATTCAGGTCAACACAAAAGTACTGACTACTGGGTTGGTGATACCGCCGTGGAGGAAACCTCCACCAGCAGTGTTCGCACGTCGAATTGCTTGCAAAGAAAATTCTGATGTATCCCCTCAAAAATTCTGAGGAAAATGATTTTTTCTCTTAATCTGTTAGAACGTATATAGAATGGATGACTGATATGTTGTTTACTTAACAAAGTTTTTTTCCAGATAACACTAGTGTTACTAAAGTTGAAGTATTAAATGGTCCAACATTTTCTGAAAATCGAACGGCAGTATTGCGATGTCAGGTAACCGGAAATCCACTGCCGAATGTCACTTGGTATTTTAAATCAAATGAAACAAAACAGATACTACAGAGACATAACAGGATTATCGACAGCAGTTATACCATTAACACAACTAACTGTCTTGATACAGGAATATATGAGTGTTCAACTCAAAATACAGTAAACGGGACGAAAGTAACGAATAGTAAGCAAACTCAACCAAAAGTCACATGTAAGTAACTTATGAAACTATGATGTTTTCATAAACTTGTATAAAACTGTGGAATGCATAATAATAACAATGATATTTATAATGATTATGAAATGAATTAAACGGATCGCATACCCTACATTAACTACATCTATCGGTTAATGAAAAAAAACACAATGGCAATACTCTATAAAACACAATGATATGGCTAATTTCTTTTCAGGTTCACCCCGTTTAGATAATCGTTACAACGAACTTCCAGCGATAATGACCTTTGACATTGGGAGTGATTTTAATCTAACTGTATTTATTGTTGCTTATCCATCTTCACAGATTCGTTAGTTGTTGTTTTTCAATACTTTAACCTCTTCCTACTCCAAAAGTACTCCTATAATAGCATGGGTGATTTTTTCATTCATTTATCTGTGTGGGAAAAAAGTAAGTTAATTGAATCAGTTTTAAATAAATAATACGCCATTTATGTTATGTACTTTTATGCGGTCAAACTGTATTAATACATCTTTTCATCGGAGATTCATAAAAATTAGACATTTGCAGATGGTGTGCTATTTTTGAAGAGTATGAAGTTGACTATGAAAACCAAAATCGTCAGGTTTGTCACAGATCCCCTAGATTAATTGTTTGGAAACGATCCACAAATGAAGTTAACACCTTTCTCCATTTAGAATCCTTATCATCCCTTTTCACGGGATATATGTATAATTATGACTATATCAATGATAATTCTTGTTACCACAGAAGTGCTGACTACTGTGCTGGTGGTACTCTCGGAGAGGAAATCTCCACCAGCAGTGGCATCGACCAAGTGGTTGATAATAAACTCTTCATAGTTACCAGGATTAAAATTGAAATGAATATTCTGACGCTCTTATACACGAAGCACGTGTCACTCGCACCATTAACAATGCCATCCGTTTACAAATAAATTATTGTCATTTTTTTTGCGTTTGTTATTTCCTGTTTTTGTTTACATACAAATAGCTTTCAATTCGTAAAGATGTTCAACAATTGTGCAATTACCTCTTTAACTACACACCAATCCTAGATGCGTAATTAATAAATTTTAGACCTTTTTTTAAGAAAATTTACATGTATGTTTTCTTATTTTAAGGAAAACCAACAGCACCTGTGAATATAAATGTAATATGTAAGGAAAAGTCTGTGCACATTTTATGGGTGTCTAAATTCAATGGTGGTTCGAAACAAACCTTCTTTGTTGAGTATTGGGATTCTCAAATGGCCAGAAACAGAACTAAATCAGCACCAGTTATGGATTTTGGGGAGTTCAAAACTATGAAATATGTCGCTACCGGATTAATACCAGCAACTAATTACAGCTTTCAAGTTTTAGCATGCAATTCCAATGGTATATCTATCTCAGAAACGGTCGAATGCATGACTGATTTAGAACGTAAGTTGATCTTAAGATGGAATGAACACATGTCGAGTACATTGTATCCTTTTTTTACTATTAATTTGGAAGTTACTCTGCTTAAAGACCGAACATCCACATGTCTAGGCCTGGAAGTCATTGACACTTTTATTCATGAAAATATATTACAAATTTGACCATGATTGAAACGTGTTCGTGTTAAGGTAACACAAAACCGTTATGGTAGTTCTATTTAGGAGCATGTTGGTTTTGAATCTTTAACACAATATATGCATTTGGCTTCCAAAACTTATAAACTTAAGACAAACAGATGAAGAGTATTTCAGAAAAAGCGTGTCGAACACATCAAAATTGTAATATAAGTTAATTTTCCAAGTCGAATTTACTTGAGATATTTGGCAAATAGCAAATTCGTCATCATTTAAAAAAAAAAGTGAATACAGCTTAAATTTTCATAAAAAACAAGATGCACTCAATGTCAAATGAAACAGCACATAACAAATTCCATGCGTCCGAAGCGCTTTTCTGGATTCATTTTCCTCAAGAAAGCTCGAAGCCGTGTATATGAAAGCCAAGGATGTATACGAACTGTAACAGTTTAAGAGCTATATGACCAAACAGGATCACAAAAATAGCAAAATTCATCTGAGATCAACTTTGCTTGAGGGAGTTGATATTAAAAATATGTGTACAATCAATCAGTTTGATTTTAGCATTATTTCTATTGTAAGAAAGATGTCACTTGTTTTATTCACCGTGCTTACATGAGATTGGATAATATTATGAATCCACCTAAAGATTGATCAGTATTTTTGCCAAACACATGAAATGAGAAATTCAATAAACTTGTATTCATTATGAATTGAATGCCTGTATGTAATGTTCTGGGGTTTGGATTTTCCGAAACAAACAGTTTTTTTTTTCACATAAATTATACCTTGGAAAATGTTTTTAGCAGGAAATACCGAAACAAAACAGGAAGTAAACAATGGTTTGGTATATGCTGGTATTACCATGCTAACTATAGGAACAATTCTTGTTATAGTCAAAATTTTTCTTACACGTAAGTAGGAATAGACAATTTGGTTAATTTCTTTAGCTGCAAAAAAATTCAAAATAAATTACATTAAATTTTAATTAGAGCAAACATTTAGACATACATGTATGGTAGCTACGAGAACTGTAAGGACTTATATTTCTATGGTTTACTGTTTGAATGTACAAAACAATATAGTATGGGAACGTTCACGATTTAATGTAATAATGGCCACAGCTATTCATAGTTGTTAAATATAAGAGTTAGAAATATCGTGTTTGATTTAGTCACGGAAGACAAATTTTTCCAATATCTACTGAAGATGATATTTAAAAGAAATAAATACTAATGTAGTAGATTCATTTTATCTTGTTTCAATGACACAATGAAACAATGACCAATTGCCCATATACGAAAATAAATACATAAGATCGTCTTTTGTTCTTGAAGTTCAGCATATATTTAAAATCGTTATCGTTTTAATGCATCGATGTATACCTCTGGGTAAGGCTTTGTGGGAGATAAATGGTGATAACAGCAAAATGTACATTGATATTTTTTATCATAAAAAATAGTCTAAAACGGAAAGTAAATGAAAACATAGGAGTAATATTTGCCTTTAAGAGGTTTTGTTAGATTTGCTTAAAATAAAAAGTAAAAGAGCGTCAAAGATATAAATATATTGAGACAATGTATCAGATAAAAATAAACTACTAGAGTACATATGATGAAGACATAATCTTTCAATCAGTTTAATTGAGGTCTGGGGCTGACATGTCAGTAACTGCTAGTAGTCCTTTGTAAATTTATGTTTATCATTGTCATTTTGCTAAGTTTCTTCTGTAACCTTATCTAACATCGGACTCGGACTTCTTTTAAACTGAGTTTTACTATGCGTATTGTTGTGTTTTTTTTATTCCATATTTGCTAGAGGTATAGGGGAGGGTTGAGATCTCACAAAACATGTTTAACCCCGCCGCATTTTTGCGCCTGTCCCAAGTCAGGAACCTCTGGCCCTTGTTAGTCTTGTATGTTTTTTTAATTTTGGTTCATTTATATGTTTCGGAGTTAAGTGTGACGTCCATTTTTCGCTGAACTATTATTCATATTTTAAAAGGTCAAGCTGAAGCCCGCCTCCGGGTGCGGGATTTTCTCGCTGTGTTGAAGACCCATTGGTGGCTTTCGGCTCTTTTCTGCTCTTTGGTCGGGTTATTGTCTCTTTGACACATTCCCCGTTTCCATTTTCAATTTTATTACATATACAAGCTAAAGCTTCTCAAATCAGTCTTACCGGCAGAACAGAAAAACAATAAACATTTGCTTTGTGTAGATTAACATTTATTAAAGATTCATTTCAATGGATGTAGTTTCATATTTTGCTATTGTTTTAGGTTATATAAGAAATGCATATAAATCAGTGTAAGTATTTTTCAACGTTTATACCGATTTAAATTTAAAATGTTTTGGACCTTTATTCTATTGCTGTAACACGATAAAAGAAAACTGTGAAAAAGAATGAGTAAAACTTTGAGGTAGGTATTGCTACTTTCATTCACTTGCTTAGTTTTGTACTCGATGTAACATGGGAATTAATGATTTAAAGGACTTTTGTCAAGTCCAAATGCTGAACAAAACCTTATGCATAAACATTCAGCGTAGTGTTAAACGTGAAATTCAGGAATAAACAGAGAGTTTGGACCACAAATATTTTTCACCTTGGAAGCATGTTTATTTTCAATTATGGTCAGGTAGGACAGTTAGGCGACCAACTAACACTTGTACAAATTAAAGCCATAAATATATAAAACAAACACCCCTTGCAAATTCAACTACAGTGCTCTTATTTTTTTTTGGGCGGTCAATCAAAATATGTGCCAAAAAATTTCATAAGGCGTATTTGCTTTTATTCTGAGGAAAGAATAAATACTGAATTGTCCGAAAAGTCACTTAACTTGTATGGATAGAGAAATATCGGAAAATGTCTTAATTTACAACATAATTGTTTTTTCCAGAATATTTCTCATTTCTATATTCATACATTTTAGTTATGTTATGCGTTTGGTTTGTAAAAAGTTAATGATCATGGCATTTATATAATAAACTGATTTGTTTTTATTGAATTACATTTAAGTTCTATTTTGTAGGTACACTAATACTGGCACTTCGAGAACAGGTAAATATACTTTTATCAAATCTGTATACTGTTCTCAGCATCAAAACTTACCCATCAGTATTATGAGATTGTATGATCAAAATGTAAATTAGAAAAAAAAACAGATATAATCATGATGTAATGAAACGAATAAAATATTAATGAACAAGAAAATGAAAAATAAATAGAAAGGTTTTTAATATGAAAATTTATTAGTGCCATTAGCTAATAAAGTACAGCGAATAAAACAAAATGATACCTAATTTTCCAACTTATATTATTCTTTTAGAAAACACATCAAATAGTAAAATTTGAACTGATAAACATATTTAATTGTTTAAATGCATTACAGATATGGACACTGACTTTGCTGTACACAGATAATAATGATTTTTTTCTCAAAACTGTGGAATATAACCAAGGTTTTAAAAATAAGTGGATACAAAAGAATGGAACATCACAACTGAAAAATAGGAGCATGGTTTCAACGTCCAAATGTTTTATCCAGCGGCCATTTAAATATAACATCACACATCACTTTTAAAACTGCTAATTCTGTAAAAAACCAATAATACTATTCCATTACAGTCAGTCGGATGATGGTTCCAACACGACTAGATAAATTCAATCCTCACGTGTTTATTAAAAATGTAATTGTTTAAAATTTGGAAAACTGATGACAACAATTGTACATGCATTAACTTTTCTGATATCAAAATGAATTATAACTGTATAAAAATAAAACAGCTGTAATTCGACAAATAATGATATCGAACAAGATCCATATATAAAAACAAACATTCTAAAAAAAAAACTAAACCATACTGATCAATCTTATCTCAGAATTATTTATCATGGATAATTTTCTATTTTTTCAATTACAAGGTTTGAGAGTCTCCAACCAGGATATGAATTAGGCAAGTATTTTACAGGAGAAATTACTATTCAAGATACAAAAAAAATAGTCGTCAAAGATTTTACAAATGTCCCAAAACAACGACAACAGAACGCCGAGCCTTTACTAAATACTAGATTAGTTTTCATTTGAATTCACATTAACAATGATTAAGTCCGCTAAGTAGTCTCAATTCAAGCAATCAATGATTTTAGGACAAATTTGATATGGAATTCGACGTTCCATCGAATAATATATATAATTTTGTTTATTGTAATTGCATCATTGAGAATGATTGACTTTTCTTTGAGAACCTCAACTGCCCAGGGTAGTTTAAAAAATCAAAACTAAAATCAAAACCTGACACACCATCCAAGTGCTGAATGTATGAAAAGACAAAGAACATGGTGCGATTTTATCGTTATTTTGACATAATTATTCACTTTATTTACTCACTGTCTTATAATTGAAGATTTCAGTTCATATCAATTATTTGTTGACTCAGAAATAAAACCAAAAAGAGATTTTTGGGATTATTATGATTAGTAATTTCTGTTTTAAACCCGTTTGTAAAAATGCACCGGTTTAACTTGTACAAATGTCTTTTTACCCTGAATGATAGAACGCATGCAAGAACAAAAACATGTGATTTCTCTATATTTTCAGATTACGTAAAAAGAGCGGTAATATGCAGGTAAGTTTTTGATATGATGCGTTCAAATACTGCATATATTTCTTTTTCAAGTTTGTGGCTTGTTTTAACTTGTTAATGATGCTTAATTTCAAAGAAACATTATTAAACAATATAAAGGCATATTTAAGAATGCATGTCATTCTTTCATTATTAAATGCAACCTCAGAGTACATAACCTGTCGGTATGATATCATGACCTCTTACACTGTAATATAAGCAGCAGTTCTTCTTAGAACAATATATACAGCAACATCATGAACGTACTAGAATACACGATCTTGTGCAATGTCAAGCACAAAATGAAAGGAACATAAATGTACGTATGGAACCAAATTATGTTTATTCCCAAAAATATCAGACGCTTTGATTAAACAACACCATAGTAATTTTAACCTTTATCAAATATATTTAGCTAACATAATGATCTGAAAGAAAATTTCTAAACGTGTTAGCTTTTTAAATATTACTGCTGATGCAAAATTCCACTATTTATTAGATTCTTTCTGGTAGTTTTATATTATTACAATCAATGTAAATAAAATGAAAATACCACTGTATAAATTTGGTGCATCCGAAGAGTTTTTTTCTGATAGAAACCATCAAAACCAAAATAATTGAAAAGTTTAGGATATTTATACAACTGCTGTAAACGTATTTTCGGAATGGAAGTATATTTTTAATCCGAGACGTCACTCCTAACACGCGCAAATTGAACCAACAGAGAAATTTACAAATTATAAGAGGGTGCAACACAATTTTTTGGTTTTTTGGTTTTTTGGTTTTTTTTTTATCAAAATAAAGTTAAACATAAAGGCAACAGTAGTATACCGCCGTTCAATAGTCATAAATCGATTTAACTGAAACAAATCCGGGTCACAAACCAAAACCGAGGGAAACACATCAACTATAAGAGTAAAACAACGGAACAACATAAACACTGAACTGCTACAAAAACAAACGCCAACATACATAGAAACGGACTATTTGATAACAACTGCCATATTCCTGACTTTGTACAGCACATTTTAAGAAAAAAATGGTGAGTTAAACCTGGTTTTATGGCTTGTGATAAAAATGACAACATAACGTGACAGGAATACATTACAACTAAACGCAAGAACACTCAGGACAGAGGCATACATAAATAAATAATATAATAGTACATTACAACATGTAAATCACAGAATAACAACGGACACCTACCATTTACACCACAATAGAATTATGAACTGTCCGTCACACGAAAGTATCAACGCCACAAAAAGTGACGTCACAGATAAATTTCTAAAAATAGAATATAAAATTGGGATTAAGTTTGTAATGGTGTTGTTTTATGTATTTTCTAACCATTACAAGAATATTAATATAGAATTGTGTTAGTAATGGTGTAATTATTTGTATTTTCTAACCATGTCGGTTTTTCTTCTAAATCAAAACTGTAAAAACAAATAAATCCTGTGCATATAGTAGCTTTAAACTAAAAATCATATAAATGAACTAGCTGATTAATTATCCTAACTTTTACATACATGTAGAAAATAAAAATAGAATTCAAACCACAAACGACAAGACATAACACAATATCCAACCAGAATTACAAACGAAACATCATAACTAAATACATGAATGTTGGATGTATAAATACCGAGACACGTCTAATATCAATGCGAATTCACACTCGGGAAAACAGTCATATTCGGGAATAGGTCAAGTTCGGTACTTAGCAGACCAGACGACGTAGATGGTAAACCACAACTAAGACGTGGTAAAAATGTCATTAGTTAGTTTAGACACAGACACATCGTATAGATCAATCAATTTGTGATGGTGTCCATAAAATTTACGGAGTGTCATTTTTAATCTTTCCTCCTCATAACTCTGTTTGAGCAGTTTCTGCGTAAGGAGCACACTCATGTATATGAAGTCCTTATAGTGTGAACATGCACGAGCATAACGTATCAACTGAGATATGTAAACACCATACGATGGGCAGAAGGTACAATGTATGTTACTGCTGAGAAATGGGAAATTGATAATTGGGAAGTTGAAATCGTCCTGTTTGTCATAGATTTTAGTGTGAAGTCGTCCACCTGTGTCAATATTGAGGAAAAGATCAAGGTATGAAGCAGTCCTTCTAGTATCAGTAGTAGCCTTAATTTCAAGTGCACTGGGATATATGAGATGTAAGTAGTGACTGAAATATGGGTTATTCAGTGATAGGACGTCTTCAATATATCTGAAAGTAAGGTGCTTTTTCTTTTTGTCGTTTAGAAGGTTCTGTATGAAATTGCTTCATACGAGTACAAAAACAAATCGGCCATTAGGGGTGCACAATTAGTAGACATTGGAATACCGACTGTCTGTTAAAATATCAATCATCCAAACTCAACAAATAAATTGTCGATCAAAAAGTCCAGCATTTTGATAATATCATCTCCAGTATATTTTCTGATAGAATCAGTGTGGTTCTTCACAAAATAAGAATTATTATAACCCAAAACAAGAAATTTATATCTACGATTCCAATTTTTATAGAAAAAGCTCTGTTTGATGAGATGGTGATGTCGATCTTTCAATTGAGCATGGGGAATAGTAGTGTAAAGCGTAGAAAAATCAAAAGTTTTAATGTTGCTGCAAAGTTGCAGGGATTGTGATCTAAGATTTAGCAGTAGATCTTTAGAATTTTTAAGAAGAATCCACATCTGATTGACACCACTGGTTGAATATCTTTCATCACAATATTTTTGAAGGCCATCTTTTACTGTAGAAAGAATAGTAGTCAGCACTTTAGAAAGATGTTTAGTGTAACATCTTGATGATCCAGCTATGTATCGTTCTTTATAAGGAGTTTTGTGAAGTTTTGGTATCCAGTATAATGACGGTAGATTTTCGTTGTTTTCTTTGATGTTAATACCAAAAGAAAGAAGGACAGATTTGTGATTTTGTAAAATTTAATCCTTTGTAAATGATATTAAAGAATATGTAGGATTACCAGTTTTGCTGTTTATTCCAAGCTCTTTTGTGAGACATTCCAAGTAATGGGTTTTTACATATGAAGACAATATTATTGGAGGCTTTATCTGCTGGAACAACAACATATTTGTTATGCAAAGAGGATAAAGCATCCACAACCTTCGGGTTCTTGGATGAGTTAGAAACCTTTGTGCTCATAGTACATCGTAGTTTCTGAATGCGTTTAACACAAAATAACAACTGAAGTTCTAGAAATTGCAGATACTTCTGATAAAGCGTCTTTACTTAACGGACAAAAAGGGTGTAACGGGAGTAGAAATAAAATGATCACCCCCTTGTCGAAAAAAGAAGAATAATCAAACAATGTACATAGGAGATTTATGTCGTGGTATTTTAGTTTTAATTCTTTTGGCAACAGTTTTGTTTTTATGATTGTGTTTATTGTATAATTTTCCCTGCAGACAGTAACATGTTCAAAATGTGATTTAATGTTCTGCTGTTGATATTATTAACCTTAGCGTAATGTTGACGTTTGATAATTTTTGTTAGTTAACTCGATGGGACTGAATACTGCATTAGCTGTATTGTGAAGAATTCACACAACTATAATAAACCGATTAAAAAAACTATATTAAATTTAAAGTTATAGAATGCATTTACTTTGTATTATTAGAACATATGATAATTATCGGTAACATTTTTCTCTATCTTTTTCCCGAAAAACGTTTTAATGTTAGCAATTTTAAATTCAGTGATGGTTTATTTATTTGTATATGTCTGTCTTAAGGGTATACAAGCTGCATTTACCAATCCACTATTGTGTGATGTTAATTAAAAGATATAATCCATCAACGTATTTTAATACCAGCAAGATGAAAGGTATCACTGGAGAAGAATCTATGTTCACGATAGATGCTTGTGTTGGGTTCGTGTTGCTTGTTCGTTTTTTTTCTATGTAGCGTCTTGTAGACTGTTTCTAGTATGTTCGACTATCTTCATCTTGCCATGGCGTTGTCAGTTTATCTTCGACTTATGTGTTTGAATCTCTCTTTTGTATCACCAGCCTCTTCTTTTAATTTTAACACAAAATAACAATAAGAAATTATGAAATTAAGGACTGTTAGTTGCAGTCTTATTGTGTGAACAGTTGTTGAATTTGGTGTTTTCAAAAATCGTTTGTCGATTCTCTTCCATTTATGACTTATCCGAGCTGATAACGCTTAAGGTGTCTAGGACGTCTTAATTAAAATTGATAGAATTTTTTAATAATTTGTCAAAATGAAGTGTTTATCATGCTTTTTTCAAAAATATAATAAAAAGTATTGGTCACCGGACTTTTTTTCATGCTACAGGTAGTGCAAAATTGTAAGATTTTGTATAGATAATGCATGGAAAATCAAATTTTGTGTGATAAAAAGAAAACTACATGATAGAATTTTAAGATATAATGTGAGAAGATAGCTCTTATAACATGCTTTCAGATAAGGAAAAGAAAAAATGGGGTCACCGAACTTGTTTTTTTGCTACAGATTAAAATAGGTAAATTCACAACACTTTCTATTATAAAAATGACTTTATCGGAGTTATCTCCCCTTATTTGGCAAAGTTGAAAAAAATTAATCAAACACAAATAAGGTGTTTTTGAGAAATTACAGCAATAATTATGATAAAACATACAATTTTCTATAATTATATCAAAAGTCTTACACATAAATTGCATACTACTCTCAAAATTTGCACATTTAATCAAAGATCTAGACCAACGTTATCTGCTACTTCAGAATCCAAGATGGAAGAAGACACCCGAGCCACCTTAAATTATTGCACATTTTATTCAAAATTAGCATGTGACCTCTTAATGCATATTTTCATAATATCAAAAGAAAGATATCTCCCCTGTAATTAAAACACTTGTACACTTGTTGAATAGAAAAAAAAAATAATTGCAAACCAAAACACGTCCGTGATCTTGTACATTGGCATTTTCATGTGTTGGAAATACCAATGAAGGGTGTCTAAGCTACTCCTTATCAACTGTGAATAACACCAAACACATAACATACATAAGCAACGTCATAAAAATAATTTGAGCTTGTACAGCAAAATGAATGTGTTGATAAGAAAAGAAAGACAACAAATGAATACCAGAGAAAAAATGTATTTGATGCTTTTAATGAAATTACGTTCTCATATTATCTGACTTATTTGTTCATGTCCAGTAACAACCGTTTAATCTATTATTGTTTTTGATGTTACTTAAAGAAGATGTTATTCCTGATTTACATAAGTCTTATTGATAGAATATGCTGAGCTAATGTTTCAATAGAAGAATGTTGATTAAAAAGAATGAAAGTGGTTTTTGAAGGGAAAAGGCGACACTGTTGGAGATGGAAACAAATATGAATCCGTTTATGCGTTAAAAACAGGTAAACATATATTTTTGTATATTTCGCACAACAGTTTAATCCTTGCTTTTTCCTTCATTAATGTATGACAGAATAACGAGTGATCGATTGAGAAAATATTTATTTACGGTATTCAACAAATTTCATAGGCATTTGAAAGACAATAGGACATGAATATGTCCTAAACTCACAACTCACAAGGTTCATGTTACGGTACGTAGCAATACATGTCACCCTTCCCGGGAATACTTTTTCGATTTCTAGGCTACAGTATTTACTCCTACTCCTAAATACGTGTGTTTGGTATAAAGCAGAAAAAAAAATTTGAAAGTCCTTGATTTCCTCAAACCCAAGACGTCAATCAATTACGCTACAATGAAACCAACAAGGCATTTAAATGCTTAAGATGTTATTTAATTGATATGATGAACGGGCCACATGTGGAGTAGGATCTGCTTACCCTTCCGGAGCACCTGAGATCACCCCCAGTTTTGGTGTGGTTCGTGGTGCTCAGTTTTCTATGTTGTGTTTTGTGTGTTGTTGTTTCCCTTTGGTATCCTCTTTTTTACACAAAAGGTGATTAACAAACGTAAGGGAATATCTTTGGGGAAATAAAAAACCGTAATTGATATATAGTAAATGTTACAGTCCGTGAATGGTGCAAATGCCTCACTTATACAACACACAATTACACCATGTTACAAACAGTATTCATTATTCACTATACACTGTTTTCCTTGGCCATGCACAATACACTTTTCCCCTTTCCCCCTTGTCCTGTACCTCACACACCAAATACACCATACGCCATTGGGTGCAATCTGTATGGTGTCATTTTTAAGGGACCATGCATAAGTGACCCCTAAATTGGGGTATTGTTTATAAAAATTCTTTATATCACTGGAATCAGATTATTGTCAAGTTTATAATGAAATGAAAATAATATGTAATTTAAACATAATAAAAAAGTTTTTCCCCCCAAAAAATGTAAAAAATAACACAAAAAAACAAAAGACTGAAATCAGGTCATTTGTGTATCCATTTAGTAAAATGAATGCACATTTGTAAGATAATTACAACTGTATGAATGTCAAAGCTTTTTAACCGGTCGTTTGAAAAAGTCTAGCTCCATGTTATATTCGCCTTATCTGGATAGAGCTACAACAGCTACAAAAAAGTTTCAATTTTCACTACCAAAAGTTTTCAGTAATGTCTACCCTGAAAAAAGGGATATCTATTCTTATTTTTTAAATCATTTTGATCTTTCAATCTGTTTCAAATGAAAGCTAAATGATTAATTCTTACTATCAAATACAAAAACTCACTTTTTCACAAATAATGTCAATATAAGGGATTTCTCATTATAGTTATTTTCTTCTGGGAATAACTACTATCATTTTATAGAAACTGTTTATATAGCACCCTTTACACCATTACTACTACACCATACACCATTTCACCATTTCACCATTACACCATACACGTTTTATAGGATAGTTTACAGAATTCAAGGAATGTAGTTTGTGATAAAACATCAGAGATGAAATACCGGATCATTAGATGTCTCTTTTAAATCCATAATATATTTAGGAAATTTATAAAACAATCGTTCGACACATGTAAATAAAAGATTACTTTTCAGACAATGGATACCGATACCAATCACTGACAAAATACAACACTGAAATCTTCAGCAAAAAAGAGGGAAGAACATGTTAAACTATATGTTGGTGCCAAAATATACAAATATCATGGCATGATGTTTGATATATGATTGTTCGCTAAAGTGGGCTGTGTTTGAATATTTGAGTCCATTACTTTAGGTAATACCTGAACACACAATTCATGTAAGTCTTAGTAATTAGAAGAAATAATAACAATGAGTTCCAGATGTATGTATTGAATTCCAAAAATTTTAAAAGCACTATCTGAAGTTAAAAGTCAAAGAAAACAAATAATACTAATGGCATTACAAAGTTTTCATATGTTTGAAATTTTGTAATTAATAAACAAAAACAAACTTATAAAAAGAATGAAATGACAAATAAAATATAGCATATTTCAATAACATAAAGAAGAGAGTACTAGTATATCAAGCATAAGTAAAATTTCGAAACAGAACTGTAGATGTCTTTTAGGTATTTGTGTCACTAGGTTGCTGTCTCATAGACACAAAACCCACATCTCCTTTTATTCATAAACACAGCATATTGCAAGTTTATTCAATACACTTTACGAAATGTCTTTTATTTCGTCATGGCGTTTTCCGTTAAGATCATGAAGATAAACATACAATAATATATCATTTGCACATGTTATGAAAAATTCGACTAAACGAACTAAAAACAGTTAAAAAGGCATATCAAGAACAATTGCATACAATAAAATACAGATGTATGTAGTGTACGATTCCTGAAAATTTATAATCACAAAAAGGCAAACGTATCGAAAATAGAATAATGTACACTAAATGCATGATCAACCCGTGTTGTACTTAGATAAATTAAAAATCTCTCAAAGTGCATATATTGTCAAAATGTTTTTTCACCATAAATGAATAATATTTTTCTTTTCAAATTTGCAAAATGAGCATAATGATATTAGTGTAAAACAAAAAAAAGGAAAATATAGACCTCAGACGACACATCATGACTTGAAATATATATTAGTTTGATTTAAAATGATCCTCTATTGACCATGTTGACTAACATCATACTGACAACAAAATACAAACATCTTCATTTACCTTTTATTTAGATAATATGTTTATCTCAATTTAAAACTAATCCCTTTGTTACTTTTGTATTACTATTATTAAACTAAACAATATGTAAATTAAAAATGTAGGGTTACTGCAGTAGTATTCGCGAATAATGCCTCGTGGAGAATATTATATTGCACAAGCTTCAGAGTGCAATAAGAATATACGAGAGATAATAGTCACCAATATACTTGTAAACACTATTCTGTTGGAAGGCATATATTTCAAAATAACAAGAATATTATTAATATCGATAAAATCATCCTTTAAAGCGATATTGAAGTGACATATTCCAAGGAATAGCAAGCTAATTTTTGGTCATGTTGTTATATGGAGATTGTATTTATAAAACATCAGTTTGAATGATATTCATATGCTTGACAAAAATTTCGTGTTTGGTGGTTATAAAAAATGTATTGGAAGATAAAATAGACTACTGGTTTTTCATAACAAAAAAGTACCTAGTCTGTTTTTGTAATAAACTAGTGTATTAACATAATGTTTCTTAATTGAATTAAAGTCAAGATTTGTTATAAAGTTATGTATTCTATTTCTAAATCTGTCTAAACCTAACCATAACCATATATTGGTCTTAAATATGAACAAGCAATTAAAACATTATACGTAGAGTTTATTTAACAACAATATAATCATGGGCAATTTTGTATACTATCAAAGAAATTATCTCAAAGGTATAATATCATTAACGTACTAAATTTACTTCACCAGATAACTACGGACGAATGAAAGATAAAATGCGCCGAAGGCCACTTTTGGCATATCAATTTACAATCTCCAACTGAATAGACAGTCTGTACGAACTTTGTCGAAATAACACATGAAAAAAAGAATGATGCATTATCATGAAACATTCGGATTTGAGAAATATGCAGATTCGAAAGTTAAAAAGGATATATTGAATTAAAATAAACATGGAAAGATCATTTTATGCAACCACTTATAAATGTTTACTTTTATCTAAAAGGTGGGTTCTTAAATTTATTGCGTCATAATTTAAATTTAAATTGTTTATCCCCTGGCCGAATGCACAGTTGCACCTTTGTATCATATTTCTTAATATCCTAATTTCATTTCATAATCCATATTATATCACAGATTAAATATATCAATCATTTTTTAGTTATTCAAATAAGGTACAGCTGTGTATTTAAACTCATTTGATTTTTCCCTAATCAAGTGAGGTTGTTAAAATTCATAGAAGCCCTGAGTATAGCGTCCGGGATACCTAGGTAATTAAACACAATCATCCCTCAAATTCGGATTGTATATCCGTTTCTTATAAGTTTTCTCCGGGTATGGCAAAACGTCAAAACTAATTATTTGTATCATTGAAAAAATAAGCAAAAGTTGTCATTACTTTAACCATCAAAAGTAACAGTAAGTGCATTTACATGTTTCTATGACATGTAAGTTATACAGATCTTAATTTATCATGTTTATTCAGTTTGGCCATAAATTGTGGATACCATCAATACGGGAAGAAGTCTACTTTAAGTTGAATTATTCGCTTTTTAACAATACCTACAACCTATAAATAGATTGAATATCACAGAGCGGAAAGAATAAATGGAAGAGCGAAGTTATAAGCCGAATGTTTAAAATTGTGTTAAATCTCTGTTGTCATATATTCATAGATTTTTTTATCGTGGTTTTCTGTTTTGAATATATCGTTTTGAAATCTTGCATGAGTACTCATGATCTAGTTTTGCTAGCTAGATATTTATACAAGAAGACACGGACATAGAAATTATGCAGCAACCTGCTGAGTAAATTTAACAAATAAGCAAGATAGGAAAAGCACTGAAAAAAATGAATTACTGATATGCATAGTAAACACACATGTATATGATTTGAAATATTTTGTCGGTTGTTTATTTTGTGCATTTTACTTAAATTTTCTAACAGTATGTTTGATGAAATAAACCAAAACACTTCAAACTTATATACGTGTTATACAAATTTTATCACTCATCTATCTTATATGATATATCTTGTATGCATTTTTGAATATGACCTACCGAATTAGACTAAATACCAAGTTTTTACTTGCATGCACAACGCGGCGGATGCCAAATATGGGGCACATTCTGTTTACTTTTCAGAAGCGCCTGCTGCACGATTTGGTATGGTTCGTGTTGCTCAGTCTTTAGTTTTCTCTGTTATGTTTTGTATATTTTTTTTTGCCTATTTGTCTTTTTTTCTTTTTTTTGCCATGCAATGTCAGATAGTTTTCGACTTATGATTTGAATTTCCCTTTGGTTTCTTTCGCCTCTCTTTTCCATACTTAAGTATCGGTTTGATATTAAATCTATCAACATGAACAGCATTTGCATATATTCAAATTGAACACAGTAAAAAAATAAATTGGCTGATCGTATTTACTGTGGTCTGGTGCTTGCATTGTCTGAAATTATACTTTAGTCATGAGACAGAACTCTTGGATTCACGGTCCAGATATACTTTTTTTATAAAAAGTATTCTTTTTACCATTCCTCATCTTTCAAGTTAAACCACATAAATAAGAAAACAGAGAACAAAAGCTACATTGTATGGATAAGACGATTACTTTATTCAAAATGAAAGTGAAAGAAAAAAAAATCAAAGTTTTATTTGATTACATGTAAAAGGTATTTAATTTGAGAGAACCAACGAAAAGCACAATAATAAGATTGACAAGAACAAAAAGGTGAACAATTTGAAACACGTTAACGTTGCATAAGAAACGTTCAGATCAGCCTTTTATTAATATTATAACCAAGATAAATCAAAGGTGATCAAATGACAAAACATTTCAACAAAGATTTTGTGTCTTGCTTGCTGGACAATTCCAACTGCCATCACAGTTACAGATGCAATTATAACGCAAACAGCCGTCTGTCATCTGAAATCGAGAATTTCCCCTATATCTCTGCCCGTAGGCTTCACATTGACTGCATCTGCTTGTCGCGGTGACGCCGCTTATCAGCATTAAAAGAAATACAACAGTTAAGGTGTGAACCATCTGAAATAAAATTCATTATATTAACATTCATATCATCAAATGACCAATCTTGTAGTATTATAAAAAGCCAAATTTAAGTTTAAAAAAATAAGATACAGGCACAAAAAAAAATGAAAAATTGTATAATAAACTTGCGCCTGCTTCTAGGATGCGAAGACATTTGACAGATGTTTTAAAAATTTATTCGCCAGTCTACATTGCAATGGAAATAAATGTTTTAAATGCTTTGCATTAGGTCAGCGTTTTGTTTTTTTTACATATTTTTTTTCATAAGCAACTAAACGCTAAACTTGTAAATTTTTTTTATCTCAAAAATTTGATTTAGTTACACGTTTGTCATTGCCCCAACATTTAGAACAATGACGTTCCCGAAATGAAATATAGTCGCTGAATTAGTGCATCAGAAATAATACAAGTACGAACTCTGATTCAAATGTTCATAAACTACGATTGTAAAATAAAAGTAAAAACAACATAAAGATACCGCTGAAGAAGTTCATAGACTTTACCGCTGAAGAAGTTTATAGACTTTGAAATACATGATTGTGACTCTTCAAATTTCAAATAAAAATGCTAAAATTGAAATCTTTGATAGAATTTCTATAGTTGATTCATTTAGTTGAAATGATAACGAACGAGCTGCTGACGAAGTTTAGTGAAAACAACGACAATTAGAAGTATTTCTTGAAGTTTTATCCGTATTCCTACAAATATGAATCCGTAATGCGAAATCAACGAAATTTATCGGATTTGTTTTTTGACATTGATTTCCGTTTGTCTGTCAACAAGTATTTTGCATCTATTAGCTGAAGTTAAAGTGATATGGTTTATTGATTTAAGGTCTAGATGTGGTTTACACAATATATAATAATGGCCTATTAAATTAAAGAAAAGAGAAAATTGTTCAAAACGAAAAGAATACATTATTAAAGGCTGCTAAAGTATACAGAATAAGTTATGAAAATAAAAGAATAAAATTACACAATACTGATTAAAGAAATAAACGATGAATATAATAAAGAAATAATGTAATTACAGAAAAATCTAGTACAACATCATTTTCATGAGAATTTTACAGAATAAGCGTTACTTTTAAAGATCCAGAAAAAAATCATATAATTTAAAGAATACAGAAATTGCAGACCCATCTTCATACCCCTGTTAGTTCATTAACGTGAATCTTTATTCACACTTGAGAAAACCCAAAGCAAAAACCTTTTTTTTTTGGCTACGTTTGCCTTCTTAAACATGTCAAAGACACACTCAAATCCACAGTAAACATTCATACTTCACTGCAAACATCTTTATCGGAAGCATTAGATAAACCTGTAACATTTGTCTATTATATGTGGTATAAACTATAACATAAGAATAGCGACGAATCTAACTCACGCAAATACACATGCGGATTGCAGTTTTAAGTATTTGGTTTGGGACCATGTCTTACATTGATAGGTCCACTATTGGATGTTAAATGGAATATGCATAACATTGTCAAACAGTAATGGTATAGGACAAAATGGATGTCAAACTAAACTCCGAAACAGATAAATGCACGATTTATAGTATAGTTTAACGTATAAATAAACTTATCATAGATACCAGTATTAAAATTTGTATACTCCAGACGGTATTTTGTCTGTAAAAGATTCAACAGTGACGCTCGAATAAAAAAGTTAACAGACGAATGTTCTTCTGTTTCAAATCAAGTATTTGGTCCAATTAATAATGAAAAAAATCCCAACTATGGAACACCATCTTAGAATAAGTGATAAAAATTTATAAGGTACAATGTTTAAATTTTGGATTTCGTCGAGTATTTCCCTTAGCAATTTGTATGTTGTAAGTCTATAATAGTAGTCGTTTATGATATAAAATTAGATAAATAAATAAAAGTAAGATACCTTGCTTGTGTTCTGTGTTCAGTTCAACTCTGTCCTAATCTATGCTACTAGATATGATTTTAAAGGTTTAAATACAAATATTCGATGAATTAGTAATTGCCAAATTAGATATAACTACAAAAGCAATAGAGGAAAATACTCGGTTATTATGGTTTTACAGGTTGTTCAAAATACAACAAGTGCATTGTAAAATGCAGACGACTGCACGTAATACTAATTATGGCGAGTTAATCATGTGTCGTTATTAACACGGTTTTGACATATCCTTGAACTGTTGAAATTTGAAAAAATTGCTGGATATTCAATGCTGATTTTTTCAACAACTTTGGTATTCGAAGTCTCACAATAGTTTGCATTCAAGTAATGAACAAAATATCAATTAAATGAAAACCATGAAAGACTGATAATGTTTGTTCAAATTCATTTATCTTTAGTGTTTAATACTTCGGTAACAATTTACTGAAGGATTATTCCATCTGTTTTTTTTTAATTGTCTCCGTTTGCAACCAATCAAACGGAATACAGTGTTGTAGTAGAATATACAATTGGCGAATTGAATTTCTAGAAAGCATTCGGAAGATTAATAAAGTATCTTATTTCTTATGAAGCATGCAAATGTATGTTTAACAATGTAAATCAACAGGTCTTAGGATTGTAATAGACGTTTCGGTGACTCAAGTAAAAATAAAAACAGTTGTAGTGTAAAATTCCACCAAAAATAAAACGCCAAAAGTAAAAAATAACTGCTAAAAGTAAAAACGAAATGCAAAAAGTAATAAAAAAAAAAATTCAAAAATTACAAAAAAAATTTGACCCCCCTCCATCTTTATAAAAAAAAATATATATATATATATAATATATAGAATATATAGAATATATAAGTCTAAAGATTTGCACAACGGTACTAATATAAGATGGTAATATACGAAGATGATGTAATAAAATCGTGTTGCCAAACATATTTCGGCTTAACAAATAACCTTCGTCAGTGTCAATAATTGAAAGTATTAATACTTCAATAACATATGGAAAGTAGATAGTAAACTGGTAAATTACTACTTAATCTCTTCTCTAAATGAAAAAATAAAGATAAACGGAAAATATCAATTTAAACGATTGTGACTAAATTCATTAATTATGAATAATGTAGGTATCGTGTCATCATTGAGATTGAAGTGCAATAAGTAATAAGTCCGTTAATAACATAGTAATTGATATTAACTGTATAATTAGATATAATTTCAGATATGCTATTTATCAACATGGTAAAACAGTGTATGTAAAGTTCAGTTATTTGGTTGCGTTATCCTCAATCTTTTTTGAATATTGTTTTCTGTATTTCTTCAACATATATTTTCATTTAATATATAAACCAATGTAGTAGATATGTGATTGGTATATCAGTGCAATCAACAGCAAAATCACTACCGTGATTCATGATATGATAAAACGATGAATTAATAGGTGATTTTTCAATGTTTTCAAAATGATGCTCCAGGAAGATTTGGACCGGCAAATGATAAAAAAGGTAGAGATAAAGATATTCATTATGAACAGTACCTTGAATTATTGACTTGTTTACTTTGTAAAGTGTCATGTTATATCTGATAAAAAAAGGAATAAATTTTATAACAAGACACAAAACCATTGATATTTTTGTTATTCTAAATCTAGTTTAAAACATTAATTAGAATCTAACAAATTATAAATTTCTGATAAAAGGTACAAAAAAAATATATAGAAAATATTGCCAACAAACATGATACATCTGCAACAACAATATGTGTTATCCCTTCGAAAATGTTACGGACACCATCCCAAGTTCGTTGACCTTTATGGAATATCTTTAATACAGACGTCGACTTATATGTTCCAATTTTCTCTGCCTCTTTTTATCGAATGTGACCTACCGAATAAGACTGACCACCGAGTTTGTACTTATATGAGCGACACGACGGGTGACATATGTGGAGAAGGATCTGCTTACACTTCCGATGTCCTGAGATCATCCCAGGTTTTTGGTTGGGTTCGTGTTGCTCAGTCTTAAGTTTTTTGTGTAATGTTTTGTGCACAGTTTTTTGGGATTTTTTTCTAATTTTGCCATGGCGTAGTCAGTTTATTTTCTACTATGAGGTTGAATGTCCCTTTGGTGTCTTTTAACAAACAAAGTGAACTTTTAAGATCATTCCCATACAAAGATGTCAAAGATACCAAAGGGACATACATCAAAACTAATAAGTCAAAAAGAAACTGGCGATCCTATAAATAAATGCAATAAAAAGACGAAAAAGTCCATTACTGCATTGAAAACAACAACTGAGCAACAACATACTCACCAAAAAACCTGGTTGCAGGTTGTCCGGAATGGTAACAGATTCTCCTGTACATGTTGCACTCGTTGTACTACTCCAAAATATATACTGATTAGTTATATCAAGTGATTAGGCATCACGTAATTGATGATTGGTAATGTCTACTTATACAATTCTAAGACATCAAATTTCGTTAACAATTGGTCATATATATTTTCTAACCCAAAAAAACGTAAACAAATGGAGGTTTAGATCCATTGTAGCTATACCACCAGGTTTAACCCACCAATTTCGTCGGGGAACTTATTCACCAAGTCAGGAATATGACAGTTATTTTCCATTTAATATGTTGATTTATACAGTTTATCGTTTGATTTTGTCAGATTTTAAGAACATTCCCCTTTTTGATTTACCTTGAGTTCGGTTTATTTGTAAATATTAATTTATAGCAATTTTCATACAATGACTTCTAAAAAAATAAACAGTAAAAACATCTTGCCAAGTTCTAAATTTCATTTCAGATATATTGATGTGCTAACATTTCAGCTAGTATGATCATATCTCATATATGCAAGTGATCTAAAGGATACTAGTGAAACTAGAAGGTATGCTTCATATTTCGATCTTTGTCTTGAAATGGAGAGAAATGGAATACTAAAAACAAAAATATATGATAGACATAAAAAAAACTTGATGATTTCAGATTTTCTATTATTAACTTCATATTTCTCAATAGTAGCATACATTCGGATGGATACGTTAAGTGTACACCAGTCTTGATATTTCTTAATAGTGATGTGTTTCAAACGCAGAAATTGCTCAGCTGGGTTATGAGGAAAAATGATTGAATTCGACACTACTTGATCGTAAGTTTGGAATCGCCTTAAGAGATGAAGAATACATAGAAGAAGATGCTTACCAGGACTGCGCCCTTTTTGTTTTTTTTTAGGTTTGCCTATAAGTGAAATAATATTGTATCTGAATCACGTGTGTAAACATTTACACTAATGACAACAACATCTTTAAATCAAACTACATGTACCAATGGGTAGACATTCAAACAGATACATGTATATCCATTATAAGTTACCATGAATATTAAAACCGTTTCAATACAATTCATTTAAGACATTATTCTCACCACCGTTTACAGTGAGATAGAAAGCTGTTACATAACTCTTTCATTTATTGTAAAGCTTGTGAAAAAAAAAATTATTAGCATTTTTTTTTGTTATATCAAGTTGATATAGTTTTTTTTATTACTGAGATCAATCCTCCTTTGTAAGAAAACCGGCACTCTAGCTAATTTTATTGTGGTTTTTTAGTGTTATTCTTCTACAACAAGTTAGGCCAAAATATACCCGACTGGTACCATCGCGTACTTCCAAATTTCTCCTGTGGAACAGTAGAAGCAGCTAATTTTAGAGTTTTTGGTGGAACACGTGATACGTCTCGACATAAGTCAAGCATTTTTTTCTCTTGAAAACTGTAACGACATCAGATAAATGGATGTCTGACTGTTGTGAGCTATTTCTCAGCTATGACATGACGAGAACAAGTTACATTTGATAAAACGAAATGGACCCTACTAAGTACTATAGACCGACACGCTTATTTTTTTATCGTACTTGAACACTCCATATAAAGACATGTCCTCCCACTCCAATCCATTGTACTTAATCTTAGCCATTTAGTCTATTTCTTTGGTTCGATACTGCTGCATGCTAGGAGGAGAATTAGAAAATTTAAGTTTTAAAGCCTTTGGTTTCACCTGACAAGAAAATGGACCTTCCAAATTCGAGGCTAGCACGCAAACCACTACACCAACACATTAAATGTGATTTTTCTTTATACCATTGCACTTTAGCTAGTATACACCATCGCACTTCATCGTAACAATCAATGTCGACGTCACAGATAGACCATCGAACTTTAGCGTAACCACCAACGGACTTCAGTCTAGCTATCAACAAATTAGCGTCACAATTTCACCTTCGTACTTTAGCGTTTTAACCAACGCACTTCAGAGCAGACCGTCGCGCTTCAACATATATATGAGAAAACATTAATTATTAAATACGCTATTATCAAACAAATGTGATTTGCAATCTTAAATTTAATCACTTACGTATAATCATGTGGGCACAGTCAAATAATATAAACGTTTCATAATTAATCCCTTTCATCAACGTTTTGAACTGTACTTCATTATAAATGTGAATAAGGCACTATGTTGACCAGTAGAAGGTTTTCCTTGACTTATCGTCACATTAGATTGTTGTATTTGTTATATAATGGTAAAAATAAAAACATGGTTTCATAATATGACAAAAGCGCATAACACTTAACAGCAAATCGATATTCAAAGTATCATTAATATGACTTGGATAGTTTCTAAGTCATGTAGGCTGTATTAAAGCATTAAACCTTACCACAGTCATGACAGTGGCAATCGAGAGTGAAAAAACACATCAGGGTTGTTCTTCTTTACACTTGTTTTGTCTATGTGAAAATAATAAACCAATCATGTTGTCGGGCACAAAATTCTTTTAATTCAGCAGTTCTTACGCATTTTACTTTGAAAAACAAAAGTGGTCAGCATATTTTTTTTCAAATCAAACGCAGACAGAACAGAAAAAGGATTGGTTGAAATTTACCTCTAGTCTTGTCTATAACCTCACGACTTTTAAAATCAAAATGATCCGTCTTAATTACGATGATTATATCTTGTTTTAGTATGATGACATAGATGGAATTTAAATCAATGGCGATCTAGATTACCTTCCGTGCTGATTATCGATGAGTAGTCCATTTTCAAGGTAGAAGAATGTTGAAAAATCGTTTGCTTCATCGCGTTGAAAGGGTTTGATATCGACTTATGAATACGTCTTAATTTTGATTTCAAAATCAAACCTGACTGCCGTGCATATAGATTATATACACTTTATAAAATCCTTTTATAAATGAAATATTTTTAGAAAGTTGAGTGATTTCTCAACTGCAAGATTGATGTAAACAGCATGTACTTTTATCGTGTAAAAATCCGTTGCTTAAAAAAATAACATGTACATATCTATCTATCTATCTATCTATCTATCTATCTATCTACCAATCTATCGATCTATCTATTGATATATCAATCTATCGATCTATCTATCTACCAATCTATCTATCTATCTATCTATCTATCTATCTATCTATCTATCTATCTATCGATCTATCTATCTATTGATATATCAATCTATCAATCTATCGATCTATCTATCAATCTATCAATCTATCTATCTATCTATCTATCGATCTATCTATCTATCTATCTATCTATCTATCTATCGAACAATCAGTCGATCGATCGATCTATTGATTATTTAGCACGTGCCACGATGTATATAATGAAACAAAACTACATATGATTCATTATACATGTTGTATGAGGTTGTATAATGTCAGATAAACTCGGACATAGAACACTCCCTGAGAAAATGACACAATGACAATGTAGGCTGAATATTTTACCTGCACATCCCTTAAGTGTTCTTTGACCTTGTCTAGTATTTTTGATGATAATTACGGAAATGTAAGAAGCATTGCTTTATAAGTATAACTATATTCTTATGAAAATTATTTTTATTACAAATTCATTATTAATATAGAGAAATATCAGAACTGTAACATGCATACAATACTTTTAAAGACAGGCGCAGGATACCAAAGGGACATTCAAACTCATAAGTCTAAAATAAACTGACAACGCCATGGCTAAAGAAAAAAACAGACAAACAGTCAGACAATAGTACTCAAAACTCAACAAAGAAGACTGAGCAACTACTGTTTACTTTTTTTTTTATCTAAAACACGACTTTTAAGGAAAATCTAGCAAGCGGTCCCTGTTCCATATCACGACTATAGAGCTGTTCTAATTTACATAGTTTTAAACTATTTTCCCATAAAACTGGTCCTTACAGTTCTACTTCAAAACAGTTTTGAACAGTTTTACCCTATACTTGATTCTGACAGTTCAACCCTAGAACCGATGTTAACAGTTCTATTCCAGAACAGTTCTTCTTCATGAGAACTCTTAAAATGGAAAAAAAATGTTATTGTATTGTATTTTAACAGTTTTACGACGGGTTATTCTGACAGTTCGGAAGAGAATGCATAGCTGATCCAAACTGTAAGTTAACAGGTTCATGCTGAAACTCGAATAAACCATAAACAAGAGAGATTCAACATCATGTTTACCACATAATTTCATTACAATTTACCAAAAAATAGTTCACAAACATGCATTTGTCAATTCGAGGCCTTTTATAGCTGATTATGCGGTATTGGTTTTGCTCATTGTTGAAGGCCATATGGTGACCTATAGTTGTTTAGTTCTTCGTTATTTGTTCTCTTGTAAAGAGTTGTCTCATTGGCAATTATACCACATTTTCTAATTTTTATATCTATACCTTATATGATAAAAATTGCATTCAGTATTCTAAAGAGAAAAAAAACAACAAAAAACCAACAAACCAGTCCTTTTACCAAAAAAAGATATAAACTTTTCACTCCCACATATTTCCAAAAAAAAAATGGAAAAATATCCGTCTCTCGTAAAAGAGGAGCGAAAGATACCAGAAGGACAATCATACTCATAAATCTAAAATAAACTGACAACGCCATGGCTAAAAAAGTAAAGACAGACAAACAATAGTACACAAAACACAACACAGAAAACTAAAGACTAAGCAACACGAACCCCACCATAAACTGGGTGATCTCCGGTGCTTCGTAAGGGTAAGCAGATCCTGCTCTACATGTGGTACCTCTAATCAAGACTGACACAACACAATCAGGTAATACATTATATATGATAAAAGTGCGACTTAAGTTTAAGTTGTATCTTAAAGATATAAATCTTGTACAAATTAAGCTCAAAATAAGTGTCACAATAAAATATAGATGAATCACACATTTAGCTTCTAGTCATACGAAAAACAATGTTTTTAGTAGTTCTTTTTCATTAATACATTCTTGCTAACAAACAAAGGAAGAGAGAGGCGGAAGATACCAGACAAACTGACAACGAATGGCAAATACAAAAACCCAAAACGACAAAAAGACAAACAGCAGTCTACAATACTAAACATAGAAAAAGACTGAGCAACACAACGCCAACCAAAAACCGGGGGGTAAACTCCAAATGGGTCAGTAATTCCTGTTTCTCATGTTGCACCGTCGTGTTGCCCATGAAAGTACAAGTTCAGTGATTGTTCTCATTCGGTGATGTCACTTTTACGGAAAGAAGAACGGAAGTTTGATAACGACAATTGGAACATATCTATCGTGTACTGTGAAACAGGTGTTCCATAACAGTCAACCAACTCGTGATATTTTCCCTAAAATTTTTAAGGGATTGCCTTTAACATTACCGCTTGAGAACCTTGGTTTAATAGCTTCCTTGTAAGCAGCAACACTCTATGTGTATCATTGAAACATGATAGAAAATGTCAATTTTCTGGTACAAAATACTTCTGTATTGTATTTTGTGCCATTTTCAGGAAATAGAATTGAAAGATTCAGAAAAAAGTATTTATATCACAAGCTTCACAAATCAAGTCATAAACGAAGGAAAATGTGCAGATCGAGACCAACAAAAGAAAATATAAGAAAGCTATCTTTGCTATGTGTACTCATAAAATTAAATAGCTTAAAATAGCCAGTTCCACAGTTATCAAAACTTCTATGGTGACCTATTTAAAAAGTTCTTCATAGCAAATTAAAACGCAAAAAGGGAACCATCAATTTGAACTAAAAAATATGGTTGATAAATTGTTGTTCACCTAACGTCTTGTAGTGGTATTTCATCCCAATTCAAGACGAGATAAGATAAATTAAAATCTGTCAGGTGGTTAAATGGGAAGGGGTCGACATTTGTTAACTTCTAATAAGAAGAAGAGTTTGTTGGGAAGGAGTGACATATTGCCTTGTAACATGTCACATTTTGACTCAAGAAGAAACTTCCTAATTCTAAGCTCCGAAGTAATGTGTAAAACACGACCTGATCTGTTTCGTCATTTAAAATTTTTTCACAGTTACAAGCGGACTTTACCGCAACATAAGTCTAACGAGTATATGCTGATGAACCCTCATTCGTCGTTTCAGAATCTAAAGGATTGTGTGTAATTTCATTGTTTGTTCCCCAAAAGGAAAACAACGTAATTTTATTGGTTGAATTTCCATTGTTCAAACGTTCTTAGCCAATTAAAACGTTTTGTTATGCTTTTGAAAATAATACCCAGAATGCACTAGATTTTGAAACGGCGAATTAACCATATATCAATATCTGATTCACCTTTTGGGATTAAACAAAGAAACTTGATCATGTAGATAGACAAAAGGTCTATTGTAAATCATATACTATGGATTCATTTATTGTCGTGGGTACCGAGTTTCGTGGATAAACATGATTAAGGAAAACTTACATTTTGGGATATTTAATTTCGTGGTTTTGCCGAAGTCTGCATACAACCTTATAGAAAATGTGTCATTCGTTGAACATTTAATTTCGTGGTTCACCTGTACCCACGAAATCCACGAATATTGGTATCCAACGAATAATAATGAATCCACAGTATCAAATAATGTAAAATAAGGAGATATGGTATAATTGCCATTGAAACAACTATCAGAAGGTGCAAAACATGAAGCAGATTTAAACATATATAGGTCACCGTATAACCTTCAATAATGGGTAAAATCCGTGCTACATAGCCTGATATCAAAGGCCACTAAACAATTCAAATGGAAAATAAAACAACCTAATTTATGAGAGAACAATTAAGTACAGCTCTTTGTAAGAACCAGGCTGAGTGCGATTTATGAAGGTTTCAGATTTTATCTATAATTGGCCTAGTAGAAGAAGTAAATGAATAATGCTCGAAAAATAATTTTCAGTGGGAAAATATGAGTGGTTGCCATGGTAACGGACACTCTATTTTTTGGTTGTTAAGAGTGGTAAAATCTTTCGAAAATCAGCTATATCACTAGAATTCAGAGCCTGATTATGAATTACCATATTCAATAGAAAAATGCGTGGGACTTTCTTTAGTTTTATCACCATAGCAACCGATTTTTTCCTTGGAAACGGAGTTTTTATTTGCAGAATATTGTAGTTTAAGAGCTTAAATGTCCTTAATTGTTTCATTACCGATAAGAAAATACATAAAACCTAATGCAAACTTTAAATTACTATCGTCAAGTGTTGTTGACTTCGATTGTTACAATGGAAACACATATTATCCATAGCAACATCCATTCAAAAACTGCATAAATAGAAATTTATGTAAAAAAATACATAAATAGAGGGTGTTTATTTTCAAATTGTAATATGACTTCATTCTTTGCTTCACTCACAGTCTTGTCTGGCATTTTTCTTCAGATGGTTCAATAAAAGTAATATATGATGTAATATTGGGGTTTGGGGGGTTGGAAAAAAAAGGGGTATGTTGATTTTTTTTAAATGTTTCATACAAGTAGATCCTTGAAAAGATAATTGCGTTTGGTTGGACTTTGTTTCGAGTTTATTATCTGATAATCAATTTTTGAAAGTTAACAGATGACGAACTTAATGGGATTGCCGGGCCAACCTGGCTTATGGTAAGGCAAGATAGATATGGCCCTTAACAATTGTAAGAAAATTCTTAATTTCTTAGGGCACACACCCGTCTGAGATGTTATTCCACCTGTATAAATCACAAAATTGACCTGTAACATAATATTAAGCTTACAAACCAATAATAGAATCATTTGGTCAAAGCAATTCTAAACTGAAACTGAAGTGTGATGGACGGACGGATAGACGGACCGGCAAATTGAACAATTTTAAGTTGGTGGGGACTTAAAAATAATAATAGTCAATTGCTGATCGTTAATATCAGAAGTCTAGTATAATGGAATCCTCTTAATATATAGCTAATAACATATCATTAATAACTCCTTTGTTGTACTACTATCCCGCAATTGGAATTCAGGATCTCCAAGATAAACAAATAGATACATCTACTAAGTTGGAATTGTGTTAATCCCGGTTAAATAATTATGCTATTACCGGTAAAATTATCAAATCAAAATTATTGTGCAAAATAATTGTATTAATTATGAATCATTCCTTACTATGCATCGTACTACATATATCTCATAAAATTATGATTCCGATAACATAACGTTTAATCCCGCTGCAAATGTTTGCACCTGTCCTAAGTCAGGAATCTGATGTACAGTAGTTGTCGTTTGTTTATGTAATTTATACGTGTTTCTCGTTTTTTATATAGACTAGACCGTTGGTTTTCCCGTTTGAATGGTTTTACACTAGTAATTTTGGGGCCCTTTATAGCTTGTTGTTCGGTGTGAGCCAAGGCTCCGTGTTGAAGGCCGTACATTGACCTATAATGGTTTACTTTTATAAATTGTTATTTGGATGGAGAGTTGTCTCATTGGCACTCACACCACATCTTCCTATATCTATTAGATCTTGTTTTGTGTGTGTGTGTGTGTTGTGGGGGGGGGTGTAAACTGAAGCACACATATATCCCTCTGAAATCCACCTCCTCTCCTTTAAGATAGTAAACATGTAAAAATTAAGGTATCCTTTTTTTTAGGTTGAATCTTAAAAAAAAATCGTTCTGCTACTCTCAACGTTTTTTTAACCTTTACATGAATTACACCCCTATTTTCTGTATCTGTCTCTGTAACCTTTATAAAAGACTTTGCATTAATCCCGAGATTTGGAATGAAACCACTAAGCTGATAATTTCTGCATAAATACAAGATTAATAACAGTAATAATTTGAAGACAAATTCCACACATGGTCTTATTCAATTCACTGCAACACTAGAATCAGCGCAGTACATACCAATCTTATTTTTTTTTCTTTGTAACTATCAATGCTTTCTAGTCCCAACAAGTTGTAATCTTTCATGAATACAAGACTTTAGTGTCCCATGTGAAATAAAAGAACAAATTTCCAATGTCCCGTGCATTGCACACATTTGATTTCAAGGTACAAGGGCAAAAACTAAAATAAACACTTTTATGGCCGCGCCGCAATTGGTGGGTAGCAGGTTTAACCCATGTCCGTCAGTACAATAGTCGTCACAAAGCTGGTTTCCATTTTATAGTGTTAGTTTGCCTCAACCAAATCTTAAGAAACATATATACACAATGCTTATCACCACAAAACAGAGATCAAGTTTGAATTTTGTTGGTGCCACTGCATGTCAACTGTATAATTTGCCTTAAAGTGACCATCTTATGAGAACCTTTCTGGAGCCCTTTTTTTCTGTCATACATACCAAATAATATTTTTCGACTTTCATCTAGATTTTTTTTCATCTTTTCTGTTAATTTAAAAAAGGAGATGTGGTATAATTGTTAATGAGACAACTTTCTACAAGAGACCAACATGACACAGAAATTAACAACTATAGGTTATCATACGGCCTACAACAATGAGCAAAGCTTATGCCACATACTCAGCTGTAAAAGGTCCCAAAATGACAATGTAAAACAATAAATAGTATAATAATAAAATGCGCAGTATATCGGACGTAGTTAATGTACACCTTAGCATTGCATTATCCTGATTGTAGCACAGTAATAACAAAGAGATTTTACCTTTGTTATGTGTGAAGTGTTCTTAAAAGACCATGACTTTATATGTTTTCTTTTGGTCAGTCCGTCCATCTGTCTGTCCTTGTCACTGCAGTTTCAGTTTGGAAATGCTTAAACCAAATGTTTCTATTATTGGTTTGTAAGCTTATATTTATAAGTGAGATTTCAAGTTGAGTCTCTTGCTGTTTGGATTAAATTTGTGAAAGTTATTGTGGTAGGAAAATTACAATTTTGCCAAAATTTCATAATTTCTTCCCATTGGTGAAGGACATTATATTGTCAGAGCAATACGTTCAAAAATTACATGGACCTTCACAAAAGCTAGAATGTGCTATTGCAATTCCCATGAAGTCCATCATCTGTTAGTAACATTTCATGAATAATTATAGATTACCAGATTGAAACCAAATGTTGTAGGAAAAAAGTAAAATACCAAATATACGGAACACTGAGGATAATTCTAAACAGAAAGTCCATAAGCAAATGACAGATCAAAAGCTAAAACACATCAAACAAATGGATAAAAACTGTCATATATTACTGACTTGGTACAGGCATTTTCTTATGTAGAAATTGGTAGATTAAACCAGGTTTTATACCTAAACCTCTCAATTTTCCTTATATGGATTTATGAAAGATTCAAACAAAAACTACCAAACCTCCACTTCTCCCCCAAAATGCTACAGTGTATATATTCAAATTTTTGTTTGTTGAGTCTTCTCAAGGAGCAAAGACAGGACTGAGAGTTAAACAGATTAAAGCATGCAGTTATATTCCCATTAGAAAAATGAAAATTATTAACATAATTTTTTACATAAAATTATATTATATATCTTTTGATTGGATGTTGTTATGGGTGATATTTGTTACCATGGCAACCGGTGTAATAATACTTAGCCGTTGTAGTTTAGATTTAGAGTATATATATGCTTCTATGTATTTTCATAAAGGTTTGGAAACAATTGAGAATATTGAATTCCCTATACTGCAGAAGTCAACAAATAATAACGCTGTTTCCAAGGGGAAAATACGTTAATATGGTGATAAAATTCAAGAGAGCCCCACGCAATATTCTATTTATTTTGGTCAAGTAGTATTCAAACTTTGTTACTACAATGCTAGCTATGCTTTACTTATTTACACTTTTCAATAAAAAAAAACACATGAGAAAATTTGATAATTTCACAAAACTCCATGATTCAGAAAAATGAAAATAAGTGTTTTTTTGTATATTTTAACAACAAATCTAAAAGTAGGGTTGAACTGCAATCTTAAGGGAGTTCGCTTCTCAGTTTCAAATTAATTAACTTTTGAAAACACTAGTTAATATCGATAGGGGATTAATAAAGGAATCAAAAGATTTAAAAAAAAAATGTACAGGTCAATGTGCTTGTTTTCGAGATATTAGCCATTAGAATTTTGGCGGGAAAATATTCTCTCTTGACTTTTCATAGCTTTATCCATGACAAGTTTACATTCTCAAAAACTTTTAAAGAATAATTGAAATTTTATAAGACTTTTACAAATGGCTTACCATTATACATGTAAAAGGTTTATAAAAAGAAAAATGGGGGTCAATGGCCAATTTTTTTTAGGCATTCAAATGAATAAAACCAGAGGTTTCCGAAAATATGACAAAAATCTCAAAACATGACAAGCGAACTTCCTTAACTAAGCTCTGAAGCTAAAACCTAGTATCGATGTTATATATGAAATTTCTGAAAAAAAATTGATTCTATTTATAATCAGGCTCTCCGACCAGACGTTATCTTTTCAAGAATCTACATGTATGATATTTTAAAAAAATAACCCCCCCGTTTTGTCCCAACCTTCCAACCCCAATGTTAAATTATATATTACATTTGTTGAACCTTATGAAAAGAACAGACAAGACTGTGAGTGAAGCAAAGCATGCAGTCATATTCCAATTTGAATAATAATTAAACACCCTCTATTTATGTATTTTTTTTACATAAATTTCTATTAATGCAGTTTTTGAATGGATGTTGCTATGTATAATATGTGTTTCCGTGGTAACTATTGAAGTCAGCAACTATTAACAATGGTAATTTAGTGTTAGCGGATGCTTTTATGTATTTTCTTATCGGTTATGAAACAATTCAGGACATTTAAGCTCTTAAACTGCAATATTCTGCAAATAATAAATCCGTTTCCAAGGAAAAAATTGGTTGCTATGGTGATAAAATTAAAAAAAGTCCAACGCATTTTTCTATTTAATTTGGTAAAGTAGTATCAAAACTTCATAACTACAGTGCTAACTATTCTGTACACATTTGCACTTTTCTGAAAAACACCACAGAAAATTTGATAATTTCGCAAATATTCCTATTTCAGAAAAGTTGAAAATATGCATTTTTTGGCAAAATTTTTCAAAAAATTTACAAATTTGGTTGACATGCAATCTTCACTAAAATGAAGCTTAAACCAAATTGTATCAATGTTACATATGAACATTAATGAAAAATGCATGATACTATTCATAATCAGGCTCTGAATTTTAGTGATTTAGCTGATTTTTAAAAGATTTTACCACGCTTAACAACCAAAAAATAGAGTGTCCGTTACCATGGCAACCACTCATATTTTCCCACTCAAAATTATTTTTTGAGCAGTATTCATTTACTTCTTCTACTAGGCCATTTATAGATAAAATCTGGAACCATCATAAATCACATGTATATGGCACTCTGCCTGGTTCTTATAAAGAGCTGTACTTAACGAAAAACAAACTTCACAGACATCAATCAACTACAACCACTGAATTACAGACTCCTGATTTGGGACAGAGACATATAAAATGTGACGGGATTCAACATGTTTGTGTGTGCTCAACCATTCCATAAAAAGGAACAGTGGTATCACATCACAATTCAATAAGCAAAGTGTACACATCAGTTGGAAAGGGGTTGACTCATTTGATCGTCACGAAACACAAACAAAAAAACAAAAAAAAACAACTAACACAAAGACAAAAAGACACAAAAAGCCGATCTTAGATTACTCACACTTGCTGAAAGCTAGTTCAAAGCCAGTTGCAATCAATAAAATCAACTCTGTCTGAGGGTTTTGAAATCTTTGTTTCTTAATAAACTTAAATTCATAAACGGACAATTAAAGAAAGGTTTGTTTTAAAACATGTCAGTACTGAAGTAGTGAGCCGATGATATCCTCGGGGACTGATTGTCTACTAGCAGCGGTATTTTGATAGCTTTATATAAAGTCTCAAACGATTTGAAATAAGTTGCATAACAAAGAAACATTCAAGACCAGCCTTTAATTAATATTATAATTACGTTGAATCAAATGCGATTAAATGACAAAACATAAGTTATCAGCAAATGTTTTGTGTCCTGCTAAACGGACAATTCAAACTTCCATCACAGCTGCAGTCACAGTTGAACCGGTAACAGCCACTGGTATATTAGAAACGACTGTTTCCTGTGTACGTTTGTCCTCTTACTCGACAAGTTCTGCAATTCGAACTAGACCCGCCATTGCTTATGTTTGATCCAGAACAGATGTTCGTTGTATTCTGAGCAGGGCAGTTCCAACTACCGTCACAGTTACACAAGCAGTTTATAACGCGAACAGCCTTGTGTAAACTGAAATCGGGAATTTCCCCTATATTGTTGTCCATTGGTGGAGCATTGTCTGCAACCGCTTGTCGTGGTGACGCTTATTAGCACTAAGAGAAATACAGCCGTTCAGAGGTGAAAAATCTGAAATTAAATGCATTATATTAACATTTATCATCATTGAATGACTGATCTTGTAGTATTTATACATATGGTAATGTTTAAAATAATATCATTAAAAGTCATATCAAATTTTATAAAAAAATAGATAATAGAGACAAAACGAGAGTTGTTTCATAAACTTGTATCTGCTTCTATGTTACTCAGCCTTGTGGCAGATTTATATTTATTTATTCTCAAGTCTGTTTTTGCAATGGAAATAACTGTTTTGAATGATTTCTATTAAGTTAGTATTTTTTTCGTATTTTATTTATTTTATTTTTTTTTATCATCAACGATTACAATCTTATCTTGTAAAGTTTTTGTCTCTTGGAAATTTGATTTAATAACATGCTTGGCATTCCTCAAACATATAGAACAATGACGTTTTCGTTCTGAAACATAGTCGCTAAAATTGCTATATCAGAAATAAAACAAGTACAAAAACTGATTCACATGTTTATAAAAACGATTGTAAAACATGTGAAATGAAAAAAAAAAAAAAAAATGGATACCGCTAAAGAATTTTAAAAAGTCTTTAGAATACATGCTTATGACTACTCGCATGTCAAATATAAACACTAAAAATGAAATCGTTGATACAGTTCCAATAGTTGATAAACCTGGCTGTAATGATAACGAACGAGCTGCTTACTAAGCTAACAACATAATATTGTCTTTGTCAATCATTTTCAGACAATTCCACGTAAACTGATACGGAAACAATTATTGTATACGAATAAAGCTACTTGGTATCCGTAATTATTTGAGGAAACTTGACTCTAGGATTTTAACGTTTTTTTTTTAAATTAAATTGGTCGTTCCTGTTAAAATGATCAAAAAATATATCGGCGATATTTATAACTAGTAGTAATCGTTTCATTATCTTATTTTTATCAAGTCTATATGTTAAAAGTCTTAAAATAAATGAAAAAAAAAAAAAAAAAACGATAACTAAAGTATTTCCTGTGATTTCATCTGTATTCTTACAAATGTGCAGCTGTAAAGCAAAATCAACAAAATTTGTCGGATTTTTTTTTCTGACATTGATTTCCATTTGTCTGTAAACAAGTTTTTTGCATCTATTAGCCTAACATTAGAGTGATATGATGTATTAACAAGGGTATGGGTGTGGTTTACAGAATAGACATTAATGGTCTATCAAATCAAAGAAAAGAGGAAAATTAGCAAAACAAAAAAAGTACATAGAAATAAGAAGATGTGGTATGAGTGCCGATGAGAAAACTCTCCATCCAAGTCACAATGTGTAAATAATAACAATTATAGGTCAAATTACGGCCTTCAACACGGATCCTGGGCTCACACCGAACAGCAAGCTATAAAGGGCTCCCAAAATAATTAGTGTAAAACAATTCAAACAGGAAAACCAACTGTCTGATCTATATAAAAAACGAGAAACGAGAAACACTTAAGAACCACATCAACAAAAGACACCACTGAAACAGGTTCCTGACTAGATTTGCTGTTGCTAGCAATAGCAGATGGCACCCTCGTCTCCCAATTGCCATGGTTACGGCAGCCATTTAAACAAATTCCAAAGTTTAACTGCGCAACTACACATTCCAACTAACATATTTGTAAATATTTATTATGTTTGGAGCATTTTGAAATTTTGGACAATTTTGCTGGTTCCATGGTAACCATGGTAACGGTGATCAATTCAAATTACAAAGACAGATACAACATTGACACATTCCATGATACATATACATATAGTTTAATTGGGTTTGGCGTAATATTCTTTAAGACAATGCTGTTTAAATGTATTTTCCTATAGGGTCAATGTTAAACTTCCCACCTGTTTCCATGACAATGGCAGCTATTTTGAAATTTCCAAATACTGTCTGCACATCTAGGCATACCAGGTAACAATTCCATAAAGTTCCATTTAGTTAATTCTTATAATGAAGGATTTAGAATTTAGAATTTATTTCTTATTTTAGTAGAGTCCATGGCAACTGTAGCCATCTTGCAAATGCCATATCCCATTTGCAAATCTACACATGCTGGTGAACATTATGGTATAGTTGGATTAAAATTGGTTTATACAATTTCGAAATATAAGCTGCATGGACAAAAAAAAGTGGAAGGAAAATAATAAGAAGACGAAAAAGAAACGTAGAATAACAATATGTCACGCAACTCTGTTGAGTGTGCCATAAGTAATGGCTGCAAAAGTATAAAGAATTAGTGTTAAAAATAAAAGAAACAAAATAATACAATACTGATTAAAGAAAAAACAATGTTCAGAATAAAGTAATAATTTTAGTGCAACATAATTTTCATGAGAATGTTACAGAATAAGCGTTATAAGGATCCAGAAAAATGCCCTAAAATTGAAATAATACAGAAAAACAAAATCATAATTCAGGCATCATTAATTGATTAACAAGAATCTGTACACATATTTGAAAAAAAACCCAAAGCACCAAGCAGTTGTTTGCTAGCGTTTGCCTTCTTAAAGAGACATTGAAAAACTCAAACGCGCAGTTAACATTCGCACTTCACTGCAAACATCTGTATATGAAGCATTAGATAATCCCACATCTATTGTCTATCATTTGTGGTATAAACTATGAGAAGAATAGTGACGAATTTAACTCGTTCAAATACACATGCTAATAGCAGTTTTAAGAACAAGAGGATATTTAACACACTGTATCGGTACAAATTTAATATAAACATTTGCCTTCCAAGTTCCACAGCCTAGCCGTGACGGGACTTACTCCAGAAAGTTAACATTTCCAAAACATGAATAAATACAATGCAAAAAACCCATACGAATACACCCACTCACCTGCTTCGCCCCGGCTATAGTAAAAAAACCAGGACTGGTTGAAACAGAAAGATTTTGAAAACACAGAAAACTGTGCATCTCATAATCAGCATGACTTTATCAGATAAAAATACGTATACTAAAAATCCAGGCTAAAAAAAAAGGCGAATGTACTTTATTTCAGTCACGGACCCGCGATGTCCTGCGTGTATTCTTGTGTTTTTATTTTAAACTAAGGCTGCCTTTTCTCAACCCAATGAAGTTTAAAAAATTTAAGCACGGAATTTATACTGCATATTTTAAATTTTCATCGGAAAAGTTTTATTTCAAGACTCAAAGTTCTAATCTTTACGTCGAACAGAATATCTTAAATCAGACAACAAACTGGCCGTAAATATTAAATATTCGTACATTGTAGGAAGTATGAAATATATCTTCATATGCAAAGTTTATAAGGTGAATGTGGTCGAACGTTTAGACTTTGGCTCAAATTTTATTTCTTGGAGATTTCTAACCTTTGGACAGACATACTCAACTTTTCATTTTCAAAAGATAGACACCAGTGGATTTAATAGAAAAAAATGGAATATCTTCTTTACATAAACTTGTTCTAAATTTGGGCACAATTCTTTGGTATGATTATGTTATATTAAATTTTCATTATTTTAGAAAAACAACCAGGTATTTTTGCCTGTAAATTTCTGTAATCTTAAAAAAAAGCATCGGTGATCCTCTCATAAATATTGGTACAAATTCTTTATACATAATCAAGATAAATGTTAGTTTAAAACAAGTACATGTACTCATTTTCACCCGCCGTCATTACTCTCCCTGTTACTGTATCGTATAAGTGTAATGTTTAAGCAATTTCAGGGTCCAAATAAAGGCTCTTATCAAACCTCCTTCTTTTATTTACGAAGGAATTACTTCACAACACGACATGCAGTTTGATGAGTTCTAAGTGCATTTCAAATCAGTCGAAATATCCCAATCATTAGCCTTAGTATCATTGTAAAGTTGACAATAGTTGTTTATATTTTTCTGACATTTTGTGTCAAATCTGTTTATGAGAAATTTTTTATTTTTCTTACATGTTTAAAAATATCTTAGTTATTTGAATAATTTGTAAAATTATGTTTTAGAAAACAAAATCAGATTTAATGATAAAAACGAATGTATTCACTACTTGAAGTTGACAAAAATACAGTTAAAAGAGTTAAAAACTTACTAATAGAGAGGCGAAAGATACCAGAGGGACATTCAAACTCATAAGAAGAAAATAAATTGACAACGCCATGACTAAAAAAGAAAAAGGCCAACATACCAACAATAGTACATAAAACATAGCATAGAAAACTAAAGACTGAGCAACACGAGCCCACCAAAAACTGGGGGTGATCTCATGTCCTCCGCAAGGGTAAGCAGATTCTGCTCCATATGTGTTGCTCATTTTAGTACAAACCCGGTAATAAGTCTTATTCGGTAGGTCACATTCGAAAAAAGGGGAAAGGATTATAGTTACTCCATTATGAACATATCCACTTTCATCTGTGGAACGGATAGTCCGTAACAGTCAACTCGTTATAGCGCCCGTAAAACTTACAAAGGGGTGATTTCAACTTCACCACTTGGAACTCTTGGTTTAATGGATTCCTTGTGAGCAGCAACCCTCTATCAAGGAAATCATGATAAGAGATACAAGCCCTGGAATATCGTACCAACTGAGAGATATATACTCCGTAAGCAGGCGCTGCTGGAATGTTGCTACACAGATATGGAAAGTTCACAATTGGGAAGCTGAAATCATCTTTTTGAGGTAAAGTTTTGTTTACAGCCAGCCGTCATTGTCATATTTTAGATGTAAGTTAATATATGAGGCAGACTTAACTGTATCTTTTGTATCCTGTATCCCAAGTTCGATGGGATAGATGCATTCAACATAGTCACAAAATTTTGAATTATTTAATGAGAGAACGTCATCTATATTGCGGTTGGTATTTTGCAGGTAAAGGGTAATATGTTTTACTAGCCCTACGGAAATAATATGGATTTACTATGTTCCACTTTTGAATGCAAGTTTAAACATTTTGCACATGCTATTTTAGTTTATTTCGTGGACTACAATCATGACTATTGAGACTATCAAATACATACTTGTTTGATGTGCCTAAATGTAAGTTATACCTCAAGCTATGACTGAAAACTTTGTTTATCTTAGTTTTATTCTAATTCGTTTATGCGGCGATCACAATATTTAAAAACGACGTAAACTTTTTTTATATTTACTCTTATTTGCTAGCAATCGTTCAGACATGAAGTTTTGTTTTTCTTAGTTGAGTTTTTTCAGATCTTTATTTCAATTATGTAGTTAATTTTAACATTTCTTAACATTTGATATGTTATTCAGAGAGAACACAAGCTTACGATGTAGATATATACATTTTAGTACTACCATATTTGTTAATGCCATTTAGGATTTTGTCAAATCATAAATGTCCTTTAAAAGTAATGACCAAATCATAAATTTCCTTTAAAAGTAATAACCACAAGATTTTTTTTATTGTGACCTTTCGATACATTTTGTCGAATTATTCGTTATTGGACATTTTCTTTAAAAGTGAGTGAAGTTTTTGGATGTCATTTTCTATTTTGACTCTTGATATTGCATCACTACTCTCTTCGGAGGTTCAAAATATTAAACGTTAGAAGAATAAAAATTATATTATTGAAATAAATATGCATGGTTTTATTATGAGTCAAATGTGCCTTTATATGCGAATTTTTTATAATTTTTATATATTTCTTTTATAATATATATTTCTTTTCGAAAAAAAAAATCTTACTATTTGTTTTTCGTATCGAACTAAAGATGCTCAAAGATGCGTATCTATTAAATATAAGAACACTGTATCTCTGGTGATAATTTTTTAATGATAATATAAATATAGAAACTCGGGTGTTAAGACGCGAAAATAAATAAAAAAAGGATTAAACAAGACGGCAACATAATCAAACTACTACATTGAAACTCTGTACAAATCTATTCATAGCATTGCTCAAGATTCTGTTTTTTATGTACTGCTTATGACGCAATTGTTTCTCATGTTTCCATGGATTGACATCATAAAAGACATATTTTGAGATTTAAGAAAACAAACCAAACCCTGCCATATGTTCATGCTGCCATGCTTAGTCAGGGACATCAGTAATGGCAAATAGTTATATTTGAGCCAATTTTAATTTCTGTCAGCTATTTGGTACATTGTTCAGATTTGTTTAAGCTTTGTCTCGAATTCTCAATTTCACGCCCATTTACATGACTTAGAAACGTATATGTATATTTGGTAGATACACATACATCTAATCATCTTATCGCTTTTATATTTCATATTTCTTCTACTGGCATGCATCACTGTTACGCTGTAGGAGTGAGCGATTATATCAATTAAATTCTGAGAGTCCAGTTCAGTTTTATGTGAGTGTATTATTCCTCTTGAAGGTTTTCAAATGTTGCTCAACTGACAAGGAAAAACAACCACAACCCGCAATGCAAACTTCAAATAAGTTTCAGAACTAAAATTATGTAATCATGTAATTTTGTATAAAATGTTATCAATTTGATTCGTTTGCAATGTAAATCGACTTAGGGTTTATAAAGTGTGTGTACGGATTTTATAACATGAATTAACTTCCCTTTCTGTTCATGTTATCCACATGACATCAGCCAGGATGTACACAAAAAATCTTACTAGCATTAACAATTTTAGTATAACTAAATTATGATCAGTGTTAATCCTTAGAATTTTTTGAAGAAAAAAAACTTGTCTGAAGCCATATTTGGTTGAAAATGTCGCTCAATGTAAGATTTTGGTACTATTTTTATTTTACGCACAAATGTAACGGGAATGTGAGTACATACATATCCTACCTCTGCCACTATTTTTTTTCAAAACCTGAATTTGAATTCCATATCATAATCTAACATCAGCTATCCTCCAAGTAGTACGTGTAGTTGAACAGCATCAAAGAAAAAAGGAGCATACGGTATTATGTTGCCAAGACATCAGGTTGGAAGGAAAAAGTTGATTGATACAGAAAGAGTGCCTGGTTATCGATAGAAAAATAACAGAGGGGAGCGATGAATCAAAAATATAAATGATTCATAAACACGTGAAAAGTATATAGTAAATGAGAAAAAAAAATAATAATTTAACACTTCTGAAAATGAAAAAAAAAAAAATAATAACGATAAATGTCAATTTTTTTTTATTTGAATTAAAACATTTAAATGATTTTGATTGAATGCATGAATTATGTATGTATCGTGTCAACAATTAGATTGTGGCGCGATCAGTATATCAATTGCATAGTTATTTTAATAGTAATCGTAAATCTAAATATGATTTTAACTATTTTATTTATCAACATGGTAGAACAGTTCATGTAAAGTTCAGATATTTTGTTGCTTTATTCTCCATTTTTTTTAGAATATTGTCTCATTTACTTCTTCAGCATATGTTTTTATTTTATCTAAACCAATGTAATAGATATGCGATTGGTATAGAAGTGCAATCAACAGCTAATTCACGACAATGATTCAGGATATCGATCAAATGATAAATTAAAATGTGATTTTTTTCAATCGGATTCTTCTTCCAAAACTCTATCCCAAAATCATCCTAAAAGGTAGGTCTGGATCAACGCAATGATATTATTCATGAACAACATATTGACATGTATACTCTGTAAAGTGTCATGTTACATTTGATGGGCTTATGTTTGACGATATATGACTGGTCACAATTGATCATAGCATCATTGGACTGGTGAAATGAAGTTTTCTAAAAGGCCAAAATGGCAAAAATATTGTTTTGTTTTTTGTTAAAAAAACAATTTCAGTGACTTTGGGTATATGATGGCGGGCAGTTTTCATTGGTGGAGGAAGCTGCATTACTCAAAAGGAACCTTTAATATTCGGCAATCCTTTACGATTAAAAGCAGAGACGAATATAGTTCTCCTTAATCTGGTTTCGAAATCACAATAAGTTGACTGTTTACTGCATAATGTATATCAAGCACTTACACCACCCAGCAATCGATGCCACACAAACAATAAAGTTATGAAAAGTCACTGATGAAAAAATAGCACCCTTGCTGTAAAAATGGTACAGTGTTGGTAATAAAATAAAGCAATAGTAGTATACCAATGTTCAAACATGGTAAATCTATTTTCACTATACGGTGTTTCTTTGCTTTTTGTGTTTTTTGCCGTGCATATACTGATTTTGTTCAAGGACGGATACCCATATCCTTTCTTTCAATTACACGAGAGGTTAAAATAAAGGAATCACTCTAAGGTATCCTTAATGAGCACCGGAAATTAAGATATGTCAGCACTTGCTTAAAAGTCTTTCATCCATAAAAACAACAACAACAAAATTCTGAATTTTTACTTTCAATGTCCTTTAACAAAATATAGGTTTGCACTTTGTCAATAAAGCTTTTTCACAAACTACGCCTCTTTTGGGGTGATATATAATATTCACAGATACTTTGTTTTGTTTTTGTACTGGTTCCCATATATGATCTCTATGTTTCATCTCATAGAGACATGACTTGGGCATGTTACCAGTATAAGTACACATGTATTGCGGCGAACTTGAATTTTGAGGAAGACCCAAAGTGAAAGGAAGGGTAGTACAGACTTTTAGTATCAGTTTAAACTCTTTAAAGTTCGGGGCATATAAATGTTGAAAATATGCCACATAGCCCTATGTTTTGACCTTTGAATAAAATTGTAGTGCATATCAATTTTCCGTTCTAGGATATAATTTTTTACGAAACTTCATAGTGAAAGTGGCACTGGTTTAGCGGTAAATGGAGTTCTATAGGAAATGGAATTGTCTACAGAAGTGCAGCCAATAGATTCATGTTTATTCTCATGTTATCAACTATTGAACATACTCGTTTTGTAATTCTAGCTCTCGTTTCATAACAAACTTTAGCCAATGATAAATTACTGATAAAAGATACATAATTGATATATATATAGAATATTGCCATCAAACATGATATATCTCAACAACGATATGTGTCTTACGAACACTTTGAATCTTTCAATTCAGTAACTTTTCAGACATTTCTATATAATGTTGATTAGTAAAGGGAAATGAAAACTACTGAACAGTCTGTACATAAACTGAATAGATCTTAATGTATTGCAAGCGAATTGTTCGAACAGTTTTGAACTTACCGCAGTGGATAAGTCTGAAAATTGACTGAAATACTGAACATGTTATGATAATTTATTCTTTGAACTTTTAAAAGCTGGTCAGATCAAAATGGTCGTTTCAGATCAAAATTGGTTTACTTGTGTATGTCCTTATATCTTACTCTACTGTATGTACTACCAACTACAGACTTTGTATTTGTTGACCTCTTTGTCAGATTTGTTTGTATGCTTGATTAGGTTTTTTAGGTCAGTTGTGTCGTATAAAGTAAAAAAACAAAAAAACAAAACAAAAAACAAAACTCCAAGGAGAGTTTAAATCGGAAAGTCCCTTAAGAAATGGCAAAATCAAAAGCGCAAACATATCAAACGAATGGAAAACAGCTGTCATATTCCTGACTTGAAACAGGTATTTCCTTATGTAGAAATGATTAATTAAACCTGGTTTTATAGATAGCTTAACCTCCCACTTGTATGACAGTCGCAAATAATTCCATTATATTGAAAACAATGTGTGAACAAAACAAACAGACTTAATAGGTAAAATTGTCAAAAATAGGGGTACAGCAGTCCACATCGTATTATAATCTTAATCACTAAAAAAACTAACAAATATATCAACAATGAAAAACATAATGAATATAGACAAAGTACATTAGCAAAAATGAAAGACAAGAATACAACAAATGACCACAGCACAACAACACATTTGTTGGATGCAGTAGTACCGAGCCACACGAAAAAGATATTACCAAAAAGGAACTAATCATTAAAGATTGATAATCTATAAAAACAAAAATAAAATAACACTATAACACGTAATTAAGATGATAAACAACGTCAGTACCTAGAATGTATACTTCAACACCATTATGTATTATTTGTGAATTTGATACGGATTACCTATCGACAAGGTATTGCTATCTTCCGATGAACTGTTTTAGAAAAAAGGACGAGACGATCTTTGACATAACCATGGTTCATCAAATTTCTGCGCAGACACTGTATGTCTGTGGTGTATGGTAACACAGTTTTGGTTGCTAAATCCCAATGATTGTCACGTTTACCAACCCAATTTTGTCAAATCACGGAACTATAAACAACTGTCATGCAAGTTGGAGATTGTGATACATTGTAGTTATAAAACCAAGTTAAACACACCATTTTCTTCGCAAAATTCATGTATCAAGTCAGAAATATTTTCCATTTTTTCCGTTGGTTAACTAACTTTTGATTTTGTCAGGTTCAAAGGACTTTCCCTTCTTTTTATTACCGTGGTTCGGTTTGTTTGTTAACATACTTTTAGCAATATTCATACAAAGACTTCTAAAGAGAAAGACAATAACATCTTTCCAAGTTCTTTAATTTCATGTTAAGATATATTGATGTATCAACATTTCAGCCATTATTTGCATATCTCACGAGTTGGTTGACCGTTAAGGAATAACCGTTTCACAGATGATATCGGATATGTTCCTTATGTCGTAACTACAATACCCTTCCCTTTTCACGAATGTGACCTACCGAATTAGACTATTTACCGGATTTGTAATAACATAAGCAACACGACGGGTGCCACATGTGGAGCAGGATCTGCTTACCCTTCCGGAGCACCTGAGATCACCCTAAGTTTTTTGGTGGGGTTTGTGTTGCTTAGTCTTTAGTTTTCTATGTTGTGTCTTCTGTACTATTATTTGTCTGTTTGTCTTTTTATTTTTAGCCATGGCGTTGTCAGTTTATTTTCAATCTATGAGTTTGACTGTCCCTCTGGTATCTTTCGTCTCTCTTTCATATATCGAAGTGAACCTACGGATACTACTGAAACAAAAAAGGCCTGCTTCATATTCTGATCATTGCTGTGCAATGGAATACTGTAAATCAAAGTAATTGATAGACTTGATGATGTCATGCAGATTTTCAATTATCAACTTCCTATTTCTCATTAGAAGCATATTCCTTGCAAAATCATATGACACTCACATCTGAATCGTTACGCTATATGTGTGCATTTCTATATCAGACATACTTGGTTCAAAAGCAGATATTGCCCTGCAGGGTTATGAGAAAAATCAACTGGAAGTGACACTCCTCAAGTTTTACTGTCAACATAATGAATTGGAAGAACGGTACGAAAAGTCAATATCTCAACTAACTAGAGACATGTTTCCGTTGTCTTAGTTCTTAATGTACCAAAATAGTGCGTGTTTGGATCTATAAATCTACCGATTGTGTACTATTCCCTATTGTAAGATTTTATAGAACTCGGAATCACTTGATGATATAATGCATGCATAGTAGGAGATGCTTACAAGGATCAACGCATCTAGTCTAGTTAGAATTTATACGATTCCATCATTGTTTTAAATTGATTGATAGATTCAAAATAAAATTAAGGAGGCTCTGATATTATTAAAATAATGTTGTCTCTGAATCACGTATAAAGTGTACTGTTAGTAAACCTTTAATTGAATGACATGCAGCAACTTTGTTTTTTATTTATTTTTTTTTTTTTTTTTCTGAAAACAAAATTTTATTAACATATTTACATTTTTGATAGAAACATCTAGTACCAGTACATTATCCCTGCCTCGTTAGCATTACTATGAGCATATGTTATGGTAAGTCGTGTTAGTTCACATATGATCATTAATTCGGATATGATTTCAGAATTCATCTGATGATTTATTTTTACTAATTGCTTTAACCTTTAATCAAATTAACAATAAGCAGAGCTACATGTATATCTATTATAAGTGAATATTCATATTTTAACCATTCACCAGCTGTTTCATAGCTCTTCCATTTATTACATGTGAGGAATAAAAGCATCGGAAATCTTCAACTAGCAGCTCTCAATCTTATCTTAAGGATAACTGAATTATCATATAGACTGATTAAACATACGAAGACAAAATCAAAGAACATTTGAATAAATGATAACGAACAAAACGCGCAAAAATAAATATATATAAAAAATAGATAAAATACAGATTACGCGTTTTCATTTTTGCTTTGCTTATACAGATCTGATATCACTCATTTTTCCCTCTGTTCAGGTAGTTATTACACCAGGCAAGTAAATTACCGTCTCAAATATTTGAAGGTTTTTTTATGATTACGACAAAACCAGAGCCGCCCGAAAGGTTATCACAATGTGAAAGTAATGGGTAGCGTTGTCAGATCGATCCTTCTACGCGAAGCGTAGAAACAGGATCTGTTATTCAATAGGTTGTGTAATTATTCCATAAAATGTTCTGTACAATAGGAATCTAAATCTTGATACGCCTTGGATGCAGGTAAATTTTCCGATCGACGTGGGCAGAACGAGGGGGAATACAATCAAATGTCATTAATGTATTGTAACAAAAAAAAATACATGCTTAAGCGAAAAATGCACTCACATTCACCGTTCTCGAGTTTTATATATATATAATGGAAAAATAGTTGAATTTTCGTTTCTGTTCTTTTACTTTAGTTTGCTTCCACCAATTGCAAGTAACTTATAAGCAATGCGTTTACCACAAAACACAGATCAAGTTTAAATTTGGGTGGCGTAACGGTTACCTTCCTGAAGTATTTCCCTTTATTAATGAAAAACATTGACAAATCTTTAGTTTCCGATCTCTTTTGCATATGTTTTAAAAGAGAGGCGAAAGATACAAAAGACACATTAAAACACATATTTAGTCGATAAACTGAAAAAAAAGACAAACAACAGTACAGACAACACAACATAGAAAACTAAAGACTGAGCAACACGAACTCAACCTAAAACCATATCAAAACATATGTTTCAAAACATATGAAAACATTTGCTCGTAGACGCATGGTTCTCATAGCTTTAGAACTTTATCAAGACCAAAATTCTCATAGCTTTAGAGCTTTATCAAGACCAAAATTAATAAAAAATGAGTAATCAATTAATTCGAGTCCTGCGTTATATGCATAGAGAAATATAAACCTTCAGATGAAGAGAAAAGTTCAACATTTTCCTTAGACTGAACTTGACCAAATAATCACAATTAAAAAAAAACTGTATGCAAACGCCGCATAATCAACAGCCTTATCACACATAGTGGTCTTCTAAATTTCAATACTAATTGAGCGTTCCTGATGAAGGTCAATGCGGAAAAGCGCTTCGGACAAATAAAATTTAAAACTGGTTGTATTCCTTCTTTTTTAAATTCTAGACAACCAATGAATGAAGAACCAGAGTGTCATGTGATAACAGTAGAAATCGTTTGGGTGCATCGTTAATCAATTTGAGTTCAAGCGATAAACAGATTGAATGATGCGTCAAAAATAATTGAATAATTATTAGTTACAGAACTTAACGATTAGGCAATGGTTTACGCAGCCGACCTGTCAGTCGACACTTTAAGATCGTTCTTTGGACTTTGTATTGCTATAAGTAACAGGATGGGGACCAAAGATATCATGAGATGTACAGACAGAAGCTTCACTCACTACAGAAGCAAGGCAAAGAAAGTGTCCTTCAGTATGCAATCTAAACATAAATGTCAGTCAGAAAGTCAATCCCATTATGATGCAGTCACACCCTGTACAAAAGGGGAATAATTATATTTTTGAATTTTGTGTTACGAGTGACAATCAAATTTCGAATTTCGAATTGTCATGCTTTCTCTGCACTAGTTGGGCTATGGTTGTCTTTTGTCAGGACATACAGTTGTGACATGGACTAATCCTAAAATGGAAAAAGTAATGCCTAAAGTCAATGAAGAAATCTAATTCATATCACCGAGCTAAGGTTATCTTTCAGGTTGGCATGCATTTACCTGATACATTAAAATACTTTAATCAAACAGTATCCGTAATTTCGTGTCAGTATCGAAATACTTGCTACTTTCCTGGTGATACCGTCGGGGACTAAAGTCTACCAGCAGAGAAAAGGACCCAGTAGAATTAATAGCATTACATTTTAGAGTGAAGTAAAATAATGTGGTGTTTGATTACATGTAGCAAGTATTTTATTTGAGAGAATCAACGATCACCAGAACGACAAGCTTCAAAGTATAGGGAGTTAAACGAGCTGCTTTACATTGCAAAATTAAAAAAAAAAACCTTTTATTTATAAAAATCAAAAGATGTGGTATAATAATTATTGCAAATGAGACAATTCTCCACTAGAGACTAAATGAAATAGAAGTTAACAACTATATGTCACTATAATGCCTTCAACAATGACCCATACCGCATAGTCAGCTATAAAAGGCCCCGAAACGACAAAACAAATATAATTCAAAATAGAAAAATAACCGTCTGAATTATGTAAAAACAATGAACGAAATACAAATATGCCATACAGGAACAAACTAAAATTAATGAATTAAAGGCTCCTGACCGTGTAAGCTTTTAGTTATGACGAATGAAAGGAGATATAAATACAAAACATTTAATTATAGCAAAGATAGTGTTTCTGACTAGGCGGACAATTCCAACTTCCATCACAGTTGCATGTACAGAAAAACCGGTAACAGCCATCTTTATATGTGAAATTACTGTCTCCTCTGTACATATATCCTCTTACTTGACAATGTCCGCATGTAGAATACAAGTGTTCTCCCCAACAGACTTCCCTTGCATCCTCAGTAGGGCAATTCCAACTACCATCGCAGTTACAAAAGCAACTATAGTGCCAGCAGCCGTCTTCAATCTGAAAACTTTCCCGTACGTTTCTTCCCTTCGGCTGTACATTGTGTGCAATTACTTGCCATGGTAACGCTTATTATCACTAAGAGAAATACAGGAGTGAAGGTATGAAACATCTGAAATAAAATGCATAATATTGAATAAATGGTCGTATTATTACATACTACGGCAATGTTCATAATAATATCTGCTAATAATTTTTAAGTAAAAATCGCAATTAATTCAACTCTAATAATGATAGGTCATATCAACCTTTCTTTTAAAAAAGAAGAAACAAACAAAAAAAGGAAACTTGTATAACTAACTTGTGTTTGTTTTCAGTCTGCGCAGATATGTGGCAAACACAACTTTCCGTATTCGCCTAGAAAAAGCTGTTTTTATGAAAAAAAATTACTAAAATAAAAAAAAAAACAAAAAAACAAAACACATGGAAATACCGCTTCAAATTGCAAAGATTAATGATTGTTCATGTCAAATATGCATGCTAAGATGTAGGAGTCAAAATTCACACTTCTCTGGAGACATCTTTAACAGAAGAATAAGTTAATTCCCCCTTTATTGTCTACGTATGTTTTTATGAGATAACGAATTCCACACACGCGGATAAATTTATTCAATATATTTAAGTATTAGGTGTGGAACATCTCGGAAAATGTCTTACATTTGTTGATGATTATCAAATATGCATGAAATAGTCAAGCATTAATGGTAAAAGACAAAGTGGAAATTTCCTTTGAACGGAAAGTATAAAATAAATTTTCAATTGTAAACAAACTTATGGATCAGTCATCAAACAATATCTAAGTTCACGATTTATATTTTAACGTAGAAACAGACGAATGATCATCTATAGGAAATCAACAAATTACATTTACATTTTGTCCAAACAATAATGTCAAGAATTTCTATTATGGAATGTAAATTTGAATAAGGGATAAATAATTGTATAAGTACAATATCTTAATTTCGGATTTCATCAAATAATCCGCAAACCAATGTATACATTTTAAATCTATAAGTACACACGTTTATGGCAAATATAAATAAAGAAAAAAGTAAGATACCTTGCCTGTGTTTAGTGAAACTTTGTATGATTCTCTGCTACTTAACATGATATAAATTCATAAATTTAAAGACACTTAAATAGGTAAATGTCAAATTAGATATAACTAGAACTTAATGGAGAAACGGTCTTGGTTTTTATTGTTTGACATTTAAAATTCATAAAATTACGACAGTTATGATTGGGATCTATTATCTTTGTAAATTATAATTTGAAATACATGATAGGCGAAAAATACTACAGGGAAAATCAAATACATAACTCAAAAACGAACTGAACCTGATGGAACATGATGTTCAGTGGTTGTCGTTTGTTGATGTGGTTCATAGTGTTTCTCGTTTCTCGTTTTTTATATAGATTAGACCGTTGGTTTTCCTGTTTAAATGGTTTTACACTAGTCATTTTTGGGGCCCTTTATAGCTTGCTGTTCGGTGTGAGCCAATGCTCCGTGTTGAATGCCGTACTTTGACCTACATGTATAATGGTTTACTTTCACAAATTGTGACTTGGATGGAGAGTTGTCTCATTGGGACTCATACCACTTCTTCTTGTATCCATTGACAATGCCATGACAAAAAAAAAATGAAAAACGACAAAAAAAAAAAACATACTATAGAAAATTAAAGACTGAGCAACACGAGTTCCACCAAAACTCGGGGCTTGTTTTAGGTTATCCGGAAGGGTAATCAATTCCTGCAACAAATACGAAATCCGTTGTGTTGCTCCTATTACATGATGTAAGTACGTTGACAAGCTACATCAAGTGCCTAGACATAGCATATTCTACTGATTAAAACGAGCTTAAGTTAAGTTATCATATATAGATATAGGAAGATGTGGTTTTAAGTGTTGACTATTTCAACAACTATTGGAATGGTATTACAAAACAGTTTGAATCAAAGTGTAGTAATGAACAAACTATCAATTAAATTAGGACTTTAAAAGACTGATAATATTTTGTTCAATACAACTTATTTCGCGGGATTGTCATGGTCCAACGGCAATGATACGAATACGCTATGTTCAACTTTTGGCTGCATGAAGCAACATTTGGTGCAGAATTTTGTTGTTTTTTTTTTAAAACATAACTAGCATGACTATTTTTAAAAAAATACCAGTTTATTGTGCCCAATATAAATATGTACGAAGTTGTGACTTCAAATTGTTTATTGTATCGAATATTAAGGTTATATTTCCAATCTTGATCAGTATGATGGTGACCGAATGTTTAAATTGTATGCTATTGAAGATGGTTTATATTCATAGTAATTCCTATCACACAGACTGAATTGGTTTTCATCAATACAATCCTAAATCAGTTATGTAGTTTAGATAATACGGACTCAGATTTTCATGGCATTTACGATTTTGTCAAATCATAACAGTTCAGGATTGTTTTTTTTCCCCCATCTTTTTAAATATATATTTTATTCGTTTGAATTTGAATTTAGTGATTTTTCCTGTGTTTAATATAGTTCTACTATGTATATGTCCAAAACTAGTTAGATCATTTGTAAAACTAGTAATAATTCTTGTTATTTTGGATTCAGACATATGGGTTGTGTTTTTTTTTTGTATGTTGTTTTCAATTTATGTTTTAGAGTTTAGTGTAACGGCCATTCTTTACTGAACTAGTACACACTTTTGTTTAGGGGCCAGCTGAAGTCCGCCTCTGGGTACAGAATTTTCTCGCTGTGTTGAAGACCCACTGGTGGTCTTGGGTTGTTTTCTGCTCTTTGGTCGTGTTGTTGTCTCTTTGACACATTCCCCATTTCCATTCTCAATTTTATATATGTACGTTAAATCGTTTGGCTGTTTAAAGGGTTGTGTTCCATTAGACTATGTAAAGATAATGTTGAGCTGTCAGATACAGATAACCGTTGTCATTTTTATGAATATGGATCATATAAAGTTAAAGTTCATTCATATACAATGACGCGTTGGAAAATTTGTATGAAAATGTCAATTTTAATATTGTAATTACATTATATTTTATTATACTTCACGTTAAAATGTCAGATTTTGATTGGCTAATACGAGGGAGACATTTTACACTATCCAATGGCTGCGCGGGAGACTATTTACTTTATCCCATGGCTGAGCGGGAGACAATTTACTCTATCCCATGGATGAGCGGGAGACAATTTTTGTAATGTCACCCTCTCGTGCAAACCAATAAAAAAATCGACAATGTAAAGGACACTAAATTGAATTTACATCAAACAATTAAAGACAATGCTCAAATTCTACGTTTTGGCTCAGAACTTTTTCTTAGACTGTCAAAATAAAAAATTCTGTTGATTTTTCTAATAGCTTCAATGTTGTAATGTACGTGACGTCATAGTAAAATACTTTAAATCTAAATTCAACAGTAAAAGATAATAATGATAGAACCTTCAGTATAATAAATTAGATAACAATATATAGCTGAAAGGGTGATAGAGCAGATTGTTACCCCTCGAAAAAAACATAGTCAACCTTGGCTTTGCCTCAGTTGACAATTTTTCTCGGGGTAACAATCTGCGCTATCACTTTCTCAGCTATGTGTTATTTCTATAATATTATCATGTAATACCGGTACATTGTTTGCAAGAGAAAAAAAACAAGTTACTGTGAGCAACCTTATACCCGTAAACGGCGACAAATTGTATTCAACAATAAATTCCGCAAAAAATTAATATATTTTTACCATAAACGTTTATGTGTATTTCTGCGAAAACTATATTAAATGTATTCTGTTTAATACTTTCAATTTGAATATCAATCAATTTGTTCACATACATTATGTACATGTATCTTCCCTTGGAAAATAAGCTGTTGTTCTGCTTATTTATTCATGAAATAAATACAAAAAAGTTGTCAATTTGGTCAAAATTGCGGTTTTGGATACCTTCTGGTGTTAATAAGTATGTGATCTGTTTAGAAATAAGCCATTATAATGAAAACCAAAAAGTAAAATATCGTCATGTTACAATTTGTGTCAAAATAACGTCCTCTATTTCAGGGGGGGGGACTTTCAGGAGCGCTCCCCACAAATTCTGGATCCATACCTGAAATTTTTATAATAACCTTGTTCTTACATGCATTGCACAATAATTTCCACAACTACTGATTCGATTTGGCATCAGCTTCATCAAATATGATAATAAGCATTATTATAATCATAATCATTATAATCATTATTATAATGATTATAATGATTATTCTCATTATTATAATCATTATAATCATTATTATAATTATTATTCATTGTAATTATAAAAACAATCAGAACTTAATTCAAAGATATAATACGTTTAGAACCTACCAACTGGAATCAGAAATATTGGAACGACACATTTAATGAGGAATTCATGTAAAAATAGGTAACTCATTTTACAAAATTGTATAAAAACGGTTAGATTCGATAAAGATATAAAATATTCATCAGTTTGTATGTGCTTTTTCTTTTTGTTGATACCAAGTAACATGTGCAAAAGGTGCGTCATCTTGTTGAATGAAATGAAACTATTGCAAAATCAGTTTCATTTTTTCTTCATGTTGAAGTTTAAGTATGCCATTGTACGTGCAATCAACTGTAAAATTGAAAGAAATTATTATTAACTTACATGTGCAAGTATGACACAGTTATAAAGCCTTGATAAAGATAATGAACGATGAAATTGTCTCTCCTCAAATGTATATAAAAATCTTTTAAAAAAAGTAATGCTTGATTATTGTTTGCGTAACGTCTATTGGCAAATATTTCGTGCAAATCTAAGAAGACCAAATTGGCAGAGGACTTATGTTGGATGAAGACCGAATTTTGTCTTGCTACCGTCACCTTACGATCCTTCAAAGAATTGTTGCATGATTCACTTGACGGCATGATGCTTGGTATTCCCATTCAGCGAGGTATTGGATTTAATGTTTCCATTCCGACGTACATGACTACCTATTATTTTGTTTATGGATTTTAATTTTCCTTTGGGCTCGATATTGTTTTTTTTTTTTTTTATTTTACCTTTTAATACATTCCAAACAACCAAAAGGAATCCACTCTTTAGCATTCATTTATTACATAGAATAGGAGAAATGACCATATTTCTAAACATCACTATCAAATCGTCTTGTGAGCGTGTAATATGAAGTAAGGGAAATGTGCACTAGTTGTACACCCTATTGTGTTAATTGGTATATTAATCGGAAATTTAGATACGATCCGGGTAAACTTATCAATCCTCTAAATAAACTTATTATAAAAGGTTACCTATTAAACTATGTACTTTAATCTTTTTCTAATTCTTTGGATTTTTTGTCTAAGTATAAATATTGATTTTGTTATCAGTAAATTAAAATCATACTATTAGTTACATAGTGTGCTAGTGTTCTGATACGATATATATGGGGTCAGTAAATTCCATATGGGATGAAGCTCGAATCCACATATGGAATTTACTGACCCCATGTATATTGTATTAGGTCACTAGCACACTATGTAACGAATTTATCATACCGACTATCTTAACATGTGGTATTTAGACTAGTGGCCTATTTAAGTGATCAAGTCTTCAATACCATTAGTATTTTAAAAGAACCTACTCCCATTGGTCTATACAAAAACAGATGCCAACAATAACAACTTATTAGCTTTAAATGTGTTTTATGAATTTATTTCAATCGTTCATCATCAATATCTTCGTCGGTTGAAACATTTAAGATTTTTCCTCAATACCGTGTTGTTTTTATAAAGAGACGTAACACCTCTACTATCCGTGTATTGAAATAAGCCCCGCCTACTAACCCCATATGGAACCCTACTTACCTCATATGGAATATACAATGTCTCCACGCGGTTGCTTTTAACCAATCATAGTCCTAGAAATGTATAGGAGGTAAGATAATAAATATTACACATATGTACTTTCACGATACTGCAATCTGTTAATACCTCTAATAGTTTGGCATTGCACAAGGTCATGTTTTACTCTGCCTGTTTATGATGTCTTTATACTTTATCCATGGATTTTGGATATGTACTGATTGTTATTTTAGTCTTTGATACATGATTTTTTTTTATTAGTTGTTACTGGCTTTGAACTAGCCGCTGCTGTCAGTAACTGAGAGTACTCTCAGATCTGTACTTAGTGTCTTTTTGTTGTGGGGATGTATAAGTATCCGTACACGTCCACTCTGTGTTTTTGTAAGATGTATTTCTATTTGTATTCATCTGATGAGTTAAACCTTTTTCAACTGATTTTTATTGTATGTTCTTATGTTGTACTGTAACACCACTGTTGCAGGTTAGGGGTAGGGTTGAGCACTCACAAACATGTTTAACCCCGCCACATTCTTAATGTGCCGGACCAAAGTCAGGAGCCTGTAGTTCAGTGGTTGTCGTTGGTTCATGTCAGTCATATTTGGTTTTCGTAAATTGTTGTGTTATGAATTATGCCGTTAGTTTTCTCAATTGAAATGTTTCATATTTTTCATGTCGGGGCCATTTACAGCCGACCATTCGGTAAGAGTTTTTTTCAAATGGGATAAACACAGATACTCCGAGAATGTAAGCAGTTTCTGTTTCACTAGTGGCTAATATCTAGATACATTTTATTAATGAAACATAACATTCAGTTTCAATAATAAATATTTTTACAAACGGAAATAAATGTTTAATACAACGGAGCCCCTTAAGTGCCATGTAAACATAAATATTATCGTTTGCCGAAGATTTAATCTGGTGCGGCACCAGTTTAAAAAATCGGGCGCATGAGTTTGAAAGTCGTCCGCACCAGTTTAAAAAATCGTTCGCACGAGTTTGAAAGCCATGCGCACCAGTTTAAAAAATAGTGCGCACCAGTTTGAATGTCGTGCGCATTATTTTGAAAGTCGTGTACATTATAGTTTGAAAGTCGTGCGCATGAGTTTGAAACTCGTTCACACCAGTTTGAAAGTTGTGCGCACCTGTCAAAGTCGTGCAGACCAGTTTGAAAGTCGTCCGTACCAGTTTTGAAATCGTGCACACCAGTTTTAGAATGCCGCGCGCACGAGTTCCAAAGTCGTGCGTACGAGTTTAATAGTCGAGCGCAAGATTAAACAAATTGTTGGGCACCAGGTAAGATCTCCAACAAACAAAAATATTCATATTTACACGGGACTTAAGGGGCTCTGTAAAATACAGTGACGATGTACGTGATGCGCTATAACAACACGTTACTAATTAGATTTAAGAAAATAACATATACTGCACAACTTGCAATATTTAATTAGAATTGACAATTCATATTGACATGGTTTTCATGTTTTTCCTTGAACACATAAGAAACAGGTGTTAACGGATTTTGTTAAATGTACCAAAACATGCTTACTAGATATTTTAATTTTTGTTTCATGATAAATAAAAATGTCGAAATTTCTGTCGTTAAAATTGTTTTTACACTTGATGCTACATGAGAAAGACTAAAATGAACTTTAATTTGAATTGAGATTTTTATGTATGATTGTTTATAGATATTTCATATCTTATGATAGGTTTGCAGTGTTTCGTTAATCATACAATAGATTTTGTTGAAACCCCCGTCATTATTCTCACGAGACGAAGTTAATTATGAAAATCTTACCATAGATAGCTTTGGTAAAATTTTCGGTAACTGAGACAACTATAGGTTAAATTAAAGAAACACGTTGATATATACGAATGGGAAAAGGAACAACGTCGTTTTGATGACAAGACATTTTAATCATGGAAACAGGTTATTAACACTTATCAATTAAAAACATGATCCTATTCCTCGATTGATTCATCTAAAACAACATTCATGGTTCCTTCAGTCCTTAATCGATGACGATTATCTACAACAGATCTAGATGACAATGATTAGGTTCTTGTGTCGTACATGTAACAATAAACTCTTTTTCGTTATCAACGAATGCATTTTATCACCACTGGATTTTTATTTTTTATAAGTAACACTATGGTGTCTACTTCAAGTATAGGAATTGTTTTTCCGTTTCGGAATATGAGTTCACCATGCTGTTAAGTTGGGGTTTCAATTTATGTTGATTCAATCTGTAGATTCTGTGTAGTGGTGTTAAGGAATTTGTTTGACACTTCCTCTTTTTTACCCATGGCGATGGCTGTCCTCCTACTTATAAATACATACTGTCCGTCAGGTATCATCTTCCTTTCCCAGATATTGTTAAAGAGAGGAGAATGATACAAAAGGGAGATTCAAACTCAGAAGTCGAAAATAAACTGACAACGCCATGGATAAAAAGAAAAAGACAAAATAACAGCAATACACAAAACACAACATAGAAAACTAAAGACTGAGCACCACGACCCCCCCCCCCCCCCCCTCCCACCCCCCCCCCCCCCCCCCCCATAAAAAAATTAGGGTGATCTCAGGTGCTCCAGGAAGGTAAGCAGATCTTGCTCAACATGTGGCACAAAAGTGCATACATGAAAGCGCACTTAGTATTTATGCTTAATATCAAGTAATGTACTCCTTATATGTCAAAATGAACAAGGTGTTTTGTCAGCTGAGTGGAAATTACACATTTGATGCATAACCATCTATTGGTGCTTATTGCTGAAGGCATTTAGACTCCTCTGAATAATTGTCTCTTTGGAAATCATAACACATAACACATCTCTTTATTTTATATTGGGTTTGTATTTATTTGTAACCGTTGCAGTCTTTTTCCTAATTAGCGTATACCTCATATCTCTAGTTTTGACATTGATTTATGTAATTATTTTTTCAGACATCTATTATATCTGGTTTATTATTTCCGTTCAACATAGATTTAACTCCAAGCAAACAGAGTATATTTTGTATTAAAAAACAGTTTATTCATTATTTAACTGTATGTGCCCAGTTGTGGTTTGTTGTTTGTATCTTAGAATACCAATAAAGTATAGGGGAAATTGTGATACTAGTATTTTTTAATTATATTTCGATGTTTTCTGTATAATGTTGATATTAACAAACATCTTCGTTCTTCATTTAACAGATATAGAAAAATCGACATCTATCAAATGAACAGCTAATTATATAAAATGTCAACAAAGATCATTTTAAATTTGCATTAAAGGTGTAATACCACCATTGATTTCCCCCTATTAGTCTTTGTTAAATTTGCACTTTTCAAAAAATTGTGCAGAATTTATCTTTGTTTCAAATAAAGAAATACTTGGCATGAGAACAGTTTTATCCTGTCCAGTACTACAAACAAAAATTTCACATAACATTTCATTGCATATAAGAAAATAACCATCACTGGAAGTTAACCAATCAAATTTTCACCCCTTTTTTTCCTGTGTACAAGCTTTAGTAACCATGTAACCTCAAGTTTCCAAAATATTCTATAAAAAAAAACCAAATAAAAAATATGGTGCTTTGAAACACCCAATATATATGTTTATGACTCAGAAATATTTTACTGCAATGAAATGTAGGATTAATTTCCTACAACTGTCAAATTCAAGGGAATATTTTTTTCCGACCCTTTTTTTATGCAACCGGATGTGACGTGTTATGATTATGTGGTTTTACACCTTAAGTGGAAGCTTTTGTTCTGAGTTCCTTGAAGGTCCCATTGTAACCTTCAGATGAAGAAAAGTAATTTCCTATGCGTTTAATTTTGTCTAGTTGTTGTTGGGATTTTGTGTCATTAATTTGTGTTTACTTCTTTTCTTTTCTTTGTACACCTGTTTGAAATACAATTTTTTGCTAATGAATGTTAATATCCTTTATGCAAAATTAGAATATAGCAAAGTGCTCTCGACCAATGAAATTGTAGGATTTGGTGTTTCTTAATTGTGAAGAATGAATGTAAATCATGTTCTTAGTAAGGGATTATCCTATTGTTTAGGCCTACTTATATTTCAAAACAAAGAGTTTCTATGAATGAGTTACAACTGCCCCGAAGCACATCTATCAGATTGAAAGGATTTATCAAACAGTGATTGAAACTGACAAAAAGCGGAATTGTGAAACAAATAAAAAAAATTAAAATAAGTGGAAAATTACTTGTGCATTAAAATTGGTACCTTTAATATTATTATGAAAATATAAATCACTTCAAATTACTAAAAAAATTAAACAATATCAAAGCAATGGAAAAAAAAGAAAAAAAAAGTTTTAAAATCAAAAATAACCTAAATCTTTAGCTATCCAAAACTCTGATTACTGGACCATATGTTGGGAAGAATAGTTATTTCCAATATTCCGATAAAATAAAATAAAACAGGAATTTAATTTAAGTTATGAATATATTTAAAACTTTAAAAGTCATTTTATTTGAACATTCCACTGACATAATGAAATAGTATTTGATTTAAAAGATGGACCAAAATATTGGCTGTGAAATAAAATTAGTTGTAACTCAAATGTATTTATTGATTTAAACTGTAAATAAAAAAAGGATAATTCCTCACTAAAATATTACATGATTTACATTCATACTCACAATCAGGAAACATATACAATTCCTACATTTTCTTTGTACTGTTATGTCACCTAATGTCTATAACGCATTTTTTTTTAATATTTCCCAAATTATAAGAAGTCCTGACATCACTAAAACGAATCCATAAATGAAATGCCTAAAAAGTAAGTCATGCATTAATTATAAACATTGTACTGACAATGAAACTAATTTTTGAATACAACCAATCAAGAGATCATTTGGGCCTTGAGCACTTTACAATATTCTAAGTTTGTAAGAGAATGATAATCCCTTACTTCATGATAAGTACTCGCTAACGCTCGTACTTAATCATGAAGAAAGGGATTATCATTCTCTTACATATACGAAGAATTCAGTATATATATTGATTTTTTAATGTTAGAAAGAGTTCGGATTTCAAGATCTCTAGATGTATTTTGTTCTGATACGGATGCCGTATAATGTGAATTTTATTTCACCCTTCAATCAATAACCACTGTGGAAAACCATTCTAATTATTTTTTTTTTATTTTTTTCAGGATGAGAACATTTAGCCTTTCCTCGGGTATCCACATGTTCCTGAAAAGAAGAGAAGCATTTATTGAAAAACGGTTTATTCCAAACATTTTGTAAACCATACTTAACAAATCAAATTATATTTTACGTTAACCCGTTCCGTACATTAAAAGTTCTCTCGCAAATCACTAATTCGATTGTGCAATCCATTACGAGTTTTTAAAGGGTTGTTCCTATCAAACTTTTAAGATAATCATGAATCCAAGTGCCGAAATTGTTTAAGACAGAAAAAAAAATATATTTATAAAATATAAAAACAAAACAAACAGAACAAATGCATTTTCGACTGTTAAATTAAGTATTATTTAGCTTATTAGAATTTTTCCAAATACATGATATCTTTTGGCTATCCTAAACTGCAAAATGAAAATAACCACTGCTTTAAATGAACGCTAGATGCACATATTGCAATAAACGTATATTTGTAGCAGGATTTCATCTATCGAAAATAAAGAGAGAAAAGGAAAAGAGAAGCAAATTTTAAAAAAGTCACAGCAAAGGTTAAGCTGTAAATTTTACCAGTTTCGCCAAGTGGAATATCTATAACTCCACTTCCAATACATGTTAGAGGTGTATGGCAGGGACAGCTAACGAAAAATATGCTATTCCAAGGCTTTTCTTGATTGTTGACAAGACAGGCTGAAAAAGATGTTATATAACGAACATAAACCACGAGATTTCATGATGAATACAGTATATAAACGCCACATAAAACTATATGAAGGGGGAAAATCGAAAGATAAACCTGCATTTTGAATGAAAAAAAGGAAAAAGAAACTGTGTTTCTTATATAGACGCGTATTGTGAAAACTTTTACCTTGAGAGGAACACTTTAGATTATAACCACGAGACAATAGTTTGCTAGGCTAAGATGTCCTTAACTAAAACTTACTAACCTTGCCTTGAGTCGAAAAAGTTGTAACTGAATGTAAGAAAAGTTTTTCTCATATTTCATTTTAATTTCCTCAATATTTTACAAATCCTCTAGCTTTTTCGTAAGTTTTATATTAATTTTTCCCACACTTTATGCATTCCTTTCTATTTGTAAGCTTACAGCTCAAGTACACATCGGATAAAATATTTTGAAATCCGGTTTTTGTAAAACATGTTTACAGTTCAACAGTAATTTTTCTCAAATATATTTCTAATGAAAAATTGACATGTTAACTGCATACACTAAGATTAAAAGGAGATTTGGAAAAAAAAGTTATCATCTTAGCCTAAAAATGTATATATCTAGAAAATAGTAAAAGGAACTTACCCAAATGCTTCGTAATTCCTTACAATGTGGTTGAAATTTAGTGTATGGCTATCGCATTTATGTAGCCAGCTTTTGCTATACTTTTTGGTCCCTTTTTTTGTTTATAGCTCTTCATATTTTTAGTAAGCTTTGGATTTTCAAATACTTTGGCCTCGAGCATCACTGAAGAGACATTGATTGTCGAAAATGCGCATCTGGTGCAGAAAAATTGGTACCGTTTATGTTATTATGTAAATGTATACATGTATTTGAGATCATGTGGAGCAGGATTTGCTTACACTTCCAGATCATAGGAGATGACCCCTGTTTTTTTTGTAGGGTTCGCATTTCTCAGTCTTTAGTTTTTTTATAGTGTTTTGTAGAAAGCTGTTCGTTTTTTTTCATGATTTTGTTAGTTTGAATGCCTTACCTGCACCTTCTGTTCCAATATTTTGACAAGTCCCGATAGCGTCTGTAGATCTTCTCTTACGTCCCCTGGGTCGGGTCTTACTAACACAACAATTACTTTCATATCCACAATCAGAGAAATCATTACATGGCGATCCCTGTGAAATATTGAAATTACAAGTGGGCCATTGCAACAATTTTTAATTATAAACCGAACACTTTTGTATTGAAATATAACTCAATGATGTTATTTTTAATCATTTTTACTTTTAAAAAATTGAAACGGTCTTTTGTTCATTAAACAATTAAACCTATACTGTACATCTACATGGAGATATACTAAAGTCATTGTTGTAGTATTTCTCTTATATTCAACATGAGAATGTTTCCCACTTTCAGGAGATTTTTGTTTATAACCCATAGTCAAACCACTAGTTGTAAATGTATATTCGTACCACTGCACTTAATGCATTATTGGTGCATATTAAATTATTATCACTGTATATATCTTAAAAGCTGAATTAACTTTTGCAGTACATAGTCATACCATCGTACTTATATAGATATACCATTGTACTATGATAGTCACACCACCATATCTGTATATCTATACCATTGTACTATGATAGTCATACCACTGTACTTGTATAGATATACCGTTGTACTATGATAGTCATACCACCGTACTTGTATAGATATACCATTGTACTATGATAGTCATACCACCATACTTGTATAGATATACCATTGTTCTTGGATATTCATACCACCGTATTTGTATATCTATACCATTGTACTATGATAGTCATACCAACGTACTTGTATAGCTATACCATTGTTCTTTGGTAGTCATACCACCGTACTTGTATATCTATGCCATTAAACTATGATAGTCATACCACCGTAATTGTATCGCTATACCATTGTACTATGATAGTCATACAACTGTACTTGTATAGATATACCATTGTTCTTGGATAGTTATACCACCGTATTTGTATATCTATACCATTGTACTATGATAGTCGTACCACCGTACTTATATAGATATACCATTGTACTATGACAGTCATACTACCATACTTGTATAGATATACCATTATACTATGATAGTCATACCACCGTACTTGTATCAATATACCATTGTACTTGGATTGTAATACCACCGTATTTGTAAAGATATACCATTGTACTATGATAGTCATACCACCGTACTTGTATAGATATACCATTGTACTTGGATTGTAATACCACCGTATTTGTATATCTATACCATTTTACTATGATAGTCATACCACCGTACTTATATAGATATACCATTGTAATATGACAGTCATACCACCATATTTGTATAGATATACCATTGTACTATGATAGTCATACCACCGTACTTGTATAGATATACCATTGTACTATGATAGTCATACCACCATATTTGTATAGATATACCATTGTACTATGATAGTCATACCACCGTACTTGTATAGATATACCAATGTTATTGGATTGTAATACCACCGTATTTGTATATCTATACCATTATACTATGATAGTCATACCATTGTACTTGTATAGATATACCATTGTACTATGACAGTCATACCACCATACTTGTATAGATATACCATTGTACAATGATAGATATATCACCGTACTTTTATAGATATACCATTGTACTTGGATTGTAATACCACCGTATTTGTATATCTATACCATTGTACTACGATAGTCATACCACCGTACTTATATAGATATACCATTGTACTATGACAGTCATACTACCATACTTGTGTAGATATACCATTATACTATGATAGTCATACCACCGTACTTGTATAGATATACCATTTTTCTTTGATTGTCATACCTGCATATTTGTATAGATATATCATTGTACTATGATAGTCATACCACCGTATTTGTATATCTATACCATTATACTATGATAGTCATACCACCGTACTTATATAGGTATACCATTATACTATGACAGTCATACCACCATACTTGTATAGATATACCATTGTACTATGATAGACATATCACCGTACTTGTATAGATATACCATTGTACTTGGATTGTAATACCACCGTATTTGTATATCTATACCATTGTACTACGATAGTCATACCACCGTACTTATATAGATATACCATTGTACTATGACAGTCATACCACCATACTTGTATAGATAAACCATTATACTATGATAGTCATATCACCGTACTTGTATAGATATACCATTTTTCCTTGATTGTCATACCTACGTATTCATATAGATATATCATTGTACTATGATAGTCATACCACAGTACTTGTATCGCTATACCATTGTACTATGATAGTCATACCACCGTACTTGTATAGATATTCCATTGTACTATTATAGTCATACCACCGTACTTGTATAGATATACCATTGTTCTTGGATGGTCATACCACCGTACTTGTATATCTATACCACTGTACTAGGATATTCATACCACCGTATTTGTATATCTATACCATTGTACTCGGATAGCCATACCACTGTACTTTTATAGATATACCATTGTTCTTGGATAGTCATACCACCGTATATGTATATCTATACCATTGTACTATGATAGTCATATCATTGTACTTGTATAGCTATACCATTATTCTTGGATAGTCATACCACCGTATATGTATATCTATACCATTGTGCTATGATAGTCATAACCACGGTACTTGTATAAATATACCATTATACTATGATAGTAATACCATCGTACTTGTATATATATACCATTGTATTATGATAGTCATACAACCGTACTTGTATAGATATACCATTGTTCTTGGATAGTTATACCACCGTATTTGTATATCTATACCATTGTACTATGATAGTCATACCACCGTACTTGTATAGATATACCATTGTACTTGCATTGTAATACCACCGTATTTGTATATCTATGCCATTGTACTATGATAGTCATACCACCGTACTTATATAGATATACCATTGTACTATGACAGTCATACCACCATACTTGTATAGATATACCATTGTACTATGATAGTCATACCACCGTACTTGTATAGATATACCATTGTACTTGGATTGTAATACCACCGTATTTGTAAAGATATACCATTGTACTATGATAGTCATACCACTGTACTTGTATAGATATACCATTGTACTTGGATTGTAATACCACCGTATTTGTATATCTATACCATTTTACTATGATAGTCATACCACCGTACTTATATAGGTATACCATTATACTATGACAGTCATACCACCATACTTGTATAGATATACCATTGTACTATGATAGACATATCACCGTACTTGTATAGATATACCATTGTACTTGGATTGTAATACCACCGTATTTGTATATCTATACCATTGTACTACGATAGTCATACCACCGTACTTATATAGATATACCATTGTACTATGACAGTCATACCACCATACTTGTATAGATAAACCATTATACTATGATAGTCATATCACCGTACTTGTATAGATATACCATTTTTCCTTGATTGTCATACCTACGTATTCATATAGATATATCATTGTACTATGATAGTCATACCACAGTACTTGTATCGCTATACCATTGTACTATGATAGTCATACCACCGTACTTGTATAGATATTCCATTGTACTATTATAGTCATACCACCGTACTTGTATAGATATACCATTGTTCTTGGATGGTCATACCACCGTACTTGTATATCTATACCACTGTACTAGGATATTCATACCACCGTATTTGTATATCTATACCATTGTACTCGGATAGCCATACCACTGTACTTTTATAGATATACCATTGTTCTTGGATAGTCATACCACCGTATATGTATATCTATACCATTGTACTATGATAGTCATATCATTGTACTTGTATAGCTATACCATTATTCTTGGATAGTCATACCACCGTATATGTATATCTATACCATTGTGCTATGATAGTCATAACCACCGTACTTGTATAAATATACCATTATACTATGATAGTAATACCATCGTACTTGTATATATATACCATTGTATTATGATAGTCATACAACCGTACTTGTATAGATATACCATTGTTCTTGGATAGTTATACCACCGTATTTGTATATCTATACCATTGTACTATGATAGTCATACCACCGTACTTGTATAGATATACCATTGTACTTGCATTGTAATACCACCGTATTTGTATATCTATGCCATTGTACTATGATAGTCATACCACCGTACTTATATAGATATACCATTGTACTATGACAGTCATACCACCATACTTGTATAGATATACCATTGTACTATGATAGTCATACCACCGTACTTGTATAGATATACCATTGTACTTGGATTGTAATACCACCGTATTTGTAAAGATATACCATTGTACTATGATAGTCATACCACTGTACTTGTATAGATATACCATTGTACTTGGATTGTAATACCACCGTATTTGTATATCTATACCATTTTACTATGATAGTCATACCACCGTACTTATATAGATATACCATTGTAATATGACAGTCATACCACCATATTTGTATAGATATACCATTGTACTATGATAGTCATACCACCGTACTTGTATAGATATACCATTGTACTTGGATTGTAATACCACCGTATTTGTATATCTATACCATTGTACTACGATAGTCATACCACCGTACTTATATAGATATACCATTGTACTATGACAGTCATACCACCATACTTGTATAGATAAACCATTATACTATGATAGTCATATCACCGTACTTGTATAGATATACCATTTTTCCTTGATTGTCATACCTGCGTATTTGTATAGATATATCATTGTACTATGATAGTCATACCACAGTACTTGTATCGCTATACCATTGTACTATGATAGTCATACCACCGTACTTGTATAGATATTCCATTGTACTATTATAGTCATACCACCGTACTTGTATAGATATACCATTGTTCTTGGATGGTCATACCACCGTACTTGTATATCTATACCACTGTACTAGGATATTCATACCACCGTATTTGTATATCTATACCATTGTACTCGGATAGCCATACCACTGTACTTTTATAGATATACCATTGTTCTTGGATAGTCATACCACCGTATATGTATATCTATACCACTGTACTAGGATATTCATACCACCGTATTTGTATATCTATACCATTGTACTCGGATAGCCATACCACTGTACTTTTATAGATATACCATTGTTCTTGGATAGTCATACCACCGTATATGTATATCTATACCATTGTGCTATGATAGTCATAACCACCGTACTTGTATAAATATACCATTGTACTATGATAGTAATACCATCGTACTTGTATATATATACCATTGTATTATGATAGTCGTACCACCGTACTTATATAGATATACCATTGTACTATGACAGTCATACTACCATACTTGTATAGATATACCATTATACTATGATAGTCATACCACCGTACTTGTATCAATATACCATTGTACTTGGATTGTAATACCACCGTATTTGTAAAGATATACCATTGTACTATGATAGTCATACCACCGTACTTGTATAGATATACCATTGTACTTGGATTGTAATACCACCGTATTTGTATATCTATACCATTTTACTATGATAGTCATACCACCGTACTTATATAGATATACCATTGTAATATGACAGTCATACCACCATATTTGTATAGATATACCATTGTACTATGATAGTCATACCACCGTACTTGTATAGATATACCATTGTACTATGATAGTCATACCACCATATTTGTATAGATATACCATTGTACTATGATAGTCATACCACCGTACTTGTATAGATATACCAATGTTATTGGATTGTAATACCACCGTATTTGTATATCTATACCATTATACTATGATAGTCATACCATTGTACTTGTATAGATATACCATTGTACTATGACAGTCATACCACCATACTTGTATAGATATACCATTGTACAATGATAGATATATCACCGTACTTTTATAGATATACCATTGTACTTGGATTGTAATACCACCGTATTTGTATATCTATACCATTGTACTACGATAGTCATACCACCGTACTTATATAGATATACCATTGTACTATGACAGTCATACTACCATACTTGTGTAGATATACCATTATACTATGATAGTCATACCACCGTACTTGTATAGATATACCATTTTTCTTTGATTGTCATACCTGCATATTTGTATAGATATATCATTGTACTATGATAGTCATACCACCGTATTTGTATATCTATACCATTATACTATGATAGTCATACCACCGTACTTATATAGGTATACCATTATACTATGACAGTCATACCACCATACTTGTATAGATATACCATTGTACTATGATAGACATATCACCGTACTTGTATAGATATACCATTGTACTTGGATTGTAATACCACCGTATTTGTATATCTATACCATTGTACTACGATAGTCATACCACCGTACTTATATAGATATACCATTGTACTATGACAGTCATACCACCATACTTGTATAGATAAACCATTATACTATGATAGTCATATCACCGTACTTGTATAGATATACCATTTTTCCTTGATTGTCATACCTACGTATTCATATAGATATATCATTGTACTATGATAGTCATACCACAGTACTTGTATCGCTATACCATTGTACTATGATAGTCATACCACCGTACTTGTATAGATATTCCATTGTACTATTATAGTCATACCACCGTACTTGTATAGATATACCATTGTTCTTGGATGGTCATACCACCGTACTTGTATATCTATACCACTGTACTAGGATATTCATACCACCGTATTTGTATATCTATACCATTGTACTCGGATAGCCATACCACTGTACTTTTATAGATATACCATTGTTCTTGGATAGTCATACCACCGTATATGTATATCTATACCATTGTACTATGATAGTCATATCATTGTACTTGTATAGCTATACCATTATTCTTGGATAGTCATACCACCGTATATGTATATCTATACCATTGTGCTATGATAGTCATAACCACGGTACTTGTATAAATATACCATTATACTATGATAGTAATACCATCGTACTTGTATATATATACCATTGTATTATGATAGTCATACAACCGTACTTGTATAGATATACCATTGTTCTTGGATAATTATACCACCGTATTTGTATATCTATACCATTGTACTATGATAGTCATACCACCGTACTTGTATAGATATACCATTGTACTTGCATTGTAATACCACCGTATTTGTATATCTATGCCATTGTACTATGATAGTCATACCACCGTACTTATATAGATATACCATTGTACTATGACAGTCATACCACCATACTTGTATAGATATACCATTGTACTATGATAGTCATACCACCGTACTTGTATAGATATACCATTGTACTTGGATTGTAATACCACCGTATTTGTAAAGATATACCATTGTACTATGATAGTCATACCACTGTACTTGTATAGATATACCATTGTACTTGGATTGTAATACCACCGTATTTGTATATCTATACCATTTTACTATGATAGTCATACCACCGTACTTATATAGGTATACCATTATACTATGACAGTCATACCACCATACTTGTATAGATATACCATTGTACTATGATAGACATATCACCGTACTTGTATAGATATACCATTGTACTTGGATTGTAATACCACCGTATTTGTATATCTATACCATTGTACTACGATAGTCATACCACCGTACTTATATAGATATACCATTGTACTATGACAGTCATACCACCATACTTGTATAGATAAACCATTATACTATGATAGTCATATCACCGTACTTGTATAGATATACCATTTTTCCTTGATTGTCATACCTACGTATTCATATAGATATATCATTGTACTATGATAGTCATACCACAGTACTTGTATCGCTATACCATTGTACTATGATAGTCATACCACCGTACTTGTATAGATATTCCATTGTACTATTATAGTCATACCACCGTACTTGTATAGATATACCATTGTTCTTGGATGGTCATACCACCGTACTTGTATATCTATACCACTGTACTAGGATATTCATACCACCGTATTTGTATATCTATACCATTGTACTCGGATAGCCATACCACTGTACTTTTATAGATATACCATTGTTCTTGGATAGTCATACCACCGTATATGTATATCTATACCATTGTACTATGATAGTCATATCATTGTACTTGTATAGCTATACCATTATTCTTGGATAGTCATACCACCGTATATGTATATCTATACCATTGTGCTATGATAGTCATAACCACCGTACTTGTATAAATATACCATTATACTATGATAGTAATACCATCGTACTTGTATATATATACCATTGTATTATGATAGTCATACAACCGTACTTGTATAGATATACCATTGTTCTTGGATAGTTATACCACCGTATTTGTATATCTATACCATTGTACTATGATAGTCATACCACCGTACTTGTATAGATATACCATTGTACTTGCATTGTAATACCACCGTATTTGTATATCTATGCCATTGTACTATGATAGTCATACCACCGTACTTATATAGATATACCATTGTACTATGACAGTCATACCACCATACTTGTATAGATATACCATTGTACTATGATAGTCATACCACCGTACTTGTATAGATATACCATTGTACTTGGATTGTAATACCACCGTATTTGTAAAGATATACCATTGTACTATGATAGTCATACCACTGTACTTGTATAGATATACCATTGTACTTGGATTGTAATACCACCGTATTTGTATATCTATACCATTTTACTATGATAGTCATACCACCGTACTTATATAGATATACCATTGTAATATGACAGTCATACCACCATATTTGTATAGATATACCATTGTACTATGATAGTCATACCACCGTACTTGTATAGATATACCATTGTACTTGGATTGTAATACCACCGTATTTGTATATCTATACCATTGTACTACGATAGTCATACCACCGTACTTATATAGATATACCATTGTACTATGACAGTCATACCACCATACTTGTATAGATAAACCATTATACTATGATAGTCATATCACCGTACTTGTATAGATATACCATTTTTCCTTGATTGTCATACCTGCGTATTTGTATAGATATATCATTGTACTATGATAGTCATACCACAGTACTTGTATCGCTATACCATTGTACTATGATAGTCATACCACCGTACTTGTATAGATATTCCATTGTACTATTATAGTCATACCACCGTACTTGTATAGATATACCATTGTTCTTGGATGGTCATACCACCGTACTTGTATATCTATACCACTGTACTAGGATATTCATACCACCGTATTTGTATATCTATACCATTGTACTCGGATAGCCATACCACTGTACTTTTATAGATATACCATTGTTCTTGGATAGTCATACCACCGTATATGTATATCTATACCACTGTACTAGGATATTCATACCACCGTATTTGTATATCTATACCATTGTACTCGGATAGCCATACCACTGTACTTTTATAGATATACCATTGTTCTTGGATAGTCATACCACCGTATATGTATATCTATACCATTGTGCTATGATAGTCATAACCACCGTACTTGTATAAATATACCATTGTACTATGATAGTAATACCATCGTACTTGTATATATATACCATTGTATTATGATAGTCATACAACCGTACTTGTATAGATATACCATTGTTCTTGGATAGTTATACCACCGTATTTGTATATCTATACCATTGTACTATGATAGTCATACCACCGTACTTGTATAGATATACCATTGTACAATGACAGTCATACCACCATACGTGTATAGATATACCATTGTACTATGATAGACATATCACCGTACTTGTATAGATACACCATTGTACTTGGATTGTAATACCACCGTATTTGTATATCTATACCATTGTACTACGATAGCCATACCACCGTACTTATATAGATATACCATTGTACTATGACAGTCATACCACCATACTTGTATAGATAAACCATTATACTATGATAGTCATATCACCGTACTTGTATATCTATACCATTGTACTCGGATAGCCATACCACTGTACTTGTATAGATATACCATTGTTCTTGGATAGTCATACCACCGTATATGTATATCTATACCATTGTACTATGATAGTCATATCACTGTACTTGTATAGCTATACCATTATTCTTGGATAGTCATACCACCGTATATGTATATCTATACCATTGTGCTATGATAGTCATAACCACCGTACTTGTATAAATATACCATTGTACTATGATAGTAATACCATCGTACTTGTATATATATACCATTGTATTATGATAGTCATACAACCGTACTTGTATAGATATACCATAGTACTTGCATTGTAATACCACCGTATTTGTATATCTATACCATTGTACTATGATAGTCATACCACCGTACTTATATAGATATACCATTGTACTATGACAGTCATACCACCATACTTGTATAGTTATACCATTGTACTATGATAGTCATACCACCGTACTTGTATAGATATACCATTGTACTTGGATTGTAATACTACCGTATTTGTAAAGATATACCATTGTACTATGATAGTCATACCACTGTACTTGTATAGATATACCATTGTACTTGGATTGTAATACCACCGTATTTGTATATCTATACCATTTTACTATGATAGTCATACCACCGTACTTATATAGATATACCATTGTAATATGACAGTCATACCACCATATTTGTATAGATATACCATTGTACTATGATAGTCATACCACCGTACTTGTATAGATATACCATTGTTATTGGATTTTAATACCACCGTATTTGTATATTTATACCATTATACTATGATAGTCATACCATTGTACTTGTATAGATATACCATTAGTCATACCACCATACTTGTATAGATATACCATTGTACTATGATAGACATATCACCGTACTTGTATAGATATACCATTGTACTTGGATTGTAATACCACCGTATTTGTATATCTATACCATTGTACTACGATAGTCATACCACCGTATTTGTATATCTATACCATTGTACTCGGATAGCCATACCACTGTACTTTTATAGATATACCATTGTTCTTGGATAGTCATACCACCGTATATGTATATCTATACCATTGTACTATGATAGTCATATCATTGTACTTGTATAGCTATACCATTATTCTTGGATAGTCATACCACCGTATATGTATATCTATACCATTGTGCTATGATAGTCATAACCACCGTACTTGTATAAATATACCATTGTACTATGATAGTAATACCATCGTACTTGTATATATATACCATTGTATTATGATAGTCATACAACCGTACTTGTATAGATATACCATTGTTCTTGGATAGTTATACCACCGTATTTGTATATCTATACCATTGTACTATGATAGTCATACCACCGTACTTGTATAGATATACCATTGTACTTGCATTGTAATACCACCGTATTTGTATATCTATGCCATTGTACTATGATAGTCATACCACCGTACTTATATAGATATACCATTGTACTATGACAGTCATACCACCATACTTGTATAGATATACCATTGTACTATGATAGTCATACCACCGTACTTGTATAGATATACCATTGTACTTGGATTGTAATACCACCGTATTTGTAAAGATATACCATTGTACTATGATAGTCATACCACTGTACTTGTATAGATATACCATTGTACTTGGATTGTAATACCACCGTATTTGTATATCTATACCATTTTACTATGATAGTCATACCACCGTATTTATATAGATATACCATTGTAATATGACAGTCATACCACCATATTTGTATAAATATACCATTGTACTATGATAGTCATACCACCGTACTTGTATAGATATACCATTGTACTTGGATTGTAATACCACCGTATTTGTATATCTATACCATTGTACTACGATAGTCATACCACCGTACTTATATAGATATACCATTGTACTATGACAGTCATACCACCATACTTGTATAGATAAACCATTATACTAGGATAGTCATATCACCGTACTTGTATAGATATACCATTTTTCCTTGATTGTCATACCTGCGTATTTGTATAGATATATCATTGTACTATGATAGTCATACCACAGTACTTGTATCGCTATACCATTGTACTATGATAGTCATACCACCGTACTTGTATAGATATTCCATTGTACTATTATAGTCATATCACCGTACTTGTATAGATATACCATTGTTCTTGGATGGTCATACCACCGTACTTGTATATCTATACCACTGTACTAGGATATTCATACCACCGTATTTGTATATCTATACCATTGTACTCGGATAGCCATACCACTGTACTTTTATAGATATACCATTGTTCTTGGATAGTCATACCACCGTATATGTATATCTATACCACTGTACTAGGATATTCATACCACCGTATTTGTATATCTATACCATTGTACTCGGATAGCCATACCACTGTACTTTTATAGATATACCATTGTTCTTGGATAGTCATACCACCGTATATGTATATCTATACCATTGTGCTATGATAGTCATAACCACCGTACTTGTATAAATATACCATTGTACTATGATAGTAATACCATCGTACTTGTATATATATACCATTGTATTATGATAGTCATACAACCGTACTTGTATAGATATACCATTGTTCTTGGATAGTTATACCACCGTATTTGTATATCTATACCATTGTACTATGATAGTCATACCACCGTACTTGTATAGATATACCATTGTACAATGACAGTCATACCACCATACGTGTATAGATATACCATTGTACTATGATAGACATATCACCGTACTTGTATAGATACACCATTGTACTTGGATTGTAATACCACCGTATTTGTATATCTATACCATTGTACTACGATAGCCATACCACCGTACTTATATAGATATACCATTGTACTATGACAGTCATACCACCATACTTGTATAGATAAACCATTATACTATGATAGTCATATCACCGTACTTGTATATCTATACCATTGTACTCGGATAGCCATACCACTGTACTTGTATAGATATACCATTGTTCTTGGATAGTCATACCACCGTATATGTATATCTATACCATTGTACTATGATAGTCATATCACTGTACTTGTATAGCTATACCATTATTCTTGGATAGTCATACCACCGTATATGTATATCTATACCATTGTGCTATGATAGTCATAACCACCGTACTTGTATAAATATACCATTGTACTATGATAGTAATACCATCGTACTTGTATATATATACCATTGTATTATGATAGTCATACAACCGTACTTGTATAGATATACCATAGTACTTGCATTGTAATACCACCGTATTTGTATATCTATACCATTGTACTATGATAGTCATACCACCGTACTTATATAGATATACCATTGTACTATGACAGTCATACCACCATACTTGTATAGTTATACCATTGTACTATGATAGTCATACCACCGTACTTGTATAGATATACCATTGTACTTGGATTGTAATACTACCGTATTTGTAAAGATATACCATTGTACTATGATAGTCATACCACTGTACTTGTATAGATATACCATTGTACTTGGATTGTAATACCACCGTATTTGTATATCTATACCATTTTACTATGATAGTCATACCACCGTACTTATATAGATATACCATTGTAATATGACAGTCATACCACCATATTTGTATAGATATACCATTGTACTATGATAGTCATACCACCGTACTTGTATAGATATACCATTGTTATTGGATTTTAATACCACCGTATTTGTATATTTATACCATTATACTATGATAGTCATACCATTGTACTTGTATAGATATACCATTAGTCATACCACCATACTTGTATAGATATACCAATTTTCTTTGATTGTCATACCTGCGTATTTGTATAGATATATCATTGTAATATGATAGTCATACCACCGTATTTGTATATCTATACCATTATACTATGATAGTCATACCACCGTACTTATATAGGTATACCATTGTACTATGACAGTCATACCACCATACTTGTATAGATATACCATTGTACTATGATAGACATATCACCGTACTTGTATAGATATACCATTGTACTTGTACAACGTATAGATTTTCGGTCTGTACGTCCTTCCTGCCTCATGTTAAGGTTTTCGTTGAAGTTTTTTCATATGAAAATGGGGTCACATCATAATTGAACTATGCACACATTTACATCATGATTTGAACTTTCTGAAATAGGTGGAACATATAGATTCTACAACGATGACCTGTAAAGTTGATTATGAAATGTATCAACTTTAGATAATAAAATTTTCATTTTTAAACTGCGAGGCTTGTTTTGATTATGGAGAATGGATGAATTTCAAAATTAACGCGTCAAGAATTTTAGAATCTTTTTCTCTAATGAAAATGTAAAACTCCGAGAGCTCTTCCGAACGTTTGTTGGCGGGAAATTTCACGAGCAGTTAACCAACTTGCGGTGAATCAGAATTTATCAAACGAGTCAAGAGACGTATGAATGTCCACAGAGAAATAAGTGTTATCAATATTTGCTGCCAAAGATAAGAAAAACCAAAGAAATTAATAACTAGATTAATTATTAAAACCTTATAAATACTTTACTATGAAATTGTTTACATCATTTGGAGTATATATTTATTTCCAATATTTTATCTAAGCCAAATTAAATCTCTTCCTGTAGCAAACTAAAATATTCTTCCCTGTCAACATTGTTATTCATTCTCATCCGTTTGAGCTATATTTACTAATGATCAAACGAGGAGATTGCATTCTTGGAAAGAACCTCGAATTTTTTTATTATTATTATTTCCTCTTGATAAAACGATTGAAAATATATATTTCGTTGTATTTTTAAATTCGTGGGTTGCGTTGTCCACGAAATCCACGAAAATTGTTCTACCACGAATAATAAGTATTTGACAGTCATGACAGTAATGTGAGTATTTAACATTATCAATGTAGGCAGGTGTTTAGTGCATTATCTTACAACAAAAAGAAACCAATAACAGGAAACCCGGTAAGAAAAACAAGAACATGTGTCAGGATAACACTTATTTCTCTGTGGACATTCATACGTCTCTTGACTCGTTTGATAAATTCTGATTCACCGCAAGTTGGTTAACTGCTCGTGAAATTTCCCGCCAACAAACGTTCGGCAGAGCTCTCGGAGTTTTACATTTTCATTAGAGAAAAAGATTCTAAAATTCTTGACGCGTTAATTTTGAAATTTATCCACTCTCCATAATCAAAACAAGCCTCGCAGTTTAAAAATGAAAAGTTTATTATCTAAAGTTGATAAATTTCATAATCAACTTTACAGGTCATCGTTGTAGAATCTATATGTTCCACCTATTTCAGAAAGTTCATATCATGATGTAAATGTGTGCATAGTTCAATTATGATGTGACCCCATTTTCATATGAAAAAAACTTCAACGAAAACCTTAACATGAGGCAGGAAGGACGTACAGACCGAAAATCTATACGTTCCTCAACTTTCGTTGGCAGGACATATTAAAGAGTTAGAAACAAAATACTTGGTCTGCAAGGTAAACAGCTCGGCCTTTAACAATAATCTGAAATGCATAAACGTTCTGCTAACGATGTCATGACGTTGTACAAATATTCATCAAAATTAGTACCTTATTGTAAGTTTCAACACCCGGAACTGTAGGATAAATATCGATGATTGTTACAGAATTCGATCGTCATTGTTGGATATTCGACTTTTTCCCTATTCTATATTCATAATTGAAGAGACTCGAATTTGTGTGTTGCTTTTCTTCTTTCGAGTAGATTAACATAAATGATCAACGCACAGTGTAGTTGTTCGTCACCCCGTTTGAAGACCTGTTTTGGGTTATTTGGGGGAATAAACGGGAAACAATTGTTCAGATGTACAGTCCATTCCATCGCCAAACTCTGTATTTTCTTTCCGCTCTTCATGTCAGGAGGCGGAGATAAACAAAACTTTTTTGTGTTTAAAAGGGTGAGTGAAAGTTATGTTAGATGAAAGAACAGGTGGAATAGGTTTTTACCAATCGATAACTTCGTATCCGCAATTTCGCGGTTGTGATCCTATGTTAAAAATACGATTCAGAACGTGTATTAAAAGGGTTATAGCAAAGAATTCGTTTGCCTTTTCATGTTTTTATTTTATATTCCAATGTATAACACTTATATTAGCTTCACATACTGACAAAAATTGAGAAAACTGTAGGATACTTTTAATTTATTCGACCAAACCTTATGGCAGAAATGAGCCAATCTAACAGAAATATCGCAACTGTAGACCACCATCCATTCAAGATCACCGTTGCAATAAGACATTTAAAAACATACTAGTAGTTATACATAAATAAAACAATGCAACATGATAACGACAGATACAAATAATCAAAGAAACGCACAAATAAGCGTATATAGTATATACTTAAATTTACAAACTTTAAGACACATTTTCTTGTACTTATAATTTTACAATAGCGTCATTTTCTATTTTTCAAAAATGTATATCAAAAACAGAACTTTTGTAAATGATATATATTGCGGAATGTATTTGGAAAATATATCTTGTTTTTAGCTTTAAACCAAGATTTAAACCTGCCTTGTTGCAAGTTTAATTTAAAACAGGTTTTAGGCTATTTCATACCCGGTTTAAATAAAACAGTTTCCTGAATAAAGTTTATTTTTAAAACCCCGTTTAAGAACTTTTAAAACTCAGATTAAATTTAAACTACCTTTGTGAATACGGCCCTAAAGATTTGGATAAAAACTATTTAATCGTAGTAAGGGGAGATCTTGGTAACAATCAAACCCGTTTCTCCCTCACCGTTTTTAACATCTACTGAAACTTCAAGGTTATTGTTTCTGCCTTGGTCGCTATTTTTAAGAGATGCCAGATGTTGTTTTTTGATTGCTATATCATTGTTTTCATTTCTTGTGGTCATTTGTTTTGAATTACAGTCTTGCACATTTTCAAGCTCACCATTTAGGAATGAAGTACAGATAATACTAAACGGCAAAACTTTAAATAAAATATAACAATACCATGTAAAGAAAATTCTAAATATTACCTGGCAACAACAAAAGAACGCAACTATCCACAACAGTCCAGTTTGACGTAAGTGTAGATTTGTATAGTCCAACATCATCGCTTGATACGCGAGAAACTTTAAATTGTATATTTAACCCATTCTGAACAAAACTGTTGCACTTTGATGAGTCTGTCGCTATTCCATTACGAAATATCAGATTATTCCTTGTTTCTGAGAAACCATCAAAAACGACATCGAAATCTGAACGATTTAGTGTTCCATTCCACGACACCACAATACTGGTCCCCACTTCTGCGTAGATTATATTCTCTTCAAGCACAAAAGAAAAACTTTTTGTTTCAAAGCCCATTACCCTGCACCGTGGGTATCAATTATCAATCTATAGTGTTTTAATAGCGTTGTAGTCATTTACACATAGGCTGGGTCTTTATATTCGAATATTTTAACGTTAGCGTTAGTGTGAAAGAGCACAACTCTACAACCCCATGAATTATTTCTATTCTAATACGACAAATATGCTCATAGCTCATTTGAGATGTTTTAAATGTATCCGACATTGGTTTGCCTGTTCCATTTCTCTAATGGTTAATATGCTGCAATCTGTACTGTTAATAGTATATTTTGAATAAAACTATTTTCATAACATTCAAATTATATAATTCATCATTTTCGCAAGATAAATTAATAACACATGTTTCACAGACTTAGCGGTAATTGATTATCTAAATTTCATGTGTTTTTTTCTAAACACCAGACAGAAGGGAAAGATGTATGTTTTGTATGGCAAATATACATTTTGTACCTCATAGAATAACGAACAATGATTCTCTTTCTCCACGTATGGCAATATACACGATAAATATAAATCCTGAGAGGTCACAAATATGTGATTTGTGACAATTGTATTTTCAGATATTAAATTATTTAAAAGTTGGACGGCTTATTTTATGTCAGTGTATGCCAATCATTGTGGGCTGTAGGAGCACTGCGACAATTGCTATAAATTGAAAAGATATTCCAGAGGCAAATTGATTACCTATTATACATCCAACCAATGATTCCTCTGCAAAGTGCTTGTAAGACAATAATATTAATATTTTAATATTACCTAATTTTTTACATGTTTTATTATCTGTCTTCATGTAGTAAATATCAGGACACATACATTCGGATGTAATGCTCTTCGAAGTGTTATAAACTGCTGACGGAAAACAAATATGGCTGCAGTCGCCATTATTCTGGCCGCATACATTATCATCTGCAAAACACTATTTTTATGATTTGGTATGCTTTCACATAAATTGAATATATGTTCATATTGATATCTTTGTTAATTGCATTTACCATAACATTACTTATGAAATATGTGTAAACTGTGTGTTTATGAAATATATGTAAACTGTGTGTTTATGCATAAGATATCCATATTTTGTCGATTTAATACTTAATATGCTGTTGGCGTGGCCGATGCTGCGAGCATAGCAATAGCCCTTTCCAGAAACTCATTTCCGGTATCACGATTCTGACTCTTAAATTATAATTTAAGCAAGTTATTTACCTTACTTCCGTTTCCGGCTAATGAAACTTTTTCTAGCCTTAGTACAGATGGTTGAGCGTGTAACGCACCAAAACAAACTCACACGATTCACACGTTACACGCACACGATTCGCACGTTACACGCACACGATTCGCACGTTACACGCAATCCACACGATGCACGTTACACGATACACGATTTGAAATCGTGCGATTTCTATTAATTATGTTTGTAAGATACGAACGGAATATAACGAAACGAATTAATAAAAATCTTGTGTCAGATATGAATAGCAGTGAAATATATTTAAAAATTTCGTTTGATTTGAAATAAATAAATATGATAAAAGCATGAAAAGGTAGCTGATTTAATTAAACGGCCCACATTAAACTTTTTCGTAAATACAAATATTTATTTGCGTATGCTAATTTTTTTAATGGGAAATTTATTAAACTTTATAACAGAACTGTAAAATTATATTTTAAATTTTATTTTAATCTAATTATAACTAGCTATGGCATACTAACCTAAATTGATATGATAATAATAAAGTTGTCAGCAAATCAAACATTACGCCACAATTATGGCTCCTTTCAAACAAAAGACATCCTGTCATGGATGTAGTCTACGAACGACGTCTGGGCTAAAACAACGTTTAATTAGACAAGGAATTAAGAGTTCCTCTGACGGGACAAATTCTTATTTACCTGTACATCTACTTCAGATGTACAATGTTTAATAGTTTAATTATAAGTTAAATTGTAATAATATTTTATTTATTCATTAACAATATAAATAAATTAATGATTTTGTCAAAAAAATTAAAATCGAAAAATTAGAAGCTGTGCTCGAATATTAATATCAACATTTTCAAATATTTGACACAAGTGAAAGTTCGTTCCAATCACATTTTAATTTGAGTTTGAAATATGCACTGATTTGAATTCACACGTTTTCAAATCTGTCTCGACCAATGAAATCTCGTACACGATACACGATTCAAACCGCACGTTTATTACCACACGCAAACCACACGCACATGATCCGGACGTTGCACGCACTCGATTCACACGTTACACGCACACGAGCCACACGTTACACGCGCACGTTTCGCACGTTACACGATTCTTTTGGTGATTTACACGTTCAACCAAAGGTATGTAGCACAATATGGCTGCCCCCATTAAACAAATACTTTTGTAAATGACTCATATGTAGAAAATGCATTTAGACACTTTTTTGCCATTTGCAACCTGCCCTGGCAACAATTGCCCTCGAACAATGCTCTTTTAAAATTTATTTAATAACTCTACTCACCACACAAAGTTGACCAAAACAGCCTATATTTTTTTGAAATGGGATTTTTTATACAAAAAAATTATGAAAGTACGTGGCAAACCGTTAAAAAACTTGGCATAGTACTTCTCCATAATTCATTCGATGACACTATCCGAAAATCAAATTGACTTCCAAAGACAAAACATTAGACCAATATAATCTTTTTAATAAGATTTAACCAGTTTATCAGAAGAGGAACCCTAGTTTAGAACTGAGTCTGATAGCTGACAGACGTATTGTCTGAGTCAGTCTTATGTTTCCTAATTTAACCCTTTGATTTTGTTCCTTATTTTTTATGAACAAGTCACATCCCACTCATTCAAAAAAAGTATAAAGACCTTTAGACTATCACAACAAACAACTGGATCTGTAAAGTTTGAAGTAAATCGAACAATGCGTTCTTAAGATCCAAAGTGACGTGTGAAATTTCAATGAACAAAGTTCCATAACTCCGGAATTTGAACGAATAAAATTCCATAACCGTCCAAAGTGTGAAGAATTTAGTTTTCGATGATTTTTCAACAAATACAAATCTATAACTCCGAAATGTCATATCGGAAATTTCTTTAAAAAAAGGGAGGGGAAGCTTACGTCAATAGATATAAACAAGTCACCAAAGTTTCATGAAAATTGCTCAGAGCGTTTTTAAGTAATTGTCCGAAAAATGGCAAATCCCCCCTTTTATAGTCCCATTATTTCAAAAGTTAAAATCATAAATTTTAAAAATCGAAAGGGAAATCTATATATTCAATAGAAATTCACTTAAGTTTCAGGAAAATTGCTTAAACTATTTTCGAGTTAGAGTCCGAAAACTGGAAAAAAGCTATTTTTAAGAATAAAGTCCCCTTACTCGGAAACGTAAAAGCGGAAATTTTTAAAAATCGAAAGGTACTTATGTCAATAGATATAAACAATTCACCAAAGTTTCATGGAAATTACTCAAAGCATTTTTGAGTTAAGAGTCCAAAAACTGGAAAATCCCCCCTTTTTATGAATAAAGTCCCATAACACGGAAACTTAAAATCGAAAATTAATAAAAATCGAAAGGAGCTTCGGTCAAGAGATATAAACAATTCATTAAAGTTTCAAGAAAATTGGTGAAAGAGTGTTTGAGTTATTGTCCGACGGACGACGGACGGACGGACAACGGTATACCATAATACGTCTCGTCTTTAAAGTTGGACGTATACAAATGAATTTACGCAAGAAGGCGACATATTATACAAGCTAAGTCGAGGTATTCATCAAACTCAATAAAAATCTTCTCTTCCTGTCTGGTAAAAAGCCAGCAATATAAGATTGTACATGCATATGATCTAATGCCCATTTATTGTCATACTTCTTACGCACAGACCCACATTCATTTTACATAGAAATTAAACACGATTATTAAAGTATTTTTTAGGTCCGACATAATAGTAGTATATATGCGGTTCTAAAGTCGTATTTGAGGGGGTGGTGGTGGTGCTGTGGTGCTGTGGTGGTGCCGAAAGTGACGTCACCGGAACCGGAAATGACGAAGGTGACGTAAGTCACGTGCTAGGACCCGGATGTGTGGTCTGTGCATGTGTACGAGGAACCGGAAGTACCCGGAAGTTGTTTGCGCGCATGCGCAACCGGAAGTAGTGGATTTTCCCGCCATTTCTTTACGGAAGTGACGCCAGTCACGTGCCAGGACCCAGACATCTGGTCTGCGCATGTTCAGGAATCGGAAGTTATTTGCGCGCATGCGCAACCGGAAGTGCTGGGTTTTCCCCATGATTTGTTTACGGAAGTGACGCAAGTTACGGACCCGGAAGTGCCATGCTTGACCAGAACTCAGATTTAATTATCTCCCTTTTCCCGCTTCTCTTCTCTTGCTCATCGCTGCTCTTCTCTTGCTCCGTGCTGCTCACCACTGCTCTTCTCTTCTTCTTTGCTGCTCATCGATACTCAGGACCTTATTCGCGTGCTCATTTCGCTCCTGTTGCTTGTTGGTGTTCATCATCTCTTGCTCATCGCTGCTCATTGCTGGTCATTGCTGCTCATTTCTTGCTCATCGCTGCTCATTGCTGCTCATCTCTTGCTCATCGCTGCTCATCTCTTGCTCCGTGCTGTTTTTCTCTTGCTCTTTGTTGCTCATCGCTGTTTTTCTCTTGTTCTTTACTGCTCAGCACTGTTTTTCTCTTTTTTTTTTGTTGCTCATCGCTGTTTTTCTCTTGGTTTTTGTAGCTCATCGCTGTTTTTCTCGTGCCCTTTGCAGCTTATCGCTGTTTTTCTCGTGCTTATCGCTGTTTTTCTCTTGTTCTTTGCTTCTCATCGCTGTTTTTCTTTTGCTCTTTGCTTCTCATCGCTGTTTTTCTCGTGCCCTTTGTTGCTCATCGCTGTTTTTCTCGTGCTCATCGCTGTTTTTCTCTTGCTCTTTACTGCTTATCGCTGTTTTTCTCTTGATCTTTACTGCTCATCGCTGTTTTTCTCTTGTTCTTTGTTGCTCATCGCTGTTTTTCTCTTGCTCTTTGCTGCTTATCGCTGTTTTTCTCGTGCTCATCGCTGTTTTTCTCTTGCTCTTTACTGCTTATCGCTGTTTTTCTTTTGCTCTTTGCTTCTCATCGCTGTTTTTCTCGTGCCCTTTGCTTCTCATCGCTGTTTTTCTCGTGCCCTTTGTTGCTCATCGCTGTTTTTCTCGTGCTCATCGCTGTTTTTCTCTTGCTCTTTACTGCTTATCGCTGTTTTTCTCTTGATCTTTACTGCTCATCGCTGTTTTTCTCTTGTTCTTTGTTGCTCATCGCTGTTTTTCTCTTGCTCTTTGCTGCTTATCGCTGTTTTTCTCATGCTCATCGCTGTTTTTCTCTTGCTCTTTACTGCTTATCGCTGTTTTTCTTTTGCTCTTTGCTTCTCATCGTTGTTTTTTTCGTGCCCTTTGCTTCTCATCGCTGTTTTTCTCGTACCCTTTGCAGCTCATCGCTGTTTTTCTCGTGCTCATCGCTGTTTTTCTCTTGCTCGTTACTGCTTATCGCTGTTTTTCTCTTAATCTTTACTGCTCATCGCTGTTTTTCTCTTGTTCTTTGTTGCTCATCGCTGTTTTTCTCTTGCTCTTTGTTGCTTATCGCTGTTTTTCTCGTGCCCTTTGCAGCTCATCTCTGTTTTTCTCGTGCTCATCGCTGTTTTTCTCTTGCTCTTTACTGCTCATCGCTGTTTTTCTCGTGCTCATCGCAGTTTTTCTCTTGTTCTTTACTGCTCAGCACTGTTTTTCTCTTGCTCTTTACTGCTTATCGCTGTTTTTCTCTTGCTCTTTACTGCTCATCGCTGTTTTTCTTTTGCTCTTTACTTCTCATCGCTGTTCTTATCTGGCTCTTTACTGCTCATCGCTGTTTTTCTCGTGCTCATCGCTGTTTTTTCTCTTGCTCTTTACTGCTTATCGCTGTTTTTTCTCTTGCTCTTTACTGCTTATCGCTGTTTTTCTTTTGCTCTTTGCTTCTCATCGCTGTTTTTTATCTGGCCCTTTACTGCTCATCGCTGTTTTTCTCGTGCTAATCGCTGTTTGTTCTCTTGCTCTTTACTGCTTATCGCTGTTTTTCTCTTGATTTTTAATGCTCATCGCTGTTTTTCTCTTGTTTTTTGTTGCTCATCGCTGTTTTTCTCTTGCTCTTTACTGCTTATCGCTGCTCTTCTCTTGCTCCGTGTTGCTCACCACTGCTCTTCTCTTGCTCATCGCTGCTCACAACTGCTCTTCTCTTGTTCATTGCTGCTCATCACTGCTCATCTCTGTTTTTCTCTTGCTCTTTATTGCTCATCGCTGTTTTTCTTTTGCTCTTTGCTTCTCATCGCTGTTTTTCTTTTGCTCTTTGCTTCTCATCGCTGTTTTTATCTGGCTCTTTACTGCTCATCGCTGTTTTTCTCGTGCTCATCGCTGTTTGTTCTCTTGCTCTTTACTGCTTATCGCTGTTTTTTTCTTGATCTTTACTGCTCATCGCTGTTTTTCTCTTTTTCTTTGCAGCTCATCTCTGTTTTTCTCGTGCTCATCGCAGTTTTTCTCTTGTTCTTTACTGCTCAGCACTGTTTTTCTCTTGTTCTTTACTGCTTATCGCTGTTTTTCTCTTGTTCTTTACTGCTCATCGATGTTTTTCTTTTGCTCTTTGCTTCTCATCGCTGTTTTTCTTTTGCTCTTTGCTTCTCATCGCTGTTTTTATCTGGCTCTTTACTGCTCATCGCTGTTTTTCTCGTGCTCATCGCTGTTTTTTTCTCTTGCTCTTTACTACTTATCGCTGTTTTTCTCTTGATCTTTACTGCTCATCGCTGTTTTTCTCTTGTTTTTTGTTGCTCATCGCTGTTTTTCTCTTGCTCTTTACTGCTTATCGCTGCTCTTCTCTTGCTCCGTGTTGCTCACCACTGCTCTTCTCTTGCTCATCGCTGTTTTTATCTGGCTCTTTACTGCTCATCGCTGTTTTTCTCGTGCTCATCGCTGTTTGTTCTCTTGCTCTTTACTACTTATCGCTGTTTTTCTCTTGATCTTTACTGCTCATCGCTGTTTTTCTCTTGTTTTTTGTTGCTCATCGCTGCTCTTCTCTTGCTCTTTGCTGCTCATCCCTACTCAGGACCTTACTCGCGTGCTCATTTCGCTCCTGCTGCTTGTCACTGTTCGTCATCCTGTTCATCTCTTGATCCACCCCTTTCCCGCACTTCTCGGTCGTCTCTGGATCTTTCATCGGTCTCTAGGGTCTGATACTCTCACTGTTATGTCGAAGTCCGAGAGTAATCGAAGTACACTATTGCATTATCTCCCCTTATCCCGCTCTTTTCATCTGTGTGTGATGTTTTCTGTGAGGACCAACGGTAGGATTGGATTATGTCCCCCTACCTCCAAGTGATACTGTCACCAATAGATCAATGGAGGGGTGTCCTTAGCAACTGCCTTAGCAACGGCGGTCCATTTCATTGCTCATTGCTGCTCATTGCTGCTCTTCTCTTGCTCATTGCTGCTCATCTCTTGCTTCGTGCTGCTCCTCGCTGCTCTTCTCTTGCTCCGTGCTGCTCATCGCTGCTCTTCTCTTGCTCATCGCTGCTCATCATTGCTCATCTCTTGCTCATCGCTGCTCATCTCTTGCTCATCGCTGCTCACCACTGCCCTTCTCTTGCTCATCGCTGCTCATCTCTTGCTCTTTGCTGCTAATTGCTGCTCATCTCTTGCTCTTTGCTGCTCATCGCTACTCAGGAACTTACTCGCGTGCTCATTTCGCTCCTGCTGCTTGTCACTGTTCGTCATCGCTGTTCATCTCTTGATCCGCCCTTTTCTCGCACTTCTCGGTCGTCTCTGGATCTTTCATCGGTCTCTAGGGTCTGATACTCTCACTGTTATGTCGAAGTCCGAGAGTATACGAAGTACACTATTGGATTATCTCCCCTTATCCCACTCTTTTCATCTGTGGGTGATGTTTTCTGTGAGGACCAACGGTAGGATTGGATTATGTCCCCTACCTCCAAGTGATGCTGTCACCAATAGATCAATGGAGGGGTGTCCTTAGCAACTGCCTTAGCAACGGCGGTCCATTTCATTGCACATCGCTGCTCATTGCTGCTCTTCTCTTGCTCATTGCTGCTCATCTCTTGCTTCGTGCTGCTCCTCGCTGCTCTTCTCTTGCTCCGTGCTGCTCATCGCTGCTCTTCTCTTGCTCATCGCTGCTCATCACTGCTCATTGTTGCTCATCTCTTGCTCATCGCTGCTCATTGCTGCTCATTTCTTGCTCATCGCTGCTCATTGCTGGTCTTCTCTTCCTCATCGCTGCTCCTCGCTGCTCTTCTCTTGCTCATCACTGCTCTTCTATTGCTCTTTGCTGCTCAGGACCTTACTCGCGTGCTCATTTCGCTCCTGCTGCTTGTCACTGTTCGTCTTCCTGTTCATCTCTTGATCCACCCCTTTCCCGCACTTCTCGGTCGTCTCTGGATCTTTCATCGGTCTCTAGGGTCTGATACTCTCACTGTTATGTCGAAGTCCGAGAGTAATCGAAGTACACTATTGCATTATCTCCCCTTATCCCGCTCTTTTCATCTGTGTGTGATGTTTTCTGTGAGGACCAACGGTAGGATTGGATTATGTCCCCCTACCTCCAAGTGATACTGTCACCAATAGATCAATGGAGGGGTGTCCTTAGCAACTGCCTTAGCAACGGCGGTCCATTTCATTGCACATCGCTGCTCATTGCTGCTCTTCTCTTGCTCATCGCTGCTCATCTCTTGCTTCGTGCTGCTCCTCGCTGCTCTTCTCTTGCTCCGTGCTGCTCATCGCTGCTCTTCTCTTGCTCATCGCTGCTCATCATTGCTCATCTCTTGCTCATCGCTGCTCATCTCTTGCTCATCGCTGCTCACCACTGCCCTTCTCTTGCTCATCGCTGCTCATCTCTTGCTCTTTGCTGCTAATTGCTGCTCATCTCTTGCTCTTTGCTGCTCATCGCTACTCAGGAACTTACTCGCGTGCTCATTTCGCTCCTGCTGCTTGTCACTGTTCGTCATCGCTGTTCATCTCTTGATCCGCCCTTTTCCCGCACTTCTCGGTCGTCTCTGGATCTTTCATCGGTCTCTAGGGTCTGATACTCTCACTGTTATGTCGAAGTCCGAGAGTATACGAAGTACACTATTGGATTATCTCCCCTTATCCCACTCTTTTCATCTGTGGGTGATGTTTTCTGTGAGGACCAACGGTAGGATTGGATTATGTCCCCTACCTCCAAGTGATGCTGTCACCAATAGATCAATGGAGGGGTGTCCTTAGCAACTGCCTTAGCAACGGCGGTCCATTTCATTGCACATCGCTGCTCATTGCTGCTCTTCTCTTGCTCATTGCTGCTCATCTCTTGCTTCGTGCTGCTCCTCGCTGCTCTTCTCTTGCTCCGTGCTGCTCATCGCTGCTCTTCTCTTGCTCATCGCTGCTCATCACTGCTCATTGCTGCTCATCTCTTGCTCATCGCTGCTCATTGCTGCTCATTTCTTGCTCATCGCTGCTCATTGCTGGTCTTCTCTTCCTCATCGCTGCTCCTCGCTGCTCTTCTCTTGCTCATCACTGCTCTTCTATTGCTCTTTGCTGCTCAGGACCTTACTCGCGTGCTCATTTCGCTCCTGCTACTTGTTGATGTTCGTCATCGCTGCTATTCTCTTGCTCTTTGCTGCTCATCGCTACTCAGGACCTTACTCGCGTGCTCATTTCAGTTTTGGGGCTTCTGCTGCTAGTGGTGGTCGATTGTCGTTATTCAAAGATTGGATCTGTGCGAGAGCACCCTTACATTCAAGTCATTTGAAAGGGCACTCTGCATTTATCCAAATATTACTTAATCCTGAAAAGAATAACCAGCAATATGTCTATACACAGCTGGTAAACTTTATTACAGAAATAGACTACCATACATACATATAGGTACCACATTGAGTAAGGGAAAAAAAAGTTTTCAGGGACCACGTGACAAAAGCAAGATCTCCTGCCAAACAAATATTAACATTCTGTTACATTTCTACATTTTGACCTAAATCCGCAGATAGTTTAGTTTTAGTTCAGGAACTACATAAGAAAAGCGAGAACTCCTGTAAGACAACTAACTTTTTGTTCAGTTCGGCTATTTAGTATACGCGCTCTCTTATAACCCCCCTAAAGTAATACTAATCAAATAAAAGAAAAATAAAAAATTAATTAAAAATCTCCTGTCAGACAAGTAATAACTACATTTTGGCTTAAATCTGCAGATAGCTTAGTTTTATCTCAGGAACTACGTAAGAAAAGCGAGAACTCCTGTCAGACAACTAACCTTCTGTTACATTTTCAGTTACGCTATTCAGCATACGCGCTCCCTTATAACCCCCCCTAAAATAATACTAATCAAATATAAGAAAAATAAAAAAAAAATAAATAAAAATAATCTCCTTCAATAATCGGTTTTCATTCTACATTTAGGTTTAAATCTGCAGATAGCTTAGTTTTTTCTCAGGAACTACGTAAGAAAAGCGAGAACTCCTGTCAGACAACTAACCTTCTGTTACATTTTCAGTTACGCTATTCAGCATACGCGCTCCCTTATAACCCCCCTAAAGTAATACTGGTCAAATAATAAAATAAAATATAATAAAAAATAAAATAAATAAAATAAATAAAGAATCTCCTGTCAGACAAGTAATAACTTTTGTCGCATTCTACATTTTTGCTTTAATCTGCAGATAGCTTAGTTTTATCTCAGGAATTACGTAAGAAAAGCGAGAACTCCTGTTAGACAACTGACTTTCTGTTTCATTCTCAGTCTAAACTAAATTAGTATTAAAAATAACAAAATCGTATCCAAAAAGCTGCTAGGTTGCTGACTAGTTAGAACTCCAGGGTTGCAGACCACACCATCGACAACAGAACCAAAGATGCCGTTGCTTAGCTGTTCATCATAGACATAGCCGCCAACGTCATATATCCCTCCAGAACTTTGGAATACCGTCTATACCACCGTTCCTAAATTCAAAAATTCCGTCCCACATCAACTTTCATGCTTATTCAGCTCTAAATATCTCAAACCCTAAAATCCGTACACACATTTGGCTTACAACCCATCAAATTTCGTTTGTCACCAGTTTCGAATATATTTAGGCCACTGACACTAAATTCTAAAAGCTGTCTCAATTATTTTTTATTTTTTTTTTGAGAAATTATACTCATAACTTATGTTAATTAATATAAAATAAATCATATTAAATAAACCGTCCGTGCGAGACCTAAATAGGTAGTCAAGGACGTTAAAAACTTCCTCGATCGAGTTTTCGTCAGTCTTATCGAAGACATTCAAAGGTGAAGTCACGTCGGAAATTGTAATCAACATTTGTCAACTATCGAAGGTTTGAAACACCAATCTTAAACAGACATCAAATATTTAAATATAAAGGTACATTAATTAATATTAATACATGTATTTATATATCATAAAATTTAGTTTTGTATGAATAAAATAGTGACAACAAAGTTAAATCATATGGTATCATATGGTCTAAGATATTCTAGTTATGAAACTGAGGAGTGACTCCGTCCGACGATTCCCGAAACCGACCCTCAATTTTCACAGTGAATCGTTGGATAGATACGAGACAATTTGGAGTCGGCCAGTCTCGTATAAGGGTACCTCATATCATCATAATTCGAATCTCATTGCAACAAAAGAAAAAAAAAACCTTTGATGCTTTTTTTTTTTTTTTGATAAAAATCATATTTATCTACTTATTTGAGCAAACAATAAGTTCTAGAAAGTTTGAAGTAGTCTCCTGCACTGGTAAGGTGTACTGACTTAGGGCAGTGTCATTTAGCTTACAATGGAGAGGAGTGTCATGTGGCATGCCCCGCTATAGTCAGGAAGACCTCTCCGACTAAAACCTTTGCAGTCTTGCTTAACTGCGAGAGCAGCTCTGTTTGCAGTGATGGAAGTGTTGACGGGCGGTGACTACTTTGGCGAAAGTCTTAGTCAAACATTCTTGAATATCAATCAGATCGTTATTTATATCAGTATCAAAACTGGGAACCCATACGGTCGGTAGATTAAGGAGTCGTTTTTCCGACCCGTGGGCGAGTACCAGTGGCGATAGGCTCCTTTGATATGAATAATGACTGGTTGTCAGTATCATATTATGATGAAAAATAAAAATAAAAATACAAATGCTTTAACAATATTGAGCACACTTTCACTTTTCAGAAAAAAAGAAGATGGAACCAGCATCGAAAAAAATCAAGATGGCAAAATCTCAAATCAAATGCGGTGTATGCGGAAAATCGTTTTCCCATAAAGAGAGTTTAATGCGCCATAAGAGATCGGTTCATACTGGAACGAAATGGCATTGCGCCACCTGCGATTTGGTATTTTCAAGAAAAGACAACTTCCAACGTCATAAGCGAAACCACGATAAACAACCAGTCCAAAATGGTGGTGGTGTTACCATGAATAGTACAGAAACACATGAAAAGACGGATCCATGCAACTTCAAAGCGCTCAATGGAACCGTTGAAACACATACCATCAAGGCCGAGGGAATATATAAATTCGATCCCATGACGTTTTTGAAAAACAAATATGAAGACGCAAAAGACGTTATTAAGAATGTTATAAAAGAAAGAGGTGGCATTAAGTGGTTTTGTCCATGAAAGTAAAGATGAGTGGATAAAGTGGTAGATATTACCATACACGTGGCACGATACAGACCCTTAAAAGGCTCAAGTTATATTCCATTTCCAATCAAATTCAGATCAAAACGTGCCATTATCAACGTGAAAAACAAAGACAGCAAATGTTTCATGTGGTCGATTTTGGCAGCAATTCACCCAGCGAAATATCACAGAGAGCGAGTTTGGAAATACAAGGAACACACTTCCATCTTAAACTTTGATAGGGGCTTCGGTGGCCGAGTGGTCTAGGTAGTTCGTCATGACTACTACTGATCACTAGCCTGTCAACGCTGGGGTTGTGAGTTCGAATCTCACATGTGGCGGGGTGTGTTCGACTCCGATCTTAATTGACAAGGATTGCCAATTTCCTACCGAAGGTCGGTGGTTCTCTCCGGGTACTCCGGCTTCCTCCACCAATAAAAACTGGCCGCCGCGAAATGGCCAAAATGTGCTGAAAACGGCGTTAAACCCCAACTAAATAAATAAATAAATAAACTTTGATAACATCATGTTTCCTGTGAAATTAGCCGACATACCAAAGTTTGAAAAGCAGAATGAAATATCTATTAACGTGTTTGGGTTTAACAAAGGCGAAGTATTCCCTATACATATTTCGAAACATCGATTTAAACAACATGTTAATCTACTCATGATATCGGACAACAAGAAGTCACATTTCTGCTGGATTAAGGATCTAAATCGATTATTAAGGGACCAGCATAGCCATCACGCACGACATTTTCACTGTCCATACTGCTTACACGGGTTCACCAAGGAAGTACTACTGAAAGACCACTTACCAAACTGCCAGACCCACGGACCCCAAAAAATCGAACTACCCACTGAAGACAATAAATGGCTCCACTACAAAAACATTCGTAAACAGCTTAAGGTGCCATACGTTATTTATGCAGATTTTGAATGTCTTCAAGAGCCAATTATTGATAGCAACGAGTGTGATCAGAAGACGAAAAAGACTACAAAACACATACCATGTGGCTTTGCATACAAAGTGGTTGGTCTGACACCTGAAACGTCAAATGAACCAGTTGTATATCGGGGTGCAGATGCTGCCGATAAATTTGTGGAGTGTATGGTAAAGGAACAGGAAGAAATAGAACAAAGATTTAAACATTGTGAGCCCATGATTATGACTGGGAGTGATTGGCAATCATTTAAGAAGGCAACTCTTTGTCACATATGTAAAAAAGAACTAGCAGACAATAGAGTTCGAGATCATTGTCACGTGACCGGAAAATTTCGAGGGGCGGCTCATAACGACTGTAATATTAACTACAAATTTACAGGTCGAATTCCGGTTGAATTTCATAACCTAAGAGGATATGACAGTCATTTGATAATGCAAGCCATAGGAAAAGTTGAAGGAAAGCAGCTGAATTGTATCACTAATAATATGGAAAAGTATATTTCTTTTTCATTGGGATGTATGGATTTTATAGACTCGCTCCAATTTATGTCTTCCTCATTACAAAAACTCGTTGAAAACCTTGCAAAAGAAGGATCTAGTAAATTCAAACACATGACAAACCACTTTGGAGAAGAACAGATAAGCCTGCTTCTGCGAAAACAAGTATACCCTTACGAGTATTTTGATTCTGAGGCAACATTTGAAGAGCAACAACTGCCTTCCATTGAAGCTTTTTACAGTACACTATCGGGAGAAGGTATAACCACACTGGACTATGCGCATGCACACCACGTATGGCAATTGTTTAACATACAGAATCTCGGACAGTACCACGATCTATACGTTCTATCAGATGTCGTTGCATTAGCCGACGTCTTTGAAAATTTCAGGGAGATCTGTCTCAACTACTATGGATTGGATGCTGCACATTTTTATACATCACCCGGTTTAGCCTGGCAGGCTGCCTTGAAAATGACAGGTGTCAAGCTGGAATTACTAACTGACGTAGACATGCATTTGTTTATAGAGAAAGGTTTAAGAGGTGGAATATCAATGATATCCCATCGTCATGCCAAAGCTAGCAATAAACATGTACCAAACTACGATCCAAATCAACCCATTAATCACGTGATGTACCCAGATACCAACAACTTATACGGATGGGCTATGTCACAGGCACTTCCAGCTGAAGGTTTCAGATGGCTCAACGATTGTGAAATTGAGAATCTAAACATAAATGACGTTGCAGATGATAGTAAAAAAATGGTTATATATTAGATGTTGACTTAGAATATCCATGGGAACTACACGACGACCACAATGAATATCCACTCGCTCCAGAAAAATTGAAGGTTACAAATGATATGTTATCGTCTTATGCGGAAAAGCTATTGGACGATTTAAACTTAAAAGGATCATCGACAGAAAATTTGATACCAAATTTATATCCAAAGGAAAAATACGTGGTACATTACAGAAATTTAAAACTCTACTTATCACTTGAATGAGACTCACAACGATCCATAGAGTCATGACATTTGAACAACGACCCCGGTTAAAGACATATATTGATTTCAACACAGAGAAGAGAAAGCTTGCGAAAAATGAGTTCGAGAAGGATTTTTTTAAACTCATGAATAATGCAGTCTTTGGAAAGACAATGGAAAATTTAAGGAAGAGAACAGATATAAAACTTTTGAATGACCAATCAAAAGCCAGAAAATTAATCAGCAAACCAACATTTCATGCCTTCAAAATATTCAACGACGACTTGATGGCTGTTCACATGCTGAAACAGCGATTATACTTAAACAGACCCATCTACGTGGGATTCACTATACTCGATTTGTCAAAGACACTTATGTACGATTTCCATTATAATTACATGAAGGATAAATATGGGTCTAGAGCAACACTCTTGTTTACAGACACAGACTCACTATGCTACAACATCAACACTGATGATATATATCAAGATATGATGAAGGACAAACACTTGTTTGATACGTCAGAATATAGCCCTGAACATCAGCTTTATAGCACATTAAACTAGAGGCTCTCAAGAGACTGTATCGCTCACCTGGATTTAACTCTTCACCTTGAGCAGACCTAAAAATTTAAGTGTTGCAGTCAATTTGGCTGGTTTTTCTATAGGATTCTATGTTAAACAAATTTCAGCTGTGGCAGTCATCTTGGTTTAGTCCAGGTCAACGGATACATTTCTAAAAGAGAACCATCTAAGGACCATTTCAGCTAAGTCTTGTTCCAACTGGCTAAGCGGTTTCAGACAAGAAGATTTTTAAATGAATTTTCCTATTATAGTATTCGGTGTGGCAGCCATCTTGGTTGACAATCCGGGTGATCGGACATATTTCTGAAAGAGGACCTCCTAAGGTCCAATGCTGCCAAGTCTAGCTCCAATATGTAAAGTGGTTTCAGACGAGAAGATTTTTCAGTGAATTTCCCATAGGGTCCTATGTTAATCTAAGTTCTGCTGTGGCGGCCATCTTGGTTCACAGTCCACGAAATCGGACACATTTCTGAAAGAGGACCTCCTAAGGACCAATGCCGCCATGTCTGGATCCAATATGTCAAGAGATTTCAGACAAGAAGATTTTTCAATGAATTTTTCCATAGGGCCCTATGTTAAACTAAGTTCGGGTGTGGCGGCCATCTTGGTCAACAGTCTGGGTCATCGCACAAAATTCTGAAAGAGGACCATCTAAGGACCATTGCTACTAAGTCTAATTCTAATTGGCTTAGTGGTTTCAGACGAGAAGATTTTTGAGTGAATTTCCCATAAGGTCCTATGTTAAACTAAGTTCTGCTGTGGCACATTTCTAAAAGAGGACCTGCTAAGGACCAATGCCGCCAAATCCTGCTCCAATATGTCAAGTGGTTTCAGACAAGAAGATTTTTCAATGAATTTTCCTATAGGGCCCTATGTTAAACTAAGTTCGGTTGTGGCGGCCATCTTGGTTGACAGTTTGGGTCATCGCACAAAATTCTGAAAGAGGACCATCTAATGACCATTGCTACCAAGTCTAATTCTAATTGGCTTAGTGGTTTCAGACTTCAAGATTTTTGAGTGAATTTCCCATAGGGTCCTATGTTAAACTAAGTTCTGCTGTGGCAGCCATCTTGGTTAACAGTCCGGGTAATTGGACATATTTCTGAAAGAGAACCTCCTAAGAACTATTACTGCCAACTTTGTTCCAACTGGAATTATAGTTACATATAAGAAGATTTTAAAGTCCCCCCCTTTTTTTCTATTTTTAGTAACAGCAGCCATCTCAGTTGGAAGTCGGGGATGCCAGACATAATTTTGGAAGGGGGCACCCAAGAACCATTCCACCAAAGTTTGGTCTCAATTGGCCCAGTGGTTTGAGAGGAAAAGATCTTTAAAGGAAAGTTTACGCTGGATGCCGTCTTTAAAGGGCAAAAATTCCTATAAGGGGTCAATCAATGATTTTGGTCATGTTGACTTATTTGTAGATCTTACTTTGTTGAACATTTTTGCTGTTTACAATTTATCTTTATCTATAATAATATGCTAGATAATAACCTAAAACTGCAAAATTTCCTGTAAATTAACAATTCAGGGGCAATAACCCAACAAAGGGTTGACCGATTCGTCTGAAAATTTCATGACGGGTAGATCTTGACCTGATGAACATTTCTACCCCTTTTGCTCTAATTGCTTTAGTTTTTGAGATATAAGACAAAAACTGCAGTTTACCCCTATGTTCTATTTTTAGCCATGTCGGCCATGTTGGTTGGCAGGCGGGGTCATCGGACACATTTTTTAAACTAGATACCCTAATGATGCTTGTGGCCAAGTTTGGTTCAATTTGGCCCAGTAGTTTTAGAGGAGAAGATTTTTGTAAAAGTTAACGGACGACGACGGACGACGACGGACGCCAAGTGATGAGAAAAGCTCACTTGACCCTTTGGGTCAGGTGAGCTAATAAAAAGGTCTTAGGAAAGATGAAAGACGAAACACATGGTATTTCCATACAAGAATTTGTTGGTCTTAAGTCAAAGATGTATTCCCTGGTGTATGAAGAGAAAGGGCAGTTGAAGGAAAAGAAGACGGCTAAAGGAATCAAGAAGAGTGTGATCAAAGATGACACACGACACGAACATTATAAACAATGTTTATTCAATAAAGAGATCCACATGTCTTCCATGAACCAGATCAGTTCATCCGACCACAAGTTATATAATATATCCATCAAAAAACTTGGCTTATCCCCTTTTGATGACAAGAGGTTTATCCTGAACGATGGTATTAGTAATCTTGCTTATGGGCACTGGAGAATATAAATAGCCTTTCGTCAAACGTATCAATCATTTTGATGTAGACATTGAAGGAGAAAGACCTGTTTTGAAAAGCTCTCCAAGATGTCAACGACTTGTCCGGAATGTGATACAAAATATTCTAGAAAAGATGTTGAGACATTACAGAAACAGACACGGAATCAATCAACCATATCCACCAAGCAGTCAAGCATATCCACCACCACCACCACCACCACCGCCACAGAATGTGGTACTACATCATCCATTCACTACGATGTTAGCTGCCCCTACCGGTTCTGGAAAAACGTACTGGATGAAACAGTTACTTGAAAGAGCCAGGACCATGATCATACCACCACCAGAACGGATTATCTGGTGTTATAAGAGATGGCACCCGTTGTTCAGTCAAAAGCAGCAGACTATAAAGAATATTATATTTGTACAAGGTATACCTGAGGACTTAAACGAAGACTCCTTCGTTGATACTCGATATCCGAGCTTAATTATCCTTGATGACTTGATGAGAGACGCTACTAACAGTAAAGATGTGTGTGAACTCTTTGTGGAGGGTAGTCATCAAAGAAACCTAAGTGTGACTTGTATACTGCAAAATGCGTTCTCGAAGGGAAAGGAGAGTCGAACCATGAGCATCACTAGCCAGTATATAGTCCTATTCAAAAACCCAAATGATCAAGTTGGGCCATCCATATTTGCTAGACAGATGTATCCTAATAATCCGAAGAAATTCATGAATAAGTACAAAGAGGGGACACAACGACCATATGGGAGTCTATTCATCGACTTGAAACAGAATACACCAGAGGAGGAGAGATTAAAAACTGATATTTTTGAAAACAAGAATATGAGAGGTGGTGGTATGACTGAAGAGTATAAAAGTCGTAAGGAATATGAAATCCCTCAGTTTAAAGATAGCTTTCAAAGTGAACAGACGTATTTCCCAGAAGAAAGAGAAATAAGCAGCAAAGATTCTGAACTTCCTCAGGTAGAAGATATACCTCAAAGTGAACAGACTCATTTTCCAGTTGATAGAGAAAGTATGCCTTCCTGTGACGATTGTGGAATTGTTTTTGAGAGTGTACACGATTTGGCTAGACACATGAATAGGAGCTGCCCAGAAAATAATGATTTAAAAAGAAAGAGAGAAGATGATGAAGATATTATACCACGTAAGAAGTCTCGTTTAGATATAAATGATGGCGAGGATATAGCGTTTGCGAAATTAGCAGAACAAGCCAGAGAGGCTAATGAAGAATTATGGAATACAAAAGTAGATAAATATGTCAAGCAGGGAATGGAGCAAGCTGATGCCGAGCGTAAAGCCGAACGAAAAGTAAAATTCGAAGACTTAGATGAACTGATGTACAGATATGGCACGTTTATTCAATATGAACTCCAACTTAGAGATGGTAAACTACATTCTAAGATTATGAAGTTGGTAGAAGAACTTATAGATGAAGGCATAGACTACAAAAAAAGCCATTAAAATTGGCATTCGAAAATATAAACACATGCTCAAAAATTACTTAGACGAAGTTGTCGAAAATAATGATGATGGTTATGAGGAGGAAGAGGAGGAGAGTGATGACGATGACGAAGGGAGTGATGACGATGACAAAGAGAGTGATGACGATGACAAAGAGAGCGATGACGAGGCATAAAAGGTTGAATTGTATTGTTAATTTATCATTTCACGTAAATTTACCGAATAGTTCAGATGGCTTCCAGGGAGCGATACCTAAAAACTATTTATTACGATTCATCAAATCCAGCTAGTTTTTCTGGTCCAGATAAATTGTACAGATTTGTCAGAAAAGACGGGAAATTCTTCTTAAGTAAATATAAAATAAGAAAACGGTTGCAACGACAAGAACCATATAGCCTACAGAGACCTGTAAGACGTCATTCAAAACGAAATAGAGTCATCGTAACTGGTATAGACGATCAATGGGATGCCGATCTTATGGATATGACCAAGTTTGCAAAATATAACGATGGCTACAACTACATATTAGTTGTCATAGATATCTTCTCCAAATATGCTTGGTTGAGACCATTGAAAGATAAGAAAGGTGAATCCGTGAAGAGAGCTTTACAAAATGTTTTGGCAGAAGGACGTTCACCTAGGAGAATAAGAACCGACAAAGGTCAAGAATTTAGATCACGATCGGTAGAGGATCTATTAAAACAGAGAGGAATGCAACATATCTACGCACAAAACACAGAAATCAAGGCTAACTATGTTCAGAGATTGAATAAAACAATTAAGTCGAAGATCGTGAGGTATTTTACACACAAGCAATCCTATGAGTGTGTGGATGACTTGCAGAAATTTGCAAACAGCTACAACAAAACATATCATAGAACGACAGGGATGTCTCCAGATAAGGTAACTAAAGGCAAAGAAACAAATTTGTGGTGGAAAATGTATTGGCCTAAGAAAACAGTGTCAATAGTCAAGACCAAAACGGTTACGAAACCGTTCCGTTTTAAAGTAGGAGATAAAGTCAGACTTACATATATAAGAAACCCATTTACCAGAGAATACGATGAAAAATGGACCCGAGAAATATTCAAAATTTCACAGAAAATATTACGTGGTGTATTGCCAATATACCGATTGAAAGATTTTCATGACGAAGATATTAAAGGAACATTCTATTAATCCGAATTGCAAAAAGTGGATGTTAGAGACGACGACTTATGGAAAGTGGAGGAGATCTTAAAGACCAGAGGCAAGGGTCGTAATAAACAATTATTCGTGAAATGGTTGAACTCGCCGAAGAAATTTAATGCATGGATCTCTGCTGGGGATGTGAATAACCTATAAAGAATGTTTTATGAACTATAAATTTATGCTTATCTAGATGTATAATGATTAGGGATAATTTAAATACTTGTAAAGACAGCATGCGGATGGCTCTCCGACCCATGTTTGTCCATATTGACGGAGATATTAAATATATTGTAAAAGGACAATTTTCATACATTTACAATCCAATTTTTAACTGAACATATCGAGATCTATGACTACGTTGCGCAAAAATTGTAAGATATGTAACTCGAACGTTTCTCTTTTCTAAGTATGACAGAATTCCAGCGCACGTCGATTTAGAGTTAATACCAGAAAGATAATATCTTGCGGTCCTCTTTTTACTCACACCGATGAATAAATTTTCGTCCGTAACTTGAACATCATTGGTAAACCCCTGTACACGTGTCGGTATTTGGTAAGTAATTCCGTTATCTACTACGTTCGTGTCAACATTTGAATCCTTTATACTAGTATCTGTCTCTACTAGACCGGATCGGTGATCTTGTGTATTGTCTACTTCGAAATGACTCGTAATAGTCTCGGGGGATTGAACATTTCTACTCACAACATTATTGATCGATTCGGAATTGGACCTATGTAACATTTCAGGGGCCTTGTGTGGGGTGCTCAATTTCTCTGCGTAGGACGGTTGATTGTTTACTTTAATGTCGTTAACCTTCTGCTGAAGGTTCGATACTAACTTAGATAATCGCTCTTGATTGTCGTCTATGTTTTTCATTTTGACCAAATACTGGGAATATTCAAACTCATCTACCGCTTTAGATTGCTGATTCAATACTTTGTAGTTTGATTCATATTGTACATGTTTACGATCGCAAAATTTCTCGTGATTGGTCAACATATCCTTTGCATCTAAAAGGTCTACCCTAAATTTGTCATTAGCCTTACGCAAATCTAGGAGAGCTTTTTCTCGTTCTTTGTCACGTTTTTCTAAATCGTTCACTCTTGATAAGAGACCCTGAATTGTAACACGCAGTTCTATAATCTGGCAGTTTGCAGTTTGAGTTTTATTGGATGACTTTGAGTGATCATCCTTTCGGAAAACTTCGTCTATACCACTCGCATCACCTAGTAAATACATGTTAAGCATGTAACAGTCGCGAGCGTATTTCTCTGGTGCAGATGTTTTATGGGTTGTCTTTCTCGTGAACAGTCAAAATATTAACCATCAGGCTGTTCTCTGGTGAATATTGCATAAAAGTGTTCTCATCACGAAAAGAAACGTCAGAATCACCTCTCATGAAGCTATTGGTCCTAGGCGTATGTGTCATTGGTACACAATCAGTATTAATATCACTCTCTGTGCTAAAACTCGACTGTTCACGTCGGCAGTGGTTAAGGTCTTTTATTCAATCAACGCTATTATCCTATACAATACATTATTAACTAACGAACACTTTCATGTTATTGTGAAAATCATCTGTTTAACTTTGAACTTTTTATTTCTCAAGACCCCAACTGGGGTATGTGAATACAAACAATATAACATATATACATAGAATAATGCATGGAGTGTCAAGTACAATACATGACAATAAATTTTAAAGTGTATGAATATAAGATAAAGTATGACATTTGAAATAAGTATGGAAGGCAAATCGAAATCAGTAATGCTTATTTTACAACTGACAATATGATTTTACAAAATTTGGCTATCTTAATTTTATCATTATAATTGACATTATTGAATAAATTATAAAATTTTACAGTGTTTGGATTCTTCAGAACCTCAAAAGGTAGTAATGCTTTTCTTTCATTCTCAAAAAAGGTACATTCGAACAAATAATGAAATTCATCACCAATATTATTCAAATTGCAAATATCACATATTCGATCGTCACGATCTACACCCCAAAATCTACCTTGTTCTATAGGTAAACGATGATTTAGACATCTATAATTACAAAAAGCTTTTCTTAAATCATATGGTAAATCAACTAGATATTCTTCAAACTTGTGTGAACATTTAAATATTCTATAATTAAGACATTTTGCACTATTAAAAACTCTTTCATACCATGTCTGCTTATACTGATCACATAATTTTTGTTTAACCATACTAGACAATGCTAAATTGTTAGGTACACTTTGTGATATCCAATATTCAGAAAAACCACACATATTAAGCGTATTTTCAATACAAGAAATCCATTTAGAATGGAAAAACTGTTTAACATGCATGTTATACATCAATTTGTAAAGTATAGCACAAATTTTATCTTGTTTATTACATACAATTCTTTTCCAAAAAGCTATAATTCTGCTTTTGATCACAATATCAATAGGATATCTACCCAATTCACCATATAATATACAGTTGGGTGTACTTTTTTTCAAACCAAGTATCATTTTATAAAATTGTAAACAAAAGGATTCAAAAATATCATTATTTTCTGAGCCCCAAACTTCACAACCATACAACAGTACTGGGACTACCATAGTATCAAAAAGTTCTATTTGTAAATCAATTGGCAGATTCAACTTTCTACTTTTCTTCAATATGCTATATAGAGCTTTTCTACCTTGATTAACTAGCTTAGATTTGTTTTTACAAAAAGATCCATTAGACATGAATACAATTCCCAAATATGTAAAATCATCTTCAATGTTTATAACTTCACCATTAAAAGCAAATACAGGATTAACAATATCTTTACAATTTCTTTTTCGAAAAATTACAATCTTAGTTTTTGAAGCATTAACTTCTAGTTTCCAAGTTTTGCAATATAAGTACATAGCATTTAGAGCCGACTGCAATTCTACATGAGATTCAGCTAAAATAACTGTGTCATCAGCATATAACAATAAGTATAATTTTAAATATACAGATAACTCCTCAGTATCAAGAAAAATATGTGCAGCATTGTAAATATTTGTCAAACCATCATATGCATGTGATATAAATTCAACAAGATCATTTAAAAATAATGAAAAGAGAACAGGCGACAAATTCTCACCTTGACGAACACCAACATTGCTATAGAAAAATTCTGACAATTGAGAACCTTTTCTTACACAGGATTTAGCATTATCATACATGTTATGAATAATTTTAAACATTTTACCATCTACACAATTCTGTAACAATTTATGCCATAGAGCTAACCTATCTACAGAGTCAAATGCCTTTCGGTAGTCAATGAAAGCACAATATAATGGCTTATTACACCTGACATACAAATCAATCAAACATTTTAGGTTAAAAATGTGATCGGTTGTGCTATAATGTTTTCTAAAGCCTGCTTGTTCTTCACATAAAATATTAAAATTTTCTAAATAACCATTCAATCTATTATTTAACACTGTTGTAAACAATTTACCAAAACAACTCAAAATTGTAATACCTCTATAATTATCAGGGCTACAAGGATCGCCCTTATTCTTGTAAATTGGTATAATAATACCTTCTGACCAACAATCGGGAATAATCCCGGAATCAAAGATAATATTAAACAGTCTGACAAAAACTGGTAATAATTTGTTACATGAATGTTTTAAAAACTCATTTATTATCATATCTGCACTACAAGCTTTATTATTTTTTAAACATTTAACAGCTTCTAACACATCTTTCTCAGTAATTACAGCATTTAATTCAGTATTCAAACCTGTAACAGTATTTGTATCAATTAATTCAAAATCATCATCGTGTACATTTTCTACATTTACAGTGTTTAACTTCTTAAAATGCTCTAAAAAACAATCAATAGATACTTTATCAATTATTTTCTGCTTATCATTACTACTAACTGCTTTGTTCAATAACGACCAGTAAGATTTAGAATCACTATGTCTAAGGCCTCTTAACTTCTTAATAAAACCCTTGTGATACAAATTATACTGAGTATTCAAAACCTTCTTATATTCTTTACTACATCTTAATAAATTATTCTTACTTTCTGCATTTTTTAATCTCCAATTGAGGTTTTTTGCTCTATGATAAAGTTTACGTTTTTCATAACAATCCCTATTAAACCAGGGTTTATTTACTCTACATTTTCTGTTTACATTTGGTTTATTTCTAACAACAGATTCAGACAATAAATTACTATCTACTGCAGCATTTCTAATTATATTACTACATTCATCAACAAGGTTATTAACAACAGTTTTGTCTATTGTATCTGTATCTAATAAGTCTAACTTTTCAATAAGAGTATTAATATCATCATTACATAATGAATTATCAAATAATTGACATTTTTCGTTGTCCCATTTTGACTTTTTGACATGTATATTTGTGACAATGTCATCATTTTCAACATTTGTAACATTTTTTCTCAATAACTCAAGGTGTAAAGCATTATGTACATCACTAATTAAACAGTCAAAAGAACAAATTTCAAAATTAGCAACATGAGAGAACAAAACAGGTGATAAAATGCAATAATCTACTGTGGAGGATTCTTTACATGTTAATGAACCAATATGTTTATCTTTACCTAACCTCCCATTTACAATTAACAGGTTCAGATTCTGACATAACTGTAATAATCTGTTACCATAATTATTTACTGACTTATCAAGATTATAGCGTTTACAATCAATTCCTAATAAATCTAAGTTAACAAGGTCATATTCTTGTTTTGTAATATTATCTAATTGTACAGTATCACATACATAATCATTTACATCTATAAAATCATCTTTTACTCCAGTTCGTGCATTAAAGTCTCCCAAAAGACATATTTTATAGTCCTTCTCTGCAGTATATTTCAAAATATCTTCTTGTATAACATCGAAAAAGTCAATGTCACTGTATTTACTACCTTCCGGCGGAATGTAAATTGAACCAAATAATATAGGATCAAACACAATATTTTTAACAATAAACCATAATGCAATTTCTGACGAACTTTTCAATACTTCAATATTTTCATATATATAATTTTTAACAAACACAATAATACCTCCAGACCTGCATTTGGCACCTTTTCTATTCAAAGGTGGAAGATTAATAAAATTTGCAATTTGCACATCATCATATTCATCTAATTTTGATTCATTAAAACACACTATATCATAATTTTGACATATTTCCTCGAGATCAGATGATCTCAGCTTTGAGACTAGACCACACACATTTAATGAAAACACTTTTAACGATTCTATTTCAGAACAACGCACATTTTCTCCGCCTAATGATTCGTCAAGTGAAATATTTGCGAAAACACTATTCTCCAAACTTCCATTTAGACATGAAAAATTTTCAGAAACACTATTTTCTGCACTTTTATCTATAAATGAAAAATTTCCAGAAACAATGCTTTCTACACTTTCAGAAACACTATTTTCTGAATTTTCAGAAACACTATTTTCTCCGCTTTCATAAATACTATTTTCTGCATTTTCAGAAACACTATTTTCTCCATTTTTATCTATAAATGAATAATTACTAGAAGCACTAATTTCTGCACATGATGCTATAAATGAAAAATTTTCAGAAACACAATATTCCTTACATGTTGTTCTTCTATACGAACATTGCCTTCCGAATAAACCCTATAGGGCAGGTAAGCCTAGCTCCTCGAAATTTACTTCATCAACGCCTAGATTAAAAAGATCGTCAGGATTTTCCACGGTATATTTCTTGCCATCCTTCATTATGCACACAATTTTTCCCTCCTTTGTAAAGGCAGATTTAACAGTATCTATACGTTTCACGTACTGAAGCAACTTCATTCTTAATTGTGTTAAATCTTCATTTATAAAGACTTTTTTCAAATCAGGATTATCCTTGAGTTTCTTTTTGTTCGAGAAAATCTTATACTTCAGATCCCTAGATACAACTCTTACCAAAAGTGGTCGAGGTTTACGTTTCGCGTCTCCAACTCGATGACATGCAACAATGTCCTCCTTTTTAACAATTATCTCCATTTTTTCACATAGTTGTCTATAAAAAATGTCAAACTCATCCGTTCCTTCGGTCTCTTGCAAACCATTAATGCGAATGTTCTCCCTTCTACTGTACTGATTTTGTTTATCAATGTCATACGTGTTCATTCTAATAACTGAACAAATTTTGTTTACTTTAGCGTCTTGTGCACGTACATGTTTTCCTACCATATTTGAAGAATAAAAAATGTCAAACTCATCCGTTCCTTCGGTCTCTTGCAAACCATTAATGCGAATGTTCTCCCTTCTACTGTACTGATTTTGTTTATCAATGTCATACGTGTTCATTCTAATAACTGAACAAATTTTGTTTACTTTAGCGTCTTGTGCACGTACATGTTTTCCTACCATATTTGAAGAAATAGCATTTACAGCTGGTAAAAGTAAGTTCACAACTTTGATTGCAGTTAAATCTGATTCATTACTCACGCTTTGCGACGTATTTCGTAACTGATCAATTAATCCCGCAACAGGATCGTCAATTCCTTCCTCCAAATCCGAACATGCTTCTGTGAAAACAGTGCAAATGTCATTAAAGTTTTTCAATTTACCTTTTCCGCTTTTATTTGAGTTCGATGGTTGCGGCATTTTGTCCTCAATTTTCATCAAATATAAAAACACTTTAAAAGAATATTTCCTCTGAGAAAAAGTATTTCAAATAACAGAACTGTTCCACTAAAAGCTATTTTCACATTTCTTTTGTCATTGTCACTTAAATTCATAACGATGTTGAACGATTATCAAAGGCGAATTTTTCCACTCCATTTCAACGACGTGACGTATCTGCTTATTGATCTGACCTATTGAACTGATACCTTACAACACCATCAGAAATGTATCTCATTGTTTTGAGTACGATTACGTAGAACAACGATCGTCAAAGATATTGAATAAAAGCTAGATTTCAATTCTACAGGGAGCAGTTTCAGAGGCAAAAATCGAAGTGCCGTGAAAACATCCCGAGCTACTGTTGGGAAAAGTTTACACCATCATTTGTTTTTCTATATTGTTATTTTACAATAGATCATAAACTAGACATGAAGTATTTCCCACGGAGAATTTATTGAAATTTGTAATACAATGCCTTAATTTCGCGTAATGTTGACCCTTATGATTTCAAGAAACATGCATTGATTTTATTATTTGGATAATTTTGTCGTCATGAAAAAAGCAAAGGTGGAAAAAGACGCCGAGAAATGCAAATTAAGTAGTAATTCTATAATTGCATACCTGCCTGCTTACCATTTATATATAACTGAGTTGACAGCCATTTTTGTTACGTGCTGTATAGTATTAACGAGTTATCTCCCGTTTTGGTGGATGTTTGTATTGCTCGTTAACATTTTCTATTTTTTATTTATTTATTCTATTTTTTATTTATTTATTTATTTATTTATTTAATTAAGAGAATTCATATTTTGTATCTTGTTTTGTTAGTTCTCCAGTTTTGTCTGTGGATTGTAAAATTCGCTTTTAGATTTCTCTTAGTAATACGCTTTCTTGTAATGAATTCAAGTAACAAGAATTTGCATACCCGGTGCCAGTTTTTGTCGAAGAAAACACTGTGACATTTAAGAAGATAAATAAAATCGCTGTTCGGTTATTCATTTTTGAGCCGTTGGAGAAAGCTTAATTATCAATCCCCATGCACCAACTCTCCAATCCCGTCCCATTTCATTCCAGGTTAGCGTTTTTTTTTTAACTATATCTTGTTATGAAAATGCATGTGGACGTTAAACAAACAACAATTGTATACAAGTTTACCATGAATACTTTAAAATAGCAAGTAATTATTTCTAAAATATCTTCACTGTCAAATTTAATTGTACGTATTTATATTGATTACATTTCGTACAATTAGATTTATATAGAAACAGTGTGTTTCATAATAGTCCGTATTTTGTGATATTTCATAGTAATAAGTGATATTACACGGTAATATTATTTTTTAGAAACATGTCATTTTAAGGGGGTACCCAACACTTAATAATAAAATAGATTTAGCTCGTTTAATTTTCATAAAATTTTTACGAAATATTTACTTTCACCTGTTGACAACAATATAAAAATTTCAAGAAATTTGAATCACACAATTTACGGGAATAATTTCATCGGATATATAGCAGTTTTACGAACACTAATTTTGATCATTTAGAAACTTGATATCGCTTAAAACGTTCAGCTGATTTTTAAAGAATTAACTCCCTTAGGTGTTCTGTAGCCCCTTAAATCAAACAGATCCAAATAATTGTGTGAATTCATGCTCTTTATTGTACATTTAAAAATACATGTGTGCTGATGGCGCATGATTTATACCCTAAAACACTGAAAGAAATCTTCATGACGTGATGACTATAGTTTGCAACCCATGCAACTGACCAGGCAATCTAATTAAAAACCGATCTCTCATCGCTCCGGTTTTCTGATATGTCGCGTGGGAGATCTAACGAAATCCGCTTTGAGGTCACATGTGAATGAACTGAACTTATGAATTTATAATGACATGTAAATGAGTTGACATCCTATCAGTAAGCCAATCAAAAAAGTTTATGAATTCTGGGGACTGACGATTTCTTCGTAATCAACTTACAAGATCGCGTAAGCCGCAATTTCATTGGTCGAACAGGACACACCTACGAGGTCACTCACATGTGACCTCAAAGCGGGTTTCATTAGATCTCCCACGCGACATATCAGAAAACGGGAGCGATGAGAGATCGGTTTTTAATTAGATTGCTGACCAGGGTACCGTTTCACTAAAACTCGTAAGAATTAAGAATGATAATAAATCCTTTGAATATATACAAGTTACGTCTGGTCGTTAATCCTTTTAATATATACATGTTACGACTTAGGAAAACAGTACCCAGATTTTTAAATCTTGAGATATTTCTTTTAACTTTAAAACTGGTACAAAATTAGCTTGAAGAGAAAATACATCTTAAAAGGTTTCAAATTGAAATGTAATAAAACATTTATAGCACTTTCCTGTTGTGCAATTTTTTTTTTATTATGGACCCTTTAAAGCAACATTTCCCGCGATTGCTGGCCCTGGGCAATATTGATGTTAAGTAGTCCATAAACAAATGGTTCTGCATTCAATGAAGTACCGTAATTGTACAACATTGCCCCTAACAAAAGTATATATTGCACACGCAAGCTCGAGCAATACATTCTTTTGATGGGAATTTTAGTATTTACGATTCTTTAAACAAGGATATAATATACAAAATACATTGGGATCCCGAGGGGTTATGTCTGCCAACTGAGTTTTTAAGAACTAGTACAAGTTTTCAACACACCAGAGTTGCACCGTGTAGTATAATGACTGTAGATCCGATTTCACGAAAATACAGTTGGCTCTGATATCTCACGGATGTAGAAAAAAATCATTATTAAACGTCAAGAGCTTGTTTTATACAGTTCAACACTAAAGATAGGTCGTTGCTTTACCGATACATTGGGGTTTTACGCCATTTTCACCACAAACAAATGTGACGTGGCAGAATATGTGCAACTTCTGTTTCCGAAATTTTGATCCATATTTACCTTTAAGACATAACTAACTGTTACTTTAAACGTAAAGAATAATAATGAAGTCCGGACCACTCGGCATCCTCGGCCCTCAAAGGGGGCTGAGATAACAGGAATTTCATACATAAGGAGAACATTTAATCTCAGTGTTTGAAGTTTTTATTTAAGGTACAAATGTATGTATGAATTTAAAAGAAAAGAACGGATGACCCACTTTTTTTCTAAAATTTGAAAATCTACTTTCAAACCCGATCTCCATTAAAACATAAAAAAACGATTCTTTATTAATTTATACATTTGCTGGCTTACAATAAAAAAACAACCTGTGATATTTCCCAAGCAATGTTAAAAATCATTTTGAAGGATTATCTATTGTTTCAAATATACTGCGTTTTTCATTGGATAAAAATATTTCAACTTTCTCCGCCAAAAAAAAAATGATATTTTAAATTTACTTTTTGACCAATGATTTTTTTTTAAATCTATGAAACACATAATGATACAAAAGAATGTATACTGTAAATTCAGAAATTATTGCGTGCATATTTTATTGCGATATTGTCATTTTATACCAAAATGAGATTTTAATTTTTGCGATATTGAGAAAAATCACGCTTCAATCATATAAAAAATTCCAAAATGCGAATTTAAATTATTGCGATTACAACCCTGTCGATTTATCGCAATAATATAAACATCACAATAATTTCCGAATTTGCAGTATACAGTTACTAATTAAATGACAATAAATGCTTGAAACACATACATGACATATATACAGTATGTATAGTCAAAGTATTAATGTATAACTCGTGATATGTAATGGATATGTCATTATCTTGTGATATACTATTTTGTATCAGTTTCATTCAAAATATTGTACTGCAGAGAATTAAATTTCAAATTCCGATGCTTAAGGATGATCGCTGGTCTAATAGGAAATAAATAGGATTTTAAATAGGTGTTTTAGTTTGAGAGAACATATGAATAGTAAACAAATAAGCAAGAAAAAAATAAAGGTTTATGTGCTCATTTTAGAGCTATAGAGCCTTGAAAATTTGCAGGAAATATGTTTTCTCTGGATAAAACCCGAGGATTCCGAAAATCTGACAAAAAGACCAAAACATGACCAGCGAGCATCCTTAAAGTCAAACTAATCCAAATTGAATATAAATTTCATGATCAAACTCAATATAAACTCTGTGTAATTACACAATCTAAAACTTTTGTTTATTTTTAATAAAACACGTTTGAAATTATTTTTCAGTTTTAAAAACGAGAATATAAAACGATCTCATACAGGGAATATAAATTGAATTGGTGAGCCGTTAAAGGGCATCGCACGACTAAGACGTATACAAGACAAAAGCCGAACAAGACTAAATGCAAGATAATAGCAAAAACAAAAACGTTAAAAGTTAAAATTGGTCAACGTTTCGGCCAATATGATATTGTTCAAGAGCTAGTAGAAATAAAAAGATATTCACTCTTTGAAATGCAGAGGAAGTCCATACTTCATATTAGACGATCACGTATATATTCATTCACCCCATAGGGACTGTTTCTATGAAGCGGTTTCACCTCGCTCTAAAACATAGTTATTAATTCCGTTGTGTCCAATTCTGGGAGCCTGTGCTTGTTGCAGATCACTGTACAGACCTTTAGAGTGGGTACGGGAGGAATTCATTGTTAGGTAAGGATTAATACTAACAGGGTCCAGGTATTCACTATTTACAAGCATGCTGTCGTCGTTGATTGTGTCATAAACAGCAGAAATATTAGACATTCGTACATCTGGCACTTGTTCATGTGGTTTGCGATTATGTCTTTTCGGGATTTGTCGGTTTCTTTGTTGGCGTCGACAGAAAAGTACAATCACAATGATAACAATGGTGACAAGTACGGAAGCTAACGATGAGTACACAGCTACCTTAGTTTAAACATATTTTATTCAATTCAACAAATTGTGAACATATACAAACATCATAATACAAGAAAAGGATTCGGAAACAAGCTAAACATAGCTTATATTAATCCGTTTCCTTGGAATAATCGACGATTGAAATATACATGTCATACATACTACGTGAAGATTGTACACTATGATGGAAAAATAAGAAATAGAAAATTTTGAAAAAAGATAGAAAGCTAATGAAATGCAGTTATTTTACAAACAATTAAGTACCTTCTAAAAATCTTTTACTTTTCAAAATAAACATTTGAACAGTCTTGAAAATATTCATATTATCTTCCTGAGTGAGATCCTCTGAACCAAATAAAAGAACATTTATGGTGATAGGAATATTAAAATTCATACTAAAGATAGTTTCATTGCGTAACTGATTATATCTGGAACAATGCAGTAGATAATGCCTAGTTGACTCAACATGACCACATAAACAATTTGGTGAATTAATCAAATTACGTAAAAACAGGTGTTCATTAAGGGAACTACTGTTCATACGCAACCGTGTATGTAAAATCTGACCAATTCTGGATCCCGCATAGTAATGCCTAGGACAAGCTATACCACGCGCTTTAATGTTATTTTTAAATACGTTCAAAGATTTAGAGTTACGTATATCTTGGGGCAGTTTATTCCAAGATCTAATAGTAGACGGTAAAAAATATTCGGAGTAAAAATTTGTTTTCGTACGAATTTCCAAAATATTACTAGATTGACGGGTAAAATGACCATGGATAGAAGCTACTGGATTTGGAATAAGATTCTGCAAATACTCAGGTGTTTCCTTATTAATCATCTTATAACATAGAATTAGTTTGTGTTGTTCTCTCCTATCTGAAAGTTTTTCCCAACCCGTTTCGTTATAAAGTTTTTGTATAGATGTTAATTTTGTCCCACCCGTAACAATTCGCATCGCTTCTATCTGAACATTTTCTAGCTTATTTGATAAATATTGTATGTTGTTATCCCAAATGACATCCCCATACTCTAAGATAGGACGAATATATGAAAAGTACATTTTCTCAAGGGCAAATCTGTCCAAGACAAAACGAACCTTTCTTAAAACATTAATTCTATTATATGCTTTTTTGACAATATAGTCTATGTGATCATGCCAGGATCCATTACTGGAAAAATAAATACCCAAGTGCTTATGCTTATTTACCTCTTGGAGATTATGATTATTCAACAGCAAGGGTGGATGTATTGGCTTTACTGACTTGCGCGATATTGTCATCGTCTCGGTTTTTTGCGGATTGAAATTAACAAGCCACTTTTTTGACCATGTATTTATCCCTATTCAAGATTTCAGCAGTAGACTCTGGAGTATCAACTGTTATGTAAATACTAGTGTCGTCTGCAAAAAGCTTGATACAAGCATCTATATCATTAACAATATCATTAATAAATAACAGAAATAAAAGCGGTCCTAAAATAGAGCCTTGCGGGACACCTGCATGAATAGATCTCCAATTGGAGTTACATCCATTTAAAACAACCCTTTGCGTCCTCCCCGAAAGATAATTATCAAACCATTTTAACAAGTTACCCGAAATGCCATAACTTTGTAGTTTAAAAAGGAGTCCCTTGTGCCATACGCGGTCAAACGCTTTGCTGATATCGCAAAACACGACCCTTATTTCCTTCCCACTATCTAAAGCCCTGCCTATATCGTTCGATATATTAATTAACTGGTTTATAGCTGAATCGCCTCTAACGAACCCAGACTGATTAGAAGTGATTGTTTTATTTTGACGTAAAAAATTGTGAACGTGTTTATAAACACACCTCTCCATACACTTGGACAGTATATTTAATAAAGAAATGGGTCTATAATTTTTTACTTCACTAGGTGAACCACTCTTAAACACTGGTGTTACATTCGCCCTTTTCCATTCATTAGGAAAATAGGACGAAGATAAAGACAGGTTGAAGAGTCTACACAAGGGGGTATTCAATATAGAAGATGATTCTTTCAGGAGACGTGGACTAATCATATCGGGTCCAGACGCCTTAGTAGGATTAAGAACTGATAAAATATCTTCGACTTCACTGTCATCGAGAATAATATCACTTAAAAAACGTTCAGCTTGGTAGGCAGCATTTGGAAGAATTGTCTCTGAATCATCTAATTCGGTTTGTAAAGAAAAAAACTTATTAAAACTATTTGCCTTTTCAAAATCATCAAAAAGTAAATTATCTCTGACTAATAATGGCGGTATCCCACGATACGAAGGTTTGATACCGGATAACTTGTTACATAAACTCCACCAAGATCGCGATGAACAACTCTCATTTGACAACTTGCTAACGAGATCAGTCTTATATTTTTCACGGGCTTTTCTTATTTGTGACGTCACATGGTTACGTATTTTTCTAAATCGATTCCAATCAGATGGTCGGTCGAGGCGTTTAGCTTTCGAGTGAGCGCGATTTTTCTTCCTAATAATTTTTCTCAAGTCATTAGTTATCCAAGAGGGATCTGATTTTCGAATATTTACCAAGCGGTTCGGAATACAAGCTTCGGCTGCTTTTAAAATACAACAAGACATATCTTCGACAATCTTATTGATGTTATTTGTTGAAAATATATCATTCCAGTCAGTATCAGCCAACATCCGCCTGTACTTCTCAAAATCACCCTGGTTGTATAACCAAATTTTACGCTTAACAATCTTTTGGACAGGTTTTGGAGAATTAATGAATCCGACTACAGGACAGTGATATCGTGTCTGATCAAGGATCGGGGGTCCTACACCTGTATATGGTACAAATAAGGGATCGTTTGTAATAATCAAATCAATTAGAGACGAGGAGTTCTCAGTAAAATTTGTTGGCTCGTCAATAAGTTGCCTTAGGCTATATTTTATACAAATATATTTCATCTTAGAATTAATATTAAACTGATTATCATTAAAATCACCAGTCAAAATAATATTATCACAATTCACAATGTTAATAGCAGATTCAATAGAATCTTCAACTTTATTCCAAATTTCTAAGTTACTTCCAGGAGGAACGTAGAAAGTCCCAAATAGCACCTTTTTGTTCCCTATTTTTAATTCAACCCATACCACTTCAACATCAGTTGGTTCCAAATCAGGTCTCCTAGTTGCATTTATATTATCCTTAATATATACAATTACTCCACCCCCTTTTTTATTTATACTCCTGTCCCTCCTAAATGGTTTTTGATAGTTCAATAATTCAATCGAATCATCTGTATTTGCATCATTTAACCAGGTTTCAGTAAAAGATAAAATATCAAAGTCCTCATACTCAGCAGAAATCAAATCAAGTTTCGGGACTAAGCTTTGTATGTTAAGATGTAAAAATGACGTTGAAGTGGAAAAGGTTTCATGTAAACTAGATACACTTGACATACTATCAGAAAAAGAACTATTTCCGTCTCCATTTTCAAATGGACCTGGATTAGATTCCAAACCAGATATTAGTAATAAAATATTAACAATCAATAAAATAAATGCCATGTTAATCAGGTTACACAATTTTGCACTACATTTTGAATTACCGCATAATTTAGTAACTACACTTTTATTTGCATTTTTTTCAGTTTGTATATTTCTCATGCAATTGTTTATACAGCATGAGAAAGTTGACAGATCACAAATAAACCACATAAATAATACTAATCGAACAGAAATGTTTTTTCGACAATAGAAAAATATCAAATATATACAAAACAGTTCACATAAATCTATACCATGTTTTGGACCATGCCTTTGGATCATCACAAAAGTGCCCACTCTCAATCGGTATTGTTCAATCCCGATACCCATTATGTCACACCCGATTGATCTAATAAATAACGAGAGCGGGTACAACATGAATATTTCGGTAAAAAAAGAACTGTCGATACATACAGAATGTTTGAGCACTGCATATCAATTAGAAAAATATAGTAAGTCATTTGAAAAAAACAAGAAATACAAACATATATACAGTAAAAGAAAAATAGAAAATGGATCCTAAGGTTGAAGTGAAATAACTTCTTAGATGTGTCGACTATCCTAAAGTTTTCATGTGAAATTCTCCTATATCGCTTAATGCATCTTTTAACATACATGTTTACAGAGACAGTAATTTATTTCTTTAAATAGAAAAGAATTTTTTATTTTATACAAGTCAAGAACTTATTTTCACTGATATCTAAAAAAAGAATCCAAAAATACACCCCTATAACGTATTTCGATACATGAATCATTCTGAAGTGATTAATTTAAATAATTGGAATTGAAATTCATGGTTAGTGTACCAAACATAGATTTTAAAAGTAATCCGTTGCCAATTTAGGCACAACCTCGGGGCACAGTACGAAGCAGGTAGCCACGTGATCAAAAAGGTTTAATCGAAATGTTACGTGTGGTAACGCTCTGGTGACTGATTTTACTATCAGCGCTTGTGTTTACTACATACAACAAATATAAATCACGTTTACGCAGAATACATGAAAGAAAGAAAACGCTTTCAAAAAAACAAAAAACAAAAAAAAACAAGTCTGATTAATTCAAATGAAAAAATTAAATTGTCTATTTTATTCTAGTAAAAATCTGAAAGTTAGTATTTCTACGACTGGCTTTGGCTATCATCACTTGAGGCTGCTGCTTCTGCATAGGACTGATGTACTGCTGGTTTTGTTGTCGGGGGCGGATAAGCTACTTTCATAGCACTCGGAAAATTGTCCACAATGATTTGTTTCAATGCCACGTCTGTAGTAACGGTCGCAACTTGTTCATTTTTGTGTTTTATAAATATTTTACCATCTATGGTCCAGGTTTGACTTATGTAATATTTGTTTTTCAATTGGCGTGCTCTGTAGGCAATACTGTTGCGAGTTTTAGTCAGGTCCTCGTTGATATTAACCTGTGCATAGTTTTCGCCATCTTTAAGATTTTTACTGGCTTTCAATATTCTACGCTTTGTAGCAGTGTCACGTAAGCGCACGATTATCTGACGTGGCTGTACTATGCCCAGCGATTTGCGCTTTGTAAGGTTACCAACACGGTGGGATCTTATAATGTCACCGTTTGTAAGGCTCGGATCAACGGACTTCATGATTTTTGTAACAATGTCTGTTGTATTCTCATCGTGGGATTCTGCTACTCCACTGACCCTGACAAGCTCTCTCCTACTGTACTGTTCTAAGGCGTCTACATCTGCCTTTAACTGTACATTTTCAAGCTTCAATACTCCAATTTCTTGCTTGAAGGATTGAAAAGTTTCCTTCATACATATCTCAATTTCCTCTCTAATCAGAGATCGTATTGATTGTGAAAACTCGTCTTTTATGGTACTTTTAAGCTGCTGGACAATGTTAGACAGATCATCCGGATGCAACACAAAAGTTGTGGGATGAATGTTATATTGTTGAGTTGGACTGGTAAGTGGTGGAGATGTTTTTTGTAAGTGACCAGAAGGATCAATCATTATGTCTTTCGGCGAGGACATGGTGTTTGGTTTTTTATGCTCGTGTCTTTCTGGGGGTGAGGGCTTACTCTCTCTGCGAAGTCGTGTTGATTCAGGAGTAAATAGTTTGGGATCAGTCATAATTGTACATTGTTTTCGTTGTTTGTGACAATATGGCTGCCGTTGTGACGTATGTAAACAATCAAATTACACAGAATTTAAAAATCTACTCACTCTAATACTCAGTCTTTTGTATGAGTGAGATATTGCATTCCTCATTTCCTCATTTTTGGCAGTAAACTATGTGTCCTTTAGAATAATAACATATCACAACATCATTTTACACATCTGTAGAAGCTTTTGAAGGTTTCGAGAAACTAAAAAGTCATTTTTTTCAACATTTTTTTATACTACTAAGAAAGCTCGACTTCCTCCTTACGTGTAGAAATAGCTAAAACAAAAATTAAAAGAAATATAAGTGAGCTTGAACATTAAAAATAAAGAACCCATATACAAATATAAAATTTGAACTCAACTAATACATCTTCCTCAGCAAAGAATGGAATGTACAGAACATGTAATTATTATCAAACTAATTAATAAGTATTTTTGCAGTATTATCGCAGTTCCCCGTTAATTCGTATTCTTTCGAATACAGCCAGTGGTTTGTCTTCTTATATGAAATTTTAACGTGTATCAAATTACAATTGCTTCTAGAAAGTGTTTTCGATGTCCGTTATTATAACTTTAAGAATATAGCACAATTTTTTTTTTCCGCCAACAAGACTCGAAGTTCAAACCTTCGGCACAGCAGTCCACTGCTAAACCAAAACATTCTCCTTAAGCCCAGTTGGTAGTGCGGTAGACTGCCATGCGAGATGTTCCTGGTTTGAACCTGAATGGCGACAGCGCTATTGCTACAAGAGTACTTGACCCTGTTCTACTGCTAAATCGGTGCCAAACTAAAAAAATATCCCCGGTTGTCACCAGGGTTAGTTAGTCAAAGTCTGCATTAAAAGCGATTGCTGTCGGACCAATTTCGTCCCTTAAGGAATGGTTATAACTGTAATGTCACTTCCAACTATCTTCAGATTGTTCATCGGGATTTTTGTAACCATGGTGATTACAGTTGATGCAAGTAGACAACATAGACAACGTCAATTGGAACATTTGTAACACCCCTTTTTCATGTGCTTCATATAGCGGTGTAAGCCAGTTAGCCGAAAGTTTCAATCTTTTATCTTTTATTATTTATTTTTTATTGTAGTTTTATTGAAGAAGATAAAAACGTGAAATGGTTACGGATACAAATGTATGACGCTCAGGCTAATGACGGACGCAGATTTATAACAATAGCTCATTTTGTGTAAATAAAGCCCATTCGAGAGATCACTAATGCTTTATCGTGTGTTAAGTTAGTTGGTAGTAGGGTTGAAGATGGTATATTGTGTTTTGATAAGTTTAACGACTTCCCCAGTTACAATGCATGTTATTGCACCATAACAGGTAGACTGATGTGTTTTGTTAGACTGTGAACTACGGTGTGAAGAGGACAAATAATCCAAAAAACGCAACCCATTAGACTGACAAAACCCGGGAAGACAAATGAACAGCTACGAGCACAACAAATAAAGACGGAAAACTAAAAATCAAAGAACAACACGAACTCCTATAAAAACCAGGAGTGAACTCGGGTGCTCCGGAAGGGTAAGCAGTTCCTGCTGCCGTATACGGCACCCGTCGTAAAGTTCAACAAAGTCAATCCGGTGGTAGTCACAAATCGGTGGAGGTACGTGAAATGTTACGACAGTGGGAACAGGTACAATGTCATCTTAGATATTGGAACACTGTAATTCGCGTCAATTCGTGATGCCGACCGTAAAATTAGAAAGTTCTAGAGTTTGAGTCAAGGTCAAATCAAGCTTTATCGTTATATTACACATCTTTACAATATTAGAAAAAATAACAAAATTAAGACAACAGATGACACAGTCTTGAATCAATAATTACAATTAAATACTAGTATATCGTATTTTTCGGCGTCATGAACATTGATGGTTTCTAATTTAAATGAGTTAATGTTTAATGAATACAGGTGTATTTGTATAGAGTGACATGTACGTTATCATTTATTTCTGGTCATCTATTTTATTATCATAACTTGTAACCTGTAAACTCATACAACATTTCTTAAAATAATTATAAATGTATTTGATATGAATATGGAATCTGCCGGCATGAAATAAACAGCTGGGTTCCGTTTCATAAATATTTACACGACAACAATTACATGTTAGTGTGATTTTCTTTCCTTTCTTTAGTTTTTTTCTACATATGTCCTGGAACCAATCCCGATCGTAATCTTACATAATCTAATCCAGGCGAACCTGTCGGCTCTTGACCTCACGGTGAAAGATTTCAGCATATACACCTTTAAGCGAGAATTATCCATTATCTACTAAAATGGAAACCCACAGACCATTCAGAAAGAAAAAGGGAAATAATCAAATCGAGACAATTGACTTCCGGTGATGCGTACCTTCAGCAGTAGGTCCGACACTAAACACCTCGAAGGGGGACTGTATTCCCATACAGTAAAATGAAAGAACAAAAGAACAAGATACAAAAGCGCAAGAAAGGGGAGATAATTCAATCAGAATAATAGACATATAGGATAATTCATGAAATGATGCAAAATTATGCCCCTTACCCTACCGGTTAGCAAACATCGCGAAAATAAGTCATTTCCAGGGACGCAACTTACTGTTACGTCATTTCCGGTGACGTCACTTTCGGCTCCTCGTCGCTCCTTGTCAAGTGATAATTGAAACCTCCCCTAAACTACTGTTACTAGTGAAGAATTTTGGCCCTGATATGGATATTTGGACCTGAATATGGAATGTTTGGCCGCTGATCTGATATGAAAAATTCATATTTTATGGACAAAACTGCCTATATGAACTTTTGATAGATTACGCCGGAAACGACAGTCTTAGATTTTTGTTACGATTGGTTTGACCTATAAGTACATTTTAGTAGTGTTAAATTGTTAATTTAAACAATATGATTACAATATCATCCCAAAGAAATAACATAAAAACTGGAAATACAATGCAATCGACTACACCCTTTTTGGCCAAGCAATATTGACAAAATATTGATATGATTGTCGAAACTTTGTGTAATTTTGAAATAAAAGTCTTCGCCTTAATAAATCTACAACTGATATTTTTTATCTTCTTTTGTCATTAATATTTGCATCAAAAATTTTGATACATATTTAATCTGTGTAGACAGCTGTTCGACACCAGAATGTAACAATTGATCCTGTAGTCAATTTCATGTATTATTACATTGTAACCGGTGATTTACCATAGTATCCGAGTGAAATAAAATCTGAAGTATAAGTATAGAAATGTTGGTATAAAGTTTGAAGCAAGTCAGTTTATTCATTTCAGTCCCGTCAATCAGGTCAAGTAGGTGTGGCCTAAATATTATATACCCTCGGTGATCGTTCATGTATTTCACTTGTAAAAATACTGTCCACGCATTTTGACTGCTCAAATTGAACGATTGCAGTATGAATTTAGTTTTTGAGAACAAAGATCTATGGATTAACCTTTATCAGGTCTCTCGCATCCAAACGTTTGGACAGCAAACATATAAACATCAAAACATTGTTAAATCCCTAAAAATAAGTTTGGTGAGTTATTTGTTTTACTTTATTTCTTCTTGTTATAAAGTACCCCCGAAACGATGTTTGGTGACTTTTTTGTTTTACTTTGTTTTTTATGAGTTCTTCCCGGAAGGGTATTTGGTGACTTGTTGGTTTGGCTTTGTTTCTTTTTTTAATAGGTCTCCCCGAAACGATGTTTGGTGACTAATTGGTTTTACCTTGTTTATTCTTTTTATTAGGGCTCCCCGAAACGATGTTTGGTAACTAATTGGTTTTGCCTTGTTTCTTGGTATTAGGTCTCCCCGAAACGATGTTTAGTGACAGTTGGTTTTGCCTTGTTTCTTGTTGTAATTAGGTCTCCCCGAAACGATGTTTGGCGACTAATTGGTTTTGCCTTGTTTCTTGGTATTAGGTCACCCCGCAACGATGTTTGGTGAATAATTGCATGGTTTTGCCACGTTTCTTGTTATTAGGTCTCCCCGAAACGATGTTTGGTGACTAGTTGGTTTTGCCTTGTTTCTTGTTGTTATTAGGTCTCCCCGAAACGATGTTTGGTGACTAATTGGTTTTGCCTTGTTTGTTGTTATTAGGTCTCCCCTAAACGATTTTTGATGACTAATTGGTTTTACCTTGTTTCTTCTCGTTATTAGGTCTCCCCGAAATGATGGTTGGTGACTAATTGGTTTTGCCTTGTTTCTTGGTATTAGGTCTCCCTGAAACGATGTTTGGTGACCAATTGGTTTTGCCATGTTTCTTGTTATTTGGTCTCCCCGAAACGATGTTTGGTGACTAATTGTTTTTGCCTTGTTTGTTGTTATTTGGTCTCCCCGAAACGATGTTTGGTGACTAATTGGTTTTGCCTTGTTTGTTGTAATTAGGTCTCCCCGACACTATGTTTAGTGACTAATTGGTTTTGCCTTGTTTCTTGTTATTAGGTCTCCCCTAAACGATTTTTGGTGACTAATTGGTTTTGCCTTGTTTCTTATTAGGTCTCCCCGAAACGATGTTTGGTGACTAATTGGTTTTATCTTGTTCCTTCTTGTTGTTAGGTCTCCCCGAAACGATTGACCCTGCGTTGTTTCTTTTTGTTAATAGGTCTCCCAGAAACGATGTGGGGTGACTAATTGGCTCTGCATTGTTTCTTCTTGTTAATAGGTCTCCCAGAAACCATATTTGGTTACTAATTGGTTTTGCCTTGTTCCTTTTTGTTAGTAGATCTCCCAGAAGCTTATCTGTCTCTTGTTATCTTCTTTATGTACGAGTTTGAACCTTGCATTTAATGATATGACTTCATAATACATTGAATATGTATGCAGTACAGTAAGCGAGTTTCAGTAAAAAATCGCGCTACTCCGCGAAAAGATCGCGTTCGTTTTCAGAGTTTCGCGGACTTTTCTCGGCGTTCCAAAAACTTTTCTCGGTGTTTTTTCCTTGAGGTTATCACGTTCAAGCTCGTGAAAAAACTCGGAAAAACGCGGTGAAACTTCGAAATATGCGGCATATTCTCGGAGGACATCTCAATGACCACAAATGTACATTTATAACCTTACATGTACGTGAACATATCACTGTAAGCAAACGTTGGCAGAACGAAGCTTGATAGAAAAAAGATTTAAGTTTCATCAACGTTCATTAAGGTTACTAGAGGAGAAAAATAGACTCAGACTTCCAGCATTACATGTGTACCTGAATAAATCAAATCTGTAATTTGAGAATTATTCATGTCGGTCTGTCTGCACGAGAATTATTCATGAAACCATTTCGTTACACATATAAGCTTACATTAATTACAGACAAAATATGTGGACCATTCATAAATCATAACTTCAACAGAAATTAAAAATTAATTTAGTTGCAAGTTGTGAACAGTTAAACCAAAGCTACTTAAAATGGCATCTACTTATTTGAATATCCTAAGATGATAAATAAAGACAGCCTTAGTAAGATCATGTATTACTGACAAAACTAAGTTAATAAATTCTTTGATACCTTTGAAAGTGTGGGAAGTATAAGCACAAGATCAATCTGTCATTGAGAATATAGCAGTATTTTACAATAAAAGGATTTCAAAACTGTGTTTGTTATTTTATTTAAATAAAATAATGGTTGTGTTTCCTCAGTGCTTGCTGGCGTCTGCAATTAATAGTCGATGCTTGATTTGACCTGTGTTTTGAATTGATCTGTTTGTGTCATACATTGGTTATTAGCAGTAAAAACTAAAGCCAAGTCTGTTTAATTTACATTTCAATCCAGTTCTTTGGTGTTAACCTGAACAGGTATCTAACAAAGGTAATTAACACGTGTCAACGATCTTTGCGTCATCTATCTTAATAACTCAAATTAAAATACCTGGTTATAATAAAAGTGGCACCACAATCATTTAGTTCGGTATCTTTCAATGAACACTTGAGGATTTTATGGGATTTTTAAGTTTTGAAAATGAATTTATTTTTTTTTTTTTTGGCAAGATCGGAAGTACGTATTTCGTATCCAACGCGCCCAATTTGTCCAAAATTGATTGGAATCATTTTTATGACAAAAGTGATATAAAGAACGATACGGAGCAGGCACTGCTTACCCTTTCGTAGCACCTGGGTTCACTCCTGGTTTTTATAGGAGTTCGCGTTGTTCATTGTTTTTTAGTTTTCTGTCTTTATGTGTTGTGCTTGTTGTTGTTCGTTTGTCTTCCCGGGTTTGTCTGTCCAATGGATTACGTTTTTTTATTGCTCCTTAGGTATATTTGTCCTTTTTTAACATAATAGGACGCGGAAATCCGTTTGCAGATGAATCTTCGAATTTTCATTCAAAAACGAAAAAGATCGCGACGAGAACATATTTTAGTTACATTTGTATTCAATTAAAGAATAAATTGCCTGAAATTAATGCTCTTAAACATTCACAAAGAAGTAGCCATTTAAGCCTGCGATCTTGTCAGTAAGCCAAATTGCAAGGGTTACTTACTGTGGGAAGTCCATCGGTGAAAGGGTTAAACATAGACAAGACAACAACAATCTCGTCCGCATTTAAGCTAATTATAATGGCGTCTGTTAATTTGAATATCCCAAGCTGATGAATTGTAACTTCAACACAATTCAGTTACAAGTGGTAAACAGTATACCAAAAATAATTATAATTCAGACATCACACAATTGTGATTGGAATCAACATCTGTGATTGGAAATCTATTTCTTGAAGTGTTACTGGAGAGAACACACTAGGAGATGCAGCTCCCCACATGCTTCACTTGGAGAGAATTCAGTTATTTGTAATGTTGAAGTATGGACATGAACGATCTTAGAGTCAATAAATTAGTACCAATCATTGGTCAAAGAAACCACCTGCAGTCAATTTTCTATTCCACAAAAAATCATCTTAACCTTTATTTTCTCAAATTTTGCCGGACATTTAAAAAGGGAAAGAAACAACAACATTACTTTTCTGATTTATTATACAGATATGGACAATTGCTCTTTTCATTATCCTGAATATGATATTAAAGATAAAAACTTTATTTCCTAAACACAGGTCTCATTGCAAGCATATACTCACAGAAATAAATATATGTATAAAAATTATTTGATTCTTGTAAAAATAAAACAACAATAAACATGTATCTGTTCATTTATATTTTTATATAATACATGTAAATTTCCGCCGCGCCAACCGAAGTTTTCTCCAAATTTCAGCGGGAAACGCGCGAAAGCTCCGAGATTCTCGATGTTGTTCTCGGAGATTTCTCCGAGTTAAACACCGCAATATTTAAATTTTGCCAGCATTTCTCGCGACGCGGAGTAGCGCGATTTTTTTACTGAAACTCGCTTTCTGTACTGTATTAAGAATATATTTTGATAGCTCTGGAATTGATAATACTCAGGTTTTTGCATATGTGCAAAGACCGAAAGAGAACAACCCATATTTCTACTAATAACGCATCATTCGAATGCTATTCGAACGTAGCTGGGCTGATCCGGTCTTGTCAGACCGGTTGCGTTCGGACATATGTACTTAAGGCATTATACGATAAAAAGATTAATAAATATCATAATAACAAATACTGTCACAATGAAAGTCCGAAAAAGATACCAAACATATAAAACATTTAGAGGGCGTATCAAGATCTATACACGATCATTTTGCAGTAAGTTTGCACCGGGTAAATACAAGGGTTGGAGTGTACATTTTGGAGGCAAAAAATGAAAAATGCTGTACACATGAGAAGTTATTTCATTAAATACGCTAAAAGGTCAAAAATACAAAAGATGATAAACCTGGAGCTCGGGATTCCTTTCTTTGGATTTCGCAAAGCATAAGAGATAATCTGTCAATTTAATATGAAAAGAAATATACAAGGGCCTTATTCTAGACACGAATCCCAAAACACATGTATACGAAACAAAATTCCAACCAAATGAACGGTGTTTTATGGATGCCCTTCAAGTAACAGTTTGAGTTGAGTAACACGCATACAAATATGTACGCCAATTCAAATTCAAGATAGCCTCCTAGCGCCAGTAGGAGGGGAATCCTTTGATAAGTTACGTTTACATTAATCTGTGTTCTACATTTTATAGAAGCAATATGCAATATGCATTGTTCTCTATACAAATATCTAATGATGATTTTTTTTCTTGCAGATAGATGGCTTTCAAAAGGGGAAATGTAACTGCTATTGCAGTAATTAGTTTATTAATTTTATACATTTTGAATGACAAGACAACATTCACCTTTAAAAACATATTGACTTCACGGGAATATGGTCCGATAGAGGTTATACGTCGTGATTGTAGTCAGCTGTGTGATACGACTAGAAAGGGGTACCCCGGCCCATTTTTCAATCATGTATCTTCTATCATAGATTGTACAGCAATATTTAAGAACGAGTTTATAGATCGTGCTCACGGACTGTACCATGCACCTAAAACCATTCCAAATGAATTATTACAAGATTTTACGATGGGTCATCTTATACATGTAAAAGAGCGGTATTTTGATCAAAAACATCTCGATAAAAAGGCACATAATCCAGTTTGGACAAGGAAATCCATTGAAAACTTGATTAACCTTGCCAGAGAAGGTAAATTAAGAGGTACATATGGCGTTAATGCGACCAACACTTTACGTGATGGCTTATGTCATGCACCAGGCGTTGAGAATGGGAGAGTATTAGTTATTGGATCTAATAGTCCCTGGGTCGAAGCATGCGTTCTTGAAGCGGGCGCACGTGAAGTCTTTACATTAGAATATAGACGTATTATTTCAAAGCATCCAAAAGTGAAAACAATGATCCCGAACGGTTTCCGTATGTGTTATCTAAATAATTCCCTTGGATTGTTTGATGCCATGTAACGTATAGTTCCGTAGAACATACAGGTTTGGGAAGATATGGCGATGCATTGAATCCTTGGGGAGACATAATTGCTATCGCACGTGCGTGGTGTATTACTAAAAATGATAATGATAATGAATCTCTATGTTTTAATGCTCACAGAATTTATGGTAAAATACGTTATCCATATTTAACTACAAATTGGAAACAGCATTATAGAGGAAAAGGTAAACAACGTGTTCATGTGTTTATAAAATAAAGTTAAACACTGAAAATATAATATTGTCTGAAGTTTAAATTTTTCACAAAATCAACACAACTGGAACCCATGAATTCACATAGGGATTTCCTGTAATTACCTCCCCTTGATGACCAATCCAAACAATGTATCATTACTCAGCTTTAACTAAGTTTTTTGCAATTTAATATTTTTGTTTCTACATTGGATATGTGGCTAATTATCAGAATAAACAACCCCTTATCATATGTAAACACCAAGGAGATAATTGGACTTCTATTTTTTTTCCTATTTCAATATGTCAACTCCTCCTAGACCGCTCAATGGATTTCAACGAAACTTTACAGAAAGGAAGTACATCACCCAAAGATGTGCATGAAGAAAAATCTTTGCTTTCCGATATCACACAAGAGAGATAATTGGACTTCTATTTTTTTTTTGGCTTATACATTATATATGAACCTCGTAAGCGCAACTCCTCCTAGACCGCTCAATGGATTTCAACGAAACTTTACAGAAAGGAAGTACATCATCCAAAGATGTGCATGAAGAAAAATCTTCAAAAAAAGCGGGGGGTATCCTTTGTGAGCTTTGCTCACAGTAAATCTAGTTTTAATTAGATTGATGTGTGATTATGACTGGTTTAGATTGAAATCTTAGATACCGAAATTACCAATGCCTACATGTGATTGTTACAAAGATTTTAACGATACAGACATTGCTCTATTTTAATGGAAGTTTTGATTTTAATTAAATTAACAGTACAAGTTATCGAATTATAATGTCTCATTTACCCTGAAGAAGTAGGGTATACTATTTAACATAACAATCCGATTAGATATAGTAAATTTATACTATGCTGTATACGACACATTTGAAGGAGTTACCTCTCACCAGCAGCATTAAAACCGAAACATTTGGAAGACCAAAAACCAAACTTATTTTAAACAAATAGGTATTTTCTCGAATATGGTTGATAAATTTCTCACACAAAATCCCTACATAAATGCATCAAAAACGACTTTTATTGCTGTTCTAGTTAGGCTAACATGTTGTCACAGTTAGCGGGCACGTTGTCACAGTTAGGATTACATGTTGTCACGGTCAGCTGGCATTTTATAATCCTCACCCATACATTTGAAGATTAGAGCATTGGAACATAATTTTGTAAACTTGTAGAGATTTTATTCATGTCCATTTTTATGGTCCCGCCACTAAGTGGTCGGGGCCATATAGTTCTATCCTTGTTCGTCATTCCGCAACGAACACCTTTCCGGACTCTTTTTTTTTTTATACGACTTCAGATATTGAGTTGATTTTTAGTATGTGAATCTACCATGATGAGTTACAGATCAAGTTTACATTTGGTTCCGCTGATTTTTGCCAAAATAAGGACTCTGGACTTTGAAAATTTTATGAAATAACACCTTTCCGGACTTTTTTCTAAACGCTTTCAGATATTGGGCTGATTTTCAACATAATGTTAAAATTTTGTAACATTAAATTTTAAGTATAAATTTCAGGATAGTATCGAAATACTAGCAAAACATGAATTTCAAAACAATAATTTAGAACAACAATTTAGAAGTCTGGATTTAACCACGAATCTTGGACACAGATTTTAAATTCATGTTTATGAAGTCAGTGAAACATGAAAATGAGGTCAGGGTCACAAGACAAGTATACTGCGACAAACCTTATACGATAAGCTAAATTGTGGACCATAAATCTTAATTGTAGGTACATGTATTACATGTGCAAAGTTATTAAAGTTTTAAAAATGTTTACGCCACTGCCGCCGGAAAGTAATACCTATATCTCGCCTCCGCGACATTTCGCCGCAGGCGAGACAAAAACTATAGGTAGGTGTTAATATAAGAAAGTTCTATAAAAAAAATTTTGTGTCAAAATATTTATGACCATGCAGTCAATTTAGTAAATTTGGGATTTTTCTCTTTTTTTTTTAGAACAAAGAGCATATGATTTCAACTTCTTTGTTTTTAATGATTGAAAAAATGCATATTAAAGAATTTTAAAAAGAAAACATTGATACGGGATGTACATATTTTTGGTAAAATCATTTCTGTGTACCCCTCACCCATTTTCTCAATATTTTGGCTGATGACACTGGCCAGATTGGTTATAAAATTTGAAAAATTTTATTACTCAAAAACTAATTATTGTTAGTACATAATTTTTTCACAGTTTAGTTGGGTTATAATATTTTACAGCCATAAAGTTTTTTCATAAATGGATGAATTATTGTTTAACATTCAGTGGAAACCATGAAGTGCATATTAGGACGAGACCATGTTGATATGATATTCATATGAATCCTGCTTGTGCTAGACCGACATGCTGAACCAGATTTTTAACTTGCAGGAAGTCATATTCACCCCACCTGGACACATTATATGGACTCCGAGCCAACCAGTCCTTTGCTCTTGTTCCTAGATGCCATGTGCTTGGCGGAGAAGCAGCAAATACCAATTTTAATGTCTTTGGTAGGAACCGGCCAGGCATCGACCAGGTGAACTTCTGCATTCAAGGCGAGCATGCTAACAAGAGACCACCAAAGCATTTTTCCCCGAAAGAAAGCTTATAACAATCACCTCAGTGTAATATCAGAAAATATTATTAAAATATATGGATGGACAGAAGGATGATCCACTTAGCAACCAAAGATACTGTTTTCCCCTTATTCATTTTAACTTGTGTTACAACATAACCCATATTAGTCCAGTCAAAATAAAATTTGACCCCAAACTAATTGCAACAAAAGGTATTTTGAATCTAAATTGCTTAATTATATCTTAAATGTACACAGATAAAATTCCATGAAAATCTGACCATGGGAAACTTCAAAACTACTTTCAAATATACTGTTGGATTTCCGATGGAACAGGGGAGGTAACTCTTGCTAAAACGTTTTTTTCAACAAATTTCTTCTTCTGCTTGTTAAGATACTTTCATAGACTAAACTGGCTTAATTTAACTTGTTATACATGTTATATATTCTTCTATTTATGATACAAGAATATTCGTAATTTTATTTGTAGTTTGATTTTAATGACTGTTTAAAATCACAGAAAATGCTTACTTTGAACCATACTTCGATTTTGAAAAAAATAATTAAAATAATTGTTAATGGTTCTCCCTTTTTATTATACATCAATAATTTAAACTTGGTTAAAAGAATTTTTAAATCCACAAAAAAGTTTTGCTACATATATTTTCATAAAGATTTAAAAATTCATAAACTTGATATCCTATATTTTTAGGAAATGAGGGATCCTAGAAAGAGAAAAATCTAATTCAAAACTTGAATTAAAATATCAAAACTCTGTTAGAATAATTGGTTTTAACCTTTTTTAATGCTAAACATGTTTTTTGGCAAAGTATTTTATACAGGAAAATCAGTTATTATTATTTTGTTGGGATTTTGGCCAAATTTCAATTAGTTTTCACAGAGTTATCCCCCTTATTCAATAAAATTTCCCATAGGAAATTTATTTCAGCTGTAATATTATCTGCTTGCATTCATTTCATGGTGATTTTTTCTTGGTTAATAATCCTTTTACATTTCCCGACTCAAAAAAAAATTAATTTCTTCTGATGCAATTAAGGGTCCATTTTTGCTAGTTTGACTGGACTATACATTCATGTGCTAATAAGTTTTCTTGCAAGTTGTATTTCTTTTTTCTTTGAAATAATTTTTGAAAAAATACTGAGAACTAGAGACTCAAGTGGTGAGCCTGTATCGCTCACCTGCTATCCTTTTCAACATTTTTGTTCATTTATCTATTTAGTTTGTGATTTTTTTTTTTAACTTGAGCAAAATTAAGGAATTGTTCATGGAACCAGTTAGCCGTCCAAATGAGGAGAAATAGTCAAATTTTATGAAAGTTATTGCATAGATTTTACCTCTGGCCCTATTACTGTCTCAAGTTAAGGAAGTCAGGTTGGCATTTTCACATTTAAAGGGTTCTTTGCCTGAAAATTTCAACCATACTTTTTTTAGACTGGTGAGATTTTTTGCAAATATCCCCTCCCCTTGAAAATTACAGCCTTTCCTGGAATCATCATGTTTTCACTGTACATATTACTTAGGCAGTAGAAATAAAGCCACACAATAAATCAGTTTTATTTCATCTTAATTTTTTCCATTTACAAAATCTATCACATGTCCATAATGAAATTATCTGTTTTTATATTTAACATTTATTTGTTCACTTTCTTCCTGGCATATCCGACTGCTTCTCGGACACCTTTATTCAGTTGATCTTCGTCTGGTATTCTTTTTTTATTCAGTTTACTCCAGCCTCTTGCATAGTCTGAAAAAAAAGGATTTCTAATCTAAATACAATGGCATAAATATGATTGTGATATTCATTCTATGAAAAATAATATGTTGATGCTAGATGAAATTCCTTATAAAGACCAACTACAAGGATTTGCTCATTAAAATTTAAACAATTAAAATTTGGCTGTATTGTTACATGTGTGAGCTATTCTCACTACTGTTTATGGGTTGGTTCAATTCAAACATAATTTTATTAATACCAGATTCATGAAAAAAAAATCAGTTGTGAAGACTTCGTTAATGTGTATATATACAAACCTTTCACTGTGACCTTGGATTTGTCAAGGGTTGGCCTGAACCCCCCTCTTTGGAAGCGTAGAGTCGCTGGTCTCTGGAATTTGGTACATGTAGTTCTTCTCTAACTATAAAATAGCCAACTTCTCTTTCCTGTTTTCCTGATACTGTTGAGTTGCATCAACCATTAAGTTACATGACTCAATCACATGTAGCTTTATTTTGTCCTGAAATTCTGAAGAAGTATAAAATATAATATAATACAAGAATTGTAATAGTTGACTCTCGCTATTTTGAAGATGTGGGGAGATGGCAATTTACAAACATTTGGGTAAAACTTTCCACAAATGCATGGATTCCGATCACCAACAAACATACTAAAACCTCAAGACTTGACACCGTTTTATAGAGTTGTAAAGACTCAATTGTCTTTTAACTAGAAGTATATAATTTTTAACTAACGGTGTTTCAGGATTGTTTTAGCTAAGTTCTAATGACATACATGTAGCAAGGATCCCTTCTCAAAAGTCTCCCCAATAGGATCAAGATAGTACCCATTCATCTGCGACTCAAGCATCTGGTATCTAATCTTATTTTTAAGAGGTACATACATGTATTATCATTATTTTGCAATGTAGATACACAAGGTGGTGAACTGTAATCTGTATTTTCAGAAAACCCTCCCCCCCCAATTTTAATCATTATAACATGACATTCAACAACGTAACAGGGTAAATCAAACATGAGCAGTGTTCTGTTATTTCATTCAAGTTTGAAAAAAAAACTCGGTAATGGGGATTTTGTGGGATGATAAATACCTTTTCAAACAGTCTTCATAAAAAAAAATTGATAACTGCACCCCTTTTGGACCTCCTTTAAATAAATTCAAGGTTCGCCATGCCCAGCCTATCCCAGCTGGGTCTGGGGGTATTCGCCCAATTCTACATTGCTGAAAACAAAATTTTTCAAAATGATTCTATAGTAACACCACCTCTACTAAGACCCCCAAAACCAATCTTAAAGACCCCCACAGAAAAAGCATATATAACATATCCCATCAAAACATTTGTTTGAACAGAAAAATAGAAAATAAAAATTATACTCTTAAATGGATTTATTTTTTAATTTCAAGTGAATTATATCCCCAATTGAACCCCAAAATATCTTCTGCACATTTTTTTGGACCCCGTTTTAAAAACATTTGGGCAGGGGTTTCCCCATGCCCAGCCTATCCCGGCCGGGGGGTATACACCCATTCTAAATTGCTGAAAACAAAGCATTTGTTTAATTTTGAAGTGAATTGTATCCCCTCTTGGGCCCCAAAATTAATTCTGCACCCATTTTAAAAAATAGGCAGGTGTTCGACTAGAGATACATATTGAATATATCCTAAAGTTTGATTTGTAATGAACATGTTGCTGGAAAAGTGTTTTCCCCATAGGTTTCTATAGTAAACCCTATTTGGACCCCACAAATATAACCTTACTAGACTCCCAGAAAAAAAATATTATTGACTGCACATCGAGAGATGCATATCTAACATATCCCTAAGTTTCATTGATATTGGACTTACAATATCTAAGAAAGAATGAAAGAAAGAATAATAATAATTAGAATTGCCATTGGGAGCAATAGCAGATGTCGCCCCTGGCAGCTATTTCGATGGTTGCATCTTGTTCGCCATACCAAAATTAGCCTAGATATAAATTTTCATAGAAATCGGACAATGTTGAGTTTTAAAATGAAAGGATTGGATTGCTGTTAAAAACATTTGTGGACCTAAGGCAATGGTTTTGTTCAATAAATACTTCTAAAGTTTATAGTAATTCAAAGTATTGACTTAAATGGAAAATACTGAAATTGTATTGTTATATGGAACAAAAATAATTGATTTGCAGTGTTTTGGAATTAATGCATAAACAATAATTATTGCTTCTGAAACAATAAAAATTATTCAAATTTTCCATTTATGGAATTTTGAATCCCTTAAACTGGTAGAGGTCCTTACTGTGAAGTTTTAAATATTTTGGTGTAAAATCTTGAAATTTTTTGGTTTCCAAGACAACTGCAGCCATTTTGGAAATTTTGAAACCCCAAAAGTTGGGGAGACACTTACATATCCATTTTATGCAGTTTGAAATACCTTTGGAGCAAAAAATCAAATTTAAACAAAAATCCCTTTTTTAATTCCATGGCAACAGTGAAAGTTTGTCCAATCGATTTTTTACTGAAATCAGTTTGACTTGATTCAAGAAATTATCCTTCAAAGTTTCAAAAAGATTGTTTGGGCAGGTACTGAGAAAAATAAAATTTAAGTTTTCCAAATATTTTCGTACTTTTTCCGTTCCCATGGCAACGGTGGCCATTTTGAAAATTTTTAATGTTACATGCACAACTAGACTTGGTGATCATCATTACTGTGAAGTTTCATAAAGATAGTTCCAGCCATCTCTGAGAACTCATCCAAACAATATTAGGTGGAAGAAAAAAAAGCAAAGAAACGAAACAATAACAATATGTCGTCCCGACTACGTCTATGGGCAACATAACTAGACTTGCCATTGCGAGAAATAGCAGATGTCGCCCCTGGCAGCTATTTCGATGTTTGCCCTAAAACTTGTAGAGAAACTTGTGCACACGTTAAAGGTCCTTACTGTAAAGTTTAAATAATTTTGGAGTAAAATTTTGAATTTTTGAAAATTTTACCTTTTTTCGTTTCCATGACAACGGCAGCCATTTTGGAAATTTTGAAACCCTAAAGTTGGGGAGACACATCTAGTTTTAACACAAATTCCCTTTTTTGTGTTTCCATGGCAACAGTGAAAAAGTTGCCCATTGTGGCCTTGTTTTTTGCCGGATCAAGTCAAAATGACGAATCTTTATAGAAGACCTCACATCATTTATATCAACTTACAAATCATTTGCATTAATGTAGTTTCAGAGGAGATGATTTTTCAAATTTCAGCCAATCAGAAACAAGAATTGCCCATGGCAGCCATGTTTATTGCCGATCAAGACAAAATGAGGAATTTTTGTACATTACCTCAGAAACATCATTTGTATCAACTTACAAATCATTTGCACTTGTAGTTTCAGAGGAGATGACATTTCAAATTTCAGCCAATCAAAATGAAATGAGGAATTTCACAGAAGACCTATAGTACATCATTCCTGCAATGTTTGGTTCCAACTGGCCCAGTAGTTTCAGAGGAGATGATCAAAATATGAAATGTTAACGAGGACGACAGATGGACAACGGATGCAAAGTGATGGCAATAGCTCACATAGCCTTGCCAGGTAAGCTAAAAAAGAAGAGATGTCACAATATATACATATAGACATTTAAATATTCTGAGATGTTCTATCTTTAGTACATCAAGCACGTGTACAATGTGGGGAACATCTCAGAATATTTAAATGTCTATAAAATATGTAATGGCAATGGATGTAGTTTTGTTTGCAACACCTTTTATTTGGAATAAATGAACCAGGAGATAATTTTACAGTTATAAACCTAATTATTTACTTGTCGAAATGGTCAATATGGAAAATTCAAAATAAGATTAAATATCACAATCAACTGTCAAATTCCTTAACCTTTTAAAATTTAGTCTCAAAACAGAGTTAAATTTTCTAAAGAAAACAAAGTGTTCTGTTGAAGATTTGCAGACAATCATTAATAGGGTACGTACTGGAATGTTTAGATTGATATCTTAGCTAAAAACTGTAGCTCTTTTTGAGTGATATATCTGGAACATTTGTACAGTGTGATTTCTCAAGATCTTATTATGTAAAATGGGAACATTGTAATAACGGCCATTGCATCAAAATTCCTTTTGATATAAAACAGTTTTGAGAAAAGATAATGTACGAGATTAGACCTGATTGATAGCTTGGACACACTACATGTTTCGCCTGAATATGCACATGGACACAGAATAATGATTATCTGATACCCGACATTTTAAAAGTCAAAGGAAAATGTGTTAAAAGAAATTAAGGGTCAAGGTCAAAAGACAGGTGCCAGACCGACATGCATCCACTAAGAACTATCTATTGACCAAATATGGTTGGTCTAGGTATTAAAGTTGCTGAGAAATTGACAATCTCGAAAATGTTACAAAGTTAGTCAAGCATGCAATTGAGGTCAAAGTCAAGAGACAGTTGTCAGTCTTGCATGTACCCAGCAAGAACTGTCAATAGACCAAATACAGTAGGTCTAGGTATTACAGTTGTTGAAAAATGGACAACTTTGAAAAGTGACAAAGTCACTGAAGCATGAAATTGAGGTCAAGGTCCAGAGACAAGTGTCAGACTGGCACATACCCACCAAGAACAGTCGACAGACCAAATATAGTGGGTCTAAATATTACAGTTTCTGAGAAAACGACAACTTCGAAAAGTGACAAAGTCACTGAAGCATGAAATTGAGGTCAAGGTCCCAAACCAGGTTTCAGGCTGACATGTACTCACCAAGAAGTATCTATTGACCAAATATGGTGGTTCTAAGTATTCTAGTTTCTGAGTAATGGACTTAACCCGAAAATGTGATTCAGGTCTCTCAAGCATGAAATTGAGGACAAGGTCAAAAGGCAGGTGTCAGAACGACATGTACCTACCAAGAACTATCTAATGACCAAATGGATTAAACCACGAAACTTGGGACGCAGATTTTAAATTCATGTTTATGAAGTCAGTGAACCATAAAAATGAGGACAGGATCACAAGAAAAGTATACTGCTGCAAACCTTATATGATAAGCTACCTTGTGGACCATAAATCTTAATTGTAGGCATTACATGTGTAAAGTTGTTAAAGTTTTTAAAAAATTTACGCTGCCGCCGCCGGAAAGTAATACCTATATGTCACCTCCGCGACTTTTCGTAGCAGGCGAGACAAAAACCATTTAGAATATTTACATAATTTACTAAATTATTAATTCTCAAAATTTACATACTTTATGCTTCATATTTATTGACTTTCACAAGAATTTTGATACGGTTGATATTTAATTTGGAGATCATCAAAGGTTGCTCTCAACTACCCCTATAAATTTTATAAAATTAATATATCTTTGCATATTTTTCTATGTTCAGTGATAGTATCTGTATTCGTCGCAGCCCACACGTTTGGACCAACAGACAATTGTTAAAGTGGACTACCTTACACAGTTAGTAAAACCATTTTGTCCATCTTTGGTTTCAATTGTCTTTTTCATTTCATACGAGATTTTTTATATTTTGAGTAATGTTAGCAATATTAAAGTTCTACAGTAGATTATTAAAGATTTTTTTTTACAGAATTATCTACTTTTAGTAACATATGGCCGTATCTGTTGATGGTTCAGACCCAGAGTTTTATCTTAACTCACACTCAGTAGTTTAAAAGCAGATTTATAAAAAATATTTGCTGATTTTTCTTCTTTTAGGGAATGAAAAAACTGCGGTGGGACAAAAATAAAAGCAAAATCTTTTGACTCCGACCAGAAATGTGAGGGTAGTTGGGTAGAGACAGATAATTAAACATCTGTAGTGGCTTTAGCCTGAAATCTACTGATGGGATCTTTAGTGTGCATGGAGTGGACATGTGGTTTTCTCCAAACACGTCACCGACTATGGTCCGCGGTCAGGCTTTTCTTATTATGACCTGACAACCCTCTAATGAGAGGGCATCCCCTATCCGCCACCTGGGGACGCGCTAGGCAGCTCTGGGTGTTGAGCCCCTGTGAAACATCACAGGTACCTAGAAAAAAATAATAAAATCTAAAAGAAAAAATAAAAAAATAAAAATAATAAAAAAAAATCACAAAAAAAACAGAAATGAAATTGCAAAATAATTTTCCAAATGAAAGTCAGATGACCACTTGTTAAAATTCAATCATTACACAGTTTTTTTTAATTGTAAATATCTGTAAAAAGCCAAACAAATATTCAACTGATGTATTCAAAAAGAAGGGAAAAAAACAGATGGGCAAATTTCTGGTAACTTGTGCTTTTAAAATATCAATTTTATATGCAGCATTAAAAATATGTTAAAACTGTTACCATAATCAACATTCTTAATTATCAAAAAAAGTTCTGCTTCACAATTTTAACTGATCTAAAGAAATACTGGGCAAAACATTGCAAGTAAAATATATTTTATAAATTCAGTTAACAATAAAAGAAAAAAAAAATTAACATTTCCTGTCATTTTAAAAAGCTAATAGTCACCAACAAATAAATACGTAACAATTAACCAAAAATCCTACTTTTAAAATTGGTTTGGTTTAGTTGGGGTTTTATGCCGTTTTCAGCACATTTGGCTATTTCGTGGCAGCCAGTTTTATTGGTGGAGGAAGCTAGTGTACCTCAGGACAGAACCACTAACCTTCTGCAGGAAAATTGCCAATCCTTGAGAACACACTTGGCACAGGTGAGATTCAAACTGACCTCAGTGCTGACAGGTTAGTGATCATCAGTAGTCACAACGAACTACCTAGCACTCGCCCACCAAGATCCCACTTTTAAAATTGATTTAATGAATAAAATCTAAGTTTCTTTACAATATTTCATAAAGGACTGATTTAGAAATTGACCTGAGTTCAATAATTCTACAAAATGTCAAGCAAAATTGTACATGTATTAATGCTGATTAACTTCTCGTAACCACTATTTTTCATGATATTTCTTATAATAGAGACTGTATAGAGGATAAAGTATGCTTGAACTGCCCAATTACCCAGAACAATTGATAGTAACAACGTTTATTAAATTTTGTCACATACAAATGTAGACGTAACTTCCCTAAACCACTTTTTCCCATGAAATTGTCTTTTCCCTTATGTAGTGTGCTGTCAATATGCCTAAGGCCCTTAACATGAGGTAATGTGCTCTATTACCACGAATGACATATATTATCAACAAATCTTATCAAAATATAAAGATATGGGGTTTAAAACATCATTGAGACAATCGAACACGTGGAATTTTTTTTCCCAGATTAAATGGGACATGGAGAACCAATGTTGACTCTACTTCCCTAAACCACTATTTCATGAATTTGCCTTTTTCCTGTCATTGTGTTTAACTATGTATCTTCACTTCAGGATTTAACTGAACTGATTGTGCTTTTTACCCTGAATAGAAATCACCAATTTTATAAAAAAAAAATATAAATATATAAGGATTTAGATGTAAAATGCTATAGAGATGAACACTGGAGAAATGTGCTGGTGCTGATACAATTTTCCTATACTACTGTCCGTCTTTTTTGTGACTGAACCATATTCAACTTTGCAAAATAACATTCCAAAGATACTAATATTCGATATAGTTAATTTATACTATACTGTAAATACGACGCATTTCAAGGAGTTACCTTATTTTAAAACAAGTACTCATAACCAAAACTGATTGGACATGAGGTATTTATAACTACACAAAATAATCATTTGTCATAATTAGTTACAGTGACCTTGTCCTTAGACAAATTAGTGACCTACAATACAGTGAACTTCATCTGAAGATATGTGATCATTTTCTGCAAGTCATACATGCCCAACTGACATGACCAAAGCATGTTTCTGTACATGAAAGTTTCAAAGGCTATAATGTATTATAATTGGAAAAATGAAATGTTGATTTCTTTTTTTTTAATTAAAATTCATCCAGAAAATAAATAAAAATAAGGATTTTCTTTAAGCTTTTGAAAAAAATCAAATATTTCTTTAGAGGACAAAAATATTTCTGTCTAAAATCAGTTTCAGAGGAGTTTTGTTAAAAAAATGTCATTTATTAAACAATGGACTACACTTAACTAAATATTCAAACCTATGAGATCAGTGTAAAATGTCATTATGAAACAAAAATTGAAATTTGAAACCATGTTTTATAGTCTTTCTCCCATTTTAGCATTTTACAAATACTTTCCATAAATGTTAGTAATATTTTTGGGCTGAGTATTTTGATTATTTTTATTTATTGCTTTGTTTTGGTTTTTATTGTTAAGATTTTTTGTTTTTTTGTACTTTTCTTTTTTTCTTTTTTTTAAAAAAAATTTTAGATTTCATTTGTGTTGCATATTCCTACATTATAAAAGGGTTTTATTTTTGTATTTATATTTTTTATATTTAAACTGTTAAATGTGTAGGATTTTTTGGAGGGAAAGTGCAGGTATTAGTGTAGTACAGATCTTAGTATCCTTCAATGGAAAGTAATTGTAAAATTTTTGAATTTAAATTATTGTATACTAAAAGAAACATTTGCTTAAACCTTTAGAATCTGATGAAACTGGAAATTTCCTGAGACTTCAAATCATTAAAAAAAATATTCAACCAATTTTGTAAAATGCAAAATAGAAAGAGATAAAAAAAAAAATAGTCCATTGCCAATATATGACCCTGAAGTTAAAAACTCATAATTTTGCAAAATATTTTAAACTTTACAGTGACATATGCACAAAGGAAATTATAGTTAAAACATCTACTGGACTGCATTTTATGAAACATAATAGTTATATTTTTGTCAAAAGATAAAACAGTGGTTCATAAATTCATGTTCGAACCAACATTTTTACATTAGTGAGACCAATAATTTAATAACGTAAACTTATGAACTTAGGTTCACTGTCTATTTCCATGAAGTTTCAGAGATTTTCATGTTTGAACCAACATTTTTAGTTTCAAACCAATAATTTAATAATTTAAGCCTAGCTATTAACGTAGGTTCACTAATTGTCTATTTCTATAAAGTTTCAGAAATTTTCATGATGAAAATTCACTGTCAGCTGAAAATGATTTTTTGAAAGACTTTATCAATGTCAAAACTAAAGAAATTCTGCACACGAGAATAATTGCAATAAAATGATCTCATAACAAAGTTTCAATACTTCAGGACATGTAAAATGTAAAAGTTTCAGCACTTGTTGGACCAAATAGTTTCAAATATATGTCCTAACTGAAAAGTTTCAGGACATGTCCAACCTAAACTTTTCAGCACAAGAGGAACAAAACGGTTCAGCACATCAGGACATGTAAAATGTAAGTTTCAGCACTTGTTGGACCAAATAGTTTCAATATATGTCCTAACTGAAAAGTTTCAGGACATGTCCAACCTAAACTTTTCAGCACAAGAGGAACAAAACGGTTCAGCACATCAGGACATGTAAAATATAAAAGTTTCAGCACTTGTTGGACCAAATAGTTTCAATATATGTCCTATCTAAAAAGTTTCAGGACATGTCCAACCTAAACTTTTCAGCACAAGAGGAACAAAACGGTTCAGCACATCACTACATGTAAAATGTAAAAGTTTCAGCACTTGTTGGACCAAATAGTTTCAATATATGTCCTATCTAAAAAGTTTCAGGACATGTCCAACCTAAACTTTTCAGCACAAGAGGAACAAAACGGTTCAGCACATCACTACATGTAAAATGTAAAAGTTTCAGCACTTGTTGGACCAAATAGTTTCAATATATGTCCTATCTAAAAAGTTTCAGGACATGTCCAACCTAAACTTTTCAGCACAAGAGGAACAAAAAGTTTCAGCACATCAGGACATGTCCAACCTAAACTTAACAACACAAGAGAAGCTTTCAGTACTTCTGGGTATGTACAGTGCACATGTGGTACCAACTGGTCTCTTATATACCCAGCCTAAGAAGTTTCAGAACTCCGGATATATGTACAACCAGCATGTGCGGGTACTAAAGGGTTCACTTCATGTGTAATATAAAAGTTTCAGAAACAACAATAATTTTATATAGGCCAGATGAGCCAAAAATCTAAATATGAATATTCACAATTTCTCCCAAAAATGAAAAATTCATTGCCCATCTCTGCAAAAATAAGCTGATAGATATAAATTCCTGGATGTAAAAGAATCCGGGGTAAAGATGTGTCATCTATGAAACTAGATATTGATGAAAGTTGAAAACCTGGACTCTTAAAAAATCTGCCACATACATTACTTGGTTGAAATACTTCACCATTCTTCAATCAGCAAGGCTCCTAAAGATATACCAAACTTTGGCTTCTTTCTTTCTCTGAAACCTGCAAAACTAAGTGAAAAGTTACATGCATCATCTACTTGTGACGTGCAAAGTCATAATAATTTGGTCTTACTTTAACTTCTGCAGAAACCACTTTTTTTTCTTCTCAAGGTTACCTTACTTTGTTGGCATGTATGAATGATCTCTGTCTTTTAAATCTTCTGCACAAGTGATTGCTATTCAAATAATCTTCTGTGTGTCATTTTTAACTCAGAATTTCGATTTTTTTCTGGAATATCTCAAATTGTTCTTTAAGATGAATCTAAAATTTTAATATGTCTTGTCCCTTACTGAAATGAGTGGCAGTTATATATGCATTTCAACATTTAACATTTTTTTTAATCTTTTGCCTGCTTGGAGATAAATCACAATCAATCAATCAAATCAACAACTCACTGCACTGTGTAAAAGTCAATAATCTTCTATGATACTCCAATGGAAATCTGGAAAATACTATGGTAAAACAACATAAAAACAACCATCAAATATTATTTCTTATATATCTATCTATTTCTATAAATAGATTGACGTCATAATAAATTTATTTATATATTTTGATGTGACGTATATATCTATATCTATACCTATTTTTCTATCTATAGATGTGACATCATAAAACAATGTAAATTTGTATCTCTCTACATGTATTTTTCTATCTATGTAACTGTCACAAAACAATGTGCATCTTCACCTATCTCTTTCTTTTTCTATTCTTATCTATCTATATTTCTATATATAGATGTGACATCATTTAACAATGCATCTATCTAGATGTCTTTGATTATATATCTATATTTACATAGTATATGTATCTCCATGTAGGTTTCTATATATAGATGCGACATAAAAAAAAAAGAATATCTATGTATGATGTGAGTCCTTAAAACAATGTATATCTATCTATACAAATGTACCTGAAGTTCTGCAGCAGCAGTGAAAGCCCTCGTAGTAAAATAAAAAAAACTTTTATTGTATGCCAAAAATGAATGGTAGAGCATTTGTATTTAGAAACATGATTAACAAATCAGAATTGGTTTTTGTGAGTTTTATTCCCTATCAAAGAAAATCTATGCCTCATGCAGTTTCAGTTGAATGATATCATGCAGCACAGAGGATGAGTCCAGTAAAGCTAGAGCAATGATTACAGATGGTAAGCTTTTTCCCCACATACGATGAATGCACTCTCTATTGATTGGAGAAAGTTAGCCCCTTCCACACATCCAAATTTTTGTAAACTGTACCAATTACAGAAGGTAAGCCCCTTCCCTTTATCCTCCACAAGGCTGGTAAAGAAATGCAAACTGAAAATAACCTTAATGTTTCTAAACATTTCATAATGTAGTTCCAGAGATTTTTGAAAATTGTCCAATTAGTGGATTGTTTGTAGAGGACCTCCTTCCATACATCATTCCTACCAAGTTTGGTTACAATCCCCTCAGTAGTTTCAGGGGTTTTTAAAAAAAATGTTATGCTCCGTTCCTAAAAATGTAATTTCAATTTTTAAAAACAAAATAAAATTTAAACAAAAAATATTTTTACTTGCAAAACTGATTGGGAAAAAATGGTTTCATCAGATACCTAAAAAAAATTGTAAAATATATAAGACCAATTGAAATAAAGACAATCAAATTTTCCAAACAATTATATTTTCAAAAATAATTTCATCAATTTTTCCAAGAACAAAGTGTTATCATTGAGAGATGCCAAAATCAAATTACAATAATTGTTAATTACCAACACTACCACTTTTAATTAAAAAACTGATTTCTGAAAAACAATTTTAAGTTTAAAAAAATTTTTATTTAAAAATCTGTCATTTTTTATGTCTGCAGTTTGTCTTTGAATGGGTGGGGATGAATGACAACCAAGAAACAAAAATACCTGAACAACTCTGGTAACAAAAACAACACAACAAAAACTATCAATCACTAAACCAAACTTGTCTCCATAACAACCAATCAAACCAAACTGTATCCATAACAACAAGGAGGGAAAAGTCTATAGGTCAATCATGTCCAATTTTATTTTTAAAATAATACTTTACATATCAGCCAAATAAATTTTAAGATTTTAATAATTTTACCAATTAGTTATTGAATTATTATTTTCAAGTGTTTGAGTGTTGGGTTAACAAAATTATTATTAATTTAATTCTGAGCATCTCTTAATCAAAACACAAAAGAAAAAAGAAATTTAAAAAAGTTGAATAAATTGAGCTTTTTTCTGCTTATCACCTGACATCAAAAGATGTTTATCAAATTTAAAATTAATTTTTTGTTTACTGCTGTACATATTTAATGATTTTTCTTTAAATATTTAATTAAATATCAAAACAAATGCGAAATAATGATTATAAGCCAAATTATTACACACAATATTTCATTTTTATTTCCTTTTTGATTTTTTGTTTTTTGTTGAAAAAGCAAAAATACTAAGTTAATATTCTAAATGGTTAATTTGATGAAACCATTCTTATTTCTTATTAAAAAAATAAAATAAAATAAAAATAATATCAAACAAGAGGTTCTTCAGGAGGTGAGCCTATACCAGTCATGTGGCTTTTATTAGGCCATTTGCTGCTAAAGAAACCTTGATATTTTACTTTTGACCCAAAAAAAAGGACGGATCATTTGAATATGCCTGGCTAACTTTGGTACATTAGTTCCTGATAAAAAGACAAAAAAGTCCTTTTCCAGCTGTTGGTTGATCATATGAATATCAAAAGTGGATCATTTGTTGTCATCAATCCTGCAAAGTTTCAAAACATTTCATAATGTAGTTTCAGAGGAGAACCCCGATTTTTTTTAAATTGGCCAATAAAAATCAAAGACGGCCTGTGGCGGCCATGTTGTTCATCCAACCAGAACCAATGGTACATCGTTTGTAGAGGTCCTTCCATTCATCATTCATACCAAGTTTGGTTACAATCTGCCAATTAGTTCCTGAGCAATTGACAAAAATGTCTTTCCCCATATGGTTTCAATGGAAAATTTGAACAACTAAAGTTTACGAACGATGGACTTGCCTCCTAAAATCAGTAAAGATTACAATGGATATTGAAAGAGGATGGACCTTCTGTAATCAACAGAGATTACATTGGACATGGCTCACTAGTTTTGCCAAATTCTTCACTGGTTTAAAATAAGATATTTTAATGAGTTTTGCCTCAAGATCCTATGTTAAACTATGTTTGGATCTGGCACTATTTTGGATGGTGGGGCCATCGCATACAATTCTTACAGGACTTTCTGCCAAGTTTTGTTCAAATTGACTTCGTAAATTCAGACATGAAAAAGATCTTAAAAATAATTTCCGATAGGATCCAATGTTATTTGGCTCTGGTAGCAATCTTGGACAGCAGGCACTAGGGTAATCAGATATAATTCTGAAAGAGGATCTACCTAAAGACCATTGTTGTCAAGTTTTGTTCCAATTAGCTTTGTGGTTTCAAACATGAAGCTCCTATAGGGTTGTATGTTAAGCTATGTTCATCTCTGAACAACTGCATATAATTTGCAATTAATCGTCCCACAACTATGGAATGACAATTGTTGAAATCCTCAGAAAGAATTATGCATACACATCTTTTCACATGGTGCCTTGCAACCGTCACATAATTTAAATTACAGGTAAGGAACCAATTTTACAAATATCATATACTGAATTTTATAAAGTTTCAGAAATATACATTCTTATGAACTGCCCATTCTGATTGAACTGAGAAAATTTTCTATCAGTTTTGCAAATACTGGCCATAAGCTGGGTGTAATCTCTTGCCTTTGACAAAATCATGACCAAATGATCAAAAGGAGATCATTAGTACGACCAGATTACTAACATCTCATAATACTGAGGCTTCAATAGAAGGGAGATAACTCATGATGTATCAAAACCAACTTGAGATACAAAAATTTTGTTCTTCGTAAATCTGTTGTGCAATCAGAAAATTTAGATAATCTTTATTTAATATTTAATTGAGTATAAATATTATTTAAAACATTTAAAGTATTTTGAACTAATGCACATTAACTTTAAAGGCAATATTACACCAAAATCCTTTATAAAAATAAAAATAAAAACTAGAGGCTCACCTGGCATCTATTTGGCCATTATAAAACATCAGCTCTTTTGTATCCACAAGGCTTTTAAAGAAACACATTAAATGTCAAAAGTAATCTTGATATTTGACGTTTGACCTAAAAATAGGTGGATCATTTGCATCTATCTTTCAATATGAGATACTTGCCAACTTGGTTAAAGTCTGCCTATTAGTTCCTGGGCAAACGACAAAAAAGTCTTTTCCCATATATAGATTCAATGGAAACTTTGAACAGCCTCAGCTGTCATCAAGTGGATTGTTTGTAGAGGGTAGGTTTCAAAACATTTCATATTGTAGTTTCAGAGGAAAAGATTTTTGAAAATTAAAAATCAAAGATGGCCTCTTGCAGCCATACTGTTCACTCAATGCTGGATCATTTGTAGAGGATATTGTTGTCATCAAGCCTTCAAAGTTTCAAAACATTTCAATATGTAGTTTCAGAGAAGATTTTTGGAAATTGGCCAATAAAAATAGAAGATGGCCTTTGTTGGCCATGTTGTTTATCCAATCGGAACAAATGGTGGATCATTTGTAGATGTCCTTCAATACATCATTCCTACCAAGTTTGGTTACAATCTGCCAAGTAGTTTCAGAGGAGAAGATCAAAATGTGAAAAATTAACAGACGACAGCCTATATCCCAGGTGAGCAAAAAATAAATGTATTCTCTAAAAAAATAGTTACTACTAAATCCTACTAAAGTTTTGGAAACAAAAAAAAAATCCTTAAAAGTTTTTGAAGCAAATTAATTTTGAAAATGATAAATATAAAAATCTTTTAACGAACAAAACAAAAACAAAAATATTAACCACTGCAAAAAAAGGCATGGGAGCCAATCTGGAAAAGGAACAATTCTTTCCGCCACAGGGGTTGCCACCTCATCTTCAATGACAGCCCCATACCCTACAATTTCCCATGGAGATGTTGCTCCATGATCCTGTTCCCCTGAAACAATCACCTCCACAGTTGTGTTAAATAAGTCAACACTCGTCTCTATCATCTCATCTGAGTCGGACAAAACAAGTGTGGCATCCCTAAATAACACTTCCTGTGGTGATGGTGCTTCAGAAGCTGCAGGCGTGGACTCTGCCAAAGGATAAGATGGCAAATCCTCAGAAACTGAAAAACTGGCCATCAAATCCTCTGGCAGACGCCCAATGGTCACCTCCAGTGTAACATTCTCTTTAGACTCTTCTTCCATATCAGAAACTTCTGATGCAGGAGAGAAGACTAATGAGAAAGTTAACTCACCAGAAGTTTCTATTGAGACTTCAGGAGCCTCTCTAGCCACTTCTGGAGAAGGAGGGGGTGCGGGAATGTCAGGAACAGGTTCCAGACCTCGGACTCGTCTGGACCACCGCACAGGTTCAGACATAGGTCTTGGAGCAACATAACCATAGGGCTTACCAACCCTGTTCAGCATTCTGTTCTTCTCACTGTCAACATAAACTCGTGGTTTCTTCCTGAAAACAAAAAAAATTATCTTTAATTTCAACTCAAAATGGGATATTTTGGCATGTTGCAAATGTACCAAAATTAAAGCTAAATAATCCCTACACCAAAATATCTGACTATATTACAACCTTAGTTTTAATGCATTATCTAATTACATTAAGTAGAGACTCCTTAGGGCCTCAATTGCTGAAATGAATTTATCATTTAATCATAATAAATAGAGGCTCCCAGGAGCCTGTCTTGCTCACCTGGACTTTATTTATCATTGTAAGTTAAAATTTGGTATTATTGGACAAATATAAAATATCAACACCTTGGGAAAGGGGGTGGGGGCTACTCCCAAACATTCCAACAGTATTATAGTGTAGCAGTAAAGGTCGGAGTTTTAACGAAGTTGCTGTCTAGAACATAGTCATAATTTCTCGCACAACTTTACCCTTAAAATCATGGCAGGATTATTTGATATAAAACTTGATGACAAGATGTGCAGATTTTGACGAGTTACGACTCATCACTTGTGCTCAAGGTCTAAAATTTTGAAAAACAAAAACAACTAGAACTGTCACTAACTATACCCCATGCTGCTGTTAATTTTCAAAAACACACCTGATATCAAATCTGTGTTATAAAATTTTGAGGCCCTATTTAACAAAGCTATGAGGAGGTAATTGATCAATAAAATTCTTATTATGTGCATATCTAATAAAAGACTAAAGTAATGGACTAGAACAGAATTTCTAAGTCTGAAAGAGTATAATTATGGGAAAAAGTATTGGACCAGGACATACTTCTCATGCGCACATCTACGTACTAGGATCTTACAGTATTATTAACCTCTGATAAGGCATGTTTGAGAAACTGTGGGTACAAAAAACAAGAGGCTCCCAAGAGCCTGAATCGCTCACCTATCTTTTGTGTACCAGTAGATCTTGCATCAATGATTATTTTGCTATTCAATGTATACCGTCACAATTTTCTCCTTAGTATTGACATGTACAGCTAAAATATAGAATCCTGAACCTAATAGATATGGTTGCTAGGAACTTTTTCATCAGTTGCTATGGACTTTTTCAATGGCATTAACTCTTGACCTTCGATTTTGACTTGAACAGGTAAATTGTACGGTCCTGAACCGAAATATATATGGTTGCTAGGGACTTTTTCATCTGTCGCTATGGACTTTTTCAATGGCATTGACTCTTGATCTTTCTTCTTAACTTGTATAGGTAAATTATAAAGTCCTTAACCTAAATTTATATGGTTGCTATGGACTTTTTCAATGGCATTGACTCTTGACCTTCCATTTTAACTTGAACAGGTAAATTGTAGGGTCCTGAATCCTGAAATAAATATGGTTGCTATGGAATTTTTCAATGACCTTGACCCTTGACTTTCCATTTTACTTGTACTGTTACCATTTAATTTATTTCAAGTAACCCCCTACACATCTGTGACAATGTCAGACCATTATTTTCTGTTTACATGTAAATAATCTTTCAAGGGCAAAAACTCCTATAAGGGGTCAATTGATGATTTTGGTCATGTTGACTTATTTGTAGATCTTACTTCGCTGAACATTTTTGTTGTTTACAGTTTGTCTTTATCTATTATTATATTCAAAATAACAACCTAAAACTGCAAAATTTCCTTAAAATTAAAAATTCAGGGGCAATAACCCAACAAAAAGCTGTCTGATTCATCTGAAAATTTCATGGCTGGTAGATCTTGACTTGCTGAACATTTTTACCTCGTGAGTTTTGCTCTAAATGCTTTGGTTTTTGAGATATAAGCCAAAAACTGCATTTGACCCCTATGTTCTAATTTTAGAAACAGCGGCCATGTTTGTTGACAGATCAAAACTTCAGAAAAAATTTATAAACAAGATACCATAGGGAACATCCTGTAAAAGTTTAAAGGTATTTTGCCCAGTAGTTTCAGAGGAGAAGATTCTTGAAATAGTTTATAACGACGCCGATGACGACGGACGCCAAGTGATGGCATAATTTCACATGGACCTTTGGGCCAGGTGAGCTAAAAATGCGGGATAGACAGAATTTCTAAATCCAAAAGGGTATAAAATTATGGGAAAAAGTAATGGACCAGGACATACTTTGCATGTGCACATCTACGTACTAGGATCTAACACTAAAGTTTCATTAACCTCTGATAAGGCATGTTTGAGAAACTGCGGGTACAAAAAAAATATGGGCACGAAGGCAGACAGACAGATGGACAGACGGACATGCTGATTCCTATATATCCAAAATTATGTTTGCCGGGGGTATAATTAAATGGGCACAAGTACATGTACATTATAACGCTCTTTCAACTGGGTATAACTGAACAGAATAATTCTTAAAAAGAGACATAATTTTGGTATATTACAAAAAAAAATTGTGGGATAGACAGAATTTCTAAGTCCAAAAGGCTATAAAATTATGGGAAATAGTATTGGACCAGGACATACTTCGCATGCGCACGTCTACGTACTAGGATCTAACAGTATGCAAAATTTGATTAACCTCTGATAAGGCTATGATGTTTGAGAGACTGTGGGTACAAAAATTCTAGACAGACGAACAGGCTGATTGCTATATACCCCCCAAACTATGTTTGCAGGGGGGGGGGGGGGGGGGTTGTACAATAATCCAAAACCTTGGAGCAAATTTAACTAGAGGCTCTCAAGAGCCTGTATAGCTCTCCTGGATTTGACTTGTCCACCTTCAGCAGGACTAAAAGTTAAGTATAGCAATCAATTTGGCTGGTTTTCCCATAGGGTCCTATGTTAAACTAAGTATGACTGTGTTGGCCATCTTGACTTGACGGTCATGGTCATCAGACATAATTCTGAAAGAAAACAATCTAAGGACCATTACTGACAAGTCATGTTCAGACTGGTCAAGTGGTTTCATATAAGAATATTTTAATATGAATTTTTCCATTGGGTTCTATGTTAAAAATAACAATCCAAAGATACTAATATTAGATACAGTAAATTTATACTATGCTGTATTCGACGCATTTCAAGGAGTTACCTCTCATCAGCAGCATTAAAACCGAAACATTTGGAAGACCAAAAACCAAACTTATATTAAACAAGAAGTACTCAACCAAAAATACCGAAATAGGAAGTCAAATTTCAGCTAAGGAGATCTACCATGTGCAATACAAGGAATGAACCCTTAGTATTTCTATTATTTTTGAATTTTGCTAAATACTGGTAATTTCTGTAACAAATCAAAATGAATAATCATGTCAGACAAGTCTGACGACTGGGTTGGCGAATACCCTCGGGGACCTAGGGTCCACCAGCAGAGGCATCATCCCAGGAGTTTCAAAATAACAATCCAAAGATACTAATATTAGTTCCAGTAGGTCAATTGGTTACATACAAAAAGATTTTTCAATGAATTTTCCCATAGTGACCTACGTTAAACAAAGTTCGGCTGTGCCGGCCATCTTGGTTTACAGTCCAGGTCATTGGACGCATTTCTGAAAGGGAACCTCCTAAGTACCATTGCTGCGAAGTCTAAAATTCACATTGTCCAAAAATTGGAGCGCCAAAATCCAAAAAACTAAAGATAAATTTGGTATGGCCTTATACTATTTCAAAAGTGGAGAACTGGAAAATCTTCAACTCATTTTTATAGTTCGTTGTCTACCCTCGCTCTGCTGCGTTCCACTTGGGAAAGATTTTGTAATTTAACAAGCTCCCAAGAGCTTAATATTGACTTGTACAGCTAAATTATAGAATCCTGAACCCAAATATATATGGTTGCTTGAGCTTTTTCACCTGTTGCTATGGATAGTTTCAATGGCATTGACTCTTGACCTTTCTTTTTGACTTGTACAGGTAAATTATAGGGTTCTGAATCTAAATTGTGCCAGGGACTTTTTGAATGACCTTGACTCTTGACCCTCCATTTTACTTGTACAGCTACCATATAATTTATTTCAAGTTATGGTCTTAACATCTATGACAATGTCAGACCATTATTTTTACTGATAATTACTAATCTTTCAAGGGCAAAATCTCCTTTAAGGGGTCAACTGACAGTTTTGGTCATGTTGACTTGTTTGCTGTTAACAGTTTGTCTTTATCTAATAATTTTCAAGTGAATAACCTAACACTGCAAAATTTCCTTAAAAAGTACAATTCAAGGGCAAAAAAACCAACAAAGGGTTGACTGATTTGTCTTAAAATTTCATGGCTGGTAGATCTTCACCTGATGAAACTTTTTACCACTGTCAGTTTTGCTCTAAATGCTTCAGTTTTTGAAATATAAGACAACAAGAGTAGACACACTACATTTCTCGCCTGGTATGCACATGGACACAGAATAATCATTATCTAATACCCGACTTTTGCAAGTCAAAGGAAAATGCATAAAAAGAAATTGAGGTCATGGTCAAAAGGCAGGTGTCATACCGACATGTATCCCCTAAGAACTATCTATTGACAAAATATGGTGGGTCTAGGTATTAAAGTTGCTGAGAAATGGACCTAATCTCGAAAATGTGACAAAGGTCACTCAAGCATGCAATTGAGGTCAAAGTCCAGAGACTGGGGTCAGACTTGCATGTACCCATTAAGAACTATCTATAGACCAAACACGGATGGGTCTAGATATTAGTTGCTGAAAAAGGACTTAATCAAGAAATTTGGATGAAAGTCACTCAACCATTAAATTGAGGTCAAGGTCCAGAGACAAGTGTCAGATTGGCATGTACCCACCAAGAACTATCAAGAGACTAAATACAGTGGGTCTAGGTATTCTAGTTGCTGAGAAATGGACTTAACCATGAAAAAGTGACAAAGTCACTCAAAGATGAAATTGAGGTCAAGATCCCAAGCCATGTGTCAGACTGGCATGTACCCACCAAGAACTATCTGTAGACCAAATATGGTTGGACTAGGTATTACAGTTTCTGAGAAATGGACTTAATCACGAAAAAGTGACAACGTCACTCAAACATGAAATTGAGGTCAAGGTCCCAAGCCAGGTGTCAGACTGACATGTACTTTAAAATGTGGAGAAAAAATATTCAAAAGGTAAACAACCATAACATATATCTTTTTAACGTAACTTTTGACCTTGTTTTTATGATAAAACTAGAGGCTCAGGTGAGCCTGTATCGCTTACCTAGCTCAAATAAGCCAACATAATTCTGAAAGGGCATTACTCAAGGACCTTTTCATCATAGCTTGGTCTCAACTGAGTTAGCAGTTTCAGATAAGAAGATTTTTAATTTATTTTTTGCTGAATTTTCTATATTTAGTAAGGTCAGCCATCTTGGTTGGCAAGTGGGGTAGTCAGACAATTCTGAAAAAGGACCACCCAAGGACCATCCCTGCAAAGTAAAAACCATTCCATCCAATTCTGGTCCCATAGGCCAAGCAGTTTCAGAGGAGAAGATTTTTAAAACATTTTTCCCATTGGGTCCTATGTTAAAACTATGTCGGCTGATGTCTGATACCTTGGTTGGTGGGAGTTCATCGGCCACAATTTTGAAAGGGAACCACCTAAGGACCATTCCAACAAAGCTTGGTCCCCATTGGCCAAGCAGTTTCATAGGAGATTTTTAAAACATTTTCCCCATAGGGTCCTATGTTAAAAACTATGTTGGCTGATGTTGGCCGCCTTGGTTGGCAGGTGGAGTTATCAGATATAATTCTGAAAGAAGACTTCCTAAGGACCATTCCACCAAAATTTGGTCCCATTAGGCCAAGCAGTTTCAGAGAAGATTTTAAAAATATTTTTCAATAGGGTCCTATGTTAAAACTATGTCGGCTGATGTCGGCTGCCCTGGTTGGCGAGTGGGGTCATCGGACACAATTCTTAAAGGGGGCCACTTAAGGACCATTCCATCAATATTTGGTCCCAATTGGCCGACTAGTTTCAGAGGAGAAGATTTTTAAAACATTTTTCCCATAGGGTCCTATGTTAAAACTATGTCGGCTGATGTCAGCTGGCTTGGTTGGTGGGTGGGGTCATTGGACACAATTCTGAAAGGGGACCACCTAAGGACCATTCTAACAAAGTTTGTCCCAACTGGCCCAGCAGTGTCAGAGAAGAAGAACAAGAGGCTCTCAAGAGCCTGAATCGCTCACCTGGCAAACAATGCACTATAAACTAAATTAATATATTAATGTTTGTTGTAAACTAAACTGAGTATTAAAGGTCACGTAAAATGCTGAAAATACCTTTAAAAACCTTTAAGAACCTCTGGAAAGAAATGGGCATGAGTTCTCCCTACGCTTGATTAAGATACAGTCATGGTCAATCTGATGATTCATAATACAAAATACAAGCTTTAATTAATCTTCAAATATAAATCTTTTGGTCTATATGTTGTCTTCGTTTTTAAAATGTTTGAAAGAAGTTATGTAAAAATTGTGGGTTAAGGCTTTTTATTGTACTTGAAAAGGAAATATTGCAGGAACAATCATGCTAAGTTTCATCAAATTCCCCCAAGTAGTTTCAGAGGAGAAGATGTTTGAAAATTTGTTAACAACGATTATGACAGACACCAAGTGATGGCAATTAAAAGCTCACATATTATGAAGTTTAATCATTGTTATACAACATTCTCATCATCACCATTCACTAAGGATACCATGTTTACTTTAAAAACCAAATATTGTTGAAATCCGAGCAAGTGTAAAAAATGGCGGGAAAATGGCAGCCATTTTAAAAATGGCCGTCCAAAACAAACTTTCATCATCACCATTCAACTCGGGATACCATGTTTGCCTTGAAAGTAGCTTTCATCTTCATTTTATTTCTATAATTCAGGAAAGAATAGCAAAAAACAGCATTTTGACCCCTATGTTCTATTTTTAGTAAGGGCGGACATGTTTTTTGACCAATCAAAAATCCAAGCATTAACTTTTTGCAGAATACCCTAAGGAACAATCTTACCAAGTTTCATTTGATTTTGAATAGTAGTTTTAGAGAAGAAGATTTTTGAAATAACATAAAAAAAAAGCCAAAAATGTCAAAAAAGGGCAATAACTCTAACATCAGTTGACAGATTTTCACAAAAATCAGCACGCAGGTAGCTCTCATCATGCTGAACACTTTCAACCTGCAGAATTTGGCGTAAGCTAATGATTTTTGAGAAATTTGCGAAAAACTGTTGTTTGACCCCTATGTTCTATTTTTAGTAACAGCGGCCATGTTTTTCGACAGATCAAAAATCGAAGCATAAACTTTGTGCAGGATACCCCAAGGAACAATCATGCTAAGTTTTATCCAAATCCATTCAGTAGTTTCAGAGGAGAAGATTTTTGAAATAATAACATAAAAAAAAAGCCAAAAATGTCAAAAAAGGGCAATAACTCTAACATCAGTATACACATTTTCAAGAAAATCAGCACTCAGGTAGCTCTTATCATGCTGAACACTTTCAACCTGCCAGAGTTTGCCTTAACCTAATGATTTTTTAGATACTTGCGAAAAACTGTTGTTTGACCCCTATGTTCTATTTTTAGTAACAGTGGCCATGTTTTTCGACGGATCAAAAATCGAAGCATAAACTTTGTGCAGGATACCCTAAGGAACAATCATGCTAAGTTTTATCCAAATCCATTCAGTAGTTTCAGAGGAGAAGATTTTCGAAATAATAACATAAAAAAAGCCAAAAATGTCAAAAAAGGGCAATAACACTAACATCAGTTGACAGATTTTCACGAAAATAAGCACACAGGTAGCTCTCATCATGCTGAACACTTTCAACCTGCCAGAATTTGACATAACCTAATGATTTTTGAGATATTTGCGAAAAACTGTTGTTTGACCCCTATGTTCTATTTTTAGTAACAGTGGCCATGTTTTTCGATGGATCAAAAATCGAAGCATAAACTTTGTGCAGGATACCCTAAGGAACAATCATGCTAAGTTTTATCCAAATCCATTCAGTAGTTTCAGAGGAGAAGATTTTTGAAATAATAACATAAAAAAAAGCCAAAAATGTCAAAAAAGGGTGATAACTCTGAAATGAGTGGTTGGATCTTCTTCAAAATTTCAGGGCAGGTAGATCTTGAGGTGCTGATCACTTTTACCCGATGCCAGAGTTTTGATATCTGTGACCGTTTCTGACTTATTTGCAAAAAACTGCGATTTACCCCTATGTTCTATTTTTAGCCATGAGGGCCATGTTTTTATACGAATCAAAAATCCAAACAATAGATTTGTAGCACCCATACCAATTAATAACTGTACCAAGTTTGGTTGCAGTTGGACTTATGGTGTTGGAGGAGTTAACGTTTGAAAAAGTTAACGGACGACGTACGGACGGACGGACGACGGACGCCAAGTGATAGCAATAGCTCACATGACCCTTTGGGTCAGGTGAGCTAAAAAGCAGAAAGCTGACACAGTTTCCCAAAGTCTAAAAATGCATGGGATGAGTACTTTTATTATAGTGTCCTAAACCTGCATTTTAAATTTGATTTTTATGCATATTTTCCGAAAACAATAAAACAATAACAGCGAGTTTTGTCACAGTTATAGTTTTAACGTGGTATTTTAGAAAAATGCTTTTTTTATATAAAAACCACAATTTTACTCTTGACTTTTGAATGCTTACTATAATATATGTGTAATTATCTTATGATTACTTGTGAAATACATTTTTAATTTGACACTGACCATGTTGTACGATCATAACTTGGAATAACTAAATAGATTTCAAAAAATAATAGGAAGTTTTGTATATTTTCCATCGAGTTCTAACTTCGTATGTCGATATGTGCCGCTACTTTAAAAAAAAGTGTCTCGTGCTGCTGATTTTCATTTAGACATAAAAGACAGCTTGTTAACTAAGTGTCGCAATGTTATTGGTTAAGAAGCATGTTATTATGTCACAATGTAATTATTATATTTTTAAATAACAAGAGTTGACACACAAAAATGTCTCGCCTGTCGTGCATTTCTAATGAAAGTAAATGCTATCAGACATATTGCATACAGTATTCGAAAAACAGGCCAAAACACAAAAACTTAACTATAACCACTGAACCATGAAAATGAGGTCAAGGTCAGATGACACCTGCCAGTTGGACATGTACACCTTACAATCCTTCCATACACCAAATATAGTAGACCTATTGCTTATAGTATCTGAGATATGGACTTGACCACCAAAACTTAACCTTGTTCACTGATCCTTGAAATTGGGTCGAGGTCAATTGAAAACTGTCTGATGGGGATGAGGACCTTGTAAGGTACGCACATACCAAATATAGTTATCCTATTACTCATAATAAGAGAGAAATTAACATTACAAAAAATCTGAATTTTTTTTTCAAGTAGTCACTGAACCATGAAAATGAGGTCAAGGACAATGTACATATCACAGACGGAAACTTCATAACATAAGGCATCTATATACAAAGTTTAAAGCATCCAGGTCTTCCACCTTCTAAAATATAAAGCTTTTAAGAAGTGAGTTAACGCCGCCGCCGGATCACTATCCCTATGTCGAGCTTTCTGCGACTAAAGTCGCAGGCTCGACAAAAATCGTTGTTTTCCGTTTCCGTTTCCATATTCCGTTTCCGCCTTTTAGTAACACCCGTAAAGAACCTCCCATAGATGTTTACTGTCAAGTTTTGTTCCATTTGGCCAAGCGACTTCGGAGGAAAAGATTGTTTTATATCAGCCAATCAAATAAAAATGTGGGAGTCTTCCAAGGAAGACATGTGTCGCCTGCGGACATCAATTTTTAAGAAAGATATTTAAATTTTCTAAAAAGGAAATATATTTGCACACCTTTGCATTAAGGTTAATGGACAGAGAAAGTTTCATCAAATTTCTTTGAGTGGTTATGGAGTAGTTGAGGATAGAAGTTTTGACCCACCCCCTTTTTTTTCCAAAATGTAAATTTTTACAAAAATTTTCTAAAAATGAAATATATATGCACATCTGTGCATTAAGGTTAATGCACAGAGAAAGTTTCATCAAATTCCTTTGAGAGGTTACGGAGTAGTTGATGATAGAAGTTTTGACCCCCCCCCCACTTTTTCAAATGAATTTGATGAAACTATCTCTGTGCATTAACCTTAATGCACAGGTGTGCATATATATTTCATTTTTAGAAATTTTCAATTTTTTTTGTATTAATTTATTATTACAAAAACTTAACTATAACCACTGAACCATGAAATTGAGGTCAAGGTCAGATGACACCTGCCAGTTGGACATGTCACCTTAGAATCCTTCCATACACCAAATATACTAGACCTATTGCTTATAGTATCTGAGATATGGACTTGACCACCAAAACTTAACCTTGTTCACTGATCCGTGAAATGGGGTCGAGGTCAATTGAAAACTGTCTGACGGGGATGAGGACCTTGCAAGGTACGCACATACCAAATATAGTTATCCTATTACTAATAATAAGAGAGAAATTAACATTACAAAAAATCTTAACTTTTTTTTCAAGTAGTCACTGAACCATGAAAATGAGGTCAAGGACAATGTACGTATGACAGTCGGAAACTTCATAACATAAGGCATCTATATACAAAGTATAAAGCATCCAGGTCTTCCACCTTCTAAAATATAAAGCTTTTAAGAAGTTAGTTAACGCCGCTGCCGCCGCCGCCGGATCACTATCCCTATGTCGAGCTTTCTGCGACTAAAGTCGCAGGCTCGACAAAAAATTGAAAATTTAATTTTTACAAAAAAAAAATTGAAAATTTCTAAAAATGAAATATATATACACACCTGTGCATTAAGGTATTAATTTTTACCAAAAAAAATTGAAAATTTCTAAAAATGAAATATATATGCACACCTGTGCATTAAGGTTAATGTGAAAAGAAAGTTTCATCAAATTCCTTTGGGCGGTTTAAGAGTAGTTGAGGATAGAAAAGTGTGACGACGCAAGACAATGCAAGACGACAGATAGTGATCCCTATGTGTCGACCATGCGTTCCGTATTTGTAGTCCGAAGGACAAAATGAGGATACTTTGTACAGAACATCCCATAGATGCTTCCTGTCAGGTTTTATTCCAATTGGCCAAGCAGTTCCAGAGAATTTTTTTTTCAATCAACCAATGAGAAACAAGAATTGCCCATGACGGCCATGTTTGTTGCCCGATCTGGACGACATGAGGAAACTTTGTAAACAACCTCCATATATGCTTCCTCTCAAGTTTAGTTCCATTTGGCCAAGCGATTTCAGAGAAGATTTTTGAAAACTCAGCCATTCAGAAACAACAATTGCCCATGGCGGCCATGTCTGTTCCCCGATTAAGACGAAATGAGCATGAAACTTTATAAAGGACTTTACATAGATGATTGCTGCCAAGTTGAATTTCATTTGGGCCAGTGGTTTCAGAGGAGAAGATTAAAATGTGAAAAGTTAATGTACGGACGCCAAGTGATGACAAAAGATCACATGGCCTTTGGCCAGGTGAGCTAATAATACTGATGTTAATGTGTGCATCAAATTCAGATTACGCACATTGTGTATTGTATATCATTACCATGTGTTTGGTTTTCTTTCAGGGATTTCCAACTAAACATGTATGCCATGTATTTACTAGAAATTGTCATAACGTTTTATTCAGTACAAATAAATAAATTAAACCTTGTATTTTTGTTTTAATTTTCTTGCAACTAATTTTGATGTGGGGCTATGTAGCTCCCCAAGATGCACACTCACAGCAAATAATATGATTGTAGGTTGCTTGGTATCGGAGAACTGAACTAGGACGTTAAACTTAACCTAAGTCAATGAAGTGCAGTAAGTAGGTCAGAGTGACCTTATTTTAGTGGGAGGCTGTGTTACTACCCGAGATGCAACCTTCACACCAAGTATAATATGATTGGAGGTCCCTTGGTTTTTGAGAACTGAATTCAGACGTAAAACTTAACCTAAGTCAATGAAGTGTGATAATGTGTGTTACTCCCTATATATTAAGATGCACCCTCACACCTTATTTCAATGGGAGGCTGTGTTGCTCCCCGAGATGCACACTCACAGCAAGTAATATGATTGTAGGCCCCTTGGTATTGGAGAACTGAACTCGGACGTAAAACTGAAGCACTATAAGTAAATCAGAGTGACCTAATTTTGGTGGGAGGCTGCACACTCACACCAAGTTATATGATTGTAGGTCCTTAATGGTATCAGAGAGTGGAACCAGGGCTTTCCATACAATTTGAAGTAGTAGGCTGAAATCTAAAAGTAGGCGGCTGTGACATGCGGCCGGCAAAGCTGGCCGCCGCGCCATACTACAAGCTTGGCACCTGAGCGGCAGGGGGTCTGGGGGCCGCTTTCAATTTTTTTTTGTGCAGGATTGTGTAACCTTCAATTCTTCATTATTTTCTTTCCCTTATGCTGATAATTCATATGTTTTTTTATAATAATAACAAATATTATTGTTATAAAATTTAAATTTTTAGCCTACTACTTAATTTTTTTTTGTTGACCATCGGAACTTCTCTTTATCCTTGCAAAAATATGATGCTTTCCGATTAGAGATGACGTAAATTTACACTTTTTTTATAGACGACCAATCAGTGACCGGAATTCACGTGAACTATATTTAGCTATCGGTAAACACAGGTTTTACATACTTGTTTATCGCGACAATACGATTCTCGACGCTTGTCCACATATTTTAAGAGATTTTTTTCTTTTTGAATTTTCTTTTTTTTTTTATCAGTGAAGTAGCTGGCACTTGTATCCACCGTAAACGGCGGATTTCTGCCGTCTACCGGCTACTTTGGAAAGCCCTGTGGAACTCGGATGTAAAACTTAACCTAAGTCAATGAAGTGCTTTAAGTAGGTCAGAGAGACCTAATTTTGGTGGGATGCTGTGTTACTCCCTGAAATGAAGCCTTACATCGAGTACTATGATTGAAGGTCCCTTGGTATCTGAGAACTGCTCGGACGTAAAACTTAACCTTAGTCAATGAAGTACATGTATGATAAGTATATCAGTGACCTAATTTTGGTCGGAGGCTGTGAAACTTCCTAAGATGCACCCTCACATCAAGTAATATGACTGTAGATCAAAGCTTGGTATTGGAGAACTGAACTCGGACGAAAAACTGAATCTAAGTCAATGAAGCGCGATAAGAAGGTCAGTGACCTAATTTTGGTGGGAGGCTATGTTACTCCCTAAGACAAGTAATATGATTGTAGGTCACTCTGTATGTTAAAAACTGATTTTTGACATAAAACTAAAAACCAGTCAACCGTGTAATATGGGTCATGTAATCTTCATCTTATGTCACATGGTCAGTCTCTTCATCATGCACCTGCACACAAAAATAGATGACCCTATGTGAACTAGTAAGAAAGAACTGGCTTTGGACACGTGTACACCGATGTGGACGCTGGGGGTACTCCAATAGTCCCCCTCAACTTTGTTGAGGTGAACTAAAAATGTTATATTTAATTATAAATATGTAGCTTTCCATTTACATTCTACATTTTTTTTCCTTGCTTGGTTATAATGGATAAGGAAAGCTAATGTTACATCCACGGCTGTCCTTACAGGGTCATAATTTCAATACCATGTGTCAGAGTTGTTGACATAAAATTTTACAAAGGTAACTTACACAAAATTATAACTGTACAAAAAAAGTTTTGTAATTTATATTTTTTACGATAGACTCGTACATTTTCTTCTTGATATTTATTTTCAAATGTTATTCAACAATTAATAATGAATTTAATAATTCATTTGTTAAAAAAAAATTAAATTGAAAAAAATTATAAAAGGGGAGCAACTCTTTATTTTTGTGCAACACCAAATGGCCCAGTTTGTTTGATACCTGAGCTCTGAACCCTAATTGGGCCAATTCTTGACAACAACAAAAATGTTCTTAAAGAAAATTAAAGAAATTTATGACTGCTAGTGTATTAAGCCATTCACGGATTGAGTCCCCACAGGAAATAACCCTTGCACGATGGCAGACTAGATTGGCTACTTCTTTGTTAATCCTTTAAAGCATTAATTTTGGGTCATTTATTTTTTTATTTGAATAAAAATGTTAATAAAATATGTTCTGTTCGCGATCTTTTTAGTTTTTGAATGAAAAGATTCGGTAGCAAACAGGGGCTTCAGCGGATGGATATGTTGAAATTCTTCAAATATCGTTAAAATCGCTCAAAATTTTCAATTTTGTCATTAAAAATTATAAAAATTATTTCAAGAAATAAACTTCCAATCATCGATGTCCACTCCCATCAATTTTGTACAAATTCGGCACGTTTGATACGAAATAGTTACTTTCCTGGCATCCAATATTGCCAAAAAAATTCTAAAATTCATTTTCCCAACTTTAAAATCCCATAAAATCCTCAAATTCTGGTCTTTTCACATGTTGTTTGTAAAAGATCCACCATTGTTTAATCCTTATCCGGGTTTCAAAAAATATGATCTTTTCGGCAAAATGTACAAATTAACCACACTGTCCTGGGTGAAAGTAACTATCACACATGCTGCTTGCGTACCTAATTAGCTCGATTCCGTGATCTAAAAATAAAGTCGATATTTTTTTTTCACTGATTGGATGCCTTTTCATTATTCTTTCCATGAAGAGTCCGTATATTTTTCTGTCAATAAAAAAAATTGCGTCAACACAGTGCACGATATGCTTCAGCAACCCTGCAATGGAATGCATCCATGTGGTCTAAATTTAATTAACATATCAAAATCGGTGTTTATATCTTCACAATTGCATTTTTGTGATTTTAAATACCATGTTCGACAATTCAAGTTTTTGGTCAATAAAATTTTTATTCCAGGAAAAAAACGGTCAATTACAAAATTTATTTTTTTACCAACCAAAATACACGGTCAGTCGGGAAACCGGAAACATTTCTTTTGCCCAAGGGAATGGCAAACTCCATGTTTTGGGAAGGAAAATAAATCCAAAAAATGATTTTTACCAAATAAAAAATAAGAGGTGCACAATGGCATTATATGATAAAATATCTGAGAAAGTTTCATTAAATTATAGTAAGTGGTTAAGGAGGAGTTGTGGATACAAAAATTGGGTACCCCCATATAAGGCAATGGCAAACTCCAGGTTTTGGAAAAAGAAACCCCAATAATGATTTTTACCAAAAAAAGTAGGTGTACAATGGCATTACACGATAAAGATTCTGAGAAAGTTTCATTTAACTATAATAAGTGGTTTATGAGGAGTTGTGGATACAAAATTGCCCCCATCCCCATTATAAGGTAATGGCAAAGTCTGTTTTGGAAAAAGACACTCGAAAAATAATTTGGACCAAAAAGCAAGTAGGAGGTGCAGAATGGCTATACGATTAAGAATATGAGAAAGTTTCATTAAACTAAAATAAGTGGTTTAGGGGGAGTTGCAGATACAAAATACCTCCCCCCCCCCCCCCATATAAGGCAATGGAAAAGTCACACATTTTGGAAAAAGAAACCCGAAAAATAATTTGGACCAAAAACCAAATAAGAGGTTCAGAATGGCCAGATGGACAGAGACAATCGCTATATCCCCAAACTTTCTTCGAAACTAGGTTCGAGTGTGGCAGCCATCTTGGTTAACAGTCAGGGTCATTTCACACAATTCTGAAAAAGGACCTAAGGATGGTGCCTAGTTTGGTTCCATCTGGCCGTGTTACAGTTTCATAGATTTTTTCATTCCCAATTTTTCTACTTTTAGTAACTGTTTCAGAAGTAAATTTTGAAGGGGACCTCCAAAGGACCAATTCCACCAAAGTTTGGTCCCAACTGTTCCAGTGGTTTCAGTGAAGATCTTTAATCGAAAGTTTATGGAGGATGCAAAGAGATGGCAATAGCTCACATAGCCCTATAGGTCAGGTGAGCTAAAATGTTGTTTTTTGGACCCAAAAAGTGTGAAAAATGTTTTTGGGGTTCACCAAAGAAAGACAACTCAAACTTTTTTATTTGGCCTATACCAGCTAGATCTAAATTATATGGTTTAACTGTCAAGTTTTTTTGGCGTCAACCACTTGATTCTGAGGGGGCTCAAGTTTCTGGAAATAATCTGCCCAAGGTGATGGTAAAAATTAATAACCTGGCCATATATATAGGATAAAAATATCATTTCCTGATCTCAAAGGCAAAAATCTATTTTTACTTTTCTGCCTCAGCAGGGGACATAAAAAGCATTTTCAGACTGAAAATACATACTCTGGCCATGCAATTCAACACTGATAATCATTTAAGTAATGATAACATACAAAAAAAAAAAAAAAAACAACTTACTGGATAACAGCCATCTTTCAGTACACTTCGAAATCACTTTGTAACACTTTGGGGAGCTGAAAAACAAAACAGTTACAAAAACACCTTGTCGCAAAAAGAAAATTATATAAATTAGATTTTATTTTACATGAAACCGGTTTTAATTATGATGAGCTTCGATGTTACTGAAAATAACACTATGACCTTGTGACTTACTGATATGATGTTTTTTTAATTGACAGTCATTATTCACATATATACACTTTCTTTCACAAAAAATACAATTTTCAAAATTGATCTTTTTTATATATGTGTGCTAAAAATCAACATAATCCATTTTCTTACATCTACTCTGAAGGTCAATAACGATTTTTAAGCTGTTTCCTCTCTCTCTTTTTAAGTATTTAATTTGCTTTACGTCTTCGGCTGTGAGCCGACATTCTTACTTGAATTTGTTGCCTTATTTCAAGTCCATGATGTACACTTGTCTTGTTGTATTTACTTATTTTCCATGTGTAATAGTGAAATTTTTATTGAAAGTCGCGTATGAAATCCTTTTTCATAAATTACAATTTTAAGGTTTTTTTCAGTTTTCTGCAAGGATTTGACACTGCAGATGTTGTCTACCGGTACTCAGCATTTAATGATGTTGACTACCGGTATCCAGCATTTAATGACATTATCCCTGTTTTTCTTTATATTTTTGTTTAATAGCAAGTTTTAAGTATTTTCTAACATTACCATGAAATCTTCAGAGGCTTGTTACCATGAATCCTGGTAGGCTGATGTTTGTTACCCTGAGATCTTGCAATGATAATTGTTACCATAAAACCATCTTGGGAGTAATGCTACCATGACAACCTGTTGGTAGTCTGAAAGTCATCTCCAAGCAGCCAGCCTGTAAATCTGACTATGAATCGACAAACACATTAAATAATAAATCTACAAATTAATAGTTACTATATTTAAATTCCTTCATTTTGATTAAAACTATACTTCTACTTCAAGAATGTATTTAACAATTTATGACCTGTCAATAATTCTCCTGGCAAAGCATTTGTTTTTGTAGTGACTAACAGTTTATAATTCCTGGGCAGAGAAAAAATATAACTTTTCTACAAATCTTATGTTGCTCATAAACTATTGGGCAGTCTAAATTTACATTGCCACGATTACAAATGCACAAATAACAATTTATAAGCATCTGAAATCAAGACAACAACAAACCAAGACATGGGACATGTCTGCCTGCTCTCTCATCTGCCACCCACTAAAATATCAAATCATCAACGTCCTAGGCTGTAGCTTTGTGTTATTGTTGAAGTTCTTGTTGATTCTCAGGGTCTTGTGGCTCGATTTACGCGATTTTCATAAATATTATCGGAGAAGAAAAAAAATACGACCATCCACAACGCTTACCAAAAATAATCTGCGAAGCGGGAAGGTTGGGTTCACTCGAAATCTACTCACTGAGGTCAACCGCCAGGTATCAAGACACTTCGGTACCTGGACATTTTGGTACCCGCTGAAAAAGACAATTCGGTACTGAGACATTTCGGTACCATTTGTAAGACATTTCGGTACCATATGTAAGACATTTCGGTACTGAGACATTTCGGTACCATTTGTAAGACATTTCGGTACCATTTGTAAGACATTTCGGTACCATATGTAAGACATTTCGGTACCATATGTAAGACATTTCGGTACTGAGACATTTCGGTACCATTTGTAAGACATTTTGGTACCATATGTAAGACATTTCGGTACCATATGTAAGACATTTCGGTACTAGAAAAAAATTGTTGTTGACAATTGTTTATTGTTTGTATACATTTTTTTTTCCAATAAAGAATGTGCTTTTGTGTTATTTATCAATAAAATTATATATGAACTGTTATAAAATGACAACTGATCTAAGTTTTGATTATGTACTGTTAACAATTTGTTATAAATCGTGAGATATTATAATTATATAAATTATGTATGTATCAATAAAGAACTAATAATGGTGTTATAACTGTAAAATGATATATTTGTTTGATGTCAATTTTAATAAAGAATTGTTGATTTTGCAATTATCATTATTTAAGCAATCACCAGTAATTTAAAAAGTTGTTAATAAATGTATTATTGGTAATTGTTTGTTTTTTTTTCACAAATATTTTAACTGGGACCGTTTTCTTTTAATCATTTAAATAACATTTTAAATATCAAAGGAGATCGGCCGATACACAAGTCAAACTTCGAATTTGAGAAATCACTGAAGCTCTGAATTTTGTTATAAAATTGGGTGGACTACTAGACACATTATTCTTCAAAATGGCCAGTGAATGTTGTGACTTCCATAATGAAGTCCGTGCAAGACAAGTCCTTAGAGGCTGTGCAATGTGACCAGTGTGCATGTTGGCAGCATAGAACGTGTAATACTGGTAAGTAATTAGTAACTTTTACTAGAAGACCTTAATCTTGTTCCAGGTCCATTGTTTAAACTATCCAGACATACCAAGGACTATAATAGTATAATAGCAAAGAAAATACTTATTTCTCATATATTGGATAATTTCTATACTAAGTTTTCTGTATTGATTTTATTTTCGAAAGTAATGTCGAACTATTTATGTATTCATAATTACGAAGACTGTATTTTATTAAAATATAAGTTATCCTTAGGGATTTGTATTTTATTAAAATATATGTTATTTTTATGGATTTCCAGAACAGACTATAGACAGGCCGTCTGTCAAGGTTGCAGAGACCCTGTTGTGGTAGGAATATATTTACATATACATGATACATATATGTGGAAGCAAAACTTTCGTTAATTGGATAATTGGATTATATACACGAGAAAACACGCGCCGATAATTGTTGTATAATACCCGTTAATTAGGTAATGGAATCATTCAACATTCAAATAGACTGATATACATACTGTATATGATAATCATTTCGTTATAGCTGAAATCCCAATGCAGCTCAGACTAGTGTCCGAGGGTAAGCTGCAACGACACCAGAAGAAAAGCTCCAAACAGACCCAAGGACAACTTTTCAAATAGTGACAGACAGATCTCAGCCAGTTGCTTAAAAGATGTGCCTCCGTTTACGGACTGTCTGTGTTGTAGACTTTTGAACAATGTATGAACTTTTTTAAAATAGTGCCGTTACATAAACTACATTCAAATATTGATGTTTATAAATATTAAATATTTAAAACGATTATTTTCTTTGTTCTTATTATACCTTGTATAGCCTAATAAAGAATCCCCTTATTAAAATTCCACGCTTTTAGTGTAATGCCCTACAAATATATATCACAATATACTCAGTACCGAAATGTCTAACCTCTGTACCGAAATGTCCATAGTCAGTACCGAATTGTCTCAGTACCGAAATGTCTATAGTCAGTACCGAATTGTCTCAGTACTGAAATGTCCAGGCCTGGGCGCCATAAAGAACTATTTTTGCTGAGTAAAGAAAATTTTACTCAAATTCCCATTCTCAGCCAATCACATTCGAGTATCCCCATATTTAAGAAAATTCTCAGACTTAAGAATATTCTCAACTTTTATGGCGCCCAGGCCCGGTACCGAAGTGTCTAGGATTCCACCGCCAGCGGGTTAAATGTAACGCTTACCAAAAATAATCTGCGACGCGGAAGGTTGGGTTCACTCGAAATCTACTCACTGAGGTCAACCGCTAGCGGGTTCAATATACAAAAAATAAGTACATTGAGTCAAGGACGTATGTTAGTTATACGTCCTTGATTGAGTTGATTTTTTTAATATAAAAATATACATATAATTTGATAGGTTTGATCGATATACCTTAAAGGTGGATGTTAATAGTTAGTTTATCTCTTAAAACATTCATCCTATTAAACATGGAAAAGTCAATCTCGACACCCATTTTTTATATAATCACCTACGAGGGTTTGGATGGGGTTAAATGATTAAAGAATAATGCCCTTAAAAATGAAGATTAGAGAATAACGGGCAAAAAAATGAAGATTAGAGAAATGCGTGGTCTAAAAATATAATGAATATTGAATAATTAATCAAAGAAAACGCTAAAAATTAAGTGTTGACAGAATTTTCCCTTCTTAAAATTTAAAGAAAAATATCAAAATTATCATTGTAAAAATATAAAAGTGAAAACAAACTTGGTAAACCGTTTTGGTTTCGTGATAACAGACTATAGGATTCAGTCAATGTGAACTGGTTTCCGATACTTCTACTCGGATTCGGATCTTTTTGGTTTATACTTCTACTCGGGTTATTTCGAATGTTATCGTCTATCTTTAAAGATGTCAGAGGTCATAGCAGACGAATTTGATGAAAATTCTGTTGTTCCATGTGTGTTTAGCTTTTATTCAAATGAAAAATCTGTGAAGGAGAGATTGTTCATTGTTGAATGCCGTACAGTGGCCTATAGTTGTTAATTTCTGTCTCAATCTAATTAAAAACCGATCTCTCATCTCTCCCGTTTTCTGATATATATATATATATATATGACAAGTTGCGGATCGTGTCCGTATCCAATACCGACCTGATTGTAAAATGTCATAAGTAGTTTCAGGTTGCAAATTTAAATGAACGATGTCAATGAAAAAGTTTTTCTGCAGGAGAAATCATAGTGGGAGTTCTTCTAGTATGTTTACTGAAGGACAACACTTCTAAGTTTTGTAGCAACTGAGAAGATCCTGATTCTGCAGTGGACACTCCAACACAACTAGGATCTAGCTGTTGTAGCCTGTAGGTTTGACTGATAGTGTCAGTGACACATTAATTTTAAGTCAAATTTTATCAAAATGAAATGAATTTTGCTCTGCATCCTATGCAGTCTGTTTTCTTCAAACTGAGCTACATGTATGTGTTATTCAAAATTAACTATTGCTAGAAGGCATACATGAAATCACCAGACATTTGAAGACCTGTCAAAACAGGGGTACCATGATTTCCCGAGGACTCCCAAGAACTGATTATTTACCCAAGGACCGATAGATTTGACCCGAGGACTTAATTTTATATGATGTTATACTGCTTAAACTAGTATTAAAGTATATAATTTTAAGATATAAGTCGTTTTTACTCCATAAAAGTACAATTTAACTTCAGGAAATCGATTTGTATGTCTTGTATGCAAATTCCTTGTTGAAAACAATATGGCGGACGTAATTATTCAACTTAAAAGCAAAGTACTGGAGTACAGCAGCTATGGGAGACAGATCTAAAAGTTCTGCGGTCAATATTGATAGCGCTGAAAACCGCAGTGCTAAAACGGCCTGTGGAAAACACTGGAGTGAAATATAACACTCCCCTGATAACGTACAAAAATGAAAAATAATACATTTGGTATTGAAATTATTCAGAAACGATCAGTAAATATTTTTTTATGAAAATCCAAACAATTCTAACCTAATAATATGAAAATCCAAATAATTCTAACCTAATAATATGAAAATCCAAACAATTCTAAAAAGGATGGGAAATGGGGTAATTGAACATGAGACAAACTTTTATAAACTAAGATACTAGACCACCATAAAACAAAATTCTAAGATCACAATTGTGACCTTAGCTCTCAAACCAACAAACCTGTGACCCTAACAAAAACAGAAGGCAAAAAATATATATGCTTTTTCTAACATGTCTAAGTTTGATTTTAATATTTTATTGTTTTTCCAAAAAGTTCTCCAAGAAAAAGCGTTGAGAGTCCTATTATTAGACTGTAAATCCATTTTCCCCTGGATTATTCACTCAATTTGTAAAAGGAATGACGCATATCAAGTGTAAAAAATGTGAAACCATTGAAAATTATAAACATACAATATATCTACATGCATGCGCAAATTACCGGATGGATAAGTGTAAAACAGGATCAAACTCAGAGAGAACATAATTTTTGGGGGGAATTTATTTAATTTGTGTTAATTTAAATATGCAAAAATTAAAATAATATCCCGAACAACTGACCCAATTCTATAAATGACATACATGTATATTGTTAATGATTGTTTTGGCCGAAGGAGAATACATGTATAATCTATGACATAGTTTTAAAACTATATCAGTGGGAATTTTTACCGTTAAAGTACTCTATCAACGGTTGACAATTTAATCTTTTAGATTATAATATAGAAAAAATTATACATGTTCCTTCAGATATAACTTACTTTAGGCTCATGAGAACAACATCATACATTTTACTCCGATAACTCTGTGACCTCATATATTTTCATTATCAATTTCAAAACTCGCGAGGAAGCATTAAAAAAATCATTATTAAGGAATCATTCAGAATATACACCGTCATGACCGTGGAGTATGGATTAAAGATTTTTACTATATTTCTACTTTAGTTACATCAGAGGTCTACAATGCACATGTAAGATGTTGTGCAACTAGAACTAGCTATTGATTAAGAGGTATCCTAGTCCTGCCCTTTAAGAGTGTCAAGCCCTTGATGCTCTTAATTTGGTCATATTGTCCTAACCACTAATCAAAAGATCAAAATAGACCCTATTTACTTATGGATTGACAGTTTTTAAAAATTTGTTGACATGTAAAAGAATGGTGTAATTTCACCCATAAATTCTTCAAGTAAACCAAACAAATTTTATGTGAAGTTTGTATATGAAAATCTTAGTTCCCACATTCATTCATGTGTTCAAATGTATGTCCTCAGTGTTGCTAACAATATTTTTTTAAAAATCAACTATTTTGTAGAAGAAAAGTAGAGTTGATTTTACTACTGAGGAGACACAGCTTCTTATTGAAGCTTATCATGCTGGCATGAATAGTGTCAAGGCCCGAGGAAAAATTGAGGAGGCTGCTAAGAGGTTGAATTTACTTTCAACCAAAAGAAAAGAGGTTTGTATGAAATTAATCTAAGAATTAGTAAATATATAAAAATTAGAGACTTCAGTTATATGAATGAATTGGTTGTCCTTTCTCCTTACTGTAAAAAAAATATCAGTTGAGTCAGGCATTATATTTTTTTTAAATTTAAACATGGGTATGTAACATTCAAGAACATTATTTGCTAAAATAACCTCCTCCCCCAACCTAACTCCACAAAATATTGCTCAAATGATTTAATCCAATCACAAACATCCTCAAGTGATCTTAAGAAGGTATCTCAGCAAAAGTGTATAAAAAGAAGGCCTAAATTATGTGAAGTTTACAACATAAATGAAAAAAAAACTTCTATTAAAGACATTGGACAAATATTTTTCAACATTTTACTCAATAAATTTTTGCTTTAAAAAATGGACACTCTACAACCAAGAGATTTTAATTTTTAATCAATGTATTTGTCTTAGCAATACCAGTCAGGGGATCGACTTGTTTGAGTCAGAATTGTTCTGATGCAAAAAAATCAGAACTCACCTACGTATATACGTCAGAAAAAATTTCGTCGATTTTCGCCGATGTAAAGATATTTCAAAATTGTCACGTTACTATTGCCTCCAATAAGAAATATTGATAGTCAAGACTTCGGAGGTCACTTGCGCTATTACAAACTCTTGGACTTACACCATGAGTAAGTGGTTTATAGATTTTATTCCATGTTTCTGACGAAAAATCAACATTTTTTAGTCTGACTTTAATTCTTTGCACTGTCTTAAATCGGTTTTTTTCAACCTCTCTCATAATTTTTACGCAATCTTTACACATTTTTGCGTTAATCAGAAAATTTTGGTGTAGGTTCACGACCTATAAGAGAGGGTTCACGGCATCTGAAGATGGTAACTGTCGTGTACATTTAATTGCATTCTGACGTGTGCAAGTAGCTTGACAGGAAAATCGGAAAGAAGGAAGATAACTCCGTCTTCCTTATACATTTTTTCTACTGAAGACCGTAAGTTGTTCGTCGACCTCGACAAAGCCTGGAAATTTATTTGATTTTACCAACCAAAAAATTCCAAAACAATTACTGAAACCTATTTTTTTCTGAAAATTGGGCAAAAATATCTTTGAAGGTTGTATTTCGTTGGACAAAAAAAAATTAAAAAGCTCCTTTGTTATATTTTATTTTTAGTTACATAAGCTTAAATCTAGAATATTTTCGAATATTATTAAAATTCTAAATTCTTAGAAAAAGATAAAAAAAAATGTTTTCTATCCATTTCACAATATCCTTATTTTAATATTGTTTGTACGATTGTATTATTATTTTTTTAAATGCTCAAATATTTTTCATTATATGTCATATCATCATTTTGCTTAATTTAGTAATGACACAATACATTTTTGTTTTCACTTTGAAAATTTCCAGATAAACTGGTTTTCATCTTATTATTAAGGTCTTTCCCACTACAGTGGAAAGACCTTACTGTATTTCTTCTGATTATTATTATTATTATTGAGGTCTTTCCCACTACAGTGGAAAGACCTTACTGTATTTCTTCTGATTATTAAGGTCTTTCCCACTACAGTGGAAAGACCTTACTGTATTTCTTCTGATTATTATTAAGGTCTTTCCCACTACAGTGGAAAGACCTTACTGTATTTCTTCTGATTATTATTATTAAGGTCTTTCCCACTACAGTGGAAAGACCTTACTGTATTTCTTCTGATTATTATTATTAAGGTCTTTCCCACTACAGTGGAAAGACCTTACTGTATTTCTTCTGATTATTAAGGTCTTTCCTTTACATAGGAAAGACCTTACTGTATTTCTTATGATTATTATTATTATTATTCTTTCTTAGTCTGCCAAATTTCAAAGTCATTTGCAGAAAAAGTTATTAGACATATAGGGATGGTATTTGGTACCAAGTATCATTCAGACATAAGCTATCACGTGGTGAGGCCGCTAAGGGTTCCCATGTACCTTAATAAGAGTTTCCTCCCCTGTTACAGTTATGCCTGTTATCAGATCTCCTCAAAAACCGTAAGAGATATCGACATGAAACCTTTTGCAATTTTTTTGGTTCATCTGTGCGCACATTAATCACATCTGCCGAAAAGGATCTGACAAATCTTATAAGAGTTATTTCCCTTTATATAAGTTTCACTTCTGATTTTTCAGGCAAATATTAAGTTTGAGTTAAGATACATGCATGAGCCTTCATATTTAGGCATCATTTTTTGTACCAAGTAAAATTAGGTCAAGGTCAAAGGTCAAGGTCACGGTCTAATTTTTGAAATTTCCTTGTGATCAGATCTCCTCTGAAACGGTAGAAGATAGCTGATAAAATGTAATGGGCAAAATGTCGGGGACATCGAGACAATGCGTAGTTTTCCTTAAGTCAAGTCGCATGACGTCATCTTCTATGCGTTATTGGCCTTTGAACGCTTAAATTTACGGTTTTTGGCTAATAACTTAATAATGGTACAAGATAGAGGCATGGGGTCTTTTGTTTTGACACCAGGGACAAATGACCTTCAAAATGGTGTCAAGGTCAAAGGTCAAAGTCATGTTCTGGAAAATGATTGTTTTCATATCTGAAGTGTAATACATGGAATTTTTTAAAAAATGCATTATTTTTTAGCAGGAATCATTTAAAATATGTTATTTTCCATTTTCGTAAGACAAAAAATGAAAAAAAATGAAAATTTTTTAAAGATTGAAAAATTTGAAAAAAACCTATTTTTTCTTGGCGCAAAAATGTTTTGGCAGTATTTCATATTTGTGTTTGATGTATCATTTTGGTATTTTATAGTACGTCTAGAATTACCTCAACTTTTAGCACAAATGACCTTTTAATGTGTAAATACAGCCCCTCCCCCCCTTTTTTTTCGATTTGACTGAATTTACATCGGTTTTACTGAATTTACCTGTAAATGCATATAAAGTACACGTAAACAGCTAGGGGATATCCAGGGCTTTGTTAATGAGAAAAAATTATGACGCTAACTCCAACCAATTTCCTGAAAATAGCGTTCGTGCAGTGCTAAATAAAAAGCTATTTTCCGCCATAAAACACAAGATTCGTCCAAATTTTACCAATTTATTGCATCCGAATGTCAAAATTTCGCGTCAAATTAACACTACTTTATTCACGGAGATGTCGTCTGGTCAAAATGGCACCGGAAATCTAAATAAATAAATCGTGACATCAAATTTCTACATGAATCTTCATTCTGACATAAGTAAATGTGTACACGTACACTCCGTTTTCTATTTATGACAATTTCCACATCAAACGGCAAATTGCATTGTCCTGTGCCATGTTCACCCGACGACGTCCCCTCTCGAAAAGAAAGAAATAAACTAAGTCCAGACATATATAAATGGACGTCACGTGACTTACACAACGTCATCAACAGAAGTAAACATTATAGTAGAAATGTACTTTTACTGTCACTTGTGTATCTAGAGAAATAAAAATACAATGCCCCCTCCCCCTACTTGTATTCAGCAATCCTTGGAAAACTTGCTACCTACAAATAAAAAAAAATAATTAATAAACAAACAAACAAACAAACAAACAAATAAACAAACAAAAAAGGCCCGTTCCGCCTTCAGAAAAAGAGATATTGCTACTTCATTTTTTATTTCTTTCTTCTTTTTTTTTTGACAATTACTATTTGGAACAATACATTAAAAATTTAAATTATTTCAAGAGAAAATAGAAGTAGCAATATCTCTTTACTGAAGACGGGACGGGCCTTTTTTTTTTTTTTTTTTTTTGTCTATTTCATTTATTTCCCAAGAGTTACGCCCCTTGCCAAAAATAAAGGAGCAGGGCCTCTTTATTGCAAAACTGGACACGTGGAAAGGAAAGACCTTATCATTTGTGCTAGGCACAAATGACCCTTTAATTATTATTATTAAGGTCTTTCCCACTACAGTGGAAAGACCTTACTGTATTTCTTCTGATTATTATTAAGGTCTTTCCCACTACAGTGGAAAGACCTTACTGTATTTCTTCTGATTATTATTAAGGTCTTTCCCACTACAGTGGAAAGACCTTACTGTATTTCTTCTGATTATTATTAAGGTCTTTCCCACTACAGTGGAAAGACCTTACTGTATTTCTTCTGATTATTATTATTAAGGTCTTTCCCACTACAGTGGAAAGACCTTACTGTATTTCTTCTGATTATTATTATTATTATTATTATTGTTCTTCTTTTCTGCCATCAATTGACGAAAAGTGTCTTGACATATCTTTTCGATACTTGGTACCATTATTTGGTCATACCGGTACTCGCCTTGACCGACCCTGTGAAACCGATCTATTTTTAGTAACGGAGTTATCTGCCCCAGACCGGAAAACCTTGTGCACAGATCTCCTCCTAAACCATAACCTGTATCAAAAATCTGAAGTGTGGAAAATGTCGCTGGACTCCTGGCAACGTGTCATCACTCAAAAAAAAAAGTTCGATCAACTTCCTGGTTACGCGTTTTTGACTCGAAAAGTGTCGCGACTCGTCAAATTTTTTTCTTCAAAACGGTAAGTCCTAGAGACTTGGGACCTGCACCAATCATCCTGGATGACATATGTTGCATTAAAAAATGTCAAGGTCAAAGGTCAAATCTCAAGGTCAGAGGTCATGGTACACCTTGTTATCAGGTTAACTCAAAAACCATACAAAATTTAAGCAGACATGTAATGGGGAAAATACTTGTCTAATTTAGACCTTTATTTGATATAAAGGGTCGAACCCTGTACGACAAACGGTTTTCGAGTTATAGCCCTTAACGCGTTTCGGCTAAATGGTTTTTGGCCTATAACTTGAAAATGGTTCGAGATAACATAGTAAACATATGGGTTATTGGTGACCGTCAACTTATTCCCTTCAATTTAAAATCAAACTTGATTGGCTAATGGCGGCCATTTTCAAAATGGCCGACACTGTAAACAGTTTTTGTAGAAAAACACGTAAACCGTACAAAATTGAAGCAGACAATACATGGGAAAATTGTTCGTCACGTCGAAATCTACAAAAAAGTCTTCAGGACCGAAACCGTAAAACTTGTCGTTTTTGAGTTATTGCACTTGATTCGTATGTTAAAACTGGTTTTTTGCTTATAACTTTTAAACTGTAACAGATACTATAATAAACATGTATACTTAAAATGTTCCTTTTGTAAAAACCTACAATTTGAGTCCAAGAAGTGTATGATTCGGTTGAACAGTTTCAAAATGGCGGTCAAAACAAGTTTCGCAAAACATGTTTTTTGCCAATAACTTGAAAACCGTATTAGATAGTATAGTAAACATGTATACTTAAATGAATCAGTATGCAAAGACCTACAATTTGAGTCAAAGGTCAAAGGTCATGGGTCAAGGTCATTCCCTAGCAACAAGGTAACGTTAATGAAAAGTCCATAGCAACCATATGTATTCTTAACCAAGACTATCTTCTTAGTTTAGAGGTAAGTTTTAATAACCGGAAGTGACCTTCTGTCCATAGCAACCGACAAAGTCCTTAACAACCATACTTTTTCTGACACTAGGGCCCTTGATCTTTATTCTGGAACCTATATGATAGCTATTGACAACATTTTATCGCAAACAAAATGACTCAATTGTCTTAAGTATTTGTATAGGACACCATAACACTAACTAGAGACGGGGAAAGACCTCACATTTGTTCTCTGAACAAATGACTTTTTAATATTGTAAATACAATTCTTCTTAGAAAGTTCGGTAAAAATCCACGCGGGACCCCATAGGAAATGTTATCGTATCTCCTCAAAAAGTACAAATCGTACAGGGCTGATATTTGGCAGACAGCTAGGGGATATCCAGGGCTTTGTTTATGAGAAAAATTATGACCCTAACTCCAACCAATTTCCTGAAAATAGCGTTCGCGCAATGCAGTAATAGAAAGCTATTTTCCGCCATAAAACACAAGATTCGTCCAAATTTTACCAATTTATTGCATCCGAATGTCAAAATTTCGCGTCAAATTAACAGTACTTTATTCACGAAAATGTCGTCTGCTCAACATGGCACCGGAAATCTAAATAAATAAATCGTGAGATCAAATTTCTACATGAATCTTCATTCTGACATAAGTAAATGTGTACACGTACACTCCGTTTTCTATTTATGACTATTTCCACATCAAACAGCAAAATGCATTATCCTGTGCCATGTTCATCCGACGACGTCCCCTCTCGAAAAGAAAGAAATAAACTAAGTCCAGACATATATCAATGGACGTCACGTGACATACACAACGTCATCCAATCCAGCGTCCCCGAAATAGAAGTAAACATTATAGTAGAAATGTACTTTTACTGTCACTTGTGTATCTAGAGAAATAAAAATACAATGCCCCCCCTCCCTTACATGTATTCAGCAATCCTAGGAAAACTTGCTATCTACAAATAAAAAAATAATTAATAAACAAACAAACAAACAAAAAAAAAGGCCCGTCCCGCCTTCAGAAAAGAGATATTGCTACTTCATTATTTTTTTTTTTTTTCTTTCTTTTTCTTTTTTTTTTTTTTTTTTTGACAATTACTATTTGGAAAAATACATTAAAAATTTAAGAGATTTCAAGAGAAAACAGAAGTAGCAATATCTCTTTACTGAAGACGGGACGGGCCTTTTTTTTTTCTTTTTTTTTTGGGGGGGGTCTATTTTCTTTATTTCCCAAGAGTTATGCCCCTTGCCAAAAATAGAGGGGCAGGGCCTCTTTATTGCAAAACTGGAAACGTGAATAAGGAAAGACCTTATCATTTGTGCTAGGCACAAATGACCTTTTAATTATTAAGGTCTTTCCCACTACAGTGGAAAGACCTTACTGTATTTCTTCTGATTATTATTATTATTATTAAGGTCTTTCCCACTACAGTGGAAAGACCTTACTGTATTTCTTCTGATTATTATTATTATTATTGTTCTTCTTTTCTGCCATCAATTGACGAAAAGTGTCTTGACATATCTTTTCGATACTTGGTACCATTATTTGGTCATACCGGTACTCGCCTTGACCGACCCTGTGAAACTGATCTATTTTTAGTAACGGAGTTATCTGCCCCAGACCGGAAAACCTTGTGCACAGATCTCCTCCTAAACCATAACCGGTATCAAAAATCTGAAGTGTGGAAAATGTCGCCTCACACCTGGCAACATGTCATCACGCAAAAAAAAAAATTTCGATCAACTTCCTGGTTACGCGTTTTTGACTCGAAAAGTGTCGTGACTCGTCAAATTTTTTTCTTCAAAACGGTAAGTCCTAGAGACTTGGGACCTTCACCAATCATCCTGGATGACATATGTTGCATTCAAAAATGTCAAGGTCAAAGGTCAAATCTCAAGGTCAGAGGTCATGGTACACCTTGTTATCAGGGTAACTCAAAAACCATACAAAATTTAAGCAGACATGTAATGGGGAAAATACTTGTCTAATTTAGACCTTTATTTCATATAAAGGGTCGAACCCTGTACGACAAACGGTTTTCGAGTTATAGCCCTTAACGCGTTTCGGCTAAATGGTTTTTGGCCTATAACTTGAAAATGGTTCGAGATAACATAGTAAACATATGGGTTATTGGTGACCGTCAACTTATTCCCTTCAATTTAAAATCAAACTTGATTGGCTAATGGCGGCCATTTTCAAAATGGCCGACACCGTAAACAGTTTTTATGAAATAACACTTAAACCGTACAAAATTGAAGCGGACAATACATGGGAAAAATGTTCGCCATGTCGAAATCTACAAAAAATGTTTCAGGTGCGAAAGCGCAAAACCTGTCGTTTTTGAGTTATCGCACTTGATTCGTATTTTGAAAATGATTTTTTGTTTATAACTTTTTAACCATAAAAGATGGTGAATGAAACATTGGGTTCATTTGAAAGAGAATTAAAAGACCTACAATTTGAGCCCAAACAGTGCATGATTCGGTTGATTGGTTTCAAAATGGCAGCCAAAAACATATCATAAACTGCGTTATTTACCAATAACTTTTAAACCGTTGCACATTATATAGTAAACATGTATACTTAAATGAATCAGTATGCAAAGACCTACAATTTGAGTCAAAGGTCATGGGTCAAGGTCATTCCCTAGCAACAAGGTAACGTTTATGAAAAGTCCATAGCAACCATATGTATTCTTAACCAAGACTACCTTCTTAGTTTAGAGGTAAGTTTTAATAACCGGAAGTGACCTTCTGTCCATAGCAACCGACAAAGTCCTTAACAACCATACTTTTTCTGACACTAGGCCCCTTGATCTTTATTCTGGAACCTATATGATAACTATTGGAAACATTTTATCGTAAACAAAATGACTCAATTGTCTTAAGTATTTATATAGGACACCATAACACTAACTAGAGACGGGGAAAGACCTCACATTTGTTCTCTGAACAAATGACTTTTTAATTATTGTTCTTCTTTTCTGCCATCAATTGACGAAAAGTGTCTTGACATATCTTTTCGATACTTGGTACCATTATTTGGTCATACCGGTACTCGCCTTGACCGACCCTGTGAAACCGATCTATTTTTAGTAACGGAGTTATCTGCCCCAGACCGGAAAACCTTGTGCGCAGATCTCCTCCTAAACCATAACCTGTATCAAAAATCTGAAGTGTGGAAAATGTTGCTGGACTCCTGGCAACATGTCATCACTCAAAAAAAAAAATTTCGATCAACTTCCTGGTTACGCGTTTTTGACTCGAAAAGTGTCGCGACTCGTCAAATTTTTTTCTTCAAAACGGTAAGTCCTAGAGACTTGGGACCTTCACCAATCATCCTGGATGACATATGTTGCATTCAAAAATGTCAAGGTCAAAGGTCAAATCTCAAGGTCAGAGGTCATGGTACACCTTGTTATCAGGTTAACTCAAAAACCATACAAAATTTAAGCAGACATGTAATGGGGAAAATACTTGTCTAATTTAGACCTTTATTTCATATAAAGGGTCGAACCCTGTACGACAAACGGTTTTCGAGTTATAGCCCTTAACGCGTTTCGGCTAAATGGTTTTTGGCCTATAACTTGAAAATGGTTCGAGATAACATAGTAAACATATGGGTTATTGGTGACCGTCAACTTATTCCCTTCAATTTAAAATCAAACTTGATTGGCTAATGGCGGCCATTTTCAAAATGGCCGACACCGTAAACAGTTTTTATGAAATAACACTTAAACCGTACAAAATTGAAGCGGACAATACATGGGAAAAATGTTCGCCATGTCGAAATCTACAAAAAATGTTTCAGGTGCGAAAGCGCAAAACTTGTCGTTTTTGAGTTATCGCACTTGATTCGTATTTTGAAAATGATTTTTTGTTTATAACTTTTTAACCATAAAAGATGGTGAATGAAACATCGGGTTCATTTGAAAGAGAATTAAAAGACCTACAATTTGAGCCCAAACAGTGCATGATTCGGTTGATTGGTTTCAAAATGGCGGCCAAAAACATATGATAAACTGCGTTATTTACCAATAACTTTTAAACCGTTGCACATTATATAGTAAACATGTATACTTAAATGAATCAGTATGCAAAGACCTACAATTTGAGTCAAAGGTCAAAGGTCATGGGTCAAGGTCATTCCCTAGCAACAAGGTAACGTTTATGAAAAGTCCATAGCAACCATATGTATTCTTAACCAACACTACCTTCTGAGTTTAGAATTAAGTTTTATAACCGGAAGTGACCTTCTGTCCATAGCAACCGACAAAGTCCTTAACAACCATACTTTTTCTGACACTAGGCCTCTTGATCTTTATTCTGGAACCTATATGATAACTATTGGCAACATTTTATCGTAAACAAAATGACTCAATTGTCTCAAATATTTGTATAGGACACCATAACACTAACTAGAGACGGGGAAAGACCTCACATTTGTTCTCTGAACAAATGACTTTTTAATTATTATTATTATTATTGTTCTTCTTTTCTGCCATCAATTGACGAAAAGTGTCTTGACATATCTTTTCGATACTTGGTACCATTATTTGGTCATACCGGTACTCGCCTTGACCGACCCTGTGAAACCGATCTATTTTTAGTAACGGAGTTATCTGCCCCAGACCGGAAAACCTTGTGCGCAGATCTCCTCCTAAACCATAACTGGTATCAAAAATCTGAAGTGTGGAAAATGTCGCTGGACTCCTGGCAACATGTCATCATGCAAAAAAAAAAATTTCGATCAACTTCCTGGTTACGCATTTTTGACTCGAAAAGTGTCGCGACTCGTCAAATTTTTTTCTTCAAAACGGTAAGTCCTAGAGACTTGGGACCTTCACCAATCATCCTGGATGACATATGTTGCATTCAAAAATGTCAAGGTCAAAGGTCAAATCTCAAGGTCAGAGGTCATGGTACACCTTGTTATCAGGTTAACTCAGAAACCATACAAAATTTAAGCAGACATGTAATGGGGAAAATACTTGTCTAATTTAGACCTTTATTTCATGTAAAGGGTCGAACCCTGTACGACAAACGGTTTTCGAGTTATAGCCCTTAACGCGTTTCGGCTAAATGGTTTTTGGCCTATAACTTGAAAATGGTTCGAGATAACATAGTAAACATATAGGTTATTGGTGACCGTCAACTTATTCCCTTCAATTTAAAATCAAACTTGATTGGCTAATGGCGGCCATTTTCAAAATGGCCGACACTGTAAACAGTTTTTATGAAATAACACTTAAACCGTACAAAATTGAAGCGGACAATACATGGGAAAAATGTTCGCCATGTCAAAATCTACAAAAAAGTCTTCAGGACCGAAACCGTAAAACTTGTCGTTTTTGAGTTATCGCACTTGATTCGTATTTTGAAAATGATTTTTTGTTTATAACTTTTTAACCATAAAAGATGGTGAATGAAACATTGGGTTCATTTGAAAGAGAATTAAAAGACCTACAATTTGAGCCCAAACAGTGCATGATTCGGTTGAACAGTTTCAAAATGGCGGTCAAAACAAGTTTCGCAAAACATGTTTTTTGCCAATAACTTGAAAACCGTAATAGATAGTATAGTAAACATGTATACTTAAATGAATCAGTATGCAAAGACCTACAATTTGAGTCAAAGGTCAAAGGTCATGGGTCAAGGTCGTTCCCTAGCAACAAGGTAACGTTTATGAAAAGTCCACAGCAACCATATGTATTCTTAACCGACACTACCTTCTGAGTTTAGAATTAAGTTTTATAACCGGAAGTGACCTTCTGTCCATAGCAACCGACAAAGTCCTGAACAACCATACTTTTTCTGACACTAGGCCCCTTGATCTTTATTCTGGAACCTATATGATAACAATTGGCAACATTTTATCGTAAACAAAATGACTCAATTGTCTTAAGTATTTGTATAGGACACCATAACACTAACTAGAGACGGGGAAAGACCTCACATTTGTTCTCTGAACAAATGACTTTTTAATTATTATTATTGTTCTTCTTTTCTGCCATCAATTGACGAAAAGTGTCTTGACATATCTTTTCGATACTTGGTACCATTATTTGGTCATACCGATACTCGCCTTGACCGACCCTGTGAAACCGATCTATTTTTAGTAACGGAGTTATCTGCCCCAGACCGGAAAACCTTGTGCACAGATCTCCTCCTAAACCATAACCTGTATCAAAAATCTGAAGTGTGGAAAATGTCGCTGGACTCCTGGCAACATGTCATCACGCAAAAAAAAAAATTTCGATCAACTTCCTGGTTACGCGTTTTTGACTCGAAAAGTGTCGCGACTCGTCAAATTTTTTTCTTCAAAACGGTAAGTCCTAGAGACTTGGGACCTTCACCAATCATCCTGGATGACATATGTTGCATTCAAAAATGTCAAGGTCAAAGGTCAAATCTCAAGGTCAGAGGTCATGGTACACCTTGTTATCAGGTTAACTCAAAAACCATACAAAATTTAAGCAGACATGTAATGGGGAAAATACTTGTCTAATTTAGACCTTTATTTCATATAAAGGGTCGAACCCTGTACGACAAACGGTTTTCGAGTTATAGCCCTTAACGCATTTCGCCTAAATGGTTTTTGGCCTATAACTTGAAAATGGTTCGAGATAACATAGTAAACATATGGGTTATTGGTGACCGTCAACTTATTCCCTTCAATTTAAAATCAAACTTGATTGGCTAATGGCGGCCATTTTCAAAATGGCCGAAACCGTAAACAGTTTTTATGAAATAACACTTAAACCGTACAAAATTGAAGCGGACAATACATGGGAAAAATGTTCGCCATGTCGAAATCTACAAAAAATCTTTCAGGTGCGAAAGCGCAAAACTTGTCGTTTTTGAGTTATCGCACTTGATTCGTATTTTGAAAATGATTTTTTGTTTATAACTTTTTAACCATAAAAGATAGTGAATGAAACATTGGGTTCATTTGAAAGAGAATTAAAAGACCTACAATTTGAGCCCAAACAGTGCATGATTCGGCTGATTGGTTTCAAAATGGCGGCCAAAAACATATCATAAACTGCGTTATTTACCAATAACTTTTAAACCGTTGCACATTATATAGTAAACATGTATACTTAAATGAATCAGTATGCAAAGACCTACAATTTGAGTCAAAGGTCATGGTCAAGGTCATTCCCTAGCAACAAGGTAACGTTTATGAAAAGTCCATAGCAACCATATGTATTCTTAACCAACACTACCTTCTGAGTTTAGAATTAAGTTTTATAACCGGAAGTGACCTTCTGTCCATAGCAACCGACAAAGTCCTTAACAACCATACTTTTTCTGACACTAGGCCCCTTGATCTTTATTCTGGAACCTATATGATAACTATTGGCAACATTTTATCGTAAACAAAATGACTCAATTGTCTCAAGTATTTGTATAGGACACCATAACACTAACTAGAGACGGGGAAAGACCTCACATTTGTTCTCTGAACAAATGACTTTTTAATTATTATTATTAAGGTCTTTCCCACTACAGTGGAAAGACCTTACTGTATTTCTTCTGATTATTATTATTATTATTATTGTTCTTCTTTTCTGCCATCAATTGACGAAAAGTGTCTTGACATATCTTTTCGATACTTGGTACCATTATTTGGTCATACCGGTACTCGCCTTGACCGACCCTGTGAAACCAATCTATTTTTAGTAACGGAGTTATCTGCCCCAGACCGGAAAACCTTGTGCACAGATCTCCTCCTAAACCATAACCTGTATCAAAAGTCTGAAGTGTGGAAAATGTCGCTGGACTCCTGGCAACATGTCGTCACGCAAAAAAAAAAATTTCGATCAACTTCCTGGTTACGCGTTTTTGACTCGAAAAGTGTCGCGACTCTTCAAATTTTTTTCTTCAAAACGGTAAGTCCTAGAGACTTGGGACCTTCACCAATCATCCTGGATGACATATGTTGCATTCAAAAATGTCAAGGTCAAAGGTCAAATCTCAAGGTCAGAGGTCATGGTACACCTTGTTATCAGGTTAACTCAAAAACCATACAAAATTTAAGCAGACATGTAATGGGGAAAATACTTGTCTAATTTAGACCTTTATTTCATATAAAGGGTCGAACCCTGTACGACAAACGGTTTTCGAGTTATAGCCCTTAACGCGTTTCGGCTAAATGGTTTTTGGCCTATAACTTGAAAATGGTTCGAGATAACATAGTAAACATATGGGTTATTGGTGACCGTCAACTTATTCCCTTCAATTTAAAATCAAACTTGATTGGCTAATGGCGGCCATTTTCAAAATGGCCGACACTGTAAACAGTTTTTGTAGAAAAACACGTAAACCGTACAAAATTGAAGCAGACAATACATGGGAAAATTGTTCGTCACGTCGAAATCTACAAAAAAGTCTTCAGGACCGAAACCGTAAAACTTGTCGTTTTTGAGTTATTGCACTTGATTCGTATGTTAAAACTGGTTTTTTGCTTATAACTTTTAAACCGTAACAGATACTATAATAAACATGTATACTTAAAATGTTCCTTTTGTAAAAACCTACAATTTGAGTCCAAGAAGTGTATGATTCGGTTGAACAGTTTCAAAATGGCGGTCAAAACAAGTTTCGCAAAACATGTTTTTTGCCAATAACTTGAAAACCGTATTAGATAGTATAGTAAACATGTATACTTAAATGAATCAGTATGCAAAGACCTACAATTTGAGTCAAAGGTCAAAGGTCATGGGTCAAGGTCATTCCCTAGCAACAAGGTAACGTTAATGAAAAGTCCATAGCAACCATATGTATTCTTAACCAAGACTACCTTCTTAGTTTAGAGGTAAGTTTTAATAACCGGAAGTGACCTTCTGTCCATAGCAACTGGCATAAAAGTCTAAAAATATATTTTTAAAATTTTTCGCTTGGTTCTTTTCCAATAACAAGTAAAGTGTTTACACACCTATAACTTACCTATGAACATTAATCATTACCATTTGAACATTTCTTACATGTTTCTACTTGATGAACAGCACCTAAAACTTCCTGCTAATGATTAAAAAGGTTATATGTAAAGAGACAAAAAAGTACCAGAGTTATTTTTCTGTTGTGCAAAGCATAAAAAAACAGCTGTAGTTACTATTTCTTGAAGATATTTTTTTACTGACGTGGGGCCACTAGGCAATCTGCCCACTTTTGCACCAGCAATGAAATAATATAATGCCTAGGGAGGGAATCGAACCCTCTTACGTCAGTGTCAATGTGTGTACCAGAGCCCTGTTAGCTACCTGTGCAAAATTAAGTTTTGCACAAGTACCCACCTCCCACGACGAGGACGTAGGGTTGGATTTTTGGGAGGCAAATATTTATTTTCCTTATTTTCAGTTTAATTAACATAAATTTTTATATGAATTTATTCATATATGTTTAGTACAATTAAAAATTTCAGGATCAGACTAATATTTGATCTTCACCAAGATTGCCTCATGATAACTGTAATATGTGGGCAACATGGATATTTCTAAATTACTTTCTCCTTTGCAGTACACATGGTCAATAAGTGTGCCACCCTCAGTCGTTGGTCTTGTTACTAACTGCTTAAAGCCTATCGATTCCATGTAATCTAATACAACTGTATCACCTTTCAAGATATTTTGATTGAAGTCACCCAAAACAATTATCTTATCTGTGTTCAGCAATAACCTATCAATTAGATTTCTAAAATTATTCATGAAATCATGAATCAGGTGCTTTTGAGTTCTGTAGATTGTGACAATGACTACATCTAAACTCACAACTTTGAAAACAAAGTATTCCAAATTTTCACACTGTATTTCATCATTTTCAACTTGAAACCCTTCCTTAAAAAAGACTCCAACACCGCCATGATGCATTTGCTTTATAGAGGCATGCAACTTTGTTTTATCATCAAATGCATCAGATCTTGAAATATGTTTCAATGTAAAACCTTCAAGTCTACAACTCGTCTCCTTTTCAAGCCATGTTTCTGTTAAGCATATAAAGCTTGTGTCTCTGACAACTGGGTTCTTTCTCAAGTCTTCAATATGATTTATCAATCCTTCAATGTTGTGGTACAAAAAAGTTATACAATGGCCATTATCAGGTAATGTGTCATCCTCATCCAAAAACTTTTTCATCTTTAAAAGCCCACTTTCAATATCAGGATCACAATATATTTTTGCTTTTAATACCTTCTCATCTATATCCCTAATGTACAGTCCATCAAGAGACGTTACTCGACTTAGTGCTACATATGCTTGACCATATGAGAAGCATTTGTTTAAGTCAATAACACATTCCTTTACAGTTAAACCTTGAACTTTGTGAACTGTGCAACCCCAGGCAAGCTGAAGAGGATACTGTTTTCTATTCCCATTGCTTTTAGGAACATCTTCTGTTGATGGTTTAATACCAATGCATCTTTTTCCGTTAATAGTCTTCTGTACAGTTGCTATTTTGCCAACATTTTCATTATCGAAGTGAATATAAATAATCTGTGGCAATGTGTTCAATGCATTCTGTACAATTTCCATAACTGTACCAATAACGCCATTTACTAGACCATCATTGGTATCAATGTTCTTTATCAACATTACTCTTGCACCCACTCCTAGCAGCAATGAAGATGGCAATTGTAAGTCTTTTTCTGTGAAATGTGAGGTTCTTTTGACAAGTTGACCACTTGTTTTAATTTTCTGATAGTCTTCAGCTTCAAGAAGTTTTACCTTAGATCCCAGTTTCATAACCATGTTATTGTTGTGACCTTTTATTTCTTCATTTGTTGCATAGATATGCAAAGCATTTTCTGGTCCTTCTTTAATTCTGCTTTTCAATACTGACATGTCTTTCTCATCAAGTTGATTGACCTTTGTTCTTACTCTTATCCTGTTAAGAGTTTCTGCAAATTGACAGTCATTTTTTTGACGCATGATCTCATCCAACTCAACGATCTCAAACAGATCATTCCATAACTGATTCAAAGAGCTTGAAGGATCATGTACATACAATTTGTCAGTTTTCTTGGTTTTTACTGGTGGTAACTGGTAGAAATCCCCGACTGCAATTACTGATACACCTCCAAACACACTGTCCTCTGGCATTTTTTTTATCTGTCTCAGACGTTCATGGATGAAAAAAAGTAGTCTTTTGTTTACCATTGAGATTTCATCAATGATGATGACTTGCAGAGATTCAAATTTTGAGCGCAATGTGTTTATTTTGTCTTCACTCAAAAGAGCATGGTCCATTGACAGGTTTTTATAAATGCTTAATGCACTGTGGATTGTCATCCCAGATATATTGAAAGCTGCAGTACCTGTAGGCGCTGTGAGAAGTACAGAAATGTCATCAGGTCGTTCTAATAGCCTTGAAAGTATTCTAGACATTTCATAATACAGACATTTTATCAAATGACTTTTTCCAGTTCCACCTCCTCCAGTTACAAATACATGAAAAGGTTCCATATTTTGTCCATTTGCTTTTTGTAAACACCATTCTCTAATCTTGTAAAACACTTCTCTTTGCTTACTGTTCAAGTTTTGCAACAATGGGGTTATTTCATTTTTTGGAAACAGAGAGGTGGTTAATAGGTTTGTACCTTGGGCTCCATCATTCTGATTAAGATCTGGTATTGTTTCGTCAGATACCTCGTTTTCCACTGTAGATATACTACCTTCTAAGTTGCATTCATATCTCTCTGATTCTGTTTCAGGACATAGCTGAGCCCATGCATCTTCTTCATAGCCTCTTTGTTCTAAATCTTTTTCTGCTCTATCTAGAGATTGGTCAATTTTGACATATCTAGCTTTGTTGCTCTCAACAATACTTTGGATATCAGTTACTTGGTCACTATTGCTTAGTTTTACAGACCCATTTATGTAAAATTGTTCATAGGTCTCGAACTGTGGTGGTTTAAGCTGTTGCTCTACTCGGTATGGTAAAAACAATTGTAGCATACTTTGGTAGTATTGCTCTGGTGCTGTTTCAATTGAAAATCTAGGATACCTGATCACAGCTGGGTTAGTTCGAGTTCGCTTTCGAATGTATCCAAGATTTTTCATAAGTTTAAAAGTAGTTTCTTCATTAATTTTTTGGGGAAGTTGTGATTTTGCAAGAACACTGTAATCTGAGCAAAATTCTGCTAAACACATATCTTCAAACCTTTCAACATTCGGTCTTGCTTTGTAACGGTCTACAATGTTTGTCATCCACATTGCTTCATCGTTTGATTCATCACTGTCATCTTTGTTGTGACTTTTATTAGCTTTTTTTGCTCTTTCTATTTCTTTCAAAGGTATACTCATTCTACTTGGGTTAGCCCCTAGTGGCACAAATTCTACTTTCCTAGAACATCCTTTCAAATTCAATCCTGTCACTCTATACACTGCTTCTTGTGCACTGACTTCTCTATGATGCAAGTATGCTGTGCCAACTTTTTTCATAGTTTGTTGGGCATTTAGGTTACCGTCAGCAGCTTCATTTTTAGTTTGTTGTAACAACAGTCCTAATTCTCGTTCAGCTTTGCTAATGTAACTGATGATATATACTACACAGGAATATTCATCTAAGACATATTGAATGTCCATATTTGCATTCCAGGCTCGAAGAAGATGTTCATTGTACTGATTGATGTAGATTTCATCAGCATTTCTTTTCAGAATAACTGTATTTCTCTTTGCTACCACTGCACATATGTTTTCAAAGTCTTCATGTGTCATTCCAACTTTATCTAACATTTGATCAACCGACAATCCTTCATTTTCTTTATCAAGAATACAGTCCCATAACTGGCTTAGTTTCTGCTTTGCCTGTTCTATTGTCTCTTGAGTTGTTTCTACTACTTCTGCTATAAATGTCTCTTTGGATGGTGGCCTTGGGAAGTTGAATCGACAAGTTGTACCTTTCTTTTTACATGACTTTGAATGGTTTTTACTATGTTGGTGCAGAGATGTAACCATTTCATTCAATTCAAAATCCACCTCTTTATCTGGTATTTGACATGTAATATACTGGTTAATGAAGTTCACAACATCAGCATTACTATCTACACCAAATATTGGAGCACCTTCAATCCAGAATAAACAATGGGCATGTGGAGAACCTCTCTGTTGAAATTCTATCCTGTAAAAGTAATCAATAACTTTTCCAATAGGGTTTGCGTCCGACAAAATTACTTCTTTCAGAAAGGTTTGAAATCTATGATCAAACATCCTTGCTAATGTCACTGGATTACTGTACAAGATCTTACATTTTTCATTCCAGTCTAGATCTTCAATATTTCTAACATCACCCTGCTGTTTCATTACAGTCTCAAGCATTTCTAACCATCTAAAATCAGCAGAAGAGAATGAACAAAAGAATGTAGGTTTTGCCAACTGTCTAATCATAGCAAACATATCTTTCTGTGTAGCCTGCCAATAGGGTGGTGTTCCCCTAATGGGTTTTAAATATTTAATTGCTTCATCTTTCCTCATCAAATCTCTTAGACACTCTTTATTTAAAAGCATGTTACTCGTAACTTTTTTTCCATTTGGTGCTATAGGTGATTGTTTTCTTAATGAAATTTGCACATTTGACATAACTTGATCTAACTCTGATAAATACTGAGCAAAAAATATGTAAGAGGTATCCTTGGCAAATCTGTTGTCCACACTCATTAACCTCATATTAAAATACCTAAGGAGAGATAGTCGTTCGTCTCTTTCTTCTTTGAAGGTATTTTTCCCACTTGGAAAGTGTGTTGGGAATGATTTTGCTTCAATGCCATCTTCTTGCAAAACTCTTACCGGTTTATTGCCATCTGCTGGGGAAATATTAAACACTTCATCAAAACATTGATCAAGCATTTCTTGTCCTATATCTGCTGGTTGAAGACATGTGTTAAGTTGAACACCTCTAAGTTTATCATCCAAATATGAATCTTCATCATAACTTTCATTCTCATTATTAGGCAATGTTGTTTTAACTAATGCTTCTGGACTCGTTAATTCCTCCCTCTCATTTTGTTCTTCCGTAACAATTACATCTGTCTCTTTCTGATTTTGAATAACATTTTGTTCATTAGAATTACCTTCCTCTGGAATAGGATTTAGCCAATTTTTTGCCAGTTGAACATCTGAATACCAAACATTGTTCTGTTTCAGATAGTTTAAGGCGGTTTCAACCTTTTTTGTACTAATATACTGATACTCTTGATAACCTTTATATTCTATCTTTCTCTTCAGTTTCACAGCTATCATTCGATTATCATCTTCTGATCTTGGCAAGGTTGAAGTTAATTTGTGTAAATTGGAAGGGACACATACAACAGGACCATGAACTCCTTTTTGTCCTCCTTTAGGCAATCCAAGAATTTTCATGAATGGGATATTTAAAGCTACAAGATGTTGCTCAAGACTGTTAAGTGTATTTAGCTCTGCAGGTACTTCCTCTAACTCTAGATTATTAGCATAACTTTCAGCTGGTACAGTGCCTACTAATATCTTTCTATGGCATGTTAAACAAATCCAAAGAGAGGTTCTGCTAGACTTTGCATATCTACAAGCTGTCACACAGTCATCATTACACTCATGCACATATTTACTTGATATGCATTTCTTTGATAAATTTCCTACTTCTAACCCTTTATTTTCATAGTTTTTGTAATCACATTCAATAACTTGTTTTCTAAAAAACAATCTAAAGCAACAGCCACAAACATATTCTGGAACATTCTTACATTCTAATTTGAACTTCTGAATAACATTTTCAATGTTTCTTAGTTTATCCATTTCTGCTTCTCTTCTTTCATTAGTTTGTCTTACTATTTTTCTTTTGTGCTCTTCATCAACAAGGTATTTCTTGCTACTAGCATCTTTTACATTTTGGCGATGTACATTATCAGTTGCATACTTATTTACACTTGCATTCTTTAAATTCTGGCGATGTACATCATCAGTAGCATACTTATTTACACTTGAATCCTTCACATTCTGGCGATGTACATCATCAGTAGCATACTTATTTACACTTGCATCCTTCACATTCTGGCGATGTAAGTCTTCAGAAGCATACTTGTTCACACTTGCATCCTTCACATTCTGGCGATGTGAGTCATCAGAAGCATACTTGTTCACACTTGCATCCTTCACATTTTGGCGATAAACAGAATCAGTGGCATATTTTGTCTTTTTTATTCTTTTTTTATCTCCACTATACTCTAAATCATATGCATACTTATCAACTAGTTTTCTCTTTATAGACTTTTTGTTAGACTGATATCGGTTCTTTGAGTCTTCTCTAAATGCAGCATCTGTGGCATACCTTTCTTTAGCTAATTTCAATTTTTTATCTCTTATCTCAGGTGTTGATTGATACTTTTCTTTCTGTTTGTCTTTCTTGGTTCTCTTAAGAGGGGTTTCAATGCTCTCATTTGACAATAGATCTTTCCTTTTTAAAGTTTCATCTATGCTGACACTTGTAACCACTTCATAGTGGTTGTTCTGGTGTTTAAGATATATGGCTTTTTCATTTATAACTCTATGGCTATCTTTTTCAATCTGTTCACCAGAGTATCTTAACCATCTACCTTCTGAAAAAGTATAGATGTCAGTCTTCATAAGATCAGCGGCAGCTATTATTTCAATCGCTGTTCCCCAACTACCATTTTCTTTCATATTGCTTGTAGCTAGATGTTCTTCTACTGATACAGAGTCTACAAAGGAGGATAATCTGTCAGCGTTTTCCATACTATGATTTACAATAGCTTCTCTAATCATGGGAAAAAACTCCTGTCTTTGTGAAACTGCAAAAGATAAGGCTCGAAACAAACAATTACCATCACCAACAATGCTTTTCGATTTTTCAGGGTTTCCCATGCCAATTACACTTTTATAAGTACCCGATCTATTGATATACTTTTGTGTTATTTTGAATAGGTTACATAATTTCCTTCTTAGTGGAACATCAGTTGGTTTAAAATCAAACTTTACATTTTCCACTGAACTCACAAACTTTACATCAACTTCACAGCTTACCTTTGAGTCTATACATGAATCACTTTCTTCATTAGTACAAGCCATCTCAATGTCATTCATGCTACGTTCTGAATGTTTACCAAATTTTCTAGCACTTTGGTCAAGATCCACATTTTGCGTCCTGTCAACAGATTCATCAATATCATTTAAAACAGTACCACTTACAGAGTTTGCATGTGAAATTTGAAGAACTACACCTGTAATTTCAAATTGTACAAGTGAATTATGTTTTACAAAAGTAACAAGATGGTGATATAAATCATCAACACTTGGAAAACGCATGACTATGCTTGTGCCATTACTTTCAGGAAATCCAACTTCATTTCTTGCATGTGAATCAAATAGAAATAAAATGTTTTGCTGTTTTATAACTAGAGATGTAGAACCTTGTACACAGATAAAGCAACCATCTGTTTCAATCAAAGATTCTTGAATAGCCTGATCAAGAGGCAAAGCACCAGGGATATCAATGTTTTCATCCATATTGATCAAAGCAGCAAATGATTCCTTCATATCAATATTTACCAACATGTCATTTATTTCTATTTGAGATGGCAAGTCAGAAACTAACAGCAAATCATTGTTGCCATGAATCCAGGTGTATAAGTCATTACCCTGAGTAAGAATTGTGTCTAACATAACAACATTCCAATGACTGACTGTTGACAACTTACTTTGAACTAATGCTACCAAAGAATTAGCAACACATTGTTTTCCTGCATTTAAACCAAATCTTAGACTACCTTGATGGAAACTACCTCTCGCAATACATTGTGTAGACAAAGAATATGGTGTATCACATACCTGATTTACTGCACTAAATGAATCTAGTTGGTTGAAAGTGATGTCAAGCTTCAAACCATTCAATTCGTTTTCTGGGTCTTGCTCAGTTTCAGTTTGAGTTTCAAGTATGGTATCAGATTTGTTTTCAAGCATAGATTTGTGTTCATTGTTATTTTCTATATCTGTTTTATATTCCGTTATATTTTCCCACATCATTTTGTCAAATTCCATTATACTGGTGCCCTCAATCCTAGGGTCTAACACCAGTTTCGTCTGATCTGCAACGCCTAGTTTTGGCGAGGGTACATTCGGTGATGTACAAACCCACGGCGGGGAGTCAGAGCTCAGTGGCATATCGGTTTCGATACACAGACTTCCCTGAGATGATGCAGAACTCAGGGCATTAGGACAATTTTTCTCGCTAGCAGAGCTAGGAGAAGCCATTGTCCTGGCTAGGGGTTTCTCCTCATCCCGAGGTGCCATCCCCATGGAGGCTGGGCAGTTTTTCTCGCTAGCAGAGCTAGGAGAAGCCATTGCCCTGGCTAGGGGTTTTTCCTTCTGGTTAGGTTCCAACCCCATAGAGGCGTCATCTACTGCCTGGCGTTTCTCTCGCATTCTTTTCTTATTTTCTTTCATCCTTACTGATGAACTTTTCCCTTTGCGAGGCATTTCTGAAAATATAACACAACATATTTATAAGATAAGTTGATGAAATTGTCAAAAACTATCAATTGGTAAATATTTTGTTCACAAGTAGGTTTAACAAGAGGCTCCCAGGAGCCTGAATCGCTTACCTGGTCTTTAAGCTACATGTTTAAGGGTCTCTTCTATTAGCTATTACCCATATAAATGGTCATTTGATAGCTTCTATCCAAAGGAGATTATTGTATAGTTCAATGAGCTGAAGGTTAAACCAAGCAACAGATTCTTTCAATTAACAATGCTTTAAATTCTAAAGCCAAAAACATGAAAAACCCCTATTTTTCTCCTTAAAGGGCCGTTTCAACCCCTACAAAGGTTAATCTGACAATTCCAACCCATTGAAGACTTTTGTAGAGCTAAATGATCTGAAAATTTATGCAAGCAACAGCTTTTCTCTATCTGCAATAGTTTTCAATCTATAAGTTAATAAAATGCTCCGCTGGGCGCAGCTAGATACGACCGCAGATGTCGAACCCTGAATAGTTGGGGCAATTATGAACACAACATTCAAGCTTGATACAATACTGAATTTGGATTGTGAATAAATATTTGACACAGCATAGGTTTCTGACACAGAATGAATGTTGTCTAAGAACTTAAAATTTTTTAATTTACCTATTCAAACCATATCAGTATTATTTGTTTTTATATATAAATCAGAAATAACCAATTTAAAATTTAAAATTGGGCACACATATCAATTTCTTGCTATTGCGCAATACTGTGCAATTGAAAATTTCTTCAAATATTTGACACATAATAGGTTTCTGACACAGAATAACTGAAATCAAAGAACTTAGAATTGGTCATATGAGTTGAATTTATATTCAATTTTTTGCTTCTTGTGCAATACAATATGCTGTGGAGAATTGCCCCCCCCAAAAAAAAAATAATAATTTACCCCTTTTTTTAGCTTTTGTGCAATACACTATGAAGTTGCACATTGACCCCCCCTCCCAAAAAAAAAACAAAAAACAATAAAATTTAATGTAACCCCCCCTTTTTTTGCTAAAAAAATTTGAAATTTTATTTTTAATTTATGAAATATGAAATGAGAAAAAAATTACCCCCTCCCCAATTTCTCATTTACCCCACCCCCCCCCCCCCCCTCTAAATTTTGTTTTCAACCCCCCCCCCCCCCCCATTTCTTTATACTTTGCAACCATAACAGCCCATTTAAATACACCATAACATATTAAAATAGAAAATGACATCATAGTCATGGAATTTGTTAATAATAAGGTTTTGATAGCAGAGCACACATATCAATTTCTTGCTATTGCACAATACTGTGCAATTGAAAATTTCTTCAAATATTTGACACATAATAGGTTTCTGACACAGAATAACTGAAATAAAGAACTTAGAATTGGTCATATGATTTGAATTTATATTCAATTTTTTGCTTCTTGTGCAATACAATATGCTGTGGAGAATTCCCCCCCCCCCCCAAAAAAAAAAATTTACCCCTTTTTTAGCTTTAATTTTGGACCCCGATTTGGACCAACTTGAAAACTGGGCCCATAATAAAAAAACTAAGTACATGTTTAGATTCAGCATATCAAAGAACCCCAAGAATTCAATTTTTGTTAAAATCAAACTAAGTTTAATTTTGGACCCTTTGGACCTTAATGTAGACCAATTTGAAAACGGGACCAAAAATTAAGAATCTAAATGCACAGTTAGATTCGGCATATCAAAGAACCCCAATACTTCAATTTTCGATGAAATCAAACAAAGTTTAATTTTGGACCCCGATTTGGACCAACTTGAAAACTGGGCCCATAATAAAAAAACTAAGTACATGTTTAGATTCAGCATATGAAAGAACCCCAAGAATTCAATTTTTGTTAAAATCAAACTAAGTTTAATTTTGGACCCTTTGGACCTTAATGTAGACCAATTTGAAAACGGGACCAAAAATTAAGAATCTAAAGGCACGGTTAGATTCGGCATATCAAAGAACCCCAATAGTTCAATTTTCGATGAAATCAAACAAAGTTTAATTTTGGACCCTTTTGGCCCCTAATTCCTAAACTGTTGGGACCAAAACTCCAAAAATCAATCCCAACCTTCCTTTTGTGGTCATAAACGTTGTGTTTAAATTTCATAGATTTCTATTTACTTATACTAAAGTTATTGTGCAAAAACCAAGAAAAATGCTTATTTGGGCCCTTTTTTAGCCCCTACTTCCTAAACTGTTGGGACCAAAACTCCCAAAAACAATCCCAACCTTCCTTTTGTGGTCATAAACCTTGTGTTAAAATTTCATAGATTTCTATTTACTTATACTAGAGTTATTGTGCGAAAACCAAGAAAAATGCTTATTGGGCCCTTTTTTGGCCCCTGATTCTTAAACTGTTGGGACCAAAACTCCAAAAATCAATCCCAACCTTCCTTTTGTGGTCATAAACCTTGTGTTTAAATTTCATAGATTTCTATTAACTTATACTAAAGTTATAGTGCGAAAACCAAATGTCTTCGGACGACGACGCAGACGACGGACGACAACGCAGACGACGACGACGACGACGCCAACGTCATACCAATATACGGCCGCAAAAATTTTGCGGTCGTATAAAAACTTGAAACAAGGCTATTTTCCACCTTTAAGGGGCTGTAATCCCTATAAGGGGTCATCTGACAACCTTGACCCTATAGAGACTTTTGTAGAGCTAAATAAGATGAACATTTAAGCAAGCAACAGCTTATCTCTACCTGCAATACTTTTCATTCCAAAAGCCAAAAACATGAAAAAACGCTATTTTTCACCTTTAAAGGGCCGTAATCCCTATAAGGGCTCATCTGTCAACTTCTACCCAACAGAGACTTTGGTAGAGCTTTTGATGCTGAAGATGGAAGGTTGCATCAGATCCCTCTATCTTTTATACTTTCTGAGCTACATGTGTAAGCCAAAAACAGATGTCTGACCTTCCTAGTCTATTTTTAGTAACAGTGGCCATGTTTTTTGACAGATCAAACATCGAAACAGAAGTTTTGTGCAAGACACCCTAAGGATCAATCATACCAAGTCTCATAACATTCTGTCTAGTAGTTTCAGTGGAGAAGATTTTTAAAAAAACAAATGTTTACAAACAGACCATGACGACGGATGCCAAGTGATGGCAATAGCTCACATGGCCTTCGATCCAGGTGAGCTAAAAATGGTTTGATCAAAATGATGTCACCATATGATCAAGTACATATGACAAACAATCTTGCAACATTTCATTAAAATCTGTTAAGCAGTTTCAGAGGAGTTGGGCTCACAAAAATGTGATGGACAAAAACCATTACTAGGTCCCTACGTGGCGTTGCTGTGGGGGTCAAAAAATGATTAAGTCAGTTCTATGGTCTGATTATATGGTACATCTACTATGATGCAATGCTACAAGCCAAAAAACAAGACACTGTGGAAAAGTAGTTTCCCAAAATCAAATGAAAATTGTTACAGAACTTTTGGGGGATGTTACAGGATGACAGATGGTCCAACATTGAATGTTGCTTCTATGATATGATGCAGACAACAGAATTATGACAACCTATCATCTTTTTAATTACAATAAAGGAACCCACAAAATCACTTGATATAAAATAGTCTGATTGGAAATAAGAATCACTTTAATCATTAACTTGTTAAGCCACACCAAATTAATTCTTCTATGGATTTATTCAACAAACATTTGTAGCAAGCAACCAAAATAAGTAAATTTGTGAGCTTATTGCTCTCACTATTGATACCCCCGCTCCATAAATTATGCCTTTTGTACAAATGCAAGTAATCTTCAAACAAGAACTAGATGACCTTTGTGTATAAAATTGCTATACACTATATGGTACTATAGGATGAAACTAAATGCAAAAAATAAGACCTCTATCTCTTATAGTTGGTATACACTATATCGTACTATAGGATAAAGCTATGCAACTCGTAAGCAGTCTCAGAGCAGTTGTGCTCACAAAGTGTTCCTATGACCTAAAATGAACAGTGGATAAAGTCACTTAGATCTTATAATATTTGTTGGATAAAAATGGTAGTGCAATATGATCAACTACATATCATGACAAACAATCCTAAAAAAATTCATCAAAATTTATTAAGCGGTCTTAGAGGAGTTGCACTCACAAAGTGTTTTAAGACCGAAAATGAACAAAGCCGATAAAGTCCCATAACTCTTATAAAATTTGTCGAATCAAATGGCGGTGCAATATGATCAACTACAAAATGTACATATCATGACAATCCTGCAAAATTTCATCAAAATCCGTTGCACTCACAAAAGTATGATAGACGGAGACCATTACTAGGTCCCTTCGTCGCGTTGCGGCGGGGCACAATAATATCAGACCTCTATCTCATGTAGTTGCTTAGAAAACTAAGACGAAAATTTGCATCTATGTCCATTATGTGTAAAAATCATCAGTAAACAGGAAGTAGTTGGATTATGGATAATAAAATCGCTATAAACCATCTGGTACTATAGGATAAAGCTATATACAAAATATCAGACCTCTATCTCTTGTAGTTGCTTAGCAAACTCACTATGACAAAAATTTTGCATTCATGTCCACTATGTGTGATAAACAAGAGGCTCACCAGAGCCTGTATCGCTCATCTGGAGTCTGGTTTTCATTGGACAATTAATCAACTATTTGACCACGTTTGTTGCAATTGGTTCAATTGTTCAGGGAAAATTTGTTAAAGATTTATTTTTCATAAGGTTTAATGTTAAAATATGTTCCCTGATGGTGGTAGTCCTGGCAGGAAGTTGATAAAATTGACCAGGAATAAGGGTGAACCTTAAATAAATGTAACAGAACCCGACCTCAATTTACACAAACCAATAACTCCTAAATAGAATTTGGGATTCCCTTCAAAATTTCAGGGTAGGTAGATCTCAACATGGCAAACATTTTTCAATTTACATTTCACTTCTATCTCAAATACTTTTGGAGATAAATGCAAAAATGTTAAAATTTTGAAAATTTGACAAAAAAAGGGCAATAACTCCTAAATGGGTTTTGGGATTTCCTTTAAAATTTCAGGGTATGTAGATCTCAACATGGCAAACATTTTTCAAATTTACATATCACTTCTATCTCAAATAGTTTTGGGGATAAATGACGAAAAATGTTAAATTTTCAAAATTTGACGAAAAAAGGGCAATAACTCCTAAATGGGTTTTAGCATTTCTTTCGAAATTTCAGATTAGGTAGATTTTGTCATGCTGATCAATTTTACCCCATGTCAGATTTTTTATATCTGTAACGGTTTTTAAGTTATAAGCCAAAAACAACACATGCACTCCTATATTCTATTTTTAGCTACGACAGCCATGTTTTACGTCAGATCAAAATAAATTGAGGATCGTTTGTAGAGGACATGTCATAGATCATTCCTATTAAGTTTCAAACCAATCGGCCCAGCGGTTTCAGAGGAGAAGATTTTTGAATGAAAAAATTTTGAAAATTTGACAAAAAAAGGGCAACAACTCCTAAATGGGTTTTGGGATTTCCTTTAAAATTTCAGGGTAGGTGGATCTCAACATGGCAAACATTTTTCGAATGTACATTTCACTTCTATCAAAAATGGTTTTAGAGATAAATGACAAAAAATGTTAAAATTTTGAAAATTTGACGAAAAAAGGGCAATAACTCCTAAATGGGTTTTGGAATTTCCAGTTATTAGCAAAAAACAGCAATTTTCGCCTATGTTCTATTTTTAGCAACAGTGGCCATGTTTTTCATCGGATCAATATAAAATGAGGATCGTTTGTGGAGGACATGTCATATATCATTCCTATGAAGCCTCAATCCAATCCGCCCAACAGTTTCAGAGGAGAAGATTTTTGAAAATCAGCCAATCAGAAATCAGGAATTGCCTCTGGTGGCCATGTTTCTCGACCAATCAAAACTAAATGAGGAAACTTTGTTGAGGACCTTCCATACACCACTCATGCAAAGTTTGGTTGGAATTGGCCAAATGGTTTCTGAGGAGAAGATGTTTGAATGAAAAGTTTACGACGGACGGACGGACAGACGACGGACGAAGAGTGATGGCAAAAGCTCACATGGCCTTTGGCCAGGTGAGCTAAAAACTTCACGGAGCGCAGCATGATACGACCCCAACACATTGAATCCTGTTCATTTGAGGCTCAATATGGATAGTCAATTGCTCTGGACACTTGCAGCCTATAGTGGACTGACAAAGTTTTTTGACACGTGCCTCGTTTGGTGGACTTTCTACGCACAATTCACATGGAGTTCAATAGATTGTTTTTTTAAAGCAGTCCCAAACTAAAACCATTCCTTGTTATTGACATTTTGGCCCCTTTGACCCCTAATTTCTCGAAAAACGGTAAAAGATATTGCAAATCTGTTTTGAAATTGCATGCTGGAAATTTCACAAGGATTCTAATGAAAGAAATATTCTGAACATAAGACCAAAAATTTATAAAAAGCTGATTTTTTGGGTGTGGCCCATTTTTTTGGCCCCCATAGCAGGGTAACGGTGCATTAAACATCAAAACTATTGACACATTTAGTTTATAGAATTTAATGAGGAATTCAATAAAAAAGAGTTTTTAAAATTTAATAAATAATAAACATTCTACGGCAGATTTGTCAAAACACCTGTTTTAGCCCCTTTTTCTTAAACGCTTGGGACCACAAATCCCAAATACAATACCAACCTTCCTTTAATGGCTTCATGTTTTTGTACAACTGGTATATATTTACTCAAGTTATCAAACGAAACCAAATGTCTACAGACGACAACGACGACGACGACATCACCACAACATAATAAGATCGCAAAAATTTTGTTACGGACAAACCGATGGATAGACAAGGGTCAAACAGTTTACCCCCTCTTCTTCGAAGCAGGGGTATATAATATTGACATAATCATACCATAATATGTCCACAATATTTTTTATGTCAGGTGAGCTACAAGTTGAAGCATGTCCGCTTTTACAGGACATTGTCTAATTCATTTCTATTGATGACAACAGCAATGTACATGTATTAAAAAATAACATATGGATAGCAAGGAGAGAATGTCCGCTTTTACGGGACATTTTATTCATTCCAAACAGGGAGAGCAAAAAACATATATTAGTCCAAATAAAAAATATGCCTGGTTCCAGTCACCTGACTGACAGTGACCCTTAATTTTTTTAATTACCCTACAAACCAGTGTTGTCGCCTACCTTTTGTATAAAAAAAATAAGTTTCGGTCACCTATTGCTATAGCCGCTGTTAAAAAGAATTTTACAAGTACAATGTAGGTTGCAAAACTATTAATTTTTTTATCCAAATCATACTACATGTACATGTATTCATTCCAGTTGGCAAATTATAAATTTTCTATCATTTCCTTATATTTTCAGTGTCAATCACATTGTTTAAAGTACATCATGTTTCAGGTCTCCTTTATAACACTAAGAGTGATAAAGGGGTATCAAAACACGAAACATCCTGTACATGTGCTTAATGTTTGAAATTAAATAAAATTCATTTATTTTTACATGTAAAATATTTTTGGGAATGTAAACGGATTTAAAAATGTTGCACATTTTAAAGCAAAAAATGTTGCACAAGAATTGTCCAACACTAAACACTGGATTTAAATAAAAGTCAAAACGGTGCATGTACAAACACGGTATGCAAAAATATGAGAACTAAAAATCAAAATACCATGAAAACTGGGAAAATAAAAACTTCAACAATTTTGCGTGGAAATAACCCTTTACCACCCTCAAAATAAGTTCTAGATATAGACAACAACACTTGGGGTTTCATTAGCAATATATAAATTTAAGAATTGAGAATAAATGCCTTGGTTTGGAGGTAAAAAATCAGTTGTCTGGAACCACACTTATTTTTTTTTGTATTTGCAGTGTTCAATTTTATTTTTTTTCCATTGGCAAGTAGCAATATACAGAGTAATAATAAATACTATTATAAATTAAGAGATTCTGTACTGTACTGCTGACAGCTGTTTTCTTTCTTTTTTGTTTTGTTTTGTAAACTAAGTCATCCAAGTCGTCAGTGTTAACTTTAGAGCTGGAGTAATTCTATTTTAGTGTTTAAAATGTTTAGCAAACAAAAAGTTGATTACTTACCAGTGCAAAAGTAATAGACCATAATGAGATGTGGAAGTGTGTGCGACACATGACAACCTACATACCAGAACGGCATTTAGAAAAATACACATGTAACACAAGGTGAGAAACGTTCGCTGCTCATACCCCTTATATTGATATAGGACTTAAAAAAACAATGCATAAGACACATGTAACATTTTATACTAATCCTAAATTGATTGAGGCATTTTCCATGATCTAGAAGCATCTACTGTACATTTTTGTTGGGTTTTTTTCTTCAATCCTTACTATTAACTGTAAGGACATGTTCAGTATTTTAATTGTTTTGATGCCAAGTAATAACATTTTAAAATAAAATTGTATAACCCATAATTGCTGTAATCTGTTATAGATAATCATTAAACCTACCAACAGTTAAACGTGATCTTGAACCAAGCACCAGGCGAGTCCGAAAACGACGAAAGTTGTTGAATATCAACAAAGGACACAATTGTCATAAAGAAAGCAACAGCTCTGGGGTCTATGAACCTGATTCAAGACCAGTCTACAATCCTCAACCCCGAATGACTTGAAGCTGTACAAAAAACTGTAATATTTTTTTCGCAAAACGATATGGCTGGTCGCGCTCGGCAAATCTAAAGTTACCCGGATGTAAATAAGGTCTTTAAAAATTGTAAAACAAAATATTGACCTACTGTAATACTACATGTAATAATGTTGTGATACCACAGCTTCACTTTTTTAATTGTTTATTAATGCTCAAATGTTTTTACTCAGTCTTAAAGATATGCTTATGTAGCAATGTCAGTAAACGCCAGGTGGAGCTGTTTTGGGGGAAGTTATTTTAAAACTGGATTCCGCTTTTTTACAACCTTTTCCAGCCCATTTTGGGACCAGTATACTGTAAACAAACTATGGTTTCCGCCCAGTGGCACCCCTAGTGTTTACCGACATTGCTAGCTTGTGTCCGTTTTATTTTCATGTGCTCCAGTTTTTTAACATGGCTTATTAATAATTTAATATTGCCTTTATTTTGCTTGTCATGTATATATGTTATATTAAAGAGCTCATGTTATTTGTTGTATGTATATATGTGCGACTCTAAATAAAATTTACTTTCGTGTACTTACTTACTGAACAAATGTACTTTCTTGAATGACCAAATTGAAAATAATAAATTACATACAATTTGGGTTTAATAACATTGCATAATGGATAACACTTTTGTCAAGACTAAGGTCGGCAAATATTATTAATGTGTTCACGAAACTTACCACAATAAAAATAAACTAAATTATCAAAACTAAACTCGGTCTCCTCAGGACAACTCAACTCTTCCAGTTCACTCGAAGACTTGTGTACTAAAATACACACACAGAATCTCTAAACTCACAAAGTCAAACAAAGTTATATATCAACCTGTCTCACAGGAAAATTAAATAGGCAAAACTTTCAAAATTCACACAGCAGTATCAATAAACACGTTATCAAAATGGCTGACAAAGCGCTGACGCAGAAAACAATTTTTAACGCTGCTAAGTTCCCTGAGGGAATTCGGTAAACCGGAAATGCATAAAACGTAACGTATTGCTATTCCAGAAGACGTTTTAACAATAATTTGATGTAAGATTATTTTACAAGAAATAGCTTTTCTAAAAAGCTAGCCGTCTCTTAGCTTTTTATTATTAAAGAGTAATATTTTTTATGTATTATTAAATCTTCGTAATGTCATCACATTAAACTTTCGCTTATTATACCTTTCAATAGATATATTAATACATATTTTTTTTTTAAAGTCTGTGTTTTGATGGCTTCTTTTGGGCTGCCTTTTTTTTTACTAAAGGATATTCAAAGATTTTAATTTTTTATAATTGAATTTTTTTAATTGCCTTACAGATATATCTAATAGACTTTATCTTTAAAGTTAACTTCCCGAAACGTAAGGGGTGACATTTGACGATATCTATGACAATATTTATGTTGTGAAATGTATGATTGTGGTAAAATTTGTAAACTTTAACAATCATACATGTAAATACAATAAGGCTATTAATAAAAAGTACAAAGACTAGTATACATGTACTGAGTTAAATCAAGTTTTTAGCTCTTTCACATGAAGACAAATCAGTGATGTTCCCCTTGTTGGGTTAGCCAATCAGATCTATTGTTATTCTTATTCCAAATGAATGAATATTTTATTGGTCTAAAATAATAAAATCGTGTTAATTAATTCAAGTTTTTTGTAAATGAAGAAAGTACTAAAATAAAGAGTCCAAATCCGATACCTTCAGGGATTAGAAGACATTTACTAGGTTTCAATTTTCTAAACCAATCAACATACTTGATTCATCTTCAGTCGGTATTATCTTCCAATCAGGTAGAAGATAGCATTCATTACGCAGACTGTCCACCATTCAACTCTTAATACCGTCTCCGAGGCAATGAAGAATAAGCAGCTGTAGAAAGTCTAAATGGAATACTGCGATACTTTCATATATGTAAATAAAAATCTTATATCTTCTTTGCAACAAAGTACAAAGCCTTGAACAAATTAATCTATGAAATAATTATATTCATGACAAGCAAATAAAAGTTTCCCCCCTCTTTCCTCAAAACTTTTAGAATCCAAGATCAATTACTCCCACAAAAAAATGATGATAATAATTCCCTGGTCATAAGTACAACATTTTATCGTAAACAAAATGACTCAATTGTCTTAAGTATTTGTATAGGACACCATAACACTAACTAGAGACGGGGAAAGACCTCACATTTGTTCTCTGAACAAATGACTTTTTAATTATTATTGTTCTTCTTTTCTGCCATCAATTGACGAAAAGTGTCTTGACATATCTTTTCGATACTTGGTACCATTATTTGGTCATACCGGTACTCGCCTTGACCGACCCTGTGAAACCGATCTATTTTTAGTAACGGAGTTATCTGCCCCAGACCGGAAAACCTTGTGCACAGATCTCCTCCTAAACCATAACCTGTATCAAAAATCTGAAGTGTGGAAAATGTTGCTGGACTCCTGGCAACATGTCATCACTCAAAAAAAAAAATTTCGATCAACTTCCTGGTTACGCGTTTTTGACTCGAAAAGTGTCGCGACTCGTCAAATTTTTTTTTTCAAAACGGTAAGTCCTAGAGACTTGGGACCTTCACCAATCATCCTGGATGACATATGTTGCATTCAAAAATGTCAAGGTCAAAGGTCAAATCTCAAGGTCAGAGGTCATGGTACACCTTGTTATCAGGTTAACTCAAAAACCATACAAAATTTAAGCAGACATGTAATGGGGAAAATACTTGTCTAATTTAGACCTTTATTTCATATAAGGGTCGAACCCTGTACGACAAACGGTTTTCGAGTTATAGCCCTTAACGCGTTTCGGCTAAATGGTTTTTGGCCTATAACTTGAAAATGGTTCGAGATAACATAGTAAACATATGGGTTATTGGTGACCGTCAACTTATTCCCTTCAATTTAAAATCAAACTTGATTGGCTAATGGCGGCCATTTTCAAAATGGCCGACACCGTAAACAGTTTTTATGAAATAACACTTAAACCGTACAAAATTGAAGCGGACAATACATGGGAAAAATGTTCGCCATGTCGAAATCTACAAAAAATGTTTCAGGTGCGAAAGCGCAAAACTTGTCGTTTTTGAGTTATCGCACTTGATTCGTATTTTGAAAATGATTTTTTGTTTATAACTTTTTAACCATAAAAGATGGTGAATGAAACATTGGGTTCATTTGAAAGAGAATTAAAAGACCTACAATTTGAGCCCAAACAGTGCATGATTCGGTTGATTGGTTTCAAAATGGCGGCCAAAAACATATGATAAACTGCGTTATTTACCAATAACTTTTAAACCGTTGCACATTATATAGTAAACATGTATACTTAAATGAATCAGTATGCAAAGACCTACAATTTGAGTCAAAGGTCAAAGGTCATGGGTCAAGGTCATTCCCTAGCAACAAGGTAACGTTTATGAAAAGTCCATAGCAACCATATGTATTCTTAACCAACACTACCTTCTGAGTTTAGAATTAAGTTTTATAACCGGAAGTGACCTTCTGTCCATAGCAACCGACAAAGTCCTTAACAACCATACTTTTTCTGACACTAGGCCCCTTGATCTTTATTCTGGAACCTATATGATAACTATTGGCAACATTTTATCGTAAACAAAATGACTCAATTGTCTCAAGTATTTGTATAGGACACCATAACACTAACTAGAGACGGGGAAAGACCTCACATTTGTTCTCTGAACAAATGACTTTTTAATTAAGGTCTTTCCCACTACAGTGGAAAGACCTTACTGTATTTCTTCTGATTATTAAGGTCTTTCCCACTACAGTGGAAAGACCTTACTGTATTTCTTCTGATTATTATTATTATTATTATTATTGTTCTTCTTTTCTGCCATCAATTGACGAAAAGTGTCTTGACATATCTTTTCGATACTTGGTACCATTATTTGGTCATACCGGTACTCGCCTTGACCGACCCTGTGAAACCGATCTATTTTTAGTAACAGAGTTATCTGCCCCAAACCGGAAAACCTTGTGCACAGATCTCCTCCTAAACCATAACCTGTATCAAAAATCTGAAGTGTGGAAAATGTTGCTGGACTCCTGGCAACATGTCATCACTCAAAAAAAAAAATTTCGATCAACTTCCTGGTTACGCGTTTTTGACTCGAAAAGTGTCGCGACTCGTCAAATTTTTTTTTTCAAAACGGTAAGTCCTAGAGACTTGGGACCTTCACCAATCATCCTGGATGACATATGTTGCATTCAAAAATGTCAAGGTCAAAGGTCAAATCTCAAGGTCAGAGGTCATGGTACACCTTGTTATCAGGTTAACTCAAAAACCATACAAAATTTAAGCAGACATGTAATGGGAAAAATACTTGTCTAATTTAGACCTTTATTTCATATAAGGGTCGAACCGTGTACGACAAACGGTTTTCGAGTTATAGCCCTTAACGCGTTTCGGCTAAATGGTTTTTGGCCTATAACTTGAAAATGGTTCGAGATAACATGGTAAACATATGGGTTATTGGTGACCGTCAACTTATTCCCTTCAATTTAAAATCAAACTTGATTGGCTAATGGCGGCCATTTTCAAAATGGCCGACACTGTAAACAGTTTTTGTAGAAAAACAGGTAAACCGTACAAAATTGAAGCAGACAATACATGGGAAAATTGTTCGTCACGTCGAAATCTACAAAAAAGTCTTCAGGACCGAAACCGTAAAACTTGTCGTTTTTGAGTTATTGCACTTGATTCGTATGTTAAAACTGGTTTTTTGCTTATAACTTTTAAACCGTAACAGATACTATAATAAACATGTATACTTAAAATGTTCCTTTTGTAAAAACCTACAATTTGAGTCCAAGAAGTGTATGATTCGGTTGAACAGTTTCAAAATGGCGGTCAAAACAAGTTTCGCAAAACATGTTTTTTGCCAATAACTTGAAAACCGTATTAGATAGTATAGTAAACATGTATACTTAAATGAATCAGTATGCAAAGACTTACAATTTGAGTCAAAGGTCAAAGGTCATGGGTCAAGGTCATTCCCTAGCAACAAGGTAACGTTAATGAAAAGTCCATAGCAACCATATGTATTCTTAACCAACACTACCTTCTGAGTTTAGAATTAAGTTTTATAACCGGAAGTGACCTTCTGTCCATAGCAACCGACAAAGTCCTTAACAACCATACTTTTTCTGACACTAGGCCCCTTGATCTTTATTCTGGAACCTATATGATAACTATTGGCAACATTTTATCGTAAACAAAATGACTCAATTGTCTTAAGTATTTGTATAGGACACCATAACACTAACTAGAGACGGGGAAAGACCTCACATTTGTTCTCTGAACAAATGACTTTTTAATTATTATTATTGTTCTTCTTTTCTGCCATCAATTGACGAAAAGTGTCTTGACATATCTTTTCGATACTTGGTACCATTATTTGGTCATACCGGTACTCGCCTTGACCGACCCTGTGAAACCGATCTATTTTTAGTAACGGAGTTATCTGCCCCAGACCGGAAAACCTTGTGCACAGATCTCCTCCTAAACCATAACCGGTATCAAAAATCTGAAGTGTGGAAAATGTCGCTGGACTCCTGGCAACATGTCATCACGCAAAAAAAAAAATTTCGATCAACTTCCTGGTTACGCGTTTTTGACTCGAAAAGTGTCGCGACTCGTCAAATTTTTTTCTTCAAAACGGTAAGTCCTAGAGACTTGGGACCTTCACCAATCATCCTGGATGACATATGTTGCATTCAAAAATGTCAAGGTCAAAGGTCAAATCTCAAGGTCAGAGGTCATGGTACACCTTGTTATCAGGTTAACTCAAAAACCATACAAAATTTAAGCAGACATATAATGGGGAAAATACTTGTCTAATTTAGACCTTTATTTCATATAAAGGGTCGAACCCTGTACGACAAACGGTTTTCGAGTTATAGCCCTTAACGCGTTTCGGCTAAATGGTTTTTGGCCTATAACTTGAAAATGGTTCGAGATAACATAGTAAACATATGGGTTATTGGTGACCGTCAACTTATTCCCTTCAATTTAAAATCAAACTTGATTGGCTAATGGCGGCCATTTTCAAAATGGCCGACACTGTAAACAGTTTTTGTAGAAAAACACGTAAACCGTACAAAATTGAAGCAGACAATACATGGGAAAATTGTTCGTCACTTCGAAATCTACAAAAAAGTCTTCAGGACCGAAACCGTAAAACTTGTCGTTTTTGAGTTATTGCACTTGATTCGTATGTTAAAACTGGTTTTTTGCTTATAACTTTTTAAACCGTAACAGATACTATAATAAACATGTATACTTAAAATGTTCCTTTTGTAAAAACCTACAATTTGAGTCCAAGAAGTGTATGATTCGGTTGAACAGTTTCAAAATGGCGGTCAAAACAAGTTTCGCAAAACATGTTTTTTGCCAATAACTTGAAAACCGTATTAGATAGTATAGTAAACATGTATACTTAAATGAATCAGTATGCAAAGACCTACAATTTGAGTCAAAGGTCAAAGGTCATGGGTCAAGGTCATTCCCTAGCAACAAGGTAACGTTAATGAAAAGTCCATAGCAACCATATGTATTCTTAACCAAGACTACCTTCTTAGTTTAGAGGTAAGTTTTAATAACCGGAAGTGACCTTCTGTCCATAGCAACCGACAAAGTCCTTAACAACCATACTTTTTCTGACACTAGGCCCCTTGATCTTTATTCTGGAACCTATATGATAACTATTGGCAACATTTTATCGTAAACAAAATGACTCAATTGTCTTAAGTATTTGTATAGGACACCATAACACTAACTAGAGACGGGGAAAGACCTCACATTTGTTCTCTGAACAAATGACTTTTTAATTATTATTGTTCTTCTTTTCTGCCATCAATTGACGAAAAGTGTCTTGACATATCTTTTCGATACTTGGTACCATTATTTGGTCATACCGGTACTTGCCTTGACCGACCCTGTGAAACCGATCTATTTTTAGTAACGGAGTTATCTGCCCCAGACCGGAAAACCTTGTGCACAGATCTCCTCCTAAACCATAACCGGTATCAAAAATCTGAAGTGTGGAAAATGTCGCTGGACTCCTGGCAACATGTCATCACGCAAAAAAAAAAATTTCGATCAACTTCCTGGTTACGCGTTTTTGACTCGAAAAGTGTCGCGACTCGTCAAATTTTTTTCTTCAAAACGGTAAGTCCTAGAGACTTGGGACCTTCACTAATCATCCTGGATGACATATGTTGCATTCAAAAATGTCAAGGTCAAAGGTCAAATCTCAAGGTCAGAGGTCATGGTACACCTTGTTATCAGGTTAACTCAAAAACCATACAAAATTTAAGCAGACATGTAATGGGGAAAATACTTGTCTAATTTAGACCTTTATTTCATATAAAGGGTCGAACCCTGTACGACAAACGGTTTTCGAGTTATAGCCCTTAACGCGTTTCAGCTAAATGGTTTTTGGCCTATAACTTGAAAATGGTTCGAGATAACATAGTAAACATATGGGTTATTGGTGACCGTCAACTTATTCCCTTCAATTTAAAATCAAACTTGATTGGCTAATGGCGGCCATTTTCAAAATGGCCGACACTGTAAACAGTTTTTGTAGAAAAACACGTGAACCGTACAAAATTGAAGCAGACAATACATGGGAAAATTGTTCGTCACGTCGAAATCTACAAAAAAGTCTTCAGGACCGTAACCGTAAAACTTGTCGTTTTTGAGTTATTGCACTTGATTCGTATGTTAAAACTGGTTTTTTGCTTATAACTTGAAAACCGTAACAGATACTATAATAAACATGTATACTTAAAATGTTCCTTTTGTAAAAACCTACAATTTGAGTCCAAGAAGTGTATGATTCGGTTGAACAGTTTCAAAATGGCGGTCAAAACAAGTTTTGCAAAACATGTTTTTTGCCAATAACTTGAAAACCGTATTAGATAGTATAGTAAACATGTATACTTAAATGAATCAGTATGCAAAGACCTACAATTTGAGTCAAAGGTCAAAGGTCATGGGTCAAGGTCATTCCCTAGCAACAAGGTAACGTTAATGAAAAGTCCATAGCAACCATATGTATTCTTAACCAAGACTATCTTCTTAGTTTAGAGGTAAGTTTTAATAACCGGAAGTGACCTTCTGTCCATAGCAACCGACAAAGTCCTTAACAACCATACTTTTTCTGACACTAGGCCCCTTGATCTTTATTCTGGAACCTATATGATAACTATTGGCAACATTTTATCGTAAACAAAATGACTCAATTGTCTTAAGTATTTGTATAGGACACCATAACACTAACTAGAGACGGGGAAAGACCTCACATTTGTTCTCTGAACAAATGACTTTTTAATTATTATTGTTCTTCTTTTCTGCCATCAATTGACGAAAAGTGTCTTGACATATCTTTTCGATACTTGGTACCATTATTTGGTGATACCGGTACTCGCCTTGACCGACCCTGTGAAACCGATCTATTTTTAGTAACGGAGTTATCTGCCCCAGACCGGAAAACCTTGTGCACAGATCTCCTCCTAAACCATAACCTGTATCAAAAATCTGAAGTGTGGAAAATGTTGCTGGCCTCCTGGCAACATGTCATCACTCAAAAAAAAAAATTTCGATCAACTTCCTGGTTACGCGTTTTTGACTCGAAAAGTGTCGCGACTCGTCAAATTTTTTTCTTCAAAACGGTAAGTCCTAGAGACTTGGGACCTTCACCAATCATCCTGGATGACGTATGTTGCATTCAAAAATGTCAAGGTCAAAGGTCAAATCTCAAGGTCAGAGGTCATGGTACACCTTGTTATCAGGTTAACTCAAAAACCATACAAAATTTAAGCAGACATGTAACGGGAAAAATACTTGTCTAATTTAGACCTTTATTTCATATAAAGGGTCGAACCTTGTAAGACAAACGGTTTTCGAGTTATAGCCCTTAACGCGTTTCGGCTAAATGGTTTTTGGCCTATAACTTGAAAATGGTTCGAGATAACATAGTAAACATATGGGTTATTGGTGACCGTCAACTTATTCCCTTCAATTTAAAATCAAACTTGATTGGCTAATGGCGGCCATTTTCAAAATGGCCGACACTGTAAACAGTTTTTGTAGAAAAACACGTAAACCGTACAAAATTGAAGCAGACAATACATGGGAGAATTGTTCGTCACGTTGAAATCTACAAAAAAGTCTTCAGGACCGAAACCGTAAAACTTGTCGTTTTTGAGTTATTGCACTTGAATCGTATGTTAAAACTTGTTTTTGGCTTATAACTTTTAAACCGTAACAGATACTATAATAAACATGTATACTTAAAATGTTCCTTTTGTAAAAACCTACAGTTTGAGTCCAAGAAGTGTATGATTCGGTTGAACAGTTTCAAAATGGCGGTCAAAACAAGTTTCGCAAAACATGTTTTTTGCCAATAACTTGAAAACCGTATTAGATAGTATAGTAAACATGTATACTTAAATGAATCAGTATGCAAAGACCTACAATTTGAGTCAAGGTCAAAGGTCATGGGTCAAGGTCATTCCCTAGCAACAAGGTAACGTTAATGAAAAGTCCATAGCAACCATATGTATTCTTAACCAATACTACCTTCTGAGTTTAGAATTAAGTTTTATAACCGGAAGTGACCTTCTGTCCATAGCAACCGACAAAGTCCTTAACAACCATACTTTTTCTGACACTAGGCCCCTTGATCTTTATTCTGGAACCTATATGTTGATAACTATTGTCAACATTTTATCGTAAACAAAATGACTCAATTGTCTTAAGTATTTGTATAGGACACCATAACACTAACTAGAGACGGGGAAAGACCTCACATTTGTTCTCTGAACAAATGACTTTTTAATTATTATTGTTCTTCTTTTCTGCCATCAATTGACGAAAAGTGTCTTGACATATCTTTTCGATACTTGGTACCATTATTTGGTCATACCGGTACTCGCCTTGACCGACCCTGTGAAACCGATCTATTTTTAGTAACGGAGTTATCTGCCCCAGACCGGAAAACCTTGTGCACAGATCTCCTCCTAAACCATAACCTGTATCAAAAATCTGAAGTGTGGAAAATGTTGCTGGACTCCTGGCAACATGTCATCACTCAAAAAAAAAAAATTCGATCAACTTCCTGGTTACGCGTTTTTGACTCGAAAAGTGTCGCGACTCGTCAAATTTTTTTCTTCAAAACGGTAAGTCCTAGAGACTTGGGACCTTCACCAATCATCCTGGATGACATATGTTGCATTCAAAAATGTCAAGGTCAAAGGTCAAATCTCAAGGTCAGAGGTCATTGTACACCTTGTTATCAGGTTAACTCAAAAACCATACAAAATTTAAGCAGACATGTAATGGGAAAAATACTTGTCTAATTTAGACCTTTATTTCATATAAAGGGTCTAACCCTGTACGACAAACGGTTTTCGAGTTATAGCCCTTAACGTGTTTCGGCTAAATGGTTTTTGGCCTATAACTTGAAAATGGTTCGAGATAACATAGTAAACATATGGGTTATTGGTGACCGTCAACTTATTCCCTTCAATTTAAAATCAAACTTGATTGGCTAATGGCGGCCATTTTCAAAATGGCCGACACTGTAAACAGTTTTTGTAGAAAAACATGTAAACCGTACAAAATTGAAGCAGACAATACATGGGAAAATTGTTCGTCACGTCGAAATCTACAAAAAAGTCTTCAGGACCGAAACCGTAAAACTTGTCGTTTTTGAGTTATTGCACTTGATTCGTATGTTAAAACTGTTTTTTTGCTTATAACTTTTAAACCGTAACAGATACTATAATAAACATGTATACTTAAAATGTTCCTTTTGTAAAAACCTACAATTTGAGTCCAAGAAGTGTATGATTCGGTTGAACAGTTTCAAAATGGCGGTCAAAACAAGTTTCGCAAAACATGTTTTTTGCCAATAACTTGAAAACCGTATTAGATAGTATAGTAAACATGTATACTTAAATGAATCAGTATGCAAAGACCTACAATTTGAGTCAAAGGTCAAAGGTCATGGGTCAAGGTCATTCCCTAGCAACAAGGTAACGTTTATGAAAAGTCCATAGCAACCATATGTATTCTTAACCAACACTACCTTCTGAGTTTAGAATTAAGTTTTATAACCGGAAGTGACCTTCTGTCCATAGCAACCGACAAAGTCCTTAACAACCATACTTTTTCTGACACTAGGCCCCTTGATCTTTATTCTGGAACCTATATGATAACTATTGGCAACATTTTATCGTAAACAAAATGACTCAATTGTCTTAAGTATTTGTATAGGACACCATAACACTAACTAGAGACGGGGAAAGACCTCACATTTGTTCTCTGAACAAATGACTTTTTAATTATTATTAAGGTCTTTCCCACTACAGTGGAAAGACCTTACTGTATTTCTTCTGATTATTATTATTATTATTATTATTATTGTTCTTCTTTTCTGCCATCAATTGACGAAAAGTGTCTTGACATATCTTTTCGATACTTGGTACCATTATTTGGTCATACCGGTACTCGCCTTGACCGACCCTGTGAAACCGATCTATTTTTAGTAACGGAGTTATCTGCCCCAGACCGGAAAACCTTGTGCACAGATCTCCTCCTAAACCATAACCGGTATCAAAAATCTGAAGTGTGGAAAATGTCGCTGGACTCCTGGCAACATGTCGTCACGCAAAAAAAAAAATTTCGATCAACTTCCTGGTTACGCGTTTTTGACTCGAAAAGTGTCGCGACTCGTCAAATTTTTTTCTTCAAAACGGTAAGTCCTAGAGACTTGGGACCTTCACCAATCATCCTGGATGACATATGTTGCATTCAAAAATGTCAAGGTCAGAGGTCATGGTACACCTTGTTATCAGGTTAACTCAAAAACCATACAAAATTTAAGCAGACATGTAATGGGAAAAATACTTGTCTAATTTAGACCTTTATTTCATATAAAGGGTCGAACCCTGTACGACAAACGGTTTTCGAGTTATAGCCCTTAACGCGTTTCGGCTAAATGGTTTTTGGCCTATAACTTGAAAATGGTTCGAGATAACATAGTAAACATATGGGTTATTGGTGACCGTCAACTTATTCCCTTCAATTTAAAATGAAACTTGATTGGCTAATGGCGGCCATTTTCAAAATGGCCGACACTGTAAACAGTTTTTGTGGAAAAGCACGTAAACCGTACAAAATTGAAGCAGACAATACATGGGAAAATTGTTCGTCACGTCGAAATCTACAAAAAAGTCTCAGGACCGAAACCGTAAAACTTGTCGTTTTTGAGTTATTGCACTTGATTTGTATGTTAAAACTGGTTTTTTGCTTATAACTTGAAAACCGTATTAGATAGTATAGTAAACATGTATACTTAAATGAATCAGTATGCAAAGACCTACAATTTGAGTCAAAGGTCAAAGGTCATGGGTCAAGGTCATTCCCTAGCAACAAGGTAACGTTTATGAAAAGTCCATAGCAACCGTATGTATTCTTAACCAACACTACCTTCTGAGTTTAGAATTAAGTTTTATAACCGGAAGTGACCTTCTGTCCATAGCAACCAACAAAGTCCTTAACAACCATACTTTTTCTGACACTAGGCCCCTTGATCTTTATTCTGGAACCTATATGATAACTATTGGCAACATTTTATCGTAAACAAAATGACTCAATTGTCTTAAGTATTTGTATAGGACACCATAACACTAACTAGAGACGGGGAAAGACCTCACATTTGTTCTCTGAACAAATGACTTTTTAATTATTATTATTAAGGTCTTTCCCACTACAGTGGAAAGACCTTACTGTATTTCTTCTGATTATTATTATTATTGTTCTTCTTTTCTGCCATCAATTGACGAAAAGTGTCTTGACATATCTTTTCGATACTTGGTACCATTATTTGGTCATACCGGTACTCGCCTTGACCGACCCTGTGAAACCGATCTATTTTTAGTAACGGAGTTATCTGCCCCAGACCCGAAAACCTTGTGCACAGATCTCCTCCTAAACCATAACGGGTATCAAAAATCTGAAGTGTGGAAAATGTCGCTGGACTCCTGGCAACATGTCATCACGCAAAAAAAAAAATTTCGATCAACTTCCTGGTTACTCGTTTTTGACTCGAAAAGTGTCGCGACTCGTCAAATTTTTTTCTTCAAAACGGTAAGTCCTAGAGACTTGGGACCTTCACCAATCATCCTGGATGACATATGTTGCATTCAAAAATGTCAAGGTCAAAGGTCAAATCTCAAGGTCAGAGGTCATGGTACACCTTGTTATCAGGTTAGCTCAAAAACCATACAAAATTTAAGCAGACATGTAATGGGGAAAATACTTGTCTAATTTAGACCTTTATTTCATATAAAGGGTCGAACCCTGTACGGCAAACGGTTTTCGAGTTATAGCCCTTAACGCGTTTCGGCTAAATGGTTTTTGGCCTATAACTTGAAAATGGTTCGAGATAACATAGTAAACATATGGGTTATTGGTGACCGTCAACTTATTCCCTTCAATTTAAAATCAAACTTGATTGGCTAATGGCGGCCATTTTCAAAATGGCCGACACCGTAAACAGTTTTTATGAAATAACACTTAAACCGTACAAAATTGAAGCGGACAATACATGGGAAAAATGTTCGCCATGTCGAAATCTACAAAAAATGTTTCAGGTGCGAAAGCGCAAAACTTGTCGTTTTTGAGTTATCGCACTTGATTCGTATTTTGAAAATGATTTTTTGTTTATAACTTTTTAACCATAAAAGATGGTGAATGAAACATTGGGTTCATTTGAAAGAGAATTAAAAGACCTACAATTTGAGCCCAAACAGTGCATGATTCGGTTGATTGGTTTCAAAATGGCGGCCAAAAACATATCATAAACTGCGTTATTTACCAATAACTTTTAAACCGTTGCACATTATATAGTAAACATGTATACTTAAATGAATCAGTATGCAAAGACCTACAATTTGAGTCAAAGGTCATGGGTCAAGGTCATTCCCTAGCAACAAGGTAACGTTTATGAAAAGTCCATAGCAACCATATGTATTCTTAACCAACACTACCTTCTGAGTTTAGAATTAAGTTTTATAACCGGAAGTGACCTTCTGTCCATAGCAACCGACAAAGTCCTTAACAACCATACTTTTTCTGACACTAGGCCCCTTGATCTTTATTCTGGAACCTATATGATAACTATTGGCAACATTTTATCGTAAACAAAATGACTCAATTGTCTTAAGTATTTGTATAGGACACCATAACACTAACTAGAGACGGGGAAAGACCTCACATTTGTTCTCTGAACAAATGACTTTTTAATTATTATTGTTCTTCTTTTCTGCCATCAATTGACGAAAAGTGTCTTGACATATCTTTTCGATACTTGGTACCATTATTTGGTCATACCGGTACTCGCCTTGACCGACCCTGTGAAACCGATCTATTTTTAGTAATGGAGTTATCTGCCCCAGACCGGAAACCTTGTGCACAGATCTCCTCCTAAACCATAACCTGTATCAAAAATCTGAAGTGTGAAAAATGTTGCTGGACTCCTGGCAACATGTCATCACTCAAAAAAAAAAATTTCGATCAACTTCCTGGTTACGCGTTTTTGACTCGAAAAGTGTCGCGACTCGTCAAATTTTTTTCTTCAAAACGGTAAGTCCTAGAGACTTGGGACCTTCACCAATCATCCTGGATGACATATGTTGCATTCAAAAATGTCAAGGTCAAAGGTCAAATCTCAAGGTCAGAGGTCATGGTACACCTTGTTATCAGGTTAACTCAAAAACCATACAAAATTTAAGCAGACATGTAATGGGGAAAATACTTGTCTAATTTAGACCTTTATTTCATATAAGTGTCGAACCCTGTACGACAAACGGTTTTCGAGTTATAGCCCTTAACGCGTTTCGGCTAAATGGTTTTTGGCCTATAACTTGAAAATGGTTCGAGATAACATAGTAAACATATGGGTTATTGGTGACCGTCAACTTATTCCCTTCAATTTAAAATCAAACTTGATTGGCTAATGGCGGCCATTTTCAAAATGGCCGACACTGTAAACAGTTTTTGTAGAAAAACACGTAAACCGTACAAAATTGAAGCAGACAATACTTGGAAAAATTGTTCGTCACGTCGAAATCTACAAGAAAGTCTTCAGGACCGAAACCGTAAAACTTGTCGTTTTTGAGTTATTGCACTTGATTCGTATGTTAAAACTGGTTTTTTGCTTATAACTTTTAAACCGTAATAGATACTATAATAAACATGAATACTTAAAATGTTCCTTTTGTAAAAACCTACAATTTGAGTCCAAGAAGTGTATGATTCGGTTGAACAGTTTCAAAATGGCGGTCAAAACAAGTTTCGCAAAACATGTTTTTTGCCAATAACTTGAAAACCGTATTAGATAGTATAGTAAACATGTATACTTAAATGAATCAGTATGCAAAGACCTACAATTTGAGTCAAAGGTCAAAGATCATGGGTCAAGGTCATTCCCTAGCAACAAGGTAACGTTTATGAAAAGTCCATAGCAACCATATGTATTCTTAACCAACACTACCTTCTGAGTTTAGAATTAAGTTTTATAACCGGAAGTGACCTTCTGTCCATAGCAACCGACAAAGTCCTTAACAACCATACTTTTTCTGACACTAGGCCCCTTGATCTTTATTCTGGAACCTATATGATAACTATTGGCAACATTTTATCGTAAACAAAATGACTCAATTGTCTTAAGTATTTGTATAGGACACCATAACACTAACTAGAGACGGGGAAAGACCTCACATTTGTTCTCTGAACAAATGACTTTTTAATTAAGGTCTTTCCCACTACAGTGGAAAGACCTTACTGTATTTCTTCTGATTATTATTATTATTATTATTGTTCTTCTTTTCTGCCATCAATTGACGAAAAGTGTCTTGACATATCTTTTCGATACTTGGTACCATTATTTGGTCATACCGGTACTCGCCTTGACCGACCCTGTGAAACCGATCTATTTTTAGTAACGGAGTTATCTGCCCCAAACCGGAAAACCTTGTGCACAGATCTCCTCCTAAACCATAACCGGTATCAAAAATCTGAAGTGTGGAAAATGTCACTGGACTCCTGGCAACATGTCATCACGCAAAAAAAAAAATTTCGATCAACTTCCTGGTTACGCGTTTTTGACTCGAAAAGTGTCGCGACTCGTCAAATTTTTTTCTTCAAAACGGTAAGTCCTAGAGACTTGGGACCTTCACCAATCATCCTGGATGACAAATGTTGCATTCAAAAATGTCAAGGTCAAAGGTCAAATCTCAAGGTCAGAGGTCATGGTACACCTTGTTATCAGGTTAACTCAAAAACCATACAAAATTTAAGCAGACATGTAATGGGGAAAATACTTGTCTAATTTAGACCTTTATTTCATATAAAGGGTCGAACCCTGTACGACAAACGGTTTTCGAGTTATAGCCCTTAACGCGTTTCGGCTAAATGGTTTTTGGCCTATAACATGAAAATGGTTCGAGATAACATAGTAAACATATGGGTTATTGGTGACCGTCAACTTATTCCCTTCAATTTAAAATCAAACTTGATTGGCTAATGGCGGCCATTTTCAAAATGGCCGACACTGTAAACAGTTTTTGTAGAAAAACACGTAAACCGTACAAAATTGAAGCAGACAATACATGGGAAAATTGTTCGTCACGTCGAAATCTACAAAAAAGTCTTCAGGACCGAAACCGTAAAACTTGTCGTTTTTGAGTTATTGCACTTGATTCGTATGTTAAAACTGTTTTTTTGCTTATAACTTTTAAACCGTAACAGATACTATAATAAACATGTATACTTAAAATGTTCCTTTTGTAAAAACCTACAATTTGAGTCCAAGAAGTGTATGATTCGGTTGAACAGTTTCAAAATGGCGGTCAAAACAAGTTTCGCAAAACATGTTTTTTGCCAATAACTTGAAAACCGTATTAGATAGTATAGTAAACATGTATACTTAAATCAATCAGTATGCAAAGACCTACAATTTGAGTCAAAGGTCAAAGATCATGGGTCAAGGTCATTCCCTAGCAACAAGGTAACGTTTATGAAAAGTCCATAGCAACCATATGTATTCTTAACCAACACTACCTTCTGAGTTTAGAATTAAGTTTTATAACCGGAAGTGACCTTCTGTCCATAGCAACCGACAAAGTCCTTAACAACCATACTTTTTCTGACACTAGGCCCCTTGATCTTTATTCTGGAACCTATATGATAACTATTGGCCACATTTTATCGTAAACAAAATGACTCAATTGTCTTAAGTATTTGTATAGGGCACAATAACACTAACTAGAGACGGGGAAAGACCTCACATTTGTTCTCTGAACAAATGACTTTTTAATTATTATTGTTCTTCTTTTCTGCCATCAATTGACGAAAAGTGTCTTGACATATCTTTTCGATACTTGGTACCATTATTTGGTCATACCGGTACTCGCCTTGACCGACCCTGTGAAACCGATCTATTTTTAGTAACGGAGTTATCTGCCCCAGACCGGAAAACCTTGTGCACAGATCTCCTCCTAAACCATAACCTGTATCAAAAATCTGAAGTGTGGAAAATGTTGCTGGACTCCTGGCAACATGTCATCACTCAAAAAAAAAAATTTCGATCAACTTCCTGGTTACGCGTTTTTGACTCAAAAAGTGTCGCGACTCGTCAAATTTTTTTCTTCAAAACGGTAAGTCCTAGAGACTTGGGACCTTCACCAATCATCCTGGATGACATATGTTGCATTCAAAAATGTCAAGGTCAAAGGTCAAATCTCAAGGTCAGAGGTCATGGTACACCTTGTTATCAGGTTAACTCAAAAACCATACAAAATTTAAGCAGACATGTAATGGGGAAAATACTTGTCTAATTTAGACCTTTATTTCATATAAAGGGTCGAACCCTGTACAACAAACGGTTTTCGAGTTATAGCCCTTAACACGTTTCGGCTAAATGGTTTTTGGCCTATAACTTGAAAATGGTTCGAGATAACATAGTAAACATATGGGTTATTGGTGACCGTCAACTTATTCCCTTCAATTTAAAATCAAACTTGATTGGCTAATGGCGGCCATTTTCAAAATGGCCGACACCGTAAACAGTTTTTATGAAATAACACTTAAACCGTACAAAATTGAAGCGGACAATACATGGGAAAAATGTTCGCCATGTCGAAATCTACAAAAAATGTTTCAGGTGCGAAAGCGCAAAACTTGTCGTTTTTGAGTTATCGCACTTGATTCGTATTTTGAAAATGATTTTTTGTTTATAACTTTTTAACCATAAAAGATGGTGAATGAAACATTGGGTTCATTTGAAAGAGAATTAAAAGACCTACAATTTGAGCCCAAACAGTGCATGATTCGGTTGATTGGTTTCAAAATGGCGGCCAAAAACATATGATATACTGCGTTATTTACCAATAACTTTTAAACCGTTGCACATTATATATAGTAAACATGTATACTTAAATGAATCAGTATGCAAAGACCTACAATTTGAGTCAAAGGTCAAAGGTCATGGGTCAAGGTCATTCCCTAGCAACAAGGTAACGTTTATGAAAAGTCCATAGCAACCATATGTATTCTTAACCAACACTACCTTCTGAGTTTAGAATTAAGTTTTATAACCGGAAGTGACCTTCTGTCCATAGCAACCGACAAAGTCCTTAACAACCATACTTTTTCTGACACTAGGCCCCTTGATCTTTATTCTGGAACCTATATGATAACTATTGGCAACATTTTATCGAAAACAAAATGACTCAATTGTCTCAAGTATTTGTATAGGACACCATAACACTAACTAGAGACGGGGAAAGACCTCACATTTGTTCTCTGAACAAATGACTTTTTAATTATTATTAAGGTCTTTCCCACTACAGTGGAAAGACCTTACTGTATTTCTTCTGATTATTAAGGTCTTTCCCACTACAGTGGAAAGACCTTACTGTATTTCTTCTGATTATTATTATTATTAAGGTCTTTCCCACTACAGTGGAAAGACCTTACTGTATTTCTTCTGATTATTAAGGTCTTTCCCACTACAGTGGAAAGACCTTACTGTATTTCTTCTGATTATTATTAAGGTCTTTCCCACTACAGTGGAAAGACCTTACTGTATTTCTTCTGATTATTTATTATTATTATTATTAAGGTCTTTCCCACTACAGTGGAAAGACCTTACTGTATTTCTTCTGATTATTAGGTCTTTCCACTTTCCGTGGAAAGACCTTTTGCTTTTGTTCTGATTATTTTTTTTTTTTTTCTTCTGCCGTCTAGGATGTTTTTTTGTTACTTGACATATCGAAAGGATTTTTGGCCCATGATATCGTACAGTGATTGCGATTTCACCATTGACCCTGTGTAACCGAACACTTTTTTTTATAGGAGTTATCTCCCCGCGTCCTCCTTTTCTTGTTATCTTTATTTCTCTGTAACCGTAAAAGATATCGACCTAAAATCTTTTGCAATGTCTTCAGTGTATCTGTGCGCAACTTTGTTCCATTTAGTTGGAAAGGATCTGACGACATTTCATAGGAGTTATTTCCCTTCAAACGACTTTCACTTTTGGTGTATCATACAAATTGTTATTTAGAGTTGAGATATCAACATGAAACTTTGTATTTAGGGTCCATGACCCCTAACAAGTAAAATGAGGTCAAGGTCAAAGGGCAAGGTCAAGTTCTAAATTTTGACTTTTGCTTGTGTTCGCTTCTCCTCTGAAACGGTAAAAGATAGCTGATAAAATGTAATGGAGAAAATATTAAGGACGTTGAGACCTAGCTTTGTTACATTTGCATAAAAGTTGTATGACGTCATTTTATAGGCGTAATTGCCGTTAGAACGTTTAAATTTGAGGTTTTTCGTTTATTTCTCAACAATGGTACATGATAAAGGCATGGGGTCTTTTGTTTTGACATCAAGGATTGATAACCTTCAAATTGGCATCAAGGTCAAAGGTCAAGGTCAAGTTCTATTATTTGACATTTGCTTGTTATCACTACTCCTCTGAAATGGTTGTGGATAGCCAAGGAAATGTAATGGTGGAAATGTTTAGGACATTGATGCGCAACTTTGTTACATTTGAGTTCAAGTTGTATGACGTCATCTTTTGAGAGTAATTGCGCCTAGAACGTTCAAACTTAAGGTTTTTCGTTTATAACTTGACAATGGTACATAATAATGGCATGGGGTCTTCTAAAATGACCTCAACGACCAATGACCTTGAAAAAGGTCACAAGGTCAAAGGTCAAGGTCATGACCTATATTACGTATTTTGCATTTTTTCACACTTTATAAGTTTTTTTCAGATTTTTAAAGCAATTAAAGCTATTGAAAGCGTGAAATTCAGGCACTACTTTTCCTGACGTCATTTCTGGCAACGTCATTATTTCTGTAGACGTTTTTAGACGTTTTGGATATATTGGAATGTTAATTTAAACGTCATTTTAAACCTCATTTTTTTTATCAACAAATCTGCAATTGAGGTGGAAAGACCTTCAATTGTTTTCTGAACAATTGCTTTTTAATTATTATTATTATTATTGTTCTTCTTTTCTGCCATCAATTGACGAAAAGTGTCTTGACATATCTTTTCGATACTTGGTACCATTATTTGGTCATACCGGTACTCGCCTTGACCGACCCTGTGAAACCGATCTATTTTTAGTAACGGAGTTATCTGCCCCAGACCGGAAAACCTTGTGCACAGATCTCCTCCTAAACCATAACCGGTATCAAAAATCTGAAGTGTGGAAAATGTCGCTGGACTCCTGGCAACATGTCATCACGCAAAAAAAAAAATTTCGATCACCTTCCTGGTTACGCGTTTTTGACTCGAAAAGTGTCGCGACTCGTCAATTTTTTTTCTTCAAAACGGTAAGTCCTAGAGACTTGGGACCTTCACCAATCATCCTGGATGACATATGTTGCATTCAAAAATGTCAAGGTCAAAGGTCAAATCTCAAGGTCAGAGGTCATGGTACACCTTGTTATCAGGTTAACTCAAAAACCATACAAAATTTAAGCAGACATGTAATGGGGAAAATACTTGTCTAATTTAGACCTTTATTTCATATAAAGGGTCGAACCCTGTACGACAAACGGTTTTCGAGTTATAGCCCTTAACGCGTTTCGGCTAAATGGTTTTTGGCCTATAACTTGAAAATGGTTCGAGATAACATAGTAAACATATGGGTTATTGGTGACCGTCAACTTATTCCCTTCAATTTAAAATCAAACTTGATTGGCTAATGGCGGCCATTTTCAAAATGGCCGACACTGTAAACAGTTTTTGTAGAAAAACACGTAAACCGTACAAAATTGAAGCAGACAATACATGGGAAAATTGTTCGTCACGTCGAAATCTACAAAAAAGTCTTTTAGGACCGAAACCGTAAAACTTGTCGTTTTTGAGTTATTGCACTTGATTCGTATGTTAAAACTGGTTTTTTGCTTATAACTTTTAAACCGTAACAGATACTATAATAAACATGTATACTTAAAATGTTCCTTTTGTAAAAACCTACAATTTGAGTCCAAGAAGTGTATGATTCGGTTGAACAGTTTCAAAATGGCGGTCAAAACAAGTTTCGCAAAACATGTTTTTTGCCAATAACTTGAAAACCGTATTAGATAGTATAGTAAACATGTATACTTAAATGAATCAGTATGCAAAGACCTACAATTTGAGTCAAAGGTCAAGGTCATGGGTCAAGGTCATTCCCTAGCAACAAGGTAACGTTTATGAAAAGTCCATAGCAACCATATGTATTCTTAACCAACACTACCTTCTGAGTTTAGAATTACGTTTTATAACCGGAAGTGACCTTCTGTCCATAGCAACCGACAAAGTCCTTAACAACCATACTTTTTCTGACACTAGGCCCCTTGATCTTTATTCTGGAACCTATATGATAACTATTGGCAACATTTTATCGTAAACAAAATGACTCAATTGTCTTAAGTATTTGTATAGGACACCATAACACTAACTAGAGACGGGGAAAGACCTCACATTTGTTCTCTGAACAAATGACTTTTTAATTATTATTATTATTGTTCTTCTTTTCTGCCATCAATTGACGAAAAGTGTCTTGACATATCTTTTCGATACTTGGTACCATTATTTGGTCATACCGGTACTCGCCTTGACCGACCCTGTGAAACCGATCTATTTTTAGTAACGGAGTTATCTGCCCCAGACCGGAAAACCTTGTGCGCAGATCTCCTCCTAAACCATAACCGGTATCAAAAATCTGAAGTGTGGAAAATGTCGCTGGACTCCTGGCAACATGTCATCACGCAAAAAAAAAAATTTCGATCAACTTCCTGGTTACGCATTTTTGACTCGAAAAGTGTCGCGACTCGTCAAATTTTTTTCTTCAAAACGGTAAGTCCTAGAGACTTGGGACCTTCACCAATCATCCTGGATGACATATGTTGCATTCAAAAATGTCAAGGTCAAAGGTAAAATCTCAAGGTCAGAGGTCATGGTACACCTTGTTATCAGGTTAACTCAGAAACCATACAAAATTTAAGCAGACATGTAATGGGGAAAATACTTGTCTAATTTAGACCTTTATTTCATGTAAAGGGTCGAACCCTGTACGACAAACGGTTTTCGAGTTATAGCCCTTAACGCGTTTCGGCTAAATGGTTTTTGGCCTATAACTTGAAAATGGTTCGAGATAACATAGTAAACATATGGGTTATTGGTGACCGTCAACTTATTCCCTTCAATTTAAAATCAAACTTGATTGGCTAATGGCGGCCATTTTCAAAATGGCCGACACTGTAAACAGTTTTTGTAGAAAAACACGTAAACCGTACAAAATTGAAGCAGACAATACATGGGAAAATTGTTCGCCACGTCAAAATCTACAAAAAAGTCTTCAGGATCGAAACCGTAAAACGTGTCGTTTTTGAGTTATTGGACTTGATTCGTATGTTAAAACTGGTTTTTTGCTTATAACTTTTAAACTGTAACAGATACCATAATAAACATGTATACTTAAAATGTTCCTTTTGTAAAAACCTACAATTTGAGTCCAAGAAGTGTATGATTCGGTTGAACAGTTTCAAAATGGCGGTCAAAACAAGTTTCGCAAAACATGTTTTTTGCCAATAACTTGAAAACCGTATTAGATAGTATAGTAAACATGTATACTTAAATGAATCAGTATGCAAAGACCTACAATTTGAGTCAAAGGTCATGGGTCAAGGTCATTCCCTAGCAACAAGGTAACGTTAATGAAAAGTCCATAGCAACCATATGTATTCTTAACCAACACTACCTTCTGAGTTTAGAATTAAGTTTTATAACCGGAACTGACCTTCTGTCCATAGCAACCGACAAAGTCCTTAACAACCATACTTTTTCTGACACTAGGCCCCTTGATCTTTATTCTGGAACCTATATGATAACTATTGGCAACATTTTATCGTAAACAAAATGACTCAATTGTCTTAAGTATTTGTATAGGACACCATAACACTAACTAGAGACGGGGAAAGACCTCACATTTGTTCTCTGAACAAATGACTTTTTAATTAAGGTCTTTCCCACTACAGTGGAAAGACCTTATTGTATTTCTTCTGATTATTATTATTATTATTATTATTATTATTCTTCTTCTTTTCCGCGGTCACTATAACAAAAGTGTCGCGACATATCTTTACGATACTTGGTACCATTATTCGGTCATACTCTGACTCGCTTTGACTGACCCTGCGAAACCGATCTATTTTTAGTAACGGAGTTATCTGCCCGACATTCAAAAACCTTGTGTGCAGATAAACTCAGAAACCGTAACCGTTATCAAAAATCTGAAGCGGGGGAAATGTTGCTAGACTCCTGGTCATGATTCGTCATGCAAAAAAAAACATTTCGATCAACTTCCTAGTTACGCGTTTTTGACTCGAAAAGTGTCGCGACTCGTCAAATTTTTTTTCTTCAAAACGGTTAGGCCTAGAGACTTGGGACCTTCACCAATCATCCTGGATGACATATGTTGCATTCAAAAATATTAAGGTCAAAGGTCAAATCTCAAGGTCAGAGGTCATGGTACACCTTGTTATCAGGTTAACTCAAAAACCATACAAAATTTAAGCAGACATGTAATGGGGAAAATACTTGTCTCATTTAGACCTTTATTTGTTATAAAGGGTCGAACCCTGTACGACAAACGGTTTTCGAGTTATAGCCCTTAACGCGTTTCGGCTAAATGGTTTTTGGCCTATAACTTGAAAATGGTTTGAGATAACATAGTAAACATATGGGTTATTGGTGACCGTCAACTTATTCCCTTCAATTTAAAATCAAACTTGATTGGCTAATGGCGGCCATTTTCAAAATGGCCGACACTGTAAACAGTTTTTGTGGAAAAGCACGTAAACCGTACAAAATTGAAGCAGACAATACATGGGAAAATTGTTCGTCACGTCGAAATCTACAAAAAAGTCTTCAGGACCGAAACCGTAAGTTCTACGATGACTCCTTAATGAGTTACTGCCCCTGACATATGTTTGTTTTATACTATATCTGGAAAACCATTATAGATATGAAGAAAATGTTAATACAAAAAAAGATCAGTTACAAAAGATCTACATTTTAGTACCAAGGTCAAAAGTCAGATATCAAGGTCATCCAAAAAGCCCTTAGCAACCGATGGAAAAGTACCTAGCAACCATATATATTTATGTTCAGGATCATATTATAGAGCCATAGAGGTCAAAATGGAAGGTCAAGGGTCAAGGTCATCGAAAAAGTCCTTAGTAACCGACGGAAAAGTACCTAGCAACCATATATATTTATGCTGAGGATCATATTATAGAGCCATAGAGGTCAAAATTGAAGGTCAAGGATCAAGGTCATTGAAAAAGTCCTTAGCAACCGATGGAAAAGTACCTAGCAACCATATATATTTATGCTCAGGATCATATTATAGAGCCATAGAGGTCAAAATCAAGGTCATTGAAAAAGTCCTTAGCAACCGATGGAAAAGTACCTAGCAACCATATATATTTCTGTTCAGAATCCTGTTTTAGAGCTGTAGAGGTGAAAATGGAAGGTCAAGGGTCAAGGTCAATGAAAAAGTCCTTAGCAACCGATAGAAAAGTACCTAGCAACCATATATATTTATGTTCAGGACCCTATTTTAGAGCTGTAGAGATCAAAATGGAAGGTCATGGTCAAGGTCATAGAAAAAGTCATTAGCAACCGATGTAAAAGTACCTAGCAACCATATATATCTATGTTCAGGAACCTCTTTCAGAGCTGTAGAGGTTAAATCAAAGGTCAATGGTCAAGGTCATGGTGACAGAGTCCTATATTTTGACTAATATCCTTAGCAACTGAGGATTAAAAGGTCAATTTGATACGGGAAAGACCTTGCAATTGTTCTCTGAACAATTGTCTTTTTAATTATTAGGTCTTTCCATTTCCAAATGGAAAGACATATAGCTATTCTTATGATTATTATTATTATTATTCTTTTTTTTCCGCCACATTTCAAAGTCTTCTGTTTTTAACAGCTTACGACATATCATTATGAAACTTCTTATATGATATCGGTGTGTTAAAATCTATTCGAAATCGACCCTGAGTTATCGAACTTTTTTCCATTACAGAGTTATCTCCCCGAACACCGTAACCCTTGTTACGATTTAAACTCTGAAACCGTAAGAGATACGCTAAAACTTAAGGATGGAAAATGTTCAACTACGTAGACCGATGATTCATTACATTTTGTCCAAAGAGATTTGATGACTCCTTCAAGGGGCATAACTGCATCAAAACCTAGACAGAAGACTTTAAGGGTCAAAAGTAAGGTTAGGGGTCAGATATCAATATGAAACTTTATAGTTGGTCTCCACAAGCAATTCCAAGAAAAATAATGTCAAGGTCAAAGGTCAAGGTCAAGTTCTAAATTTTGACTTTTCCTTGTTATGAGTATTCCTCTGAAACGGTAGAAGATAGATGATGAGATATAATTGTGAAAATGTAAAGGACATTGAGACGCAACTTTTTTCCATTAGTGTCAAAGTCCTATGACGTCATCTTGTAGGAGTTATTGTCCTTAGAACATAAAATTAAATAGTTTTTCATAAACAACTTGATAATGGTATATAGTAAAGGCACCGGGTCTTTTGAAATGACACCAGGGACCATTGACCTTCAAAAAGATCAAAAGGTCAAATGTCAAGGTCATGTCTTAGATATTGAACTTGGCTTTTAAACAGTCTGTTCATGGTTTTTAAGACTTTTTTACAACATTTTAAGGTAAAAAAGACTTACTAGGGTGTCATAACACTCTCCATAATCGAATGGAAAGACCTTACATTTGTTCTCGGAACAAATGTCTTACTAGTTATTATTATTCTTCTTCTTCTTTTCCGCGGTCACTATAACAAAAGTGTCGCGACATATCTTTACGATACTTGGTACCATTATTCGGTCATACTCTGACTCGCTTTGACTGACCCTGCGAAACCGATCTATTTTTAGTAACGGAGTTATCTGCCCGACATTCAAAAACCTTGTGTGCAGATAAACTCAGAAACCGTAACCGTTATCAAAAATCTGAAGCGGGGGAAATGTTGCTAGACTCCTGGTCATGATTCGTCACGCAAAAAAAAACATTTCGATCAACTTCCTAGTTACGCGTTTTTGACTCGAAAAGTGTCGCGACTCGTCAAATTTTTTTTCTTCAAAACGGTTAGTCCTAGAGACTTGGGACCTTCACCAATCATCCTGGATGACATATGTTGCATTCAAAAATGTCAAGGTCGAAGGTCAAATCTCAAGGTCAGAGGTCATGGTACACCTTGTTATCAGGTTAACTCAAAAACCATACAAAATTTAAGCAGACATGTAATGGGGAAAATACTTGTCTCATTTAGACCTTTATTTGATATAAAGGGTCGAACCCTGTACGACAAACGGTTTTCGAGTTATAGCCCTTAACGCGTTTCGGCTAAATGGTTTTTGGGCTATAACTTGAAAATGGTTCGAGATAACATAGTAAACATATGGGTTATTGGTGACCGTCAACTTATTCCCTTCAATTTAAAATCAAACTTGATTGGCTAATGGCGGCCATTTTCAAAATGGCCGACACTGTAAACAGTTTTTGTGGAAAAGCACGTAAACCGTACAAAATTGAAGCAGACAATACATGGGAAAATTGTTCGTCACGTCGAAATCTACAAAAAAGTCTTCAGGACCGAAACCGTAAGTTCTACGATGACTCCTTAAAGAGTTACTGCCCCTGACGTATGTTTGTTTTATACTATATCTCGAAAACCATTATAGATATGAAGAAAATGTTAATACAAAAAAAGATCAGTTACAAAAGATCTACATTTTAGTACCAAGGTCAAAAGTCAGATATCAAGGTCATCCAAAAAGCCCTTAGCAACCGATGGAAAAGTACCTAGCAACCATATATATTTATGTTCAGGATCATATTATAGAGCCATAGAGGTCAAAATGGAAGGTCAAGGGTCAAGGTCATCGAAAAAGTCCTTAGTAACCGACGGAAAAGTACCTAGCAACCATATATATTTATGCTGAGGATCATATTATAGAGCCATAGAGGTCAAAATTGAAGGTCAAGGATCAAGGTCATTGAAAAAGTCCTTAGCAACCGATGGAAAAGTACCTAGCAACCATATATATTTATGCTCAGGATCATATTATAGAGCCATAGAGGTCAAAATGGAAGGTCAAAATCAAGGTCATTGAAAAAGTCCTTAGCAACCGATGGAAAAGTACCTAGCAACCATATATATTTCTGTTCAGGACCCTATTTTAGAGCTGTAGACATCAAAATGGAAGGTCATGGTCAAGGTCAATGAAAAAGTCCTTAGCAACCGATAGAAAAGTACCTAGCAACCATATATATTTATGTTCAGGACCCTATTTTAGAGCTGTAGACATCAAAATGGAAGGTCATGGTCAAGGTCATAGAAAAAGTCATTAGCAACCGATGTATAAGTACCTAGCAACCATGTATATCTATGTTCAGGAACCTCTTTCAGAGCTGTAGAGGTCAAATCAAAGGTCAATGGTCAAGGTCATGGTGACAGAGTCCTATATTTTGACTAATATCCTTAGCAACTGAGGATTAAAAGGTCAATTTGATACGGGAAAGACCTTGCAATTGTTCTCTGAACAATTGTCTTTTTAATTATTATTATTATTGTTCTTCTTTTCTGCCATCAATTGACGAAAAGTGTCTTGACATATCTTTTCGATACTTGGTACCATTATTTGGTCATACCGGTACTCGCCTTGACCGACCCTGTGAAACCGATCTATTTTTAGTAACGGAGTTATCTGCCCCAGACCGGAAAACCTTGTGCGCAGATCTCCTCCTAAACCATAACCGGTATCAAAAATCTGAAGTGTGGAAAATGTCGCTGGACTCCTGGCAACATGTCATCATGCAAAAAAAAAAATTTTGATCAACTTCCTGGTTACGCGTTTTTGACTCAAAAAGTGTCGCGACTCGTCAATTTTTTTTCTTCAAAACAGTAAGTCCTAGAGACTTGGGACCTTCACCAATCATCCTGGATGACATATGTTGCATTCAAAAATGTCAAGGTCAAAGGTCAAATCTCAAGGTCAGAGGTCATGGTACACCTTGTTATCAGGTTAACTCAAAAACCATACAAAATTTAAGCAGACATGTAATGGGGAAAATACTTGTCTAATTTAGGCCTTTATTTCATATAAGGGTCGAACCCTGTACAACAAACGGTTTTCGAGTTATAGCCCTTAACGCGTTTCGGCTAAATGGTTTTTGGCCTATAACTTGAAAATGGTTCGAGATAACATAGTAAACATATGGGTTATTGGTGACCGTCAACTTATTCCCTTCAATTTAAAATCAAACTTGATTGGCTAATGGCGGCCATTTTCAAAATGGCCGACACTGTAAACAGTTTTTGTAGAAAAACATGTAAACCGTACAAAATTGAAGCAGACAATACATGGGAAAATTGTTTGTCATGTCGAAATCTACAAAAAAGTCTTAGGACCGAAACCGTAAAACTTGTCGTTTTTGAGTTATTGCACTTGATTCGTATGTTAAAACTGGTTTTTTGCTTATAACTTTTAAACCGTAACAGATACTATAATAAACATGTATACTTAAAATGTTTCTTTTGTAAAAACCTACAATTTGAGTCCAAGAAGTGTATGATTCGGTTGAACAGTTTCAAAATGGCGGTCAAAACAAGTTTCGCAAAACATGTTTTTTGCCAATAACTTGAAAACCGTATTAGATAGTATAGTAAACATGTATACTTAAATGAATCAGTATGCAAAGACCTACAATTTGAGTCAAAGGTCAAAGGTCATGGGTCAAGGTCATTCCCTAGCAACAAGGTAACGTTTATGAAAAGTCCATAGCAACCATATGTATTCTTCACCAACACTACCTTCTGAGTTTAGAATTAAGTTTTATAACCGGAAGTGACCTTCTGTCCATAGCAACCGACAAAGTCCTTAACAACCATACTTTTTCTGACACTAGGCCCCTTGATCTTTATTCTGGAACCTATATGATAACTATTGGCAACATTTTATCGTCAACAAAATGACTCAATTGTCTTAAGTATTTGTATAGGACACCATAACACTAACTAGAGACGGGGAAAGACCTCACATTTGTTCTCTGAACAAATGACTTTTTAATTATTATTGTTCTTCTTTTCTGCCATCAATTGACGAAAAGTGTCTTGACATATCTTTCCGATACTTGGTACCATTATTTGGTCATGCCGGTACTCGCCTTGACCGACCCTGTGAAACCGATCTACTTTTAGTAACGGAGTTATCTGCCCCAGACCGGAAAACCTTGTGCACAGATCTCCTCCTAAACCATAACCTGTATCAAAAATCTGAAGTGTGGAAAATGTTGCTGGACTCCTGACAACATGTCATCACGCAAAAAAAAAAATTTCGATCAACTTCCTGGTTACGCGTTTTTGACTCGAAAAGTGTCGCGACTCGTCAAATTTTTTTCTTCAAAACGGTAAGTCCTAGAGACTTGGGACCTTCACCAATCATCCTGGATGACATATGTTGCATTCAAAAATGTCAAGGTCAAAGGTCAAATCTCAAGGTCAGAGGTCATGGTACACCTTGTTATCAGGTTAACTCAAAAACCATACAAAATTTAAGCAGACATGTAATGGGGAAAATACTTGTCTAATTTAGACCTTTATTTCATATAAAGGGTCGAACCCTGTACGACAAACGGTTTTCGAGTTATAGCCCTTAACGCGTTTCGGCTAAATGGTTTTTGGCCTATAACTTGAAAATGGTTCGAGATAACATAGTAAACATATGGGTTATTGGTGACCGTCAACTTATTCCCTTCAATTTAAAATCAAACTTGACTGGCTAATGGCGGCCATTTTCAAAATGGCCGACACTGTAAACAGTTTTTGTAGAAAAACACGTAAACCGTACATAATTGAAGCAGACAATACATGGGAAAATTGTTCGTCACGTCGAAATCTACAAAAAAGTCTTCAGGACCGAAACCGTAAAACTTGTCGTTTTTGAGTTATTGCACTTGATTCGTATGTTAAAACTGGTTTTTTGCTTATAACTTTTAAACCGTAACAGATACTATAATAAACATGTATACTTAAAATGTTCCTTTTGTAAAAACCTACAATTTGAGTCCAAGAAGTGTATGATTCGGTTGAACAGTTTCAAAATGGCGGTCAAAACAAGTTTCGCAAAACATGTTTTTTGCCAATAACTTGAAAACCGTATTAGATAGTATAGTAAACATGTATACTTAAATGAATCAGTATGCAAAGACCTACAATTTGAGTCAAAGGTCAAAGATCATGGGTCAAGGTCATTCCCTAGCAACAAGGTAACGTTTATGAAAAGTCCATAGCAACCGTATGTATTCTTAACCAACACTACCTTCTGAGTTTAGAATTAAGTTTTATAACCGAAAGTGACCTTCTGTCCATAGCAACCGACAAAGTCCTTAACAACCATACTTTTTCTGAAACTAGGCCCCTTGATCTTTATTCTGGAACCTATATGATAACTATTGGCAACATTTTATCATAAACAAAATGACTCAATTGTCTTAAGTATTTGTATAGGACACCATAACACTAACTAGAGACGGGGAAAGACCTCACATTTGTTCTCTGAACAAATGACTTTTTATTATTAAGGTCTTTCCCACTACAGTGGAAAGACCTTACTGTATTTCTTCTGATTATTAAGGTCTTTCCCACTACAGTGGAAAGACCTTACTGTATTTCTTCTGATTATTATTATTATTATTAAGGTCTTTCCCACTACAGTGGAAAGACCTTACTGTATTTCTTCTGATTATTATTATTATTATTATTATTATTATTAAGGTCTTTCCCACTACAGTGGAAAGACCTTATTGTATTTCTTCTGATTATTAAGGTCTTTCCCACTGCAGTGGAAAGACCTTATTGTATTTCTTCTGATTATTATTAAGGTCTTTCCCACTACAGTGGAAAGACCTTACTGTATTTCTTCTGATTATTATTATTATTATTCTTCTTTTCCGCGGTCACTATAACAAAAGTGTCGCGACATATCTTTACGATACTTGGTACCATTATTCGGTCATACTCTGACTCGCTTTGACTGACCCTGCGAAACCGATCTATTTTTAGTAACGGAGTTATCTGCCCGACATTCAAAAACCTTGTTTGCAGATAAACTCAGAAACCGTAACCGTTATCAAAAATCTGAAGCGGGGGAAATGTTGCTAGACTCCTGGTCATGATTCGTCACGCAAAAAAGAAAATTTCGATCAACTTCCTGGTTACGCGTTTTTGACTCGAAAAGTGTCGCGACTCGTCAAAATTTTTTCTTCAAAACGGTAAGTCCTAGAGACTTGGGACCTTCACCAATCATCCTGGATGACATATGTTGCATTCAAAAATGTCAATGTCAAAGGTCAAATCTCAAGGTCAGAGGTCATGGTACACCTTGTTATCAGGTTAACTCAAAAACCATACAAAATTTAAGCAGACATGTAATGGGGAAAATACTTGTCTCATTAAGACCTTTATTTGATATAAAGGGTCGAACCCTGTACGACAAACGGTTTTCGAGTTATAGCCCTTAACGCGTTTCGGCTAAATGGTTTTTGGCCTATAACTTGAAAATGGTTCGAGATAACATAGTAAACATATGGGTTATTGGTGACCGTCAACTTATTCCCTTCAATTTAAAATCAAACTCGATTGGCTAATGGCGGCCATTTTCAAAATGGCCGACACTGTAAACAGTTTTTGTGGAAAAGCACGTAAACCGTACAAAATTGAAGCAGACAATACATGGGAAAATTGTTCGTCACGTCGAAATCTACAAAAAAGTCTTCAGGACCGAAACCGTAAGTTCTACGATGACTCCTTAAAGAGTTACTGCCCCTGACGTATGTTTGTTTTATACTATATCTCGAAAACCATTATAGATATGAAGAAAATGTTAATACAAAAAAAGATCAGTTACAAAAGATCTACATTTTAGTACCAAGGTCAAAAGTCAGATATCAAGGTCATCCAAAAAGCCCTTAGCAACCGATGGAAAAGTACCTAGCAACCATATATATTTATGTTCAGGATCATATTATAGAGCCATAGAGGTCAAAATGGAAGGTCAAGGGTCAAGGTCATCGAAAAAGTCCTTAGTAACCGACGGAAAAGTACCTAGCAACCATATATATTTATGCTGAGGATCATATTATAGAGCCATAGAGGTCAAAATTGAAGGTCAAGGATCAAGGTCATTGAAAAAGTCCTTAGCAACCGATGGAAAAGTACCTAGCAACCATATATATTTATGCTCAGGATCATATTATAGAGCCATAGAGGTCAAAATGGAAGGTCAAAATCAAGGTCATTGAAAAAGTCCTTAGCAACCGATGGAAAAGTACCTAGCAACCATATATATTTCTGTTCAGGACTCTATTTTAGAGCTGTAGAGATCAAAATGGAAGGTCAAGGTCATCGAAAAAGCCCTTAGCAACCGATTGAAAAGTACCTAGCAACCATATATATTTATGTTCAGAATCCTGATTTAGAGCTGTAGAGGTGAAAATGGAAGGTCAAGGGTCAAGGTCAATGAAAAAGTCCTTAGCAACCGATAGAAAAGTACCTAGCAACCATATATATTTATGTTCAGGACCCTATTTTAGAGCTGTAGAGATCAAAATGGAAGGTCATGGTCAAGGTCATAGAAAAAGTCATTAGCAACCGATGTAAAAGTACCTAGCAACCATATATATCTATGTTCAGGAACTTCTTTCAGAGCTGTAGAGGTCAAATCAAAGGTCAATGGTCAAGGTCATGGTGACAGAGTCCTATATTTTGACTAATATCCTTAGCAACTGAGGATTAAAAGGTCAATTTGACACGGGAAAGACCTTGCAATTGTTCTCTGAACAATTGTCTTTTTATTAAGGTCTTTCCCACTACAGTGGAAAGACCTTATTGTATTTCTTCTGATTATTATTAAGGTCTTTCCCACTACAGTGGAAAGACCTTATTGTATTTCTTCTGATTATTATTATTATTAAGGTCTTTCCCACTACAGTGGAAAGACCTTATTGTATTTCTTCTGATTATTATTATTATTATTATTATTATTCTTCTTTTCCGCGGTCACTATAACAAAAGTGTCGCGACATATCTTTACGATACTTGGTACCATTATTCGGTCATACTCTGACTCGCTTTGACTGACCCTGCGAAACCGATCTATTTTTAGTAACGGAGTTATCTGCCCGACATTCAAAAACCTTGTTTGCAGATAAACTCAGAAACCGTAACCGTTATCAAAAATCTGAAGCGGGGGAAATGTTGCTAGACTCCTGGTCATGATTCGTCACGCAAAAAAAAACATTTCGATCAACTTCCTAGTTACGCATTTTTGACTCGAAGAGTGTCGCGACTCGTCAATTTTTTTTTCTTCAAAACGGTTAGTCCTAGAGACTTGGGACCTTCACCAATCATCCTGGATGACATATGTTGCATTCAAAAATGTCAAGGTCAAAGGTCAAATCTCAAGGTCAGAGGTCATGGTACACCTTGTTATCAGGTTAACTCAAAAACCATACAAAATTTAAGCAGACATGTAATGGGGAAAATACTTGTCTCATTTAGACCTTTATTTGATATAAAGGGTCGAACCCTGTACGACAAACGGTTTTTGAGTTATAGCCCTTAACGCGTTTCGGCTAAATGGTTTTTGGCCTATAACTTGAAAATGGTTCGAGATAACATAGTAAACATATGGGTTATTGGTGACCGTCAACTTATTCCCTTCAATTTAAAATCAAACTCGATTGGCTAATGGCGGCCATTTTCAAAATGGCCGACACTGTAAACAGTTTTTGTAGAAAAGCACGTAAACCGTGCAAAATTGAAGCAGACAATACATGGGAAAATTGTTCGTCATGTCGAAATCTACAAAAAAGTCTTCAGGACCGAAACCGTAAGTTCTACGATGACTCCTTAAAGAGTTACTGCCCCTGACGTATGTTTGTTTTATACTATATCTCGAAAACCATTATAGATATGAAGAAAATGTTAATACAAAAAAAGATCAGTTGCAAAAGATCTACATTTTAGTATCAAGGTCAAAAGTCAGATATCAAGGTCATCCAAAAAGCCCTTAGCAACCGATGGAAAAGTACCTAGCAACCATATATATTTATGTTCAGGATCTTATTATAGAGCCATAGAGGTCAAAATGGAAGGTCAAGGGTCAAGGTCATCGAAAAAGTCCTTAGTAACCGACGGAAAAGTACCTAGCAACCATATATATTTATGCTGAGGATCATATTATAGAGCCATAGAGGTCAAAATTGAAGGTCAAGGATCAAGGTCATTGAAAAAGTCCTTAGCAACCGATGGAAAAGTACCTAGCAACCATATATATTTATGCTCAGGATCATATTATAGAGCCATAGAGGTCAAAATGGAAGGTCAAAATCAAGGTCATTGAAAAAGTCCTTAGCAACCGATGGAAAAGTACCTAGCAACCATATATATTTCTGTTCAGGACTCTATTTTAGAGCTGTAGAGATCAAAATGGAAGGTCAAGGTCATCGAAAAAGCCCTTAGCAACCGATTGAAAAGTACCTAGCAACCATATATATTTATGTTCAGAATCCTGATTTAGAGCTGTAGAGGTGAAAATGGAAAGTCAAGGGTCAAGGTCAATGAAAAAGTCCTTAGCAACCGATAGAAAAGTACGTAGGAACCATATATATTTATGTTCAGGACCCTATTTTAGAGCTGTAGAGATCAAAATGGAAGGTCATGGTCAAGGTCATAGAAAAAGTCATTAGCAACCGATGTAAAAGTACCTAGCAACCATATATATCTATGTTCAGGAACCTCTTTCAGAGCTGTAGAGGTCAAATCAAAGGTCAATGGTCAAGGTCATGGTGACAGAGTCCTATATTTTGACTAATATCCTTAGCAACTAAGGATTAAAAGGTCAATTTGACACGGGAAAGACCTTGCAATTGTTCTCTGAACAATTGTCTTTTTAATTATTATTCTTCTTCTTTTCCGCGGTCACTATAACAAAAGTGTCGCGACATATCTTTACGATACTTGGTACCATTATTCGGTCATACTCTGACTCGCTTTGACTGACCCTGCGAAACCGATCTATTTTAAGTAACGGAGTTATCTGCCCGACATTCAAAAACCTTGTTTGCAGATAAACTCAGAAACCGTAACCGTTATTAAAAATCTGAAGCGGGGGAAATGTTGCTAGACTCCTGGTCATGATTCGTCACGCAAAAAAAAAAATTTCGATCAACTTCCTGGTTACGCGTTTTTGACTCGAAAAGTGTCGCGACTCGTCAAATTTTTTTTCTTCAAAACGGTAAGTCCTAGAGACTTGGGACCTTCACCAATCATCCTGGATGACATATGTTGCATTCAAAAATGTCAAGGGCAAAGGTCAAATCTCAAGGTCAGAGGTCATGGTACACCTTGTTATCAGGTTAACTCAAAAACCATACAAAATTTAAGCAGACATGTAATGGGGAAAATACTTGTCTCATTTAGACCTTTATTTGATATAAAGGGTCGAACCCTGTACGACAAACGGTTTTCGAGTTATAGCCCTTAACGCGTTTTGGCTAAATGGTGTTTGGCCTATAACTTGAAAATGGTTCGAGATAACATAGTAAACATATGGGTTATTGGTGACCGTCAACTTATTCCCTTCAATTTAAAATCAAACTCGATTGGCTAATGGCGGCCATTTTCAAAATGGCCGACACTGTAAACAGTTTTTGTGGAAAAGCACGTAAACCGTACAAAATTGAAGCAGACAATACATGGGAAAATTGTTCGTCACGTCGAAATCTACAAAAAAGTCTTCAGGACCGAAACCGTAAGTTCTACGATGACTCCTTAAAGAGTTACTGCCCCTGACGTATGTTTGTTTTATATTATATCTCGGAAACCATTATAGATATGAAGAAAATGTTAATACAAAAAAAGATCAGTTACAAAAGATCTACATTTTAGTACCAAGGTCAAAAGTCAGATATCAAGGTCATCCAAAAAGCCCTTAGCAACCGATGGAAAAGTACCTAGCAACCATACATATTTATGTTCAGGATCATATTATAGAGCCATAGAGGTCAAAATGGAAGGTCAAGGGTCAAGGTCATCGAAAAAGTCCTTAGTAACCGACGGAAAAGTACCTAGCAACCATATATATTTATGCTGAGGATCATATTATAGAGCCATAGAGATCAAAATTGAAGGTCAAGGATCAAGGTCATTGAAAAAGTCCTTAGCAACCGATGGAAAAGTACCTAGCAACCATATATATTTCTGTTCAGGAGTCTATTTTAGAGATGTAGAGATCAAAATGGAAGGTCAAGGTCATCGAAAAAGCCCTTAGCAACCGATTGAAAAGTACCTAGCAACCATATATATTTATGTTCAGAATCCTGATTTAGAGCTGTAGAGGTGAAAATGGAAGGTCAAAAGTCAAGGTCAATGAAAAAGTCCTTAGCAACCGATAGAAAAGTACCTAGCAACCATATATATTTATGTTCAGGACCCTATTTTAGAGCTGTAGAGATCAAAATGGAAGGTCATGGTCAAGGTCATAGAAAAAGTCATTAGCAACCGATGTAAAAGTACCTAGCAACCATATATATCTATGTTCAGGAACCTCTTTCAGAGCTGTAGAGGTCAAATCAAAGGTCAATGGTCAAGGTCATGGTGACAGAGTCCTATATTTTGACTAATATCCTTAGCAACTGAGGATTAAAAGGTCAATTTGACACGGGAAAGACCTTGCAATTGTTCTCTGAACAATTGTCTTTTTATTATTATTAAGGTCTTTCCCACTACAGTGGAAAGACCTTATTGTATTTCTTCTGATTATTATTATTATTATTATTAAGGTCTTTCCCTTTCCAAAGGGAAGACCTTATTGTATTTCTTCTGATTATTATTATTATTTTTTTTCTTCCGCCAGAAAAACTTTTTTGCCATTTCGCGACATATCATTTCGAAACTTGGTGGGATGTGTCGTATTCAAACACCGATTTCAAAAAACACCCTGCTAAGCCGAACTCTTTGTCGTTACAGAGTTATCTGCCCGGTGTAGCGAAACCTTGTTATCGCTTCATCTCTGAAACCGTAAAACTTAGATCCAAACCGAAAGGTGGAAAGTGTTCGGTTTATCGACTGCATGCTTCATGACACAAAACCGAAAGGATTTCTAATGTCGTAATAAGAGTTATGTCCCCTTAATGAAAAGCGGTTTTCGCTAAAAATTTTTACTCGAAAACTATGACTTCTACAGGCATGGGACTTTCACTATTGGTCATAGGACCAAATAAGCTATTGTAAGGGGTCAAGGTCATATCTCAATTTTGACCTTGACCTTTGACCACAGACCTTGTTATCAAAATAGCTCAGAAACCGCAAGAGATAGCTGATTAAATATATTGGGAAAAATGTTTATCTTGTCAAGATCTAAATTTGTCTCATTGGAACTGAAGTTGTACGATGACTCCTTATAGGAGTTATTGCCCTTGATGCATATTTGTTTTATACTATAGCTCGAAAACCATTATAGATATGAAGAAAATGTTAATACAAAAAAAGATCAGTTTCAAAAGATCTACATTTTAGTACCAAGGTCAAAAGTCAGATATCAAGGTCATCAAAAAAACCCTTAGCAACCGATGGAAAAGTACCTAGCAACCATATATATTTACGGTCAGGACCCTATTATAGACCCATAGAGGTCAAAATGGAAGGTCAAGGGTCAAGGTCATCGAAAAAGTCCTTAGCAACTGATGGAAAAGTACCTAGCAACCATATATATTTATGCTCAGGATCATATTATAGAGCCATAGAGGTGAAAATGGAAGGTTACGGGTCAAGGTCATTGAAAAAGCCCTTAGCAACTGATGGAAAAGTACCTAGCAACCGTATATATTTATGCTCAGGATCATATTATAGAGCGATAGAGGTCAAAACGGAAGGTCAAGGATCAAGGTCATCGAAAAAGTCCTTAGCAACTGATGGAAAAGTACCTAGCAACCATATATATTTATGCTCAGGATCATATTACAGAGCCATAGAGGTCAAAATGGAAGGTCAAGGGTCAAGGTCATTGAAAAAATCCTTAGCAACTGACGGAAAAGTACCTAGCAACCATATATATTTATGCTCAGGACCCTATTATAGAGCCGTAGAGGTCAAAATGGAAGGTCAGGGGTCAAAGTCATTGAAACAGTCCTAGCAACTGATGGAAAAGTACCTAGCAACCATATATATTTATGTTCAGGACTCTATTATCAAGCCGTAGAGGTCAAAATGGAAGGTCAAGGGTCAAGGTCATTGAAAAAGTCCTTAGCAACTGATGGAAAAGCACCTAGCAACCATATATATTTATGTTCAGGAACCTATTTTAGAGCTGTAGATGTCAAAATCGAAGGTCAATGGTCAAGGTCAGTGTGATAGAGTCCTATATTTTGACTATATACAAGGTCAACAGTCATACTTAATAGCCTTAATTGCAATTCGACTCGGGAAAGACCTTGCAATTGTTCTCTGAACAATTGTCTTTCTAGTTATTATTATTCTTCTTCTTTTCCGCGGTCACTATAACAAAAGTGTCGCGACATATCTTTACGATACTTGGTACCATTATTCGGTCATACTCTGACTCGCTTTGACTGACCCTGCGAAACCGATCTATTTTTAGTAACGGAGTTATCTGCCCGACATTCAAAAACCTTGTGTGCAGATAAACTCAGAAACCGTAACCGTTATCAAAAATCTGAAGCGGGGGAAATGTTGCTAGACTCCTGGTCATGATTCGTCACGCAAAAAAAAACATTTCGATCAACTTCCTAGTTACGCGTTTTTGACTCGAAAAGTGTCGCGACTCGTCAAATTTTTTTTCTTCAAAACGGTTAGTCCTAGAGACTTGGGACCTTCACCAATCATCTTGGATGACATATGTTGCATTCAAAAATGTCAAGGTCAAAGGTCAAATCTCAAGGTCAGAGGTCATGGTACACCTTGTTATCAGGTTAACTCAAAAACCATACAAAATTTAAGCAGACATGTAATGGGGAAAATACTTGTCTCATTTAGACCTTTATTTGATATAGAGGGTCGAACCCTGTACGACAAACGGTTTTGGAGTTATAGCCCTTAACGCGTTTCGGCTAAATGGTTTTTGGCCTATAACTTGAAAATGGTTCGAGATAACATAGTAAACATATGGGTTATTGGTGACCGTCAACTTATTCCCTTCAATTTAAAATCAAACTCGATTGGCTAATGGCGGCCATTTTCAAAATGGCCGACACTGTAAACAGTTTTTGTGGAAAAGCACGTAAACCGTACAAAATTGAAGCAGACAATACATGGGAAAATTGTTCGTCACGTCGAAATCTACAAAAAAGTCTTCAGGACCGAAACCGTAAGTTCTACGATGACTCCTTAAAGAGTTACTGCCCCTGACGTATGTTTGTTTTATACTATATCTCGAAAACCATTATAGATATGAAGAAAATGTTAATACAAAAAAAGATCAGTTACAAAAGATCTACATTTTAGTACCAAGGTCAAAAGTCAGATATCAAGGTCATCCAAAAAGCCCTTAGCAACCGATGGAAAAGTACCTAGCAACCATATATATTTATGTTCAGGATCATATTATAGAGCCATAGAGGTCAAAATGGAAGGTCAAGGGTCAAGGTCATCGAAAAAGTCCTTAGTAACCGACGGAAAAGTACCTAGCAACCATATATATTTATGATGAGGATCATATTATAGAGCCATAGAGGTCAAAATTGAAGGTCAAGGATCAAGGTCATTGAAAAAGTCCTTAGCAACCAATGGAAAAGTACCTAGCAACCATATATATTTATGCTCAGGATCATATTATAGAGCCATAGAGGTCAAAATGGAAGGTCAAAATCAAGGTCATTGAAAAAGTCCTTAGCAACCGATGGAAAAGTACCTAGCAACCATATATATTTCTGTTCAGGACTCTATTTTAGAGCTGTAGAGATCAAAATGGAAGGTCAAGGTCATCGAAAAAGCCCTTAGCAACCGATTGAAAAGTACCTAGCAACCATATATATTTATGTTCAGAATCCTGATTTAGAGCTGTAGAGGTGAAAATGGAAGGTCAAGGGTCAAGGTCAATGAAAAAGTCCTTAGCAACCGATAGAAAAGTACCTAGCAACCATATATATTTATGTTCAGGACCCTATTTTAGAGCTGTAGAGATCAAAATGGAATGTCATGGTCAAGGTCATAGAAAAAGTCATTAGCAACCGATGTAAAAGTACCTAGCAACCATATACATCTATGTTCAGGAACCTCTTTCAGAGCTGTAGAGGTCAAATCAAAGGTCAATGGTCAAGGTCATGGTGACAGAGTCCTATATTTTGACTAATATCCTTAGCAACTGAAGATTAAAAGGTCAATTTGACACGGGAAAGACCTTGCAATTGTTCTCTGAACAATTGTCTTTTTAATTATTATTCTTCTTCTTTTCCGCGGTCACTATAACAAAAGTGTCGCGACATATCTTTACGATACTTGGTACCATTATTCGGTCATACTCTGACTCGCTTTGACTGACCCTGCGAAACCGATCTATTTTTAGTAACGGAGTTATCTGCCCGACATTCAAAACCCTTGTGTGCAGATAAACTCAGAAACCGTAACCGTTATCAAAAATCTGAAGCGGGGGAAATGTTGCTAGACTCCTGGTCATGATTCGTCACGCAAAAAAAACCATTTCGATCAACTTCCTAGTTACGCGTTTTTGACTCGAAAAGTGTCGCGACTCGTCAAATTTTTTTTCTTCAAAACGGTTAGTCCTAGAGACTTGGGACCTTCACCAATCATCCTGGATGACATATGTTGCATTCAAAAATGTCAAGGTCAAAGGTCAAATCTCAAGGTCAGAGGTCATGGTACACCTTGTTATCAGGTTAACTCAAAAACCATACAAAATTTAAGCAGACATGTAATGGGGAAAATACTTGTCTCATTTAGACCTTTATTTGATATAAAGGGTCGAACCCTGTACGACAAACGGTTTTCGAGTTATAGCCCTTAACGCGTTTCGGCTAAATGGTTTTTGGCCTATAACTTGAAAATGGTTCGAGATAACATAGTAAACATATGGGTTATTGGTGACCGTCAACTTATTCCCTTCAATTTAAAATCAAACTCGATTGGCTAATGGCGGCCATTTTCAAAATGGCCGACACTGTAAACAGTTTTTGTGGAAAAGCACGTAAACCGTACAAAATTGAAGCAGACAATACATGGGAAAATTGTTCGTCACGTCGAAATCTACAAAAAAGTCTTCAGGACCGAAACCGTAAGTTCTACGATGACTCCTTAAAGAGTTACTGCCCCTGACGTATGTTTGTTTTATACTATATCTCGAAAACCATTATAGATATGAAGAAAATGTTAATACAAAAAAAGATCAGTTACAAAAGATCTACATTTTAGTACCAAGGTCAAAAGTCAGATATCAAGGTCATCCAAAAAGCCTTTAGCAACCGATGGAAAAGTACCTAGCAACCATATATATTTATGTTCAGAATCATATTATAGAGCCATAGAGGTCAAAATGGAAGGTCAAGGGTCAAGGTCATCGAAAAAGTCCTTAGTAACCGACGGAAAAGTACCTAGCAACCATATATATTTATGCTGAGGATCATATTATAGAGCCATAGAGGTCAAAATTGAAGGTCAAGGATCAAGGTCATTGAAAAAGTCCTTAGCAACCGATGGAAAAGTACCTAGCAACCATATATATTTCTGTTCAGGACTCTATTTTAGAGCTGTAGAGATCAAAATGGAAGGTCAAGGTCATCGAAAAAGCCCTTAGCAACCGATTGAAAAGTACCTAGCAACAATATATATTTATGTTCAGAATCCTGATTTAGAGCTGTAGAGGTGAAAATGGAAGTTCAAGGGTCAAGGTCAATGAAAAAGTCCTTAGCAACCGATAGAAAAGTACCTAGCAACCATATATCTTTATGTTCAGGACCCTATTTTAGAGCTGTAGAGATCAAAATGGAAGGTCATGGTCAAGGTCATAGAAAAAGTCATTAGCAACCGATGTAAAAGTACCTAGCAACCATATATATCTATGTTCAGGAACCTCTTTCAGAGCTGTAGAGGTCAAATTAAAAGTCAATGGTCAAGGTCATGGTGACAGAGTCCTATATTTTGACTAATATCCTTAGCAACTGAGGATTAAAAGGTCAATTTGACACGGGAAAGACCTTGCAATTGTTCTCTGAACAATTGTCTTTTTAATTATTATTATTATTATTATTCTTCTTCTTTTCCGCGGTCACTATAACAAAAGTGTCGCGACATATCTTTACGATACTTGGTACCATTATTCGGTCATACTCTGACTCGCTTTGACTGACCCTGCGAAACCGATCTATTTTTAGTAACGGAGTTATCTGCCCGACATTCAAAAACCTTGTGTGCAGATAAACTCAGAAACCGTAACCGTTATCAAAAATCTGAAGCGGGGGAAATGTTGCTAGACTCCTGGTCATGATTCGTCACGCAAAAAAAAACATTTCGATCAACTTCCTAGTTACGCGTTTTTGACTCGAAAAGTGTCGCGACTCGTCAAATTTTTTTTCTTCAAAACGGTTAGTCCTAGAGACTTGGGACCTTCACCAATCATCCTGGATGACATATGTTGCATTCAAAAATGTCAAGGTCAAAGGTCAAATCTCAAGGTCAGAGGTCATGGTACACCTTGTTATCAGGTTAACTCAAAAACCATACAAAATTTAAGCAGACATGTAATGGGGAAAATACTTGTCTCATTTAGACCTTTATTTGTTATAAAGGGTCGAACCCTGTACGACAAACGGTTTTCGAGTTATAGCCCTTAACGCGTTTCGGCTAAATGGTTTTTGGCCTATAACTTGAAAATGGTTCGAGATAACATAGTAAACATATGGGTTATTGGTGACCGTCAACTTATTCCCTTCAATTTAAAATCAAACTCGATTGGCTAATGGCGGCCATTTTCAAAATGGCCGACACTGTAAACAGTTTTTGTGGAAAAGCACGTAAACCGTACAAAATTGAAGCAGACAATACATGGGAAAATTGTTCGTCACGTCGAAATCTACAAAAAAGTCTTCAGGACCGAAACCGTAAGTTCTACGATGACTCCTTACAGAGTTACTGCCCCTGACGTATGTTTGTTTTATACTATATCTCGAAAACCATTATAGATATGAAGAAAATGTTAATACAAAAAAAGATCAGTTACAAAAGATCTACATTTTAGTACCAAGGTCAAAAGTCAGATATCAAGGTCATCCAAAAAGCCCTTAGCAACCGATGGAAAAGTACCTAGCAACCATATATATTTATGTTCAGGATCATATTATAGAGCCATAGAGGTCAAAATGGAAGGTCAAGGGTCAAGGTCATCGAAAAAGTCTTTAGTAACCGACGGAAAAGTACCTAGCAACCATATATATTTATGCTGAGGATCATATTATAGAGCCATAGAGGTCAAAATTGAAGGTCAAGGATCAAGGTCATTGAAAAAGTCCTTAGCAACCGATGGAAAAGTACCTAGCAACCATATATATTTATGCTCAGGATCATATAGAGCCATAGAGGTCAAAATGGAAGGTCAAAATCAAGGTCATTGAAAAAGTCTTTAGCAACCGATGGAAAAGTACCTAGCAACCATATATATTTCTGTTCAGAATCCTGTTTTAGAGCTGTAGAGGTGAAAATGGAAGGTCAAGGGTCAAGGTCAATGAAAAAGTCCTTAGCAACCGATAGAAAAGTACCTAGCAACCATATATATTTATGTTCAGGACCCTATTTTAGAGCTGTAGAGATCAAAATGGAAGGTCATGGTCAAGGTCATAGAAAGTCATTAGCAACCGATGTAAAAGTACTTAGCAACCATATATATCTATGTTCAGGAACCTCTTTCAGAGCTGTAGAGGTCAAATCAAAGGTCAATGGTCAAGGTCATGGTGACAGAGTCCTATATTTTGACTAATATCCTTAGCAACTGAGGATTAAAAGGTCAATTTGACACGGGAAAGACCTTGCAATTGTTCTCTGAACAATTGTCTTTTTAATTATTATTATTAAGGTCTTTCCCACTACAGTGGAAAGACCTTACTGTATTTCTTCTGATTATTATTAAGGTCTTTCCCACTACAGTGGAAAGACCTTACTGTATTTCTTCTGATTATTATTATTATTATTATTATTGTTCTTCTTTTCTGCCATCAATTGACGAAAAGTGTCTTGACATATCTTTTCGATACTTGGTACCATTATTTGGTCATACCGGTACTCGCCTTGACCGACCCTGTGAAACCGATCTATTTTTAGTAACGGAGTTATCTGCCCCAGACCGGAAAACCTTGTGCACAGATCTCCTCCTAAACCATAACCTGTATCAAAAATCTGAAGTGTGGAAAATGTCGCTGCACTCCTGGCAACATGTCGTCACGCAAAAAAAAAAATTTCGATCAACTTCCTGGTTACGCGTTTTTGACTCGAAAAGTGTCGCGACTCGTCAAATTTTTTTCTTCAAAACGGTAGTTCCTAGAGACTTGGGACCTTCACCAATCATCCTGGATGACATATGTTGCATTCAAAAATGTCAAGGTCAAAGGTCAAATCTCAAGGTCAGAGGTCATGGTACACCTTGTTATCAGGTTAACTCAAAAACCATACAAAATTTAAGCAGACATGTAATGGGGAAAATACTTGTCTAATTTAGACCTTTATTTCATATAAAGGGTCGAACCCTGTAAGAGAAACGGTTTTCGAGTTATAGCCCTTAACGCGTTTCGGCTAAATGGTTTTTGGCCTATAACTTGAAAATGGTTCGAGATAACATAGTAAACATATGGGTTATTGGTGACCGTCAACTTATTCCCTTCAATTTAAAATCAAACTTGATGGGCTAATGGCGGCCATTTTCAAAATGGCCGACACTGTAAACAGTTTTTGTAGAAAAACACGTAAACCGTACAAAATTGAAGCAGACAATACATGGGAAAATTGTTCGTCACGTCGAAATCTACAAAAAAGTCTTCAGGACCAAAACCGTAAAACTTGTCGTTTTTGAGTTATTGCACTTGATTCGTATGTAAAACTGGTTTTTTGCTTATAACTTTTAAACCGTAACAGATACTATAATAAACATATATACTTAAAATGTTCCTTTTGTAAAAACCTACAATTTGAGTCCAAGAAGTGTATGATTCGGTTGAACAGTTTCAAAATGGCGGTCAAAACAAGTTTCGCAAAACATGTTTTTTGCCAATAACTTGAAAACCGTATTAGATAGTATAGTAAACATGTATACTTAAATGAATCAGTATGCAAAGACCTACAATTTGAGTCAAAGGTCAAAGATCATGGGTCAAGGTCATTCCCTAGCAACAAGGTAACGTTTATGAAAAGTCCATAGCAACCATATGTATTCTTAACCAACACTACCTTCTGAGTTTAGAATTAAGTTTTATAACCGGAAGTGACCTTCTGTTCATAGCAACCGACAAAGTCCTTAACAACCATACTTTTTCTGATACTAGGCCCCTTGATCTTTATTCTGGAACCTATATGATAACTATTGGCAACATTTTATCGTAAACAAAATGACTCAATTGTCTTAAGTATTTGTATAGGACACCATAACACTAACTAGAGACGGGGAAAGACCTCACATTTGTTCTGTGAACAAATGACTTTTTAATTATTATTATTATTATTATTGTTCTTCTTTTCTGCCATCAATTGACGAAAAGTGTCTTGACATATCTTTTCGATACTTGGTACCATTATTTGGTCATACCGGTACTCGCCTTGACCGACCCTGTGAAACCGATCTATTTTTAGTAACGGAGTTATCTGCCCCAGACCGAAAAACCTTGTGCACAGATCTCCTCCTAAACCATAACCGGTATCAAAAATCTGAAGTGTGGAAAATGTTGCTGGACTCCTGGCAACATGTCGTCACGCAAAAAAAAAAATTTCGATCAACTTCCTGGTTACGCGTTTTTGACTCGAAAAGTGTCGCGACTCGTCAAATTTTTTTCTTCAAAACGGTAAGTCCTAGAGACTTGGGACCTTCACCAATCATCCTGGATGACATATGTTGCATTCAAAAATGTCAAGGTCAAAGGTCAAATCTCAAGGTCAGATGTCATGGTACACCTTGTTATCAGGTTAACTCAAAAACCATACAAAATTTAAGCAGACATGTAATGGGGAAAATACTTGTCTAATTTAGACCTTTATTTCATATAAAGGGTCGAACACTGTACGACAAACGGTTTTCGAGTTATAGCCCTTAACGCGTTTCGGCTAAATGGTTTTTGGCCTATAACTTGAAAATGGTTCGAGATAACATAGTAAACATATGGGTTATTGGTGACCGTCAACTTATTCCCTTCAATTTAAAATCAAACTTGATTGGCTAATGGCGGCCATTTTCAAAATGGCCGACACTGTAAACAGTTTTTGTAGAAAAACACGTAAACCGTACAAAATTGAAGCAGACAATACATGGGAAAATTGTTCGTCACGTCAAAATCTACAAAAAAGTCTTCAGGACCGAAACCGTAAAACTTGTCGTTTTTGAGTTATTGCACTTGATTCGTATGTTAAAACTGGTTTTTTGCTTATAACTTTTAAACCGTAACAGATACTATAATAAACATGTATACTTAAAATGTTCCTTTTGTAAAAACCTACAATTTGAGTCCAAGAAGTGTATGATTCGGTTGAACAGTTTCAAAATGGCGGTCAAAACAAGTTTCGCAAAACATGTTTTTTGCCAATAACTTGAAAACCGTATTAGATAGTATAGTAAACATGTATACTTAAATGAATCAGTATGCAAAGACCTACAATTTGAGTCAAAGGTCAAAGGTCATGGGTCAAGGTCATTGCCTAGCAACAAGGAAATTATTATTGTTCTTCTTTTCTGCCATCAATTGACGAAAAGTGTCTCGACATATCTTTTCGATACTTGGTACCATTATTTGGTCATACCGGTACTCGCCTTGACCGACCCTGTGAAACCGATCTATTTTTAGTAACGGAGTTATCTGCCCCAGACCAGAAAACCTTGTGCACAGATCTCCTCCTAAACCATAACCGGTATCAAAAATCTGAAGTGTGGAAAATGTCGCTGGACTCCTGGCAACATGTCATCACGCAAAAAAATTTTTTTCAATCAACTTCCTAGTTACGCGTTTTTGACCCGAAAAGTGTCGCGACTCGTCAAATTTTTTTTCTTCAAAACGGTTAGCCCTAGAGACTTGGGACCTTCACCAATCATCGTGGATGACATGTTGCATTCAAAAATGTCAAGGTCAAAGGTCAAATGTCAAGGTCAGAGGTCATGGTACACTTTGTGTTCAGATTAGGTCAAAAACAATACAAAATTAAAGCAGACATGTAATGGGGAAAATACTCGTCTCATTTAGAGCTTTATTTGATTTAAAGGGTCGAACACTGTACGACAAACCGTTTTGGAGTTACAGCCCTTGAGGCGTTTCGCTTAAACAATTTTTGGGTTATAACTTGAAAACGATAAGAGATAATATAGTAAACAATTGGGTTATTTGTGACTGTCATCTGATGCCCTTTAATTTGAGACCAAAGTCGAATGGCTACTGGCAGCCATTTTCAAAATGGCCGCCATCATAATATGTTTTTTAAAATAACTTTTAAACCGTTAAAGATAGTATAGACAATATGTGAACAAAAAAAGACCGCAAGGAAAAAACCTACAATTTGAGTCCAAGAAGTGTATGATTCGGTTGAACGGTTTCAAAATTGCAGCCAAAAGATGTTTCGTGAAACAGGTTTTTTGCCAATAACTTTTAAACCGTAACAGATACTATAATAAACATGTATACTTAAAATGTTCCTTTTGTAAAAACCTACAATTTGAGTCCAAGAAGTGTATGATTCGGTTGAACAGTTTCAAAATGGCGGTCAAAACAAGTTTCGCAAAACATGTTTTTTGCCAATAACTTGAAAACCATATTAGATAGTATAGTAAACATGTAAACTTAAATGAATCAGTATGCATAGACCTACAATTTGAGTCAAAGGTCAAAGGTCATGGGTCAAGGTCATTCCCTAGCAACAAGGTAACGTTAATGAAAAGTCCATAGCAACCATATGTATTCTTAACCAAGACTACCTTCTTAGTTTAGAGGTAAGTTTTAATAACCGGAAGTGACCTTCTGTCCATAGCAACTGGCATAAAAGTCTAAAAATATATTTTTAAAAGTTTTCGCTTGGTTCTTTTCCAATAACAAGTAAAGTATTTACACACCTATAACTAACCTATGAACATTAATCATTATCCTTTGAACATTTCTTACATGTTTCTACTTGATGAACAGCACCTAAAACTTCCTGCTAATGATTAAAAAGGTTATATGTAAAGAGACAAAAAAGTACCAGAGTTATTTTTCTGCTGTGCAAAGCATAAAAAAAGACAGCTGTAGTTACTATTTCTTGAACATATTTTTTTTAGTGACGTGGGGCCACTAGGCAATCTGCCCACTTTTGCACAAGCAAAGACATAATATAATGCCTAGGGAGGGAATCGAACCCTCTTACGTCAGTGTCAATGTGTGTACCAGAGCCCTGTTAGCTACCTGTGCAAAATTAAGTTTTGCACAAGTACCCACCTCCCACGACGAGGACGTAGGGTTGGATTTTTGGGAGGCAAATATTTATTTTCCTTATTTTCAGTTTAATTAACATAAATTTTTATATGAATCTATTCATATATGTTTAGTACAATTAAAAATTTCAGGATCAGACTAATATTTGATCTTCATCAAGATTGCCTCATGATAACTGTAATATGTGGGCAACACGGATATTTCTAAATTACTTTCTCCTTTGCAGTACACATGGTCAATAAGTGTGCCACCCTCAGTCGTTGGTCTTGTTACTAACTGCTTAAAGCCTATCGATTCCATGTAATCTAATACAACTGTATCACCTTTCAAGATATTTTGATTGAAGTCACCCAAAACAATTAGCTTATCTGTGTTCAGCAATAACCTATCAATTAGATTTCTTAAATTATTCATGAAATCATGAATCAGGTGCTTTTGAGTTCTGTAGATTGTGACAATGACTACATCTAAACTCACAACTTTGAAAACAAAGTATTCCAAATTTTCACACTGTATTTCATCATTTTCAACTTGAAACCCTTCCTTAAAAAAGACTCCAACACCGCCATGATGCATTTGCTTTATAGAGGCATGCAACTTTGTTTTATCATCAAATGCATCAGATCTTGAAATATGTTTCAATGTAAAACCTTCAAGTCTACAACTCGTCTCCTTTTCAAGCCATGTTTCTGTTAAGCATATAAAGCTTGTGTCTCTGACAACTGGGTTCTTTCTCAAGTCTTCAATATGATTTATCAACCCTTCAATGTTGTGGTACAAAAAAGTTATACAATGGCCATTATCAGGTAATGTGTCATCCTCATCCAAAAACTTTTTCATCTTTAAAAGCCCACTTTCAACATCAGGATCACAATATATTTTTGCTTTTAATACCTTCTCATCTATATCCCTAATGTACAGTCCATCAAGAGACGTTACTCGACTTAGTGCTACATATGCTTGACCATATGAGAAGCATTTGTTTAAGTCAATAACACATTCCTTTACAGTTAAACCTTGAACTTTGTGAACTGTGCAACCCCAGGCAAGCTGAAGAGGATACTGTTTTCTATTCCCATTGCTTTTAGGAACATCTTCTGTTGATGGTTTAATACCAATGCATCTTTTTCCGTTAATAGTCTTCTGTACAGTTGCTATTTTGCCAACATTTTCATTATCGAAGTGAATATAAATAATCTGTGGCAATGTGTTCAATGCATTCTGTACAATTTCCATAACTGTACCAATAACGCCATTTACTAGACCATCATTGGTATCAATGTTCTTTATCAACATTACTCTTGCACCCACTCCTAGCAGCAATGAAGATGGCAATTGTAAGTCTTTTTCTGTGAAATGTGAGGTTCTTTTGACAAGTTGACCACTTGTTTTAATTTTCTGATAGTCTTCAGCTTCAAGAAGTTTTACTTCAGATCCCAGTTTCATAACCATGTTATTGTTGTGACCTTTTATTTCTTCATTTGTTGCATAGATATGCAAAGCATTTTCTGGTCCTTCTTTAATTCTGCTTTTCAATACTGACATGTCTTTCTCATCAAGTTGATTGACCTTTGTTCTTACTCTTATCCTGTTAAGAGTTTCTGCAAATTGACAGTCATTTTTTTGACGCATGATCTCATCCAACTCAACGATCTCAAACAGATCATTCCATAACTGATTCAAAGAGCTTGAAGGATCATGTACATACAATTTGTCAGTTTTCTTGGTTTTTACTGGTGGTAACTGGTAGAAATCCCCGACTGCAATTACTGATACACCTCCAAACACACTGTCCTCTGGCATTTTTTTTATCTGTCTCAGACGTTCATGGATGAAAAAAAGTAGTCTTTTGTTTACCATTGAGATTTCATCAATGATGATGACTTGCAGAGATTCAAATTTAGAGCGCAATGTGTTTATTTTGTCTTCACTCAAAAGAGCATGGTCCATTGACAGGTTTTTATAAATGCTTAATGCACTGTGGATTGTCATCCCAGATATATTGAAAGCTGCAGTACCTGTAGGCGCTGTGAGAAGTACAGAAATGTCATCAGGTCGTTCTAATAGCCTTGAAAGTATTCTAGACATTTCATAATACAGACATTTTATCAAATGACTTTTTCCAGTTCCACCTCCTCCAGTTACAAATACATGAAAAGGTTCCATATTTTGTCCATTTGCTTTTTGTAAACACCATTCTCTAATCTTGTAAAACACTTCTCTTTGCTTACTGTTCAAGTTTTGCAACAATGGGGTTATTTCATTTTTTGGAAACAGAGAGGTGGTTAATAGGTTTGTACCTTGGGCTGCATCATTCTGATTAAGATCTGGTATTGTTTCGTCAGATACCTCGTTTTCCACTGTAGATATACTACCTTCTAAGTTGCATTCATATCTCTCTGATTCTGTTTCAGGACATAGCTGAGCCCATGCATCTTCTTCATAGCCTCTTTGTTCTAAATCTTTTTCTGCTCTATCTAGAGATTGGTCAATTTTGACATATCTAGCTTTGTTGCTCTCAACAATACTTTGGACATCAGTTACTTGGTCACTATTGCTTAGCTTTACAGACCCATTTATGTAAAATTGTTCATAGGTCTCGAACTGTGGTGGTTTAAGCTGTTGCTCTACTCGGTATGGTAAAAACAATTGTAGCATACTTTGGTAGTATTGCTCTGGTGCTGTTTCAATTGAAAATCTAGGATACCTGATCACAGCTGGGTTAGTTCGAGTTCGCTTTCGAATGTATCCAAGATTTTTCATAAGTTTAAAAGTAGTTTCTTCATTAATTTTTTGGGGAACTTGTGATTTTGCAAGAACACTGTAATCTGAGCAAAATTCTGCTAAACACATATCTTCAAACCTTTCAACATTCGGTCTTGCTTTGTAACGGTCTACAATGTTTGTCATCCACATTGCTTCATCGTTTGATTCATCACTGTCATCTTTGTTGTGACTTTTATTAGCTTTTTTTGCTCTTTCTATTTCTTTCAAAGGTATACTCATTCTACTTGGGTTAGCCCCTAGTGGCACAAATTCTACTTTCCTAGAACATCCTTTCAAATTCAATCCTGTCACTCTATACACTGCTTCTTGTGCACTGACTTCTCTATGATGCAAGTATGCTGTGCCAACTTTTTTCATAGTTTGTTGGGCATTTAGGTTACCGTCAGCAGCTTCATTTTTAGTTTGTTGTAACAACAGTCCTAATTCTCGTTCAGCTTTGCTAATGTAACTGATGATATATACTACACAGGAATATTCATCTAAGACATATTGAATGTCCATATTTGCATTCCAGGCTCGAAGAAGATGTTCATTGTACTGATTGATGTAGATTTCATCAGCATTTCTTTTCAGAATAACTGTATTTCTCTTTGCTACCACTGCACATATGTTTTCAAAGTCTTCATGTGTCATTCCAACTTTATCTAACATTTGATCAACCGACAATCCTTCATTTTCTTTATCAAGAATACAGTCCCATAACTTGCTTAGTTTCTGCTTTGCCTGTTCTATTGTCTCTTCAGTTGTTTCTACTACTTCTGCTATAAATGTCTCTTTGGATGGTGGCCTTGGGAAGTTGAATCGACAAGTTGTACCTTTCTTTTTACATGACTTTGAATGGTTTTTACTATGTTGGTGCAGAGATGTAACCATTTCATTCAATTCAAAATCCACCTCTTTATCTGGTATTTGACATGTAATATACTGGTTAATGAAGTTCACAACATCAGCATTACTATCTACACCAAATATTGGAGCTCCTTCAATCCAGAATAAACAATGGGCATGTGGAGAACCTCTCTGTTGAAATTCTATCCTGTAAAAGTAATCAATAACTTTTCCAATAGGGTTTGCGTCCGACAAAATTACTTCTTTCAGAAAGGTTTGAAATCTACGATCAAACATCCTTGCTAATGTCACTGGATTACTGTACAAGATCTTACATTTTTCATTCCAGTCTAGATCTTCAATATTTCTAACATCACCCTGCTGTTTCATTACAGTCTCAAGCATTTCTAACCATCTAAAATCAGCAGAAGAGAATGAACAAAAGAATGTAGGTTTTGCCAACTGTCTAATCATAGCAAACATATCTTTCTGTGTAGCCTGCCAATAGGGTGGTGTTCCCCTAATGGGTTTTAAATATTTAATTGCTTCATCTTTCCTCATCAAATCTCTTAGACACTCTTTATTTAAAAGCATGTTACTCGTAACTTTTTTCCCATTTGGTGCTATAGGTGATTGTTTTCTTAATGAAATTTGCACATTTGACATAACTTGATCTAACTCTGATAAATACTGAGCAAAAAATATGTAAGAGGTATCCTTGGCAAATCTGTTGTCCACACTCATTAACCTCATATTAAAATACCTAAGGAGAGATAGTCGTTCGTCTCTTTCTTCTTTGAAGGTATTTTTCCCACTTGGAAAGTGTGTTGGGAATGATTTTGCTTCAATGCCATCTTCTTGCAAAACTCTTACCGGTTTATTGCCATCTGCTGGGGAAATATTAAACACTTCATCAAAACATTGATCAAGCATTTCTTGTCCTATATCTGCTGGTTGAAGACATGTGTTAAGTTGAACACCTCTAAGTTTATCATCCAAATATGAATCTTCATCATAACTTTCATTCTCATTATTAGGCAATGTTGTTTTAACTAATGCTTCTGGACTCGTTAATTCCTCCCTCTCATTTTGTTCTTCCGTAACAATTACATCTGTCTCTTTCTGATTTTGAATAACATTTTGTTCATTAGAATTACCTTCCTCTGGAATAGGATTTAGCCAATTTTTTGCCAGTTGAACATCTGAATACCAAACATTGTTATGTTTCAGATAGTTTAAGGCGGTTTCAACCTTTTTTGTACTAATATACTGATACTCTTGATAACCTTTATATTCTATCTTTCTCTTCAGTTTCACAGCTATCATTCGATTATCATCTTCTGATCTTGGCAAGGTTGAAGTTAATTTGTGTAAATTGGAAGGGACACATACAACAGGACCATGAACTCCTTTTTGTCCTCCTTTAGGCAATCCAAGAATTTTCATGAATGGGATATTTAAAGCTACAAGATGTTGCTCAAGACTGTTAAGTGTATTTAGCTCTGCAGGTACTTCCTCTAACTCTAGATTATTAGCATAACTTTCAGCTGGTACAGTGCCTACTAATATCTTTCTATGGCATGTTAAACAAATCCAAAGAGAGGTTCTGCTAGACTTTGCATATCTACAAGCTGTCACACAGTCATCATTACACTCATGCACATATTTACTTGATATGCATTTCTTTGATAAATTTCCTACTTCTAACCCTTTATTTTCATAGTTTTTGTAATCACATTCAATAACTTGTTTTCTAAAAAACAATCTAAAGCAACAGCCACAAACATATTCTGGAACATTCTTACATTCTAATTTGAACTTCTGAATAACATTTTCAATGTTTATTAGTTTATCCATTTCTGCTTCTCTTCTTTCATTAGTTTGTCTTACTATTTTTCTTTTGTGCTCTTCATCAACAAGGTATTTCTTGCTACTAGCATCTTTTACATTTTGCCGATGTACATTATCAGTTGCATACTTATTTACACTTGCATTCTTTACATTCTGGCGATGTACATCATCAGTAGCATACTTATTTACACTTGAATCCTTCACATTCTGGCGATGTACATCATCAGTAGCATACTTATTTACACTTGAATCCTTCACATTCCGGCGATGTACATCATCAGTAGCATACTTATTTACACTTGAATCCTTCACATTCTGGCGATGTACATCATCAGTAGCATACTTATTTACACTTGCATCCTTCACATTCTGGCGATGTAAGTCTTCAGAAGCATACTTGTTCACACTTGCATCCTTCACATTCTGGCGATGTAAGTCATCAGAAGCATACTTGTTCACACTTGCATCCTTCACATTTTGGCGATAAACAGAATCAGTGGCATATTTTGTCTTTTTTATTCTTTTTTTATCTCCACTATACTCTAAATCATATGCATACTTATCAACTAGTTTTCTCTTTATAGACTTTTTGTTAGACTGATATCGGTTCTTTGAGTCTTCTCTAAATGCAGCATCTGTGGCATACCTTTCTTTAGCTAATTTCAATTTTTTATCTCTTATCTCAGGTGTTGATTGATACTTTTCTTTCTGTTTGTCTTTCTTGGTTCTCTTAAGAGGGGTTTCAATGCTCTCATTTGACAATAGATCTTTCCTTTTTAAAGTTTCATCTATGCTGACACTTGTAACCACTTCATAGTGGTTGTTCTGGTGTTTAAGATATATGGCTTTTCCATTAATAACTCTATGGCTATCTTTTTCAATCTGTTCACCAGAGTATCTTAACCATCTACCTTCTGAAAAAGTATAGATGTCAGTCTTCATAAGATCAGCGGCAGCTATTATTTCAATCGCTGTTCCCCAACTACCATTTTCTTTCATATTGCTTGTAGCTAGATGTTCTTCTACTGATACAGAGTCTACAAAGGAGGATAATCTGTCAGCGTTTTCCATACTATGATTTACAATAGCTTCTCTAATCATGGGAAAAAACTCCTGTCTTTGTGAAACTGCAAAAGATAAGGCTCGAAACAAACAATTACCATCACCAACAATGCTTTTCGTGTTTTCAGGGTTTCCCATGCCAATTACACTTTTATAAGTACCCGATCTATTGATATACTTTTGTGTTATTTTGAATAGGTTACATAATTTCCTTCTTAGTGGAACATCAGTTGGTTTAAAATCAAACTTTACATTTTCCACTGAACTCACAAACTTTACATCAACTTCACAGCTTACCTTTGAGTCTATACATGAATCACTTTCTTCATTAGTACAAGCCATCTCAATGTCATTCATGCTACGTTCTGAATATTTACCAAAATTTCTAGCACTTTGGTCAAGATCCACATTTTGCGTCCTGTCAACAGATTCATCAATATCATTTAAAACAGTACCACTTACAGAGTTTTCATGTGAAATTTGAAGAACTACACCTGTAATTTCAAATTGTACAAGTGAATTATGTTTTACAAAAGTAACAAGATGGTGATATAAATCATCAACACTTGGAAAACGCATGACTATGCTTGTGCCATTACTTTCAGGAAATCCAACTTCATTTCTTGCATGTGAATCAAATAGAAATAAAATGTTTTGCTGTTTTATAACTAGAGATGTAGAACCTTGTACACAGATAAAGCAACCATCTGTTTCAATCAAAGATTCTTGAATAGCCTGATCAAGAGGCAAAGCACCAGGGATATCAATGTTTTCATCCATATTGATCAAAGCAGCAAACGATTCCTTCATATCAATATTTACCAACATGTCATTTATTTCTATTTGAGATGGCAAGTCAGAAACTAACAGCAAATCATTGTTGCCATGAATCCAGGTGTATAAGTCATTACCCTGAGTAAGAATTGTGTCTAACATAACAACATTCCAATGACTGACTGTTGACAACTTACTTTGAACTAATGCTACCAAAGAATTAGCAACACATTGTTTTCCTGCATTTAAACCAAATCTTAGACTACCTTGATGGAAACTACCTCTTGCAATACATTGTGTAGACAAAGAATATGGTGTATCACATACCTGATTTACTGCACTAAATGAATCTAGTTGGTTGAAAGTGATGTCAAGCTTTAAACCATTCAATTCGTTTTCTGGGTGTTGCTCAGTATCAGTTTGAGTTTCAAGTATGGTATCAGATTTGTTTTCAAGCATAGATTTGTGTTCATTGTCATTTTCTATATCTGTTTTATATTCCGTTATATTTTCCCACATCATTTTGTCAAATTCCATTATACTGGTGCCCTCAATCCTAGGGTCTAACACCAGTTTCGTCTGATCTGCAACGCCTAGTTTTGGCGAGGGTACATTCGGTGATGTACAAACCCACGGCGGGGAGTCAGAGCTCAGTGGCATATCGGTTTCGATACACAGACTTCCCTGAGATGATGCAGAACTCAGGGCATTAGGACAATTTTTCTCGCTAGCAGAGCTAGGAGAAGCCATTGTCCTGGCTAGGGGTTTCTCCTCATCCCGAGGTGCCATCCCCATGGAGGCTGGGCAGTTTTTCTCGCTAGCAGAGCTAGGAGAAGCCATTGCCCTGGCTAGGGGTTTTTCCTTCTGGTTAGGTGCCAACCCCATAGAGGCGTCATCTACTGCCTGGCGTTTCTCTCGCATTCTTTTCTTATTTTCTGTCATCCTTACTGATGAACTTTTCCCTTTGCGAGGCATTTCTGAAAATATAACACAACATATTTATAAGATAAGTTGATGAAAGTGTCAAAAACTATCAATTGGTAAATATTTTGTTCACAAGTAGATTTAACAAGAGGCTCCCAGGAACCTGAATCACTTACCTGGTCTTTAAGCTACATGTATAAGGGTCTCTTCTATTAGCTATTACCCATATAAATGGTCATTTGATAGCTTATATCCAAAGGAGATTATTGTATAGTTCAATGAGCTGAAGGTTAAATTAAGCAACAGATTCTTTCAATTAACAATGCTTTAAATTCTAAAGCCAAAAACATGAAAAACCCCTATTTTTCTCCTTAAAGGGCTGTTTCAACCCCTACAAAGGTTAATCTGACAATTCCAACCCATTGAAGACTTTCTAGAGCTAAATGATCTGAAAATTTATGCAAGCAACAGCTTTTCTCTATCTGCAATAGTTTTCAATCTATAAGTCAAAAACATGAAACAAGGCTATTTTCCACCTTTAAGGGGCTGTAATCCCTATAAGGGGTCATCTGACAACCTTGACCCTATAGAGACTTTTGTAGAGCTAAATAAGCTGAACATTTAAGCAAGCAACAGCTTATCTCTACCTGCAATACTTTTCATTCCAAAAGCCAAAAACATGAAAAAACGCTATTTTTCACCTTTAAAGGGCCGTAACCCCTATAAGGGCTCATCTGACAACTTCTACCCAACAGAGACTTTGGTAGAGCTTTTGATGCTGAAGATGGAAGGTTGCATCAGATCCCTCTATCTTTTATACTTTCAGAGCTACATGTGTAAGCCAAAAACAGTTGTCTGACCGTCCTAGTCTATTTTTAGTAACAGTGGCCATGTTTTTTGACAGATCAAACATCGAAACAGAAATTTTGTGCAAGACACCCTAAGGATCAATCATACCAAGTCTCATAACATTCTGTCTAGTAGTTTCAGTGGAGAAGATTTTTTAAAAAAACAAATGTTTACAAACAGACCATGACGATGGATGCCAAGTGATGGCAATAGCTCACATGACCTTCGATCCAGGTGAGCTAAAAATGGTTTGATCAAAATGATGTCACCATATGATCAAGTACATATGACAAACAATCTTGCAACATTTCATTAAAATCTGTTAAGCAGTTTCAGAGGAGTTGGGCTCACGAAAATGTGATGGACAAAAACCATTACTAGGTCCCTACGTGGCGTTGCTGTGGGGGTCAAAAAATGATTAAGTCAGTTCTATGGTCTCATTATATGGTACATCTACTATGATGCAATGCTACAAGCCAAAAAACAAGACACTGTGGAAAAGTAGTTTCCCAAAATCAAATGAAAATTGTTACAGAACTTTTGGGGGATGTTACAGGATGACAGATGGTCCAACATTGACTCATGGATGTTGCTTCTATGATATGATGCAGACAACAGAATTATGACAACCTATCATCTTTTTAATTACAATAAAGGAACCCACAAAATCACTTGATATAAAATAGTCTGATTAGAATTAAGAATCACTTTAATCATTAACTTGTTAAGCCACACCAAATTAATTCTTCTATGGATTTATTCAACAAACATTTGTAGCAAGCAACCAAAATAAGTAAATTTGTGAGCTTATGCTCTCACTATTGATACCCCCGCTCCATAAATTATGCCTTTTGTACAAATGCAAGTACTCTTCAAACAAGAACTAGATGGCCTTTGAGTATAAAATCGCTATACACTATATGGTACTATAGGATGAAACTAAATGCAAATAAAATGCTCCGCTGGGCGCAGCTAGATACGACCGCAGATGTCGAACCCTGAATAGTTGGGGCAATTATGAACACAACATTCAAGCTTGATACAATACTGAATTTGGATTGTGAATAAATATTTGACACAGCATAGGTTTCTGACACAGAATGAATGTTGTCTAAGAACTTAAAAATTTTTAATTTACCTATTCAAACCATATCAGTATTATTTGTTTTTATATATAAATCAGAAATAACCAATTTAAAATTTAAAATTGGGCACACATATCAATTTCTTGCTATTGCGCAATACTGTGTAATTGAAAATTTCTTCAAATATTTCACACATAATAGGTTTCTGACACAGAATAACTGAAATCAAAGAACTTAAAATTGGTCATATGATTTGAATTTATATTCAGTTTTTTTGCTTCTTGTGCAATACAATATGCTGTGGAGAATTGCCCCCCCCCCAAAAAAAAATAATAATTTACCCCTTTTTTAGCTTTTGTGCAATACACTATGAAGTTGCACATTGACACCCCCTCCCAAAAAAAAAAACAAAAAACAATATAATTTATTGTAACCTCCCCCCCCCCCTTTTTCTGCTAAAAAAATTTGAAATTTTCTTTTTAATTTATGAAATATGAAATGAGAAAAAATTACCCCCTCCCCAATTTCTCATTTACCCCCCCCCCCCCCCCCCCAAATTTTGTTTTCAACCCCCCCCCCATTTCTTTATACTTTGCAACCATAACAGCCCATTTAAATACACCATAACATATTAAAATAGAAAAACACATCATAGTCATGGATGGCAAATTTTAAATATACATAATTTAAAAGCAGTTTAGATAAGATAAACAAAAAAGCTTCATCAGCACATTTTATATTGGCAAATTTCCAATGGAATTTGTTAATAATAAAGTTTTGATAACAGGGCACACATATCAATTTCTTGCTATTGCACAATACTGTGCAATTGAAAATTTCTTCAAATATTTGACACATAATAGGTTTCTGACACAGAATAACTGAAATAAGGACTTAGAATTGGTCATATGATTTGAATTTATATTCAATTTTTTGCTTTTCTGTAATACAATATGCTGTGGAGAATTGCCCCCCCCCCCCCCCCCAAAAAAAATAATTTACCCCCTTTTTAGCGTTAATTTTGGACCCCGATTTGGACCAACTTGAAAACTGGGCCCATAATAAAAAAACTAAGTACATGTTTAGATTCAGCATATCAAAGAACCCCAAGAATTCAATTTTTGTTAAAATCAAACTAAGTTTAATTTTGGACCCTTTGGACCTTAATGTAGACCAATTTGAAAACGGGACCAAAAATTAAGAATCTAAATGCACGGTTAGATTCGGCATATCAAAGAACCCCAATAGTTCAATTTTCGATGAAATCAAACAAAGTTTAATTTTGGACCCCGATTTGGACCAACTTGAAAACTGGGCCTATAATAAAAAAACTAAGTACATGTTTAGATTCAGCATATCAAAGAACCCAAAGAATTCAATTTTTGTTAAAATCAAACTAAGTTTAATTTTGGACCCTTTGGACCTTAATGTAGACCAATTTGAAAACGGGACCAAAAATTAAGAATCTAAATGCACGGTTAGATTCGGCATATCAAAGAACCCCAATAGTTAAATTTTCAATGAAATCAAACAAAGTTTAATTTTGGACCCTTTTGGCCCCTAATTCCTAAACTGTTGGGACCAAAACTCCAAAAATCAATCCCAACCTTCCTTTTGTGGTCATAAACCTTGTGTTTAAATTTCATAGATTTCTATTTACTTATACTAAAGTTATTGTGCAAAAACCAAGAAAAATGCTTATTTTAGCCCTTTTTTAGCCCTTAATTCCTAAACTGTTGGGTCCAAAACTCCCAAAAACAATCCCAACCTTCCTTTTGTGGTCATAAACCTTGTGTTAAAATTTCATAGATTTCTATTTACTTATACTAGAGTTATTGTGCGAAAACCAAGAAAAATGCTTATTGGGCCCTTTTTTGGCCCCTGATTCTTAAACTGTTGGGACCAAAACTCCCAAAATCAATCCCAACCTTCCTTTTGTGGTCATAAACCTTGTGTTTAAATTTCATAGATTTCTATTAACTTATACTAAAGTTATAGTGCGAAAACCAAATGTCTTCGGACGACGACGCAGAATTTTGCGGTCGTATAAAAATAAGACCTCTATCTCTTATAGTTGGTATACACTATATGGTACTATAGGATAAAGCTATGCAACTCCTAAGCAGTCTCAGAGCAGTTGTGCTCACAAAGTGTTCCTATGACCTAAAATGAACAGTGGATAAAGTCACTTAGATCTTATAATATTTGTTGGATAAAATGGTGGTGCAATATGATCAACTACATATCATGACAAACAATCGTAAAAAAATTCATCAAAATTTATTAAGCGGTCTTAGAGGAGTTGCACTCACAAAGTGTTTTAAGACCGAAAATGAACAAAGCCGATAAAGTCCCATAACTCTTATAAAATTTGTCGAATCAAATGGCGGTGCAATATGATCAACTACAAAATGTACATATCATGACAATCCTGCAAAATTTCATCAAAATCCGTTGCACTCACAAAAGTATGATAGACGGAGACCATTACTAGGTCCCTTCGTCGCGTTGCGGCGGGGCACAATAATATCAGACCTCTATCTCATGTAGTTGGTTAGAAAACTAAGACGAACATTTGCATCTATGTCCATTATGTGTAAAAATCATCAGTAAACAGGAAGTAGTTGGATTATGGATAATAAAATCGTTATAAACCATCTGGTACTATAGGATAAAGCTATATGCAAAATATCAGACCTCTATCTCTTGTAGTTGCTTAGCAAACTCACTATGACAAAAATTTTGCATTCATGTCCACTATGTGTGATAAAAAGCTTCACAGAGTGCAGCATGATATGACCCCAACACATTGAATCCTGTTCATTTGAGGCTCAATATGGATAGTCAATTGCTCTGGACATTTGCAGCCTATAGTGGACTGACAAAGTTTTTTGACACATGCCTCGTTTGGTGGACTTTCTACGCACAATTCACAGGGAGTTCAATAGATTGTTTTTTTAAAGCAGTCCCAAACTAAAACCATTCCTTGTTATTGACATTTTGGCCCCTTTGACCCCTAATTTCTCGAAAAACGGTAAAAGATATTGCAAATCTGTTTTGAAATTGCATGCTGGAAATTTCACAAGGATTCTAATGAAACATGTGAAAGAAATATTCTGAACATAAGACCAAAAATTTATAAAAAGTTGATTTTTTGGGTGTGGCCCATTTTTTTGGCCCCCATAGCAGGGTAACGGTGCATTAAACCTCAAAACTATTGACACATTTAGTTTATAGAATTTAATGAGGAATTCAATAAAAAAGAGTTTTTAAAATTTAATAAATAATAAACATTCTACGGCAGATTTGTCAAAACACCTGTTTTAGCCCCTTTTTCTTAAACGCTTGGGACCACAAACCCCAAATACAATACCAACCTTCCTTTAATGGCTTCATGTATTTGTACAATTGGTATATATTTACTCAAGTTATCAAACGAAACCAAATGTCTACAGACGACAACGACGACGACGACATCACCACAACATAATAAGATCGCAAAAATTTTGTTACGGACAAACCGATGGATAGACAAGGGTCAAACAGTTTACCCCCTCTTCTTCGAAGCAGGGGTATATAATATTGACATAATCATACCATAATATGTCCACAATATTTTTTATGTCAGGTGAGCTACAAGTTGAAGCATGTCCGCTTTTACAGGACATTGTCTAATTCATTTCTATTGATGACAACAGCAATGTACATGTATTAAAAAATAACATATGGATAGCAAGGAGAGAATGTCCGCTTTTACGGGACATTTTATTCATTCCAAACAGGGAGAGCAAAAAACATATATTAGTCCAAATAAAAAATATGCCTGGTTCCAGTCACCTGACTGACAGTGACCCTTAATTTTTTTAATTACCCTACAAATCAGTGTTGTCGCCTACCTTTTGTATAAAAAAAAATAAGTTTCGGTCACCTATTGCTATAGCCGCTGTTAAAAAGAATTTTGCATGTACAATGTAGGTTGCAAAACTTAATTTTTTTATCCAAATCATACTACATGTACATGTATTCATTCCAGTTGGCAAATTATAAATTTACTATCATTTCCTTATATTTTCAGTATCAATCACATTGTATAAAGTACATCATGGACATGATGTATTTATGATTTCAGGTCTCCTTTATAACACTAAGAGTGATAAAGGGGTATCAAAACACGAAACATCCTGTACATGTGCTTAATGTTTGAAATTGAATAAAATTCATTTATTTTTACATGTAAAATATTTTTGGGAATGTAAACGGATTTAAAAATGTTGCACATTTTAAAGCAAAAAATGTTGCACAAGAATTGTCCAACATTAAACACTGGACTTAAATAAAAGTCAAAACGGTGCATGTACAAACACGGTATGCAAAAATATGAGAACTAAAAATCAAAATACCATGAAAACTGGGAAAATAAAAACTTCAACAATTTTGCGTGAAAATAACCCTTTACCACCCTCAAAATAAGTTCTAGATATAGACAACAACACTTGGGGTTTCATTAGCAATATATAAATTTAAGAATTGAGAATAAATGCCTTGGTTTGGAGGTAAAAAATCAGTTGTCTGGAACCACACTTATTTTTTTTGGTATTTGCAGTGTTCAATTTTATTTTTTTTCCATTGGCAAGTACCAATATACAGAGTAATAATAAATACTATTATAAATTAAGAGATTTTGTACTGTACTGTGGACAGCTGTTTTCTTTCTTTTTTGTTTTGTTTTGTAAACTAAGTAATCCAAGTCGTCAGTGTTAACTTTAGAGCTGGAGTAATTCTATTTTAGGGTGTTTAAAATGTTTAGCAAACAAAAGGTTGATTACTTACCAGTGCAAAAGTAATAGACCATAATGAGATGTGGAAGTGTGTGCGACACATGACAACCTACATACCAGAACGGTATTTAGAAAAATACACATGTAACACAAGGTGAGAAACATTCGCTGCTCATACCCCTTATATTGATATAGGACTTGAAAATACAATGCATCAGACACATGTAACATTTTATACTAATCCTAAATTGATTGAGGCATTTTCCATGATCTAGAAGCATCTACTGTACATTTTTGTTGGGTTTTTTTCTTCAATCCTTACTATTAACTGTAAGGACATGTTCAGTATTTTAATTGTTTTGATGCCAAGTAATAACATTTTAAAATAAAATTGTATAAACCATAATTGCTGTAATCTGTTATAGATAATCATTAAACCTACCAACAGTTAAACGTGATCTTGAACCAAACACCAGCCGAGTCCGAAAACGACGAAAGTTGTTGAATATCAACAAAGGACACAATTGTCATAAAGAAAGCAACAGCTCTGGGGTCTATGAACCTGATTCAAGACCAGTCTACAATCCTCAACCCCGAATGACTTGAAGCTGTACAAAAAACTGTAATATTTTTTTCGCAAAACGATATGGCTGGTCGCGCTCGGCAAATCTAAAGTTACCCGGATGTAAATAAGATCTTTAAAAATTGTAAAACAAAATATTGACCTACTGTAATACTACATGTAATAATGTTGTGATACCACAGCTTCACTTTTTTAATTGTTTATTAATGCTCAAATGTTTTTACTCAGTCTTAAAGATATGCTTATGTAGCAAAGTCAGTAAACGCCAGGTGGAGCTGTTTTGGGGGAAGTTATTTTAAAACTGGATTCCGCTTTTTTACAACCTTTTCCAGCCCATTTTGGGACCAGTATACTGTAAACAAACTATGGTTTCCGCCCAGTGGCACCCCTAGTGTTTACCGACATTGCTAGCTTGTGTCCGTTTTATTTTCATGCGCTCCAGTTTTTTAACATGGCTTATTAATAATTTAATATTGCCTTTATTTTGCTTGTCGTGTATATATGTTATATTAAAGAGCTAATATAGCTCATGTTATTTGTTGTATGTATATATGTGCGACTCTGAATAAAATTTACTTTCGTGTACTTACTTACTGAACAAATGTACTTTCTTGAATGAACAAATTGAAAATAATAAATTACATACAATTTGGGTTTAATAACATTGCATAATGGATAACACTTTTGTCAAGACTAAGGTCGGCAAATATTATTAATGTGTTCACGAAACTTACCACAATAAAAATAAACTAAGTTCACTCGAAGACTTGTGTACTAAAATACACACACACAATCTCTAAACTCACAAAGTCAAACAAAGTTATATATCAACCTGTCTCACAGGAAAATTAAATAGGCAAAACTTTCAAAATTCACACAGCAGTATCAATAAACACGTTATCAAAATGGCTGACAAAGCGCTGACGCAGAAAACAATTTTTAACGCTGCTAAGTTCCCTGAGGGAATTCGGTAAACCGGAAGTGCATAAAACGTAACGTATTGCTATTCCAGAAGACGTTTTAACAATAATTTGATGTAAGATTATTTTACAAGTAATAGCTTTTCTAAAAAGCTAGCCGTCTCTTAGCTTTTTATTATTAAAGAGTAATATTTTTTATGTATTATTAAATCTTCGTAATGTCATCACATTAAACTTTCGCTTATTATACCTTTCAATAGATATATTACTACATATTTTTTTTTAAAGTCTGTGTTTTGATGGCTTCTTTTGGGCTGCCTTTTTTTTACTAAAGGATATTCAAAGATTTTAATTTTTTATACTTGAATTTTTTTAATTACCATACAGATATATCTAATAGCCTTTATCTTTAAAGTTAACTTCCCGAAACGTAAGGGGTGACATTTGACGATATCTATGACAATATTTATGTTGTGAAATGTATGATTGTCGCAAAATTTGTAAACTTTAACAATCATACATGTAAATACAATAAGGCTATTAATAAAAAGTACAAAGACTAGTATACATGTACTGAGTTAAATCAAGTTTTCAGCTCTTTCACATGAAGACAAATCAGTGATGTTCCCCTCGTGGGGTTAGCCAATCAGATCTATTGTTATTCTTATTCCAAATGAATGAATATTTTATTGGTCTAAAATAATAAAATCGTGTTAATTAATTCAAGTTTTTTGTAAATGAAGAAAGTACTAAAATAAAGAGTCCAAATCCGATACCTTCCGGGATTAGAAGACATTTACTATGTTTCAATTTTCTAAACCAATCAACATACTTGATTCATCTTCAGTCGGTATTATCTTCCAATCAGGTAGAAGATAGCATTCATTACGCAGACTGTCCACCATTCAACTCTTAATACCGTCTCCGAGGCAATGAAGAATAAGCAGCTGTAGAAAGTCTAAATGGAATACTGCGATACTTTCATATATGTAAATAAAAATCTTATATGTTCTTTGCAACAAAGTACAAAGCCTTGAACAAATTAATCTATGAAATAATTATATTCATGACAAGCAAATAAAAGTTTCCCCCCTCTTCCTCAAAACTTTTAGAATCCAAGATCAATTACTCCCACAAAAAAAATGATGATAATAATTCCCTGGTCATAAGTACAACAACATATGGTGTACAAATACATTTTTACTATATCTAGGCCGTACATGGATATATCACTAAGGCTTTTAATGTTTAAAAAAAGTTTTAAATGTACATGTAAATCATGATAAAGTTTTTAAAATTAAGTCAAAAATTAAAATGAAAAATCCAGTGTCTTGCATGCACATCATACGTTAATGTCAGAAGACTCACCAGAGGCTCTATAGTCAAATATGAAGGTATTAAGGTATGAAGAGATTACTTCTGTAGTACTGAAATAATATAATAAAGTCAAAAGCAGGACTGTTATACCTCAAATTCCTTTTTAATTGCAACTTATTTAACATTTTTAAGGATTGGTTTTGAATCATCTGCATGAAGTTGTTTTTTATTTAATGCCAAAACAGCAAGCTGCAATGACTGGACAAATTGAAGGTTGTTGGCTGTTTTAAAATTTCCAATGTAGATTTCCTAATGATGATAATTATTGTTGATATATACATGTAGATAGATGTATATGCACATGCATGTTGTTGTTTGTCCCCCGTCGCAACACTGAGCTGGGACATAGAAATGCCGGACGTCTGTCTGTGTGTGGGTGTGTCAGTGCATCCTTCACACTTTCTTCTGTAAAAAATTTCTCAGCAACTACTATTCCTAGGCTTTCGATATTTGGTATGCAGATTAAGGTAGGGGTCTCATATGGTGGGATGCATTTCCAGGTCTGTCGCTTACCTACTTTCTGTTTAGCAAGCAGACTTTTTGCCACTCGGCAAGGGACCCAAGAATTCCATTCTTGTCAAAATTCATACATGAAAGAAGCAAAGGGGTAATCAAACATCATTATTCTGAAAGGACAAAGACAAAATCAGTAAACATCAAATCATCACAACGAAACAAACCACACAACAATAAAAAAACACATAACAACTTTAAAACTGCAAGTAGCAACTTTTATAACTCAAATTAAAACGAGAGTAAACTCATGTGCTCTGGAAGAGTAAGCAGTTCCTGCTTGCTACATGTATAGCAAATCGTCACGTTTGCCAAATAATAATAGTGAGATTAGGAATAAATGTACATCATATGCTTGTAGACAAATTCAGGGTTTCTATCTCTCAAATGTGTCGACAGGACATTAAGCAAACAACAACAATCAATCAATCAATCTCTCAAATGAGCGCAGATGATGGTTTGACATAAAGTTTGATAATATCATCCTTTACGGTTTTGACCAACATTAAATTGATCTTTGGCAAGGTGACGATGTGCTATACATGTAGCAAGCAGGAATGCACAGATAAGAAATAAAACCCGAAAATCACTTATTGGTTGTGTCGCATGTGCCATAAGTTATCAAAATTACTTTAATTGAAAATTTTGATTATAAGATTTTTTTGCCCGCTTGTATTATATGAATTAATCATTGTTACTTCACTCTTATTTTATATCGTCAGGAAAATTTTTTAACTCTCAGGACTGTGACAATTGCTCCCAAAATTATCTCAAATGCCATATTTTGAAAAATTCTAGGTCAGAGAACCATTGCCCATAATTGTTAAAAAAAATTTAAAGGTCAAAATTTGGTTGTCAAATGACAGAAAAAAGGCCATTTTTGCACCTTTTATGGCCAGTCTTGGTAACCATAGCAACCATGAAAATGGCGGTTGAGACCTGTATCAATAGACCCTGGTCCAGTGAACAGCTTGACCAAGTTTCAAAACTAAAATTTTTGCAGCATTTTCATTTTTTGTCTTTTTCCGTTTACCATTTTTACACTTTTGTTCATGGAGGAATGGGTTAACCCTGTAGAGATGGAAGATGATGACAGTTTACAAATGCAACTAAAGCCTTTTGTCAGATTTGAACTGACACCTCTTTATGCCTAAGCATTAAGTGTACTTCATTATACTAAAAAGGCTTCATTGATTAATATTTTGCAGTAGTATATACAAACACTGTGATAAAACAGGGAATGGAAAACCCTTATTGTTATGCCTTCAAGACTTCATGCATCCATAATCATGATAATCAATATCTAATTGAAAAATATAACTGTACATTTGATTTTTTATACAACCGTAAAATTTTTGCGATTGTATTATGTTATGGGGATGTCGTCCTTGTCGTCTGTGGACACTTTGGTTTCTGTGTGATAACTTGAGTAAATGTTGACTACTTGTTTTAAAATTTTGATATGATGTTTGTAACCACTAAAGGAAGGTTGGTATTGTATTTGGGGTTTGTGGCCCCTACCGTTTTAGAAACAAGGGCCAAAAACAAGTGTATTGACAAAACTGTTGTAGAATTATTATTCAGGCAATTTTGAAATTTTTTTTTCATTAAATTCCTCATTAAAATAACAATCCAAAGATACTAATTATAAATTCTGTCAACTAAATGTGTCAACAGTTTTGATATATATTGTACTGTTACATTGCTACAGCGGCCACACCCCAAAAAATATACTTTTTTATTTGTGGTCCGATTTTCAAAATCTTTTTTTTTTTCATTGGAATCCTTATAAAAATCCCTGCATGAGTTTTCAATCAGATTTGCAATATCTCATACCATTTTCGAGAAATTTAGGGGTCAAAAGGGCCAAAAATGCCAATTAAAAGTTTGTCTTGACTAATGGTTTTATTCAAGAATTTTAGTTGTACTGGGCCGGCCAATTGTTATGTTGTTTTAAAATGATGTTTCTAACCACCAGAGAAAGTTACAATTGCATTTAGGGATTGTGGCCCCTACTGTTGTAGAGAAAAAAGGACCAAAAGGGCCAAAATCTTTAAATGGATGTTTAAACTGCTGTAGAACATTTATTTTTCATATGATTTTGATCATTCTTTTTTCATTGTATTTCTCAATAAATTTTGTCAACAAAATGTAACTATCTTGCACCATTACATTGCTATGAGTGTCAAAAAGGTGCCACACCCCAAAAATCAACTGTTTTACTTGTGGTCTGATTTTTAAAAGCATTTTCAATTCAAAATAAACACAAGTCTCCATGGTTAATGAATTATTGTTTATTTATTTTAAGTTTTTAATTACAAAAACATTATATTTATAGAAATATTCGTATTATTGAGTTCTAAATTACAATTATATCATTCTTAAATACTACAACACTCAAATTAAGGTAACAATAACGTCGGGTAACAATAAGAGAAATATTTATTGTTACTTCATATGTAAAACAGGTCTGTTCCCGTTACAGGTAGAGTATGATGTTGGGAATGGCATACATGTTTTCGTTTGGGAGACATTATTTAATTACAATAGTCATGATGAGGGGCCCTTGTACTTGTTCTCTCGAAAATTTGTTCTGTTATATATTTACAAAAATATCAAAATTCCAAAATATTCAAGGAAAAAAGATTAATCAGATGTATAATCATACACTGCAAAATACGAATTATGATGCAAAAAAGAAAAGAAAATCTAATAACATTTTTTTTTTAATTTACCAATTAATTTCGTTACATAGACACTTAAAATATAAAGAATATTGATTTAACGGAAATAAAATTCAAAAATTGCTATCCAGTAATAATTTATATATTTTTCGGTCGGTACCGAAGTGACCAATACCTAGTATCGAACTGTCTAGTACCGAGTACCGAAATGTCCAAGTCAGTACCGAAGTGTCCAGGTACCGAAATGACCAGGTACCGAAGTGACTAGGATTCCATTTACCCCCCCCCCCCCCCCCCCCCACTTTTTCCCCAAAAAATACACCTATATATTTTAGATTTCATTTTGGTCTTCACATTAAAAAGCTTGAAACCAAAACTTTCATCAACAGTATTTGTCTATAACAATGGCGGGGAAAAAAACACGAAAAGTCGCCATATTTATGGAATTAATCAGAAGAACTATATATTTGTGTATAGATTCATTCTCCATTTCGATGTAAAATCTTAATTTCCCGCGTCAAATCTGCACGTTTTTTTGGGCGAAGTCACTAAGTAGGGGAGACAGTTAATCGAATCCTTTAAATATTTTTTTGATTAATCGGTTTATTCATTCGAGGAATGTAATAAAACTTTAATATTACGAAGTATAAGTCAATCGCTACCTCCATACTTACAAGACATATCTATAAACTCAACAGACAGCATACTCATAATCGAGAAACCCCTTAAAAACGAGTAGACATTAACCTTACACATACATGATATGTGTGTTCACCGTTCGACGAATCATTCCATGAACAAGCTTCCAACGCAGTGCAGTCATGGCTGTGACACAAAAAAAATCAACGACAAATAATGTAAGTCCTTGTCTGCCATATTTATGTTCTATAATTTATTTTTTTTTTATTAGATAACGTTACGGTACCCAAATTGCAACAACTTTGACGGTCTTTGTCTCCTATCTTTTTCTAAACACTTTGGTATGATTATAGGGGCCAAAATCGAAACTTTGTTATTTCGGTCCGATTTTGAAAAAAAAATTGCAGGTTTATTCTTGTCAAATACCAGATACAAAATTGAGGAATAACTTTTGCGACGTCCTCCCTTTTTCCCCATTATTGCAGGGGAGGACCCAGAGTTCCATGAAAGAGGGGGCGTAATTGCTAAAAATGTCAAATTTTGTATGAAAATTTAAAGTAGCTTGGTCAATATTATACAAAAAATTAAAATTTTCTCAAATAAGGGGGGGGGGGGTACGCCCCTTCCGCCCCCTCTGAATCCGCCACTGCATTATTGTCACAGATGAAACTGTTCAAGATTAAAGAAGGGTTTCAATACATGTAGGTAAAATGCTGACTGAAGTGATATGATGATCCTTTAGATTTTTTTTTACTCGGATGCCCCAAAATGTTCAAGTAATAATCAGTCATTTTGTGTTAGGTGAGTGATTCAGCTTCCTGGGGCCTCAATGAATGAATTTCATTGTATTGCGCAATGATTTTTCTCCCATTTCTTACAAAAATGTTTGTTCTGACAGACTAAAGAATATTAAACTTTGCAGTAATGGTACTTACCATTAAGGAAATGATGGGGTAGATTTTTAGTGTCCCCTCCTGTTTTGTTTAGAAATTAGAGGCCCAAAAAGTGCAAAAAATGAAACTTTTTCAAAAAGATTTACAATATCTGTTTCCATTTTGGAGAAATTAGGGGTCAAAAGGGCCAAAATGTCAACTACAAAAGATGGTTTTATTTTGGGTCTGTTTTTATAAAAAAAATCTATTGAATGCCTTGTGAATTGTGCTTGGAAATTCCACCAAAGAAGGCATAAGTCAAAAACATTTTTCAGTCCACCATAGGCTACATGTGTCCAGAGCAATTGACTATCCATATTGGGCCTCAAACGTACAGGGTTCAACATGTTGCGGTCGTATCATGCTGTGCTTGGCGAAGCTTTTTATTGATGCATACATGTATTGTTGGTAGACATCACTCAAATGAAAGAGTACATTAAAGTTAGTTGCATATTTGATTCATTTTCTTATCATTATCTTGCAGGTTGTCAATTTAAGATTAAAAGTACTGACAGACCCAGAACAGAGGGGAGAAGTTCTTACAGTATACGCAATTGAAGATCTAAATAAAACAGTAAAGCAACTTTATTATAACCCGCAGAACACCAACAGCCACTCAATTTCTCGAGGAAAATTCCTTTACGTGAGGAATGTAATGACGGGAACCAATATTAATATAAAGGAGGATAGCTTGGTAAGTCAAAATTTTTAGTATAAATAAACTTGTTAGGCCGAGAAATTTTTTTTTGTTTCCCCTAACAAGGAATAAAATGTATGACCAGACCGGGCAGACATGTATTTTTAATGGCATTATTGCCCGATGAGATTTGAACTGATTTCCATGTCACAATCCAGGCCAAAAAAAATTAAAGAATTTATTGCAAAGACTTGTGATCTTTACATACAGCCAAACCTGGCATAATGGCCACCACTTGAAAGAATTTATTTCAAAAACTTGTGATCTTTACATACAGCCAAACCTGGCATAACAGGCACCTATATACATGATTATTGATATACACTACAGCCAACTTTTTGTACATGCCCACCATGGACATGGCCAAGGGTGGGCACAGTATTTAATCTTGCTGCAAGTGAAAGTCTTTATGACTTGAGTTCATTGTATTAAACAAATTTTTAGTTCACCTGGCCTCAAGGGGCCAAAAAGCCATTTTTTGCAAATACAGTAACTCAAAATGGTTAAGTTTTCCAAAATTCTGATATGGGGGTAAAAATGTTCAGAATGATGAACTACCTGTGGACAAATTTTTGTAAAAATTTGATAACCAATGTTGGGAGTTATTGCCTTATTTAGAAATAAAAAAAAACTTTTTAGTTCTTTACTTCTTTATATAAGAAACTGACTTCTTTTTATCTTATGAATAATTTATAAGAAACTGACAAATAGATTTAAAGTTCAAAATTTGTGGGAAATTAAGGGCCAAAATGAGGCCTTTATGCCCCTACTCCTTTAAAATTCTAATACGACAGCAGGGGACATTGGATACATGTAGCAATCTTGATTTATTTGGCCTTGTCTGTGGTTGAAAAGTAATAAAAATAATTTTCAAATGAATTGATATGCCAAGTTGATTGCATAATTTCATTCATTGTAGGTAATGGAAACCAAGGAATTTACTTTCAAGGGGATGGAAGACTTGGAGCTACAGTTTTTGGACCCAGCATGCATTTCCATTGAAAAGGCAATAGGTTCACCTCTTAAATCACAAGTAACAGTGCAAGGGGCTTTGCTACATGTAAGTTGAAGTACAGCCTGGACAATTGACAATAGTGTTGAGAATTAACTTAAAAACAAAAATCAATTAATGAGAATGGGGGGGGGTCATGACCCACCCCTCATATGACAAAATACTAAACATTCTGAAAACCATTGAGATCCCCACCCTATAACCATATATGTTAATACTCTTTATGATAAGACAAATCCTTTGGTACCATAGGGGGGTCATTCCCCACCCCCTCAAATGATAAAATACTAAATATTCTGAAAACCATTGAGATCCCCACCCTATAACCATGTATATTATTACTCCTTATAAGACAAATCATTTGGTACCATAGGGAGGTCTGAAGGGGGGGGGTCATGCCCCACCCCCTCAAATGACAAAATACTAATTACTTTATCGTGGCGGAGTATCATTTAATGTCCCATTAGATGCCCTATTTTTAATTACTGTCCTGTTTATCAGACCTCTTTACTTTTACAATTTCTCCGTATTTTGTAAGGTTTTGGGTATAAAATTGTTAATGGTTTTGTAATAACTATTGTAAAAATAAGAAAATTCAGGATTTTGCACACAAAATTCTTAAAATAGCCGAAACAGTTATCAGAATAGGCTTTTGCATCATAAGCGGTAAACAGGTCTGCTATATTCAGGCATTTTCAATTGGGACTGCATCTATTTTTAAGAAACACCGGTGATTCATTCAAGGGCATTTTGGGACTTCATATATTTTTTAGTCTGATAGCCCATTGCGAGATGGGGCATTATGACTTTTTGACATATTCTTGGATAATATTTTTTATAGTATTTAGTGATTAATTATAAAAGAAATGTCAGTGTCCGGTATCTCAGAAAGAAAAAAAAGTATTTACCTACCTACCCATACCTTAGTGACATGGGTAGGGTTTGGGCAAACATTGTAGCCTTCAGATCTACAAAAAAAGTTTCACTTGTGACAGGGTAAAAATGTGTAGAATGATAAGATCTGCAAGTAGAGAGGTTTACAAAGTTGATATTTATTTTTATTACAATTGAAAAAACTTAAGACAAACTTTTTAAATTTCAATTGAAACAATTTTAGACAAACTTTTTTGAACTCCACACACAACTCTTTCATTTTATGAAGGTCTAAATATTTCTATATAAAACGTATGAAAAATCGTACAGAAACCATATTTCCTGCCAAATATTTCATAACTTGTATCTGAAAATCATCATGCACATAAACCTATTATTTGTTCGAGGTTAATAAACATGTGTCAAAGTCCTAATAATTAAAACTTTTATAAAATGCTCATTACTGTAATTTCAAGGTGGCAACTACCTTAAATGTGGTGTTTTACAGACAAGTGGTGTTTACAGAACAGAAAAAGCCATCAGGAGAGAGTTGGTGTTGGCCCCCAACACTGATACAAACGCCCCAAGGCTCACAATCAAGTTATGGGGAGACAAAGCGACAATGAACATACCCTCAGAAGGCGAAATTAAGATTACCAACTTAGAAATAGTTGAATATAAAGGAAAAAGGGAAAGTAACTCTACTTCAAGAACAACAATAGAGGTAAGTATTCAACAAACTGTAGGTCCAATATGAGCTAGGGTTGTAATGATACATTACGATGCATGGGAATCAAGATATTTTTTCCTACGATACTGGTATTGGATTCTCATCAACTTTACAATTCTTATACGATTCTTAATTTTAATGTGCCATTTCCTTGAAGTATATAATCTAGTTTTGGTCATAGAACCTCAAATTTTGTGACCGAAATCCCATAATTCATTAGAAGAACTGGAATTTGCTTCAAATTAAAGGATTTTTCTTGGATCAACATTGTGATTTGTCATGACTATAACAATAACAAAAAAGATAACCATATGTTTACTTGCAACAGGTGGTTTCGGAAGAAGAAAAGCAGATTAATGAAGAAATTATTGCAGCATCTTTCGTCAGGTACTATATTGTATACTCTGCAATTTATAGAAGCATAAACAGTATTCAAAACATGCACATGCATTAGAAATTTATTAGTTTAAAAATTAGGTCACTGTGACCTATATTTTATGCATGAATGACTTGGGTTAACCTAAGTACAATTAAGGACAATATTCTAATATGGATCATGCCACTGCAGGGCTATACATAAACACTTGACCAACATTCAGATGCCAGACAAAATCTGATCGAACAAGTAAAATTCCAGATGCAGTGATTGAAATTAAGATTTATAATTAACTTGTCCAAATCCTGAACTTAAACATTTCATCTTATATATCCAATACAAATTTTGTTAAAATTTCAATTGCCCCAAAGGATTTTTACTGATCAGGACAAGTAAGAAATCTGTGTTAGACATAGAAATACTAATTTAATATTTCAAACATAAAAAAAATCCAGAAAAAAAATTATAAATATTTCAAACATAAAAAAATTCCAGAAAAATTTTTAAATATTTAGAATTGTTTGTAAAAATACATTTTATTTAAATGGTAATGTTCAATTCCTATACTATAGTGTGTGCTATCCTTTTCCCTTTAAAGTGAAATTTTTAACATCTAACATTCTTTTTAGCAACCAGATGTGTATTTGCACTGAACAGGGAGTAATCTCGGTATCAGAACCACAGATGAGAACAATTTTTCCACAGTTGCAGTTTACTTCCAATGTAAACATTAAAGCTACTCTGAAAGGAGACAGAGTGTAAGTTTGAAGCATAAATTAGATACTTACTGGCCTTAAAATGTCCTTCATATTAGCAAAACCAAAAACCCACTGTCTCACTTTGTGTGGTTGTATTATGGTATGATGCAGTCGTTGTCTTTGTCTGTTAATAATTATTGTTAATTAATGAATTTCTTGAAAAGTATGATACCAAGGCACCTGATGTTGGATATACAGAGACTGGGTTAGTTTTTGCAACTGTCACCATGCCATATGACCCTGACCCCATCTTCATGGTTCAGTGTCTCTGTAAACTTGGGTCTTTTTGAGATAGTTAACTTAATTCCAGGTGCCTAAAGACAAGTGCCACTTCATTTCAAGACAATTCAGTAGTGACCTTTTGAATATCGATTATCATCGATAATTGGATCAAAATGTAGCAAAAAGATCATTTATCGATTTAGAAGTTCAATAATCAATAATCGGATGCAAGTAAAAAATTACAAAAACATAAACAATTTTTACAGAAAGTATAAAAAAATTATTCTGTTTGTCCAATTCAAATGGCGGTATCCTTCATGTTTATTATAAAACAGTCTACTCTTTTAAACATACATTTGTTGAAAAACATGGTTGCCATTACTTAAAATAGAAAATGGGGTCAAACAGCAGCTTTTGCAAATAACTCAAAAATGGTTAGGTTAGGCCAAATTCGGGCATTCAGGCTCCTGGAAGCCTATAGTTTTAGTTGATTTTTTTTTTTAATGTTTCAGAATTAGTATCCAGCAAGTGGATCTTCCTGATCATGATGACTGAAGTTCGACCCATATCCTGTTAAAATCCTTTTTGTTATCCAGTAAGAGGATCTTGCTGATCATGACGAAGGACGTCATTTGATGCTTATATTGTTAACTCTTTCGATATTGAACACTTCAAGGAATGGATCTCGACTCCAAGGAATGGATCTTCCTCGCTTGACGAATGAAGTTCAACCCACATCCTGTTAAAATCCTTTTTGTTATCCAGTAAGAGGATCTTGCTGATCATGACGAAGGACGTCATTTGATGCTTATATTGTTAACTCTTTCGATATTGAACACTTCAAGGAATGGATCTCGACTCCAAGGAATGGATCTTCCTCGCTTGACGAATGAAGTTCGACCCATATCCTGTTAACCCTTGTTATTATCCAGTAAGAGGATCTTGCTGATCATGACGGGGACATTTAATGCTTATATTGTTAACTCTTTTGATACATTGTATTTACCAATCCAAGTAAAGAGTAAACAATTTATATTTTGTTCTAACAAATTCATATTTTTTTTATCCCCAAACCCAACAGAGGTGGGGAGGAGAAATAGAATTTGGTGCGTTCATTGGTACATACATAATTATACCACACGACCACGCGCAACAAAGTTTTTGACCTGCCATCCGTGTGTCCTACCGTTGTCTTGATAGCACTTTCAGCTCTTGATGGATTTTCATGAAACTTTGGGAAATTGTATATTTAGAATAAAAGCTTGGATAGGATTGATTTTTTTGAGAAATTGTCAAGGGGAACCATTTTTGGGGAAGGGAACTTGAGAAAACTAACGTATTTCATGTTGCCTGGATAGCGCTTTCAATTCTTGATGGATTTTCATGAAACTTTGGGAAATTGTTTTTTACAGTAAAAGGTTGGATAGGATTGATTTTTGGACAAATCCGTAAAGGGGGAGCATTTTTGAGAGGGGGGGCTTGAGAAATTTACATATTTCATGTTGTCACCTGCACAGCACTTTCAGTTCTTCATGGATTTTCAAGAAACTTTGGGAAAAGGTTACTAATAGTTAATGCTGTGATAGGATTGAGTTTTAAAGAAATCAAAGGTGGGGGATTAAACTTGGATGAAATGGTTTATCTATTGGAGGCCTGGATGATTGATTTTCAGAGAATTCCTTAAAAGGGGATCATTTTTCAGGTTGATGGTGAAGCTGAAAAGAACTTCCTTTGAAGATTGTTATCATAACAGCAATATATTTGGGAAGGCGTGAGGTATTTTGACCTTACTCACTGAAGTTCTTTCATGGTTTTTATACCCCCCGCAAACAAAGTTTGGGGGTATATAGGAATCACCCTGTCTGTCTGTCCATCTGTCCACATACCTCATAAGTGCAACTCTTCCTAAACCGCTTAAAGGATTTTGAAGAAACTTTACATGAAGGATTGACATCATATGTAGATGTGCATGAAGAAATTAAATTGTTCTCGGACATCATTCAGGGGAGATAATTGGACTTGTATTTTGTAAAATGGGGCCAGCTCACTCACAGTACTTGTTTTTTTTTTTGGTGGCAATAACAACTACACATCATACGATATTTGGTCAGTGCATCCGTACCAAAATTGGGTCACCTTGACCTACATTTTCCACATGAATGACTGGTTAAAGGTTTGGTTCAGGTCTATATCTAAGGAACCATCATGCCATGTATGTAGTTGAAAATATATACCTCCACTCTATTGCAATCACCTTGCCCGTGCGTCCGTTTCAAATTTTGTAACAAATTTCTTGGTTTCTATTGAAGGGAAAGATTTCAAATTTGATATACAGCTTTAGCATGTAACGTGCCTCTCCTTTCCAGGTCAGTCGAGCATCTACTTCCTGTTTTCTGAGCGGACTTTGACATTTTTAAGGGTCAAAAATAGACAATTTTTTATAACATATTTCTCCGCTTCTACTGAAGGGATTGATTTCAAATTCGGTATACAGCTTTAGCATGATGAGTTACCTCATCGAATTGGTCAAATGGTGGTATATTTAGCACAACTTAGTGCAACTTCTTGTTTGCTTTTGTTAATCACTTGCCACTCAAACTCAGAAACCGTAACCGTCAAAGTGTGGAAAATGTCATTGGACTCCTAGAAATGATTTATAACCCCCCCAAAAATTTTATGAACAACCAACTGGTTACGTTTTGACCCGAAAAGTGTCGCGACACGTCAAAATATTTTTCTTCAAAACGGTAGGTCCTAGAGACTTGGACCTTCACCAATCATCCTGGATCACATGTTGCATTCAAAAATGTCAAGGTCAAAGGTCAAATCTCAATGTCAGAGGTCATGGTACACTTTGTTTGCAATTTTGCTCAAAAACCATACAAAATTGAAGCAGACATGTAAAGAGCAAAATACTCGTCTCAATTAGACCTTTATTCGATATAAAGGGACGAACCGTTTTCGAGTTATGGCCCTTATTGCGTTTTGGCTAATCGGTTTTGGCTTATAACTTGAAAACGGTTCGAGATAACATAGTAAACATGTGGGCGTTTGTGACCATAATATATTCCCTTCGAAATAAAACCAAAGTCGCATGGCTACTGGCAGCCATTTTCAAAATGGCCACCATTGTATACTGTTTTTTAAGAATTACACTATAACCTACAAAATTGAAGCAGATAATACATGGGGAAAAATGTTCATCACGTCGAAATCTACAAAAAATGTTTCAGGTGCGAAAGCGTAAAACTTCGTTTTTGAGTTGTTGCCCTTAATTCGTATTTTGTACGTTTTTTTATTATAACATTTTATACCGTAACAGATGGTGAATGAAATGTAGGGTTCATTTGATAGAGAATTAAAAGATCTACAAATTGAGTACAAGAAGTTCATGATTTGGTTCAACGGTTTCAAAATGGCACCCAAAACAAGTTTCGCGAAACATGTTTTTTGCCAATAACTTGGAAACCGTAACAGTATAGTAACCATGCATACCTAAAGGAATCAGTATGCAAAGAACTACAATTTGATTCCAAGGTCAAAGATCATGGGTCAAGGTCATTCCCTAGCAACAAGGTAACGTTTATGAAAAGTCCATAGCAACCATATGTATTCTTAACCAACACTACCTTCTGAGTTTAGAATTAAGTTTTATAACCGGAAGTGACCTTCTGTCCATAGCAACCGACAAAGTCCTTAACAACCATACTTTTTCTGACACTAGGCCCCTTGATTTTTATTCTGGAACCTATATGATAACTATTGGCAACATTTTATCGTAAACAAAATGACTCAATTGTCTCAAGTATTTGTATAGGACACCATAACACTAACTAGAGACGGGGAAAGACCTCACATTTGTTCTCTGAACAAATGACTTTTTAATTATTAAGGTCTTTCCCACTACAGTGGAAAGACCTTACTGTATTTCTTCTGATTATTAAGGTCTTTCCCACTACAGTGGAAAGACCTTACTGTATTTCTTCTGATTATTATTATTATTATTATTATTATTGTTCTTCTTTTCTGCCATCAATTGACGAAAAGTGTCTTGACATATCTTTTCGATACTTGGTACCATTATTTGGTCATACCGGTACTCGCCTTGACCGACCCTGTGAAACCGATCTATTTTTAGTAACGGAGTTATCTGCCCCAGACCGGAAAACCTTGTGCACAGATCTCCTCCTAAACCATAACCTGTATCAAAAATCTGAAGTGTGGAAAATGTCGCTGGACTCCTGGCAACGTGTCATCACGCAAAAAAAGAAATTTCGATCAACTTCCTGGTTACGCGTTTTTGACTCGAAAAGTGTCGCGACTCGTCAAATTTTTTTCTTCAAAACGGTAAGTCCTAGAGACTTGGGACCTTCACCAATCATCCTGGATGAAATATGTTGCATTCAAAAATGTCAAGGTCAAAGGTCAAATCTCAAGGTCAGAGGTCATGGTACACCTTGTTATCAGGTTAACTCAAAAACCATACAAAATTTAAGCAGACATGTAATGGGGAAAATACTTGTCTAATTTAGACCTTTATTTCATATAAAGGGTCGAACCCTGTACGACAAACGGTTTTCGAGTTATAGCCCTTAACGCGTTTCGGCTAAATGGTTTTTGGCCTATAACTTGAAAAGGGTTCGAGATAACATAGTAAACATATGGGTTATTGGTGACCGTCAACTTATTCCCTTCAATTTAAAATCAAACTCGATTGGCTAATGGCGGCCATTTTCAAAATGGCCGACACTGTAAACAGTTTTTGTGGAAAAGCACGTAAACCGTACAAAATTGAAGCAGACAATACATGGGAAAATTGTTCGTCACGTCGAAATCTACAAGAAAGTCTTCAGGACCGAAACCGTAAGTTCTACGATGACTCCTTAAAGAGTTACTGCCCCTGACGTATGTTTGTTTTATACTATATCTCGAAAACCATTATAGATATGAAGAAAATGTTAATACAAAAAAAGATCAGTTACAAAAGATCTACATTTTAGTACCAAGGTCAAAAGTCAGATATCAAGGTCATCCAAAAAGCCCTTAGCAACCGATGGAAAAGTACCTAGCAACCATATATATTTATGTTCAGGATCATATTATAGAGCCATAGAGGTCAAAATGGAAGGTCAAGGGTCAAGGTCATCGAAAAAGTCCTTAGTAACCGACGGAAAAGTACCTAGCAACCATATATATTTATGCTGAGGATCATATTATAGAGCCGTAGAGGTCAAAATTGAAGGTCAAGGATCAAGGTCATTGAAAAAGTCCTTAGCAACCGATGGAAAAGTACCTAGCAACCATATATATTTATGCTCAGGATCATATTATAGAGCCATAGAGGTCAAAATGGAAGGTCAAAATCAAGGTCATTGAAAAAGTCCTTAGCAACCGATGGAAAAGTACCTAGCAACCATATATATTTCTGTTCAGAACTCTATTTTAGAGCTGTAGAGATCAAAATGGAAGGTCAAGGTCATCGAAAAAGCCCTTAGCAACCGATTGAAAAGTACCTAGCAACCATATATATTTATGTTCAGAATCCTGATTTAGAGCTGTAGAGGTGAAAATGGAAGGTCAAGGGTCAAGGTCAATGAAAAAGTCCTTAGAAACTGATAGAAAAGTACCTAGCAACCATATATATTTATGTTCAGGACCCTATTTTAGAGCTGTAGAGATCAAAATGGAAGGTCATGGTCAAGGTCATAGAAAAAGTCATTAGCAACCGATGTAAAAGTACCTAGCAACCATATATATCTATGTTCAGGAACCTCTTTCAGAGCTGTAGAGGTCAAATCAAAGGTCAATGGTCAAGGTCATGGTGACAGAGTCCTATATTTTGACTAATATCCTTAGCAACTGAGGATTAAAAGGTCAATTTGACACGGGAAAGACCTTGCAATTGTTCTCTGAACAATTGTCTTTTTAATTATTATTAAGGTCTTTCCCACTACAGTGGAAAGACCTTACTGTATTTCTTCTGATTATTATTATTATTATTATTGTTCTTCTTTTCTGCCATCAATTGACGAAAAGTGTCTTGACATATCTTTTCGATACTTGGTACCATTATTTGGTCATACCGGTACTCGCCTTGACCGACCCTGTGAAACCAATCTATTTTTAGTAACGGAGTTATCTGCCCCAGACCGGAAAACCTTGTGCACAGATCTCCTCCTAAACCATAACCTGTATCAAAAGTCTGAAGTGTGGAAAATGTCGCTGGACTCCTGGCAACATGTCGTCACGCAAAAAAAAAAATTTCGATCAACTTCCTGGTTACGCGTTTTTGACTCGAAAAGTGTCGCGACTCTTCAAATTTTTTTCTTCAAAACGGTAAGTCCTAGAGACTTGGGACCTTCACCAATCATCCTGGATGACATATGTTGCATTCAAAAATGTCAAGGTCAAAGGTCAAATCTCAAGGTCAGAGGTCATGGTACACCTTGTTATCAGGTTAACTCAAAAACCATACAAAATTTAAGCAGACATGTAATGGGGAAAATACTTGTCTAATTTAGACCTTTATTTCATATAAAGGGTCGAACCCTGTACGACAAACGGTTTTCGAGTTATAGCCCTTAACGCGTTTCGGCTAAATGGTTTTTGGCCTATAACTTGAAAATGGTTCGAGATAACATAGTAAACATATGGGTTATTGGTGACCGTCAACTTATTCCCTTCAATTTAAAATCAAACTTGATTGGCTAATGGCGGCCATTTTCAAAATGGCCGACACTGTAAACAGTTTTTGTAGAAAAACACGTAAACCGTACAAAATTGAAGCAGACAATACATGGGAAAATTGTTCGTCACGTCGAAATCTACAAAAAAGTCTTCAGGACCGAAACCGTAAAACTTGTCGTTTTTGAGTTATTGCACTTGATTCGTATGTTAAAACTGGTTTTTTGCTTATAACTTTTAAACCGTAACAGATACTATAATAAACATGTATACTTAAAATGTTCCTTTTGTAAAAACCTACAATTTGAGTCCAAGAAGTGTATGATTCGGTTGAACAGTTTCAAAATGGCGGTCAAAACAAGTTTCGCAAAACATGTTTTTTGCCAATAACTTGAAAACCGTATTAGATAGTATAGTAAACATGTATACTTAAATGAATCAGTATGCAAAGACCTACAATTTGAGTCAAAGGTCAAAGGTCATGGGTCAAGGTCATTCCCTAGCAACAAGGTAACGTTAATGAAAAGTCCATAGCAACCATATGTATTCTTAACCAAGACTACCTTCTTAGTTTAGAGGTAAGTTTTAATAACCGGAAGTGACCTTCTGTCCATAGCAACTGGCATAAAAGTCTAAAAATATATTTTTAAAATTTTTCGCTTGGTTCTTTTCCAATAACAAGTAAAGTGTTTACACACCTATAACTTACCTATGAACATTAATCATTACCATTTGAACATTTCTTACATGTTTCTACTTGATGAACAGCACCTAAAACTTCCTGCTAATGATTAAAAAGGTTATATGTAAAGAGACAAAAAAGTACCAGAGTTATTTTTCTGTTGTGCAAAGCATAAAAAAACAGCTGTAGTTACTATTTCTTGAAGATATTTTTTTACTGACGTGGGGCCACTAGGCAATCTGCCCACTTTTGCACCAGCAATGAAATAATATAATGCCTAGGGAGGGAATCGAACCCTCTTACGTCAGTGTCAATGTGTGTACCAGAGCCCTGTTAGCTACCTGTGCAAAATTAAGTTTTGCACAAGTACCCACCTCCCACGACGAGGACGTAGGGTTGGATTTTTGGGAGGCAAATATTTATTTTCCTTATTTTCAGTTTAATTAACATAAATTTTTATATGAATTTATTCATATATGTTTAGTACAATTAAAAATTTCAGGATCAGACTAATATTTGATCTTCACCAAGATTGCCTCATGATAACTGTAATATGTGGGCAACATGGATATTTCTAAATTACTTTCTCCTTTGCAGTACACATGGTCAATAAGTGTGCCACCCTCAGTCGTTGGTCTTGTTACTAACTGCTTAAAGCCTATCGATTCCATGTAATCTAATACAACTGTATCACCTTTCAAGATATTTTGATTGAAGTCACCCAAAACAATTATCTTATCTGTGTTCAGCAATAACCTATCAATTAGATTTCTAAAATTATTCATGAAATCATGAATCAGGTGCTTTTGAGTTCTGTAGATTGTGACAATGACTACATCTAAACTCACAACTTTGAAAACAAAGTATTCCAAATTTTCACACTGTATTTCATCATTTTCAACTTGAAACCCTTCCTTAAAAAAGACTCCAACACCGCCATGATGCATTTGCTTTATAGAGGCATGCAACTTTGTTTTATCATCAAATGCATCAGATCTTGAAATATGTTTCAATGTAAAACCTTCAAGTCTACAACTCGTCTCCTTTTCAAGCCATGTTTCTGTTAAGCATATAAAGCTTGTGTCTCTGACAACTGGGTTCTTTCTCAAGTCTTCAATATGATTTATCAATCCTTCAATGTTGTGGTACAAAAAAGTTATACAATGGCCATTATCAGGTAATGTGTCATCCTCATCCAAAAACTTTTTCATCTTTAAAAGCCCACTTTCAATATCAGGATCACAATATATTTTTGCTTTTAATACCTTCTCATCTATATCCCTAATGTACAGTCCATCAAGAGACGTTACTCGACTTAGTGCTACATATGCTTGACCATATGAGAAGCATTTGTTTAAGTCAATAACACATTCCTTTACAGTTAAACCTTGAACTTTGTGAACTGTGCAACCCCAGGCAAGCTGAAGAGGATACTGTTTTCTATTCCCATTGCTTTTAGGAACATCTTCTGTTGATGGTTTAATACCAATGCATCTTTTTCCGTTAATAGTCTTCTGTACAGTTGCTATTTTGCCAACATTTTCATTATCGAAGTGAATATAAATAATCTGTGGCAATGTGTTCAATGCATTCTGTACAATTTCCATAACTGTACCAATAACGCCATTTACTAGACCATCATTGGTATCAATGTTCTTTATCAACATTACTCTTGCACCCACTCCTAGCAGCAATGAAGATGGCAATTGTAAGTCTTTTTCTGTGAAATGTGAGGTTCTTTTGACAAGTTGACCACTTGTTTTAATTTTCTGATAGTCTTCAGCTTCAAGAAGTTTTACCTTAGATCCCAGTTTCATAACCATGTTATTGTTGTGACCTTTTATTTCTTCATTTGTTGCATAGATATGCAAAGCATTTTCTGGTCCTTCTTTAATTCTGCTTTTCAATACTGACATGTCTTTCTCATCAAGTTGATTGACCTTTGTTCTTACTCTTATCCTGTTAAGAGTTTCTGCAAATTGACAGTCATTTTTTTGACGCATGATCTCATCCAACTCAACGATCTCAAACAGATCATTCCATAACTGATTCAAAGAGCTTGAAGGATCATGTACATACAATTTGTCAGTTTTCTTGGTTTTTACTGGTGGTAACTGGTAGAAATCCCCGACTGCAATTACTGATACACCTCCAAACACACTGTCCTCTGGCATTTTTTTTATCTGTCTCAGACGTTCATGGATGAAAAAAAGTAGTCTTTTGTTTACCATTGAGATTTCATCAATGATGATGACTTGCAGAGATTCAAATTTTGAGCGCAATGTGTTTATTTTGTCTTCACTCAAAAGAGCATGGTCCATTGACAGGTTTTTATAAATGCTTAATGCACTGTGGATTGTCATCCCAGATATATTGAAAGCTGCAGTACCTGTAGGCGCTGTGAGAAGTACAGAAATGTCATCAGGTCGTTCTAATAGCCTTGAAAGTATTCTAGACATTTCATAATACAGACATTTTATCAAATGACTTTTTCCAGTTCCACCTCCTCCAGTTACAAATACATGAAAAGGTTCCATATTTTGTCCATTTGCTTTTTGTAAACACCATTCTCTAATCTTGTAAAACACTTCTCTTTGCTTACTGTTCAAGTTTTGCAACAATGGGGTTATTTCATTTTTTGGAAACAGAGAGGTGGTTAATAGGTTTGTACCTTGGGCTCCATCATTCTGATTAAGATCTGGTATTGTTTCGTCAGATACCTCGTTTTCCACTGTAGATATACTACCTTCTAAGTTGCATTCATATCTCTCTGATTCTGTTTCAGGACATAGCTGAGCCCATGCATCTTCTTCATAGCCTCTTTGTTCTAAATCTTTTTCTGCTCTATCTAGAGATTGGTCAATTTTGACATATCTAGCTTTGTTGCTCTCAACAATACTTTGGATATCAGTTACTTGGTCACTATTGCTTAGTTTTACAGACCCATTTATGTAAAATTGTTCATAGGTCTCGAACTGTGGTGGTTTAAGCTGTTGCTCTACTCGGTATGGTAAAAACAATTGTAGCATACTTTGGTAGTATTGCTCTGGTGCTGTTTCAATTGAAAATCTAGGATACCTGATCACAGCTGGGTTAGTTCGAGTTCGCTTTCGAATGTATCCAAGATTTTTCATAAGTTTAAAAGTAGTTTCTTCATTAATTTTTTGGGGAAGTTGTGATTTTGCAAGAACACTGTAATCTGAGCAAAATTCTGCTAAACACATATCTTCAAACCTTTCAACATTCGGTCTTGCTTTGTAACGGTCTACAATGTTTGTCATCCACATTGCTTCATCGTTTGATTCATCACTGTCATCTTTGTTGTGACTTTTATTAGCTTTTTTTGCTCTTTCTATTTCTTTCAAAGGTATACTCATTCTACTTGGGTTAGCCCCTAGTGGCACAAATTCTACTTTCCTAGAACATCCTTTCAAATTCAATCCTGTCACTCTATACACTGCTTCTTGTGCACTGACTTCTCTATGATGCAAGTATGCTGTGCCAACTTTTTTCATAGTTTGTTGGGCATTTAGGTTACCGTCAGCAGCTTCATTTTTAGTTTGTTGTAACAACAGTCCTAATTCTCGTTCAGCTTTGCTAATGTAACTGATGATATATACTACACAGGAATATTCATCTAAGACATATTGAATGTCCATATTTGCATTCCAGGCTCGAAGAAGATGTTCATTGTACTGATTGATGTAGATTTCATCAGCATTTCTTTTCAGAATAACTGTATTTCTCTTTGCTACCACTGCACATATGTTTTCAAAGTCTTCATGTGTCATTCCAACTTTATCTAACATTTGATCAACCGACAATCCTTCATTTTCTTTATCAAGAATACAGTCCCATAACTGGCTTAGTTTCTGCTTTGCCTGTTCTATTGTCTCTTGAGTTGTTTCTACTACTTCTGCTATAAATGTCTCTTTGGATGGTGGCCTTGGGAAGTTGAATCGACAAGTTGTACCTTTCTTTTTACATGACTTTGAATGGTTTTTACTATGTTGGTGCAGAGATGTAACCATTTCATTCAATTCAAAATCCACCTCTTTATCTGGTATTTGACATGTAATATACTGGTTAATGAAGTTCACAACATCAGCATTACTATCTACACCAAATATTGGAGCACCTTCAATCCAGAATAAACAATGGGCATGTGGAGAACCTCTCTGTTGAAATTCTATCCTGTAAAAGTAATCAATAACTTTTCCAATAGGGTTTGCGTCCGACAAAATTACTTCTTTCAGAAAGGTTTGAAATCTATGATCAAACATCCTTGCTAATGTCACTGGATTACTGTACAAGATCTTACATTTTTCATTCCAGTCTAGATCTTCAATATTTCTAACATCACCCTGCTGTTTCATTACAGTCTCAAGCATTTCTAACCATCTAAAATCAGCAGAAGAGAATGAACAAAAGAATGTAGGTTTTGCCAACTGTCTAATCATAGCAAACATATCTTTCTGTGTAGCCTGCCAATAGGGTGGTGTTCCCCTAATGGGTTTTAAATATTTAATTGCTTCATCTTTCCTCATCAAATCTCTTAGACACTCTTTATTTAAAAGCATGTTACTCGTAACTTTTTTTCCATTTGGTGCTATAGGTGATTGTTTTCTTAATGAAATTTGCACATTTGACATAACTTGATCTAACTCTGATAAATACTGAGCAAAAAATATGTAAGAGGTATCCTTGGCAAATCTGTTGTCCACACTCATTAACCTCATATTAAAATACCTAAGGAGAGATAGTCGTTCGTCTCTTTCTTCTTTGAAGGTATTTTTCCCACTTGGAAAGTGTGTTGGGAATGATTTTGCTTCAATGCCATCTTCTTGCAAAACTCTTACCGGTTTATTGCCATCTGCTGGGGAAATATTAAACACTTCATCAAAACATTGATCAAGCATTTCTTGTCCTATATCTGCTGGTTGAAGACATGTGTTAAGTTGAACACCTCTAAGTTTATCATCCAAATATGAATCTTCATCATAACTTTCATTCTCATTATTAGGCAATGTTGTTTTAACTAATGCTTCTGGACTCGTTAATTCCTCCCTCTCATTTTGTTCTTCCGTAACAATTACATCTGTCTCTTTCTGATTTTGAATAACATTTTGTTCATTAGAATTACCTTCCTCTGGAATAGGATTTAGCCAATTTTTTGCCAGTTGAACATCTGAATACCAAACATTGTTCTGTTTCAGATAGTTTAAGGCGGTTTCAACCTTTTTTGTACTAATATACTGATACTCTTGATAACCTTTATATTCTATCTTTCTCTTCAGTTTCACAGCTATCATTCGATTATCATCTTCTGATCTTGGCAAGGTTGAAGTTAATTTGTGTAAATTGGAAGGGACACATACAACAGGACCATGAACTCCTTTTTGTCCTCCTTTAGGCAATCCAAGAATTTTCATGAATGGGATATTTAAAGCTACAAGATGTTGCTCAAGACTGTTAAGTGTATTTAGCTCTGCAGGTACTTCCTCTAACTCTAGATTATTAGCATAACTTTCAGCTGGTACAGTGCCTACTAATATCTTTCTATGGCATGTTAAACAAATCCAAAGAGAGGTTCTGCTAGACTTTGCATATCTACAAGCTGTCACACAGTCATCATTACACTCATGCACATATTTACTTGATATGCATTTCTTTGATAAATTTCCTACTTCTAACCCTTTATTTTCATAGTTTTTGTAATCACATTCAATAACTTGTTTTCTAAAAAACAATCTAAAGCAACAGCCACAAACATATTCTGGAACATTCTTACATTCTAATTTGAACTTCTGAATAACATTTTCAATGTTTCTTAGTTTATCCATTTCTGCTTCTCTTCTTTCATTAGTTTGTCTTACTATTTTTCTTTTGTGCTCTTCATCAACAAGGTATTTCTTGCTACTAGCATCTTTTACATTTTGGCGATGTACATTATCAGTTGCATACTTATTTACACTTGCATTCTTTAAATTCTGGCGATGTACATCATCAGTAGCATACTTATTTACACTTGAATCCTTCACATTCTGGCGATGTACATCATCAGTAGCATACTTATTTACACTTGCATCCTTCACATTCTGGCGATGTAAGTCTTCAGAAGCATACTTGTTCACACTTGCATCCTTCACATTCTGGCGATGTGAGTCATCAGAAGCATACTTGTTCACACTTGCATCCTTCACATTTTGGCGATAAACAGAATCAGTGGCATATTTTGTCTTTTTTATTCTTTTTTTATCTCCACTATACTCTAAATCATATGCATACTTATCAACTAGTTTTCTCTTTATAGACTTTTTGTTAGACTGATATCGGTTCTTTGAGTCTTCTCTAAATGCAGCATCTGTGGCATACCTTTCTTTAGCTAATTTCAATTTTTTATCTCTTATCTCAGGTGTTGATTGATACTTTTCTTTCTGTTTGTCTTTCTTGGTTCTCTTAAGAGGGGTTTCAATGCTCTCATTTGACAATAGATCTTTCCTTTTTAAAGTTTCATCTATGCTGACACTTGTAACCACTTCATAGTGGTTGTTCTGGTGTTTAAGATATATGGCTTTTTCATTTATAACTCTATGGCTATCTTTTTCAATCTGTTCACCAGAGTATCTTAACCATCTACCTTCTGAAAAAGTATAGATGTCAGTCTTCATAAGATCAGCGGCAGCTATTATTTCAATCGCTGTTCCCCAACTACCATTTTCTTTCATATTGCTTGTAGCTAGATGTTCTTCTACTGATACAGAGTCTACAAAGGAGGATAATCTGTCAGCGTTTTCCATACTATGATTTACAATAGCTTCTCTAATCATGGGAAAAAACTCCTGTCTTTGTGAAACTGCAAAAGATAAGGCTCGAAACAAACAATTACCATCACCAACAATGCTTTTCGATTTTTCAGGGTTTCCCATGCCAATTACACTTTTATAAGTACCCGATCTATTGATATACTTTTGTGTTATTTTGAATAGGTTACATAATTTCCTTCTTAGTGGAACATCAGTTGGTTTAAAATCAAACTTTACATTTTCCACTGAACTCACAAACTTTACATCAACTTCACAGCTTACCTTTGAGTCTATACATGAATCACTTTCTTCATTAGTACAAGCCATCTCAATGTCATTCATGCTACGTTCTGAATGTTTACCAAATTTTCTAGCACTTTGGTCAAGATCCACATTTTGCGTCCTGTCAACAGATTCATCAATATCATTTAAAACAGTACCACTTACAGAGTTTGCATGTGAAATTTGAAGAACTACACCTGTAATTTCAAATTGTACAAGTGAATTATGTTTTACAAAAGTAACAAGATGGTGATATAAATCATCAACACTTGGAAAACGCATGACTATGCTTGTGCCATTACTTTCAGGAAATCCAACTTCATTTCTTGCATGTGAATCAAATAGAAATAAAATGTTTTGCTGTTTTATAACTAGAGATGTAGAACCTTGTACACAGATAAAGCAACCATCTGTTTCAATCAAAGATTCTTGAATAGCCTGATCAAGAGGCAAAGCACCAGGGATATCAATGTTTTCATCCATATTGATCAAAGCAGCAAATGATTCCTTCATATCAATATTTACCAACATGTCATTTATTTCTATTTGAGATGGCAAGTCAGAAACTAACAGCAAATCATTGTTGCCATGAATCCAGGTGTATAAGTCATTACCCTGAGTAAGAATTGTGTCTAACATAACAACATTCCAATGACTGACTGTTGACAACTTACTTTGAACTAATGCTACCAAAGAATTAGCAACACATTGTTTTCCTGCATTTAAACCAAATCTTAGACTACCTTGATGGAAACTACCTCTCGCAATACATTGTGTAGACAAAGAATATGGTGTATCACATACCTGATTTACTGCACTAAATGAATCTAGTTGGTTGAAAGTGATGTCAAGCTTCAAACCATTCAATTCGTTTTCTGGGTCTTGCTCAGTTTCAGTTTGAGTTTCAAGTATGGTATCAGATTTGTTTTCAAGCATAGATTTGTGTTCATTGTTATTTTCTATATCTGTTTTATATTCCGTTATATTTTCCCACATCATTTTGTCAAATTCCATTATACTGGTGCCCTCAATCCTAGGGTCTAACACCAGTTTCGTCTGATCTGCAACGCCTAGTTTTGGCGAGGGTACATTCGGTGATGTACAAACCCACGGCGGGGAGTCAGAGCTCAGTGGCATATCGGTTTCGATACACAGACTTCCCTGAGATGATGCAGAACTCAGGGCATTAGGACAATTTTTCTCGCTAGCAGAGCTAGGAGAAGCCATTGTCCTGGCTAGGGGTTTCTCCTCATCCCGAGGTGCCATCCCCATGGAGGCTGGGCAGTTTTTCTCGCTAGCAGAGCTAGGAGAAGCCATTGCCCTGGCTAGGGGTTTTTCCTTCTGGTTAGGTGCCAACCCCATAGAGGCGTCATCTACTGCCTGGCGTTTCTCTCGCATTCTTTTCTTATTTTCTTTCATCCTTACTGATGAACTTTTCCCTTTGCGAGGCATTTCTGAAAATATAACACAACATATTTATAAGATAAGTTGATGAAATTGTCAAAAACTATCAATTGGTAAATATTTTGTTCACAAGTAGGTTTAACAAGAGGCTCCCAGGAGCCTGAATCGCTTACCTGGTCTTTAAGCTACATGTTTAAGGGTCTCTTCTATTAGCTATTACCCATATAAATGGTCATTTGATAGCTTCTATCCAAAGGAGATTATTGTATAGTTCAATGAGCTGAAGGTTAAACCAAGCAACAGATTCTTTCAATTAACAATGCTTTAAATTCTAAAGCCAAAAACATGAAAAACCCCTATTTTTCTCCTTAAAGGGCCGTTTCAACCCCTACAAAGGTTAATCTGACAATTCCAACCCATTGAAGACTTTTGTAGAGCTAAATGATCTGAAAATTTATGCAAGCAACAGCTTTTCTCTATCTGCAATAGTTTTCAATCTATAAGTTAATAAAATGCTCCGCTGGGCGCAGCTAGATACGACCGCAGATGTCGAACCCTGAATAGTTGGGGCAATTATGAACACAACATTCAAGCTTGATACAATACTGAATTTGGATTGTGAATAAATATTTGACACAGCATAGGTTTCTGACACAGAATGAATGTTGTCTAAGAACTTAAAATTTTTTAATTTACCTATTCAAACCATATCAGTATTATTTGTTTTTATATATAAATCAGAAATAACCAATTTAAAATTTAAAATTGGGCACACATATCAATTTCTTGCTATTGCGCAATACTGTGCAATTGAAAATTTCTTCAAATATTTGACACATAATAGGTTTCTGACACAGAATAACTGAAATCAAAGAACTTAGAATTGGTCATATGAGTTGAATTTATATTCAATTTTTTGCTTCTTGTGCAATACAATATGCTGTGGAGAATTGCCCCCCCCAAAAAAAAAATAATAATTTACCCCTTTTTTTAGCTTTTGTGCAATACACTATGAAGTTGCACATTGACCCCCCCTCCCAAAAAAAAAACAAAAAACAATAAAATTTAATGTAACCCCCCCTTTTTTTGCTAAAAAAATTTGAAATTTTATTTTTAATTTATGAAATATGAAATGAGAAAAAAATTACCCCCTCCCCAATTTCTCATTTACCCCACCCCCCCCCCCCCCTCTAAATTTTGTTTTCAACCCCCCCCCCCCCCATTTCTTTATACTTTGCAACCATAACAGCCCATTTAAATACACCATAACATATTAAAATAGAAAATGACATCATAGTCATGGAATTTGTTAATAATAAGGTTTTGATAGCAGAGCACACATATCAATTTCTTGCTATTGCACAATACTGTGCAATTGAAAATTTCTTCAAATATTTGACACATAATAGGTTTCTGACACAGAATAACTGAAATAAAGAACTTAGAATTGGTCATATGATTTGAATTTATATTCAATTTTTTGCTTCTTGTGCAATACAATATGCTGTGGAGAATTCCCCCCCCCCCCCCCAAAAAAAAAAATTTACCCCTTTTTTAGCTTTAATTTTGGACCCCGATTTGGACCAACTTGAAAACTGGGCCCATAATAAAAAAACTAAGTACATGTTTAGATTCAGCATATCAAAGAACCCCAAGAATTCAATTTTTGTTAAAATCAAACTAAGTTTAATTTTGGACCCTTTGGACCTTAATGTAGACCAATTTGAAAACGGGACCAAAAATTAAGAATCTAAATGCACAGTTAGATTCGGCATATCAAAGAACCCCAATACTTCAATTTTCGATGAAATCAAACAAAGTTTAATTTTGGACCCCGATTTGGACCAACTTGAAAACTGGGCCCATAATAAAAAAACTAAGTACATGTTTAGATTCAGCATATGAAAGAACCCCAAGAATTCAATTTTTGTTAAAATCAAACTAAGTTTAATTTTGGACCCTTTGGACCTTAATGTAGACCAATTTGAAAACGGGACCAAAAATTAAGAATCTAAAGGCACGGTTAGATTCGGCATATCAAAGAACCCCAATAGTTCAATTTTCGATGAAATCAAACAAAGTTTAATTTTGGACCCTTTTGGCCCCTAATTCCTAAACTGTTGGGACCAAAACTCCAAAAATCAATCCCAACCTTCCTTTTGTGGTCATAAACGTTGTGTTTAAATTTCATAGATTTCTATTTACTTATACTAAAGTTATTGTGCAAAAACCAAGAAAAATGCTTATTTGGGCCCTTTTTTAGCCCCTACTTCCTAAACTGTTGGGACCAAAACTCCCAAAAACAATCCCAACCTTCCTTTTGTGGTCATAAACCTTGTGTTAAAATTTCATAGATTTCTATTTACTTATACTAGAGTTATTGTGCGAAAACCAAGAAAAATGCTTATTGGGCCCTTTTTTGGCCCCTGATTCTTAAACTGTTGGGACCAAAACTCCAAAAATCAATCCCAACCTTCCTTTTGTGGTCATAAACCTTGTGTTTAAATTTCATAGATTTCTATTAACTTATACTAAAGTTATAGTGCGAAAACCAAATGTCTTCGGACGACGACGCAGACGACGGACGACAACGCAGACGACGACGACGACGACGCCAACGTCATACCAATATACGGCCGCAAAAATTTTGCGGTCGTATAAAAACTTGAAACAAGGCTATTTTCCACCTTTAAGGGGCTGTAATCCCTATAAGGGGTCATCTGACAACCTTGACCCTATAGAGACTTTTGTAGAGCTAAATAAGATGAACATTTAAGCAAGCAACAGCTTATCTCTACCTGCAATACTTTTCATTCCAAAAGCCAAAAACATGAAAAAACGCTATTTTTCACCTTTAAAGGGCCGTAATCCCTATAAGGGCTCATCTGACAACTTCTACCCAACAGAGACTTTGGTAGAGCTTTTGATGCTGAAGATGGAAGGTTGCATCAGATCCCTCTATCTTTTATACTTTCTGAGCTACATGTGTAAGCCAAAAACAGATGTCTGACCTTCCTAGTCTATTTTTAGTAACAGTGGCCATGTTTTTTGACAGATCAAACATCGAAACAGAAGTTTTGTGCAAGACACCCTAAGGATCAATCATACCAAGTCTCATAACATTCTGTCTAGTAGTTTCAGTGGAGAAGATTTTTAAAAAAACAAATGTTTACAAACAGACCATGACGACGGATGCCAAGTGATGGCAATAGCTCACATGGCCTTCGATCCAGGTGAGCTAAAAATGGTTTGATCAAAATGATGTCACCATATGATCAAGTACATATGACAAACAATCTTGCAACATTTCATTAAAATCTGTTAAGCAGTTTCAGAGGAGTTGGGCTCACAAAAATGTGATGGACAAAAACCATTACTAGGTCCCTACGTGGCGTTGCTGTGGGGGTCAAAAAATGATTAAGTCAGTTCTATGGTCTGATTATATGGTACATCTACTATGATGCAATGCTACAAGCCAAAAAACAAGACACTGTGGAAAAGTAGTTTCCCAAAATCAAATGAAAATTGTTACAGAACTTTTGGGGGATGTTACAGGATGACAGATGGTCCAACATTGAATGTTGCTTCTATGATATGATGCAGACAACAGAATTATGACAACCTATCATCTTTTTAATTACAATAAAGGAACCCACAAAATCACTTGATATAAAATAGTCTGATTGGAAATAAGAATCACTTTAATCATTAACTTGTTAAGCCACACCAAATTAATTCTTCTATGGATTTATTCAACAAACATTTGTAGCAAGCAACCAAAATAAGTAAATTTGTGAGCTTATTGCTCTCACTATTGATACCCCCGCTCCATAAATTATGCCTTTTGTACAAATGCAAGTAATCTTCAAACAAGAACTAGATGACCTTTGTGTATAAAATTGCTATACACTATATGGTACTATAGGATGAAACTAAATGCAAAAAATAAGACCTCTATCTCTTATAGTTGGTATACACTATATCGTACTATAGGATAAAGCTATGCAACTCGTAAGCAGTCTCAGAGCAGTTGTGCTCACAAAGTGTTCCTATGACCTAAAATGAACAGTGGATAAAGTCACTTAGATCTTATAATATTTGTTGGATAAAAATGGTAGTGCAATATGATCAACTACATATCATGACAAACAATCCTAAAAAAATTCATCAAAATTTATTAAGCGGTCTTAGAGGAGTTGCACTCACAAAGTGTTTTAAGACCGAAAATGAACAAAGCCGATAAAGTCCCATAACTCTTATAAAATTTGTCGAATCAAATGGCGGTGCAATATGATCAACTACAAAATGTACATATCATGACAATCCTGCAAAATTTCATCAAAATCCGTTGCACTCACAAAAGTATGATAGACGGAGACCATTACTAGGTCCCTTCGTCGCGTTGCGGCGGGGCACAATAATATCAGACCTCTATCTCATGTAGTTGCTTAGAAAACTAAGACGAAAATTTGCATCTATGTCCATTATGTGTAAAAATCATCAGTAAACAGGAAGTAGTTGGATTATGGATAATAAAATCGCTATAAACCATCTGGTACTATAGGATAAAGCTATATACAAAATATCAGACCTCTATCTCTTGTAGTTGCTTAGCAAACTCACTATGACAAAAATTTTGCATTCATGTCCACTATGTGTGATAAACAAGAGGCTCACCAGAGCCTGTATCGCTCATCTGGAGTCTGGTTTTCATTGGACAATTAATCAACTATTTGACCACGTTTGTTGCAATTGGTTCAATTGTTCAGGGAAAATTTGTTAAAGATTTATTTTTCATAAGGTTTAATGTTAAAATATGTTCCCTGATGGTGGTAGTCCTGGCAGGAAGTTGATAAAATTGACCAGGAATAAGGGTGAACCTTAAATAAATGTAACAGAACCCGACCTCAATTTACACAAACCAATAACTCCTAAATAGAATTTGGGATTCCCTTCAAAATTTCAGGGTAGGTAGATCTCAACATGGCAAACATTTTTCAATTTACATTTCACTTCTATCTCAAATACTTTTGGAGATAAATGCAAAAATGTTAAAATTTTGAAAATTTGACAAAAAAAGGGCAATAACTCCTAAATGGGTTTTGGGATTTCCTTTAAAATTTCAGGGTATGTAGATCTCAACATGGCAAACATTTTTCAAATTTACATATCACTTCTATCTCAAATAGTTTTGGGGATAAATGACGAAAAATGTTAAATTTTCAAAATTTGACGAAAAAAGGGCAATAACTCCTAAATGGGTTTTAGCATTTCTTTCGAAATTTCAGATTAGGTAGATTTTGTCATGCTGATCAATTTTACCCCATGTCAGATTTTTTATATCTGTAACGGTTTTTAAGTTATAAGCCAAAAACAACACATGCACTCCTATATTCTATTTTTAGCTACGACAGCCATGTTTTACGTCAGATCAAAATAAATTGAGGATCGTTTGTAGAGGACATGTCATAGATCATTCCTATTAAGTTTCAAACCAATCGGCCCAGCGGTTTCAGAGGAGAAGATTTTTGAATGAAAAAATTTTGAAAATTTGACAAAAAAAGGGCAACAACTCCTAAATGGGTTTTGGGATTTCCTTTAAAATTTCAGGGTAGGTGGATCTCAACATGGCAAACATTTTTCGAATGTACATTTCACTTCTATCAAAAATGGTTTTAGAGATAAATGACAAAAAATGTTAAAATTTTGAAAATTTGACGAAAAAAGGGCAATAACTCCTAAATGGGTTTTGGAATTTCCAGTTATTAGCAAAAAACAGCAATTTTCGCCTATGTTCTATTTTTAGCAACAGTGGCCATGTTTTTCATCGGATCAATATAAAATGAGGATCGTTTGTGGAGGACATGTCATATATCATTCCTATGAAGCCTCAATCCAATCCGCCCAACAGTTTCAGAGGAGAAGATTTTTGAAAATCAGCCAATCAGAAATCAGGAATTGCCTCTGGTGGCCATGTTTCTCGACCAATCAAAACTAAATGAGGAAACTTTGTTGAGGACCTTCCATACACCACTCATGCAAAGTTTGGTTGGAATTGGCCAAATGGTTTCTGAGGAGAAGATGTTTGAATGAAAAGTTTACGACGGACGGACGGACAGACGACGGACGAAGAGTGATGGCAAAAGCTCACATGGCCTTTGGCCAGGTGAGCTAAAAACTTCACGGAGCGCAGCATGATACGACCCCAACACATTGAATCCTGTTCATTTGAGGCTCAATATGGATAGTCAATTGCTCTGGACACTTGCAGCCTATAGTGGACTGACAAAGTTTTTTGACACGTGCCTCGTTTGGTGGACTTTCTACGCACAATTCACAGGGAGTTCAATAGATTGTTTTTTTAAAGCAGTCCCAAACTAAAACCATTCCTTGTTATTGACATTTTGGCCCCTTTGACCCCTAATTTCTCGAAAAACGGTAAAAGATATTGCAAATCTGTTTTGAAATTGCATGCTGGAAATTTCACAAGGATTCTAATGAAAGAAATATTCTGAACATAAGACCAAAAATTTATAAAAAGCTGATTTTTTGGGTGTGGCCCATTTTTTTGGCCCCCATAGCAGGGTAACGGTGCATTAAACATCAAAACTATTGACACATTTAGTTTATAGAATTTAATGAGGAATTCAATAAAAAAGAGTTTTTAAAATTTAATAAATAATAAACATTCTACGGCAGATTTGTCAAAACACCTGTTTTAGCCCCTTTTTCTTAAACGCTTGGGACCACAAATCCCAAATACAATACCAACCTTCCTTTAATGGCTTCATGTTTTTGTACAACTGGTATATATTTACTCAAGTTATCAAACGAAACCAAATGTCTACAGACGACAACGACGACGACGACATCACCACAACATAATAAGATCGCAAAAATTTTGTTACGGACAAACCGATGGATAGACAAGGGTCAAACAGTTTACCCCCTCTTCTTCGAAGCAGGGGTATATAATATTGACATAATCATACCATAATATGTCCACAATATTTTTTATGTCAGGTGAGCTACAAGTTGAAGCATGTCCGCTTTTACAGGACATTGTCTAATTCATTTCTATTGATGACAACAGCAATGTACATGTATTAAAAAATAACATATGGATAGCAAGGAGAGAATGTCCGCTTTTACGGGACATTTTATTCATTCCAAACAGGGAGAGCAAAAAACATATATTAGTCCAAATAAAAAATATGCCTGGTTCCAGTCACCTGACTGACAGTGACCCTTAATTTTTTTAATTACCCTACAAACCAGTGTTGTCGCCTACCTTTTGTATAAAAAAAATAAGTTTCGGTCACCTATTGCTATAGCCGCTGTTAAAAAGAATTTTACAAGTACAATGTAGGTTGCAAAACTATTAATTTTTTTATCCAAATCATACTACATGTACATGTATTCATTCCAGTTGGCAAATTATAAATTTTCTATCATTTCCTTATATTTTCAGTGTCAATCACATTGTTTAAAGTACATCATGTTTCAGGTCTCCTTTATAACACTAAGAGTGATAAAGGGGTATCAAAACACGAAACATCCTGTACATGTGCTTAATGTTTGAAATTAAATAAAATTCATTTATTTTTACATGTAAAATATTTTTGGGAATGTAAACGGATTTAAAAATGTTGCACATTTTAAAGCAAAAAATGTTGCACAAGAATTGTCCAACACTAAACACTGGATTTAAATAAAAGTCAAAACGGTGCATGTACAAACACGGTATGCAAAAATATGAGAACTAAAAATCAAAATACCATGAAAACTGGGAAAATAAAAACTTCAACAATTTTGCGTGGAAATAACCCTTTACCACCCTCAAAATAAGTTCTAGATATAGACAACAACACTTGGGGTTTCATTAGCAATATATAAATTTAAGAATTGAGAATAAATGCCTTGGTTTGGAGGTAAAAAATCAGTTGTCTGGAACCACACTTATTTTTTTTTGTATTTGCAGTGTTCAATTTTATTTTTTTTCCATTGGCAAGTAGCAATATACAGAGTAATAATAAATACTATTATAAATTAAGAGATTCTGTACTGTACTGCTGACAGCTGTTTTCTTTCTTTTTTGTTTTGTTTTGTAAACTAAGTCATCCAAGTCGTCAGTGTTAACTTTAGAGCTGGAGTAATTCTATTTTAGTGTTTAAAATGTTTAGCAAACAAAAAGTTGATTACTTACCAGTGCAAAAGTAATAGACCATAATGAGATGTGGAAGTGTGTGCGACACATGACAACCTACATACCAGAACGGCATTTAGAAAAATACACATGTAACACAAGGTGAGAAACGTTCGCTGCTCATACCCCTTATATTGATATAGGACTTAAAAAAACAATGCATAAGACACATGTAACATTTTATACTAATCCTAAATTGATTGAGGCATTTTCCATGATCTAGAAGCATCTACTGTACATTTTTGTTGGGTTTTTTTCTTCAATCCTTACTATTAACTGTAAGGACATGTTCAGTATTTTAATTGTTTTGATGCCAAGTAATAACATTTTAAAATAAAATTGTATAACCCATAATTGCTGTAATCTGTTATAGATAATCATTAAACCTACCAACAGTTAAACGTGATCTTGAACCAAGCACCAGGCGAGTCCGAAAACGACGAAAGTTGTTGAATATCAACAAAGGACACAATTGTCATAAAGAAAGCAACAGCTCTGGGGTCTATGAACCTGATTCAAGACCAGTCTACAATCCTCAACCCCGAATGACTTGAAGCTGTACAAAAAACTGTAATATTTTTTTCGCAAAACGATATGGCTGGTCGCGCTCGGCAAATCTAAAGTTACCCGGATGTAAATAAGGTCTTTAAAAATTGTAAAACAAAATATTGACCTACTGTAATACTACATGTAATAATGTTGTGATACCACAGCTTCACTTTTTTAATTGTTTATTAATGCTCAAATGTTTTTACTCAGTCTTAAAGATATGCTTATGTAGCAATGTCAGTAAACGCCAGGTGGAGCTGTTTTGGGGGAAGTTATTTTAAAACTGGATTCCGCTTTTTTACAACCTTTTCCAGCCCATTTTGGGACCAGTATACTGTAAACAAACTATGGTTTCCGCCCAGTGGCACCCCTAGTGTTTACCGACATTGCTAGCTTGTGTCCGTTTTATTTTCATGTGCTCCAGTTTTTTAACATGGCTTATTAATAATTTAATATTGCCTTTATTTTGCTTGTCATGTATATATGTTATATTAAAGAGCTCATGTTATTTGTTGTATGTATATATGTGCGACTCTAAATAAAATTTACTTTCGTGTACTTACTTACTGAACAAATGTACTTTCTTGAATGACCAAATTGAAAATAATAAATTACATACAATTTGGGTTTAATAACATTGCATAATGGATAACACTTTTGTCAAGACTAAGGTCGGCAAATATTATTAATGTGTTCACGAAACTTACCACAATAAAAATAAACTAAATTATCAAAACTAAACTCGGTCTCCTCAGGACAACTCAACTCTTCCAGTTCACTCGAAGACTTGTGTACTAAAATACACACACAGAATCTCTAAACTCACAAAGTCAAACAAAGTTATATATCAACCTGTCTCACAGGAAAATTAAATAGGCAAAACTTTCAAAATTCACACAGCAGTATCAATAAACACGTTATCAAAATGGCTGACAAAGCGCTGACGCAGAAAACAATTTTTAACGCTGCTAAGTTCCCTGAGGGAATTCGGTAAACCGGAAATGCATAAAACGTAACGTATTGCTATTCCAGAAGACGTTTTAACAATAATTTGATGTAAGATTATTTTACAAGAAATAGCTTTTCTAAAAAGCTAGCCGTCTCTTAGCTTTTTATTATTAAAGAGTAATATTTTTTATGTATTATTAAATCTTCGTAATGTCATCACATTAAACTTTCGCTTATTATACCTTTCAATAGATATATTAATACATATTTTTTTTTTAAAGTCTGTGTTTTGATGGCTTCTTTTGGGCTGCCTTTTTTTTTACTAAAGGATATTCAAAGATTTTAATTTTTTATAATTGAATTTTTTTAATTGCCTTACAGATATATCTAATAGACTTTATCTTTAAAGTTAACTTCCCGAAACGTAAGGGGTGACATTTGACGATATCTATGACAATATTTATGTTGTGAAATGTATGATTGTGGTAAAATTTGTAAACTTTAACAATCATACATGTAAATACAATAAGGCTATTAATAAAAAGTACAAAGACTAGTATACATGTACTGAGTTAAATCAAGTTTTTAGCTCTTTCACATGAAGACAAATCAGTGATGTTCCCCTTGTTGGGTTAGCCAATCAGATCTATTGTTATTCTTATTCCAAATGAATGAATATTTTATTGGTCTAAAATAATAAAATCGTGTTAATTAATTCAAGTTTTTTGTAAATGAAGAAAGTACTAAAATAAAGAGTCCAAATCCGATACCTTCAGGGATTAGAAGACATTTACTAGGTTTCAATTTTCTAAACCAATCAACATACTTGATTCATCTTCAGTCGGTATTATCTTCCAATCAGGTAGAAGATAGCATTCATTACGCAGACTGTCCACCATTCAACTCTTAATACCGTCTCCGAGGCAATGAAGAATAAGCAGCTGTAGAAAGTCTAAATGGAATACTGCGATACTTTCATATATGTAAATAAAAATCTTATATCTTCTTTGCAACAAAGTACAAAGCCTTGAACAAATTAATCTATGAAATAATTATATTCATGACAAGCAAATAAAAGTTTCCCCCCTCTTTCCTCAAAACTTTTAGAATCCAAGATCAATTACTCCCACAAAAAAATGATGATAATAATTCCCTGGTCATAAGTACAACATTTTATCGTAAACAAAATGACTCAATTGTCTTAAGTATTTGTATAGGACACCATAACACTAACTAGAGACGGGGAAAGACCTCACATTTGTTCTCTGAACAAATGACTTTTTAATTATTATTGTTCTTCTTTTCTGCCATCAATTGACGAAAAGTGTCTTGACATATCTTTTCGATACTTGGTACCATTATTTGGTCATACCGGTACTCGCCTTGACCGACCCTGTGAAACCGATCTATTTTTAGTAACGGAGTTATCTGCCCCAGACCGGAAAACCTTGTGCACAGATCTCCTCCTAAACCATAACCTGTATCAAAAATCTGAAGTGTGGAAAATGTTGCTGGACTCCTGGCAACATGTCATCACTCAAAAAAAAAAATTTCGATCAACTTCCTGGTTACGCGTTTTTGACTCGAAAAGTGTCGCGACTCGTCAAATTTTTTTTTTCAAAACGGTAAGTCCTAGAGACTTGGGACCTTCACCAATCATCCTGGATGACATATGTTGCATTCAAAAATGTCAAGGTCAAAGGTCAAATCTCAAGGTCAGAGGTCATGGTACACCTTGTTATCAGGTTAACTCAAAAACCATACAAAATTTAAGCAGACATGTAATGGGGAAAATACTTGTCTAATTTAGACCTTTATTTCATATAAGGGTCGAACCCTGTACGACAAACGGTTTTCGAGTTATAGCCCTTAACGCGTTTCGGCTAAATGGTTTTTGGCCTATAACTTGAAAATGGTTCGAGATAACATAGTAAACATATGGGTTATTGGTGACCGTCAACTTATTCCCTTCAATTTAAAATCAAACTTGATTGGCTAATGGCGGCCATTTTCAAAATGGCCGACACCGTAAACAGTTTTTATGAAATAACACTTAAACCGTACAAAATTGAAGCGGACAATACATGGGAAAAATGTTCGCCATGTCGAAATCTACAAAAAATGTTTCAGGTGCGAAAGCGCAAAACTTGTCGTTTTTGAGTTATCGCACTTGATTCGTATTTTGAAAATGATTTTTTGTTTATAACTTTTTAACCATAAAAGATGGTGAATGAAACATCGGGTTCATTTGAAAGAGAATTAAAAGACCTACAATTTGAGCCCAAACAGTGCATGATTCGGTTGATTGGTTTCAAAATGGCGGCCAAAAACATATGATAAACTGCGTTATTTACCAATAACTTTTAAACCGTTGCACATTATATAGTAAACATGTATACTTAAATGAATCAGTATGCAAAGACCTACAATTTGAGTCAAAGGTCAAAGGTCATGGGTCAAGGTCATTCCCTAGCAACAAGGTAACGTTTATGAAAAGTCCATAGCAACCATATGTATTCTTAACCAACACTACCTTCTGAGTTTAGAATTAAGTTTTATAACCGGAAGTGACCTTCTGTCCATAGCAACCGACAAAGTCCTTAACAACCATACTTTTTCTGACACTAGGCCTCTTGATCTTTATTCTGGAACCTATATGATAACTATTGGCAACATTTTATCGTAAACAAAATGACTCAATTGTCTCAAATATTTGTATAGGACACCATAACACTAACTAGAGACGGGGAAAGACCTCACATTTGTTCTCTGAACAAATGACTTTTTAATTATTATTGTTCTTCTTTTCTGCCATCAATTGACGAAAAGTGTCTTGACATATCTTTTCGATACTTGGTACCATTATTTGGTCATACCGGTACTCGCCTTGACCGACCCTGTGAAACCGATCTATTTTTAGTAACAGAGTTATCTGCCCCAAACCGGAAAACCTTGTGCACAGATCTCCTCCTAAACCATAACCTGTATCAAAAATCTGAAGTGTGGAAAATGTTGCTGGACTCCTGGCAACATGTCATCACTCAAAAAAAAAAATTTCGATCAACTTCCTGGTTACGCGTTTTTGACTCGAAAAGTGTCGCGACTCGTCAAATTTTTTTCTTCAAAACGGTAAGTCCTAGAGACTTGGGACCTTCACCAATCATCCTGGATGACATATGTTGCATTCAAAAATGTCAAGGTCAAAGGTCAAATCTCAAGGTCAGAGGTCATGGTACACCTTGTTATCAGGTTAACTCAAAAACCATACAAAATTTAAGCAGACATGTAATGGGAAAAATACTTGTCTAATTTAGACCTTTATTTCATATAAGGGTCGAACCGTGTACGACAAACGGTTTTCGAGTTATAGCCCTTAACGCGTTTCGGCTAAATGGTTTTTGGCCTATAACTTGAAAATGGTTCGAGATAACATGGTAAACATATGGGTTATTGGTGACCGTCAACTTATTCCCTTCAATTTAAAATCAAACTTGATTGGCTAATGGCGGCCATTTTCAAAATGGCCGACACTGTAAACAGTTTTTGTAGAAAAACAGGTAAACCGTACAAAATTGAAGCAGACAATACATGGGAAAATTGTTCGTCACGTCGAAATCTACAAAAAAGTCTTCAGGACCGAAACCGTAAAACTTGTCGTTTTTGAGTTATTGCACTTGATTCGTATGTTAAAACTGGTTTTTTGCTTATAACTTTTAAACCGTAACAGATACTATAATAAACATGTATACTTAAAATGTTCCTTTTGTAAAAACCTACAATTTGAGTCCAAGAAGTGTATGATTCGGTTGAACAGTTTCAAAATGGCGGTCAAAACAAGTTTCGCAAAACATGTTTTTTGCCAATAACTTGAAAACCGTATTAGATAGTATAGTAAACATGTATACTTAAATGAATCAGTATGCAAAGACTTACAATTTGAGTCAAAGGTCAAAGGTCATGGGTCAAGGTCATTCCCTAGCAACAAGGTAACGTTAATGAAAAGTCCATAGCAACCATATGTATTCTTAACCAACACTACCTTCTGAGTTTAGAATTAAGTTTTATAACCGGAAGTGACCTTCTGTCCATAGCAACCGACAAAGTCCTTAACAACCATACTTTTTCTGACACTAGGCCCCTTGATCTTTATTCTGGAACCTATATGATAACTATTGGCAACATTTTATCGTAAACAAAATGACTCAATTGTCTTAAGTATTTGTATAGGACACCATAACACTAACTAGAGACGGGGAAAGACCTCACATTTGTTCTCTGAACAAATGACTTTTTAATTAAGGTCTTTCCCACTACAGTGGAAAGACCTTACTGTATTTCTTCTGATTATTAAGGTCTTTCCCACTACAGTGGAAAGACCTTATTGTATTTCTTCTGATTATTATTATTATTATTCTTCTTCTTTTCCGCGGTCACTATAACAAAAGTGTCGCGACATATCTTTACGATACTTGGTACCATTATTCGGTCATACTCTGACTCGCTTTGACTGACCCTGCGAAACCGATCTATTTTTAGTAACGGAGTTATCTGCCCGACATTCAAAAACCTTGTTTGCAGATAAACTCAGAAACCGTAACCGTTATCAAAAATCTGAAGCGGGGGAAATGTTGCTAGCCTCCTGGACATGATTCGTCACGCAAAAAAAAAAATTTTGATCAACTTCCTGGTTACGCGTTTTTGACTCGAAAAGTGTCGCGACTCGTCAAAATTTTTTTCTTCAAAACGGTTAGTCCTAGAGACTTGGGACCTTCATCAATCATCCTGGATGACATATGTTGCATTCAAAAATGTCAAGGTCAAAGGTCAAATCTCAAGGTCAGAGGTCATGGTACACCTTGTTATCAGGTTAACTCAAAAACCATACAAAATTTAAGCAGACATGTAATGGGGAAAATACTTGTCTCATTTAGACCTTTATTTGATATAAAGGGTCGAACCCTGTACGACAAACGGTTTTCGAGTTATAGCCCTTAACGCGTTTCGGCTAAATGGTTTTTGGCCTATAACTTGAAAATGGTTCGAGATAACATAGTAAACATATGGGTTATTGGTGACCGTCAACTTATTCCCTTCAATTTAAAATCAAACTCGATTGGCTAATGGCGGCCATTTTCAAAATGGCCGACACTGTAAACAGTTTTTGTGGAAAAGCACGTAAACCGTACAAAATTGAAGCAGACAATACATGGGAAAATTGTTCGTCACGTCGAAATCTACAAAAAAGTCTTCAGGACCGAAACCGTAAGTTCTACGATGACTCCTTAAAGAGTTACTGCCCCTGACGTATGTTTGTTTTATACTATATCTCGAAAACCATTATAGATATGAAGAAAATGTTAATACAAAAAAAGATCAGTTACAAAAGATCTACATTTTAGTACCAAGGTCAAAAGTCAGATATCAAGGTCATCCAAAAAGCCCTTAGCAACCGATGGAAAAGTACCTAGCAACCATATATATTTATGTTCAGGATCATATTATAGAGCCATAGAGGTCAAAATGGAAGGTCAAGGGTCAAGGTCATCGAAAAAGTCCTTAGTAACCGACGGAAAAGTACCTAGCAACCATATATATTTATGTTCAGGATCATATTATAGAGCCATAGAGGTCAAAATTGAAGGTCAAGGATCAAGGTCATTGAAAAAGTCCTTAGCAACCGATGGAAAAGTACCTAGCAACCATATATATTTATGCTCAGGATCATATTATAGAGCCATAGAGGTCAAAATGGAAGGTCAAAATCAAGGTCATTGAAAAAGTCCTTAGCAACCGATGGAAAAGTACCTAGCAACCATATATATTTCTGTTCAGAATCCTGTTTTAGAGCTGTAGAGGTGAAAATGGAAGGTCAAGGGTCAAGGTCAATGAAAAAGTCCTTAGCAACCGATAGAAAAGTACCTAGCAACCATATATATTTATGTTCAGGACCCTATTTTAGAGCTGTAGAGATCAAAATGGAAGGTCATGGTCAAGGTCATAGAAAAAGTCATTAGCAACCGATGTAAAAGTACCTAGCAACCATATATATCTATGTTCAGGAACCTCTTTCAGTGCTGTAGAGGTCAAATCAAAGGTCAATGGTCAAGGTCATGGTGATAGAGTCCTATATTTTGACTAATATCCTTAGCAACTGAGGATTAAAAGGTCAATTTGACACGGGAAAGACCTTGCAATTGTTCTCTGAACAATTGTCTTTTTAATTATTATTATTAAGGTCTTTCCCACTACAGTGGAAAGACCTTACTGTATTTCTTCTGATTATTATTAAGGTCTTTCCCACTACAGTGGAAAGACCTTATTGTATTTCTTCTGATTATTATTAAGGTCTTTCCCACTACAGTGGAAAGACCTTATTGTATTTCTTCTGATTATTATTATTATTATTCTTCTTTTCCGCGGTCACTATAACAAAAGTGTCGCGACATATCTTTACGATACTTGGTACCATTATTCGGTCATACTCTGACTCGCTTTGACTGACCCTGCGAAACCGATCTATTTTAAGTAACGGAGTTATCTGCCCGACATTCAAAAACCTTGTTTGCAGATAAACTCAGAAACCGTAACCGTTATCAAAAATCTGAAGCGGGGGAAATGTTGCTAGACTCCTGGTCATGATTCGTCACGCAAAAAAAAAAATTTCGATCAACTTCCTGGTTATGCGTTTTTGACTCGAAAAGTGTCGCGACTCGTCAAAATTTTTTTCTTCAAAACGGTAAGTCCTAGAGACTTGGGACCTTCACCAATCATCCTGGATGACATATGTTGCATTCAAAAATGTCAAGGTCAAAGGTCAAATCTCAAGGTCAGAGGTCATGGTACACCTTGTTATCAGGTTAACTCAAAAACCATACAAAATTTAAGCAGACATGTAATGGGGAAAATACTTGTCTCATTTAGACCTTTATTTGATATAAAGGGTCGAACCCTGTACGACAAACGGTTTTCGAGTTATAGCCCTTAACGCGTTTCGGCTAAATGGTTTTTGGCCTATAACTTGAAAATGGTTCGAGATAACATAGTAAACATATGGGTTATTGGTGACCGTCAACTTATTCCCTTCAATTTAAAATCAAACTCGATTGGCTAATGGCGGCCATTTTCAAAATGGCCGACACTGTAAACAGTTTTTGTGGAAAAGCACGTAAACCGTACAAAATTGAAGCAGACAATACATGGGAAAATTGTTCGTCACGTCGAAATCTACAAAAAAGTCTTCAGGACCGAAACCGTAAGTTCTACGATGACTCCTTAAAGAGTTACTGCCCCTGACGTATGTTTGTTTTATACTATATCTCGAAAACCATTATAGATATGAAGAAAATGTTAATACAAAAAAAGATCAGTTACAAAAGATCTACATTTTAGTACCAAGGTCAAAAGTCAGATATCAAGGTCATCCAAAAAGCCCTTAGCAACCGATGGAAAAGTACCTAGCAACCATATATATTTATGTTCAGGATCATATTATAGAGCCATAGAGGTCAAAATGGAAGGTCAAGGGTCAAGGTCATCGAAAAAGTCCTTAGTAACCGACGGAAAAGTACCTAGCAACCATATATATTTATGCTGAGGATCATATTATAGAGCCATAGAGGTCAAAATTGAAGGTCAAGGATCAAGGTCATTGAAAAAGTCCTTAGCAACCGATGGAAAAGTACCTAGCAACCATATATATTTATGCTCAGGATCATATTATAGAGCCATAGAGGTCAAAATGGAAGGTCAAAATCAAGGTCATTGAAAAAGTCCTTAGCAACCGATGGAAAAGTACCTAGCAACCATATATATTTCTGTTCAGAATCCTGTTTTAGAGCTGTAGAGGTGAAAATGGAAGGTCAAGGGTCAAGGTCAATGAAAAAGTCCTTAGCAACCGATAGAAAAGTACCTAGCAACCATATATATTTATGTTCAGGACCCTATTTTAGAGCTGTAGAGATCAAAATGGAAGGTCATGGTCAAGGTCATAGAAAAAGTCATTAGCAACCGATGTAAAAGTACCTAGCAACCATATATATCTATGTTCAGGAACCTCTTTCAGAGCTGTAGAGGTCAAATCAAAGGTCAATGGTCAAGGTCATGGTGACAGAGTCCTATATTTAGACTAATATCCTTAGCAACTGAGGATTAAAAGGTCAATTTGACACGGGAAAGACCTTGCAATTGTTCTCTGAACAATTGTCTTTTTAATTATTATTATTATTATTCTTCTTCTTTTCCGCGGTCACTATAACAAAAGTGTCGCGACATATCTTTACGATACTTGGTACCATTATTCGGTCATACTCTGACTCGCTTTGACTGACCCTGCGAAACCGATCTATTTTTAGTAACGGAGTTATCTGCCCGACATTCAAAAACCTTGTTTGCAGATAAACTCAGAAACCGTAACCGTTATCAAAAATCTGAAGCGGGGGAAATGTTGCTAGACTCCTGGTCATGATTCGTCACGCAAAAAAAAACATTTCGATCAACTTCCTAGTTACGCGTTTTTGACTCGAAAAGTGTCGCGACTCGTCAATTTTTTTTTCTTCAAAACGGTTAGTCCTAGAGACTTGGGACCTTCACCAATCATCCTGGATGACATATGTTGCATTCAAAAATGTCAAGGTCAAAGGTCAAATCTCAAGGTCAGAGGTCATGGTACACCTTGTTATCAGGTTAACTCAAAAACCATACAAAATTTAAGCAGACATGTAATGGGGAAAATACTTGTCTCATTTAGACCTTTATTTGATATAAAGGGTCGAACCCTGTACGACAAACGGTTTTCGAGTTTTAGCCCTTAACGCGTTTCGGCTAAATGGTTTTTGGCCTATAACTTGAAAATGGTTCGAGATAACATAGTAAACATATGGGTTATTGGTGACCGTCAACTTATTCCCTTCAATTTAAAATCAAACTCGATTTGCTAATGGCGGCCATTTTCAAAATGGCCGACATTGTAAACAGTTTTTGTGGAAAAGCACGTAAACCGTACAAAATTGAAGCAGACAATACATGGGAAAATTGTTCGTCACGTCGAAATCTACAAAAAAGTCTTCAGGACCGAAACCGTAAGTTCTACGATGACTCCTTAAAGAGTTACTGCCCCTGACGTATGTTTGTTTTATACTATATCTCGAAAACCATTATAGATATGAAGAAAATGTTAATACAAAAAAAGATCAGTTACAAAAGATCTACATTTTAGTACCAAGGTCAAAAGTCAGATATCAAGGTCATCCAAAAAGCCCTTAGCAACCGATGGAAAAGTACCTAGCAACCATATATATTTATGTTCAGGATCATATTATAGAGCCATAGAGGTCAAAATGGAAGGTCAAGGGTCAAGGTCATCGAAAAAGTCCTTAGTAACCGACGGAAAAGTACCTAGCAACCATATATATTTATGCTGAGGATCATATTATAGAGCCATAGAGGTCAAAATTGAAGGTCAAGGATCAAGGTCATTGAAAAAGTCCTTAGCAACCGATGGAAAAGTACCTAGCAACCATATATATTTATGCTCAGGATCATATTATAGAGCCATAGAGGTCAAAATGGAAGGTCAAAATCAAGGTCATTGAAAAAGTCCTTAGCAACCGATAGAAAAGTACCTAGCAACCATATATATTTCTGTTCAGAATCCTGTTTTAGAGCTGTAGAGGTGAAAATGGAAGGTCAAGGGTCAAGGTCAATGAAAAAGTCCTTAGCAACCGATAGAAAAGTACCTAGCAACCATATATATTTATGTTCAGGACCCTATTTTAGAGCTGTAGAGATCAAAAGGGAAGGTCATGGTCAAGGTCATAGAAAAAGTCATTAGCAACCGATGTAAAAGTACCTAGCAACCATATATATCTATGTTCAGGAACCTCTTTCAGAGCTGTAGAGGTCAAATCAAAGGTCAATGGTCAAGGTCATGGTGACAGAGTCCTATATTTTGACTAATATCCTTAGCAACTGAGGATTAAAAGGTCAATTTGACACGGGAAAGACCTTGCAATTGTTCTCTGAACAATTGTCTTTTTAATTATTATTATTATTCTTCTTCTTTTCCGCGGTCACTATAACAAAAGTGTCGCGACATATCTTTACGATACTTGGTACCATTATTCGGTCATACTCTGACTCGCTTTGACTGACCCTGCGAAACCGATCTATTTTTAGTAACGGAGTTATCTGCCCGACATTCAAAAACCTTGTGTGCAGATAAACTCAGAAACCGTAACCGTTATCAAAAATCTGAAGCGGGGGAAATGTTGCTAGACTCCTGGTCATGATTCGTCACGCAAAAAAAAACATTTCGATCAACTTCCTAGTTACGCGTTTTTGACTCGAAAAGTGTCGCGACTCGTCAAATTTTTTTTCTTCAAAACGGTTAGTCCTAGAGACTTGGGACCTTCACCAATCATCCTGGATGACATATGTTGCATTCAAAAATGTCAAGGTCAAAGGTCAAATCTCAAGGTCAGAGGTCATGGTACACCTTGTTATCAGGTTAACTCAAAAACCACACAAAATTTAAGCAGACATGTAATGGGGAAAATACTTGTCTCATTTAGACCTTTATTTGATTTAAAGGGTCGAACCCTGTACGACAAACGGTTTTCGAGTTATAGCCCTTAACGCGTTTCGGCTAAATGGTTTTTGGCCTATAACTTGAAAATGGTTCGAGATAACATAGTAAACATATGGGTTATTGGTGACCGTCAACTTATTCCCTTCAATTTAAAATCAAACTCGATTGGCTAATGGCGGCCATTTTCAAAATGGCCGAAACTGTAAACAGTTTTTGTGGAAAAGCACGTAAACCGTACAAAATTGAAGCAGACAATACATGGGAAAATTGTTCGTCACGTCGAAATCTACAAAAAAGTCTTCAGGACCGAAACCGTAAGTTCTACGATGACTCCTTAAAGAGTTACTGCCCCTGACGTATGTTTGTTTTATACTATATCTCGAAAACCATTATAGATATGAAGAAAATGTTAATACAAAAAAAGATCAGTTACAAAAGATCTACATTTTAGTACCAAGGTCAAAAGTCAGATATCAAGGTCATCCAAAAAGCCCTTAGCAACCGATGGAAAAGTACCTAGCAACCATATATATTTATGTTCAGGATCATATTATAGAGCCATAGAGGTCAAAATGGAAGGTCAAGGGTCAAGGTCATCGAAAAAGTCCTTAGTAACCGACGGAAAAGTACCTAGCAACCATATATATTTATGCTGAGGATCATATTATAGAGCCATAGAGGTCAAAATTGAAGGTCAAGGATCAAGGTCATTGAAAAAGTCCTTAGCAACCGATGGAAAAGTACCTAGCAACCATATATATTTATGCTCAGGATCATATTATAGAGCCATAGAGGTCAAAATGGAAGGTCAAAATCAAGGTCATTGAAAAAGTCCTTAGCAACCGATGGAAAAGTACCTAGCAACCATATATATTTCTGTTCAGAATCCTGTTTTAGAGCTGTAGAGGTGAAAATGGAAGGTCAAGGGTCAAGGTCAATGAAAAAGTCCTTAGCAACCGATAGAAAAGTACCTAGCAACCATATATATTTATGTTCAGGACCCTATTTTAGAGCTGTAGAGATCAAAATGGAAGGTCATGGTCAAGGTCATAGAAAAAGTCATTAGCAACCGATGTAAAAGTACCTAGCAACCATATATATCTATGTTCAGGAACCTCTTTCAGAGCTGTAGAGGTCAAATCAAAGGTCAATGGTCAAGGTCATGGTGACAGAGTCCTATATTTTGACTAATATCCTTAGCAACTGAGGATTAAAAGGTCAATTTGACACGGGAAAGACCTTGCAATTGTTCTCTGAACAATTGTCTTTTTAATTATTATTCTTCTTCTTTTCCGCGGTCACTATAACAAAAGTGTCGCGACATATCTTTACGATACTTGGTACCATTATTCGGTCATACTCTGACTCGCTTTGACTGACCCTGCGAAACCGATCTATTTTTAGTAACGGAGTTATCTGCCCGACATTCAAAAACCTTGCGTGCAGATAAACTCAGAAACCGTAACCGTTATCAAAAATCTGAAGTGGGGGAAATGTTGCTAGACTCCTGGTCATGATTCGTCACGCAAAAAAAAACATTTCGATCAACTTCCTAGTTACGCGTTTTTGACTCGAAAAGTGTTGCGACTCGTCAAATTTTTTTTCTTCAAAACGGTTAGTCCTAGAGACTTGGGACCTTCACCAATCATCCTGGATGACATATGTTGCATTCAAAAATGTCAAGGTCAAAGGTCAAATCTCAAGGTCAGAGGTCATGGTACACCTTGTTATCAGGTTAACTCAAAAACCATACAAAATTTAAGCAGACATGTAATGGGGAAAATACTTGTCTCATTTAGACCTTTATTTGATATAAAGGGTCGAACCCTGTACGACAAACGGTTTTCGAGTTATAGCCCTTAACGCGTTTCGGCTAAATGGTTTTTGGCCTATAACTTGAAAATGGTTCGAGATAACATAGTAAACATATGGGTTATTGGTGACCGTCAACTTATTCCCTTCAATTTAAAATCAAACTCGATTGGCTAATGGCGGCCATTTTCAAAATGGCCGACACTGTAAACAGTTTTTCTGGAAAAGCACGTAAACCGTACAAAATTGAAGCAGACAATACATGGGAAAATTGTTCGTCACGTCGAAATCTACAAAAAAGTCTTCAGGACCGAAACCGTAAGTTCTACGATGACTCCTTAAAGAGTTACTGCCCCTGACGTATGTTTGTTTTATACTATATCTCGAAAACCATTATAGATATGAAGAAAATGTTAATACAAAAAAAGATCAGTTACAAAAGATCTACATTTTAGTACCAAGGTCAAAAGTCAGATATCAAGGTCATCCAAAAAGCCCTTAGCAACCGATGGAAAAGTACCTAGCAACCATATATATTTATGTTCAGGATCATATTATAGAGCCATAGAGGTCAAAATGGAAGGTCAAGGGTCAAGGTCATCGAAAAAGTCCTTAGTAACCGACGGAAAAGTACCTAGCAACCATATATATTTATGCTGAGGATCATATTATAGAGCCATAGAGGTCAAAATTGAAGGTCAAGGATCAAGGTCATTGAAAAAGTCCTTAGCAACCGATGGAAAAGTACCTAGCAACCATATATATTTATGCTCAGGATCATATTATAGAGCCATAGAGGTCAAAATGGAAGGTCAAAATCAAGGTCATTGAAAAAGTCCTTAGCAACCGATGGAAAAGTACCTAGAAACCATATATATTTATGTTCAGAATCCTGTTTTAGAGCTGTAGAGGTGAAAATGGAAGGTCAAGGGTCAAGGTCAATGAAAAAGTCCTTAGCAACCGATAGAAAAGTACCTAGCAACCATATATATTTATGTTCAGGACCCTATTTTAGAGCTGTAGAGATCAAAATGGAAGGTCATGGTCAAGGTCATAGAAAAAGTCATTAGCAACCGATATAAAAGTACCTAGCAACCATATATATCTATGTTCAGGAACCTCTTTCAGAGCTGTAGAGGTCAAATCAAAGGTCAATGGTCAAGGTCATGGTGACAGAGTCCTATATTTTAACTAATATCCTTAGCAACTGAGGATTAAAAGGTCAATTTGACACGGGAAAGACCTTGCAATTGTTCTCTGAACAATTGTCTTTTTAATTATTATTCTTCTTCTTTTCCGCGGTCACTATAACAAAAGTGTCGCGACATATCTTTACGATACTTGGTACCATTATTCGGTCATACTCTGACTCGCTTTGACTGACCCTGCGAAACCGATCTATTTTTAGTAACGGAGTTATCTGCCCGACATTCAAAAACCTTGTGTGCAGATAAACTCAGAAACCGTAACCGTTATCAAAAATCTGAAGCGGGGGAAATGTTGCTAGACTCCTGGTCATGATTCGTCACGCAAAAAAAAACATTTCGATCAACTTCCTAGTTACGCGTTTTTGACTCGAAAAGTGTCGCGACTCGTCAAATTTTTTTTCTTCAAAACGGTTAGTCCTAGAGACTTGGGACCTTCACCAATCATCCTGGATGACATATGTTGCATTCAAAAATGTCAAGGTCAAAGGTCAAATCTCAAGGTCAGAGGTCATGGTACACCTTGTTATCAGGTTAACTCAAAAACCATACAAAATTTAAGCAGACATGTAATGGGGAAAATACTTGTCTCATTTAGACCTTTATTTGATATAAAGGGTCGAACCCTGTACGACAAACGGTTTTCGAGTTATAGCCCTTAACGCGTTTCGGCTAAATGGTTTTTGGCCTATAACTTGAAAATGGTTCGAGATAACATAGTAAACATATGGGTTATTGGTGACCGACAACTTATTCCCTTCAATTTAAAATCAAACTCGATTGGCTAATGGCGGCCATTTTCAAAATGGCCGACACTGTAAACAGTTTTTGTGGAAAAGCACGTAAACCGTACAAAATTGAAGCAGACAATACATGGGAAAATTGTTCGTCACGTCGAAATCTACAAAAAAGTCTTCAGGACCGAAACCGTAAGTTCTACGATCACTCCTTAAAGAGTTACTGCCCCTGACGTATGTTTGTTTTATACTATATCTCGAAAACCATTATAGATATGAAGAAAATGTTAATACAAAAAAAGATCAGTTACAAAAGATCTACATTTTAGTACCAAGGTCAAAAGTCAGATATCAAGGTCATCCAAAAAGCCCTTAGCAACCGATGGAAAAGTACCTAGCAACCATATATATTTATGTTCAGGATCATATTATAGAGCCATAGAGGTCAAAATGGAAGGTCAAGGGTCAAGGTCATCGAAAAAGTCCTTAGTAACCGACGGAAAAGTACCTAGCAACCATATATATTTATGCTGAGGATCATATTATAGAGCCATAGAGGTCAAAATTGAAGGTCAAGGATCAAGGTCATTGAAAAAGTCCTTAGCAACCGATGGAAAAGTACCTAGCAACCATATATATTTATGCTCAGGATCATATTATAGAGCCATAGAGGTCAAAATGGAAGGTCAAAATCAAGGTCATTGAAAAAGTCCTTAGCAACCGATGGAAAAGTACCTAGCAACCATATATATTTCTGTTCAGAATCCTGTTTTAGAGCTGTAGAGGTCAAAATGGAAGGTCAAGGGTCAAGGTCAATGAAAAAGTCCTTAGCAACCGATGGAAAAGTACCTAGCAACCATATATATTTATGTTCCGGACCCTATTTTAGAGCTGTAGAGATCAAAATGGAAGGTCATGGTCAAGGTCATAGAAAAAGTCATTAGCAACCGATGTAAAAGTACCTAGCAACCATATATATCTATGTTCAGGAACCTCTTTCAGAGCTGTAGAGGTCAAATCAAAGGTCAATGGTCAAGGTCATGGTGACAGAGTCCTATATTTTGACTAATATCCTTAGCAACTGAGGATTAAAAGGTCAATTTGACACGGGAAAGACCTTGCAATTGTTCTCTGAACAATTGTCTTTTTAATTAAGGTCTTTCCCACTACAGTGGAAAGACCTTATTGTATTTCTTCTGATTATTATTATTATTATTAAGGTCTTTCCCACTACAGTGGAAAGACCTTATTGTATTTCTTCTGATTATTATTATTATTATTATTATTATTATTATTATTCTTCTTCTTTTCCGCGGTCACTATAACAAAAGTGTCGCGACATATCTTTACGATACTTGGTACCATTATTCGGTCATACTCTGACTAACTTTGACTGACCCTGCGAAACCGATCTATTTTTAGTAACGGAGTTATCTGCCCGACATTCAAAAACCTTGTTTGCAGATAAACTCAGAAACCGTAACCGTTATCAAAAATCTGAAGCAGGGGAAATGTTGCTAGACTCCTGGTCATGATTCGTCACGCAAAAAAAAAAATTTCGATCAACTTCCTGGTTACGCGTTTTTGACTCGAAAAGTGTCACGACTCGTCAAAATTTTTTTCTTCAAAACGGTAAGTCCTAGAGACTTGGGACCTTCACCAATCATCCTGGATGACATATGTTGCATTCAAAAATGTCAATGTCAAAGGTCAAATCTCAAGGTCAGAGGTCATGGGTCACCTTGTTATCAGGTTAACTCAAAAACCATACAAAATTTAAGCAGACATGTAATGGGGAAAATACTTGTCTCATTTAGACCTTTATTTGATATAAAGGGTCGAACCCTGTACGACAAACGGTTTTCGAGTTATAGCCCTTAACGCGTTTCGGCTAAATGGTTTTTGGCCTATAACTTGAAAATGGTTCGAGATAACATAGTAAACATATGGGTTATTGGTGACCGTCAACTTATTCCCTTCAATTTAAAATCAAACTTGATTGGCTAATGGCGGCCATTTTCAAAATGGCCGACACCGTAAACAGTTTTTATGAAATAACACTTAAACCGTACAAAATTGAAGCGGACAATACATGGGAAAAATGTTCGCCATGTCGAAATCTACAAAAAATGTTTCAGGTGCGAAAGTGCAAAACTTGTCGTTTTTGAGTTATCGCACTTGATTCGTATTTTGAAAATGATTTTTTGTTTATAACTTTTTAACCATAAAAGATGGTGAATGAAACATTGGGTTCATTTGAAAGAGAATTAAAAGACCTACAATTTGAGCCCAAACAGTGCATGATTCGGTTGATTGGTTTCAAAATGGCGGCCAAAAACATACCATAAACTGCGTTATTTACCAATAACTTTTAAACCGTTGCACATTATATAGTAAACATGTATACTTTTCGTGTTCATTTAGAAGAGAGCTTCAATTTAAGACCAAGGTCAAAGGTCATAAGTCAAAGTCACACCATAGCAACAAGAATACCATAGTAGAAACTCCTTAGCAACCATACATTTTCTGATTCAAAATGATGTTATAAGCCATTTCACAGCAAACATTAAATGGGGAAATTACTCCTCTCATTCAGACATGTAATGTAAGATGACTGTAAGGAAAAAAACCTATAATTTGAGTCCAAGAAGTGCACGATTTGGTTGAGCAGTTTCAAAATTGTAGCCAAAGCATGGTTCACGAAACCTAGAAATGTGTTTTTTGGCAATAACTTTCAAAGCGAAACCAATCTCAAATTTGTCTGGTATGGTTTACCTTGTTCTGTATTGTCTCCTTTGGTATTTATCATTCCAGTTCTGATATTTTGTTACAACTACTATTGAGATGTCTCTTTGAACTTCTAATATCATAACTCCAGTAACAGGAATTTTGTATAGTATTCACACACCGTACTTACCACTGAAAACTAATCATAATCCTATGAACATTTCTAACATGCTTTTACTTGATGAACAACACCTAAAACTCAAAGCCTAATTATTAAAATGGTTATCTGTAAAGCAACCAAAAACAAGAGGCTCCCAGGAGGCTAAGTTGCGCACGTGGTGCTAAAGCTTCAAGGGACTCTTCTATGACCCCTATAAAGGGTCTGTCATCTGACAAATTAAAATCAATGGAGACTTTTGTGTAGCTTATATTGAGTGAAGGTTTCAGTAAGCAACAGCTTTTCTCTATCTGCAATAGTTTTCATTTTATAGGCCAAAAACATGAAAAAAACACTAATTTGACCTTTAAAGGGCCATAACCCCTATAAGAGGTCAACAGACAACTTTTTGTGCAGGACACTCTAAGGATCAATCATACCAAGTCTCATTAAATTCTGTTTAGTAGTTTCAAAGAAGATTTTTGAAAAATTGTTAACAGAGGACAGACAACAACGACAGATGCCAAGTGCCTTTGGTCTAGGTGAGCTAAAAATGTACCAAAGTCCTGTTAGCTGCTTGTGCAAAGTCTAGGAAACAGCTCTCATGGTTATTAGTCCCCTACCGGCGAAAGCCGAAGGGGACTATAGGTTTGCGCTCTGTCCGTCCGTCTGTCACACCTCAGTTTTCCACACTTTTTTTCTAAACGCTTATAGATAATGAACTGATTTTTGGTATGTATGTTGACCATGATGAGTTACAGATCAAGTATAAGTTTCGCACCGATCTGCTAATTTCACTGAAATTTCAGTTTTCCACACTTTTTTTCTAAACGCTTACAGATAATGATTTGATTTTTGGTATGTGACTTGACCATGACAAGTTACAGATCAAGTTTAAGTTTCATGCCGGTCCGCAAATTTTTATGGGAGTTATGGACCTTTGAACTTTGAAAATTCACTGAAATTTCAGTTTTCCGCACTTTTTTTCTAAACGCTTAAAAATAATGAACTGATTTTTGGTATGCGAGTTGACCATGATGAGTTACAGATCAAGATTAAGTTTCGTGCCGGTTTGCAAATTTTAATGGGAGTTGTGGCCCTTTGAACTTTGAAAATTCACTGAAATTTCAGTTTTCTGCATTTTTTTTCTAAACACTTACAGATATTGAACTGATTTTTGGTATGTGAGTTGACCATGATGAGTTACAGATCAAGTTTAGTGCCAGTCCGCAAATTTTTACGGGAGTTATGGCCCTTTGAACTTTGAAAATTGACTGAAATTTCAGTTTTCCGCGCTGTTTTTCTAAACGCTTATAGATAATGAACTGATTTTTTGGTATGTGAGTCTACCATGATGAGTTGCAGATCAAGTTTAGATTTAGTTTTAGTCTGCAAATTTTAACAAGAGTTATTGACCTTTGAACTTTGAAAAATGACTGAAATTTTACTTTTCTGCACTTTTTTATTATCGCTTGTAGATAATGAACTTATCAAGTTTATGTTCTGTTTTGTCTCACAAATTTTTACCAGTGACTGAAATATGAGGCCGGTAGGGGACTATGTATTGTTTTGCAATACTCTCAGAATGCTTGTTTCTTTATAAACATATCTTTTTATCTACTGATGCGGGGGCACTAGGCAATCTGCCCACTTTTGCACCAGCACAGAAATAATATAATGCCTAGGGAGGGAATCGAACCCTCTTACGTCTGTACCAGAGCCCTGTTAGCTACCTGTGCAAAAATCAAGATTTACACAAGTACCCACCTCCCACGACGAGGACGTAGGGTTGGATTTTTGGGAGGCAAATATTTTTTATTCAGTTTTCTTATTTTGAGTTTGCACAATGAATCATTAAAATTATGATTAATATTTCATCTTTACCAGGATTGCCTCATGATAACTGTAGTAAGTTGGAAACACTGAAATTTCTAAAGGTTCAATTCCTCTGAAGTACACGTGGTCAATCAGTGTGCCACCCTCTGTTGTTGGACTTGTCACTAACTGTCTGAATCCAATTGATTCCATGTAATTCAAGACAACTGTGTCACCTTTTAAGATGTTCAGATTAAAGTCACCCAAAACAATTAGTTTTTCTGTGTTTTGCAATAACCTATCAATAAGAGGTCTAAAATTGTCCATGAAATCATGAATCAGGTGCTTTTGAGTCCTGTAGATTGTGACAACGACTACATCTAAACTCACAACTTTAAAAACAAAGCATTCTAAATTTTTATACTGCACTTCAACATTTTCAAACTGAAACCCTTCTTTGAAAAAGACTCCAACACCTCCATGCTGCATTCCCTTTAAAGTTGAATGTAACTCGCTGTTAGCACTAAATGCATCTGCTCTTGTAATATGTTCAAGTGTAAATCCATGAAGTTCACAGTTCATCTCATTTTGTAACCAGGTCTCTGTCAAGCAAATAAAGTTAACATTTTTGACAATAGGGTTCTTTCTCAAATCTTCGACATGGCTAATTAACCCTTCGATGTTGTGGTACATAAAGGTCATGCAATCAATATCAGGTGAATCTTCATCCTCATTTAAAAACTTCTTCATTCTTAAAAGCCCATTTTCAACATCAGGATCGCAATAAATCTTTGCTTTCAGTACCTTCTCATCTATGTCCTTAATGTACAAGCCATCAAGAGAGGTCACTCGACTAAGTGCTACATAAGCTTGACCGCATGAGAAGCATTTGTTTAAGTTAATAACACATTCCTTTACAGTTAAACCTTGAACTTTGTGTACAGTGCAGCCCCAAGCAAGCTGAAGAGGATATTGTTTTCTACTCCCATTGCTTTTAGGAACATCTTCAGTTAATGGTTCAATTCCAATGCATCTTTTCCCATTGATATTCTTCTGTGCAGTTGCAATTTTGCCAACTTTTTCATTATCAAAGTGAACATATATTAATTGGGGCAACTTGTTTAATCCATTCTGGACAACTTCCATCACTGTGCCAATAACACCATTTACAAGACCATCCTTGATATCAATGTTCTTTATTAACATTACTCTGGCACCTACTCCTAGCAGCAATGAAGATGGTAATTGTAGGTCTTTTTCTGAGAAATGGGAGGATTTTCTTACAAGTTGGCCACTTGCTTTCATTTTCTGATAGTCTTCAGCTTCAAGTAGTTTAACATCTGATCCAAGCTTCATAACCATGTCATTGTTGTGGGCTTTAATTTCATCATTTGTTGCAAAGATGTGCAAAGCACTTTCTGGTCCTTCTTTTACTCTGCTTTTCAATACTGACAAGTCATCTTGATCAAGTTGATTGTTTTTTGTTCTTACTCTAATTCTATTGAGAATTTCTGCAAATTGACTATCATTTTTTTGACGCATGATCTCGTCCAACTCAACAATTTTAAACAACTCATTCCATAATTGGTCCATAGGATTGGAAGGGTCATCTACATACAATTTGTCCGACTTCTTAGTTTTTACTGGTGGTAACTGGTAGAAATCTCCAACAGCAATCACCGATACGCCTCCAAACAAACTGTCCTCTGGCATTTTCTTGATCTGTCTCAAACGTTGATGGATGAAAAAAAGGAGTCTTTTATTGACCATTGAAATTTCATCAATGATGATGACCTGTAGAGATTCTAATTTTGAACGCAATGTGTTTATTTTGTCTTCACTCAATAATGCATGATCCATTGACAGATTTTTATAAATGCCTAATGCACTGTGTATTGTCATTCCAGAGATGTTGAAAGCTGCAGTACCTGTAGGAGCTGTAAGCAGTACACTAATGTCATCTGGCTGTTCTAATATCCTTGACAGTATTCTGGTCATTTCATAATACAGACATTTTATCAAATGGCTTTTTCCAGTTCCACCTCCTCCAGTTACAAATACATGAAAAGGTTCTACAGTTTCTCCATTTGCTTTCTGTAAACACCAATCTCTAATCTTATAAAATATTTTTCTCTGCTTACTATTCAAATTTTGCAATAAAGGAGTAATTTCATTCTTTGGAAACAGAGAGGTTGTCAAAAAATTTGAACCTTGGATTGTGTCATGCTGATTGAGATCAGGTATTGTTTCCTCAGTAACCTCATTCTCGGCAGTAGATATTGTACCTTCTATGTTACATTCAAGTCTTTCTGCTTCAGTTTCAGGACACAGTTGAGCCCATGCATCTTCTTCATACCCTCTCATTTCTAAATCTTTTTCAGCCCTATCTAAAGATTTGTCAATTTTTACATATTTAGCTTTGTTGCTCTCAACAATACTTTGGACATCAGTAATTTGCTTACTATTGCTTAATTTAATAGACCCATTAATGAAGAACTGCTCAAAGGTCTCAAACTGTGCAGGTTTTAGCTGTTGATCTACTCTGTAAGGTAGAAACAATTGGAGCATACTTTGGTAGTACTTCTCTGGTGCCGTTTCTTCACAAAATCTAGGATATCTAATGACTGCAGGATTTGTTCTAGTTCGCTTTCGAATGTACCCGAGATTCTTCATTAGCTTGAATGTGGTTTCTTCATTGATTTTTTGGGGTACTTGTGATTTAGCAAGAACACTGTAATCTGAGCAAAATTGTGCTAAGCACATATCTTTAAACATTGCATTATTTGGTCTTGCCTTGTATCTGTCAACAATGTTTGTCATCCACATTGCTTCATCACCTGTTTCTTTAGTGTCATCATTGTTTCGAATCTTAGCAGCATTTTTTGCTCTCTCAATTTCTTTCAAAGGAACACTCATTCTACTTGGATTTGAGCCTAGTGGAACAAACTGTACTTTCCTAGAACATCCTTTTAAATTCAAACCTGTAACCCTATACACTGCTTCTTGTGCACTGATTTCTCTGTGATGCAGGTATGCTGTGCCAACCTTTTTCATAGTCTGTTGAGCATTTAGGTTACCTTCAGCGGCTTCATTTTTAGTTTGTTGTAACAACAACCCTAACTCACGTTCAGCTTTGCTGATGTAGCTTATGATATATACCACACAGGAATATTCATCTAATACATATTGAATGTCCATGTTGGCATTCCAAGCTCGAAGAAGATGTTCATTGTATTGATTGATGTAGATTTCATCTGTGTTTCTTTTAAGAATAACTGTATCTCTCTTTGCTAAAACAGCACAAATATTTTCAAAGTCTTCTTGTGTCATTCCTACTTTCTCCAGCATTTGATTAACAGACAATTCATCATTTTCTTTTTCAAGAATACAGTCCCATAATTCTTTAAGTTTCTGCTTAGCCTGTTTTTCTGTATCTTCTGTTGTATCTACTACTTCAGCTATAAATGTCTGATTAGAAGGTGGTCTTGGGAAGTTGAATCTGCAAGTTGTACCTTTCTTTTTACATGACTTTGAATGATTTTTGCTGTGCTGGTGAAGAGAAGTAACCATTTCATTCAATTCAAAATACACCTCTTTATCTGGTATTGCACATGTAATATACTTGTTAATGAAGTTAACAACATCTGCATTACTATCTATACCAAATATAGGAGCACCTTCAATCCAGAATAAACAATGTGCATGGGGAGAACCTCTCTGCTGAAATTCTATCCTATAGAAGTAATCAATAACTTTTCCAATAGGATTTGCATCAGACAAAATTACTTCTTTCAGGAAGGTTTGAAATCTATGATCAAACATCCTTGCTAATGTCACTGGATTACTGTATAACACTTTGCATTTCTCATTCCAGTCTAGATCTTGTACATTTCTAGTATCACCCTGTTGTTTCATAACAGTCTCCAGCATTTCTGACCATCTAAAATCAGCAGAAGAGAATGAACAAAAGAAGGTAGGTTTTGCCAACTGTCTTATCATAGCAAACATATCTTTCTGCGTAGCCTGCCAATAAGGTGGTGTTCCCCTTATGGGTTTCAAGTACTTAATGGCTTCATCTTTTTTCATCAAATCCCTCAGACACTCTTTGTTAAGAAGCATGTTACTTGTAATTTTTTTCCCATCTGGTGCTATTGGTGATTGTTTTCTTAGTGAAATCTGTACATTTGACATTACTTGATCCAGCTCGGATAGATACTGAGCAAAAAATATGTATGAGGTATCTTTTGCAAATCTGTTGTCTACACTCATTAATCTCATATTAAAATACCTAAGAAGTGATAAGTGTTCTTCTCTTTCTTCTTTGAAGGTATTGATGCCACTTGGAAAGTGTGTTGGAAAAGACTTTGCTTCAATTCCATCTTCTTGCAAGACACTAACCGGTTTATTGCCAGCTGCTGGGGAAATATCAAATACTTCATCAAAACATTGGTCTAGCATTTCTTGTCCAATATCAGCTGGTTGTAGACAGGTATTTAGTTGAACACCTCTAAGTTTATCATCCAAATATGAATCTTCATCCTTATTAAATTCATTGTCATTATTTGGCAAGTCTTTTTCTACCAATGTGTCTTGACTAATTGATTTTTCACCATCAGTTTGTTCTTCATTTACATTTTGACTTATCCCATCTGTCTTTTTCAGATTTTGAATACTGTTTTGTTCGTCTGAATTATACTTCTCTGGAATAGGGTTTAGCCAACGTTCTGCCAGTTGAACATCTGAATACCAAACATTGTTCTGTTTCAGAAAGTTTAAGGCTGTTTCAACTTTTTTTGTGCTTATATATTGATACTCCTGATAGCCTTTGTACTCGATCTTTCTCTTCAGTTTAACTGCTAACATTCGATTATCATCCTCTGACCTTGGCAAAGTTGATGTTAGATGGTGTATATTTGAAGGGACACAGACAACAGGACCATGAACTCCTTTCTGTCCTCCTTTAGGCAATCCAAGTACTTTCATAAATGGAATATTTAAAGCAACTAGATGTTGTTCAAGACTGTTGAGTGTGCTTAGCTCTGCAGGTACTTCCTCTAATTCTAGATTATTTGCAAAACTTTCAGCTGGTACAGTACCTACTAACAACTTTCTATGGCATGTAAAACAAATCCAAAGTGAGGTTCTACTAGAATTTGCATATTTACAAGCTGTCTCACAATCACCATTGCATTCGTGCACATACTTATTTGAAATGCATTTCTTTGATAAATTTCCTACTTCTAAACCTTTCTTTTCATATGTTTTGTAATCACATTCGATCACTTGTTTTCTGAAAAACAATCTTAAACAACAACCACAAACAAACTCTGGGCCGTTTTTTGATTCTAATTTGAACTTTTGAATAACATTTTCAATTTTTCGTAGATTGTCTTTTTCTGCTTCTCTTCTTTCATTAGTTTGTCTTGCTATTTTTCTTCTGTGGTCTTCATCAACAAGATATTTCTTGCTACTTGCTTCCTTGACATTTTTACGATGCAATTCATCAGTGGCATATTTGTTTTTGCTTGCATCCTTGACATTTTTACGATGATCCTCATCAGTGGCATACTTGTTAGTACTTGCATCCTTGACATTTTTACGATGCAATTCATCAGTGGCATACTTGTTAGTACTTGCATCCTTGACATTTTTACGATGCTCCTCATCAGTGGCATACTTGTTAGTACTTGCATCCTTGACATTTTTACGATGCAATTCATCAGTGGCATACTTGTTAGTACTTGCATCCTTGACATTTTTGCGATGCTCCTCATCAGTGGCATACTTTTTAGTACTTGCATCCTTGACATTTTTGCGATGCTCCTCATCAGTGGCATACTTGTTAGTACTTGCATCCTTGACATTTTTGCGATGCTCCTCATCAGTGGCATACTTGTTAGTACTTGCATCCTTGACATTTTTATGATGCTCCTCATCAGTGGCATACTTGTAAGTACTTGCATCCTTGACATTTTGTTGGAAAGTTTTATCAGTGGCATACTTGTTAATACTTGCATGGATCTTTTCATTCCTATACATTTCATCGTTATTGTACATTGCTTTACACCTTCGTTTCTTCTCTTCACTATAGTCTGAATCATTAGCATACTTATCAGTGAGTTTTCTCTTAATAGACTCTTTGTCAGACTGATATCGGCTTTTCACATCATCTCTAAATGCAGCATCTGTAGCATATCTTTCTGTAGCTAATTTCAATTTTCTATCTCTTAATTCAGGTGTTGACTGATACTTTTCTTTTTCTATGTCTTTCTTCTGTTTTTTAGGAGCTGTTAAGCCAATACTTTCAAAGTTCTCATTTGTCAATAAGTCTTTTAAATTGTTTTTAGTCCTTTTCAGACTATTTTCATTTCTTTTTGTAATTTCATCCGTGTTCGAATCTTGCATGACACTTGTAACAACTTCATAGTGGTTGTTCTGATGTTTAAGGTATATAGCATTGTCATTAATAACACTATCTTTATCTATTTGTTGAACAGAATATCTTAACCATTTTCCATCTGTGAAAGTATAAATATCAGTCTTCATAAGATCAGCAGCTGCTATTATTTCAACGGCTGTTCCCCAACTACTATTTTCTGTCATTCTGTTTGAAGCTAAATGTTCTTCTAAAGATGCAAAGTCCACAAAGGAAGATAATCTGTCGGCATTCTGCTTACTATGATTAACAATAGCTTCTCTCATGATTGAATAGAACTCTTGTCTTTGAGAAACTGCAAAAGATAAAGCTCGAAACAAACAGTTTCCATCACCAACAATGCTTTTTGTGTTTTTAGGGTTTCCCATGCTCATTACTGGCTTATAACTACCTGATTTGGTGACATATTTTGATGGTATTTTTAATTTGTGACATAATTTCCTTCTTAATGCAACATCAGTTGGTTTAAAATCAAACTTTACATTTGCCACTGAACTAACAAATTGTACATCAAAATCAGAGCTTACCTCCGTCTCCATACTTGAAGTGTTTTTTTCACCAGCACAATCTGTATCTGTGTTTTCCAAACCACATTTGGAAGGCAAATCACAATGTTCATCATTTTCAGTGCAAACCACATTTTGCAATCTGTCAATAGAACCATCATTGGTATTTAAAACAGTAGCACTTAAGGAATTTGCTTGTGGAACTTGGAGAACAACACCAGTAATTTCAAACTGTACTTGAGAGTCATTTTTTACAAATGTAACAAGATGATGATATAAATGATCAACACTCTGGAGACCCATGACTATGCTTGTGCCATTACTTTCACGCAGACCAAAATCATTTCTTGCATGTGAATCGAATAGAAATAATCTGTTTTCCTGTTTTATAACTAAAGAAGTTGAGCTTTGTACACAAATAAAACAACCGTCTGTTTCAATCAAAGATTCTTGAATAGCCTGATCTAAAGGCAAAGCACCAGGAATATCAATGTTTTCATCCATGTCAATCAAGGCAGCAAATGATTCTTTCTTGTCAATGTTTACTATCAAGTTATTTATCTCAATTTGAGAAGGCAGGTCAGAAACTAAAAGCAAATCATTGTTTCCGTGAATCCATGTGTATAAAGCATTACCTTGAGTAAGAATAGTATCTAACATTGAAAAACTCCAGTCGCAAACTGTTGACAATTTACTTTGAACCAGTGCAACTAAACAATTAGCAACACATTGTTTTCCTGCATTAAAACCAAACCTTAAGCTTCCTTGATGAAAACTACCTCTTGCAATAATTTGTTGAGACAAAGAATATGGTAAATCTATATTACATACCTCCATAAATGGACAATTTTGTGAACCTGCTTCAATCTCTACATTTTCTGCTTTATATGACTCTAGCTGGTTGATAGTGTCAAGCTTCAGATCAGTAATGCATTCTGGCTCAGATTCAACTTTCGTGTCAACTGCATTGTCAGGCCTGTTTTCTAATTCAGTTTCAAGTTTGTTTTCTAGCATGGTTTCATGTTTGTTTTCAAGTATTGTTTCAGTTCTATTATCAGTTATATAATTTGTTCTATAATTCTGCATCATTTTGTCATAATCTATTATACTGGTGCCCTCAATCTTAGGGTGTAACACCAGTTTCGTCTGATCTGCAACGCCTAGTTTTGGCGAGGGTACATTCGGTGATGTACAAACCCACGGCGGGGAGTCAGAGCTCGGCGGCATATCCTTTTCGATACACAGACTTCCCTGAGATGATGCAGAACTCAGGGCATTAGGACAATTTTTCTCGCTAGCAGAGCTAGGAGAAGCCATTGTCCTGGCTAGGGGTTTTTCCTCATCCCGAGGTGCCATCCCCATGGAGGCTGGACAATTTTTCTCGCTAGCAGAGCTAGGAGAAGCCATTGTCCTGGCTAGGGGTTTTTCCTCAGGTAGAGGTGCCAACCCCATGGAGGCAACTGGTTTCTCACTGGCCTGGCGCATCTTCCTCATTCTTTCCTTGCTTTCTTTAGCTCTTACAGCTTTACTTTTTCCTTTGCGACCCATTTCTGAAAATAGAAAAAAATGTTCTTATTGTTTGTATATGTAAAAGAAATATCAACTTTATAACATTATATTAGCAAACATGTTGACAGATATTAAAAACGACAGACCAAAGAATAACATCCTGGTGCATTATGATTCTCTGGACCACTAGAATGTAACATATATATAGGTAATCAGTGGTGTATCTAGAAAAGGGGTGCTTCTAATATCTCTTTAAACTTTTGTAGAGCTCAGTGTGCTGAAGGTTTAAGCAACCAACAGAGCTTTTCTTTATCTGCAAAGGTTTCATTCTATAGTCCAAAAACATTAAAAAAAACAAGGAATACTGTGACAGAGCTCATGTTCGTTTCCATAATATAATGTACTTGCTTCATGTAAAGTTACATCAAAATCCATCAAGTGCTTTTAGATGAGTTGCGCTTACAAGGTCTTTCATTGACCACTGTATTATATATTATAAACAAGTGTGGCCACTAATAGTATGTCTGACTTGTCGGCACCACTGTGAAACTCATTCACAATATATCTAGGCCTTTATTACACCACAACCTTAGTCTGCATACTAAATATCGGATGCTTAAGTATCATACTTTTCAAGTAATTCATCTTCCACAAAAGTCTTACAAAGAAGTTTACAACACCAAAAAAAACCTAAGTTAACAGAGTGGAAAAAGCGTGAAAGTGGGTTCAGGGTCACATGGCATGATGCCAATTGTGTAGACCACAACCCCAAGTGTCTGTATACTAAATATCAGATGTCTAAGTATTATACTTTTCAAGTAATTCATCTTCCACAAGTCTTACAAACAAGTTTACAACCCCCAAAAAGACCTAAGTTCACAGAGTCCTTAAAGCATGAAAATGGGGTCAAGGTCACACGGCATGGTGCCAGTTGCGTAGACCACAACCCTAACAATCTGTATACCAAATATCAGATGTTTAGGTATTATACTTTTCCTGTCATTCATTTTGCACAAAAGTCTTACAAAAAAGTTAACAATGCTGCCGCTGTCGCCGCCAGAAAGTAATACCTATGTCTCGCCTTTTGTGTTTTTCGTCGCAGGCAAGACAATAACTAAAGTCCAACGAGTAATACTGTGAGAGAGCTCACAAAAGGATACCCTTGCTTTATATTGGACTCTACTGTCAAAAAAAATCCAAAAGTCCTATTATCTCCCCTCAATGATATCCGTGAGCGATGAAAATTCTTCATGTACATCTACATGTGATGTACTTCCTTCATGTAAAGTTTCATCAAATCTGTCAAGCGGTTTAGTTGGAGTTGAGCTTACGAGGTCTCCCATTTAATACTGAATTTAAAAAGTCTAATTATCTCCCCTGAATGATATCAGAGCGCAATCAAAAATTCTGCATGCACATCTACATATGATGTACTTCCTTGATGTCAAGTTTCATCAAAATCAGTTGAGGGGTTTAGGAGGAGAATCGCTTATGAGGTATGTGGACAGACGGACAGACAGACAGGGTGATTCCAGTATAAAACAAGTAATACTGTGAGCGAGCTCACAAAAGGATACCCCCGCTTCATGTTGGACTCTGTACTGCCAAAAAAAAACTCAAGTCCAGTTATCTCTCCTCAATGATAACAGAGAGCAATAAAAATTCTTCATGCACATCTACATATGATGTACTTCCTTCATGTAAAGTTTCATCAAAACCCGTGATGTAGTTTAGGAGGAGTTGCACTTACGATCTCCCATTAAATACTGTATTTAAAAAGTCTCAAGTCCAATCATCTCCCCTGAATGATGTTGGAGTGCGATGAAAATTCTTCATGCACATCTACATATGAGTACTTCCTTCATGTAAAGTTTCATCAAAATCGGTCAAGCGGTTTAGGAGAAGCACTTACAAGTTATGTGGACAGACGGACGGACAGATAGACAGACAGGGTGTTTCCTATATACTCTCCCAATCTAAGTCCAATTATCTCCCCTGAATGATGTTGGAGTGCGATGAAAATTCTTCATGCACATCTACATGTGATGTACTTCCTCCATGTAAAGTTTCATCAAAATCGGTCAAGCGGTTTAGGAGGAGTTGCGCTTACGGGGACTCCTATTGAATAATGTATTTACAAAGTCTAAGTCCAATTATCTCCCCTGAATGATGTCCAAGTGCAATGAAAATTCTTCATGCACATCTACATATGATGTACTTCCTTAGTGTAAAGTTTCATCAAAATCTGTCAAGCGGTTTAGGAGGAGAAGCACTTACAAGTTATGTGGACAGACGGACGGACAGACAGGGTGTTTCCTATATACCCCCCCAAACTTTGTTTGCGGGGGGTATAATAAAAAGCTACCCCGAGCGCAGCATGATACGACCGCAACATGTTGAACCCTGTACGTTGGAGGCCCAATATGGATTGTCAAATGCTTTGGACACATGCAGCCCATGGTGGACTCCCAAAGCTTTTTGACACATGCATTCTATGATGGACTTTCAATACATATTTGATTTTTTATTATACCCGGTATTTATACCATCAGTAGAGGAAAACTCTTATAATTGGCGTTTTTGGCCCCTTTGACCTTAATTTCACAATTTTTGTTTTTTCATTGTGTTGAGGAATACAATGAAAAATAAAAGATCAAATACTGATAAAAAAATGTTCTACTGCAGTTTTGTTTAAACAACCATTTTACCCCTTTTTGCACCTTTTCTCAATAAAAAGCTTCGCCGAGCGCAGCATGATACGACCGCATCATGTCGAACCCTGTACGTTTTAGGCCCAATATGGATAGTCAATTGCTTTTGACACATGCAGCCCATGGTGGACTGACAAAATTTTTTGACTTATGCAGCCTTTGGTGGACTTTCCACCCACATTTCACAAGGAATTCATTTTTTTTTCAAAAGCAGACAAAAATAAATTACAACTAGAGGTACTGTTGTCACAGAGGTCCAGCATGCTGGACTGTTTTAGCACGCTAAAACTGATGTCTCCCCTCCCATACCCATAGTTTTTTTAACATTTTTAAGGGATCATCAAGGTGGCAAATTAAGAGCTATGGTACATAATACATGTAGTTACCTACAGATATGTGCTTCAACAAGGAATGAATAAGGTAATATATAGTTTTGGGGAAGGGATCTGAACCATTTTTAAGATAAATTAAGGTTTCTGATTTTGAGGGGGTGGGGATGATCCCCAGGGCTAAGATGTATAGTACATTCAACTTGTCTTGTAACCATGAGTAGTACAATATATGGTTTAGGGGTGGGGATTCCAATCATTTTTAAGATAAAATAAGGTATCTGATTTTGAGGGGGTGGGGATGACCCCCAGGGCTAAGATGTATATTGCATTCAACTCGTCTTGTAACCATGAGTAGTACAATATATAGTTTAGGGGTGGGGATTCCAACCATTTTTAAGATAAAATAAGGTTTCTGATTTTGTGGGGGTGGGGATGACCCCCAAGGCTAAGATGTATATTGCATACAACTCGTCTTGTAACCATGAGTAGTACAATATATAGTTTAGGGGTGGGGATTCCAACCATTTTTAAGATAAAATAAGGTTTCTGATTTTGTGGGGGTGGGGATGACCCCCAAGGCTAAGATGTATATTGCATACAACTCGTCTTGTAACCATGAGTAGTACAATATATGGTTTAGGGGTGGGGATTCCAACCATTTTTAAGATAAAATAAGGTTTCTGATTTTGAGGGGGTGGGGATGACCCCCAGGGCTAAGATGCATATTGCTTCAACTCGTCTTGTAACCATGAGTAGTACAATATATGGTTTAGGGGTGGGGATTTCAACCATTTTTAAGATAAATTAAGGTTTCTGGTCTTGAGGGGTAGGGGATGACCCCCGGGGCTCAGATGTATACTGCATTCAACTTGTCTTGTTATCATGAATAATAAAATATATGGTTTAAGGGTGGGGATTTCAACCCTTTCCAAGATAATGTAGGCTAGGGGGTGGGGACTGACCCCCAGGGACCCAAATGTGGTACTCTGCACTCCGCCTTGACCTGATGCATATACCTTCCAAATATCATGAGGCTAGCTCAAGAAACAAAAAATATATGTTCCGGATAAAAAATTTGATTAGAAGAGGAAGAAGAAGAAGAATAATAATCACTATTGGGTGGGGATCTCAATGGTTTTCAGAATATTTAGTATTTTATCATTTGAGGGGGTGGGGCATGACCCCCCTCAGACCTCCCTATGGTACCAAATGATTTGTTTTATCATAAGGAGTAATAATATATATGGTTATAGGGTGGGGATCACAATGGTTTTCAAAATATTAAGTATTTTATCATTTAAGGGGGTGGGGCATGACCCCCCCTCAGACCCCCTATGGTACCAAATGATTCGTCTTATCATAAGGAGTAATAATATATATGGTTATAGGGTGGGGATCTCAATGGTTTTCAGAATAATAAGTATTTTGTCATTTAAGGGGGTGGGGCATGACCCCCCCCTCAGACCCCCTATGGTACCAAATGATTTTTCTTATCATAAGGAGTAATAATATATATGGTTATAGGGTGGGGATCTCAATGGTTTTCAGAATAATAAGTATTTTGTCATTTGAGGGGGTGGGGCATGACCCCCTCAGACCCCCTATGGGTACCAAATGATTCGTCTTATGATAAGGAGTAATAATATATATGGTTATAGGGTGGGGATCTCAATGGTTTTCAGAATAAGTATTTTGTCATTTGAGGGGGTGGGGCATGACCCCCCTCAGACCCCCTATGGTACCAAATGATTCGTCTTATCAAAAGGAGTAATAATATATATGGTTATTGGTTGGGGATCTCAATGGTTTTCAGAATATTTAGTATTTTATCATTTGAGGGGGTGGGGCATGACCCCCCTCAGACCCCCCTATGGTACCAAATGATTCGTCTTATCATAAGGAGTAATAACATATATGGTTATAGGGTGGGGATCTCAATGGTTTTCAGAATATTTAGTATTTTATCATTTGAGGGGTGGGGCATGACCCCCCTCAGACCCCCCTATGGTACCAAATGATTTGTCTTATCATAAGGAGTAATAATATATATGGTTATAGGGTGGGGATCACAATCGTTTTCAAAATATTAAGTATTTTGTTATTTGAGGGGGTGGGGCATGACCCCCCCCTAAGACAACGAAATGGAGGGTATAACATAATACCTCGCCACTTCGTGTGGCGGGGTATAAAAACTTAAATATCCAAGGTAACAGGTAGTATTTCCAAGTTAAGATCACAAATGATCAAGTTATATCACTTTTCCCGGCTACATTTTACAGGCTAGGGGGTGGGGACTGACCCCCAGGGACCCAAATGTGGTACTCTGCACTCCGCCTTGACCTGATGCATATACCTTCCAAATATCATGAGGCTAGCTCAAGAAACAAAGTTATGTTCCGGACAAAAAATTTGATTAGAAGAGGAAGAAGAAGAAGAAGAGGAAGTAGAAGAAGAAGAATAATAATCACTAAAACAATACGTCTCCCTTCGAGAAGGGGAGACATAATTACAAAAATACTACCCATTTTGGTCCTTAATTAAGGATATCTGCTACCTTTCATTTTTGCCCCTTTTGGTCCCTAACAGCAATTAGGGGGAGTGGAGTGTCACAAAATTCATCCTTACTTTTGTAAATTCACTACATTAATTAGCAAAAAAAAATGTCTTCGGACGCCGACGGACAACGACACCAACGTCATACCAATATACGACCGCAAAAATTTTGCTGATTTGTTACGGACATACAAACAGATTACTATAAGATGGCATGTGGCAGGGCCCTTATCATCTCATCCGAAAGACACTCATCTCCATATGATGCATGTACTTCCTTCATGTAATGTTTCAAAAAAATCCATCGAGCGGTTTTGGGTGAGTTCTGCTACCAGATATCTAAATGAACAGACAGACAGGGTGACTCCTTTAACTTGGGGATACATGTATAAAAAGCGATGGCAGAAATAAAATCATTTTGTATATAATCAAGAGAATCAATTTAGCATGTCCGCTTTTACAGGACATTGTCTAATTCATTTTTATACCACAATATAAAAAGAGCAATGTATTCGAATTAAGATATGAATAGTGCAGGAGAGCATGTCCGCTTTTACGGGACATTGTTTTAATTAAAAACAGGGAAGGCGTAAAAACATACAAAAGTTTATAAGAGAAACCTCACATTTATCTTATGTACATTGTAACACAAAACACCATAAGTCAAATATAATAGGAGTCTACAGGTTACACATTCTTGGCATATACTCCCTTCTCATTATATTGTAGGTTCCATTGTATCGTGGTAATTATGTTCATTTCAACCTAATATTCAACTGTGACGTCACCGTTTCTACATAGCTACATGTATGTACCACGATATTACGAGATACTAGTATAAATGTACTGGTATCTCGTAATATCGTGGAACGTAGCTACATAGAAACGGTGACGTCACAGTTAAATATTTGGTTGAAATGAACGTAATTACCATGATACAATGGAACCCACGATATAATGAGAAGGGAGTATACCATTAATTATATCATATTACATGTATGTCATCAATTAACATTTTTGTTCCAATTATGTAATAGACCATTTACCAATTCGTTTCGGATTTTATTCAGGAATCGAATTTATTTTATCTTTTGTATTACCGCTATGAAAAATACATTGGTTACCGAGTGGCATACAAGCAGGACAAGCCACGGACTTTATCCTTTGTGACTTTGATAATCTACTGCGTTCGTTACGATTATTGATACCCTAATAATTACATTCCTTTTGTTTTATATTTATAACGGCGATTTCGATTGGCTAATAGTGCTTCGGTAATGAAGTTTAATTTCTCGATGAAAATCAATAACATGTGGGACCTTGACGACGACTTAGGCGGAGTAATTAAAAAAAATAAACCGTGCATTTTGTGCAATCTTATCATAAAACATGTGCAAACATTTAAATTTTATTTTACGGAATGTAATTATATACATTGAATGCAATATTTTGTAGTTTTATTGGTGTGTAAAAGCGTGGACCCAAAAACATTTTTAATGAAGCGTGGTAATTAACTCTTTTTTTACTTAGCACTTGTTGAACAGTTTGGTGTAAATTTTTAGAATATGGGATCAAAAACATTTAAATGCCTGTAGGTTTTTCAGATAAAGCCAGAGGCTTGTATGCCATTCGGTAATGAATGTATTTTCATAGCCATATTACAAAAGGTAAAATTAAATCGATTCCCAATAATTGATTGACTGTTGTTTGCTTATATTAATGTCCCGTCGGCGATATTGCAGCCATCTTCAGGACACCAATTCCGAATAAAACCCGAAACTAATTGGCAAGTAGACTATTGTATGCATCTGTTATGACTTATTTATAGAAAACTTCAGTGCAAAGCAACCTGGTATGAAGGGGCAATGATTATAATTTTGTGTGATCAATATTTTTTTTTCGGGTGGGGGGGGGGATGTCTGCAACCTTTTGTTGCTCGTAACAAAATAATTTGTTTTCTTTTGAAGAGAGGAGTTTGTTTCTGTTTTAATGTCCGCTTTTACGGGACATGCTAAATGAAACTATTATTACTGGTTTGATTTCTGGGACAGAATGTTTGGTTATGATAAACTTACCAAAATAACTCAAACAACGTGCTGGCCAGGCAAACACTGAAACAGACTTCAAAACTGTCAATATAGATGATAATACAGTAAACTTCGAATGCAAAATCAGCTACGGAATCTATGGACCTGATATTAAATCAGTATGCAATAATCAATTCCGTGAAACGTTAGCTGATGACAAAAAAAGCACAAGTGAAATATCGATAATGCAAATGGCTGACCAAATATAACCGGATATGATAAACGAATGCGAGACAACTCGGACCAAAGACAACTCGGACCAAGATAACTCAGACCAGTTTTTAAGATAATTCGGACCAGTCAAAAGATAACTCGGACCAATTTAAAAGATAACTCGGACCAGTGTGAAAAGTTAATAAATTTATTCGGATCAACTGATTCAAAAGACAACTCGGACCATTTTTGGGAAAAAAATAATAAAGAAATGTATATAGTGTATTGTATCTTTTAAGTATTTATTAAACAAAGACGAAAAATAAATCAAATAAAATGCGTAAAATTATTATTTTTAATTTTTTTTCACTGGACCGAAGTTTTGACGTCACGGCTATACTGTGCCGAAAATTTCGAATATTTTCCTATCAAAGGTTTCATTGATTTACTGATCGAAAATTTAATTGCATTATATCAATCAACAACTATACAAGCTTGTTAACCTTGATTAGTTTTAATTGCTATTGATGACAAATGGATACAAGCCAATTAAAGGACATCAAAGGGTTTCACTTCAAAGAAAGTATCATACTTTTTTGAGAACTTAGTAAGCAGACACGTACATGCCAGGCAAAGATCCAGCGACTGTGGGAGAAGTACAACAACGATGAGATATCCGCCAGCCACCTACTGAAGAAATGCGGCAGCTACTATGGACCCGACCAGTAAACAACAATACTGTGATTAGTGCTTTGTTTAGACTTTGACATTGTGATATACGCTTTTATTGTTACTTGTGCTGACTTTATTATTTTGTCTATGTTATATGGTGCGATACATATGTAAGACTCAAATCCGTGTTCTTTCCTCAGATCTGTGGCCTTTAAACAATACAAAACGTCATAGTTGTTACTTAAAATCTTTATTTCCTCAAATCTGTGTCCTCTTTTTCGCGGACAACGTAACGTCATAATTGGCATCAGTATCAGTAAGGATCCAAATCCAGAATCCTTTTGGATTGACATGCCATATCTGATTTAAATAACAAAAGCAAAAGAGGAAAATCCATACTGGGGAGCCAAAAAAACTTTGGAAAAGTTGCATCTCGCATACAATGAACGTACGTATTGTACAGATGTCCTTTTAGGGGAATTGATATATATTATTATCGTTTATTTGCTTGAAAATATTGATCAATAATTATTTTATGTAATATGCCCCCAATGGGCCGTTGATTGGTATAATAAAATATTCGTATTCGTATTAGTATTCGTATCCGGTAAAAAACTTTTTTACGATGATAATTCTAATGCTATGTTTAGAAAATCACAAGATTTTAGTGACAACCACAGAAAATGTTTGGATAAGGAAGCTTTGATAGAATCACAACAAAGATCATAGAAAATCTGAAGCAATATACGACAGTTTAAGAAGTTCCGTATTTCCCGTTGTTAGAGATAATATTAAGAACTTGTTCAAGATTTATGTTTAATGTAGTAGTTGTGAAAAAACAGCTGAGATACCAAAAACAACTATTCAGCGGCGCCCAATTCCAGCTACGTACCCTAACAGCCGCTGGCAAATTGATCTCAAGAAAATGCCACCCGTCAGAGGCTATGACTATATTTGTAATATAGTAGACTGCTATTCACGCTTATTCATGTTCTCTGATTGGGAAGGTGACGCATACTCCGTATCCTTTCTTTTTCATATAAGCAATTTTTTTTTAAAATAACCCGTGTATCTTTAAAATTCTAAAGTGATCACGTTTCGGATTTTAATTTACAGTACATGTAGTTTTTTAGTGCATTTATCCCATTCATACATCGAGAATATTAACAATAATAGTGCTTAATCCTGAAATAATTTTTAAAATTTGTATCTTATTTGCTTCGCATGCGCAAAGATCAAATGTTTGTCAAAACAGAGAGAAGTAGAGAGAGCGGAACATAACAGCGTCATTCTCAAACACGAAACAAAACTAAGAAACGCAAATAAAAATAAAAGATATGCCAGCTTAAAGATAATAAATTTATGCCTAATTACCTATCATAAAAAGCCCGAAGCCGGGCTACCGTCTGTATAAAACACGAAACAAAACTAAGCCTAATCAGTTTTCATTAAAAAAGCATCAAAGGGGCATAACAACTACAAAAGCGTCGGTACAAAACGTGAAACAAAACTAAAACGAAATCAGTCAGTGAAACGCAACTAGAAAAATAGTAAATCTTAGCCTAATCAGTTATCATTAAAAAGCATCAAAGGGGCGTAACAGCTACAAAAGGAGTGCGACTGTATAAAACATGAACCAAAACTAAACGAAATCAGTCAGTGAAACGCAAGTAGAAGAATAATAAATCTAAGTCTAATAAAACGAAATTCAGTGAAACGCAAATATTTTATACATATATCATAGGATTAGTTGTGGTTAAAGCCAAGGCCCCGTCATAATGGTAAAACTTAATAACTTTGTGCAAATTAAAAGTGAACCCAAGATGTACATTAGTTGATTCAGTAGTTTCAGAATGGCGGCCAAAACATATTGTAAAATTGCTTTTTAAAGCATACAGATAATACTGTAAATATATACTTTTTGTGACTAGTAAGAAAAGAGCTTCAATCTATGCACAAGGTCAAAGGTCATATGCCAAGGTCATGGGAAAGACCTCACATTTGTTCTCTGAACAAATGACTTTTTAATTATTATTATTATTATTCTTCTTCTTTTCCGCGGTCACTATAACAAAAGTGTCGCGACATATCTTTACGATACTTGGTACCATTATTCGGTCATACTCTGACTCGCTTTGACTGACCCTGCGAAACCGATCTATTTTTAGTAACGGAGTTATCTGCCCGACATTCAAAAACATTGTTTGCAGATAAACTCAGAAACCGTAACCGTTATCAAAAATCTGAAGCGGGGAAAATGTTGCTCAACTCCTGGACATGATTCGTCATGCCAAAAAAACTGTTCTGATCGACTTCCTGGTTACGCGTTTTTGACCCGAAAAGTGTCGCGACTCGTCAAAATTTTTTTCTTCAAAATGGTAAGTCCTAGAGACTTGGGACCTTCACCAATCATCCTGGATGACATATGTTACATTCAAAAATGTCAAGGTCAAAGGTCAAATCTCAAGGTCAGAGGTCATGGTACACCTTGTTATCAGGTTAACTCAAAAACCATACAAAATTTAAGCAGACATGTAATGGGGAAAATACTTGTCTCATTTAGACCTTTATTTGATATAAGGGTCGAACCCTGTACGACAAACGGCTTTCGAGTTATAGCCCTTAACGCGTTTCGGCTAAATGGTTTTTGGCCTATAACTTGAAAATGGTTCGAGATAACATAGTAAACATATGGGTTATTGGTGACCGTCAACTTATTCCCTTCAATTTAAAATCAAACTCGATTGGCTAATGGCGGCCATTTTCAAAATGGCCGACACTGTAAACCGTTTTTGTGGAAAAGCACGTAAACCGTACAAAATTGAAGCAGACAATACATGGGAAAATTGTTCGTCACGTCGAAATCTACAAAAAAGTCTTCAGGACCGAAACCGTAAGTTCTACGATGACTCCTTAAAGAGTTACTGCCCCTGACGTATGTTTGTTTTATACTATATCTCGAAAACCATTATAGATATGAAGAAAATGTTAATACAAAAAAAGATCAGTTACAAAAGATCTACATTTTAGTACAAAGGTCAAAAGTCAGATATCAAGGTCATCCAAAAAGCCCTTAGCAACCGATGGAAAAGTACCTAGCAACCATATATATTTATGTTCAGGATCATATTATAGAGCCAAAGAGGTCAAAATGGAAGGTCAAGGGTCAAGGTCATCGAAAAAGTCCTTAGTAACCGACGGAAAAGTACCTAGCAACCATATATATTTATGCTGAGGATCATATTATAGAGCCATAGAGGTCAAAATTAAAGGTCAAGGATCAAGGTCATTGAAAAAGTCCTTAGCAACCGATGGAAAAGTACCTAGCAACCATATATATTTATGCTCAGGATCATATTATAGAGCCATAGAGGTCAAAATGGAAGGTCAAAATCTAGGTCATTGAAAAAGTCCTTAGCAACCGATGGAAAAGTACCTAGCAACCATATATATTTCTGTTCAGGACTCTATTTTAGAGCTGTAGAGATCAAAATGGAAGGTCAAGGTCATCGAAAAAGCCCTTAGCAACCGATTGAAAAGTACCTAGGAACCATATATATTTATGTTCAGAATCCTGATTTAGAGCTGTAGAGGTGAAAATGGAAGGTCAAGGGTCAAGGTCAATGAAAAAGTCCTTAGCAACCGATAGAAAAGTACCTAGCAACCATATATATTTATGTTCAGGACCCTATTTTAGAGCTGTAGAGATCAAAATGGAAGGTCATGGTCAAGGTCATAGAAAAAGTCATTAGCAACCGATGTAAAAGTACCTAGCAACCATATATATCTATGTTCAGGAACCTCTTTCAGAGCTGTAGAGGTCAAATCAAAGGTCAATGGTCAAGGTCATGGTGACAGAGTCCTATATTTTGACTAATATCCTTAGCAACTGAGGATTAAAAGGTCAATTTGACACGGGAAAGACCTTGCAATTGTTCTCTGAACAATTGTCTTTTTAATTATTATTATTATTAAGGTCTTTCCCACTACAGTGGAAAGACCTTACTGTATTTCTTCTGATTATTATTAGGTCTTTCCACTTTCCGTGGAAAGACCTTTTGCTTTTGTTCTGATTATTTTTTTTTTTTTTCTTCTGCCGTCTAGGATGTTTTTTTGTTACTTGACATATCGAAAGGATTTTTGGCCCATGATATCGTACAGTGATTGCGATTTCACCATTGACCCTGTGTAACCGAACACTTTTTTTTATAGGAGTTATCTCCCCGCGTCCTCCTTTTCTTGTTATCTTTATTTCTCTGTAACCGTAAAAGATATCGACCTAAAATCTTTTGCAATGTCTTCAGTGTATCTGTGCGCAACTTTGTTCCATTTGGTTGGAAAGGATCTGACGACATTTCATAGGAGTTATTTCCCTTCAAACGACTTTCACTTTTGGTGTATCATACAAATTGTTATTTAGAGTTGAGATATCAACATGAAACTTTGTATTTAGGGTCCATGACCCCTAACAAGTAAAATGAGGTCAAGGTCAAAGGGCAAGGTCAAGTTCTAAATTTTGACTTTTGCTTGTGTTCGCTTCTCCTCTGAAACGGTAAAAGATAGCTGATAAAATGTAATGGAGAAAATATTAAGGACGTTGAGACCTAGCTTTGTTACATTTGCATAAAAGTTGTATGACGTCATTTTATAGGCGTAATTGCCGTTAGAACGTTTAAATTTGAGGTTTTTCGTTTATTTCTCAACAATGGTACATGATAAAGGCATGGGGTCTTTTGTTTTGACATCAAGGATTGATAACCTTCAAATTGGCATCAAGGTCAAAGGTCAAGGTCAAGTTCTATTATTTGACATTTGCTTGTTATCACTACTCCTCTGAAATGGTTGTGGATAGCCAAGGAAATGTAATGGTGGAAATGTTTAGGACATTGATGCGCAACTTTGTTACATTTGAGTTCAAGTTGTATGACGTCATCTTTTGAGAGTAATTGCGCCTAGAACGTTCAAACTTAAGGTTTTTCGTTTATAACTTGACAATGGTACATAATAATGGCATGGGGTCTTCTAAAATGACCTCAACGACCAATGACCTTGAAAAAGGTCACAAGGTCAAAGGTCAAGGTCATGACCTATATTACGTATTTTGCATTTTTTCACACTTTATAAGTTTTTTTCAGATTTTTAAAGCAATTAAAGCTATTGAAAGCGTGAAATTCAGGCACTACTTTTGCTGACGTCATTTCTGGCAACGTCATTATTTCTGTAGACGTTTTTAGACGTTTTGGATATATTGGAATGTTAATTTAAACGTCATTTTAAACCTCATTTTTTTTATCAACAAATCTGCAATTGAGGTGGAAAGACCTTCAATTGTTTTCTGAACAATTGGTTTTTAATTATTATTAAGGTCTTTCCCACTACAGTGGAAAGACCTTACTGTATTTCTTCTGATTATTATTATTATTATTGTTCTTCTTTTCTGCCATCAATTGACGAAAAGTGTCTTGACATATCTTTTCGATACTTGGTACCATTATTTGGTCATACCGGTACTCGCCTTGACCGACCCTGTGAAACCGATCTATTTTTAGTAACGGAGTTATCTGCCCCAGACCGGAAACCCTTGTGCACAGATCTCCTCCTAAACCATAACCGGTATCAAAAATCTGAAGTGTGGAAAATGTCGCTGGACTCCTGGCAACATGTCATCATGCAAAAAAAAAAATTTCCATCAACTTCCTGGTTACGCGTTTTTGACTCGAAAAGTGTCGCGACTCGTCAAATTTTTTTTCTTCAAAACGGTTAGTCCTAGAGACTTGGGGCCTTCACCAATCATCCTGGATGACATATGTTGCATTCAAAAATGTCAAGGTCAAAGGTCAAATCTCAAGGTCAGAGGTCATGGTACACCTTGTTATCAGGTTAACTCAAAAACCATACAAAATTTAAGCAGACATGTAATGGGGAAAATACTTGTCTCATTTAGACCTTTATTTGATATAAAGGGTCGAACCCTGTACGACAAACGGTTTTCGAGTGATAGCCCTTAACGCATTTCGGCTAAATGGTTTTTGGCCTATAACTTGAAAATGGTTCGAGATAACATAGTAAACATATGGGTTATTGGTGACCGTCAACTTATTCCCTTCAATTTAAAATGAAACTTGATTGGCTAATGGCGGCCATTTTCAAAATGGCCGACACTGTAAACAGTTTTTGTGGAAAAGCACGTAAACCGTACAAAATTGAAGCAGACAATACATGGGAAAATTGTTCGTCACGTCGAAATCTACAAAAAAGTCTTCAGGACCGAAACCGTAAGTTCTACGATGACTCCTTAAAGAGTTACTGCCCCTGACGTATGTTTGTTTCATGCTATATCTCGAAAACCATTATAAATATGAAGAAAATGTTAATACAAAAAAAGATCAGTTACAAAAGATCTACATTTTAGTACCAAGGTCAAAAGTCAGATATCAAGGTCATCCAAAAAGCCCTTAGCAACCGATGGAAAAGTACCTAGCAACCATATATATTTATGTTCAGGATCATATTATAGAGCCATAGAGGTCAAAATGGAAGGTCAAGGGTCAAGGTCATCGAAAAAGTCCTTAGTAACCGACGGAAAAGTACCTAGCAACCATATATATTTATGCTCAGGATCATATTATAGAGCCATAGAGGTCAAAATTGAAGGTCAAGGATCAAGGTCATTGAAAAAGTCCTTAGCAACCGATGTAAAAGTACCTAGCAACCATATATATTTATGCTCAGGATCATATTATAGAGCCATAGAGGTCAAAATGGAAGGTCAAGGTCATCGAAAAAGTCCTTAGCAACCGATGGAAAAGTACCTAGCAACCATATATATTTATGTTCAGAATCCTGTTTTAGAGCTGTAGAGGTGAAAATGGAAGGTCAAGGGTCAAGGTCAATGAAAAAGTCCTTAGCAACCGATAGAAAAGTACCTAGCAACCATATATATTTATGTTCAGGACCCTATTTTAGAGCTGTAGAGATCAAAATGGAAGGTCATGGTCAAGGTCATAGAAAAAGTCATTGGCAACCGATGTAAAAGTACCTAGCAACCATATATATCTATGTTCAGGAACCTCTTTCAGAGCTGTAGAGGTCAAATCAAAGGTCAATGGTCAAGGTCATGGTGACAGAGTCCTATATTTTGACTAATATCCTTAGCAACTGAAGATTAAAAGGTCAATTTGACACGGGAAAGACCTTGCAATTGTTCTCTGAACAATTGTCTTTTTAATTATTATTGTTCTTCTTTTCTGCCATCAATTGACGAAAAGTGTCTTGACATATCTTTTCGATACTTGGTACCATTATTTGGTCATACCGGTACTCGCCTTGACCGACCCTGTGAAACCGATCTATTTTTAGTAACGGAGTTATCTGCCCCAGACCGGAAAACCTTGTGCGCAGATCTCCTCCTAAACCATAACCTGTATCAAAAATCTGAAGTGTGGAAAATGTTGCTGGACTCCTGGCAACATGTCATCACTCAAAAAAAAAAATTTCGATCAACTTCCTGGTTACGCGTTTTTGACTCGAAAAGTGTCGCGACTCGTCAAATTTTTTTCTTCAAAACGGTAAGTCCTAGAGACTTGGGACCTTCACCAATCATCCTGGATGACATATGTTGCATTCAAAAATGTCAAGGTCAAAGGTCAAATCTCAAGGTCAGAGGTCATGGTACACCTTGTTATCAGGTTAACTCAAAAACCATACAAAATTTAAGCAGACATGTAATGGGGAAAATACTTGTCTAATTTAGACCTTTATTTCATATAAAGGGTCGAACCCTGTACGACAAACGGTTTTCGAGTTATAGCCCTTAACGCGTTTCGGCTAAATGGTTTTTGGCCTATAACTTGAAAATGGTTCGAGATAACATAGTAAACATATGGGTTATTGGTGACCGTCAACTTATTCCCTTCAATTTAAAATCAAACTTGATTGGCTAATGGCGGCCATTTTCAAAATGGCCGACACCGTAAACAGTTTTTATGAAATAACACTTAAACCGTACAAAATTGAAGCGGACAATACATGGGAAAAATGTTCGCCATGTCGAAATCTACAAAAAATGTTTCAGGTGCGAAAGCGCAAAACTTGTCGTTTTTGAGTTATCGCACTTGATTCGTATTTTGAAAATGATTTTTTGTTTATAACTTTTTAACCATAAAAGATGGTGAATGAAACATCGGGTTCATTTGAAAGAGAATTAAAAGACCTACAATTTGAGCCCAAACAGTGCATGATTCGGTTGATTGGTTTCAAAATGGCGGCCAAAAACATATGATAAACTGCGTTATTTACCAATAACTTTTAAACCGTTGCACATTATATAGTAAACATGTATACTTAAATGAATCAGTATGCAAAGACCTACAATTTGAGTCAAAGGTCAAAGGTCATGGGTCAAGGTCATTCCCTAGCAACAAGGTAACGTTTATGAAAAGTCCATAGCAACCATATGTATTCTTAACCAACACTACCTTCTGAGTTTAGAATTAAGTTTTATAACCGGAAGTGACCTTCTGTCCATAGCAACCGACAAAGTCCTTAACAACCATACTTTTTCTGACACTAGGCCTCTTGATCTTTATTCTGGAACCTATATGATAACTATTGGCAACATTTTATCGTAAACAAAATGACTCAATTGTCTCAAATATTTGTATAGGACACCATAACACTAACTAGAGACGGGGAAAGACCTCACATTTGTTCTCTGAACAAATGACTTTTTAATTATTATTGTTCTTCTTTTCTGCCATCAATTGACGAAAAGTGTCTTGACATATCTTTTCGATACTTGGTACCATTATTTGGTCATACCGGTACTCGCCTTGACCGACCCTGTGAAACCGATCTATTTTTAGTAACAGAGTTATCTGCCCCAAACCGGAAAACCTTGTGCACAGATCTCCTCCTAAACCATAACCTGTATCAAAAATCTGAAGTGTGGAAAATGTTGCTGGACTCCTGGCAACATGTCATCACTCAAAAAAAAAAATTTCGATCAACTTCCTGGTTACGCGTTTTTGACTCGAAAAGTGTCGCGACTCGTCAAATTTTTTTCTTCAAAACGGTAAGTCCTAGAGACTTGGGACCTTCACCAATCATCCTGGATGACATATGTTGCATTCAAAAATGTCAAGGTCAAAGGTCAAATCTCAAGGTCAGAGGTCATGGTACACCTTGTTATCAGGTTAACTCAAAAACCATACAAAATTTAAGCAGACATGTAATGGGAAAAATACTTGTCTAATTTAGACCTTTATTTCATATAAGGGTCGAACCGTGTACGACAAACGGTTTTCGAGTTATAGCCCTTAACGCGTTTCGGCTAAATGGTTTTTGGCCTATAACTTGAAAATGGTTCGAGATAACATGGTAAACATATGGGTTATTGGTGACCGTCAACTTATTCCCTTCAATTTAAAATCAAACTTGATTGGCTAATGGCGGCCATTTTCAAAATGGCCGACACTGTAAACAGTTTTTGTAGAAAAACAGGTAAACCGTACAAAATTGAAGCAGACAATACATGGGAAAATTGTTCGTCACGTCGAAATCTACAAAAAAGTCTTCAGGACCGAAACCGTAAAACTTGTCGTTTTTGAGTTATTGCACTTGATTCGTATGTTAAAACTGGTTTTTTGCTTATAACTTTTAAACCGTAACAGATACTATAATAAACATGTATACTTAAAATGTTCCTTTTGTAAAAACCTACAATTTGAGTCCAAGAAGTGTATGATTCGGTTGAACAGTTTCAAAATGGCGGTCAAAACAAGTTTCGCAAAACATGTTTTTTGCCAATAACTTGAAAACCGTATTAGATAGTATAGTAAACATGTATACTTAAATGAATCAGTATGCAAAGACTTACAATTTGAGTCAAAGGTCAAAGGTCATGGGTCAAGGTCATTCCCTAGCAACAAGGTAACGTTAATGAAAAGTCCATAGCAACCATATGTATTCTTAACCAACACTACCTTCTGAGTTTAGAATTAAGTTTTATAACCGGAAGTGACCTTCTGTCCATAGCAACCGACAAAGTCCTTAACAACCATACTTTTTCTGACACTAGGCCCCTTGATCTTTATTCTGGAACCTATATGATAACTATTGGCAACATTTTATCGTAAACAAAATGACTCAATTGTCTTAAGTATTTGTATAGGACACCATAACACTAACTAGAGACGGGGAAAGACCTCACATTTGTTCTCTGAACAAATGACTTTTTAATTAAGGTCTTTCCCTTTCCAAAGGGAAGACCTTATTGTATTTCTTCTGATTATTATTATTATTTTTTTTCTTCCGCCAGAAAAACTTTTTTGCCATTTCGCGACATATCATTTCGAAACTTGGTGGGATGTGTCGTATTCAAACACCGATTTCAAAAAACACCCTGCTAAGCCGAACTCTTTGTCGTTACAGAGTTATCTGCCCGGTGTAGCGAAACCTTGTTATCGCTTCATCTCTGAAACCGTAAAACTTAGATCCAAACCGAAAGGTGGAAAGTGTTCGGTTTATCGACTGCATGCTTCATGACACAAAACCGAAAGGATTTCTAATGTCGTAATAAGAGTTATGTCCCCTTAATGAAAAGCGGTTTTCGCTAAAAATTTTTACTCGAAAACTATGACTTGTACAGGCATGGGACTTTCACTATTGGTCATAGGACCAAATAAGCTATTGTAAGGGGTCAAGGTCATATCTCAATTTTGACCTTGACCTTTGACCACAGACCTTGTTATCGAAATAGCTCAGAAACCGCAAGAGATAGCTGATTAAATATATTGGGAAAAATGTTTATCTTGTCAAGATCTAAATTTGTCTCATTGGAACTGAAGTTGTACGATGACTCCTTATAGGAGTTATTGCCCTTGATGCATATTTGTTTTATACTATAGCTCGAAAACCATTATAGATATGAAGAAAATGTTAATACAAAAAAAGATCAGTTTCAAAAGATCTACATTTTAGTACCAAGGTCAAAAGTCAGATATCAAGGTCATCAAAAAAACCCTTAGCAACCGATGGAAAAGTACCTAGCAACCATATATATTTACGGTCAGGACCCTATTATAGACCCATAGAGGTCAAAATGGAAGGTCAAGGGTCAAGGTCATCGAAAAAGTCCTTAGCAACTGATGGAAAAGTACCTAGCAACCATATATATTTATGCTCAGGATCATATTATAGAGCCATAGAGGTGAAAATGGAAGGTTACGGGTCAAGGTCATTGAAAAAGCCCTTAGCAACTGATGGACAAGTACCTAGCAACCGTATATATTTATGCTCAGGATCATATTATAGAGCGATAGAGGTCAAAACGGAAGGTCAAGGATCAAGGTCATCGAAAAAGTCCTTAGCAACTGATGGAAAAGTACCTAGCAACCATATATATTTATGCTCAGGATCATATTACAGAGCCATAGAGGTCAAAATGGAAGGTCAAGGGTCAAGGTCATTGAAAAAATCCTTAGCAACTGACGGAAAAGTACCTAGCAACCATATATATTTATGCTCAGGACCCTATTATAGAGCCGTAGAGGTCAAAATGGAAGGTCAGGGGTCAAAGTCATTGAAACAGTCCTAGCAACTGATGGAAAAGTACCTAGCAACCATATATATTTATGTTCAGGACTCTATTATCAAGCCGTAGAGGTCAAAATGGAAGGTCAAGGGTCAAGGTCATTGAAAAAGTCCTTAGCAACTGATGGAAAAGCACCTAGCAACCATATATGTTTATGTTCAGGAACCTATTTTAGAGCTGTAGATGTCAAAATCGAAGGTCAATGGTCAAGGTCAGTGTGATAGAGTCCTATATTTTGACTATATACAAGGTCAACAGTCATGCTTAATAGCCTTAATTGCAATTCGACTCGGGAAAGACCTTGCAATTGTTCTCTGAACAATTGTCTTTCTAGTTATTATTGTTCTTCTTTTCTGCCATCAATTGACGAAAAGTGTCTTGACATATCTTTTCGATACTTGGTACCATTATTTGGTCATACCGGTACTCGCCTTGACCGACCCTGTGAAACCGATCTATTTTTAGTAACGGAGTTATCTGCCCCAGACCGGAAAACCTTGTGCACAGATCTCCTCCTAAACCATAACCGGTATCAAAAATCTGAAGTATGGAAAATGTCGCTGGACTCCTGGCAACATGTCATCACTCAAAAAAAAAAATTTCGATCAACTTCCTGGTTACGCGTTTTTGACTCGAAAAGTGTCGCGACTCGTCAAATTTTTTTCTTCAAAACGGTAAGTCCTAGAGACTTGGGACCTTCACCAATCATCCTGGATGACATATATTGCATTCAAAAATGTCAAGGTCAAAGGTCAAATCTCAAGGTCAGAGGTCATGGTACACCTTGTTATCAGGTTAACTCAAAAACCATACAAAATTTAAGCAGACATGTAACGGGGAAAATATTTGTCTAATTTAGACCTTTATTTCATATAAAGGGTCGAACCCTGTACGACAAACGGTTTTCGAGTTATAGCCCTTAACGCGTTTCGGCTAAATGGTTTTTGGCCTGTAACTTGAAAATGGTTCGAGATAACATAGTAAACATATGGGTTATTGGTGACCGTCAACTTATTCCCTTCAATTTAAAATCAAACTTGATTGCCTAATGGCGGCCATTTTCAAAATGGCCGACACTGTAAACAGTTTTTGTGGAAAAACACGAAAACCATACAAAATTGAAGCAGACAATACATGGGAAAATTGTTCGTCACGTCGAAATCTACAAAAAAGTCTTCAGGACCGAAACCGTAAAACTTGTCGTTTTTGAGTTATTGCACTTGACTCGTATGTTAAAACTGGTTTTTTGCTTATAACTTTTAAACCGTAACAGATACTATAATAAACATGTATACTTAAAATGTTCCTTTTGTAAAAACCTACAATTTGAGTCCAAGAAGTGTATGATTCGGCTGAACAGTTTCAAAATGGCGGTCAAAACAAGTTTCGCAAAACATGTTTTTTGCCAATAACTTGAAAACCGTATTAGATAGTATAGTAAACATGTATACTTAAATGAATCAGTATGCAAAGACCTACAATTTGAGTCAAAGGTCAAAGATCATGGGTCAAGGTCATTCCCTAGCAACAAGGTAACGTTTATGAAAAGTCCATAGCAACCATATGTATTCTTAACCAACACTACCTTCTGAGTTTAGAATTAAGTTTTATAACCGGAAGTGACCTTCTGTCCATAGCAACCGACAAAGTCCTTAACAACCATACTTTTTCTGACACTAGGGCCCTTGATCTTTATTCTGGAACCTATATGATAACTATTGACAACATTTTATCGTAAACAAAATGACTCAATTGTCTTAAGTATTTGTATAGGACACCATAACACTAACTAGAGACGGGGAAAGACCTCACATTTGTTCTCTGAACAAATGACTTTTTAATATTGTAAATACAATTCTTCTTAGAAAGTTCGGTAAAAATCCACGCGGGACCCCATAGGAAATGTTATCGTATCTCCTCAAAAAGTACAAATCGTACAGGGCTGATATTTGGCAGACAGCTAGGGGATATCCAGGGCTTTGTTTATGAGAAAAATTATGACCCTAACTCCAACCAATTTCCTGAAAATAGCGTTCGCGCAATGCAGTAATAGAAAGCTATTTTCCGCCATAAAACACAAGATTCGTCCAAATTTTACCAATTTATTGCATCCGAATGTCAAAATTTCGCGTCAAATTAACAGTACTTTATTCACGAAAATGTCGTCTGCTCAACATGGCACCGGAAATCTAAATAAATAAATCGTGAGATCAAATTTCTACATGAATCTTCATTCTGACATAAGTAAATGTGTACACGTACACTCCGTTTTCTATTTATGACTATTTCCACATCAAACAGCAAAATGCATTATCCTGTGCCATGTTCATCCGACGACGTCCCCTCTCGAAAAGAAAGAAATAAACTAAGTCCAGACATATATCAATGGACGTCACGTGACATACACAACGTCATCCAATCCAGCGTCCCCGAAATAGAAGTAAACATTATAGTAGAAATGTACTTTTACTGTCACTTGTGTATCTAGAGAAATAAAAATACAATGCCCCCCCTCCCTTACATGTATTCAGCAATCCTAGGAAAACTTGCTATCTACAAATAAAAAAATAATTAATAAACAAACAAACAAACAAAAAAAAAGGCCCGTCCCGCCTTCAGAAAAGAGATATTGCTACTTCATTATTTTTTTTTTTTCTTTCTTTTTCTTTTTTTTTTTTTTTTTTTGACAATTACTATTTGGAAAAATACATTAAAAATTTAAGAGATTTCAAGAGAAAACAGAAGTAGCAATATCTCTTTACTGAAGACGGGACGGGCCTTTTTTTTTTCTTTTTTTTTGGGGGGGGTCTATTTTCTTTATTTCCCAAGAGTTATGCCCCTTGCCAAAAATAGAGGGGCAGGGCCTCTTTATTGCAAAACTGGAAACGTGAATAAGGAAAGACCTTATCATTTGTGCTAGGCACAAATGACCTTTTAATTATTATTATTAAGGTCTTTCCCACTACAGTGGAAAGACCTTACTGTATTTCTTCTGATTATTATTATTATTATTATTGTTCTTCTTTTCTGCCATCAATTGACGAAAAGTGTCTTGACATATCTTTTCGATACTTGGTACCATTATTTGGTCATACCGGTACTCGCCTTGACCGACCCTGTGAAACCGATCTATTTTTAGTAACGGAGTTATCTGCCCCAAACCGGAAAACCTTGTGCACAGATCTCCTCCTAAACCATAACCGGTATCAAAAATCTGAAGTGTGGAAAATGTCACTGGACTCCTGGCAACATGTCATCACGCAAAAAAAAAAATTTCGATCAACTTCCTGGTTACGCGTTTTTGACTCGAAAAGTGTCGCGACTCGTCAAATTTTTTTCTTCAAAACGGTAAGTCCTAGAGACTTGGGACCTTCACCAATCATCCTGGATGACAAATGTTGCATTCAAAAATGTCAAGGTCAAAGGTCAAATCTCAAGGTCAGAGGTCATGGTACACCTTGTTATCAGGTTAACTCAAAAACCATACAAAATTTAAGCAGACATGTAATGGGGAAAATACTTGTCTAATTTAGACCTTTATTTCATATAAAGGGTCGAACCCTGTACGACAAACGGTTTTCGAGTTATAGCCCTTAACGCGTTTCGGCTAAATGGTTTTTGGCCTATAACATGAAAATGGTTCGAGATAACATAGTAAACATATGGGTTATTGGTGACCGTCAACTTATTCCCTTCAATTTAAAATCAAACTTGATTGGCTAATGGCGGCCATTTTCAAAATGGCCGACACTGTAAACAGTTTTTGTAGAAAAACACGTAAACCGTACAAAATTGAAGCAGACAATACATGGGAAAATTGTTCGTCACGTCGAAATCTACAAAAAAGTCTTCAGGACCGAAACCGTAAAACTTGTCGTTTTTGAGTTATTGCACTTGATTCGTATGTTAAAACTGTTTTTTTGCTTATAACTTTTAAACCGTAACAGATACTATAATAAACATGTATACTTAAAATGTTCCTTTTGTAAAAACCTACAATTTGAGTCCAAGAAGTGTATGATTCGGTTGAACAGTTTCAAAATGGCGGTCAAAACAAGTTTCGCAAAACATGTTTTTTGCCAATAACTTGAAAACCGTATTAGATAGTATAGTAAACATGTATACTTAAATCAATCAGTATGCAAAGACCTACAATTTGAGTCAAAGGTCAAAGATCATGGGTCAAGGTCATTCCCTAGCAACAAGGTAACGTTTATGAAAAGTCCATAGCAACCATATGTATTCTTAACCAACACTACCTTCTGAGTTTAGAATTAAGTTTTATAACCGGAAGTGACCTTCTGTCCATAGCAACCGACAAAGTCCTTAACAACCATACTTTTTCTGACACTAGGCCCCTTGATCTTTATTCTGGAACCTATATGATAACTATTGGCCACATTTTATCGTAAACAAAATGACTCAATTGTCTTAAGTATTTGTATAGGGCACAATAACACTAACTAGAGACGGGGAAAGACCTCACATTTGTTCTCTGAACAAATGACTTTTTAATTATTATTATTATTGTTCTTCTTTTCTGCCATCAATTGACGAAAAGTGTCTTGACATATCTTTTCGATACTTGGTACCATTATTTGGTCATACCGGTACTCGCCTTGACCGACCCTGTGAAACCGATCTATTTTTAGTAACGGAGTTATCTGCCCCAGACCGGAAAACCTTGTGCACAGATCTCCTCCTAAACCATAACCGGTATCAAAAATCTGAAGTGTGGAAAATGTCGCTGGACTCCTGGCAACATGTCATCACGCAAAAAAAAAAATTTCGATCAACTTCCTGGTTACGCGTTTTTGACTCGAAAAGTGTCGCGACTCGTCAAATTTTTTTCTTCAAAACGGTAAGTCCTAGAGACTTGGGACCTTCACCAATCATCTTGGATGACATATGTTGCATTCAAAAATGTCAAGGTCAAAGGTCAAATCTCAAGGTCAGAGGTCATGGTACACCTTGTTATCAGGTTAACTCAAAAACCATACAAAATTTAAGCAGACATGTAATGGGGAAAATACTTGTCTAATTTAGACCTTTATTTCATATAAAGGGTCGAACCCTGTACGACAAACGGTTTTCGAGTTATAGCCCTTAACACGTTTCGGCTAAATGGTTTTTGGCCTATAACTTGAAAATGGTTCGAGATAACATAGTAAACATATGGGTTATTGGTGACCGTCAACTTATTCCCTTCAATTTAAAATCAAACTTGATTGGCTAATGGCGGCCATTTTCAAAATGGCCGACACTGTAAACAGTTTTTGTAGAAAAACACGTAAACCGTACAAAATTGAAGCAGACAATACATGGGAAAATTGTTTGTCACGTCGAAATCTACAAAAAAGTCTTCAGGACCGAAACCGTAAAACTTGTCGTTTTTGAGTTATTGCACTTGATTCGTATGTTAAAACTGGTTTTTTGCTTATAACTTTTAAACCGTAACAGATACTATAATAAACATGAATACTTAAAATGTTCCTTTTGGAAAAACCTACAATTTGAGTCCAAGAAGTGTATGATTCGGTTGAACAGTTTCAAAATGGCGGTCAAAACAAGTTTCGCAAAACATGTTTTTTGCCAATAACTTGAAAACCGTATTAGATAGTATAGTAAACATGTATACTTAAATGAATCAGTATGCAAAGACCTACAATTTGAGTGAAAGGTCAAAGGTCATGGGTCAAGGTCATTCCCTAGCAACAAGGTAACGTTAATGAAAAGTCCATAGCAACCATATGTATTCTTAACCAAGACTACCTTCTTAGTTTAGAGGTAAGTTTTAATAACCGGAAGTGACCTTCTGTCCATAGCAACCGACAAAGTCCTTAACAACCATACTTTTTCTGACACTAGGCCCCTTGATCTTTATTCTGGAACCTATATGATAACTATTGGCAACATTTTATCGTAAACAAAATGACTCAATTGTCTTAAAAATTTGTATAGGACACCATAACACTAACTAGAGACGGGGAAAGACCTCACATTTGTTCTCTGAACAAATGACTTTTTAATTAAGGTCTTTCCCACTACAGTGGAAAGACCTTACTGTATTTCTTCTGATTATTATTATTATTATTATTAAGGTCTTTCCCACTACAGTGGAAAGACCTTATTGTATTTCTTCTGATTATTAAGGTCTTTCCCACTACAGTGGAAAGACCTTATTGTATTTCTTCTGATTATTAAGGTCTTTCCCACTACAGTGGAAAGACCTTATTGTATTTCTTCTGATTATTATTATTATTATTATTATTATTATTATTATTATTCTTCTTTTCCGCGGTCACTATAACAAAAGTGTCGCGACATATCTTTACGATACTTGGTACCATTATTCGGTCATACTCTGACTCGCTTTGACTGACCCTGCGAAACCGATCTATTTTAAGTAACGGAGTTATCTGCCCGACTTTCAAAAACCTTGTTTGCAGATAAACTCAGAAACCGTAACCGTTATCAAAAATCTGAAGCGGGGGAAATGTTGCTAGACTCCTGGTCATGATTCGTCACGCAAAAAAAAAAATTTCGATCAACTTCCTGGTTACGCGTTTTTGACTCGAAAAGTGTCGCGACTGGTCAAAATTTTTTTCTTCAAAACGGTAAGTCCTAGAGACTTGGGACCTTCACCAATCATCCTGGATGACATATGTTGCATTCAAAAATGTCAAGGTCAAAGGTCAAATCTCAAGGTCAGAGGTCATGGTACACCTTGTTATCAGGTTAACTCAAAAACCATACAAAATTTAAGCAGACATGTAATGGGGAAAATACTTGTCTCATTTAGACCTTTATTTGATATAAAGGGTTGAACCCTGTACGACAAACGGTTTTCGAGTTATAGCCCTTAACGCGTTTCGGCTAAATGGTTTTTGGCCTATAACTTGAAAATGGTTCGAGATAACATAGTAAACATATGGGTTATTGGTGACCGTCAACTTATTCCCTTCAATTTAAAATCAAACTCGATTGGCTAATGGCGGCCATTTTCAAAATGGCCGACACTGTAAACAGTTTTTGTGGAAAAGCACGTAAACCGTACAAAATTGAAGCAGACAATACATGGGAAAATTGTTCGTCACGTCGAAATCTACAAAAAAGTCTTCAGGACCGAAACCGTAAGTTCTACGATGACTCCTTAAAGAGTTACTGCCCCTGACGTATGTTTGTTTTATACTATATCTCGAAAACCATTATAGATATGAAGAAAATGTTAATACAAAAAAAGATCAGTTACAAAAGATCTACATTTTAGTACCAAGGTCAAAAGTCAGATATCAAGGTCATCCAAAAAGCCCTTAGCAACCGATGGAAAAGTACCTAGCAACCATATATATTTATGTTCAGGATCATATTATAGAGCCATAGAGGTCAAAATGGAAGGTCAAGGGTCAAGGTCATCGAAAAAGTCCTTAGCAACCGATAGAAAAGTACCTAGCAACCATATATATTTATGTTCAGGACCCTATTTTAGAGCTGTAGAGATCAAAATGGAAGGTCATGGTCAAGGTCATAGAAAAAGTCATTAGCAACCGATATAAAAGTACCTAGCAACCATATATATTTATGTTCAGGATCATATTATAGAGCCATAGAGGTCAAAATGGAAGGTCAAGGGTCAAGGTCATCGAAAAAGTCCTTAGTAACCGACGGAAAAGTACCTAGCAACCATATATATTTATGCTGAGGATCATATTATAGAGCCATAGAGGTCAAAATTGAAGGTCAAGGATCAAGGTCATTGAAAAAGTCCTTAGCAACCGATGGAAAAGTACCTAGCAACCATATATATTTATGCTCAGGATCATATTATAGAGCCATAGAGGTCAAAATGGAAGGTCAAAATCAAGGTCATTGAAAAAGTCCTTAGCAACCGATGGAAAAGTACCTAGCAACCATATATATTTCTGTTCAGGACTCTATTTTAGAGCTGTAGAGATCAAAATGGAAGGTCAAGGTCATCGAAAAAGCCCTTAGCAACCGATTGAAAAGTACCTAGCAACCATATATATTTATGTTCAGAATCCTGATTTAGAGCTGTAGAGGCGAAAATGGAAGGTCAAGGGTCAAGGTCAATGAAAAAGTCCTTAGCAACCGATAGAAAAGTACCTAGCAACCATATATATTTATGTTCAGGACCCTATTTTAGAGCTGTAGAGATCAAAATGGAAGGTCATGGTCAAGGTCATAGAAAAAGTCATTAGCAACCGATGTAAAAGTACCTAGCAACCATATATATCTATGTTCATGAACCTCTTTCAGAGCTGTAGAGGTCAAATCAAAGGTCAATGGTCAAGGTCATGGTGACAGAGTCCTATATTTTGACTAATATCCTTAGCAACTGAGGATTAAAAGGTCAATTTGACACGGGAAAGACCTTGCAATTGTTCTCTGAACAATTGTCTTTTTAATTAAGGTCTTTCCCACTACAGTGGAAAGACCTAACTGTATTTCTTCTGATTATTATTATTATTGTTCTTCTTTTCTGCCAACAATTGACGAAAAGTGTCTTGACATATCTTTTCGATACTTGGTACCATTATTTGGTCATACCGGTACTCGCCTTGACCGACCCTGTGAAACCGATCTATTTTTCGTAACGGAGTTATCTGCCCCAGACCGGAAAACCTTGTGCACAGATCTCCTCCTAAACCATAACCGGTATCAAAAATCTGAAGTGTGGAAAATGTTGCTGGACTCCTGGCAACATGTCATCACTCAAAAAAAAAAATTTCGATCAACTTCCTGGTTACGCGTTTTTGACTCGAAAAGTGTCGCGACTCGTCAAATTTTTTTCTTCAAAACGGTAAGTCCTAGAGACTTGGGACCTTCACCAATCATCCTGGATGACATATGTTGCATTCAAAAATGTCAAGGTCAAAGGTCAAATCTCAAGGTCAGAGGTCATGGTACACCTTGTTATCAGGTTAACTCAAAAACCATACAAAATTTAAGCAGATATGTAATGGGGAAAATACTTGTCTAATTTAGACCTTTATTTCATCTAAAGGGTCGAACCCTGTACGACAAACGGTTTTCGAGTTATAGCCCTTAACGCGTTTGGGCTAAATGGTTTTTGGCCTATAACTTGAAAATGGTTCGAGATAACATAGTAAACATATGGGTTATTGGTGACCGTCAACTTATTCCCTTCAATTTAAAATCAAACTTGATTGGCTAATGGCGGCCATTTTCAAAATGGCCGACACTGTAAACAGTTTTTGTAGAAAAACACGTAAACCGTACAAAATTGAAGCAGACAATACATGGGAAAATTGTTCGTCACGTCGAAATCTACAAAAAAGTCTTCAGGATCGAAACCGTAAAACTTGTCGTTTTTGAGTTATTGCACTTGATTCGTATGTTAAAACTGGTTTTCTGCTTATAACTTTTAAACCGTAATAGATACTATAATAAGCATGTATACTTAAAATGTTCCTTTTGTAAAAACCTACAATTTGAGTCCAAGAAGTGTATGATTCGGTTGAACAGTTTCAAAATGGCGGTCAAAACAAGTTTCGCAAAACATGTTTTTTGCCAATAACTTGAAAACCGTATTAAATAGTATAGTAAACATGTATACTTAAATGAATCAGTATGCAAAGACCTACAATTTGAGTCAAAGGTCAAAGGTCATGGGTCAAGGTCATTCCCTAGCAACAAGGTAACGTTTATGAAAAGTCCATAGCAACCATATGTATTCTTAACTAACACTACCTTCTGAGTTTAGAATTAAGTTTTATAACCGGAAGTGACCTTCTGTCCATAGCAACCGACAAAGTCCTTAACAACCATACTTTTTCTGACACTAGGCCCCCTTGATCTTTATTCTGGAACCTATATGATAACTATTGGCAACATTTTATCGTAAACAAAATGACTCAATTGTCTTAAGTATTTGTATAGGACACCATAACACTAACTAGAGACGGGGAAAGACCTCACATTTGTTCTCTGAACAAATGACTTTTTAATTAAGGTCTTTCCCACTACAGTGGAAAGACCTTACTGTATTTCTTCTGATTATTATTATTATTAAGGTCTTTCCCACTACAGTGGAAAGACCTTATTGTATTTCTTCTGATTATTATTATTATTATTCTTCTTTTCCGCGGTCACTATAACAAAAGTGTCGCGACATATCTTTACGATACTTGGTACCATTATTCGGTCATACTCTGACTCGCTTTGACTGACCCTGCGAAACCGATCTATTTTAAGTAACAGAGTTATCTGCCCGACATTCAAAAACCTTGTTTGCAGATAAACTCAGAAACCGTAACCGTTATCAAAAATCTGAAGGGGGGGAAATGTTGCTAGATTCCTGGTCATGATTCGTCACGCAAAAAAAAAAATTTCGATCAACTTCCTGGTTACGCGTTTTTGACTCGAAAAGTGTCGCGACTCGTCAAAATTTTTTTCTTCAAAACGGTAAGTCCTAGAGACTTGGGACCTTCACCAATCATCCTGGATGACATATGTTGCATTCAAAAATGTCAAGGTCAAAGGTCAAATCTCAAGGTCAGAGGTCATGGTACACCTTGTTATCAGGTTAACTCAAAAACCATACAAAATTTAAGCAGACATGTAATGGGGAAAATACTTGTCTCATTTAGACCTTTATTTGATATAAAGGGTCGAACCCTGTACGACAAACTGTTTTCGAGTTATAGCCCTTAACGCGTTTCGGCTAAATGGTTTTTGGCCTATAAGTTGAAAATGGTTCGAGATAACATAGTAAACATATGGGTTATTGGTGACCGTCAACTTATTCCCTTCAATTTAAAATCAAACTCGATTCGCTAATGGCGGCCATTTTCAAAATGGCCGACACTGTAAACAGTTTTTGTGGAAAAGCACGTAAACCGTACAAAATTGAAGCAGACAATACATGGGAAAATTGTTCGTCACGTCGAAATCTACAAAAAAGTCTTCAGGACCGAAACCGTAAGTTCTACGATGACTCCTTAAAGAGTTACTGCCCCTGACGTATGTTTGTTTTATACTATATATCGAAAACCATTATAGATATGAAGAAAATGTTAATACAAAAAAAGATCAGTTACAAAAGATCTACATTTTAGTACCAAGGTCAAAAGTCAGATATCAAGGTCATCCAAAAAGCCCTTAGCAACCGATGGAAAAGTACCTAGCAACCATATATATTTATGTTCAGGATCATATTATAGAGCCATAGAGGTCAAAATGGAAGGTCAAGGGTCAAGGTCATCGAAAAAGTCCTTAGTAACCGACGGAAAAGTACCTAGCAACCATATATATTTATGCTGAGGATCATACTATAGAGCCATAGAGGTCAAAATTGAAGGTCAAGGATCAAGGTCATTGAAAAAGTCCTTAGCAACCGATGGAAAAGTACCTAGCAACCATATATATTTATGCTCAGGGTCATATTATAGAGCCATAGAGGTCAAAATGGAAGGTCAAAATCAAGGTCATTGAAAAAGTCCTTAGCAACCGATGGAAAAGTACCTAGCAACCATATATATTTCTGTTCAGGACTCTATTTTAGAGCTGTAGAGATCAAAATGGAAGGTCAAGGTCATCGAAAAAGCCCTTAGCAACCGATTGAAAAGTACCTAGCAACCATATATATGTTCAGAATCCTGATTTAGAGCTGTAGAGGTGAAAATGGAAGGTCAAGGGTCAAGGTCAATGAAAAAGTCCTTAGCAACCGATAGAAAAGTACCTAGCAACCATATATATTTATGTTCAGGACCCTATTTTAGAGCTGTAGAGATCAAAATGGAAGGTCATGGTCAAGGTCATAGAAAAAGTCATTAGCAACCGATGTAAAAGTACCTAGCAACCATATATATCTATGTTCAGGAACCTCTTTCAGAGCTGTAGAGGTCAAATCAAAGGTCAATGGTCAAGGTCATGGTGACAGAGTCCTATATTTTGACTAATATCCTTAGCAACTGAGGATTAAAAGGTCAATTTGACACGGGAAAGACCTTGCAATTGTTCTCTGAACAATTGTCTTTTTAATTATTATTATTAAGGTCTTTCCCACTACAGTGGAAAGACCTTACTGTATTTCTTCTGATTATTATTATTATTATTATTGTTCTTCTTTTCTGCCATCAATTGACGAAAAGTGTCTTGACATATCTTTTCGATACTTGGTACCATTATTTGGTCATACCGGTACTCGCCTTGACCGACCCTGTGAAAGCGATCTATTTTTAGTAACGGAGTTATCTGCCCCAGACCGGAAAACCTTGTGCGCAGATCTCCTCCTAAACCATAACCGGTATCAAAAATCTGAAGTGTGGAAAATGTTGCTGGACTCCTGGCAACATGTCATCACGCAAAAAAAAAAATTTCGATCAACTTCCTGGTTACGCGTTTTTGACTCGAAAAGTGTCGCGACTCGTCAAATTTTTTTCTTCAAAACGGTAAGTCCTAGAGACTTGGGACCTTCACCAATCATCCTGGATGACATATGTTGCATTCAAAAATGTCAAGGTCAAAGGTCAAATCTCAAGGTCAGAGGTCATGGTACACCTTGTTATCAGGTTAACTCAAAAACCATACAAAATTTAAGCAGACATGTAATGGGGAAAATACTTGTCTAATTTAGGCCTTTATTTCATATAAGGGTCGAACCCTGTACGACAAACGGTTTTCGAGTTATAGCCCTTAACGCGTTTCGGCTAAATGGTTTTTGGCCTATAACTTGAAAATGGTTCGAGATAACATAGTAAACATATGGGTTATTGGTGACCGTCAACTTATTCCCTTCAATTTAAAATCAAACTTGATTGGCTAATGGCGGCCATTTTCAAAATGGCCGACACTGTAAACAGTTTTTGTAGAAAAACACGTAAACCGTACAAAATTGAAGCAGACAATACATGGGAAAATTGTTCGTCACGTCGAAATCTACAAAAAAGTCTTCAGTACCGAAACCGTAAAACTTGTCGTTTTTGAGTTATTGCACTTGATTCGTATGTTAAAACTGGTTTTTTGCTTATACCTTTTAAACCGTAACAGATACTATAATAAACATGTATACTTAAAATGTTCCTTTTGTAAAAACCTACAATTTGAGTCCAAGAAGTGTATGATTCGGTTGAACAGTTTCAAAATGGCGGTCAAAACAAGTTTCGCAAAACATGTTTTTTGCCAATAACTTGAAAACCGTATTAGATAGTATAGTAAACATGTATACTTAAATGAATCAGTATGCAAAGACCTACAATTTGAGTCAAAGGTCAAAGGTCATGGGTCAAGGTCATTCCCTAGCAACAAGGTAACGTTTATGAAAAGTCCATAGCAACCATATGTATTCTTAACCAACACTACCTTCTGAGTTTAGAATTAAGTTTTATAACCGGAAGTGACCTTCTGTCCATAGCAACCGACAAAGTCCTTAACAACCATACTTTTTCTGACACTAGGCCCCTTGATCTTTATTCTGGAACCTATATGATAACTATTGGCAACATTTTATCGTAAACAAAATGACTCAATTGTCTTAAGTATTTGTATAGGACACCATAACACTAACTAGAGACGGGGAAAGACCTCACATTTGTTCTCTGAACAAATGACTTTTTAATTATTATTCTTCTTCTTTTCCGCGGTCACTATAACAAAAGTGTCGCGACATATCTTTACGATACTTGGTACCATTATTCGGTCATACTCTGACTCGCTTTGACTGACCCTGCGAAACCGATCTATTTTTAGTAACGGAGTTATCTGCCCGACATTCAAAAACCTTGTGTGCAGATAAACTCAGAAACCGTAACCGTTATCAAAAATCTGAAGCGGGGGAAATGTTGCTAGACTCCTGGTCATGATTCGTCACGCAAAAAAAAACATTTCGATCAACTTCCTAGTTACGCGTTTTTGACTCGAAAAGTGTCGCGACTCGTCAAATTTTTTTTCTTCAAAACGGTTAGTCCTAGAGACTTGGGACCTTCACCAATCATCCTGGATGACATATGTTGCATTCAAAAATGTCAAGGTCAAAGGTCAAATCTCAAGGTCAGAGGTCATGGTACACCTTGTGATCAGGTTAACTCAAAAACCATACAAAATTTAAGCAGACATGTAATGGGGAAAATACTTGTCTCATTTAGACCTTTATTTGTTATAAAGGGTCGAACCCTGTACGACAAACGGTTTTCGAGTTATAGCCCTTAACGCGTTTCGGCTAAATGGTTTTTGGCCTATAACTTGAAAATGGTTCGAGATAACATAGTAAACATATGGGTTATTGGTGACCGTCAACTTATTCCCTTCAATTTAAAATCAAACTCAATTGGCTAATGGCGGCCATTTTCAAAATGGCCGACACTGTAAACAGTTTTTGTGGAAAAGCACGTAAACCGTACAAAATTGAAGCAGACAATACATGGGAAAATTGTTCGTCACGTCGAAATCTACAAAAAAGTCTTCAGGACCGAAACCGTAAGTTCTACGATGACTCCTTACAGAGTTACTGCCCCTGACGTATGTTTGTTTTATACTATATCTCGAAAACCATTATAGATATGAAGAAAATGTTGATACAAAAAAAGATCAGTTACAAAAGATCTACATTTTAGTACCAAGGTCAAAAGTCAGATATCAAGGTCATCCAAAAAGCCCTTAGCAACCGATGGAAAAGTACCTAGCAACCATATATATTTATGTTCAGGATCATATTATAGAGCCATAGAGGTCAAAATGGAAGGTCAAGGGTCAAGGTCATCGAAAAAGTCCTTAGTAACCGACGGAAAAGTACCTAGCAACCATATATATTTCTGCTGAGGATCATATTATAGAGCAATAGAGGGTAAAATTGAAGGTCAAGAATCAAGGTCATTGAAAAAGTCCTTAGCAACCGATGGAAAAGTACCTAGCAACCATATATATTTATGCTCAGGATCATATTATAGAGCCATAGAGGTCAAAATGGAAGGTCAAAATCAAGGTCATTGAAAAAGTCCTTAGCAACCGATGGAAAAGTACCTAGCAACCATATATATTTCTGTTCAGAAACCTGTTTTAGAGCTGTAGAGGTGAAAATGGAAGGTCAAGGGTCAAGGTCAATGAAAAAGTCCTTAACAACCGATAGAAAAGTACCTAGCAACCATATATATTTCTGTTCAGAAACCTGTTTTAGAGCTGTAGAGGTGAAAATGGAAGGTCAAGGGTCAAGGTCAATGAAAAAGTCCTTAGCAACCGATAGAAAAGTACCTAGCAACCATATATATTTATGTTCAGGACCCTATTTTAGAGCTGTAGAGATCAAAATGGAAGGTCATGGTCAAGGTCATAGAAAAAGTCATTAGCAACCGATGTAAAAGTACCTAGCAACCATATATATCTATGTTCAGGAACCTCTTTCAGAGCTGTAGAGGTCAAATCAAAGGTCAATGGTCAAGGTCATGGTGACAGAGTTCTATATTTTGACTAATATCCTTAGCAACTGAGGATTAAAAGGTCAATTTGACACGGGAAAGACCTTGCAATTGTTCTCTGAACAATTGTCTTTTTAATTATTATTATTATTATTATTATTATTCTTCTTCTTTTCCGCGGTCACTATAACAAAAGTGTCGCGACATATCTTTACGATACTTGGTACCATTATTCGGTCATACTCTGACTCGCTTTGACTGACCCTGCGAAACTGATCTATTTTTAGTAACGGAGTTATCTGCCCGACATTCAAAAACCTTGTGTGCAGATAAACTCAGAAACCGTAACTGTTATCAAAAATCTGAAGCGGGGGAAATGTTGCTAGACTCCTGGTCATGATTCGTCACGCAAAAAAAAACATTTCGATCAACTTCCTGGTTACGCGTTTTTGACTCGAAAAGTGTCGCGACTCGTCAAATTTTTTTTCTTCAAAACGGTTAGTCCTAGAGACTTGGGACCTTCACCAATCATCCTGGATGACATATGTTGCATTCAAAAATGTCAAGGTCAAAGGTCAAATCTCAAGGTCAGAGGTCATGGTACACCTTGTTATCAGGTTAACTCAAAAACCATACAAAATTTAAGCAGACATGTAATGGGAAAAATACTTGTCTAATTTAGACCTTTATTTCAGGTAAAGGGTCGAACCCTGTACGACAAACGGTTTTCGAGTTATAGCCCTTAACGCGTTTCGGCTAAATGGTTTTTGGCCTATAACTTGAAAATGGTTCGAGATAACATAGTAAACATATGGGTTATTGGTGACCGTCAACTTATTCCCTTCAATTTAAAATCAAACTCGATTGGCTAATGGCGGCCATTTTCAAAATGGCCGACACTGTAAACAGTTTTTGTGGAAAAGCACGTAAACCATACAAAATTGAAGCAGACAATACATGGGAAAATTGTTCGTCACGTCGAAATCTACAAAAAAGTCTTCAGGACCGAAACCGTAAGTTCTACGATGACTCCTTAAAGAGTTACTGCCCCTGACGTATGTTTGTTTTATACTATATCTCGAAAACCATTATAGATATGAAGAAAATGTTAATACAAAAAAAGATCAGTTACAAAAGATCTACATTTTAGTACCAAGGTCAAAAGTCAGATATCAAGGTCATCCAAAAAGCCCTTAGCAACCGATGGAAAAGTACCTAGCAACCATATATATTTATGTTCAGGATCATATTATAGAGCCATAGAGGTCAAAATGGAAGGTCAAGGGTCAAGGTCATCGAAAAAGTCCTTAGTAACCGACGGAAAAGTACCTAGCAACCATATATATTTATGCTGAGGATCATATTATAGAGCCATAGAGGTCAAAATTGAAGGTCAAGGATCAAGGTCATTGAAAAAGTCCTTAGCAACCGATGGAAAAGTACCTAGCAACCATATATATTTATGCTCAGGATCATATTATAGAGCCATAGAGGTCAAAATGGAAGGTCAAAATCAAGGTCATTGAAAAAGTCCTTAGCAACCGATGGAAAAGTACCTAGCAACCATATATATTTCTGTTCAGAATCCTGTTTTAGAGCTGTAGAGGTGAAAATGGAAGGTCAAGGGTCAAGGTCAATGAAAAAGTCCTTAGCAACCGATAGAAAAGTACCTAGCAACCATATATATTTATGTTCAGGACCCTATTTTAGAGCTGTAGAGATCAAAATGGAAGGTCATGGTCAAGGTCATAGAAAAAGTCATTAGCAACCGATGTAAAAGTACCTAGCAACCATATATATCTATGTTCAGGAACCTCTTTCAGAGCTGTAGAAGTCAAATCAAAGGTCAATGGTCAAGGTCATGGTGACAGAGTCCTATATTTTGACTAATATCCTTAGCAACTGAGGATTAAAAGGTCAATTTGACACGGGAAAGACCTTGCAATTGTTCTCTGAACAATTGTCTTTTTATTATTATTCTTCTTCTTTTCCGCGGTCACTATAACAAAAGTGTCGCGACATATCTTTACGATACTTGGTACCATTATTCGGTCATACTCTGACTCGCTTTGACTGACCCTGCGAAACCGATCTATTTTTAGTAACAGAGTTATCTGCCCGACATTCAAAAACCTTGTGTGCAGATAAACTCAGAAACCGTAACCGTTATCAAAAATCTGAAGCGGGGGAAATGTTGCTAGACTCCTGGTCATGATTCGTCACGCAAAAAAAAACATTTCGATCAACTTCCTAGTTACGCGTTTTTGACTCGAAAAGTGTCGCGACTCGTCAAATTTTTTTTCTTCAAAACGGTTAGTCCTAGAGACTTGGGACCTTCACCAATCATCCTGGATGACATATGTTGCATTCAAAAATGTCAAGGTCAAAGGTCAAATCTCAAGGTCAGAGGTCATGGTACACCTTGTTATCAGGTTAACTCAAAAACCATACAAAATTTAAGCAGACATGTAATGGGGAAAATACTTGTCTCATTTAGACCTTTATTTGATATAAAGGGTCGAACCCTGTACGACAAACGGTTTTTGAGTTATAGCCCTTAACGCGTTTCGGCTAAATGGTTTTTGGCCTATAACTTGAAAATGGTTCGAGATAACATAGTAAACATATGGGTTATTGGTGACCGTCAACTTATTCCCTTCAATTTAAAATCAAACTCGATTGGCTAATGGCGGCCATTTTCAAAATGGCCGACACTGTAAACAGTTTTTGTGGAAAAGCACGTAAACCGTACAAAATTGAAGCAGACAATACCTGGGAAAATTGTTCGTCACGTCGAAATCTACAAAAAAGTCTTCAGGACCGAAACCGTAAGTTCTACGATGACTCCTTAAAGAGTTACTGCCCCTGACGTATGTTTGTTTTATACTATATCTCGAAAACCATTATAGATATGAAGAAAATGTTAATACAAAAAAAGATCAGTTACAAAAGATCTACATTTTAGTACCAAGGTCAAAAGTCAGATATCAAGGTCATCCAAAAAGCCCTTAGCAACCGATGGAAAAGTACCTAGCAACCATATATATTTATGTTCAGGATCATATTATAGAGCCATAGAGGTCAAAATGGAAGGTCAAGGGTCAAGGTCATCGAAAAAGTCCTTAGTAACCGACGGAAAAGTACCTAGCAACCATATATATTTATGCTGAGGATCATATTATAGAGCCATAGAGGTCAAAATTGAAGGTCAAGGATCAAGGTCATTGAAAAAGTCCTTAGCAACCGATGGAAAAGTACCTAGCAACCATATATATTTATGCTCAGGATCATATTATAGAGCCATAGAAGTCAAAATGGAAGGTCAAAATCAAGGTCATTGAAAAAGTCCTTAGCAACCGATGGAAAAGTACCTAGCAACCATATATATTTCTGTTCAGAATCCTGTTTTAGAGCTGTAGAGGTGAAAATGGAAGGTCAAGGGTCAAGGTCAATGAAAAAGTCCTTAGCAACCGATAGAAAAGTACCTAGCAACCATATATATTTATGTTCAGGACCGTATTTTAGAGCTGTAGAGATCAAAATGGAAGGTCATGGTCAAGGTCATAGAAAAAGTCATTAGCAAATGATGTAAAGGTACCTAGCAACCATATATACCTATGTTCAGGAACCTCTTTCAGAGCTGTAGAGGTCAAATCAAAGGTCAATGGTCAAGGTCATGGTGACAGAGTCCTATATTTTGACTAATATCCTTAGCAACTGAGTATTAAAAGGTCAATTTGACATGGGAAAGACCTTGCAATTGTTCTCTGAACAATTGTCTTTTTAATTATTATTGTTCTTCTTTTCTGCCATCAATTGACGAAAAGTGTCTTGACATATCTTTTCGATACTTGGTACCATTATTTGGTCATACCGGTACTCGCCTTGACCGACCCTGTGAAACCGATCTATTTTTAGTAACGGAGTTATCTGCCCCAGACCGGAAAACCTTGTGCACAGATCTCCTCCTAAACCATAACCGGTATCAAAAATCTGAAGTGTGGAAAATGTCGCTGGACTCCTGGCAACATGTCATCATGCAAAAAAAAAAATTTCGATCAACTTCCTGGTTACGCGTTTTTGACTCGAAAAGTGTCGCGACTCGTCAAATTTTTTTCTTCAAAACGGTAAGTCCTAGAGACTTGGGACCTTCACTAATCATCCTGGATGACATATGTTGCATTCAAAAATGTCAAGGTCAAAGGTCAAATCTCAAGGTCAGAGGTCATGGTACACCTTGTTATCAGGTTAACTCAAAAACCATACAAAATTTAAGCAGACATGTAATGGGGAAAATACTTGTCTAATTTAGACCTTTATTTCATATACAGGGTCGAACCCTGTACGACAAACGGTTTTCGAGTTATAGCCCTTAACGCGTTTCGGCTAAATGGTTTTTGGCCTATAACTTGAAAATGGTTCGAGATAACATAGTAAACATATGGGTTATTGGTGACCGTCAACTTATTCCCTTCAATTTAAAATCAAACTTGATTGGCTAATGGCGGCCATTTTCAAAATGGCCGACACTGTAAACAGTTTTTGTAGAAAAACACGTAAACCGTACAAAATTGAAGCAGACAATACATGGGAAAATTGTTCGTCATGTCAAAATCTACAAAAAAGTCTTCAGGACCGAAACCGTAAAACTTGTCGTTTTTGAGTTATTGCACTTGATTCGTATGTTAAAACTGGTTTTTTTTGCTTATAACTTTTAAACCGTAACAGATACTATAATAAACATGTATACTTAAAATGTTCCTTTTGTAGAAACCTACAATTTGAGTCCAAGAAGTGTATGATTCGGTTGAAAAGTTTCAAAATGGCGGTCAAAACAAGTTTCGCAAACCATGTTTTTTGCCAATAACTTGAAAACCGTATTAGATAGTATAGTAAACATGTATACTTAAATGAATCAGTATGCAAAGACCTACAATTTGAGTCAAAGGTCAAAGGTCATGGGTCAAGGTCATTCCCTAGCAACAAGGTAACGTTTATGAAAAGTCCATAGCAACCATATGTATTCTTAACCAAGACTACCTTCTTAGTTTAGAGGTAAGTTTTAATAACCGGATGTGACCTTCTGTCCATAGCAACCGACAAAGTCCTTAACAACCATACTTTTTCTGACACTAGGCCCCTTGATCTTTATTCTGGAACCTATATGATAACCATTGGCAACATTTTATCGTAAACAAAATGACTCAATTGTCTTAAGTATTTGTATAAGACACCATAACACTAACTAGAGACGGGGAAAGACCTCACATTTGTTCTCTGAACAAATGACTTTTTAATTATTATTGTTCTTCTTTTCTGCCATCAATTGACGAAAAGTGTCTTGACATATCTTTTCGATACTTGGTACCATTATTTGGTCATACCGGTACTCGCCTTGACCGACCCTGTAAAACCGATCTATTTTTAGTAACGGAGTTATCTGCCCCAGACCGGAAAACCTTGTGCACAGATCTCCTCCTAAACCATAACCGGTATCAAAAATCTGAAGTGTGGAAAATGTTGCTGGACTCCTGGCAACATGTCATCATGCAAAAAATTTTTTTTCGATCAACTTCCTAGTTACGCGTTTTTGACCCGAAAAGTGTCGCGACGCATCAAATTTTTTTTCTTCAAAACGGTTAGCCCTAGAGACTTCGGACCTTCACCAATCATCCTGGATGACATATGTTGCATTCAAAAATGTCAAGGTCAAAGGTCAAATCTCAAGGTCAGAGGTCATGGTACACCTTGTTATCAGGTTAACTCAAAAACCATACAAAATTTAAGCAGACATGTAATGGGGAAAATACTTGTCTAATTTAGACCTTTATTTCATATAAAGGGTCGAACCCTGTACGACAAACGGTTTTCGAGTTATAGCCCTTAACGCGTTTTGGCTAAATGGTTTTTGGCCTATAACTTGAAAATGGTTCGAGATAACATAGTAAACATATGGGTTATTGGTGACCGTCAACTTATTCCCTTCAATTTAAAATCAAACTTGATTGGCTAATGGCGGCCATTTTCAAAATGGCCGACACTGTAAACAGTTTTTGTAGAAAAACACGTAAACCGTACAAAATTGAAGCAGACAATACATGGGAAAATTGTTCGTCACGTCGAAATCTATAAAAAAGTCTTCAGGACCGAAACCGTAAAACTTGTCGTTTTTGAGTTATTGCACTTGATTCGTATGTTAAAACTGGTTTTTTGCTTATAACTTTTAAACCGTAACAGATACTATAATAAACATGTTACTTAAAATGTTCCTTTTGTAAAAACCTACAATTTGAGTCCAAGAAGTGTATGATTCGGTTGAACAGTTTCAAAATGGCGGTCAAAACAAGTTTCGCAAAACATGTATTTTGCCAATAACTTGAAAACCGTATTAGATAGTATAGTAAACATGTATACTTAAATGAATCAGTATGCAAAGACCTACAATTTGAGTCAAAGGTCAAAGATCATGGGTCAAGGTCATTCCCTAGCAACAAGGTAACGTTTATGAAAAGTCCATAGCAACCATATGTATTCTTAACCAACACTACCTTCTGAGTTTAGAATTAAGTTTTATAACCGGAAGTGACCTTCTGTCCATAGCAACCGACAAAGTCCTTAACAACCATACTTTTTCTGACACTAGGCCCCTTGATCTTTATTCTGGAACCTATATGATAACTATTGGCAACATTTTATCGTAAACAAAATGACTCAATTGTCTCAAGTATTTGTATAGGACACCATAACACTAACTAGAGACGGGGAAAGACCTCACATTTGTTCTCTGAACAAATGACTTTTTATTAAGGTCTTTCCCACTACAGTGGAAAGACCTTACTGTATTTCTTCTGATTATTATTGTTCTTCTTTTCTGCCATCAATTGACGAAAAGTGTCTTGACATATCTTTTCGATACTTGGTACCATTATTTGGTCATACCGGTACTCGCCTTGACCGACCCTGTGAAACCGATCTATTTTTAGTAACGGAGTTATCTGCCCCAGACCGGAAAACCTTGTGCACAGATCTCCTCCTAAACCATAACCGGTATCAAAAATCTGAAGTGTGGAAAATGTCGCTGGACTCCTGGCAACATGTCATCACGCAAAAAAATTTTTTTCGATCAACTTCCTAGTTACGCGTTTTTGACCCGAAAAGTGTCGCGACGCGTCAAATTTTTTTTCTTCAAAACGGTTAGCCCTATAGACTTGGGACTTTCACCAATCATCGTGGATGACATATGTTGCATTCAAAAATGTCAAGGTCAAAGGTCAAATCTCAAGGTCAGAGGTCATGGTACACCTTGTTATCAGGTTAACTCAAAAACCATACAAAATTTAAGCAGACATGTAATGGGGAAAATACTTGTCTCATTTAGACCTTTATTTGATATAAAGGGTCGAACCCTGTACGACAAACGGTTTTCGAGTTATAGCCCTTAACGCGTTTCGGCTAAATGGTTTTTGGCCTATAACTTGAAAATGGTTCGAGATAACATAGTAAACATATGGGTTATTGGTGACCGTCAACTTATTCCCTTCAATTTAAAATCAAACTTGATTGGCTAATGGCGGCCATTTTCAAAATGGCCGACACCGTAAACAGTTTTTATGAAATAACACTTAAACCGTACAAAATTGAAGCGGACAATACATGGGAAAAATGTTCGCCATGTCGAAATCTACAAAAAATGTTTCAGGTGCGAAAGCGCAAAACTTGTCGTTTTTGAGTTATCGCACTTGATTCGTATTTTGAAAATGATTTTTTGTTTATAACTTTTTAACCATAAAAGATGGTGAATGAAACATTGGGTTCATTTGAAAGAGAATTAAAAGACCTACAATTTGAGCCCAAACAGTGCATGATTCGGTTGATTGGTTTCAAAATGGCGGCCAAAAACATATCATAAACTGCGTTATTTACCAATAACTTTTAAACCGTTGCACATTATATAGTAAACATGTATACTTAAATGAATCAGTATGCAAAGACCTACAATTTGAGTCAAAGGTCATGGGTCAAGGTCATTCCCTAGCAACAAGGTAACGTTTATGAAAAGTCCATAGCAACCATATGTATTCTTAACCAACACTACCTTCTGAGTTTAGAATTAAGTTTTATAACCGGAAGTGACCTTCTGTCCATAGCAACCGACAAAGTCCTTAACAACCATACTTTTTCTGACACTAGGCCCCTTGATCTTTATTCTGGAACCTATATGATAACTATTGGCAACATTTTATCGTAAACAAAATGACTCAATTGTCTTAAGTATTTGTATAGGACACCATAACACTAACTAGAGACGGGGAAAGACCTCACATTTGTTCTCTGAACAAATGACTTTTTAATTAAGGTCTTTCCCACTACAGTGGAAAGACCTTACTGTATTTCTTCTGATTATTATTATTATTGTTCTTCTTTTCTGCCATCAATTGACGAAAAGTGTCTTGACATATCTTTTCGATACTTGGTACCATTATTTGGTCATACCGGTACTCGCCTTGACCGACCCTGTGAAACCGATCTATTTTTAGTAACGGAGTTATCTGCCCCAGACCCGAAAACCTTGTGCACAGATCTCCTCCTAAACCATAACGGGTATCAAAAATCTGAAGTGTGGAAAATGTCGCTGGACTCCTGGCAACATGTCATCACGCAAAAAAAAAAATTTCGATCAACTTCCTGGTTACTCGTTTTTGACTCGAAAAGTGTCGCGACTCGTCAAATTTTTTTCTTCAAAACGGTAAGTCCTAGAGACTTGGGACCTTCACCAATCATCCTGGATGACATATGTTGCATTCAAAAATGTCAAGGTCAAAGGTCAAATCTCAAGGTCAGAGGTCATGGTACACCTTGTTATCAGGTTAGCTCAAAAACCATACAAAATTTAAGCAGACATGTAATGGGGAAAATACTTGTCTAATTTAGACCTTTATTTCATATAAAGGGTCGAACCCTGTACGGCAAACGGTTTTCGAGTTATAGCCCTTAACGCGTTTCGGCTAAATGGTTTTTGGCCTATAACTTGAAAATGGTTCGAGATAACATAGTAAACATATGGGTTATTGGTGACCGTCAACTTATTCCCTTCAATTTAAAATCAAACTTGATTGGCTAATGGCGGCCATTTTCAAAATGGCCGACACCGTAAACAGTTTTTATGAAATAACACTTAAACCGTACAAAATTGAAGCGGACAATACATGGGAAAAATGTTCGCCATGTCGAAATCTACAAAAAATGTTTCAGGTGCGAAAGCGCAAAACTTGTCGTTTTTGAGTTATCGCACTTGATTCGTATTTTGAAAATGATTTTTTGTTTATAACTTTTTAACCATAAAAGATGGTGAATGAAACATTGGGTTCATTTGAAAGAGAATTAAAAGACCTACAATTTGAGCCCAAACAGTGCATGATTCGGTTGATTGGTTTCAAAATGGCGGCCAAAAACATATCATAAACTGCGTTATTTACCAATAACTTTTAAACCGTTGCACATTATATAGTAAACATGTATACTTAAATGAATCAGTATGCAAAGACCTACAATTTGAGTCAAAGGTCATGGGTCAAGGTCATTCCCTAGCAACAAGGTAACGTTTATGAAAAGTCCATAGCAACCATATGTATTCTTAACCAACACTACCTTCTGAGTTTAGAATTAAGTTTTATAACCGGAAGTGACCTTCTGTCCATAGCAACCGACAAAGTCCTTAACAACCATACTTTTTCTGACACTAGGCCCCTTGATCTTTATTCTGGAACCTATATGATAACTATTGGCAACATTTTATCGTAAACAAAATGACTCAATTGTCTTAAGTATTTGTATAGGACACCATAACACTAACTAGAGACGGGGAAAGACCTCACATTTGTTCTCTGAACAAATGACTTTTTAATTAAGGTCTTTCCCACTACAGTGGAAAGACCTTACTGTATTTCTTCTGATTATTATTATTATTGTTCTTCTTTTCTGCCATCAATTGACGAAAAGTGTCTTGACATATCTTTTCGATACTTGGTACCATTATTTGGTCATACCGGTACTCGCCTTGACCGACCCTGTGAAACCGATCTATTTTTAGTAACGGAGTTATCTGCCCCAGACCCGAAAACCTTGTGCACAGATCTCCTCCTAAACCATAACGGGTATCAAAAATCTGAAGTGTGGAAAATGTCGCTGGACTCCTGGCAACATGTCATCACGCAAAAAAAAAAATTTCGATCAACTTCCTGGTTACTCGTTTTTGACTCGAAAAGTGTCGCGACTCGTCAAATTTTTTTCTTCAAAACGGTAAGTCCTAGAGACTTGGGACCTTCACCAATCATCCTGGATGACATATGTTGCATTCAAAAATGTCAAGGTCAAAGGTCAAATCTCAAGGTCAGAGGTCATGGTACACCTTGTTATCAGGTTAGCTCAAAAACCATACAAAATTTAAGCAGACATGTAATGGGGAAAATACTTGTCTAATTTAGACCTTTATTTCATATAAAGGGTCGAACCCTGTACGGCAAACGGTTTTCGAGTTATAGCCCTTAACGCGTTTCGGCTAAATGGTTTTTGGCCTATAACTTGAAAATGGTTCGAGATAACATAGTAAACATATGGGTTATTGGTGACCGTCAACTTATTCCCTTCAATTTAAAATCAAACTTGATTGGCTAATGGCGGCCATTTTCAAAATGGCCGACACCGTAAACAGTTTTTATGAAATAACACTTAAACCGTACAAAATTGAAGCGGACAATACATGGGAAAAATGTTCGTCATGTCGAAATCTACAAAAAATGTTTCAGGTGCGAAAGCGCAAAACTTGTCGTTTTTGAGTTATCGCACTTGATTCGTATTTTGAAAATGATTTTTTGTTTATAACTTTTTAACCATAAAAGATGGTGAATGAAACATTGGGTTCATTTGAAAGAGAATTAAAAGACCTACAATTTGAGCCCAAACAGTGCATGATTCAGTTGATTGGTTTCAAAATGGCAGCCAAAAACATATCATAAACTGCGTTATTTACCAATAACTTTTAAACCGTTGCACATTATATAGTAAACATGTATACTTAAATGAATCAGTATGCAAAGACCTACAATTTGAGTCAAAGGTCATGGGTCAAGGTCATTCCCTAGCAACAAGGTAACGTTAATGAAAAGTCCATAGCAACCATATGTATTCTTAACCAACACTACCTTCTGAGTTTAGAATTAAGATTTATAACCGGATGTGACCTTCTGTCCATAGCAACCGACAAAGTCCTTAACAACCATACTTTTTCTGACACTAGGCCCCTTGATCTTTATTCTGGAACCTATATGATAACTATTGGCAACATTTTATCGTAAACAAAATGACTCAATTGTCTTAAGTATTTGTATAGGACACCATAACACTAACTAGAGACGGGGAAAGACCTCACATTTGTTCTCTGAACAAATGACTTTTTAATTATTATTGTTCTTCTTTTCTGCCATCAATTGACGAAAAGTGTCTTGACATATCTTTTCGATACTTGGTACCATTATTTGGTCATACCGGTACTCGCCTTGACCGACCCTGTGAAACCGATCTATTTTTAGTAACGGAGTTATCTGCCCCAGACCGGAAAACCTTGTGCACAGATCTCCTCCTTAACCATAAACGGTATCAAAAATCTGAAGTGTGGAAAATGTCGCTGGACTCCTGGCAACATGTCATCACGCAAAAAAATAAATTTCGATCACCTTCCTGGTTACGCGTTTTTGACTCGAAAAGTGTTGCGACTCGTCAAATTTTTTTCTTCAAAACGGTAAGTCCTAGAGACTTGGGACCTTCACCAATCATCCTGGATGACATATGTTGCATTCAAAAATGTCAAGGTTAAAGGTCAAATCTCAAGGTCAGAGGTCATGATACACCTTGTTATCAGGTTAACTCAAAAACCATACAAAATTTAAGCAGAAAATACTTGTCTAATTTAGACCTTTATTTCATATAAAGGGTCGAACCCTGTACGACAAACGGTTTTCGAGTTATAGCCCTTAACGCGTTTCGGCTAAATGGTTTTTGGCCTATAACTTGAAAATGGTTCGAGATAACATAGTAAACATATGGGTTATTGGTGACCGTCAACTTATTCCCTTCAATTTAAAATCAAACTTGATTGGCTAATGGCGGCCATTTTCAAAATGGCCGACACTGTAAACAGTTTTTATGAAATAACACTTAAACCGTACAAAATTGAAGCGGACAATACATGGGAAAAATGTTCGCCATGTCGAAATCTACAAAAAATGTTTCAGGTGCGAAAGCGCAAAACTTGTCGTTTTTGAGTTATTGCACTTGATTCGTATTTTGAAAATGATTTTTTGTTTATAACTTTTTAACCATAAAAGATGGTGAATGAAACATTGGGTTCATTTGAAAGAGAATTAAAAGACCTACAATTTGAGCCCAAACAGTGCATGATTCGGTTGATTGGTTTCAAAATGGCGGCCAAAAACATATCATAAACTGCGTTATTTACCAATAACTTTTAAACCGTTGCACATTATATAATAAACATGTATACTTAAATGAATCAGTATGCAAAGACCTACAATTTGAGTCAAAGGTCATGGGTCAAGGTCATTCCCTAGCAACAAGGTAACGTTTATGAAAAGTCCATAGCAACCATATGTATTCTTAACCAACACTACCTTCTGAGTTTAGAATTAAGTTTTATAACCGGAAGTGACCTTCTGTCCATAGCAACCGACAAAGTCCTTAACAACCATACTTTTTCTGACACTAGGCCCCTTGATCTTTATTCTGGAACCTATATGATAACTATTGGCAACATTTTATCGTAAACAGAATGACTCAATTGTCTTAAGTATTTGTATAGGACACCATAACACTAACTAGATACGGGGAAAGACCTCACATTTGTTCTCTGAACAAATGACTTTTTAATTATTATTGTTCTTCTTTTCTGCCATCAATTGACGAAAAGTGTCTTGACATATCTTTTCAATACTTGGTACCATTATTTGGTCATACCGGTACTCGCCTTGACCGACCCTGTGAAACCGATCTATTTTTAGTAACAGAGTTATCTGCCCCAAACCGGAAAACCTTGTGCACAGATCTCCTCCTAAACCATAACCTGTATCAAAAATCTGAAGTGTGGAAAATGTTGCTGGACTCCTGGCAACATGTCATCACTCAAAAAAAAAAATTTCGATCAACTTCCTGGTTACGCGTTTTTGACTCGTCAAATTTTTTTCTTCAAAACGGTAAGTCCTAGAGACTTGGGACCTTCACCAATCATCCTGGATGACATATGTTGTATTCAAAAATGTCAAGGTCAAAGGTCAAATCTCAAGGTCAGAGGTCATGGTACACCTTGTTATCAGGTTAACTCAAAAACCATACAAAATTTAAGCAGACATGTAATGGGAAAAATACTTGTCTAATTTAGATCTTTATTTCATATAAGGGTCGAACCCTGTACGACAAACGGTTTTCGAGTTATAGCCCTTAACGCGTTTCGGCTAAATGGTTTTTGGCCTATAACTTGAAAATGGTTCGAGATAACATAGTAAACATATGGGTTATTGGTGACCGTCAACTTATTCCCTTCAATTTAAAATCAAACTTGATTGGCTAATGGCGGCCATTTTCAAAATGGCCGACACTGTAAACAGTTTTTGTAGAAAAACACGTAAACCGTACAAAATTGAAGCAGACAATACATGGGAAAATTGTTCGTCATGTCGAAATCTACAAAAAAGTCTTCAGGACCGAAACCGTAAAACTTGTCGTTTTTGAGTTATTGCACTTGATTCGTATGTTAAAACTGGTTTTTTGCTTATAACTTTTAAACCGTAACAGATACTATAATAAACATGTATACTTAAAATGTTCCTTTTGTAAAAAACTACAATTTGAGTCCAAGAAGTGTATGATTCGGTTGAACAGTTTCAAAATGGCGGTCTAAACAAGTTTCGCAAAACATGTTTTTTGCCAATAACTTGAAAACCGTATTAGATAGTATAGTAAACATGTATACTTAAATGAATCAGTATGCAAAGACCTACAATTTGAGTCAAAGGTCAAAGATCATGGGTCAAGGTCATTCCCTAGCAACAAGGTAACGTTTATGAAAAGTCCATAGCAACCATATGTATTCTTAACCAACACTACCTTCTGAGTTTAGAATTAAGTTTTATAACCGGAAATGACCTTCTGTCCATAGCAACCGACAAAGTCCTTAACAACCATACTTTTTCTGACACTAGGCCCCTTGATCTTTATTCTGGAACCTATATGATAACTATTGGCAACATTTTATCGTAAACAAAATGACTCAATTGTCTTAAGTATTTGTATAGGACACCATAACACTAACTAGAGACGGGGAAAGACCTCACATTTGTTCTCTGAACAAATGACTTTTTAATTTATCTTGTTTTTCATTTTTAAAAACTACAATCGGCAAGAAGGTCACATTTTGAGGGGGAGGAAATCGATCCTGTAAGGGAAATGGTAAAAGCAATTGTAGGCATCTTGCTCTACATATTAAAGCGTAAACTATCATATATTCAATAATTTAAAAGTTCAGTTCATATAACATTTTGTACTCCATTCTGCTTTTTAAAATTTTTCGATCGAGTTATTTTATTTAAGATTCTCAATTAATCAAGTGGGGGGGGGGCCTCGCAGACCTCGGTAGCTTCGGTGGCCGAGTAGTCCAGGTAGTTCGTCATATTAGCCTGTCAACTTCGAATCTCACATGTGGCGGGGTGTGTTCGACTCCGATCTCAATTGACATGGATTGCCAATTTTTCTACCAGAGGTCGATGGTTCTCTCCGGGTACTCAGGCTTCCTCCACCAATAAATACTGGCCGCCGCGAAATAGCTAAATGTGCTGAAAATGGCGTAAAATCCCAACTAAACAAATAAACAAGCTATTAATCAGATATATGTGTACTTTTATGTACAGGAAACTCACAGATCTCATTTACGAGTTTTATACATATATATGGTATTTTGCTTTTATTTTGTTGCATTTGAAAGTTTTGTATACATGTAAATGTATGCTTTAAATACTGTTTTATGGTAAATGAAGTAATATTTCCTCAGAGTTTCTTTGCAGATAAGCATTGGAGCTTAATGCAGGGATCAGCGTAAAAAGTAGTTCCGTAGGCATGTTAGGATGAAGGCCTAGTTTTGCTTCTTCTCATGGATGTACAAAATATTTCATTTGGTAAACAATGACTACTAATTTAAAAAATAAACATCTAGATAACTTCCTTATTGCATGTTAAAATTTGCTTTTATTTAAAGATTTTATTCACGGATGCAGTAAGTTAACGTCTCGCATAATTTATCGAGTGCGTAATTGTCCCCGGATGGAAAGGGGGTGTCTACTCCCTATTATTTCTTGGTAGTATGAGTATGGCAAAATATAATTAAAGGGTGTGGTTTTGCTAAGAAATCACTTAGTTAAGTAAACTCCGCCAACATTACTTGATTGGTATGCATAAAACGAGTCAAGTTAAGAATTTGCTTAGCAAAATCTTATTTTATTGAAACCCTGCCCGTTAAGATTTGACTTAACTCTAAAATAAATAGCGGGTAACTCTAAAATAAAAAGTGGGTGACTTCAGTCGTTTCAAAACCAATTAAATAATAAAACTCCATTCATACAAAAGGGGCATGCATTTTGAACAAAATATCCAATTACCCCCTTTTATATTCTCTGTGAATATTTGATTTATATTAAAACTTTGTATCTTGGCTTATTCATACTTTTGGTTTAGGCGTATAGGCACATTTAATATGTGGTAAAGTTTAAAACTTATAAAATAAGATAAATTTGTAACAATAGGCTATCGTAAGTTTATCTCCTCAGTCTATATATAGATTTACCAAATATTTACCACGACACGCATGAAATTAATGCATTTAATGAATGATAATTGTTACTCATCAGTGTCTACCTTTATTGTTACCGTATGATCCATTAGAAGGGAACAGATTTTTAGAGATCACACAAATCCCATAGATACATGGATCGATCACCATCTGAGGACGTCAAAATATTCAAATTTGACAGAAATACAAATTTTACACGATTGTGTTCATTCAATTTGTATATCGAATATTATGTCGTCAGCGCACTGTTATTGTCTTTATACTGCAATCTTTGGTGACATTAGTCGATATTACTACCAATTTTAAAATTATTTAAAACGTTTGTTACCTTCAAGATGCCCCAGTTGATTTGGCGGGGGAAGTTAACCTTTGAAAGATCGATGAGAAGGTGTACAATTGATAGTTGCATAAGATTATACAAAATAAGGGAAAATTTGGCTGTAAATATTTTTTTCAACAATATAAAATACGTAACACATGTGATAAGAGAATACGTATTGATATTTTGTTTTAAAGATTTGTCAGTAGGTTTGTAAATTTTATTTTTTTTTTGGGGGGGGGGTGGGGGGGGGGGGGAGGGGCTGGGATTTTTGTGCTTGATAATATATTTTTTTCTGGATAAAATCAATTTATTTTTTTTCCCACACTTCTAGCAAAGTAGTTTTTTTCCGAGAAGAGAGTTTTTTATTAATTTTATGCAGCATGAAGTATTGGATTAATCTTTAGTTGAAATAATGTAGCAAAATATTATAAGGATTGAATTTTTATTAGAACATCCATTGGATATTGTAAGTTAAGAACGCCCTTCTAGATCTACTCTGTACACACATCTTGAAGGTTCAACTAAAAACTTGGTGCCTTACCGTAATTTACGACCCATGTGAGACGTTACTTCCAATTAACTTGCGTACAGTAAATGTATTAAATGTTTGCCACCAAATATAAATGACAGTGACATGCCTATTTGCCTTTCAGGATAAAAAGTGGCGTACTGTACATCATGTTTATATTTTTTTAGTTATTTTTCTTCTTCAAATTAACACCTATTTTCATATTTCATAATGTTCTTGATTTTTAAAAAATGTTTTATTGTTTGTTTTTATACTAAAAAATAAAAGATTTTAAAATAGTACACTTCCTTGATCTGCCACTATTTTTAGAATATTATAAAGATTTTTTTAATTACAATAAGTATGGTGTAATTTATTTTGATTTAAACTCAATTCAGTTCAGCTAAAACTTTTTGCAAACATATAAAACTAAGCGGGTTATATCAATACAAATTCATCTCATGACAAATTCAACGAACAAATACATGATATGAAAATAACTTTACATACTCCCTTCCTCAGTTCTAATGACTGAAATACAAAATAAATCAAAATTTCTATATCATTGGGTGTTGATGGGTTTAAAATCTTTCCTCTGTTTCCATGTAGTAAATAATGGGATTTTTTGTAAAAATATTTTAGAATAGGTTTTCTCAGTTCCACATTTTCTTACAATCGAATTTAAAAAAAAAAAAAAACACATGTTAATAAGCAAATGTCAAAGTCAGGACTTATTAGTGCACTCGGGACAGTTTGGGATTGTGAAATGATTTCATCTGTGGTATAATTTGGTACAATTTGCAATTTAAACGGTTTTAGAGATAGATGTCCTTTTTATCAAACAACGGACACAATCCATTTATTACTGAACAGATCAATCGAGAATGGACTGTTAAATCCCAGTAGATCTATTAGGTTGGTAATTATAATGCCGTTATGGTCATTGAATTAAAGTGGTCAGACTGAATTTTTCTTACATTGAAGTCTTTGATGTGTGAGATGTTTCTGAGTGAAAACGAGTTCTAAGATTGAAGATTCTACATTAATTTTTCGAAGAATCTATGTTAAGGTCAAATCGAACTAATTGAAAGTATCCTACAGTTTTCTGATTTTTCGAAGTAAAAGTCCATAAAAAGCATTGTGTAACTCCTTCAGTTTCGTGAAAAAAGTAATATTATATTGCTACATACACGAAAGCTCTGATGATTTAAAAAAAATATCTGTGTGTTCCCATGTTCGACTGTTGAAAATTACATAAAGGCACCAATTGTGGGCAATTTTTAGGTAACGTCATGACGGCGTTTCGTTAAGCGTTGCAGATATAGTTACCTAAACTATTTACTTTGCAGACCAGTTACTTTCTTTCATTTTCTTATTTTTTACCATTTTACCATTTTTTACCTTTTATATAGGGGCCTCGGTGGCCGAGTGGTCTAGGTAGTTCGTTATGACTATTAGGTACTCCGGCTTACTCTATCAATAAAAACTGGCTGCCGCGAAATTGCCGAATGTGCTGAAAATGGCGTATTTTATATTAAAAAAGGAGTACAATTATCTAAATTATTGTTTTTTTTTTCTGGATTTGTTCGAAAATAAAATATATGGTAACATTGAATCCGCTTGTCAGTGCGGATAACAAGGTAAATAACTTTACACGTAGAGAAAACAATTTATTTATTAAACTTTATCGTTGGGTATGCAACAGCATGTATAGCAACAAATAATATTTAATATTCAAATTGTTCAGCTCAAGCTAAAAAATCCAAGAATGATGGTATATAATTTCATAAGTGTGAGCGTTCTAAGCAAGTTATATTGTAGTCCGCTGCAAAATCCGCTGTGCTCTAATTTATAATATATTTCGTAGGCAATATTTGTTCTTATAAATTTATCAACGATGTATCTAATACACTAGGAAACTATTTCATCAAATAACATTACCAAATGCTGAGCCATACATTTAAATTTATGTAATTTATAAAACCGTGCGTATCGTCATTATGGTAGACTAAAATATGAAGATTTTGTCCTAAAACTTCTAATAATATTTGAAATTTTATTCATCCGACTGAATGATTTGCCTTAATACTTACTGAAATAAATACGAATTCTCTGTAGAATTATAAAAAAAAATGTGTGAGTCTTCCATGGAAGACATGTGTCGCCTGCGGACGTCAATTTTTACAAAAGATATTAAAATTTTCTAAAAATGAATTATATATGCACACCTTTGCATTAACGTTAATGCAGAGAGAAGGTTTCATCAAATTGCTCTGAGCCGTTATGGATTAGTTGAGGATAGAAGTTTTGACCCCCCCCTTTTTTTTCAAAAATGTCAATTTTTACCCAAAAAAATTTAAAATTTTTAAAAATAAAATATATATATGCACACCTGTGCATTAAGGTTAATGCACAGAGAAAGTTTCATCAAATTCCTTTGAGCGGTTATGGAGAAGTTAAGGATAGAAGTTTTGACCCCCCCTTTTTTTCAAAAATGTCAATTTTTAGAAAAAAAAATAAAATTTTCTAAAAATGAAATATATATGCACACCTTTGGATTAACGTTAATGCAGAGAGAAGGTTTCATCAAATTGCTCTGAGCCGTTATGGAGTAGTTGAGGATAGAAGTTTTGAACCTACCTTTTTTTTCAAAAATGTCAATTTTTACCCCAAAAAATTAAAAATTTTCTAAAAATAAAATATATATGCACACCTGTGCATTAAGGTTAATGCACAGAGAAAGTTTCATCAAATTCCTTTGAGCGGTTATGGAGAAGTTGAGGATAGAAGTTTTGACCCCCCCCCCCCCTTTTTTTCAAAAATGTCAATTTTCAGAAAAAAAAATTAAAATTTTCTAAAAATGAAATATATATGCACACCTGTGCATTAAGGTAAATGCACAGAGAAAGTTTAATCAAATTCCTTTGAGCGGATATGGAGTAGTTGAGGATAGAAGTTTTGCCCCCCCCCCCTTTTTTTTGCAAAAATGTCAATTTTTACAATTTTTTTTTTTAATTTTCTAAAAATGAAATATATATGCACACCTTTGCATTAAGGTTATCAAATTGCTTTGGACGGTTATGAAGTAGTTGAGGATAGAAGTTTTGAACCCCCCTTCTTTCAAAAATGTCAATTTTTACAAAAAAAAATTTGAAAATTTGAAATTTTCTAAAAATGAAATATATATGCACACCTGTGGGAGGGAGGGGGGGCAAAATTTCCAATTTAATCTTCTCATGTGTTCCTAGTTAATGAAGATTTAAAGACTTTCTTTCAAGGTACAACATCTTATCTAGTTTAATTACCAAGATATGTTTAATTAATGAATTTCAAATAGTTGGTTTTAAAAAGACAGACAATTTTAAATAATCTTGTGTTTATATATGAATCAATGTGTAAGTCATTGTATATGAAGGGTGTGCGAGTCATTAAATACATGTACTTGCAAATCTTCAACGGGCACTGATGGAAAAATTAATTTTACTTTCTTCGCTGCGATACATCTCCATCCAATTAACTCTTCGTCTTTTTTATTATCAGATTTGTAAAAAGTTACATACATGTTAATTTTCACATTTATTTTTCAACCAACCATTACAAAAGATCATTGCATATGTTATGGTCACTTTCTTAAAATTTTCGTTGGATAAATATGAAGATTTTCAACAATGTGAAGCTGTGTTTCTAGTAATTTTAGCACACATTTTTTTGTTACCTCAAGGAGGGGGGGTTTCATCCTATAAATCCGCCAATGTTGCAGGTTTTTCTAACAAGCTTTTCAGCAACCATAAATCTGCCCTTACAAAATTCGGTTTTATATATTTATCGTAATCTGAACTACATGAACTGTGAAGACTATTTCTGTATGGGGGTGAACAACTCTCAAGGTATACCAGTCCCTAGGGCATACTTTACTTCTTTTTTGGAGGGCTTACAAATTTACTAATTTTGGAGATCTTTGGGATAAAACTTCAGACGCACAACGTATCTTTTGGAGGTAAAAAATTATGAGGCATTTTAAAAGGGATAAAAGATGTTTTGACGTATATTTGGGAATATTAATATTTGAAAACTTTCATCTTTAGTGCATGTACCTGTGACTTATTTAGTCCAGAGTCTACAAAATGTATCAAAAATTTTTACATTTTAAAATAAATAGCTCAAATCATACTAAACAAAACATTTTATGTATTTGTTAAGTATTTCATATTCTGTCAACATTTAGGTGAGTTTATTATTATTAATATCATGCTAAAAATTTATTAAACCGTTGGTGGTTAAACGATATTACGCGCCTCATCAGTTTAATGAAATCTAATATTGCTGATTACGTTTAAAAGTAGTAGGGCCTTTTTCGCCATATTTATTTCACTTCTAGGGCCATTTTCAATAAGCCGTTTGAGGCCTATAAAAATTTCTGTAGGCATAGCCTAGTATGTGTTCCCTTAAGATATGCTAATACATGTAATAACTAACATATAAGTTACTAAAAAAATCTTCTTACCTAAACATGGGAGACATTTTTAACACAAATTTGCGAAATTAACTTCTTGAATACAATTTTTCCACGTGGACACTCAGAACTAAAAATTGTTTTTGGTGTAAATGAGTTTATGAATCTCTTTTTATATGACAATAGAATGATTTTGGGTCTGAAATTCCTTCTTCGCAATATTCCAAAAATGATACAAATTTACCCAAATCGCCCATATATACACACGACCTTTGCGGGTAAATTTTTTTCTTATAAGGTGCATTGCTTACAACCGATTAAGATAAAAAGGAGAAAATATTTCAGACTAAGAATCAATGTTTAAGAGTGAAACAAATACTGGGGAAAGTGGCCCTACTTATCTGTTTTCTCCATAAAGCCGAATTGATGTTATTCACCTTGAAATTTGTAATCGCAGATATAATATATATATAACTATTCCTTCTCTCCACCAAGTATTAAAATAGCAAAATATCCATGGAAACTGATTTGTGCATTGGAAAATGTTTGAAACCGGGATGAAAAAAACCAGTTCCTATACGACAGAACTTTAAAAGAAAAAAATCAGTCTGTCTGTCGATTAGATGATTCGAAAAGGAGAGATGTCAGATGAATTTATTCAATTTATTTCTCTTATACAATTTATTATCACTCCAGCAGGTCTCAATTTTTACGGAAGATTCACACATTTTAACATATTACTGGAAATTTTGCCAATTAAAAAGATGGTCAAATCAGCATGTTCAGTGCGTGGCATAAAAAAATTAGTAAAATTTTAAACCTTACGATGATCAATTAATTTTGTAATTTAAAAACAACTGTTACATTGACTATAATAAGCGAGAATTTATACTGAAATTTACTGATTAAAATCACTTTGCATGATATTATGTCATGAAAATATACAAGTTGACTCCAAAAAGTAATAATTTAAACCCGAAAGAGTGTGTATAATACTTTATTTATTTATTTTCAAATGCGCCAAGAAAGGGAGAAAGGCTATTACTTGTTATCATCTCTTGCTAAATACGAGGTCATGACCTTCCTGATAAGCCTGTGGTATGATTATTTAGAAGTGACTGCGTATGTGTTGATTAATTACTATTGTATAAAATAAAAACAATTAGTGGAGGCATATTATAGCAGATAGAAGAATTAATAGTTAAATTGCCATCTTATAATTGTTATATTAAAATTTCGATTTATCAATACAAACGTTTACTATAACAAGTTTGTATTGATAAATCAACATTTTGATAAACATAATTCCTTACAATTTTCCAGAATTTAATTTTATTAAAAGATATAATGGCAATTGGGGCTATTACTTTAGACGAGGCAAATCAAATTTGTAGACACGAGAGAGAGAGAGAGAGAGAGAGAGGAGGGGGGGGGGGGGGGTGACATATAATGGCAGATAGAGGAATTAATAGTTACCATCTTATAATTCCTATCAATATTCCAGCATTTAGTTTTAGTAAAAGATATAATCAGAAGATCCAGAAAAATGTCAAACATTCTATCAAGAGGATGAAAGTATTTAAAATTGTGTAAGAAATTATTTCTCTAAACCTGAGACATTTTCTGAACCAGATCCTGAAAAAAGTTGTATTTTATGTAACTTGCAAAGCCAATTAATCAATAATTCAGCTGATTGAAAGTATGTAATCATTATTTTCATCAGTAAGTTATCTATTAATATTACATATTTGTTCTCGGATCATTTTTATTAAAACATTGAAACAGAAGGTAATAATTTTTTTTTCGATTTTTCGTCATTGGTCAAATTTTTAATTTCCCCAGTTTGATTATTGTATGATCCTTCTAGCTTTTAAAAAATACTGCAATTGTTTTACTTTAAAAAAAAAAATCAATGTTTTTATCCATTTTTTTCAGAAACAATGTGTATAAATGTGTATAAACAATGTGGTACAATGATAAGCACTGTAAAAGATAATAAAGTTTGTACCATACACAGATGGAGATAAGATTTTTGAAAGACCACTGCTTATGACCAGCTGTGTTGAATGTCACAAGCAAAACATGTTAATTACCCTTGATAACCATCAGTACAGACAGATAAAGTGACTGAACTTCTCAGAACTTTTTATCCTCTCAAAAAAATATTGCTTTAAAAAAAATTTTATTTATAAATCTTGACCCCCCCCCCCCCCCCAATTTTATTTCAAACATTTTTACCCCCAATATTTCTCAAGCCCCCCCCCCCCCCGCCCCCTATAAATATTGACCGGCCCCTAAGATAACATGCCTTATTGTGTTGTATTTGGATTTTAATTCTATGGTGGTTAAGTCTGTTTCTTTTGGGGAGGTTTCCAAAAGAACAAGCCAGGTTTAGAATAGATGGCTTCATAGCAAAGTTTTGTTAAAACCTTTCACTGAAGATCCCAAGAGACTAGCCATGTTGGGCTACCCAGTCAATAAATTCACTGCCTATTCAAAGAAAAGTGTATGAAGAAAAGTGAAGACTTAAAAAAAGATACATATTCCGGGAAATGTGGGGTGAAAAACTTGGTGATTTACATTTAAAGGGGATTGATTATCTATAAAACATAGGTAATATAAACAAAATATTAATTTTAATAATTAGTAATTTTAAGTTTTATCTCATGTATTTTTTAAATCCCGGATTTATACCCATTTGATTTTCCTTGCACGTATTATACATTGTACACATCATAGACATACGTGAAATATTCTTGGTGCATTACATTAAAATTATAATAAAGCTTTACATTCAGGTTTGAAAATTTTTCACTATCGATATCCTACAATAAAAATGGTTTAATAAATATTTTCATAATTTGGTGTCACCATTGGAGTTTGAAGCATGTCGGATCGACTTTTATATATAGTGTGTTATGATACTTTTCTTTTGGTTTCCTTGACCATATTTACAAAAAAAAGGGGGGCTCTTAGATTTAACTGCTTAACCATTTTATGCTCGTGTCCCAAGTTGGGAATCTTAGTTACCTTTCTGTTAATTTATTTGTTGATATTCTGACATGATATTGTACCGCTGGACATAACTACTCATGAATTACTCTGGGGCTTGTGATTTATAACGGCAATCCATGTCCGTTCTTCCTCAAACATACAGTTAAAAGTTTAACATGAATCATATATTGGATAGTGGAAATAAAGCATTTTCGGATACTCCACAATAAAACAATCCACAAAGTCTTGATATCATCCTAACTAGCTATCCCGCCCGTTTATGCCAGATTATCACTTCAGAATTTGTTCTGGATGATTAAACACAATAAACATGTGATAAGGTAATTAACACGGAACTTATTGATCACTCTGACACGTGCCGATAAAAAATATTTATGTATGAATCTAATAATAATGAGATTTTAAATTCATGGGTTTTTTTTTTGCATTTTGATTTTCATTTTATGACCTTTTCTTCATTTCTCTCACCATCATGTCTTTAGATTTTTTTCTTCCAACCAGCGAGATTAAGGTGCTTCGAGGTATTTCTACGAAGCCCTCTTCTTGATGTACGATGTATCTTGGCCGATTGCCGCGAAAAAATAAACCTTCACAAAAGACAATAACAAAATCAACAACAATTAAATAAAGAAAATATAAAATTATAAAAAAAAAATAAAATATGCCTCGATCGTCCACGAATGAGGAAAAGTTTACGAATAGACAAGATATGAACTTCTTGACAACAAAGATCATGGAAATAGGAATCTGTATTGTGGTATTTTCTACAATCAAAACTGCTGCAAGTTACCTTCCCCCTCCCCCCAACACTTTCCTTACCGGGGAATTTAAGCCGATCCTTACATAGTAAGAAATTCTGATTACTCTTTAGTTGAAGAAAGCCAAACATAGTGAATCAAACTTTGGCTTTGATATATATATAGAAAAGGAAAATGACATTGTATGCGTAAAAAGTCGTTCTTGTGCATCGAAATTGGTATCAAAGAATATTATCGTTATCATGATCATTTTTAAATGAAATAAAAGCGTAAGAACGGAAATGGACTTAATTAATGCATACTACGAACATGTACGTATGTTACAGTTTGTAATTCCGATATGCGAACGATTATAATACGGATGCAGTTTTAGATTTTTTCACCCACAGATGTTTGAATGCCTTAATCTGATCAACAGAAAATATTAACTTGGAGTTGCCTTATCAGAGGCCCGAATTTTAGATCGTAAAATATTGTCATAGATTCATATCCAGCTCATACATGTCATATTCAAAGGTCTCACTTGGTAACTTCGTAGTTAAACTTATAATAGTCACTTTTTAATGTAAGTTTCATTTCTTATTTTGTAGTCTCACATTTTGAAGTGACAAGGGCGAATCTAGAATTTGGGGAGGGGGTGGCATCCACCCAACATTCGAATAATTATTGCCCCTTGCTGCAACGCGACGGATGAATTTAGTAATGATCTGCATCCGTCCGTGCGCCCGCCTGTGCGTCTCATAATTCGGAACATATTAAACAAAAATAAAGAAATATTAAATGAAAAAAGAATGAAAGTAAACATTTTGTTTAAAATGTTTTAAATGCCCTTTTGCACTAACACTAACCTAAAAATAAAAAAACAACCTAGCTATACTTGCATGATTAATTTATGCATTGTACCTATATAAATTTCACATATACTGATTCACAAATATTTAAATAAAAATGAAACCAGATTTTAAAGTTTAAGCCATCGTCTGTGAAGTAATTAAATGAAAATCTTCAATGCACGTTGATGGAAAATTAATTTTACCCCGTTGTAAAAAGTTACACGCGTGTTAGTTTTCACAACTATTTGTCATTTATTATCAATTACATGTACTACAAGAGATCATTTGTAATGATCACTTTCGTAAGATTTGATAATTATAAACATAATCAAGGAGGTCGATTTGTGTTTTTTTTAATTTTGATATAACATTTTTTGGTGACCTTAACTTAGGAGAGGGGGACACGTGCCCCCTGTGCTCCGTAAATCCGCCACTGAGTGATCTTTCTCAAATTTTCATAGTTTTATATAATGTATACATGTAATTAAGTTGAGAAGTTAAGTTATAAAAAGTGCAAAAATGGCCGTTAATACATTTGGCTGGGTTATCAGAGCTCACTCTATAAAAACACGTGGAAATTTGCATATTCTGTTCGAAATCGACTCTTACATGACATATTTCATGAACCAAGAAATTTTTATTTAGTTTAATTCTATATCTTCGAAACAGTTTATATTTTGATAAAATGCCCTCTAATAAAAAACTAACAGTTAACAAATCTTTATGATGTCTATTTTTATCTTGCTTGACCAGAAATGACAAGCAACATTTTTAAAACTATATATTATTCAACATGTTCAAAGGTGACCAAAGCAAAACGTTTTTGCAGCAGAAAATTAATTTGAAACCCTCAATTAATATCTGCAAATTCATTCCGAAATCTCCTAGCTTAATGGACTGGAATATGATGTATGAGAGCCCTAGTCATTAAAAGAAGCGAGGTTTGACTTCAAAGGAATCTCGGACTATCTACATAATGTATTAAGTTTAAAATTACATGTATTTTCATGATTTTGATTTTATTTCGTCAATTTGGCACCGGTGCACACACTATCAATTTCGCTTCTTTTTTTAAACTCAGATTGCAAATAATCTTCATATAGTTTGATGTTAGTTTCTCAAAAAACTTTGTCTACTCAGTTTGAAAAAAAAATATCTTTCCCGGATTCTGATGTCAGTATTGTATTGTTTTACCTCTTTTTTTGTTGAAATCAGACAGGAAGACATTCTGATTTAATGAAGTAAGTTTGTTACTGTTTCAGTTAAATTGAGGCCACTGATTTTCTCAGACCAGTTTCATTTTTTATTTGTTGAAGTTAGATTCGGAACTATTCAGCTCACATTCATACTCATGTAGATTCTTATTTGATCAAGTCAGTTGCATTTCTGATTTGTATTAGTCAGATTCGAATATATATCCGTCTCGCAGTCAAACAAATGAAGATTCTTATTTCATGAAGTCAGTTTGTTGGGTCCCAGTTACTCATCTCAAGTCAGTTTCATTTCTTATCTATTTAAATCAGATTCGAAAGTACCCAGCTGAAAGTCATACACTTGTAGATTCTTAATGGATTAAGTCAGTTTGTTCGGTCTCCTTTAAATTGTGCGCACTGATTTTTTCAATTCGGTTTCATTTATTTTCGTTTAAATCAGATTGAAAGTAAAGTCAAGAAATACCAAAGGGATATTCGAAGGAGGGGAAAATCGAAAACAACTGACAAACTCCGAAGAACACCGAAGACAAGACCAAAACAATACAAACACTACACTTAAAACCTAAAAACATATGAACAACATGGACCCCACAAAAAAACCGAGGGTAGTCTCTCAATTTTGCAGCGATGTCATCAGTTTGTTACTTTCTCATATTCTCATGTAAAGTTATCCTTCATAAAATATACTAGTCAGAGATTCCTCTGACGTCAGATGACCCTGTTTCTGAATTGAATACCGTCAGAGATCACTCTATATACAAAACTGGGAAATTTGTCGACTCTGTCCAGATATTGTTAATCAGTTTTATATAGGGATTTTATTTCTTGTAAATGAACTTGAGTTGAGTGCTTTTTTTTATGTCAGCTAATTACTCCTATCTTTCACAGTTTTTGTCATCACTACAGTGGTAAAAAAGAAGTCATGAAATATTTTTCATCTTTTAATGGAGTAGAATTTTAACATAATTTATATAACCTATTGTTCTGTAGATTAAACGGTCTAGATATTATATATTACTATGCTTTATTGAGCCAAGCATAATAGTGCTCAGCTGTCAATATGAAGCTATCGTATTTAAATACTGTTCGGAGCATCCCTTTTGTGAAGATTACTGTGGTCCTTCTGCATAAATTTTTCATCTTACCTTTTCGCAAAATGTATCTCCTCCGTGACCAATTCATATACCTACTGTTTCTTGTCAGTTAACGTTTGGGTATGAAAGTAGGGTTTTGAGAAGAATTTTTTGTTAGAGAATGCTATTTTTATCACACAATCCTTTAAAATTATATTAATATTCACAGCAGAATATAACAAAACATTCATTTTTATGGCAAATCTGTTATCATAATTTATGGTAAGATTTCCTTTGTTTAATTAGTTAAAAGGTGACCGAATTGTTTCAATGAACTCCCAAATGGATTAGCGAATGTATACATAACACGGGATCTTTAAATCAAAAATCACACTTCTTGACCTGTATTTTACAATGTTATTCCTGAAATTGTATATAATTACAATTTTCGGAAAAGGCTAAAGACAGTTTTCGAAAATGAACAATAAGAAATTTAAAAAAAAATCGGGACTTTCCAAAGAAAAAAAGATGTATTTTATTATTACCCGGCTCCTTTAGTTTTTTTTTATTTAGCAAGTTTATGCGCACATCATTTTCTGACTGTAACAAGTAAGTTAAGAACAACGAGAAGGGAAGTTACTCTTAGTCAAAAAATGTCTTGAATTGGATCAAGAAGAAAAACCTTCACTTGAACAAACTTACTTGTACAAGTCAGAATAATATACCATTAACTAAAGAGAGATAACTCTTCCCGGATTTTTTTTTCTGACTGTTAAGAGTAAGAAATATTCTGACTTAAATATGTAGATCCCCTGACTGAATACTCTGAGATATTTAAAGTCTGAATGCTTGATTAAATGATCTTCTTTAAATATTAGTAATGATAAATATTGCATATTAATAACGATTGCTTGATTAATTTTAACCATCCTTCTTTTTTTAGACATGGATTGGCAATTTTAGAAGGAAAGAAAAGAGGGCATTATCCAAATCAAGGAAAAGGACCAACAAGCAGGGCCCAAATGCCTACTCTGAGTATGTTAGTACGCAGAAACGAGGTAAGAAACAGTGCTAGAATTATTGCTTAATACACTACGAATGATCATTTATAAGATAAATAAACCAAAAAAGCATGATAAACATATAATATGTTGTGTAAATCATTCGTGCACAGACATATGAACAAAAGAATTCAATGAGAACATCATATTTCTGGAATAACTTTTGTCAGGTACTTATGTGTTTAAAACACATTATTATTATTCTGTTTAAATCTTGAGATTCCAATTGCAGAAAATGTTTATATATTATCAGGAAGTAGGCATAGTGCCCATAACTCCTTCTAAACCAGTGAGTTATTGTAAAGGAAACTTTAAGAAAATATTCATTAACTTACGGGATTGTACATCTTTTATTCGTTTAAACTCTTGAGTTCAATTTCAATATTATAATCTCACTCTGAAAGTGGAGGCTATATTGCATTCTCCTAGTCAGACTGTTTGTCTGTCTGTTAGTCGCACAAATACTTTATGTCACATTTTTCTTTGGAACCATTGCATGGAATGACTTTACATTTGGTTAGGAGCTTGACAACGATGAGTTGTAACTTTTGAGGACTTTTTGGATCTGTCAGACACCTACTAAGTTAAACTGTTTGCCAATACTTAGTTTTCAATATGATTAATGAACTTAAAAATTTTCATCACAAAAGTACTATTGAACAGGATGACTTAATTCTTGGCCAGCAGCTTGAAAATGAAGTTGTAACGTGTTTGTGTAAAGCATAATTCTTTCCGGATGAAATAACATCCGGCGGAAAAAATATTACATATGATATTGTAAGATTCTTTCCGGTGGAAATTATTTCACTGTGAGATATTTTCCATTGACATGAAATTTTTACCGGAAAAGGTTTACAGATAGAAGGTGTGAAATTGTTGTTTTGAGCCAAAGTAGTCATATTTAAAGATTAATATAGAAAAGTTAATAAAAAACTAAATCTTTGCAAATACTATGGACTCATAATGGAGTAATTAAATAAAAGCTAAAGTAGAGATAAAAAAACCAAACAATTGTATTGTAATCGGAAATAATTTCATAGATGTTAATTGTAAAATAATATCCGGAAATAATTTTACAGTAAAATATCATCCTTTTGAAACCAAAATTTTCTATTTCATAATCACAATATAAAAAGGAAGAAAATTATAATGAAAAATATGTAACAAAACCAGAAATAATTTCACAGATCTTAATTGTGAAATAATATCCTGATCAATAAGAAAATAAGGTAAGTGAAATACAGGTACAAGTGAGTTGTTTTCAGATGTGAGTACAATTAAAAAAGTAAAGGTAGAAATATAGTTGCATCACTACAGTAATGGAGGAATCAGAATCATTTAACCTGTAATTAGTTTTCACCTATGTGATATGAGGGCATTTTGTCATGTGTAATACATTTTGGAAACTGTTTAATGGTAAATACTTTCCCTACAATACTTTACTTCGCAATGGTGCCCAGGAAAATATTTCACAGCTGGATAGTATTTATCTGTGAAATATTTTCCGACTATTTAATTTTTAATTAAAGTCATCATTTTATATTTAATAAATTAAGAAAAAAGGAAACAATTTCACTATGAAATTTATTCCGGAATATAGTATCCATAAAATGAAAATCTCTCATAATTACCTCCCTTTGATTGATAAATTATGCAAATATGTTCTACCTTAGTGACACATTTATCATTATGGTTAGGTATATATAGATTGTGAGTACCTTATATAGTAGACAGTGGGATTTTATTTCACAAGCTTATGTGAAATTTTAACCGGAAAGGATTTACTATTAAATACTTTCCATATAAGATGGAAAGAATTTCACTCCTCCGGAAGAAATCTAACTGTGAAATACCATGTCTGGAAACTATTTACCGTGACAAATCTTCCGCCGGAAAAAATATCACAGAGGAAGAAATAAACCGTTACATTTGTACTTTTTGGATCTGTCAGACACCTACTTCCTGTTTGCCGATACTTAAAATACAAGTGGGGGTATTCCTGGCACGACATCTTGTGCATTCTTGTTTCATTTCTACATAGGGAATAGTATTTTATATCTAAAAAATATCCTTTATCAGTGAGTGAATTTCAAAGGAAATTATTCATTTTCCAAAAATGAAATTTAGATAGATGACATGCTGAGATCAGGCCTGGGCGCCATAAAGAACTATTTTTGCTGAGTAAAGAAAATTTTACTCAAATTCCCATTCTCAGCCAATCACATTCGAGTATTCCGGTATTGAAGAATATTCTCAGACTTAAGAATATTCTCAACTTTTATGGCGCCCAGGCCTGGATATCAATATTAATCAATATTCTTTATTATGGTCTGATTAGGATTTTATATTTTAGGAACAACTGAAAAGTCAGAGTATTTCAAAAAGTGCTCTGAGAATTACAAGGCTCTGCCTGAAGAAGAGTTGCAGCACTTTAAGGCTCAGGCAGCAAAGAAGCGCAAGAATGTTCTTGGAGACCTTTCAAGGGAGGAGTTGTTCCATCATTATATGTTAGTCATATTGTATGTTTAACTTACTTTTTTCCATTTTGTTTGCATGTATCAAGATATAAGTTGTGCTTTATTAAGCCCCAACAGAAATAGCACATTTACGCCCCCAAATTAATCTCAACTTCAATCAAAAGTTGTCAAAATATAACACACAGTATGGACTCTTTCAGTAAAAATTCTCAGGAGGGGAGAAAACCTTTTTTTTTATTGGTTGATTGGTGTCTTATATGAATAGGAAGATGTCGTATGAGTGCCAATGAAACAACTCTCCATCCACTGATATATAACACTCATTGAAGTGTTTATTTTTAATATAGAAAAGAGGCTTGAGGGCAAAAAGACTCATTGCACAACCAGCTATAACAGGACCTCTTAAGAAAAAAAAATTCGTCATTCAATGAAGAAAACTGATAGCTTTTCTATTATCTCGCCGGTTCTAACTGAATTTGCTATTAAGCAATGTATAATTTATTTTATTTTTTAGTGTGAAAGAATGTGTGAAGCTGGTTTTGAAGCTGGGGGATTGGTGGTTGATCATCACCAGGAAATAAATGCTGCCGTCTATGGCAGCAAAAAGGCTGTTGGATACTTTGAATCTAGTATCCAAGAGTTTACAGCTCAGATGATAGGTAATGTAAAGTTTATAGTGCTGTTAAACATATATACTAGTCACAACTGAACCATTTTGTAAAAAAGGAGTGTAAAAATATATGTTTTTCCATTGGACTATAGGTTTGTATGACAGTCTGTCACAGGTTTTGATTTTAGTGAAATATTTTGTCCTTTTATAGATGAAATATTCATACCAGCTGTTAGGTAATAATTTATTGCCTTAGCTCAACCGAATTAAAGGGTTACCACTTGTGTACTTGAAAATATGTGTGGAAGATGTTATAAGTTTACATTATTATTCAAATTATAAATTACTTTCAGAATTTTATCTCATTAAATAAAACAAAATCCCATTCAGTCTCTATGTGGAACTCAGACAGACTATAATTTACCTGATTTCACTTTCACAGGGGATTATATTGAGCTTATTATAAAGTCCGTATAATAACTTACAAACAACAGGTACCTATAAGGCTTTCCAAAATAAAAAAGGAAATTCTTGGATGTCCTTTTTACCGGTATGAAATTGAAAAATTCCATCAAAATGGCAAAAACATTTTTAGTCCGTTTATTTGTTTAAATTGGTGGTATATTTCAGAAAAGGTAAAACCCAAAGAATAAATTTATTCCAAAGTAACAATAAATGTACTATTAACATTAAAGTTCATTATAAAATGTATCTTCCTGAGCCAAATATATCAGAATAAATTTATTCTTGGGTCATGAACAATTTCAAAGCTAACTGCTTGTAGACTGAGAATAAATTTATTCCTACCTCTGATATGACCCAACTTTAGTAATAGCTATCTTAATTGTTTTTTTTAGAATAAATTTATTCTTAAAATCTGAGTTTACAATCTACTTTTCCAGAGAATAAATTTATTCTTTAAATCCAAATGTACAATCTTCTTTTTCAGAGAATAAATTTATTCTTTAAATCTAAATGTACAATCTTCTTTTTCAGGGAATAAATTTATTCTTTAAATCCAAATGTACAATCTTCTTTTTCAGGGAATAAATTTATTCTTTAAATCCAAATGTACAATCTTCTTTTTCAGAGAATGAATTTATTCTTTAAACACGAAGGTACAATCTTCTTTTTCAGGGAATAAATTTATTCCCAAATACAAATATACAATCTTGTTATGCTAAATATAAATTTTTTCTTTAATTTTGATGTACAAAGACAATTTATGTATTCCTAGCATACATTATTTTTTCTTATCTTCATCATCATTCAAAACGGCCTCGGTGGTCTCGTGGTAGCATGCTTGCCTTGAGTGTTGAAGGTCGCAGGTTCGATCCCTGGCCGGGTCAAACCAAAGACATTTAAATTGGTATTTGCCGCTTCTCTGCCAAGCACACAGCATCTGAATTGTAGGAGTAAGAGCAAAGGACTGGTCAGCTCGGAGTCAGTATAATGTACAGGAGTAGGCATTTGTGAGACATTGACAACTTATGCAAAGTATCACGATTTAACTCTGAAAAGTACAATGTACTGAAAATATAGCAAACACAGTTTCTGAACGAGCACCCATAGTATGGAAATTTGAACTAAGCATATGAATTAGCTTGGCCTATAAGGTATAAATTCGTAAAATATGCGACACCCCTGTAGAAGGAGATGAACAATCTCACAAAGTATCAATATTAAACTTCAAACAGCTCAGAAAATATAGTGTACATATAATTGTGAAGCATGAATTCACAGTCAGACATCACTATAATTCTTGATTTGGGCCTTTATTAAAAACACTGCTTACCAACTACCCTGTTAAATCATTTATTCAACTAAACAATAATATCATTCCGTCCTTGTACTTATATAACTTACATCGGTAGCTAGCTGCTTGTTTGTGTTTTTCATTTATTAACTGTATTTGCCAATAGAAAATTCCCATTGTATTGCAATGTAAAGCGAGTGTTGGGATGGTGACAATGTCTTAAAATTGATCATTCAGGCTTCTTGTGATAAATGATTTATTTTTTGTTTATAAAAGAATCTTGTTCCAGTTTTATATTGGGTCCTTTTCATGTTTTAAGCAAAAGTCCTCTAATATGCCAGAGATATATTTTATTGTGGTCTTTATTATTACTGGTAAAATATTCCATACAAACTGTTGCAACCTAAAAAAAATTACATAATATGTAAATTTATTTTTATAAAGTCTTCTGTTTGAAAAGTAACTAACTGAAATATACGCATCGACAAACCTTAATAAAATAACTTAGGCTATATTGCAGATATCCATGAAATTTTCCATGCAACAAGAATATAAGATACTGCATTGAATATTGAACTAGAGGCTACCAGAAGCCTGTGTCGCTCACATTAAATCATTTGCAGACTTAAAGCAATATAAATCGCTTGACTATGTTTATCTTGACTGGCAGTCTGGAGGATAAAAGTTCTGATTGGCACACTGGTTCCAAATTGATCACTGGTTTCAAACAAGAAGAGCTTTTAAATGTATTTTCCCACAGGGTGTTAGTTAACCACCTTGAATGGTCCAGGCCAACAAATAATATTCTGATAAAAAGACCTTCTAAGGACCATTTCTGCCAAATTGAGTTCCACGTGACTCACTGGTTTAGGAAAAAAGACTTATAAGTGAATTTTACCATAAAATTAAACTAAGTTAGCCATCTTGGACGACAGACAGGGTCATCGCATACAATTCTGTGAAAGGATCAACTGAGGACCATTGCTACTAAGAATGGTTCCAATTTGCATACCGATTTCAGACAATATTTTTTTGTCAGTTTTCCCATATGTTTGGCTCTGGCGCCATGTTGGATGGAAGTCTGGGTCATCAGTTACAACTTTAACTAAAGGCTCCCAGAAGCCTGATCGCTCACCTGGACTATGTCCATCTTGACTGGCAGCCTGGAACTTTGCTGTCAAGTTTCGATTTCAAACAAGAAGACCTTTCAGTGATTTTTCCAGTTTGGTCCTATGTTAAACACGGTTCGGCTCTGGTAGCCATCTTTGATGACGGGTTGGGTCGTAGGATATAACTCTGTAAGAGGACCAACTAAGGACCATTGCTGCCGAGTTTTTTTCCCAAATGGCCCAGTGGTTTTAGACAAGAAGATCTTTAAGTAAATTTCCCATAGGGTACTATGTTTAACAATGTTCAGCTGTGGCGGCTATTTTTTATTGAAGGCGGGGCCATCGGATATAATTCTGGAAGAGGACCACCAAAGGACCATTGCTGCTAAGTTTTGTTCCAATTGGCTCAGTGGTTTCAGATATTAAGAAGATGTAAATTTCCCATAGGGTTCTATGTTAAATTATGTTCGACTCTGGCTTCCGTCTTGGATTACAGGTGGGGAAATTGGATATAATTCTGAAAGAGGACCACATAAGGACCATTACTGCCAGGTTTTCTTCCAATTGGACCAGTGGTTTCAGACAGAAAGATCTTTAATTAAATTCTCCATAGGGTCCTACATTATACTAAGTTTCAGACAAGATCTTTAAGTAAATTTCTCATTGGGTATTATGTTAAACTATGTTCAGTCCTGGCGGCCATCTTGGATGATGGGCCGGGTCATCAGATATAATTCTGAAAAAGGATCATTAAAGGATCATTCTTGCCAACTTTTGTTCCGATTGGCCTAGGTGTTTCAGACAAGAAAATCTTTAATTAAATTCTCCATAGGGTCCTATGTTAAACTATGTTTGGCTCTGGTGGCCATCTTGGATGACGGGCCCGTCATCGGATATAATTCTGAAAGAGGACCACCTAAGGACCATTGCTGCTAAATTTTAGTCCAATTGGCCAAGTGGTTTCAAGGCGGAGGCAAGAACATCTTTAAGTAAATTTCCAATAGGGTCCTATGTTAAACTGTGGCAATCTTGGACGACAGGCGAGGTCATTGGACATTTTTCTGAAAGAGGACCATCTAAGGACCATTATTGCTAAGTTTTGTTCCAATTGGCCAAGTGGTTTCAGTAAAGAAGGTCTTTAAGTAAATTTCCCATAGTGTCCTATGTTAAACTATGTTCGGCTGTGGCGGCAATCTAGGATGAGGGGCCGGATCATCGGATATAATTCTGAAAGAGGACCATCTAAGGACCATTATTGCTAAGTTTTGTTCCAATTGGCTCAGTGGTTTCAGAGAAGATCTTTAACGGAAATTTTACTACGACGACGATGACGACGGACGCCAAGTGATGGCAATTGCTCACATGGCCCTTTGGGCCAAGTGAGCTAATAAAGGATCATATAAGGACCATTGCTGCCAATTTTGGTTCCAATTGGTTTACTGATTTCAGGTTTAAAATAAAGACAGATGGACGACAGACCCCAACTGATGGCAATAGCTCACATGGACCTTTGCACAGGGGCGCTAAAAATGAATGATTTAACAGTCTTGAATAATTGAAATCGTCTTTTTGTAATTCATTAGCGTGTAAATAAATTTTAAAGCACTCATGGATGACCAAAACACATTTAAAGCATGAAGGCAGTCGGTCAACGCCTTTACACCCCTATGAACCTACTAAAAGAAGCAATCCCTTCTTATAATATTATATCTGAAAAATAGGAAGATTTTGGCCACAATTGAAATTTACTACTTTTGGTGCAACATTTTATCCCTGAGCCCCTATTTTCAAAATCAAAATCCTAAAACTTTATTTCACCTGTAAATACATATGACAATACTGTTCAAAGTTAAATGCAGAAAAGTCTAGGTCACAAGCTTAAATGCACATTTTGTATAAATTCGACTACCTGCGAACACTAATGTTTGCAATTGATCTACAGATGTTATGCAATCATTATAAAAGAAATAACGCCCCTAATCGCAACAACAGAAGATACATGTACTAAGAAGTTGACCGACGCCCGAATGGAAAATCTTATCGTGTCACGTACGAACAGTTAAAGTTCTAGTAGTTACGATTTAAAAAGATTAAATGTTTTATAGAAAATAATAAAACAATCCTTCAAAATGGTCTAGGGAATTTTTTTGTGTAAACAAATCTCCGATGGACTAACATTAAACAAACCCTGTTTGAATTTTTGTCGGTGCGACAAAAAATCAATCTAATTCCCGCCTCTATTCATATGACCTCAACATGACCTCTTACCGTGGAAATCGTGCGCTTGCGTATAGCGAAAGTTGCTGAAGAAAATGTCTAAACAAAGTAAATAGTAGTAGTCGACCAAGATCATTTACTGTTTCTGCTAAAAAAAGAAATTGCAAAGTGGTTTTTGCAACGCCTGCGAAACGTATGATATTTGTCAGGCGTCAAATTGGCAAGAAGAGGCTGGGAATGAAATACATTATCATTAACTTCATCGATTGAATCATCACGTGTTTTGATATTTACGATTTCCCAAAATAGCTCCTCAATGTTATTTTTTTACAGTAACTAAAGCTTTTTACGCTAATTTTCTCAGAACAAATGTGTGAAGATTGTAATTAAAATGAATAAAATAAATGTGAAATGCATTACAATGTTTACGTTCTCACTTCTTGGAATTAGATTATTTTGGGCAACAAATATGAACCTCGGTCATTTCCGTTAAGACCTACCGCAGCCTCACTTCTAAAGACGATGCGAAATGTTCTTGGAAATTAGTGTAATTACCCGAAGAGGGGGGAGGGGTAACTCTCTGGATTGTTGACGAGGATGTGCGGAAATGGCCTAAGAAAAGGTACCCGAGCAAATACTAGAATACATGTTAATAATATAAAAAAAAAATATTTAGATCAAAATACCTATACCCGCAAAACAGCCATATCGGCAAAGCACACCTGGATTTATACTGATGTTTATGCACAAACATCTGAGGAATTGAATAGCACCGTCAATTTACAACCCGAATATATATTAGTTTTTCAAAACACACCCCGAATTAATAAAAAAAATCATGGATAACCGCGTTATTACATTAATTGAAAACCCTAGACCTATAAATAAATATACCTGAATTGATGTCTTTGGCTTTCAAAATAACAGTTTTCCGAGATACTTTGAAATCACAATTTTCATAATATTGTATTTTGAACAACCTTCCAATCCTCAATGCATTCAATTACATACGGCATAATTAACTCGATCGTAACTAAATCTTAAATAAAATGAACATACCTCTCAACTTAAATGAGTTCTGTGTAATCTTTGGTCAATTAATTATTGTTTTTCTATCGATCAGACACGGTTCCATGTAATAACGTGACCATGACCAATTCAAACCATATGATTGGTTATCCTTGACCTCACCCATTCTGTCCATCAATTCATCATACACGTGCATATATTTGAGCGGTTTAACTCGTTACTTATGAATAAAAGAGAATTATCAAACTTCTAATTGATCAAACGGAAAGTAAGCATTAACATGATGATATGAGGCGTATGTCCCTAAGTTTATTGTTCCCCTCGTCACCATGCAGCTGTTTTCCTTTGAGAATAATAAATTTGTTACGATCCTCCTAACCATTTAACAGTTATATATACTTTCATATTACGTCCTGAAATAAACTTTTTCGTGCACAAATATGGCATCGTATATGTTGTCAAACGATATATTACAGGGTATATCCACTTTTATGCCGTGTGTACATATTTTTACGTAAACGTGAATTGGGTATGCTTTGGAGACAAAAAGTATCTTTTCCACAGGAAAAAGTTGTGTACAATAACAATCTTGTACTGCACTGTAATACATATTTACATAGGCCGCGCCATGTTGATTTTTGAATGACGCGACGGTTGCCGACAAGTCTAGCTGTGAAACATGCGTTTTATTAATTATACCCCCGCAAACAAAGTTTGGAAATATATAGGTTTCAGTCTGTCCGTCAGTCTGTCCGAAATAACTTTGTCCGCAACTCCTCCTACATTTCTTGCATGATTCTCATGAACGTTTATGGAGTGTTAGATCACTATATGGAGATGTGCACATTGTCAGGAATTTCTGTTTGGAAAAGGCAATTTTTAACAAAACTTCTTTAAACAAAACTTCTTTACATGTGTTGTCCGCAACACCTCCTATATTACATGTACTTGCATGATTCTCAACTTTATGGAGTGTTAGATCACATTATAGAGATATACATATTATCAGGATTTTCTGTTTGGGCGAGTACTTTGAAAAATATGATGATTTGAACCTTGTATAGGCTTCAAAACAGACATGTTGCTGAAAAGGGAGGGGGGGGGGGGGTATTAGTCCCTTTCAGGACAGTTCTAGTTTTTCTTCTTGAGTAAATGATTATTTATATAATTTGGCAGTGTAAATTGATTTTAACAATAGTTAAATTCCAAATAAGCTCTTAAAAGGAAGCCCCATATTATTCGTAGAAGAAATGAAATATGTATTGCAAATCAATATCGGACACATAGGACATTCCAGGTGTAAATTACTTCAACTCCGTAGCTGGCGCAGGTAAAAAGTTTCGAAAATTAAAACGTGGCACTTTTTTGGCCCCTTTAAATCTCTAAAAGATAGAGGTATTTAATGACGTTTATTCCATTTCAATCAAGAAACATTTTAAACGAAAAATCAGTTGAAAATTTTAAAATGTACACCAAAATTATATATAAAAAAAATTCATCCCCCCTCCCCAAAAAAAATCGGGAGAGTCCAGATTTACTAAAATCATTCGTATATGGAGATCATTGTGGTAAAATATTATAAGGATTTGTTTAATACATGTAGAACAAAAGTAAATGAGCGGAAAATTAAATGTCTACGGAAGCCGACATCGACGACAACGCCATTACCATACCATTATACGTCTGTACATATTTTTCTACACCAGGGTTAACACGTCGGGCTTAGTAGTGCATGGACATTACATGCACATTGTCCACAAATGGAATGATATGCACATTTCTCTTTTCGATTTTCGATTTTTTGTTATTTTTTGTTTATCATACTGACGTAGTGTATCTGTAAATATAAATAATCACTTATTAAACTGTAGCCTCTACGACTTACGGCTCGGGATATTTTGCACTATCGCAACTGGTCATGTATTTAAGCAACTCATTTCAAAACACGTAGAAACAGTTATTAATAAAATAAGGAAATATTATATTTGGCCACTGTAACTGAGTTTCTGTGGAATGAAAAACTAGCAACAAATAGTCAAATAGTATATTTGAGAATAAATAAATATCAGAATTTTTATTTTATGTATAAGCTAGACGTAAATTAAAATATGCCAAAATACTCAAATAAAACCCTCTCCTTTATAAATTCGATCAAATTATAATGTATTTTTTTCTGATGTGATATGAAAACGAATAGATGTGGGGTTTGTGTCAGCATCCCATGCCTAATTTAATGTCTTTAACACTCCAAAGAGGCAACATCATAGCAACTAATGGTGTTTCATGTGTGATTCTTTATTGTCTTGCAATGGTAAATGCAGGGTGACTTTCTCCCCAGGCCAAAATTACTGTAACAAACTAATAATACAGCCGTTGTTGATATTATCAGAGTCATTGTGTACAATCGGTAAAGTAAGAAAGACGCAATAATAGTGGACTACTTTTACAACTAACTACGAAGCATTCGGAGCTATGAGGGTTTCTCTTAACAAGGCGTTGTTGAGGGTAGAAAATCTGAGGAATCAAACATTGTGCCATCTTTCAAGCCTGCCGGTTGTACACGGTGTTATATTTGTGTGTTGTCTCTGGTTCTGTTTCTCTTGGTTGTGCTTCTGGTATTTGATTAAACTAAATAAAATATGTTCCTTGTATTGTTGTTGTTTGTATTTCGCCTTGCCTTTGGAATTCGGTAATATTTTATTGTTCGTGTAGTAATTCGTTTTATTAAACATGAAAATACCCCAATGTGACGTCACAAACAGTATAATCAGCAACATTATAAATAACAAGAAAAGTGCTTGGCCGAAAAAAAGGACAAAGTTTAGTGGATAAGATATTTTTATTCGTTTATCATATTTTGATGTTACTAATTCAAAAATTCAAATTCTTTAATGTCAATGAAGACGCCCCAAAGGACAGTTCAATCAATAACAATTTAAATACAATGATTATAATTGATAACAATAATTTTATTTCTTACCAATCTTCAGTTATGTCAGTTCAGATCATATTAAATCCACTTTAATTTGGTAGAATATAAGCCTCAATATGCAATAAGATGTTTTTTTTTCTGGTATCTTCCATAATTATTTTTGTATCAGAAAGTACCCACAATTTTCGTTAATCATGATACAATAAAAAATCCGACGTGGGACATTTTATAGCTCATTGATAAGACCATTTAGCGGGAAAAAATTACCTTTAGCGGTAATTTTGCGGAATTTAAAATACTATGTGGACATTTTATTAGGAGAGTTTGGTAATGATCTGGGTCTTTCAGCTGTAAAAATGTTCAAATTTTTTAGTCTGTATGTTGGTCATTAGGAGCACCCTGTGTGTTTCTGTGTCTTGGAAATTTTTCAGATCGTTTGGTTGCAGCGCCTCCTCTTACTGATCGTGTAATGAAAGGGTTTTTGGTAATAGTCATTAATCACTATTGACCATATTTTTGCTTACTATACATTGTATGTAACAAAATAATAAAACTTGGTTGTAAAATGTTCCGCTAAAATGTCCTGCGTCCAAAAAAATCGAATCCAGCATCAAGCACTCAAGAAGATATAATGGGAAATGATTTTCTTCGACCTCGTTCAAATTGGTAAAAATTTTCAATACAAACATATCAAATGTTCACGACTTTGTTTTTGTTAATATAATTTAGTACAACTATGCAGCTCGCATGAAGTCTGATATGTTGAACTATTTATTTCTTCCTGTTACATATATTAACACACATTTGAAGATTAAATATGAAAATAAAAAAATATGGAGTTCTGAACTAATTTTCAATCTGTTTCATTTTTTTTTAAATTACTTTGCAGATTGTAGACATTTGACAATAACCAAGTTACCGTGATTAGGAACATAGTGTGATTTGTACCGGAAATGTGATTTGATAACTATCAATAATGAAGTGTGACTAAAGATTTGTATTTATCTCAGTTTTATATGCGTTTATCAATAGAATAATTACAATATAAGGATTTTTATTGTTTAACATCTTCCAGCTAATTCGCAACTTGAAACTACTGTAAATAGGATAATAACGATCGTCACCATAGCAGCATGGGTCGACCGGGGAATGTGAACCATGACATTATTTTACTTCCCAATCTGACACATGAAACATTGCACGACGTGGTTATAATTTGACACGCATATAAATTCTTTCGACATGTCAATGGTCAAGTGGTCATGAAAAAGTAATAAATATATCTTTACAACAATGTAGTTTCTTTAAAGGCATCGTTCAGAAAGTTGAACTAAATATTCTCGATGTGAAAAAGTCTAATTCCTATCAATATATTATATTGTTGTAAATTTAAAATGTAATATTTTAAAGCAAAATTACCTAATAGCTCATAAAGTGCATTAATTTATTTTCCTTTTATCTTTACAACTTGTTCGCTTCAGTTCCTCTATGTATATTTTTTTTTAAATCACACTGAACGAAAATACTAGTTAATATAGTATATACTTTTGACGATAAAACACTCGAAATACCATTCAATGCCCTCAATTTGGGGTGAAAGTAGAAGGAGACGAAACTTTCATAGATAGGCTCATAACCTTGTCGGGTTTTTTTTTCTAATTATTCTCATAGTTATTTTTTTTTAGTATTTGTTTGCTATATTACTGTGATACTGTTCTCACGAAATCTCCGTTTTAATGAGATTCCTTACTTTCTCTTCTCCTTCGAATCTATTCTTTTGCCGATATTGCTATTCATTATAAAAAAAAAATATATTCATGTGTATTCATCTCTTCCTGTGTATCTATTCACTCGGACCTTATAGAAACCGTAGTTTGGAGAACGTTAACTGACAAACTGAAATGTCTGTCAATGAAATTGAATTATAATATACAGTGTCACACCATGTAATTCTATTACATTTACGTATGGTATGAAGAATGATATAGAATCCTTTGATGAACATTAAAAACAAAACCCGACCTGTTGAGTTTTGAAGAAACATCTTTCACGTTTAATTCATATTGATTATGTGCTTAGAACCACTTTTTCCCCAACCAATTAAATAGAAATTGAAACGGAATAAATAAAAATTTTAACTATGGAAATTACTAAATGAAAATCTAATTAAAATAATACTGTAAGAGAGAGAGAGAGAGAGAGAAATAAATTTTCCTCTTTTTTCTTATGCTCAGTAATTTCTCGATTACACCTAACGTTTCATATATATTATATTTCTTTATTTGAAATGCATGTTTATACCTACGCAGTTGTAGAGTCCACTTTCCTAAGTTCGAGAGATTTTTTTATAATTGGAGCTGCAAACTGCATAAGATCATTATGAGAAAGTATTCTTTTCAGTTTCTCAGAAGTTGATAAGTTATTTATATCTGGTAATTTGGTTAAAACATTAAAGAATTGTTGTCTAAAAGTACTATATAATACGTATAAAGCCTGTTCTATACTAGACCGACACTCTAGACTTGAGTATTTTTAACTTATTAGCTCACGAGGTAGCTATCCCCGTACTCCACACATTTTGTGTTCTATTTACCGCTTCCACAATCATGCTAATGTTTGAATACAGACCCCTAGTTTTGAAAATCAAAATTCAAAATTCTTGCTACACATTTACATACATTGTGTGACAATACTGTATAGAAAATAAATGCAGAAAATGAAAAATGAAAGAGGAGTTTAGACCGCTACTTTAAATTCACAAAGCATTATTCCCAAATATTCTTCGAAAATACGCGGATAAGAAAGAAAAAAAAACGGAAATGTTAAGTAGTGCATGGTATGTGAGGCTTCATGTTTAAATAAACATAAAAAATTATACATTAAACCAACGCTTACATGATGAAATGTGTTAAAACCTCGGGGAGTAACTCAATGATATTTTGATACGGGGCGTGTGGCAAATTCGGGTCAAGATTTTACAAAACCGGCGGAGATTTCGGGTCGGGATTTGTTGACACTGTGGAGAATTCCAGTGTCTCATACTAGAGTTTCCCCCTACTCAGTTCCCCCCCCCCGAAAAATTGGTATATACTGAGTATCCCCCCGGCAAAATGGTATATACTGAGTCCCCCCCCCCGAATAAATTGGTATATACTGAGTTTTTCTCCCGGAAAATCGAGTATATACTACTCCCCCCCCCGAGATTAATGGTAGGATAAATTAGTATATACTAGATTTTCCTCCAGACCGAATCAATACTAGACTTTCTCCCTTGATTAAATTCGTACTATCTACTAAAAAAAGAATGCTATGATTTTTAACAAAATTGAATATTTGAGCATAGTTTAACACAAAGGACAAGTTGGTCAAGATTTTATTTTTACATTGGACCACCATTTCCACATAGAGAACCAAGTGTTATTACTTTGGTGCCGATCGGAAATTCAAAATGTCTACCAGCCGATGTCAAATTTTATATTGAAACCCTATGGGAAATGATATTTTCGTCTTCTTTTTGAGAACCACTGAACAGAATTTGACAAATCTTGGCAGAGATCTTCCCTCATCCCTATGCAGTCCTTCATAAGTGTTGTCACTTAAGTACCAATCAGAAATTTAAAATGGCGCCAGCCATGGTCAAAGTTTACATTGAAACCCAATGGAAAAAGATATTTTTGTCTTCTTTTTGAGAACTACTTAGCAGAATTTGAACAAACTTTGTAGAGGTCTTACGTATTAGGTCATTCATAAGTGTTGCTACTTTTGTACCGATTTCAAAGTGGCCGAAAGTCCGAGGTCAAAATTTGCATAAAAGCGTCAGGTAAGCGATATTCAGGTTCCTAGGAGCCTCAAGTTTTTCCATAGAAAAAAGAACCACAATCTCTGCTATTAGTGGATTACCATCAGGACATCGTAACTTGAACGAGAAGACCCTAATAGGTATCACGACCACAAAATTGGTTTTAGGAAGGCTTTTAATTAGGACCCCGCTGACTATCGGTGGAGGTCCTATTGAAATCAGCTTGTCCGTCCGTCACAATTAGTTTCCGTATCTCTTGGAGTTTAGTGATGAAACTTGGCATGATTTTTCTCCACTACTAGAGATTGTGATGCGTACAAGGTAGAAAACCATACGTTGTAGGTCATGGTCAACACTTAGTTACTGTTTTCTGCTCTTTGGTCGGGTTGTCTCTTTGACACATTGCCCACTTCCAGTCTCTATTCTATTAATCCGTCCGTCATAAATAATTTCTGTTCCATAACTTGAAACTTTTCACGAATGGTAAATGTAAAATCATGGTCAAAAACTAAAATTGCGACGGTAACCTCCCCCCCCCCCCCCCAACCCCCCCCAACACCCACACACAGACCAGTAACGGCAGACATCATATTACCAGGTTTAACTATACAAAGTTCTTAAAATTCTCTTTTTGTTCTTAGTCGTCTGATATTTCTTTATTAGATTTTTTTCTTCTTCAAATAACAGGTCACACATTCAGCGCTCAGTGGCCTCAGGCAATATTTTATTTGCTAAAATGTAGGATCAATCTGCTCAAATGTCGTTCACCGATATTATCACATGTACATTTTATTTTTTAATAAGGTGGAAAAATTAGTATGGGGGAAAATGTGTATACACCTACCATGTTTTCCGTGGTGGAGGGGGAATTGGGTATATACTAATTTTTTCCCGGGGCTAAATCTGAGTATATTCCCATTTTCCGTGTTGAAATTCTAGTATGGGGGAAAACTAGGATGTAACACCGGTCAGGATTTAAAAAATTTCTACAGATTTTTATAAAGCACTGAGGAGAATTCAGGTAGACTTTACACAATGTTAAATGTATAAATATGTTTCATCATGAGAACTGCCTTTTTTATTTTTGTATAATTTCGGGTGTGTAATTTTAGGTTTCCTGGATATTTTCGGGTTACAAATTCGATATAACGTGGATAATTTCGGGTACGGGTTTCGAGTTCAACGACACAGCCTCAGTCATAAAATGGTCAAGTTACTCCCGCCCCGCGAGGTTAAAGCATTCGATGAAAATATTATTCTATTGTGCATGAGGTTGATTTCTGGGCCCTTTTTAAATATGACTAATCGTATATAATAATCTCCCTCAGAAAGATTATTTTTTTTAGAACAAAAGACAATTTAAAGCCCATTGTTTACGCCAATAAATAGACAAAGTTTGGTCTGGTTTATACTTGGAAAAAGTACCTGTTCATTATTAACAAAATATGATTTTTTTTCTCGTTTTATATATCAATCTCGTGCTTTGACACTTCGTCACACTGATATTTATTTATCCATGGCAGAGTGTTAACATTCGAACTATACGTTTATTCAATTTTTAAATATTGTGAAAATGCACACATTTTAAATGTTGGGGGGAAAATGAACGTTTTGTGAAAACCGAAATGACACATTATTGTCTGTTGTGGTAATTTTCTTAATTTATAATACAAATAAAAATACTAGCATAGTTCAACATATCGAAGAATAATGAAGAATTGAAGCCGGGAATGGAAGTCACATATCACTGCATGCCATCTTTTAATATTCACAAACCACGCTTTTCAATTGGAGATACCATATGGGCTAGTTTGGACATAACTCCCATTTAGATACAATTAATTCCATTAACCTGAAGGTATCGATCGTTTTAAATGAAAGATGCTTAAATTATGACCCATGAAAGAAAATAACGGGATGCGTCGTCCTTCGGTAGCAGATCTGTTATAATTTAAATTGACCGTTGATAATCGGATGTAGTTATGTCAGTTCATGAAAAATGCAAAATCGTTATTTATATACGAGGAGTGAAAGTGTGGCATGCAATATAATTATACGGCGAATTTCTACGAGTGCTGGTTGTATAAAGTTAGTTATTTCCATTTTCTATTACTCCCAATCCAGAAAATATAAATACGGTGAGTATTTTTACTATTATAACGAGGTCAATTTTAATGTGTGATGAGGGTTTCCCTACCGATGTAATTTTTTTTCTCCTCTACATTTTTATTGACTTTTTGGTAAAAGCCCCGTTAAAATACTAAAATTCCTTACATAAAATAAACATTTTTTTTTAACCTACCTATTTTTTTTTAAAATAAAAATGCTACCCTAACGGCATGCGTGTCCGCGATTTTTCAGACGGCTTGAAGTTCGCTAAAGCACATCGTGGACATTTTTGAAACCTTTTGAGAATAAAAACGTATGAAGTCTTCATGATTGAGCTTTACACTTTTGGTCATTTTGGTATTTTTTTAATTTGGCTTTCAACTTTTTGGATAAGTCATTTGGGTTTACATTTGAGCACAATTGATGAGTCGTAAATCGACGAAATGTGCACATCTTGTGAATAAAAATTGGTATCAAATAATTTATTGTAACCTACTGAAATACGACTGACGCATAACAATTTGATTTCCTATTCTTTGTAGTGATTTCTAGCTACAGTGGATTCATTTATTTTCGTTGTAAAAGGAAAAACGAGGATTTTTTGCGAGATTTAAATTCGTGGATTGTTATTTCATAATCCTTTTTATGGAATATTTCATTTTATGGATCAACAACTCATAATTGCATGGTAAAGTGTTGAGTTTTCAACCCAAAAGAAGACTATTAAATTCCTTATTTGTAAGTAAATGTTCTACGTGTTTACTACTTAATTACAATTCTTTGAAGTAATAATAAATTTTGAAGATCAGTTGAGGTATTTTGAAAATTTGAAATATTATACCCCAAGTCTTTAAGTGTGGCTATACTGCATTCACCGCCTTGTCCGTTTGTCCGTCCACAAACGCTTTTTGTCACATTTTTTCTCAGCTTCTACAGGGCAGAATGATTTCATAATTGGTATGTAGCGTTGACAATATGAGTTGTACGTTGTCTCCTATTTATGCTAGCCAGGAATGTGGCTAGGGCATATAGATTTGCCCTTCTACGTCCGTCCGCACATACGTCCTGATTCGGTTAAGTTTTGCGTTTAGCTCAATTTCTCAGAAACCTATAGTAATATATCACCGCTACAGTCCTCTTGTATAGTACAACACAGTTCAGCAATACTTGGGTCGCTATGACCTACATTTCATGCATCAGTGACTTTGGTTAAGTTTTGCGCGTAGGTTCAGTTCTTTGTGTATAGTGTATCAATGAAACTACATCAGTGGATGTGCCTTGGGTAGTACTGAGCTGTCATACAATAATTGGGTCATTGTGACCTATATTTTATGCTTGAGCGACTCTGGTTAAGTTTTGCATTTAGGTTAATCTCTTTTAAACTAAGCATAGTGTATCAATGAAACTTCATCAGTGGATGTGCCGTGGGTTGTACTGAGCAGTCATACAATAATTGGGTCATGATGACCTACATTTTATGCTTGAGCCACTCCGGCTAAGTTTTGCATTTAGGTTCATTTCTTTTGAACTAAGCATAGTGTTTCAATGAAACATCATCAGTGGATGTGCCTTGGGTAGTACTGAGCAGTCATGCAATAATTGGGTCATTATGACCTACATTTTATGCTTGAGCGACTCTGGTTAAGTTTTGCATTTAGGTTCATTTCGTTTGAACTAAGTATAGTGTATCAATGAAACTTCATTACTGGATGTGCCTTGGGTAGTACTGAGCAGTCATGTAATAATTGGGTAACAGCAAAATTAAGTAACAGCAAAATGCAAAAGACCTTACAATGAACATCATCTAAGTTTGATTAAATGTTAGAAATTCTAAAATGTGAAAAGTTAAGGGGATTGTCTGTCAAGTGATGGCAATAGCTCACACGTTGGCCTTTGCTGAAAACAGTAACAAATACATTTGTACTACACATTAAGATATATAAACCAATGTGGAAAAAAAAACGAACATAACAATTAAAACTAAAGCACTAGCAAGTTGAACCCTCTAACAATTTTAAGATACCTTGAAATGATTCTCTCTTCATGAAACTGCAGATTTTGTTCTGGTTTCTTAATTACATGTTAGAATACAGTCTATCACAGCCATTTAATTGAGAAACATTTATGGGTTACATTCCTGGATTATCTTCTGTGGAAAGAAGGGAGAAAAGGAATCTAGAATTATCTGCTCTTGAAAATAAAGTAACCTGGCACTGAGATCATCATAATCATGAGAAACATATACCACAATACCTTCAGCTTTTTAACCCATGCCAAGTTTAACAATTGACAATTATCCTGCTACTCCTCTAACTGAGCAGTCAAAATGCATTGACTGTATATACTGTTTATGACTGTATACCACTTTTACTGTGACGTCACAAATGCCACTGATTTGCTGTCTTTTGACGCAGAAATTCACTGTTTTCAAGTGATTTTTGAAATATTTTATATTGCAGAATAAACAGAATATGTGTATATTGTCTCTTTAAATAACATAATATATATATGGAATTATTAATAAAAAATCGTAGGTATGTCAAGTGTTGTGCTATTTCTGAAAGTAAAGAATTTATATCCTAATTTCTGAAAAAAAAATTCATTAAAATTTCGTGTTTTACCTTTTATATTTTGTAAAATCCCAATATTTTTATGGATATGCATACATCTGTAATCATGAAACAAGAAAAGCTTTATATAAATATGTAATTTTAAGTGATTGTTTGATAAAACAAGAGTGGACACACTACATGTCTTGCCTGAGTATGCACATGGACACAGAATAATGATTATCTGATACCCGACATTTTGCAAGTCAAAGGAAAATGTGTTAAAAGAAATTGAGGTCAATGTCAAAAGGCAGGTGTTTACCGACATGTGTCCACTTAGAACGATTTATTGACCAAATATAGTGGGTCTAGGTATTACAGTTGCTAAGAAATGGACGTAATCTCAAAATGTGACAAAGTCACTCAAGCATGCAATTGAGGTCAAAGTCCAGAGACAGGTGTCAGACTTGCATGTACCCACTAAGAACTATCTATAGACCAACCATGGACAGGTCTAAGTATTACAGTTGCTGAAAAAAGGACATAATCAAGAAATTTGGATGAAAGTCATTCAAAGATGAAATTGAGGTCAAGGTCCACAGACAAGTGTCAGACTGGCATGTACCCATTTAGAACTATCAATAGACCAAATACATTAGGTCTAGGTATTAGTTTCTGAGAATGGACTTAACCACGAAAAAGTGACTAAGTCACTCATGTATGAAATTTAGGTCAAGGTCCCAAACCAGGTGTCAGACTGACATGTACTCACCAATTACTATCTATTAACCAAATATGGTGGGTCTAGGTATTCTAGTTGCTGAGAAATTGACTTAACCACGAAAATGTGAAAAAGTCACTCGAGCATGAAATTGCGATCAAGGTCTCAAGCTAGGAGTCAGACTGGCATGTACCCACTAAGAAATATCTATAGACCAAATATGGTTGGCCTAGGTATTACAGTTGCTGAGAAATGGATTTAACCACGAAACTTGGACGCAGATTTTAAATTCATGTTTATGAAGTCAGAGAACCTTAAAAATGAGGTTAGGGTCACAAGACAATTATATTGTGGCAAACCTTATACGATAAGCCAGTATGTGGACCATAAATCTTAATTGTAGGTATTACATGTGCAAAGTTATTAAAGTTTTAAAAAAGTTTACGCCGCTGGCACCGCCTGCTGCCACCGGAAAGTAATACCTATATCTCACCTTCGAGACATTTCGTCACAGGCGAGACAAAAAAAACAATAGTAATAATTATCATAGTAATAATAGATATAAATATATAATTGTAACATTTTGTCCTAAAAATTGTACAATTTTCTTCTAAATTCTTCATATTTGTCATAAATTATATGTATGTTTGGTTTAAAATAAGCATTATTTGTCTCTTTTACATGTCAAACTTAGTTTTGGTAATTATAAATCACAAGAAATATTTATTTGGTAAATTAGATGTCAAAATTAGTTTTGATAAATCACACATAAAATTTAATTTTGGTAAAGCACACGACAAACTTATCTATGGTAAATCATCTATCAAACTTAGTCTTGGTAAATAACATAAAAATCTAGTTTTGGTAATTTACATGATAAACCCCTTTTGGTAAATAACATGTGAAATTTAGTTTTAATAAATCAAATGTGTAACTAAGATTTGGTAAATAACAAGATGACAAACTTAATTTTTGGTAAATCACAAGACAAACTTAGTTTTGGCAAATCACATATGAAATTTAGTTTGAATAAATCAAATGTGAAACTAAGGTTTGGTAAACTACAAGACAAACATAATTTTGGTAAATCACATAAACTTAATTTTGGTAAATCACATGACAAACCTATTTGGTAAATCACATGACAAACCTATTTGGTAAATCACATGACTTTTGTTATTTGGAAATACAAAATCCAGTACTCAGAAAATCTGTTATGGTTTAACCAACGAACATCTATTAAAGTATGACACATTCACTATCCTTGGAGCTCCTGTATGAGGACGGCTGAGAGATACCAACAGTATTTAGAGAAGATTGTGCAGAATAACTAGAACCTGTAGAACTTGTGGCAGATGATGAGCTTCTATGAAAGCTCTGATGCGCGGAGGATGCAGTTCTTGCAGCATTTGAAGAATATGAGCTTGAAGAACTATGACCCTGGTTTGTATTTGAAGATAAACCAGATGAAGTTCCTTGAACTTGTGAATGGTAGTGGCTTGATGCCCTATTCTGGACATGATGCCTGGGCAAGGAAGTTGGACGTGAATATGGTACTGGTTGTGGCAACATAACTCCAAAGTCATCATCATCTACTCTTGTATAATTTATCAAATATTCTGGATAACTCTGGTTCCTGTCAAATACAACAAAAATGGAAGGGTTAACTGGGTGATCTACACAGCTATCATACAGTTTATGGCTTTGGCCAGGAATTTCTGGTGGTCTGCGGTAATTTGAACTCCCTTGTGTAAACTTTCCAACAAGAACCTTTGCTCTGAACATGTATCTATCACCAGTGTGTGATGCTTTGGTATAGTTATGGCTATAGCTTGCATCTCTAGCAAAATATGACCCATGTCCATATGCTGTGGCATTTTTGCCACTGGTACGGAAATCAAAACTGTTGATACAGATACCTCTACATGTATCGAATGAATCTGTGCCATGAAATAGAAATTGTTCGTCAATCTTTCCAGCCAATGGGTTGTCCTTTTCTGCATCTGCATGCATATGTTTTTTCTTTCTGCAATTAAAATTACCTATTAATAATGTCAAATAAAAATATTTGACCATGGGAGCATTTTTATGCATGTATGTGCAATTTTTTCAATATTTGGGAACAAAGTCTGTTTGTTATACACAGGAAATGAAACAGAAAGAAAATTTCTTACAATTTCTCTTATATATCAAAGATCTGGATTAAAAGCTGGAGCAGGAGTTATTTACACAAAACTGGAATCCTCCATACACAGTTGTTACAGAAATTGACTAAGTTAACATTCCACAACATGGAAAATCTAGACAAAATTCTTCAAACAACATTATACTCCTTCTTGCACATCTTCAATATGTCCATAAACATTTTGCAAACTGTCATAGATCTGGGTTAAAAGGTTTATTAAAAAGCTGTATCTCCTATAGTTGATGACACAAAATAGGTACCCTATTTTCCCCACCCATCTATTTGACATTCACCATACTAGAAACTGGATTTCCATTACATTAAACAAGGCAAAAGATTATTGATTGTCCTTTACCTCAGTGTCACATTGTACAAACATTTCAATTGTGGTTGCTTAAACTCAAATTAGGAAATATCATTGGTATGTAAAAATTCTTTCAAATTTCCTTCACTAAATTTTTCAAATTACATGTGCTTGAGTAACCAAACCAAGTTCTAATGTAAAAGTTAAAACTGTCAGTTCCTCTAAGATGCGGATTAAGTAAAATGTTAAAGCCAAGATCATTACTCCTCATTTTAGCTATCAACTATATTAGTTTATATCAATCAAGTACTTTTTTTCATGTCCTAATTAAAATACGACATTGTTCAAAGTGTCATAAAATCTTACCACAATTTCATGTGGATTCTGTAGATACATTTCACAATAACGCCTAAATTAAAATTACGTTTGTTTGTCATGTTTGCTGTAGCCTGCCTGCCCCTCCAAAATTGGCCCGACTCCAAAAAAATTTTTGGCCTTGCCAGTGACAATTTTTTTTCGAATAATTTCAGTAGCGTCACATAAATTATTTCATTTGAGTTCATGAATTTTATCATCAATATGATTTTAAAAAAAATACCTACTTATCTACCATACCCTCTTAAGTATGGGGTAATTGGACTACAGCAAACAAAGAATTTTTAAGCCTGGCCTAAGACAGAATATTTTTCTAATTGTCATAAAACTTACGTATCATATTCTGACCATAACTTCCTGTTTTGGATTCTGTAGATACATTTCACATTAAAATGTCCTGGTCTCGTGGTTTTTTGAAATGAATTCAATACATTAATGTGTTCATTACCAAATGAAGAATCTATTTCTACCAATTCAAATTCTTGAGCAAGATCCTATGGTACAAAGTGATGAGGTCTGGAGTGTTCTCCAAAAACTTCAATAGCCGAGTTATATATCTTCTTTGGGCTAACAAAAAATAATAGTTAATATACATGTATGTATCACATAATGAGAAGAACAATATCTCTATAAAAACATTTTTTTCAGCAGTTTGGCCATATTCTTTCAAGATCTAGTCCAAAAGACAAAAGGGCCACTTAAGAACCATTCTACCAAAGTTTGGTAATTTGGCCTTGAGGTTTCTGTTGACAAGATTTTTTAGTATTTTTTTTCTCTTCTGTTTTTAGTAATACCCCTTTCACACACAATGATTTTTCTTACGAGTCCTTATGGATAGCCAACTCATAGTCAATCGCAAGAATTCGTACATAACTCGTTGGTATCATTAATAACTCGTCACAACTCGCAGACACTTGTGAGGATCCACGAAAGTAGAGACATAAATTTTCTTGCGATTGTCCACAGATTTCATTTTCCGTAAATAACTTGTAACAATCCATAAATATCGTATACCCGTTGCAACAGCACATAACCCTCCTTAAACTACCCGCAATAATCCGTAAATGTCTCGTAAACAATTTGTTTTACGATTTGTTACGTTCAATTTACAATTTGTTTACGGATTATTACGATTGCTTAAGTGATGTTTACGATTTCATTCTTGTCGTGTTACAATGGCTATACAGGTTGTTAAGAGTTATTTTACATACAGTTACGAGTACTTTACAAATACATGTGCATACTTTATGATTTAGGAAAGGTTTAAAAATTGTCTTGCTGGATGTCAGTTGTTGAATGATGATACACAGAGAATTGGATACTTTTTTTGCAAAATGCATAAGGACTCGTAAATACTCATAACTCGTAACTAACTAGCAACTATTAGTAACTACACATTAACAGGTCGTAATTTACAATAAAATGCTCCGCTGGGCGCAGCTAGATACGACCGCAGATGTCGAACCCTGAATAGTTGGGGCAATTATGAACACAACATTCAAGCTTGATACAATACTGAATTTGGATTGTGAATAAATATTTGACACAGCATAGGTTTCTGACACAGAATGAATGTTGTCTAAGAACTTAAAATTTTTTAATTTACCTATTCAAACCATATCAGTATTATTTGTTTTTATATATAAATCAGAATAACCAATTTAAAATTTTAAATTGGGCACACATATCAATTTCTTGCTATTGCGCAATACTGTGCAATTGAAAATTTCTTCAAATATTTGACACATAATAGGTTTCTGACACAGAATAACTGAAATCAAAGAACTTAGAATTGGTCATATGAGTTGAATTTATATTCAATTTTTTGCTTCTTGTGCAATACAATATGCTGTGGAGAATTGCCCCCCCCCCAAAAAAAAATAATAATTTACCCCTTTTTTTAGCTTTTGTGCAATACACTATGAAGTTGCACATTGACCCCCCCTCCCAAAAAAAACAAAAAACAATAAAATTTAATGTAACCCCCCCTTTTTTTGCTAAAAAATTTGAAATTTTCTTTTTAATTTATGAAATATGAAATGAGAAAAAAATTACCCCCTCCCCAATTTCTCATTTACCCCCCTCTAAATTTTGTTTTCAACCCCCTCCCCCCATTTCTTTATACTTTGCAACCATAACAGCCCATTTAAATACACCATAACATATTAAAATAGAAAATGACATCATAGTCATGGAATTTGTTAATAATAAGGTTTTGATAGCAGAGCACACATATCAATTTCTTGCTATTGCACAATACTGTGCAATTGAAAATTTCTTCAAATATTTGACACATAATAGGTTTCTGACACAGAATAACTGAAATAAAGAACTTAGAATTGGTCATATGATTTGAATTTATATTCAATTTTTTGCTTCTTGTGCAATACAATATGCTGTGGAGAATTCCCCCCCCCCCCCAAAAAAAAAAAAAAATTACCCCTTTTTTAGCTTTAATTTTGGACCCCGATTTGGACCAACTTGAAAACTGGGCCCATAATAAAAAAAACTAAGTACATGTTTAGATTCAACATATCAAAGAACCCCAAGAATTCAATTTTTGTTAAAATCAAACTAAGTTTAATTTTGGACACTTTGGACCTTAATGTAGACCAATTTGAAAAAGGGGCCAAAAATTAAGAATCTAAATGCACGGTTAGATTCGGCATATCAAAGAACCCCAATAAGTCAATTTTCGATGAAATCAAACAAAGTTTAATTTTGGACCCAGATTTGGACCAACTTGAAAACTGGGCCCATAATAAAAAAACTAAGTACATGTTTAGATTCAGCATATGAAAGAACCCCAAGAATTCAATTTTTGTTAAAATCAAACTAAGTTTAATTTTGGACCCTTTGGACCTTAATGTAGACCAATTTGAAAACGGGACCAAAAATTAAGAATCTAAATGCACAGTTAGATTCGGCATATCAAAGAACCCCAATACTTCAATTTTCGATGAAATCAAACAAAGTTTAATTTTGGACCCCGATTTGGACCAACTTGAAAACTGGGCCCATAATAAAAAAACGAAGTACATGTTTGGATTCAGCATATGAAAGAACCCCAAGAATTCTTTTTTGTTAAAATCAAACTAAGTTTAATTTTGGACCCTTTGGACCTTAATGTAGACCAATTTGAAAACGGGACCAAAAATTAAGAATCTAAAGGCACGGTTAGATTCGGCATATCAAAGAACCCCAATAGTTCAATTTTCGATGAAATCAAACAAAGTTTAATTTTGGACCCTTTTGGCCCCTAATTCCTAAACTGTTGGGACCAAAACTCCAAAAATCAATCTCAACCTTCCTTTTGTGGTCATAAACCTTGTGTTTAAATTTCATAGATTTCTATTTACTTATACTAAAGTTATTGTGCAAAAACCAAGAAAAATGCTTATTTGGGCCCTTTTTTAGCCCCTACTTCCTAAACTGTTGGGACCAAAACTCCCAAAAACAATCCCAACCTTTCTTTTGTGGTCATAAACCTTGTGTTAAAATTTCATAGATTTCTATTTACTTATACTAGAGTTATTGTGCGAAAACCAAGAAAAATGCTTATTGGGCCCTTTTTTGGCCCCTGATTCTTAAACTGTTGGGACCAAAACTCCCAAAATCAATCTCAAACTTCCTTTTGTGGTCATAAACCTTGTGTTTAAATTTCATAGATTTCTATTAACTTATACTAAAGTTATAGTGCGAAAACCAAATGTCTTCGGACGACGACGCAGACGACGACGACGACGACGACGACGACGCCAACGTCATACCAATATACGACCGCAAAAATTTTGCGGTCGTATAACAAAAAGCTTAGATGAATCGTAACATTCTGTAATATACTCGTAACAGTCCATAAAAATACATAAAAATCTCATAAAATGTCGTAACGGATGCCAATTGATCTCAATGATATAGGTGAGCTGAAAATTCATATATCATTTATTTACTAAAGAGCACCAATATACCTAAGGAGCAAAGATGGAGAAAGTTTTGGAATTTGTCGTTATTCATCTATACACGAAAAGTGAAATTAAAGGATTGGGTTAGTTGCTTTTTGTTTTCAAGCAGAAGCCCTTGAATGAAGTCCGCTTCATATGAGTATAGAAGCAGATCGGAGAGAAGAGGAGCACAGTTGGTTCCCATTGGAATGCCAACTTTTGTTGAAAAATTTGACAGCACAAATACATGTATGTTGTCTATATATAGATGAGAAAATCTAACGTGTCTGTAATACTTTTTGTAAGATTTAGCGTGGTTCTTCGTGAAATAAGCCTTTTCTCTACCTAAAAATAAAAATTTATACCTGCATGTGCCATTTTTCTTGAAAAAACATTGATGAACTAGTTGTTTCAATCGATATTTTATTTGAGAATCTGGTATGGTAGTGTAGTGTTTTGAGAAGTCAAATTTTTTTATACTGTTGCATTCTAGACAAAGTCAATATGAATGTAAAAAGTTATGAAAAAGGATTTTTAGATCAATAAGCTGACCCAGCAATGTACCTTTGTTTAAACGGATTCTTATGTAGTTTTGGAATCAATAAATGAGAGGAAGGTCCATTTCTTCTCATTTTGTAGAAATGCCAAAGGAATTAAGGTCTTGTTGTTATCAAGGACCTCCTACTTAGTGAGTGTGGTCGGTGCATAAATTACGTTATCCACAGTGTTATCTATTCCCAACTCATTTCTAAGACACTCAAAATAATAATTCTTGAAGACAAAAACAATGTTATTGGGAGCTTTGTCCGCTGGGACAATCAATTCATTCATTGCATTTTTTCTCAATATAATTTTAAGTAGTCTTATTTTGCATCAAGCATAGCAATGACATTTATTTTGTTATCAATCTTACTGTTTTTTCACTCTTAAATCCTCCTCTGACACAAACAGCGGACGTCGTAGAATCTCTCGTTGTGTTCCATACTCCAAGTTTACTTGTTCCATAGATGAAAAGCTCAAACAATATTTCTGTTTGTAATTCTCTCTTGCAAACAGGTACGCTTTCTGTTGTTTTAAAAACTTCACCTCCAAAGTATGAATTTGCAAGTCCTAGAAATAAAAAATATTAGTTATAACATTAGATTACGATTTGACATTTGACTTCCTAGATTCTATGTTATAACTAGGTTCTAAATTTAGTCCATATAGGAGTTCATATCACTGCAATATCATTATAGCGACACAAGTTTATTTCTCATGCATGCAGGATTTTTTGGAAGCGATAAAAAGTTTCCTAAAATGTAACATATAAACTTTTCAGATAAATTCTCATAGTTGCCTTTTCTTATTAAACTATAAATGTTTGACTACAATAATATGAGATATTGCTGAACATATAGTTTTATATCAGTTGTATGGTATGAATGATAGGTGTATGAAAGTGAGAGTAAGTGAAAAGAAGAGCTTAATCTGAATTTACCCCATTAGCTTTCCTTATGATATAAATATAAATCACATTTATTATTCAATTGACCTTTTTTAATGTTAAATAGTTTTACTATGTATTTACCCTTTTATACCCTCGTCAGGTGGTAAAGGGCAATATATAAAATCCTGACTAATGAAAAACTAGAGGCTCAGATGGCTGAGTCTGTATCGCTCACCCGGCAGAAACAAGAATTGCCCATGGTGGCCATGTTTGTCGCATGATCTGGAAAAATGAGAAAAGTTGTAAAAAACCTCACACAGATGCTTCTTGTCAAGTATTGTTTCATTTGGCCAAGCAGTTTCAGAGAAGAAGACTTCTTTATATCAGCCTATCAGAAAAAAGAATTGCCCATGGCAGCCATGCTTGTCATCCAATCAGGATGAAAAAAAAATTATTTAATAAAAGACTTTCCATAAATGCTTCCTGTCAAGTTTGGCTGACAGTTTTGGCCAATTAGTTCCAGAATTATTTTTTTTAAATCAACAATGAGAAAAATAAGTGCCCATGACGGCCATGTTTGTTGCCTTATCAATTTAGTTTCAGAGGGATTTTTAAAAGTTTACAAAGATGACGAAAAAAATGTGAAAAATTGTCTTTAAAGGGCAAAAACTTCTATAAGGGGTCAATTGACGATTTTGGTCATGCTGACTTATTTGTAGATCTTATTTTGCTGAACAGTTTTGCTGTTTACAGTTTGTCTTTATCTATAATAATATTCAAGATAACAACCTAAAACTGCAAAATTTCATTAAAATTAACAATTCAGGGGCAATAACCCAACAAAGGGTTGATCGATTCATCTGAAAATTTCATAGCAGGTAGATCTTGACCTGATGAACATTTTTACCCTGTCAGTTTTTCTCTTAAATGCTTTTGTTTTTGAGATATAGGCCCAAAACTGCTGTTTACCCCTATGTTTTATTTTTAGCTATGGCAGCCATGTTTCTTGATGAACAAGAAAATAAAACAAAAACGTTATTCTAGATACCCTAAGGATCATTCAGACTAAGTTCGGCTATAATTGATTCAGTGGTTTCAGAGGAGGAGATCTTTGAAAAAGTTTACGACAGACGACGGATGACAGATGGACGGACGATGGACGGACGACAGACGACAAGTGATGACAAAAGCTCACATGTCCTTTTAGGACAGGCGAACTAAAAAGACAATCTGATACACAGCAACATCGCTAATTGATTCATGCTGGACGATGACATAGAGGGCAGGGCCTCAAAATGATCGTCAAATGAGATGTATTAGGTGTTATTTGAATAACACGTACTTAGTATTTAAGAACATATTATGGGATAATGTAAGAGATTGACAGTTACAATGCAGTGCACATGATTCTAATCTAATGTTGGATAGATCTGCAAGAAATAATGGAATTATTCTATTTTTAAACCATTAATTAATGTCATCTGTAAAATGTCTGTGATGCTGAAATAATAAGTGAATCTGAAACTAAGAAAGTCTATATTCGTAACAGGAAATACTTATATAAAATATATGTAGAATCATCTAATTGCTAGTTAATTGAAAGTCGCTGGGCCATGAACTAGGAGGCAGGGCCTCAAAATGGTCGACAAATTGAGATGTACTGATAGTAATTAATGCAACTTTATCGAAAATATCATTGATCTATCACATGTAGTTCCTACACTTGGTTGAACGTGTAAATCACCTCAAAAATTGTATAACGTGCGAAATTTGCGCATGTAACAAGTAAATCATGTGCATGCAACATGCGAATCACATGCGTGTGGTTTGCGTGTGGTTAGCAATGTGCGATTTAAATCATGTAATGTGTATGAGATTTCATTAGTGGAGACAAATTTTAAAACGTATGAATTCAAATCAGAGCATATTTCAACTCAAATTAAAATATTGTAGAAACAAACTTTCGTCAATGTGAAATATTTGTAAATTATTGAATTTAGTTGGTTGGAAAGAATAAATTGAATAAAAATGTTTCCTAAATTAAATGATCAGATAACATGCATATAACATTTGCAAATTAATATAGATCACTAAAAACAAGTTATTGACAAAATAAATATTTATTATTCAAATTTATGCATTTAGAGTGACATTTTCAGATAAACTTCAATTTATATTATAAACATATTTTATATACAAATGTTTTACACAGAGAACATTAAATAGTTTCATTCATTTATGGTTAATAATATTTTAAATGAATAAATAATTAAAAAATATATCATATTTATAGCAAGTATATATTTATATATATTAACAGTTAATATTTTATATTATATATTATTATTAATAAATATATAAAAGGTTTTTTACAATTGAACTTATAATTAAACCATTAAACATTGTATATCTGAGGTAGATGTACAGCAGTAAATAAGAATTTGTCACTTCACAGGAACTCTTAATCTATTGTTTAATTAGATGTTGATTTATCCCAGTCGACACCCCAATGACATGATGTCTTTTATTTGAAAGAAGCCATAATTGTGGCGTACTGTTTATTTTGCAGACAACTTTATTATTATTATATCAATTTTAGTTAGTATGCCCTAGCTAATTAGATCAAAGTAACATGAAAAGGTCTATTGATTTTCAATAAATCTAAAGATATAATTTTACAGTTCTGTTATAAAGTTTAATAAATTTCCCCCTAAAAACATAAGCATATGCAAATAAATATTTGTATTAATGAAAAAGTCTAATGTGGACTGTTTAATTGAACAGGCTTCCTTTTATTGCACTTACATGTATTTATTTAAAATCAAATGATTTTAAATATTTCACTCCTATTCATATCTGCCATAACATTTAATTAATTTGTTACATTATCCTCCGTTCTATCTTACAAACACAATTTTTAGAAATCACACGATCGGAAATCGTGTATTGTATAACGTGCATTGTGTGGTTTGCCTGTAACATGTGCATGTATTGTGCAAATTGTGTGCATGTAACATGCAAATCTTGTGCATGTTATGTGATGTGAACCAATGGCGCCTTAGGTTTTTGATGACTTTTTAAGTGATTGGTGATGCATTGCAGATATCTCAAAATCGTTAAGTCATACCAAAAAAGTAAATCTGACACTCTCGATGGGGAATGTTCAGCCGAAACGTAATACCAACTTACAGCCCGATAGGAGTTCAAATGAGGGAGCTAGAGCGAGTTTTATGTTTGTGACGCCATCGCTGCCATCTTGGAATTGTGACGTCATATTGATTTTTTGTCATCAGACATATTTTAATCTACGGCTGGGAATATTAAAATGAATATAATGTTTAACAGTCAAATTACACAAAAGTTAAATCAATCATGTTTCACAGACGGGTTGGTAGCGCAAACAGCTGCACAGTCCAGCTTAACAAATCTTAAATTTCCCTCAGATTGTTGTACGTGCTTAGCACATGTACGTATATAAATTTCTGTCAGTAAATACCAATCAAGAATGTTCAATTTACTTCTAACTCGTTTTTCTAAACGCCCATATAACTTTGGTCCATTTTCACTTCGAAATATTAATCCATACTTTGTTATAAATATACAATCATTGTAAAAAACTGCTGCTTAAGAAAATATTTTTCGAAAATTTAAAGTGACTGCTGCAAGCAAGAGTTGCTTTATGAATGATTAAGCATGTGTGCCTAAACAAAAGCCCTGTTAATCAAGCACTGATTGGTTAATTCAAAATTTATAAGGAATCTCATTGGTTAATTAGTATCATCTTGAAAAGCAATTAGTAAACGAGAAGCACGTACAGCAGTGACTGGGAAACCCCCTTGCTGATTGGATAATAAACTAGACACTTGAAGGTCCCCAAATACCTTATGTACAGCATTCCAAATCGTATTGTGTCTTAATATTCAATTTATACAAAATAGTTCCTACATTTCTCCCTAAAACCTTCCAAAGTTTTATCAATTGTTTAAAATTTTACATTTTAGTTATAAACTACAAATAAGACTGTTCTGCAAAGTGGATGTAGTGAAGTTTGTGTAATGTAGTGACTAATTATCAACACAGAGTATTTATAGAATGATAACGCGCAACACCCAAGAGAATGGGAGATTGATTACTTGAAACAGTCAAGAAGTGAATGTATAAAAATAAGATAAACAATAAAAGAAACGGTGGATAACAATACATACAGAATCATACATCATCCATTTGTCATCATCATTCTTCCAATACCATCTCCACTGTGTAAGGTAACTGTCAACGCTCACTGTTTTCTCCCCAAAAGACGGTGTACTCAAACGTCTAACTTCGGCTTTGGACAAAGTGTAGCCATTTTGTTGGAGAATTCCATGCATATCTTTTTCATGTTTTGCAAACTTGATATCTACTGTACATATACTATCATTGTAAACAATATCCTGTAAAAATTCAAATTAGGAGATAGCTCTGTGTAAGATGATCTAAATATTTTCTAAGTATTTTCAATGTACAATTATATCCTGTAAAAATAGAAGGAAGTAGAAAGCTTGGCATGAAATGTTCAAACTTCAAAGAAACTGACAAATATATCAAAATATTTCTAAGAGAAATTGTTTGCATTAAATCATTAAATGGCTTCACTTCTGAGTGAAATTGCATTATATAGTCTTGATAAATTTGTCATCTTCATGACAGATATAGGAAATTCAAACCCAAATCTTCAATTTCACATGGTCTGGTCGTAATTTAAAAAAGAAAAAAAAAACATATTGCACTGAAATTGACAACTCTTACTTTCCTGATAAATGTGTTTGTTTGTTTGTTTGGGGTTTTATGCCTTTTTCAGCACAGTTGGGTATTTCGCGGCGGCCAGTTTTGATTGGTGGAGGAAGCCGGAGTACCTGTTGAAAACCACTGACCTTTGGTAGGAAAATTGACAATCCTTGTCAATTTAGATGTGAGTCGAACACACCTGATAAATGTGAAAGTTCAATATGATCTCGATGGTATGAACAGAAATTTAAACATGTACATATTTCAATGCGATGTCGGATAAACAAACTGAAAAGTACTGATCTGAAATATACTGATAAAAAATTCTATATTAAACTAATTACCTTAATATGTACTTTTCTCTTCATGGAACAGTATGCTTTTTCAATCTGGAAATTATTTTCTGGTAAAAATGATACCCATTTCACAGTCTCATTTAATCTGCAATTCATGCCAAGATTTGATAACTTAGCACATGTACGTATACTGCTTCCCTACTGGTGTTAGCTTAGTTTATTAGAAACATAATGCTTAATATATTTTTAGCTTATATGGCCAAAAGGGCCAAATGAGCTATTGCCATCAATTGGAGTCTGTCGTCGTCGTCGTCGTCCGTAGGTGCAAACTTTCCTTGAAAGATCTTATCAGAAACACCTGTGCCAATTAAAACAAAAGTCGGCTGCAATGTTCCTTAGGTAATCCTTTTTCAGAATTGTATAGGCCTGGAATCCAAGATGGCCACCACTTTAACTTAGGACCTTATGTGAAATTCACTTAAGTATCTTCTCTGTAACCCCAGTGCCAGTTGAGAAAAAACTTGGCAGCAATGGTCATTTAGGTTGTCTTTATTCGGAATTGTTTAAATCTGATGACCCTGACCCTGCCCACCGTCCACGATTGCAGCCAAAGCCAAACATAATTTAATATAGGACCAAATGGAAAAATTTACTTGAAAATTTTCTTGTCTGAAATAAGTCAGTCAATTGGAACCAAACTTTGCAGCGATGGTCCTTAGAAGGTTCTTTAACAATATTGTATCCAATGATCCAAGATAGCTGCCACAGGCAGACTTAGTTTGACTCATGGGAAACTCACTGAAATATATTGTCAGAAACCAGTTTGAAAATTGGAACTTAATTTGGCAAAACTAATTAGCTAATATGAACCTAACTTGATAGCAAGATTTAAGATTTAAGATTGGTCACCAAAAATTCGGGCCAAATGTATATAATTAAACAATTTAGTCTGCTTGAGGTCTGAAAATGATATCCAGGCGAGCAATACAGGGTCCTGGAAGCTGCTAGTTGTAAAATTTACTATCCATATCTACTAATACATCAGTGTATAATACAGTCTCCATAGTATAATGGTAGTACCACCTTTAAGGTGATGATGGTTCGAATCCAACTGGTGACAAATCACATATGCTTTTAACATTATCTCTGCTTGCTTACCTGTTATTGCATGTTTCCATACAGGTGTTGACTTTGTTAGCTTGAATCAGCATATATATCATCTTTTCCTAGTTGCTTGCTTGCTTATCCACTGTATCTAAGTTTGAATCAGATTACATTGTATATACCTTTTTCATATTAAGGATGAACAAAGAAAAATGACGTCAATTTTAAGCATCATTGACACTGAATTAATCAGGAAATTATTACCCTGTTTGGATTAAAGAAAATTTACAAAAATTACTGAACAGTTTGACAGATGGAAGTATTATTATACCTGAATAATCCGAAAAAACAGAAGCAATGGAATCATATATTCAATTATATCAGGTTTGCGGTGTTTCCGTGAGGTTTTTCGGTGTTTCCGAGAGGTTTTCGGTGATTCGAGGTACCCCTATTACACATAGTATTATATAAAATGTCATTACATGTGAAAGGAGAAACTATTCAAAAAAGGATACTAACAGCCTAATTGATAACAAAACAATTTTTATTAGTACTGCACTGTACTGTACTGTTACATATTCATTTGTTATTCACTAATATTTTAAAAATCAGTTTATATTCTAGGTATATTGCTACATCTGAAACTTATAGATCAATAAGTGATCCATTTGGTGTTATGTTGTCCTCAACTCGACGTGCCGTAAGAAGATGCACAACTTCTGTTGTGCAAATTGAAGACCAGTATATTTGTTGGCCAGATGAAGGTATTTAAGGCATAGGAAATAAACAATGCATTTTTATCTGAGCTTTCCTTCCATAGATCTTTAATTATTTAAGACAGCTGAAGCATAAATATACATAGTTTCAAAATATAAAATTTAATTGGACAAGAATTAGTAACAGGTTGAATGAATGATCTCTTTATGTTCCAACTATTGAAACTGTTCAAAATGAAATATATTGGGATATATATTATATATCCCAATATATTTCATTTTGAACAGTTTCAATAGTTGGAACATATTGGAATTTGTAGGGGACAGTGTAAAAATTCTGCAAACCAGTTTTCTTCATGCAGATCATAAACATGTTGAATAAAACATTTTTATAAGTTGATGAAATGTTTATAATTTTAGTTCATATTTTAATTACATATTTACGACTTTGTTCATCATTAAAGCTGATAACTGACTTTAACTCTGCCAGGTTTTATCTGCCGATCCCAGGCCAGTGTGCTTGAAATTAAGGATACTACAGATACTCCAAAGTCCGCTTCATATTTAGATTTGTTTCTTGAGATAAACTATAAGGGACATTTGAAGACAAAACTTTATGACAAACGTGATGACTTCAACTTTCCTATTGTTAATTTTCCCTTTTTGGGTAGCAATATACCAGCATCGCCTGTATATGGCGTATACGTTTCTCAGCTTACCCTAACTTTCGACAAAAAGGATTACTGCTGTCACAAAAGCTTCTTAACCAGGGTTTTATCTGGGATAAGTTGATGTCATCACTTAGGAAATTTTACGGTCGTCATCATGAATTGATTGACCATTACAGTGTTCCAATATCTAAGATGATGTTGGACCTGTTCCCACTATTGTAACCTTTTATGTGCCTCCATCGATTTGTGACTTCCCCCGGATTGACTTTGTTGAACAGGAGTTCACGTTAATTTCTCATTAATTTCGCATTTATTGCATGTCAATTTTACTTGTAAATTTTTATGATTAAGGTCAGTTGTTAGAAATAAATACTATAAACAGCATTTGATTGATCGAAATAATTTTTTAAAAAAGAGTATTTTGATATTCTTAATTGAAATTCCTATGTAAAACTAGCCTGAATTTCAAATAAGCAAAATTTTCCGATGTATTAATTTTCTTTCATTCAGAATTACGTTTTTACCAGACGTTTCCTACTAAATCGCCAATGCATGAAGTACATGTTTCACCTAAGAAAAACTATGATTTATTCTCAGGTACAATGCACAAAACAATGTTGATGGACTTTTTTCGAAATCATAGAAGAAAAAATTCATAACCTCGTTATTTCTCGAATTGAACTGCTGTTACATTTTTTGTCTTTTCGATATAAAGAAGTGTTCATTAAGTTTTCTCAAATGTAAAAACCTGTTATGTTATTAATTTTTCTTGAAAGTTTTTAGGAAAAACTTAGTGTCACGCAATTTTACCTTCTAACGGATTAATATCGAATGCATAACAATTTTTTTCTCAATAAATATTCTATTGGAATTATAAAAAAATTAGTAAAAGTTATTTTCTATTCCAGATTGAATTTATTGAATTATATTATTATGACGAGTACCATTAACGGGGCAGGACTTGATTACCCTTCCAGAGCACCTGGTCACTCCCATATTTTCGTGGAGTTCACATTGCTAGTTCTTTAGTTTTGTCTCCTCTTCTTTTATATTTCTTTAGTTTACTATGTATTTTACTTCTTTTAGGTGTATGTTTTGTAGTGTCTTTTCTCATTGTCAGTGAATTCGTTCAAACTGGCAATGTGACGGGTGTCGTTAACGGGGAAGGACATGTTTACCCTTCCAGAGCAACCGATGTCATTGCCGATTTTTAATGGGAGTCCACACTGCTAGTGCTTTAGTTTCTGAGTTGTCTTGTTCCAATTTTTCTTGAGTTCATTATACGCTTTTTATTCTTTTGGTTATAAATGTATCCTTGTGGAAAAATTGAATACTGGAAAATTTATTGAAGTCTGGAAAGGTAAAAGACGAGCCAAAGATAGTCATGTTTGTTTCCCAATAACCTTTTTTTCATGTTTGATAGAGAAGACTGTGGCGGCGTCACTGACATAAAAAAATTTGCACATGATTTTTCAATCATTCATTAATACATTAAAAAAAAACAGAAACAAAACACAGACTACTTAAAAGTGACCTCACCATAAAAATTATTAGTGAATCTATGTTGTCTGGAGGAAGATGCTTCTTTTTGTTCTCTTCAACTCAAATAAATCATATTTTATTAAAACAAAACTACGACTGATGGAGACAGGTTTCATTCGAGTAACTGATATTCCATAACGATCTATCAAGGCATGATGATGGCCATATAACTTTTGAAATATAAACTTCATATAAATTAATCCATACATAACGGAGTGGGTGCTTTAGAACAGTTCCACAATAGGTTAATGCGAGAAGTATTGTGACAGGGTTGGCGCTCTTCAATAAATGCTACTTTTTAACCATTTACTTAACATTCTATTCTTCTTTCTGCAGGGAAATGGAATAAATCAATTGAGGTAGCTATTGCTGTTTACAGAACGGATTCTGCCCCAGAAAAGTCTTTCCTGCCAGAAATGAGTGTCCTAAAACCATGCCAACATGTCAATATAGTGACGTTGTATGGTACATGCTCACAGGATGCTCCATTTTACATCATTACCGAATTAGCATCCAACAGAAAACTTCTGGATTACCTGCGTTCCGACGAAGGTCAGATGTTGGCATTTCCAGACTTGGTTGATATTGCATCACAGGTACATTAATTTAAATAAATTCAGTAAAGATATCCGACTCGATATGTAATGGGAAATTATAAAAATATATTTTATCCACCATGTGTCCAAAATTTGAGGCATCTGAACACGTTAAAATGTAAAAATTATTCGGAGAAACGAAAGAAACAAACTTAATGGTAACAATTATTGAAAATTTTAGATGTGGCGTTCACGTTGGATATTGCGTACGTTTCAGTTTCAGTCGAATGCATTTGCAACGATTTAAGGCTGTTGTCCTACAAATTCATCCATACAGTTGCATGTTCTTGTTGTCATAAGCTTAGTCGTGGCATCAGTAATCAGCTAAAAAGGTAATGAGACATAAACACTTAGTGTTTTTAAATACCGATTCAACGTGCATATCATCATAATATTTTGTCACTGAAAGTGGCCAATGAAATCCAAATAATGACCACCTAGTTCATTAACGTAGTCTGTTGTAATAGAGATTTAAATGTACTCGAAGAATAATTTAAAATTATTTCACCTATGCTAAAATGAATAAATAAATCTCCCCATGGTATTGGATATTTTTAATTTTCGAAATATACGACTTTTCTTTTGCGTTCAGTGTATAAGATATAAACCTCCATTCCCTTTTACATAATTATGATGTCAAAATATTTTTATATTACATGATTATTTAGAACGCAAAAAGATCGTGCACACATCTCTAAAGGCAAAGAATATTTTAGTGATGAGGAATAAAGTGATAAAAATTGCAGACTTTCAGCAGGCTCCATGTCTAGAAGGAGATGTGTACAACTCAGTTCTTGGTACGATTAATACATTTGTAATAATTGGTAATGAATATCAGAGTAAAATGACAAATTCTGGCTAATGAGAAAAGCTAAAATACTTACACATGCATAAGAGTTTCTTCAATTACAAATGTATGTCAATACTGCATGTAAGACGCATCACCTGCTACATTTATTCTTTTTATTACAAAATACTAAAACCTATATATTTATGTATTGAATCATTTTAAAATATATGTACATGTTATTTCCTTTTGAGGAGAAACTTTCGAAGATTTTTAGCTTTAAAAAAATATGGGTTTGCATGATTGTAGCTTAAATTTATACATGTTCCACATAAATCATTGAAATTTGTCTTCCTTAGGCTGATACACCTGGGTAAAGGTTTAAATTATTTGTATCTTTGATACCAATTTTGATATACAAGTTGTCCGCATTTGGTAGATTTACCAGTCAACAGATGTGCTGAAGACTGAAAAGTTGAAATACCAGAGCTATACACAAGGGAGATACTACTTCTTTTTCACAAAATGTAAAATTTTGTAGCAGTGAATTTGAAGTATCAATTTTGAGTCAGGATCGAAAAAACTAATAAAAACGCCATACTAAAACCGTTGTACCGTGCTTATTTTGCTTCCATTTTCAGACCGTGGGTCAATTCATTCATTTTTTATCGTTTTCATGAATATTCATGAATCAAATTGACCATTGAAATTGCTGCTAACAATAATGGAATTCTCCACTTTGGAGATTTTAACAATAGTGACGTTCTCCACTTTGGAGATTAAAAAGTTCTTTGGAAAGTAAAATGGTGCCCACATGCGTAATGCAGTTGATGAATTTTTGTTGTGTAGCGATTTTTTCACTTCGTCAGTAATGCATTCTCTTTTAAAGTATGAAAACTTATTTACTTTGTTTCAAAGCGATATCGAAAATACACTGGAATTCCGTACCGGCGATGACATATATCTTGACCCAAAGCTAGTCTTTTAACTGTCACTTGATTGGTCGTATTCCCATTACAGAATGGCAAGGAAACAAATCAAAATTGTTCATGAATATATTTATGAGAACGAGAAAAAATGAATTAACCCACGGTCGGTAAGTGGAAGCAAAGCGTAAGCGCGACCGGCCGTGGGTTTCCGACGATGATTAGTAATTAATTTAGCTAGTTATGTACTATATAAATGAAAACAAAAAACGACAAAAATGATAAAAGAAGAAGAATAAATACTTGTTAATTGCAATTGATAACTACCCAAAAGTCAGGTAAAAAAACACGTCCGTCCGGACTAAACATCACGCGAGTCTATACTTTATTAAGTTAAAAAAAAAAAACATCCACTGCGCTAGTTATATATTTTTATGATTTTTTGTCTTCTACAGATGATAAAGTGTCACCCTGATGGATCCACCTGAAGCCTTTTAGGGCGGAAAATTCAGCATCAAGTCAGACGTGTGGTCTTATGGAATTGTGCTATTAGAAATTTTCACTCTCGGTCAACAACCTTATCCAGGTAAAGAAAAATTACTAAGAAATAATTGTGTTGGGTTGTCAACACTAAGTCTCCCAAACGAAGTTACCAAAAAGCTATAGTACTGTACAAGGAAATATTGAATGCATCTTCCCACAAGAAGGACCAATATACATGGTGTTAGGATTGGGACCTAAGCCATCTCCAATTCATTAAAACATGTAATTTTGAGGGACCTTCACATCTAAGAATGCATCTTCTGAGGAGTAAGAAAATATATGGTTAAAGGTTGAAGAACTCAACCATTTGCAAGTTATTTAAAAAAACTTTGAGAGGGCGGTACCTCCTGGTACCACACTTTAAATATGACACCGATGGGTCAAACTCCACATGGAGGGCTATCATCCCGTGAAGTGTCATGAAAATTTTCCAAACAGTATCCGAGCACAAGTTCTTGATTGCCAAGAAAGAAAGAAGAATGAAAATGATAAAAAGAAGGAAACTTCGTTTGGGAGACTTAAATATGATTATAATGGTGACCCTTTCTTATTTATAGACTATAACATTTCATTTTACCATTTCATTAGACGAAGACTCATATCAAGCCCTGGATTTTTCTTCGAGGACTTAGACCAGGGACGATATCAAGATCTATTTATCATTATTCAAAATAAAAGACTTTGTTTGTTTGTTTGTTATCCCCCCGCTTAGCGAAAGCGGGGGGATCATGTAATACAGTCCGTCCGTCCGTACGTACGTACGTACGTACGTACGTACGTCTGTAGTGGCAAGGCATATCTCTGAAACGGTAAAAGATAGAAACTTGAAATTTGGCATCATGGAAGAGTATATGACCCACTAGGGAATAGACCCCTTAAAATTGGAATTCGACCCCTTGGGGCCAAATTATGAGCGAAAAACGAATTTCGCGATATCCAATAAATGGAGATATCTCCAAAAGTGTTAAAGCTAGGATATTGGAACTTATGTCACTACTTATATTGCCTTTCCCAAGTTGAAAGAGGGTATCAAAATTTTGGTCCCGCCCCTAGGGGCAATGCCCTAAGGAGTTAAAAAATGTCTAAAAACGATTGTCCAAGAACTCCTCCTACACCGTAGAAGATAGAAACATGAAATTAGGTACACTAGTAACACTTGAAGAGTTGTCTGTGCCAAAGGTTTCGGAATTTTGATTTTTGCCCGGGGGGTGGGGCTACACCCTAATATGTAAAATCTCAAAATATGGTAAGATCAGTTCATATCCCCACCCCTTAACCATATATATTTTTATTCCACATTTAAAGACGAGTTACATGGTCACCCCGGGGGGTAGCCCCACCCCCCTCATTTGGAAAATTACAAGATATCTCAAAAACAGTTAAGATCCTGTTATGATATTGTAATTATTATATTTATTTATCTTGGCCTGATTTGTTTTGCGTAGCCTTATAACATGTATAATATGTTTACATAATATTTATAGTTGTTTACCAAATAATGTTATAACTGCGCAGTTTAGAAATCACTGGAACAATAATGGATACTGATGGAATAACTAGAACTTTCTATTTGACTTACGTAATAATTATGGTGTGATTCGAACTTCTACCGTATTCCAGAAGTTTCCGTTCTACAGTATATATATGGACACGAAAGTTAAACTTGCAGGGCATAGCATATTGGACCGTACATAGACATTCTTGTGTTCTCAGCTGTTGGATTTATTTACGTTTCATACATCGTACTTGACAGACTGTTATTTTCATTACATCATACTAGATTGTGACTGATTGGATATAATATTCCGTTTGGATTCAGGCAACAGTGACCAGAATTCCGGATCAAGAAAAAACAGGATTTTGAACAGTTAAGTTGACATTTTAGTTTTTTTTGTAATATTTTTTGTAAACTTTGTATATATAATAAATCTTGTTAAATTTTATTATTGATTTGTGTTTTTTGTTGGCTACATTTTAAAGGTGATTTCGGCCGTAACAGAAATTGGGGGCTCGTCTCGGGAGAACGTTAATATCTTATTAAATTTTTTCAGTATTTTTATTAGAATTAGCCAACAAAATTCTACAAAATGGAATTTGATGCTGGTAAATTTTTGAAAACGCCAGACCTGGAAGGGTTTGATAAATTAAAGAAAGAAGAATTAGTGTTGCTTGCTAAACATTTAAAAATAGATTTTAGAACATCTATGAGAAAACAAATTATAAAAAATTTGGTAATAGACAATTTAGTTGATTTGGAAATTTTTGGTGAAGAGGCTCTTGACCTCAAGGTCGAAAAAGTTGATGCTTTCAAATTAAAACAGCTTGAATTAGAACATGAACTTAAATTAAAACAATTGGAAAAACAATTGGAAAACGAAGTTAAATTAAAACAATTAGAAAAAGAAGATGAATTTAAATTAAAACAATTGGAAAACGAAGTTAAATTAAAACAATTAGAAAAAGAAGAAAAACAATTACAGGCAGAACTTGAAATGAAGGAAAGGTTAGAGATGGAGAAAATAAAAATAGAAATGGCTAAAGTAGAAAGCAACACTAAGTCAAAATCAGAACATTTTGAGGCAGCAAAAAATATCCGTTTGGTTCCGAAATTTTGTGAAAAAACTGTTGATAAATTTTTTCCACAATTTGAGAAAATTGCTCAAAATTTGAAATGGCCAAAGCCTTATTGGACTACAATGCTGCAAAGTGTTTTTGTGGGCAAGGCCGCTGAAATTTACTCAGCACTTTCTTCAGAAAAAAGTTCTGATTATGACACTGTTAAACAGGAAGTTTTGAAAGCTTATGAGCTAGTGCCAGAAGCATATAGACAGAAATTTAGGTCTTATAAAAAGTTTGAAACACAAACCTATGTTGAATTTGCTAGGGAAAAAGAAGATTTATTTGATAAATGGCTTACGTCAAAGAAAATAGATAAAAATTTTGATAAATTAAGACAATTAATGTTATTAGAAGAGTTCAAGCAGTGTGTTAATTTAGACTTAAAAACACATTTAGATGACAAAACTGTTGAGACATTGCAAGATGCAGCTGTTGTTTCCGATAATTATACCATTTCACATAAAAGAACTTTCAAAGGTCAAAATTTTAATACTTCTAGCGGAAATTACAAAAATCAAAGCACTGAGCGTACTGATTTTAAGCCTGTTGCACAGAATAAGAGTCCGTCTAGTTATAATATGTCTGGTCCAAAATTTGATACTTTTGAGAAGAAGTCGCTAACTTGTGCTTATTGTAAGAAAAATGGTCACCTGATGGCTGATTGTTTTAGGCTCCAGAAGAAGAATGAAAGAGATCATAAGCCCAAGTCCAGTGCTTGTACGACACCCGTTATTACCAATAAGTTGGAATGTCCTGCGAGTCAGGCTTTTAAGTCCAGTTTTTGTGATTACATGGAGGATTATAAGCCCTTTATGTCTGATGGGTTTGTTTCTATTGTTAATAATACTACTCCTCAGCCTATTAAGATTTTACGGGACACTGGAGCTTCTCAGTCTTTGTTGTTAGAAGGTGTGTTGCCTTTGTCCGAGGAGACGTCCGTTGGTGCCTCCGTTTTGTTACGAGGTGTGGAGTTAGGTTGTATAGATGTTCCCCTCCATCGTATTTATTTGAAGTCAGATTTAATTACTGGACCAGTTGTTGTGGGCGTTCGTCCTACTCTCCCTGTTGAGGGTGTTTCATTATTGCTAGGAAATGATCTAGCTAGGAACAAAGTGGTTGCTGAACCAATTGTTACAAGTGAACCGGTGGTGGATGTTAAATCACCTGAAGATGATGCTGAACTGTATCCAGCTTGTGTTGTTACTAGGGCGATGGCAAGAAAACAACAAGACGAAGATTTACAAGAAGGCCAGTATGATTATATGGACCTTTCTGACACTTTCCTTGCAGACATTGAAGGTCCCGATAGCTCAAAAAAGGCCATAATAAGACCACCTGGTACTAACAAACGTGTAATTATGCCATGGCCAGACGTGAACAGCCATTCATTAGACAAAAGAACATTTAGGGAAGAACAGAATAAAGACCCTGAGGTTCTTCAGCTCTGCAAGAGGGCTCTACCCCAAGAAGAAGCAGACAAAGTGGCCGAATGTTACTATCATCAAGACGGCATTTTGATGAGGAAGTGGAGGCCCCCTGATGCTATCCCAGAGGAGGAATGGAGAGTGGTATACCAAGTGGTGGTGCCTAAAGTCTATAGGCAAGAAATTATTGGTCTTGCCCATGACACCCCCTTGGCTGGACATTTAGGTATAAGGAAGACTTGCCTTAAGATATTACAACATTTCTACTGGCCCCGACTTAGAAATGATGTCACAGAATACTGCAAATCATGCCATATATGCCAGGTTGTTGGCAAGCCTAACCAGAAAATACCACCAGCACCACTTTTGCCAATTCCAGCCTTTGAAGAACCTTTCAGCCGAGTACTTATTGATTGCGTTGGACCTTTACCAAAGACCAAGACTGGAAATGCTTATTTACTGATGATCATGTGTACATCCACTCGCTTCCCTGAGGCTATTCCCTTAAGGAATATCAAGACGCCAACTATTGTCAAAGCTCTTATCAAATTTTTCACATTAGTAGGACTTCCTAAGTCTATACAGTCCGACCAGGGTTCAAATTTTATGTCAGGTTTATTTCAGCAGGTCGTTTATCAGTTAGGGATTGCTCAGTATAGATCAAGTGCTTATCATCCAGAATCTCAAGGTGCTTTAGAACGTTTTCATCAAACATTGAAGAACATGATTAGGACTTTTTTTCTTCAATTTGATAGGGACTGGGATGATGGTGTTCACTTTCTACTTTTTGCGGTCAGAGAGGCTGTTCAAGAATCCCTTGGTTTTAGCCCCTTTGAGTTAGTGTTTGGTCATACTGTAAGGGGACCTTTGAAATTGATTAAGGAAAAATGGCTTACTGAACACACTGACTTGAATCTTCTAGACTATGTATCTAGATTTAAAGAAAAATTGTATACTGCTTGTCAAATTGCTCAGAAAAACTTAAAAACTGTACAGAATAAGATGAAAATATGGTATGATAAAGATGCCAGGGACAGAGTTTTTGAACCTGGTGATAAGGTACTTGTATTTTTGCCAGTCCCTGGGCATCCTTTACAGGCTAAATACTGTGGTCCTTATACAATTGACAGTAAAATCAATGATTTGAATTATATTGTAAAAACTCCAGGTCGGCGTAAACAAAATAGAGTGTGTCACATTAATATGTTAAAACCATATTTTGAGCGTACTAATGAAGGTGAGAGTAAACCAGTTGCCACTTTAGCCATTGTTAAAACAGAGAACGATCATGACAAACCAGACATAATTGAACCATCTTTTGATTCCAAGACTATAGAACAAACTGTTAGATTGAAAAATTCTGAAATTTTATCAGATTTAGACTCAAAACTTGCACATCTGACTTTCGATCGCAGAGAAAAATTGAAAACTTTGGTATTTTCTTTTAAAAATCTTTTTCCAGATGTGCCAAACAAAACCACTGCTGTTTGTCATGATGTTGATGTAGGTGATGCTTCTCCAATTAAGCAACATCCTTACCGGCTCAATCCACTTAAACTTGATGTTATGAGGCAAGAAATTAGATATATGCTTGACAATGATATTATTGAGCCGAGTAACAGTGAATGGAGCTCTCCTTGTCTTCTTGTACCCAAACCAGATAAAACCTTTCGTTTCGTTACTGACTTCAGAAAAGTAAACTCAGTTTCAAAATCTGACTCCTATCCGATTCCAAGGATAGACGATTGCATTGATAACATTGGACAATCAAAATTCGTAAGCAAATTCGATTTATTAAAAGGTTACTGGCAGGTCCCCCTGACACCGAGAGCTCGTGAAATATCAGCTTTTGTCACACCAGACGGCTTATTTCAATATACTGTCATGCCGTTTGGTATGAAAAATGCTCCAGCTACATTTCAAAGAATGATCAATAATGTTATAAAATATTTAGACTGTTGTTATGCTTATATTGATGATCTTATTGTATGTAGTGATAGCTGGGAAGAGCATTTAACACATTTATATGATACTTTTGATAGATTGTCACAATCAAATTTGACTGTTAATCTTGCTAAAAGTGAATTTTGTAAGGCCACTGTTGATTATTTAGGGCACACAGTTGGCCAAGGTCAAGTGAAACCTATTATGGCTAAAGTGGATGCAATTACCAATTTTCCTCCTCCTACAAATAAAAAACAACTTATGAGATATTTAGGCATGATTGGATTTTACAGAAAATTTTGTTCAAATTTTGCTACTGTTGTTCAACCATTGACTCATCTTTTACGAAAAGATTCTAAATTCATCTGGAGTGATAATTGTCAAAACTCTTTTGAAAAAAGCAAATCACTTTTAATTAACAGTCCCGTTCTTATCACTCCAGACTTTAAAAAGCAATTCAAACTTGCCGTTGATGCAAGTGATGTAGGAGTTGGAGCAGTTTTATATCAAGAAACAGATGATAATGTTGAGAAACCTATATCATATTTTTCCAAGAAATTAGATAAACATCAGAAAAATTATTCCACTATTGAAAAAGAATGTTTTGCACTGTTGTCTGCACTTCAACATTTTGATGTATATTTAAATCCCACTATGCATCCTATTCTGGTTTATACTGATCATAATCCTCTCACCTTCATACATAAAATGAGAAACAAGAACCAGAGGTTGACTAGGTGGAGTTTATTGTTACAGGAATATGATATTATTGTAAAACATATTAAAGGTAAAGATAACGTAATAGCAGATGCTTTATCTAGATCTTATTAAAACACTGTATACATACTATATATTTTTGTATATATTGTTCATGAAGTTCTCGTTACACTCAAACTTCTTTTAAGGGGGGAGGTGTTATGATATTGTAATTATTATATTTATTTATCTTGGCCTGATTTGTTTTGCGTAGCCTTATAACATGTATAATATGTTTACATAATATTTATAGTTGTTTACCAAATAATGTTATAACTGCGCAGTTTAGAAATCACTGGAACAATAATGGATACTGATGGAATAACTAGAACTTTCTATTTGACTTACGTAATAATTATGGTGTGATTCGAACTTCTACCGTATTCCAGAAGTTTCCGTTCTACAGTATATATATGGACACGAAAGTTAAACTTGCAGGGCATAGCATATTGGACCGTACATAGACATTCTTGTGTTCTCAGCTGTTGGATTTATTTACGTTTCATACATCGTACTTGACAGACTGTTATTTTCATTACATCATACTAGATTGTGACTGATTGGATATAATATTCCGTTTGGATTCAGGCAACAGTGACCAGAATTCCGGATCAAGAAAAAACAGGATTTTGAACAGTTAAGTTGACATTTTAGTTTTTTTTGTAATATTTTTTGTAAACTTTGTATATATAATAAATCTTGTTAAATTTTATTATTGATTTGTGTTTTTTGTTGGCTACATTTTAAAGGTGATTTCGGCCGTAACAATCCCCACCCCTAAACCATATATATTCTTAGTGGGCATGACAAGACAAGTTTAATGGTCATCCCCGGGGGTCGGCTCCACCCCCTAATTTAGAAAATTACAAGTTATCTCTAAAACAGTTGAGATCCCCACCCCTAAACCATATATATTCTTAGTGGGCATGACAAGACCAGTTGAATGGTCATCCCCGGGGGGTCGGCCCCACCCCCCTCATTTACAAAATTACAAGTTATCTCAAAAACAGTTGAGATCCCCACCCCTAAACCATATATATTCTTAGTGGGCATGACAAGACCAGTTGAATGGTCATCCCCGGGGGTCGGCCCCACCCCCCTCATTTACAAAATTACAAGTTATCTCAAAAACAGTTGAGATCCCCACCCCTAAACCATATATATTCTTAGTGGGCATGACAACACCGGTTTAATGGTCATCCCGGGGGTCGGCCCCACCCCACTTATTTAGAAAATTACAAGTTATCTCTAAATGAGATGCCCAACCCTTAACCATAGCTACTTGTATTCGTTATTAAAAGATCAGTTCAGATATTTTAAAATGTTTAATATTGGTGTTGTGTATTTTGTGAAATCTATAGTAAACATTTATATTTTTTCCAGCTCTTTTCTTCAGGAACCAAAATGATACCAATAAATTGTCAAGTATGTAAGTTGAATAAAATTTGTTTTTCAGGTTATGTTATAATTAATATTTTTTTTATTGTAAATAAGACAGTTCTGAATGTATGCTTTCATCAGAGGTTTTGAAGGATTACTCCAAGTTTTGATGATCCATTTACCAGTAACATAAGCCATTCAGAAATTTTCAGTAAGTTCATGAAACCACAAAAAGCACCAGGGATTTCATGAAATCACTAAAATTTTCACTAATGACATTTCTTTCCATTTTACAGGTGTTTAGATATTCTGGACTTGTGAGCACATCCAAGCATGAATACATTTGATACACCATCTAATATTGCTGTATTTAGATTAGTATAAAATTCAATGTTAATTTTCATTCTTTTTTTTATAGGTATGTGACTTTACATTGAGCATAGACATATTATTTAAATATGTATTAGTTTAAGTTAATTTCATTACAAAATACACAGCATCTAGTAAAATTTAAGACAACTCTCTCTCTCTCTCTCTCTCTCTTGTGACAGAAAGAGATGTTGGAACTAGACAGAAAAGGGAGGGACTAATATTCATCTGATTCAGGCCATTTCAGTTTTGTGCATCTTTAAACTTTTGCATTACAACTTTGTGGGAGCAGGGGAAGTGCAAACTCTGATTCATGTGTTGTTCAGGGTTATGCAATGATCAGTTTCAGACTTTTTTCACTATTTATGCAATTTGAAGTTTTAAAGTTTTATAGCTTTCACAATTTATGTATTTAGGCTTAGCTGGAAGCAAGTTTTCTCACAAACATTTTAGATCCCCACCCCTAAACAATATATATATTTAATGGACATGACAAGTTAAGACTTACATTCATTTGATGTAGGCCATTTCAATTTTATCCATCTTAAAACTTTTGCATTCAACTTTGTCCGAGCAGTAGAAGTCCAATTTCATATTTCTGTGTTGTTTCTTGATATCCAAAGATCAGTGTCAAACTTTTTCTCTATTTATGCAATTTGAAATTATGAGGGGTTCAGACTTTGTGCATTCCGACTTTGCTGGGAGCGGGGGGATGTGCAATCTCCGATTGCTGCGTTTCATTTAGTTCTGGTTTTACGCCGTTTTCAGCAAATTTGGCTATTTTGCGGCGGCCAGTTTTTATTTGTGGAGGAAGCCGGACTACCCGGAGAGAACCACCGACCTTTGGTAGGAAAATTGACAATCCTTGTCAATTTAGATCGGACTCGAACACACCCCCGCCAAAGTTGAGATTCGAACTCACAACCCCAGTGTTGACAGGCAAGTGGTCATTAGTAGTCATGACGAACTACCTAGACCACTCGGCCACCGAGGCCCCTAAAAGACTTTGAGTATACTATGAAAAATAATACAAGTATGTTAACAATTTAGGGTGCATTTGTTTCTAACACAAACGATGCAAACGGCTAAGTGCGTACATGTTTCGATCATTTGTTTCTAACATACGTTTGCAAATTTTACATAAACTTTGACAAACTATGCACTCGCTAAAGATGCGTCTACAGTTTGTCGTTCATCGTTTGTTAGTACAAACGCTACATTTGTTTCTAACTTCAACCTTGATCTGCACGTGTTTTTTCCCGCGGTTATTACAAAGATGGATTGTGTCAACAGAAAAGAAGGTATGTATATTATTATTGATTTTCCATTAACATGTGGTTTCTGTGAACATATAAACAACACACAAAAGTGATTTAAAAGATCACTGCCATTTTTTGCAAAATAACAATTTAAGTCTGTTTATCAACATCATGTGTATGCATAATTGAAAGTTCAAAACAGGTTCAAAACACTGATTAAACGATGTATTTGTTTCTACTTTTTTAGCAAACGATAACAAACGCCACACGTTTACAAAATTTTGGTTAGAAAGAAATCCACCCTAGATCTGTCACTTTAAAATGTTAAACTTATTATATTTCATTCAACCAAATATTCATTGAATATTCATGTTAAATATCGAAAAAAGAATACCAAAGCCATAGGGCAGTTATGACAGTTGGTAAATTCCATACTAATGATTTCTTATTCTTTAAACACGTGCATGTGTAGTATTTTTCAGTATGTATTTTCAGTCTATTAACGGATTACGAGCCTATGAATATAAATGTGTACATAATTCAAGATGATCCTGCTTACCATTAAACTACATGTAGTAGCGTGTTGAGTGTTTTTTTTTTTTTTTTTTTTGGTCGCTGCAACAACGCCAGTTAGCAAGAGAGTACAAACAGACGTCCAATTAAACTGTTGAAACACGGTTATTAATTATAACTAGAGGCTGTATCGCTCACCTGGAGATTATTTGCAGAATATTTGATTTATCTTAGACTCCATGTATGTTGATGATATTAAGTGGGACACAGAACAGTTTTCTGGCACATTAATCTAATATAATTTTCCTCTGTATTTCGAATATGTGAGGGTTGAATTGGAGTTGCGTCCCTTTGACTACTGTTGTAACTGTGTATGTGACGTTATCTTTGTCTGGATATATTGTAAAATGGAAGCTGATGTGTTTTTGTGTGTCCGCCCATAAATCTGAGCAATCGGACGATGCCAGCTTTTCCCCGCTAGTCCATAACATGGTGGATAATCTAAAATAAGATCAATTTTAGCAGTTTCAGCGATTTTTGGACTTTTGCAGTGACTGATTATTGAAATTTCGTGTTTGAAAACTTTTAACAAATTTCGCCGCTTCATTCGATCATGGCGTCCATCAGTGTAACTTTATACTACTCATTCATTATAGTTTTGAACACTCGTTTCCAGTTTGATTTATAACCGACCTAACTTTGGCAATGGATGATTTTATTATTTTGAACTTTCATTTGCGGACCAACCAGACCATGTCTTGTGAGTTTGTATATTGTTGTGTATCCTGTCTGCACGTCAGATTCGTTGGCTGCAATGTACATGTATACAAATGTGTATTGAACTGTTTGTAAGTAATCCCGTCATCAGCTTATCCGGTGATAGCTGTATCGCCGACTGACTTTCATATTTCGACGTCATCTTTAAAAATTTATGAACTTAAACCTTTAGGATAACATTTAGATTTTAATTAGATAATTTGTGATCGATTGGAGACGATTGCATCTCCATGGTTATAATCTACAATTTGAACTTTGATGTCTTGAAGATGGCAGATCTACTAGATATAATGACCGATTTATTTTTAGACCTGTTTATTTTACAGTGATCGCTGACTTTCATATATTGGACATTTTCAGGAATACCTTATGATGGTGATGATTGCAGTTGATTAGCTTCATATATATTCATATTTAAAAAAAAAACGTTTATAAGAATATTTGGACGGTTTACTTAGAATTTTGCTGTTTTGTTTGAGTTTGTCATTTAGCGATGTGATATTGATCATAAACAAAACCATTGGTGGAATGTATTTTCCTGACATTTTTCATGTGCAGCATTATTTTTTTTATGCCGATTGCAGTGTATGAGTGATGATACGAGAGGGAGGGAGAAGTAGTCGATTTTTTTTATAATATTGTGTGCTTATGAAAATTTGTCATTTGAATGATTGTCACTATGTTAGGAGTTTAAGGTCTCCGATGATCTTATCAAAGTTGTATTCAGCTATTTATATGACATGTTTTGACTAGTAAGAAATGCCATTGCGATGTGTATCACTGCATGAAAGTAATGCGTGCGTGAAGGTCCAGCTGGAGGACTGAGGGATGCCAGACTTTCAGGTTAAGTGCAGCGTTGATGCATGTGATTTATAATGGTTACTAGGGTGCCGAAGGATCAGGCTGCAGTATTTTCTGTGAACTCTATGAAATTTATCATATTTATTTTATTGTACAACTTAATTATTCGGTTTTCAATTACAGACTTACAACCAAGAAGTTAATTGAAACTTGACAAAACAAACGACCATTGTAAAAATTTAGGAAATTTTTATTTGTGGGGTGGGATGTTATATATCTGTATTTCGTATGGTCGTGTAGTTTTGTGTGAGGGTTGAATTGGAGTTGCGTCCCTTTGACTACTGTTGTAACTGTGTATGCGACGTTATCTTTGTCTGCATAAATTGTAAAATGGAAGCTGATGTGTTTTTGTGTGTCCGCCCATAAATCTGAACAATCGGACGATGCCAGCTTTTCCCCCGAGTCAATAACACACGTTCAAGTATATAATTCATTTCGTAAAACTGAATGCTTTTTAATGTAGAGAGTGACACCTTCCTGGACAGAATATATTGGCATCTTAAGCAGGAATTTTACATAAAATGATAAAATCATATTCTAAATCCAAACCTTTAAACCCAACAAACACGTGACCATGAAAGGGAGTAGAATGCTTCAAGGTCGCAAGGACCTTAATCTTAAAGGCGTTAAAATAACAATACCCTTGTCACAATTAATGTTTTTCATCATTTACTAATGGTTTAGTAAAGCGTTACATGGAAGTTTGTGGGAAATAAAATATGTTATGCAACAACTGACATATATAAAAATAATACCACAGATGTACAACCTTGGAACTGTTAACGCAAATATTTTTTTTTTAATTTATTAGTTCGTGGTGGTACATTTTGTAACTAGCTACTGTTGCCACCAGTTCAATTTCTCATCTCATTCGGATGGATGAATTATAGTTTAACGTCCAATGCCAATTACTTTAATGCATATCAAGACGAGAACATGTTGAAATGATACGAATATGAACTTTGGTTTATACTAGACCGACACGCTAAGTCGGATTTTTAATGTGCTAGCTCACAGGAAGATTAATATAACCAGTCGGATATATTATGCTGATTCTGAGTCGATCTTTGCTCTTGCTCCTAGATGCCCGGTGCTTGGTGGAGAAGCAGCAATTACCAGTTTTAATGTCATTGGTTTGACCCGGATGGGGATTAAACCCGCGATCTTCCGCAATTGAGGAGAGCACGCTACCACGAGACCACCAAGGCGGTTCTTCTCATTCGGTAAATACCCCGTAATCGCTATATGAAATTAACTTTCAATAGATCCACTCTGCTAAAAATATATCGCCTTACTTGTAACTTTAGAATTAAAAAAAAATGTAAACAAACATTAATAATAAAACGTATCATAAAATAACGAAAAAAACGCAAAACGGTTACAACAGGTACATACCAATCAGTAAACCCTATTCATTCGACAGATCTTCATAAAGATTACAGATCAACAGATCCAAAGTAGGTTCGGGGTATTCTGACTTGGTTCAGGCACTTGCATGTTGTAGTAGTGAGGTTAAGCCTCCTCATTTTTATGCTCACCCTGGTGTATAAAGCACAATATAAAGCAATTAAAGTGTGATTTCCAACAAAGAAACCGCTGGCTAGACATGATGAATTGGCTGTAAGATACATGTAGCGGGGATGAAATAAATTTGATGATACTACAATAAATTTACAATGACTGTGTAAATGTAATTAAATCATATTTATGTTTATTTTATGTGTATATATATATGTAAAACCTGTTTTCAAATATTACTTGGTGTTTCACCTGAGTGGGTAAATATACATGTATATGTATTTATAGATGGCGGGTTTTATTAAATGCTAAGTCTAATTGTTTTAAACAAGCTGGCCGAACATAAACGATAAGTTTGGAATTTTGAACTAATGTTCTAAACAATTCCAAATCATGCAGAGCAGATACAATTATACACATTATTTTTAAATTAATTCATCCTAGGAGATAACACAAATTATATACCAATAAATAACATCCGTCCACTCAGAAAAGGACAAGTGAACAAAATTAATATGTACAAACATTACAAGTGGTCGGGTTTTAAGTTTCTCAGAACTCCACTTTACCAATTATATGACTCTCTTGTTGATAAGAACATATGCACCTAATATATTTAAATTACAAGGTAACGTCTAATATTATACTTTTGCGTAGGACTGTGAATATGAAATGTCTTATCGCAAACGAAGCATTTTTTTTAACAATTATATAACTCTCTTGTTGATAAGAACATATGCACCTAATATATTTAAATTACAAGGTAACGTCTAATATTATACTTTTGCGTAGGACTGCATGTGAATATGAAATGTCTTATCGCAAATGAAGCATTTTTTAAACATTTATTTTCGTAAAATGCATGTGATATTTGTGTGGTACATTGCGTTCTCTATTGTTTATCTGTATTTGGATTTAGATTTTACTATTTTAGATAGAATAGGAAAGATCAACAATGACATGCCAATCAATCAACATATGACAATCGACACGTCAAAAAGCAAAAAAAAAAAAAAAAGGACAAAAGAGTATTTTAACCACTTCAAAACAATGCGTTATTTTGTTTTAAAGATTTTATATCAAACTGGTAATTGTTCAGACAATATTTCTCAAGGCCTTGAACATATTTATGAGGAGTTGTCTATTTAATTTTGCAGAGGAGTTAAAATTATTTGTAACAGATAATTTTACTTGAACAGAAAATCATCCTGCGTTGCGATTATCAAAAATTTTATACTAACAGTATGTTAAATGCTTTTTCTTATTAAAATGATTGAAATATGTTTACCGATCCGTGTTATAGCGAATCGGTACGTCTGCATTTTGAAATTTGTCGGCTCATATTCCTTTTCCGGGAGTTTAATAATAATTGCGAGACGAAAAGTTAAAAAAATGCTTCATCTGAGATAAAAATCATTTCATATTCACGTTCCTATGCAAAAGCATAATACAGTAGGCCTTATACTTGACTTTTTAAATTAAGACATAAAATATAATGGATGAATTATTGTTTAACGTCCAGTGGCAACCAGGTGCATATCAGGACGAGAACATGTTGATATGATAATGAATATGATCCCTGCTATGTACTAGACTTACACGCTAAGTCGGATTTTTAATGTGCTAGCTCACGAGGTAACTGTCCGCAGGAAGACATATTACCTCACTCGGACACATTATACTGACTCCGAGCCGACCAGTCTTTGCTCTTACTCCTAGATGCCGCGTGCTTGGCGGAGAAGCAGCAAATACCAATTTTAATGTCTTTGGTTTGACCCGGCCGGGGATCGAACCCGCGACCTTCCGCACACTGATATCATATATGATTTAACCATTTAACCAGGATATTTGTTTCTTTACCAAAATTACTATTTTCTATATAAAGAAAAATAAGTGCGAATTTCTTGTATCTTTGGAAAGAGAATATTTTTATATATGTGAGTTAATATGAATAAAAAGTTCCATTAGAAACTGTAATTATTGCAGAAGTGATGTTGAGGACGAGCTACATCGTCTTATTTTAAAGTGTAAAGAATTCTATCATATAACATGTACATATAAGGAATAACATGGATGACGAAATTAAATTTATTTTACTTATTTTCCAAGACAAATCATAATTAGAAAAATTCAATTTTTTATTATCTAGTAAAAATATAATTTAATGAAAATTTATATGGTGAAAATAAATGATATTTACAACAAAAGAAACGAATTTGTTGATTGAAATTACTTATCCGTCCCGGTTTTATATTTATAGATTTTTGTATAATTTGGAAATAATATAATTCAGTTATCGTAGCTATCTCGGCTTCCATAATTAGTCGCCCTCCTCACCAGAACATCTTATTCATCATTTATGTATGTTCTATTTGATTATACGTATGTGTTTTTTTCTTAAATTATCCGAGCCATGCAATTTTATTCTCTAATAAGTTCACCAATAAATCTTTCATTGTTAGAAATAATGCAGCAATTATTACTGCAATTCAATAATTTCAAAAATATTATGTTCAATGTGAACATATTTAATTGTTAATACACACTTATAGATTGAAAATAAAATAACAATCCAAAGATACTGATATTAGATATAGTAAATTTATACTATGCTGTATACCACGCATTTCAAGGAGTTACCTCTCATCAGCAGGATTAAAACCGAAACATTTGGAAGACCAAAAAACAAACTTATATTAAACAAGAAGTACTCAACCAAAAATACCGAAATAGGAAGCCAAATTTCAGATAAGGAGATCTACCGTGTGCAATACAAGGAATGAACCCTTAGTATTTCTATTATTTTTGAATTTTGCTAAATTAATTCATTTAGATCCCACTGTAATTTCTGATATTTACATTTAATCAAGCACTTAATTACTATCAAAACATCTATTGTATTTTGTATGTCGGCATTCCTTGAATACATATTTTTAAAATCTTGGCATTCCATGAAGACACCATCCATAATATCGCAAATAAATTTTCAAACATTCTCGCTATAAATGTATTTTGACGAGATTCTTAAATTTTATTGTAAAAACAAAAAGCTGTCTATTATCGGATTTAATATAGTAAACATACTTGTTAAATAATGTACATTTATTTTTCTCTCACTTTAACAATAAATTATTTCGTATGCCTTGTTTTTTTTATGTTTAATAAAATCTAGAAATAAGACCAATAAAGATGCTGAGCAGTTTGTTGTACTATATATGTAAACACTGAAATAACCTCTCATTAACATTTGTAGAAAAATTTCACAATCACCCACGGAATACGATACATTTTTATGTTGTAAATTTCGCACTTCTAACCATAGTCTTCCTATAGAAACCGGTCGAGGCGACTGTGTAAATTGCGTAACATGCAGGATATTGGTCACTAATTTCATTACATTTTTAATTAGCTCGGTTTTCAATGATGAAAGAAAAAATCTTTTATATATTAATTTTGTTAACACACCAAATGTATTAAAATTTTTCAATTTATTCAATAGTAGTAAACCAGAAACAATAGGTAAACTTTAGAATAGGGCATGGAAACGGGGAATGCGTCAAAGAGACAACAAGAGCAGAAAATTTATTGTAATAATTAACAGAAAGATAGGTTTTCCGTGATAACCCTCTGTCTGTATATAGAGCCATATGTAATGTATCATACACATTAATGTATTTCCTTCAATTTATACATATTTATATTTATTATCCAAATTTATCGTGTACATTTAATCGGTATTGTGCATAACATTTATATATTTATGGACTAGTAGTTATTTCTTGATATGTTATATGAACCTCTCGCTCTGTAACCTTTGTATTATTGGTTAAAGATATACATGTATAACAATAACAAACAATGATAATGTTAATTTCATACATATTGTTATCTCTTTTTTATTGCTTCTTGTCCATGTGATGAATGGAGATATAATACGTCTTAAAGGCGCATCATGGGTCCATCATCATACACGGGATTCATATTTCGGATATTTCGGTAAAATTGTACATTCTAGTGATTTCACATTAGATCAAAACCACAACATCATGTACACGCGGTATATGGACGTCAAGATAGTTCAAATAAAACTACAGTCAACTTACACCGAAAAATCGCCAAATGTCTATACACATTGTTATTTGCAACAAATTGTAGGAAACTAACAGTATGAATAAGAACAGATAATAATGTACCAAACATGAACGAATGGTGCGAACATTTCATTGATTGCCTGACACCTCTAGTAACCATACAATCTATCCCTTTCTTTCTTTTATTGAGTAGATAACACTCAGACGCAGCAAACTGCGTAACAGGAGTGACAAACAAATACATATATACATATCGGAAACGAGTCGAGTACAGCCATAAATTAACAGGTACACATGTACCCAAACAATAAGGGTCACAGAACTAAATTATTGAGCGTGGGGTTTATCAAAATAGCAGACACGTGCTTAAAGTGCAATAGAATTATAACTGTCGTGTATCTTTTTGGATTAGAATGGAATGTTCGAACTAAATCAATGCTAGGACTTTTTTAAAGAAAACTGCTAACTGTGTGAGTACATGTGTATTACAAATTTTCATCATAGTATATATTTTCTCTCGTTGGGGGTAATTAGTATAATACCCAGGTATATATCTATTGCTTTACAGTAAAGTTTTGACATAGACAAATATAATGAAACTCGTCTCCCAGCCCAGCGGAACATAACCCACATATTCTGTCATTTTTTGGAATATTGTACCATCTCCCAGTTTCAATCGGGATTTTTAAATTGCATGTACGAACTTTAAAAATTTCATTTCGGATACCCCTTTTCAATCTGAGAAGATACGGTTTTAACTTGAACTCATTTTTAAACTGTATATAAAACTGACCACTTGACGATGCTCCCATATCAGAGTACCATTTCTGGATAAACTGGTCTTGGAGACGTTGTTTCAGAATCAATATTAACATTTTCTTGAATATCCCACAATTCAGTGTAACCTGTCTCGTTAAAGATAGATTTTATATATTCAATCCATTTAAACTTGTAGATTTCATTATCATGTAAGCATCTCAATAACTTATACAATTTACTACTTAATTTATCACCGCCCCTTGACAGTTTGTTCCAGAAGCAAATCATCTTTAACTTTATTTGTATCTCAAGCGGAAATCTACCTGTCTCACCGTATATCATAAAATTTGGCGTAGACGATCTAACCGAGAGCACTCGCTTGCAAAATTGTAAATGAGTTCTCTCAATTATGGATGTATTCTCAAACCCCCAAATTTCAGAAGAATATGTCAAAATAGGTGAATTCAGTGAGTCAAACAGTTTTAACTGTAGATCAATAGGAATTGGATAATTACGAGTTTTTTTATATAGGCCATAAAGGGCCTTTTGAGCTTGTTCAGAAATTTTTTTGCGTGCTTGATGAAAATTTCCATTGTAATGAAAAAGCAGGCCAAGATAGGTATAAGAATCCCGAATTTTTACTGTTTCTTCAAAGAGTTTAAAAACATCCTTAACATTATACTTCCTTTTTGAGAAAATTACAATTTTAGCTTTTGAGACATTCACTTTCAGTTTCCAGAGATTACAATAATTTTCAAAAACTCTCAATGAATTATGTAAGTCTACTGCTGACTCAGAAAAAATGACAGTATCGTCAGCATATAACAGTAAAAAAAGTTTTAAATACATATCAATATTATAAGCACACTGATTCAGAAAACCAAGACAGTTAACAGTGTATTCGGACAAATATTCTTCCAAGTCATTGAGGTAGAGGGCAAAGAGGAAAGGGGACAGCTTTTCCCCTTGCCGTACCCCTATTTCACAAGGGAAGAATGCCGTAGTCATCCCACCGATTTTAACACAAGACTTAAAATATGTATATAATTGTAAAATTATATTAAACATCCTCCCACCAATATTACTTTTGATCATTTTTTGCCATAATCCAACACTCCAGACAGTGTCAAATGCCTTTCTGAAATCGATAAAGGCACAAAATGAATTTTTCCCAGACGCTAAATACAAAGATATCAATGCATGTAACACAAATAAATTATCTTGGGCTGAATATCCATGGCAAAAACCAGCCTGGGCATCAGTGATCAGACCGATATCGTCTGAAATTTTATTAAGTCTTGTGTTTAAGATTGCAGTGAACACATTTCCTAAATTAGATGTTAAGCATATAGCTCTATAATTATCCAAATTTGTAGGGTCGCCTTTATTTTTATATATGGGTTTTATAATTCCTGCTAACCAGGATTCAGGTACTTTCCCCGATTCAAAAATTTTATTGAAAAGTTTTACATAAATAGGCAAAAAAACATTAATAGTGCTTTTTATATATTCATTTATTATTCCATCATCACCCGGAGCTTTGCTATTTTTAAGTTTCTTAACTTCAGTCAAAATTTCTTCTTCGGTTATGTCTTGATCCAATACTTCAGATATCGTACCAACAATGTCCAATTAACTGGCATAATATCAATAATGAAAAAATCATATGGTTTTAAATTGAAAAAATAGGGTTATTGCACACATACTGAGAAATATTGTCCTAAGTAGAATTAATATTGCACGAGCTTGCGAGGTTACAATGCAATATTGCTCTCCGTGCAATATCGGCGAATATTGAACGTGAACTTTTGGTTTACGTTCAACAGGGAATATTACTTGCTATACAATAAATATTTTTATTCTAAACTTTATTTATAATCGATTTAAAAGTTTTCTCCTTTTACATGTTTCAATCAAAAACTACAAATAAAACTTAACATGTACTTTATTTGTGTGGGCTTATAATTGCATTCCCTTATAAGTTGAAAAGAATCTTATATAACATACTTATCGTGCAAAACGGTTGTAATTTTTGTCCAAAATGATTTTTGTGGTTTTAAGAAGAAAAGGTGCGGTGGATAATAATAGGCAAACAATGAACAGAGAATCGTGTATCACAACCCACACAAGCACTTTAAGTCATGTATAGTTCATATGATATTTCGAAAGTACATAGCAAGGAGACACTTAAATATAAGTATATCCAAATATCATGAAAATGTCAATGGTAAATCTTTACAGTATCACTTGTTTGTAAAAATTATCTTAAGTTATTCTTGAAATCATGCCAAGGTTTTAATTTTTTGACAAATGTCATGTATTTATTTATATCGTCATAGTACATTTTTTATATTAGCAATTGTTTTGGTTATTAGGTAACCAAATACGGTGTGTTTCCCGATATGAACTAGACTAAGACAATTACACATCTAATTAGACAAGGGATTAGGGGGTCCTTTGAAGGGCAAATATTTGTGTATTTGTACATCTACTTCAGATTTACCTGTAAGAAAGGAATGTTACATATAATTTTTTTTATAATAGCCAAGCATTAAAATACTATCGGCTTTTTATATGATCATATGTTATAAACTACAATGTATGTGGATTCATTAAACATGTAGGTTAATTTTTATTTATAAAAAAGGTATTTTAAAATACTAAAGGTTAATATATATATAGGTTGATATAAATATTATATTTTATTATTTTTTTTTAAAATATAATTAAACAAAAAACATTGTAATGATGTATTTTAATTTCAATTTTAAAATAAATATGCTTCACGTCATCAAAAGAATATTTAAATTTGTCAAATTTCTTAATTATTTCTTTTTAAAATCAAAAAGTTCACCGAAGATAAATAGACATTTTCCCCTTCAGATTATCTCTTAATTAAAATATAATTTCACAGATCCTTCATTAAAGTTTAATTAATTTCACATTATAAAAAAAGCACAGCATAGTATAAATTTACTATATCTAATATTAGTATCTTTGGATTGTTATTTTGAAACTCCTGGGACGATGCCTCTTCATAGTGGACCTTAGGTCCCCGATGGTATTCGCCAACCCAGTCGTCAGACTTGTCTGACATGATTATTTATTGATTTGTTATAGAAATTACCAGTATTTAGCAAAATTCAAAAATAATAGAAATACTAAGGGTTCATTCCTTGTATTGCACATGGTAGATCTCCTTAGCTGAAATTTGGCTTCTTATTTCGGTATTTTTGGTTATGAGTACTTCTTGTTTAAAATAAAATTGGTTTTTGGTCTTCCAAATGTTTCGGTTTTAATGCTGCTGATGAGAGGTAACTCCTTGAAATGCGTCGTATACAGCATAGTATAAATTTACTATATCTAATATTCGTATCTTTGGATTGTTATTATTCATTCATGAAAGATTTTTTTCTGCATTTCGCCACATTTTTATTTTTCTATTTGTGTATTTCTCTTCATACATGGTTTAATTTATATTATTATTTATCAGCACAACACGTCCATGCAGCGTTGAAATCTTTTTTATAATGTCGGAATATTAATAAGGAAACATAATTCTATAAAAGCTTTTAGCTTGTGTCCGATTCCTATTTTTTTTTCTATGTATTTTGTCTGTTATTATGTATCTTTGAGTATTAGAATAAATATATTTACACTATTCTACAATAAAAGAATTGGAATAACACACTCAAAATGGAATTTTACACCATCTTGTGAATAATGGAATTCCGTTGATATGTCAATACTTATTTTGAAGCTAAGTTTTGTTTAAACTCTGTTCACTGGTTCTTAAGAAGATCTAAATGTGAAAAATTTTCGGACGAACGAGGACGGGAGTAGTGATGGCATAATCGCAAGCATGCCTATGGCCAGGTGATCTTAAAACCGGGGTTGAACTCAAATGGTTTTCAATCGTTTTCAAAACAGATTCGAAAACTTGTATGTATAACTGATCTACTTAAACAACAAAGGAATATAGGAGACGTTGGAAGACATTCTTAAATTACCAGATCATATTAACCTTCATAAATCCGGGAGTACTCCTAAGTCAGCTGGTAGACATATGGGAAACTTTAGCTTTAAATTGGTAAAATATATCCTGATGCATTTAGGAGTAAAAACAGTGGGTACTTCTCATCAAATTATTACCAAGTATTACATGATTGGACTATGTGTCATTGATGCACACCCCCTTACATTTTACGCCGCAAACTAAAATAATATTTTGAATATCGGTCATATCTATGTAATAAAAACCAGACCATTAAAATGTTGCTCTTAGAGAAATTTTATTTTTACAGAGAATTTTTACTAATAAGCAGTTAAACTATTCTTCAGAAAATATATTAGCTTGAATTTATTAATGATAAAGTGAATAATGAAAGCCATCCTATATAGACCGATATTTAAGTTCGATTATAGTCATGTCATCCTTCAATTATTGGTATGCTTTAAACACGACCCATTTTTCGATTTCTGTTTGATGCTTATTTGCTACAAGATCACCGCCGTTATAATCCAGATAAGCCTTGTGTACTTTGTTCAGTAGACGGTAGAATCTTTTGTCTTCCGGTACTTCTTCAAGTGATCATAAAGGAGTATCTTGTTCGATGTCAGGCATTCTAACTTGCTCCCCATTGTACTGTAAAAACTTGGACTCTCTTCCGAGGGTGTAATAACCTGGTCTATCAGATTTCTGGAAGCTCCATATCTGGTCATAATACATTTTTCCAGTAAATATTCCGAGGTCTTTACGCCCCAAATTATAAAAGGCTCTCCCTAATTTTTCTCTGTTCTGTATATAACATTTCCCAATTGTAACAGAACTCATTCTACAGAAAAATCATCAGAAGTAAATAAAAAGAAATTTAAATATACGAATCTTAAATGTAAATGTATTGACAAAATGACATGAATACCCCTCTACCAAATAAAAGTAGTCTTGCTGTAAGAAAACGAAATGAAAAGGGTATTGATGATATATTTCTGACACAATATCTTTAGATTTAAGTGGCAAAAGTGAACTTACGGTGGCTTTGTATTGCTGCATTTCCGCCACAATGAGACTGAGAAAAGCATTTCCTATAGAGAAGTACCCCATAACTATTTTCGGCGCATATGCAACTATATCGGGCACAGTTAAGTTAGGTAATTTACTTAATACTCATAAAGTGTGTCTACTAAATGTACTAGGGAAAAAGAGGCATTTCCCATTCTGTTTACGGTTTTTTTCTAGTTTTATTATTTGTTATTGTAGATCAATTGGGAATAGACCAAGAAGACATAAATCAATGTAATTTAAGTTTTTTCCCGAAAATTTATAATTATACACAACACTGGATATAAAATATTTATTTATTTTATTAACTTCACGAAAGCACTGATTTAAGTTTAATATAATTTTAAAGCACATTCTATTAAAAACAAACACAAAAGTGTGAATTTTAAACATGGTAGCACAAAATAAAGTTTTTTTAAGCCATTTTCTCAGTTTTTACAAGATCAAACACTTTTATATAAAAACGGTATGCTTAAGCAAACACATATTAATTTCAACTTTGAATTGTTGATATAGGCATTATGTAATTCCTTCATTTAAAATGAAGGTTTGGGACCTGTTCAATTACATTTCACCTCATCAGTTGTTAAAACAATAAACTATACAATTTGTTTATCAACAAAAACAATACTGACATTTCAGACACTTTACTTCAATTAGACAATTGAAGCCATTTAAATAATGCCAATAATGTTTGCAAACTTTTTATCATATTCACAGAAAATTATTATAAAATTGTGTAAAAATTCATCATAAAAAAGTGTAGACAAAATGGGAATTTCCGCTTGTTCCCTAGTGAACACGCTCTGACTTTGAGTAGGCAAAATTGGAATTGTCTCTTGTTTCCTAGTAAACACACTAAATTTAAACAAGTAGACCGAGTGGGATTTTTTTCATATTCCACAGTAGACGTAATGGGAATAGACTATATGGGAATAGACCAAATGGGAGTAGACCAACTGGGAGTAGACCAAGTGAAATGTTCCCCATATTACATACTTTCGGGTTTTCTCATTTTTTTTCATACGTTTTAGTGTTAAAAAATATTTCAAATAAAAAGTAATGTCAAAGATTTTATCATTTACTGATAAATCCTCACTAGATATCGAGATTCTTAAATTGTAAAAACAATGGCTTCCTATTATCGGATTCAATATAGGTAAATTTTCTTGTTAGAATAATGTATATTTATTGTTCTCGCACTGTACCAATAATTTGTTTCGTTTGCTTTGCTTTTTTTTATATTTAACAAGTCGTAAAAACACTTCAATTATAGTTATACTAGTGTTTTTGCAAAAAACATTTTTATGTGTTCCTTTACTTTCCAGTTCTAGAAAAAAAAATACTTATATGTTGGTACAGCTTTCTTGTCCGTGACAAAGAAAACACTTACTTTTTGAAGAAACATCCTGATTTTTTACAAAGCATACTCTGAAGATGACATTATAAACATTATCGTACTTGTGGATTCCAACTGAAAATCGGCAGTCCAATTGGTACCAATTGATCACTTCCCCTCAATCTTTTTCAATACTAGTATTACTATATGAAAACAAAAATGTATTATATACCTGCTTGGGCTATAAATTTCTATATCCAAATATCAATATCATACGTCTCATGTTCTCGTAAACTCCATACTTTTTCATATTCAATATTTAGCTCCGAGTTTCAATGATTAGAATTAAATTTCAAAATGCGAAATTCTGTTATAGTTTGATTTAAATCATGTGATGTTGTTTCTTGACTGATGTGATAGTGTCTATCTTTTGCATATTTAAATAATTATTCTACATTTCTACGCATTAAAGGGAGGTTTGAAGTAGGGGAGACTAAAAATTCTTTCATATTAAAGGCTTCATCTTAAATATCTACAAGATAACTAAGTAAGTGTCATGACAATTAGTCTCAAAATTTTAGTTTCCATAGTTTCAAAATACACTCACGTATTCTTATCAACATTCTCTCTGCTTAGCATTATCTTTACAAAAAGCGAAATATTACTAACATACATTGTACATGTAAGAAATATGTTTATATAACTTGCCTTTTCATACACTTTTTATGCATGACAGTGAATTAACTTTGTTTGACCGAGCTAAAAAGCACCTTATTTGCGATAGATTTAAAATACACTACTGCATCAATATATGCTGAATTTGTTTTATATCTAAGACTGTAATTGTTCATATTTAGTTAAAATATTAGTTACGATGAACTTAAACGGATCTGTAGACTATAAGTATATTGTCGTAAGGTAAGTATACTTTTAAAAGAAATAGTTTCTTGAAATGTCAAAAATACCGCACTCCTATTGCAGCATGACAATAATCAAGTCAACTTGATACCCCCGACCCTGACTTTAATTTAACCAATCGGAGTTGGGCGATTAATTCTAACTTTTAAATGTGATTTAATCTAATATTGTGTGTTGGCGTACATATTTGCTTGCAAAAACTATGATAGACCTTTAAACTTTAAAAAATTTCAATTCCTGTACAGATATGCATAATTGCATATCCTGCAGTCGTGAACTATATGCCCAATCCTGTCCAAAACTTAATTCACTTGGGTTTTGCAAAGTCAGCAATTTTGTTTCCCGGAGAAACAGCCGCCACACATGTGCACAAATCTAGCTCCGTGGGTCGTACACAGCATATAAAAAGAGCTGTACAAGACTGGTATGCAGAACCACTACAAGACATTACAGAAGTCCAGTTTAAAGACTAAAAGTAAGTTATTTTTTACGAACATTGCCACCCACTATGAAATTTCTATTTTTTCACGCTCAAATATTTTTCAATTTTCAATATTTTATTTAAAACTTTAAATTTCAAATATATTTCTCAGAACTTTGCGTTTTATGACTTAAAGTAAGTATTAGTACAAACATTGTTTTAGTTATTGAATTGCAAAATGAATTTATGATAAGGCTTATAAAATGTATATATCCTCAAATAATATAGTCATTAATTTTGTTTAATATTACTTTACTGGTCAGTATTGAAAGACTGACAGAACCCTTTAAGTCTACCTAAGCGCCGCAAATAACGATTACAAATAACCATTACACAACCACCTTTGTTTTTGACATATATGTAGTGAGGGTTTATCAATAAATGGTAAAATCTTTGACATTACTTTTTATTTGAAATATTTTTGACACTAAAATATATGAAAAAAAATTGAAAAAACCCGAAAGTATGTAATAGGTACAAAAGTGAATGCAATAACAATCAGAATAAAGCCGAAATATACACTTTCAATGCATAAAAAATGATATCAGCATTGACTGATCAGTACAAAAATTATTTTTAAGTGTAGTGCACAACATGTGGTCTGTTAAAATGAGTCGTGGTGAAAATCATTATTTCTGTAACGCAAAATGGTCAAAATATAAAATGTAAAACTTTTAAAATAATATATGCGGGTTGAAAAATAAATATTAATAAATGCCAAATCGAAAATAATTCTTAAAAATTAAACAAACGCAATAAATTTGTGAAAGTTTATTGTACATTTTCTTAACATACGTTTGAAATTACAAATATTAAAAGTTATTTAGTTATTAATCAGCAGAATATGTGCAATATAAACAGCAGTTTTTTTTTTAAATATGCATGTGTTTATAAGACATGCACAAAGTACAAGAACATATGATTGTTTTGCACACATAGAATGCGTTTTCTGCCTTATCCAAGTAGATTTCACATAAAACAAGAGAAAGAAAAGATCCGTTATCTTATATAGATTACATTGAAACCAAATATAAAGTGAGAGTTTCAAGAATTATACTAAGTTGAGCTTATTTTACTAGCATTCACGATATCTAATCAATTCTCCCATATCCAGCTATCACGGTCATCACGTGACCTCTGGCAGTGCATAGGTGTTAAATAATGGCTGTCGATTTATCAATATAAAAATCAACGGGACTTGTTAATTAAATGCCCATATTTTTTCGTTTTCGATATGTACTTTAAATTTTTCTTCTTGATATATAATACCATCCAACCCCACAAAGTAAAGTTAATATATGATAGAATACAAATATGACGACAAATTGATTTCGGGTCCCATTTTTCCTGCTTCAAAATAAGGTTGAAATGTTATTTTTTACAATTCTTTTGAAATTATTCAAGTACTCCGGCTTCCACCACCAATAAAAACTGGCAGCCGAAAAATAACCAAATGTGCTTAAAACGGCGTAAAACCCCAACTAAACAAACAAAAGACCTTAATTAAGGGTTGGAACAATAATTATCCGGCAAGTCAAGATACAATATACATGTCAAATCGTTAATTAATTATAATTACCTGAAACACACAGCATGTTAATTGCGGACAACAAATTTCGTTATATGTAAATTTACTTCAGATAAAAATCAAATCAAGTTTACCAAAAAAAAATTCGTTTTTCGTGTGGCTTAAACAATGGAAAAAAAACTTGCACCATAACCCTTTATCACATGTAATTATGTACTTTTGCCAGTTTGTATCAATTTGTGATACATTTCATATTATTTATTATTTTCACAATTTCATATACTGGAATTATAATCCTTGTGAAATGTTACTACTTATTTCAAATAAAAAAAAATTTTTATGTGAAGACGGGGAGTACGTTCTATAATCAACACAGAGTTATCGAAGTACGATAAATGCCTGGCATGAACGGTACCAGTACACGATAATTGGGTAACCAGTTAATAAGTCTAAACAGAGTTACCTAACTAAATTGTGACCGATTTAGTTGCATATGCGCTGAAAATAGCAACGGGGTACTTCTCTATTGGACATACTTTTCTCCGTCTCATTGTGGCTGAAATGCAACAATACAAAGCCACCGTAAGTTCACTTTTGCCACTTAAATCTATGGATATTGTGTCAAAAATATATCAACAATACCCTTTTCATTTCGTTTTCTTATAGCAAAACTACTTTTATTTGGTAGAGGGGTATTCTTGTCATTTTGTCAATACATTTACATTTAAGATTCTTATATTTAAATTCCATTTTATTTACTTCTGATGATTTTTTGTAGAATGAGTTCTGTTACGATTGGGAAATGTTATATACAGAACAGAGAAAATGGAGGGAGAGCCTTTTATAATTTGGGGCGTAAAGACCTTGGAATATTTACTGGAAAAATGTATGATGACCAGATATGGACCTTCCAGAAATCTGATACACCAGGCTATTACACCCTCGGAAGAGAGTCCAAGTTTTTACAGTACGATGGAGACCAAGTTAGAATGTCTGAAATCGAACAAGATAATACTTTATGGTCACTAGAAGAAGTACCGGAAGACAAAGGATTTTCCCGTCTACTGAACAAAGTACACAAGGCTTATCTGGATTATAACGGCGGGGATCTTGTTGCAAATAAGCACCAAACAGAAAGCGAAAAATGGATCTGGTTTAAAGCATACTAATAACTGAAGGATGACATGACTATAATCGAACTTAAATATCGGTCTATATAGGACGGCTTTCATTATTCACTTTATTATTAATAAATTCATCTTAAATATTTTCTGAAGAATAGTTTAACTGTGCTTATTATAAAAAAATCTCTGTAAAAATAAAATTTCTCTAAGAGCAACATTTTTATGTCTGGTTTTTACTAAATATAAATGACCGATATTCCAAATATTATTTTAGTTTGCGGCGTAAAATGTCAGAGGGTGTCAGAGGGTGTGCATCAATGAGGTAATACTTGGTAATAATTTGATGAGAAGTACCCACTGTTTTTACTCCTAAATGTAGCAGGATATATTTAACGAATTTTAAGCTAAAGTTTCCCCGTATATCTACCAGCCAAATTAGGACTACTCCCGGATTTATGCAGGCAAAAATGATCTGGTAATTTAATAATGTCTTCCCACGTCCTACATTCCTTTGTTGTTTGAGTAGATTATACATACAAGTTTTCGAATATGTTTTGAAAACGATTGAAAACCATTTACCTTCAACCCCGGTTTTAAGATCACCTAGTCATAGACATGGATGAGATACTGCCTTCACGTTACACCCGCCTTCAATCGTCGGAAAACTTTTCACATTTAGACCATTTTAAGAACCAGTGAACAGAGTTTAAACTAAACTTTGCTTCAAAATAAATATTGACATATCAATTGAATTCTATTATTCACAAGACAATGTCAAATTCCATTTTGAGTGCGTTATTCCAATTCTTTTATTGTAGATTAGTGGAAATATATTCATTCTAATAATCAAAGATACATAATAACAGACAAAATACATAGATAAAAATAGGAATCGGAAACAAGCTAAAAGCTTTTATAGAATTCTTTTTCCTTATTAATATTCCGACATTATAAAAAAGACTTCAATCTTGCTTGAACGTGTTGTGTTGATAATTAATAATATAAATTAAACCATGTATGCAAAAAATAAACAGATAGAAAAAAATAAACATGTGACGAAATGAAGAAAAAAGCTTTCATGAATTAATAAATCTCTTACTTTTAACAATACATTTCCTAACTTTATAGAAAACATCTGAATTTATTTAAAATTTTATACTCCGAGCCATACAGCATAATATTCATATTAACCTGTTCATCACATTTTGTAAGATTGTTTCGTTATGTAGTTGCGTATATTTCGGACAATGCAATAAGACACAATAGGTTGACTCAAGATAACCATATATAGGCGAAACAACCAAATTGCGACAAAACACTTGTACATTTAAAGAAATATTGTTATTCTCAGTCTTGCATCTACAATTTGTCCAATTCTGGTACTTACATATATAACTTAGGGCACCTTAATCGGTGTCTTTGTAATTTTACCCCCAACCTCACCCTCCGCAATCGCAGGGTACATAGGTTTCAGTCTGTTTGTCCGTCTGTCCGAAATAACGTTGTCCGCAGCCTCTCCTACATTTCTTGCAGGATAGTCATGAAACGTCTAGATTTAGAGTATTAGATCATTTTATGGAGATGAGCATATTGTCAGGAATTTCTGTTTGGACAAGAAATTTAAAAGATATGGCTGTCTGGACTTAAGCATTTTTTAACAAAACTTCGTTGCATGTGTTTTCCGAAACTCCTCCTACATTAGTTGCATGATTCTCATAAAATTTAATGGGGTCTTGATATGCATATTGTCACTAGGTTTGTTTTCTGTAATGTTTGTGGTAGCCTGTTCCAGATTTTTACAGCTTTGATAGAAGGTATTTAGAATAGACGTTTAACGTATTTGTTGAACGAATTAATAAAGTATTTTGCGATTGGGATGTAAAATTCCCATTCATGTAGAAACCGCGGGTTATATTAAATTTTTCAAATACACAGGTGATGCTTTATAAATGCCTTTTATCAAATAAAATGATCGAGTCTACGATTTTCTCGTCTATCCGAAAGTTTTTCTCATCCAGTTTCTTCATATAATTTGTTAACAAGACATCACTTTTAGTCCCACCAGTATTAATACTCATAGCTTCAATCTCAACATTCATTAACAAAAATTGTGGTATGGTTATCCAAAATGACGTCATCATATTTTAAAATTGGTCGAACGAAAGAAAAGCACATTTTATTCAGAGTAAGGCCGTGTTTGAAAACCAATACGGCTTTTTACACAGGTCAAACAAAAGGAAAACACATTTTATTCAGTTGATAATCAAAAGCTAAAAAATATGCTAGCTAAACGCCCCAAATACCGAGAGCCTCGGCCAATTAATTGGAAATATAATTTCAAATTGCTGATGGATTGTGTCGAGGACTATGCCAGGAAATGGACTTCAAAGAAACAGGAACCTGCTGACACTTTCGGAGTAGGTGAAGGCTATTAGGTCAATGATACAACTCCGAATTAAAAATCGCCATGGGTCTATAAGCACTACAGCTAAATCCATCTTTGAAGACCTTAAGGTTGCTGAAAAAGCCCCCAATAACATCGTTTTTGTTTGCAAGAACTATTATTTTGAGCGTCTTAGAAACGAGTTGGGAATAGATAACACTGCGGGTAACCCAACTTATACACCGCCTACACTGACTAAGCAGAAAGTCATTGATAACCACAAGACCGTTTTTTATTCCTTTGGCATTTCTACAAAGGGGAAGAAACGGGCCTTCCTCCTCTTTATTGGATTCCTAAACTACATAAGAATCCGTTTTAACAAAGGTACATTGCTGGGTCAGCTAATTGCTCTACAAAATCTCTTTCAAAGATTTTAACATTCATATTGACATTTATTAAACAGGGCCTTCAGAATTATTGTGAAACACCGTATTCCACCAGTGGCGTCAATCTGATGGGGATTCTTAAAAACTCAAAAAATTTACTACAATATCTAAAATGAAAATCTTTGGCTACATGCAACAGCATAAAAACATTCGACTTCTCTGCACTCTACACTACCATACCACATTCTGAAGTAAAAGATCGTTTAAAACAACTATTTCATTAATGTTTTTTCAAGAAAAATGGCACACGCAGGTATAAATTTCTAGTTCTAGGTAGAGAAAAGACTTATTTCGTAAAGAACCACTCTGGTTCTGACAAAAAGTATTCTGTAGATGAAATTAGAAACATGATTTTCTCCTAGACAACATATTTGTTGAATTTGGCAGTCTAATTTTTCAACAAACAATCGGCATTCCAATCCGAACCAACTGTGCTCCTCTCCTTGCCGATCTGTTTCTGTACTCATATGAAGCGGACTTCATTCAAGGGTTACTACGTGAAAACAAAAAGAAACTAGCCCAATACTTTAATTTCACTTTTCGTTATATAGATGACGTTTTGTCGTTAAATAACGATAAATTCCAAGACTTTGTACATCTAATCTACCCCCAGTGATCTTGAAATTAAGGATACTACAGATACACCAAAGTCCGCTTCATATTTGGATTTGTTTCTTGAAATAAACAATGAGAGACATTTGAAGACAAAACTTTATGACAAACGTGATGACTTCAACTTTCCCCTTTTTAGTAGCAATATACCAGCATCGCCTGCATATGGCGTCTACGTTTCTCAGCTTATCCGATTTTCAAGGGCATGCTTGACTTACCCTGACTTCTTAACCAGGGTTCTATCAGGGATAAGTTGATATCATCACTTAGGAAATTTTACGGTTGTCATCGCGAATTGATTAATCGTTACAGTGTTCCAATATCTAAGATGATGTTGGACCTGTTCCCACTGTCGTAACATTTCATGTGCCTCCACCGATTTGTGACTTCCACCGGATTGACTTTGTTGAACTTAACGACGAGTGCCGTATACAGAGCAGGAACTTCTTACACTTCCGGAGCACCTAGGTTCACTCCTGATTTTGATAGGAGTTCATGTTGTTCATTTTTTTTTTTAGTTTTCTGTGTTTATTGGTTGTGCTTGTGGTTGTTCATTTGTCTTCCCGGGATTGTCTGTCCAATGGATTACGTTTTTTGATTGCTCCTTAGGTATATTTGTCCTTTTTATTCAGAATAAGGTTTGAAAACCCATATGATTTTTAACACAATACGTCATTTCTAAGACCCACCGATCCTGCTCTTCCGAAATATAATATAATTTATGATTATGCCTAAATTCGGCTATTCATGTAGTAATGCCACTATATAGCCTAAGAGGTCAGGTCAGGCTGAACAAATTTTTATGAAGTGTAATATTTCCCACCAGTCAGCATTCTGAATACAACAAATTGTAAGCTAAGATTCCGACCACTCTTCTGTCGAAATTGCAAGGAAATGGAGTATTGTATATTTAAGTAAAAATCAAACACCCCCTCCTTGCTATTTTAAAACATACTTTCTATGAACGCCGTTAAACTCTGGAACAGGTTACCTTAAACACTACAGAAGACAAACCCATTGGAATATTTCAGCATACCCAAATTTTGGTGTTCCGTTTTGCACAATATGTATGTTTTAAATTTATTAAGGTTAGATGGGTAGTGGATTATAATCCTACACAAATAAAGTACATGTAAACAAATTTTTCGGTGGTGTTTGATTGAAAACAATTAAAGGGTTTTATCTTCTTAGAATTTCATATTTCTTAGTGATCTACTAATTCCCGATGAGGTCAGAAAACTTTTAAATCGATAATAAAAAATAAAGTTAAAAATAAAAATATTTATGAATTCAAATCAGAGTAATATTTTATTTTCAATCGAAAGTATGCCAGTTAATGGGACATTTGGGCTAGATGTCGGGCAATTCAAAAAAAATGTTTGCAGCCTTCGTGAGAACGTTATTGTCTTCAACCGCTTGTTTTAGGGTTGAGTTCATACATTATTATCTTTTCTATATAGTTCATACTGTTACTTTCCTCCAATTTGTTTTAAATAAATTCGTGTACAGACATTGGGCGATTTATCAGTATAAGTTGACTGTGTAGTTTTATTTGAAGAATCTTTACGTTCATATATCGCATGTACATGATGTTGTGGTTGTGAACTAATCCGAAATCACTACAATACAAAATGTCACCGGAATATCCGAAATATGAAGCTTGAGTATTGTGATTGACCCATGATGTGCCTTTAAGATGTACAACTTCGGTTGATATTTATCACATAGATAAGAAGCATACAAATATAAAATTATGTATGAGATTAACATTATCATTACCTGTTATTAAAGCCATCAAACTTTTATGAGACCTTTAATTATGATTTGCCACATTTAATTACACTAATTAATCAGTTAAATAAACAAAAAAGACAATGGGTTTCAAATTGTGATCATAAAAATTGTATAGTCTGTTCCAAATGTGGGTTTCTGATTATCGAGTTAGAATTGTCGAGTACCGAGTTACAAAAGTTGAGTAACCAGTTAGAATTGTCAGGTATCCAGTTAAAAAAGTCGAATATCGAGTCAGAATCTTCGAGTATTGAGTTACAATTGTCGAATATCGAGTTACAATGGTCGAGTATTGAGTTAGAATTGTTGAGTATCGTGTTATAAAAGTCTATTATTTTCATATTCCTGCGTTTGTTATATGTAGCAGGATTTTATAAATAAAGTCTGTTTTTCTCTGTAGCTGTTGGCCCTACTAACGTTTCGTCGATCACTTCAAGATTCTGTATACATAGCTGGGGATCATTTCGAACAATTTATTTAGACTTAACGGGATCGAGTTAGAGTTCGAGTTATCAGACATGAGGCAAAACTTACGAAATACGAAGTACCAGAATTAAGTATAAAGCAACGTGTGCTTATATTCAAAACCATGTTCCATCTCTATTAGAAAAAGAAAGAATAAACAACCATTTGAAAGGGTAACAACATGAAAATTAAATAGAAACAAAAAACAGTAAAAGCTGAATAAGCCGTATCCCTCTTTTTTATTATAGGTAGATCATAGTGGAATGATTTTAAAATTGAACTTTCACCTTTTTTTCACCACACCTGTTCTCGTCCGCATTAGTTATACGGCTAAAATACTCGAAATAAGGGTATCCGTATTTATACGTTTATCCTGACCTCGAAGATTAACTCGAAGTCGAATATTAAGTCGAAGTTGAACTGGAAATTGGACTCGAATTCTAACTCAACTTTACAATATTTTTGTGAAAACGTATAGATCAACAGACTGGTATAATTTGAGCATTTGCATATTTGACTGAAGGGTCGTGTGAGCTTTTATCATAACTCAGCATCCAATGTCTGTCAACTTGTTATATAAAATAACAATCCAAAGATACTAATATGAGATACAGTAAATTTATACTATGCTGTATACGACGCATTTCAAGGAGTTACCTCTCATCAGCAGCATTAAAACCGAAACATTTGGAAGACCAAAAACCAAACTTATATTAAATAAGAAGTACTCAACCAAAAATACCGAAATAGGAAGCCAAATTTCACCTAAGGAGATCTACCATGTGCAATACAAGGAATGAACCCTTAGTATTTCTATTATTTTTGAATTTTGCTAAATACTGGTAATCTATGTAAAAAATCAATGAATAATCATGTCAGACAAGTCTGACGACTGGGTTGGCGAATACCCTCGGGGACCTAGGGTCCACCAGCAGAGGCATCATCCCAGGAGTTTCAAAATAACAATCCAAAGATACTAATATGAGATACAGTAAATTTATACTATGCTGTATACGACGCATTTCAAGGAGTTACCTCTCATCAGCAGCATTAAAACCGAAACATTTGGAAGACCAAAAACCAAACTTATATTAAATAAGAAGTACTCAACCAAAAATACCGAAATAGGAAGCCAAATTTCAGCTAAGGAGATCTACCATGTGCAATACAAGGAATGAACCCTTAGTATTTCTATTATTTTTGAATTTTGCTAAATACTGGTAATCTATGTAAAAAATCAATGAATAATCATGTCAGACAAGTCTGACGACTGGGTTGGCGAATACCCTCGGGGACCTAGGGTCCACCAGCAGAGGCATCATCCCAGGAGTTTCAAAATAACAATCCAAAGATACTAATATGAGATACAGTAAATTTATACTATGCTGTATACGACGCATTTCAAGGAGTTACCTCTCATCAGCAGCATTAAAACCGAAACATTTGGAAGACCAAAAACCAAACTTATATTAAATAAGAAGTACTCAACCAAAAATACCGAAATAGGAAGCCAAATTTCACCTAAGGAGATCTACCATGTGCAATACAAGGAATGAACCCTTAGTATTTCTATTATTTTTGAATTTTGCTAAATACTGGTAATCTATGTAAAAAATCAATGAATAATCATGTCAGACAAGTCTGACGACTGGGTTGGCGAATACCCTCGGGGACCTAGGGTCCACCAGCAGAGGCATCATCCCAGGAGTTTCAAAATAACAATCCAAAGATACTAATATGAGATACAGTAAATTTATACTATGCTGTATACGACGCATTTCAAGGAGTTACCTCTCATCAGCAGCATTAAAACCGAAACATTTGGAAGACCAAAAACCAAACTTATATTAAATAAGAAGTACTCAACCAAAAATACCGAAATAGGAAGCCAAATTTCAGCTAAGGAGATCTACCATGTGCAATACAAGGAATGAACCCTTAGTATTTCTATTATTTTTGAATTTTGCTAAATACTGGTAATCTATGTAAAAAATCAATGAATAATCATGTCAGACAAGTCTGACGACTGGGTTGGCGAATACCCTCGGGGACCTAGGGTCCACCAGCAGAGGCATCATCCCAGGAGTTTCAAAATAACAATCCAAAGATACTAATATGAGATACAGTAAATTTATACTATGCTGTATACGACGCATTTCAAGGAGTTACCTCTCATCAGCAGCATTAAAACCGAAACATTTGGAAGACCAAAAACCAAACTTATATTAAATAAGAAGTACTCAACCAAAAATACCGAAATAGGAAGCCAAATTTCAGCTAAGGAGATCTACCATGTGCAATACAAGGAATGAACCCTTAGTATTTCTATTATTTTTGAATTTTGCTAAATACTGGTAATCTATGTAAAAAATCAATGAATAATCATGTCAGACAAGTCTGACGACTGGGTTGGCGAATACCCTCGGGGACCTAGGGTCCACCAGCAGAGGCATCATCCCAGGAGTTTCAAAATAACAATCCAAAGATACTAATATGAGATACAGTAAATTTATACTATGCTGTATACGACGCATTTCAAGGAGTTACCTCTCATCAGCAGCATTAAAACCGAAACATTTGGAAGACCAAAAACCAAACTTATATTAAATAAGAAGTACTCAACCAAAAATACCGAAATAGGAAGCCAAATTTCAGCTAAGGAGATCTACCATGTGCAATACAAGGAATGAACCCTTAGTATTTCTATTATTTTTGAATTTTGCTAAATACTGGTAATCTATGTAAAAAATCAATGAATAATCATGTCAGACAAGTCTGACGACTGGGTTGGCGAATACCCTCGGGGACCTAGGGTCCACCAGCAGAGTCATCATCCCAGGAGTTTCAAAATAACAATCCAAAGATACTAATATGAGATACAGTAAATTTATACTATGCTGTATACGACGCATTTCAAGGAGTTACCTCTCATCAGCAGCATTAAAACCGAAACATTTGGAAGACCAAAAACCAAACTTATATTAAATAAGAAGTACTCAACCAAAAATACCGAAATAGGAAGCCAAATTTCAGCTAAGGAGATCTACCATGTGCAATACAAGGAATGAACCCTTAGTATTTCTATTATTTTTGAATTTTGCTAAATACTGGTAATCTATGTAAAAAATCAATGAATAATCATGTCAGACAAGTCTGACGACTGGGTTGGCGAATACCCTCGGGGACCTAGGGTCCACCAGCAGAGGCATCATCCCAGGAGTTTCAAAATAACAATCCAAAGATACTAATATGAGATACAGTAAATTTATACTATGCTGTATACGACGCATTTCAAGGAGTTACCTCTCATCAGCAGCATTAAAACCGAAACATTTGGAAGACCAAAAACCAAACTTATATTAAATAAGAAGTACTCAACCAAAAATACCGAAATAGGAAGCCAAATTTCAGCTAAGGAGATCTACCATGTGCAATACAAGGAATGAACCCTTAGTATTTCTATTATTTTTGAATTTTGCTAAATACTGGTAATCTATGTAAAAAATCAATGAATAATCATGTCAGACAAGTCTGACGACTGGGTTGGCGAATACCCTCGGGGACCTAGGGTCCACCAGCAGAGGCATCATCCCAGGAGTTTCAAAATAACAATCCAAAGATACTAATATGAGATACAGTAAATTTATACTATGCTGTATACGACGCATTTCAAGGAGTTACCTCTCATCAGCAGCATTAAAACCGAAACATTTGGAAGACCAAAAACCAAACTTATATTAAATAAGAAGTACTCAACCAAAAATACCGAAATAGGAAGCCAAATTTCAGCTAAGGAGATCTACCATGTGCAATACAAGGAATGAACCCTTAGTATTTCTATTATTTTTGAATTTTGCTAAATACTGGTAATCTATGTAAAAAATCAATGAATAATCATGTCAGACAAGTCTGACGACTGGGTTGGCGAATACCCTCGGGGACCTAGGGTCCACCAGCAGAGGCATCATCCCAGGAGTTTCAAAATAACAATCCAAAGATACTAATATGAGATACAGTAAATTTATACTATGCTGTATACGACGCATTTCAAGGAGTTACCTCTCATCAGCAGCATTAAAACCGAAACATTTGGAAGACCAAAAACCAAACTTATATTAAATAAGAAGTACTCAACCAAAAATACCGAAATAGGAAGCCAAATTTCAGCTAAGGAGATCTACCATGTGCAATACAAGGAATGAACCCTTAGTATTTCTATTATTTTTGAATTTTGCTAAATACTGGTAATCTATGTAAAAAATCAATGAATAATCATGTCAGACAAGTCTGACGACTGGGTTGGCGAATACCCTCGGGGACCTAGGGTCCACCAGCAGAGGCATCATCCCAGGAGTTTCAAAATAACAATCCAAAGATACTAATATGAGATACAGTAAATTTATACTATGCTGTATACGACGCATTTCAAGGAGTTACCTCTCATCAGCAGCATTAAAACCGAAACATTTGGAAGACCAAAAACCAAACTTATATTAAATAAGAAGTACTCAACCAAAAATACCGAAATAGGAAGCCAAATTTCACCTAAGGAGATCTACCATGTGCAATACAAGGAATGAACCCTTAGTATTTCTATTATTTTTGAATTTTGCTAAATACTGGTAATCTATGTAAAAAATCAATGAATAATCATGTCAGACAAGTCTGACGACTGGGTTGGCGAATACCCTCGGGGACCTAGGGTCCACCAGCAGAGGCATCATCCCAGGAGTTTCAAAATAACAATCCAAAGATACTAATATGAGATACAGTAAATTTATACTATGCTGTATACGACGCATTTCAAGGAGTTACCTCTCATCAGCAGCATTAAAACCGAAACATTTGGAAGACCAAAAACCAAACTTATATTAAATAAGAAGTACTCAACCAAAAATACCGAAATAGGAAGCCAAATTTCAGCTAAGGAGATCTACCATGTGCAATACAAGGAATGAACCCTTAGTATTTCTATTATTTTTGAATTTTGCTAAATACTGGTAATCTATGTAAAAAATCAATGAATAATCATGTCAGACAAGTCTGACGACTGGGTTGGCGAATACCCTCGGGGACCTAGGGTCCACCAGCAGAGGCATCATCCCAGGAGTTTCAAAATAACAATCCAAAGATACTAATATGAGATACAGTAAATTTATACTATGCTGTATACGACGCATTTCAAGGAGTTACCTCTCATCAGCAGCATTAAAACCGAAACATTTGGAAGACCAAAAACCAAACTTATATTAAATAAGAAGTACTCAACCAAAAATACCGAAATAGGAAGCCAAATTTCAGCTAAGGAGATCTACCATGTGCAATACAAGGAATGAACCCTTAGTATTTCTATTATTTTTGAATTTTGCTAAATACTGGTAATCTATGTAAAAAATCAATGAATAATCATGTCAGACAAGTCTGACGACTGGGTTGGCGAATACCCTCGGGGACCTAGGGTCCACCAGCAGAGGCATCATCCCAGGAGTTTCAAAATAACAATCCAAAGATACTAATATGAGATACAGTAAATTTATACTATGCTGTATGCGACGCATTTCAAGGAGTTACCTCTCATCAGCAGCATTAAAACCGAAACATTTGGAAGACCAAAAACCAAACTTATATTAAATAAGAAGTACTCAACCAAAAATACCGAAATAGGAAGCCAAATTTCAGCTAAGGAGATCTACCATGTGCAATACAAGGAATGAACCCTTAGTATTTCTATTATTTTTGAATTTTGCTAAATACTGGTAATCTATGTAAAAAATCAATGAATAATCATGTCAGACAAGTCTGACGACTGGGTTGGCAAATACCCTCGGGGACCTAGGGTCCACCAGCAGAGGCATCATCCCAGGAGTTTCAAAATAACAATCCAAAGATACTAATATGAGATACAGTAAATTTATACTATGCTGTATACGACGCATTTCAAGGAGTTACCTCTCATCAGCAGCATTAAAACCGAAACATTTGGAAGACCAAAAACCAAACTTATATTAAATAAGAAGTACTCAACCAAAAATACCGAAATAGGAAGCCAAATTTCAGCTAAGGAGATCTACCATGTGCAATACAAGGAATGAACCCTTAGTATTTCTATTATTTTTGAATTTTGCTAAATACTGGTAATCTATGTAAAAAATCAATGAATAATCATGTCAGACAAGTCTGACGACTGGGTTGGCGAATACCCTCGGGGACCTAGGGTCCACCAGCAGAGGCATCATCCCAGGAGTTTCAAAATAACAATCCAAAGATACTAATATGAGATACAGTAAATTTATACTATGCTGTATACGACGCATTTCAAGGAGTTACCTCTCATCAGCAGCATTAAAACCGAAACATTTGGAAGACCAAAAACCAAACTTATATTAAATAAGAAGTACTCAACCAAAAATACCGAAATAGGAAGCCAAATTTCAGCTAAGGAGATCTACCATGTGCAATACAAGGAATGAACCCTTAGTATTTCTATTATTTTTGAATTTTGCTAAATACTGGTAATCTATGTAAAAAATCAATGAATAATCATGTCAGACAAGTCTGACGACTGGGTTGGCGAATACCCTCGGGGACCTAGGGTCCACCAGCAGAGGCATCATCCCAGGAGTTTCAAAATAACAATCCAAAGATACTAATATGAGATACAGTAAATTTATACTATGCTGTATACGACGCATTTCAAGGAGTTACCTCTCATCAGCAGCATTAAAACCGAAACATTTGGAAGACCAAAAACCAAACTTATATTAAATAAGAAGTACTCAACCAAAAATACCGAAATAGGAAGCCAAATTTCAGCTAAGGAGATCTACCATGTGCAATACAAGGAATGAACCCTTAGTATTTCTATTATTTTTGAATTTTGCTAAATACTGGTAATCTATGTAAAAAATCAATGAATAATCATGTCAGACAAGTCTGACGACTGGGTTGGCGAATACCCTCGGGGACCTAGGGTCCACCAGCAGAGGAATCTGTCCGTCCACATTTTTTCTTCGTTTCTTTACAAACTTTTAGTTGAAGTTGTAGACTTTTATACCCATGTTTTAATTTTGTTTTCACATCATTTTTTTAAAATTAATATTTAGTAATGACATTTAAGAATCCTTTAAACCCAGCAGTTGGGAATACTAGGATGATCATCATCAACCTTTATACCCAATATTTAGGTATTAATTCCAATATTTTTTTGCTACATTTACAAAGAAAATATTAAAAATATCACAAACTTCTTCCTGTTTTCCTGTTTTGTAATTAACAGATTGTTTTCTGATAGAATAGTTTCTTTTTGACAAATACTACCTTTATTTGTTAAAAAAAGTTTTACAGTTGGCCAAAAATCCTTGGATTTAGGTCCCCCAGCACATCTTTCAATAAAATAATTATTCACAGATATATTTTTCAATTTAGTAACAAAGTTTCTCTCACGTCTATATGTATCCCAATTTTTACTAGAGTTTACCTGCTGAAATTAATTATATAACATTTTCTTTTTTTAAATGGCCCTCTTCAGTTTTTTATTCATATATGGTACCTGTTTGGATAAAATTCGTCTCTCTTTATAAGCTGCATGTTTATTTGCTACATCAATAAAACATTTACTAAAATTATAATATGCTAGATTAACATCATCAACAGATAAATAAAAATTCTGATTATTAAGATCTTGCAAGAAATCATCTAATTCAATTTTTTTAAAACTTTTACATAACCTTTTTTTTTTTGGTTGTAACTTTGGGAGCTCACAATCAATTTGTGCCCCAATAAAATTCCAGTACCAAAATTATATATTTTACCGCATTTGTTATTCTCATTGGTTAAAATTACATCTAAAAGAGTAGGTTTGGCTATTTTGGTAAAACAAGTAGCTTTTTGAACTACATTTTTTAAGTCAAAAAATATCACAAATATCTGTTAAAATTGCACTTCTATCTCAGTTAAGCATGTCAAAGTTCAGATCACTAAATAAAAAATATTTATCATATCTAGATATTATCATATCCATAGTTTGACTAAAATCTACATTGAAAATATTGTCAGGCATATTTGGTGGTTTATAAATACCACTGAAAAACTATTTCTGACCATCTGATGTTACTTCTACACCCACTGATTCAATATCTTTGAACTCTAGTTGTTTATCCTGTCTCCTGCTAGATCTCATCTCAAGTAGGCAAGGACACCACCCCATGTTTTTTTCAATCAGCTCGCCAGAGGCTATAATTATCAACTATGAGCATGGCATCTAGGAATGATTCATCAAGCTTTGTTTCAGACAGAAATAATAGATCAACCACATTACGTTGAATAAGATCTTTAATGTGTTCATATTTATAACGTAGGCTATTGATATTTAAATAGCCACATATCAAATTTGTTGGATTTACCTTCCTAAGTTTGGTTAGCCCTTCAAACACATCATAGTTTGTGTCAATGTTTACACAGGGAGTGCAAGTTGAATCACAGGGAGATAACTGCAATCACATGAATCAGTTGATATATGCCCCGTTGATTGCTCTTTACGGGTTGTTTTACTGTCACAAATGGCTTTGTTTCGAGTTTTTTTTTGTCGGCCATTTTTGTTTGTTGGGCAGGATCAGGGCTGAGAAAATTTAGTGCATAATCGTTTTTCTGTATTAAATTAATGTCATTACTTGAATAAAATCCTAGATCATCAACTCTCAAGTTGTAAAATGTAAAATGTTCCAGGTTTTTCAGAATAAAACTCCCCATATGGCAAAATGCTGGGTACATTATTCATGGCATTTGCATCACGTGACTTCAGCCCTTTTAAGCAAATTACCTCCCTTAGTTGTAGATCGAAAATGATAAAATTGTTTGAATTACGGATAATCGAATCTTTTTCCGTCCCGGCTCTTAAACTAATGTGTCTATGAAAACTTCCTTTGGCGGATATTTACAAATTGTTTGTTTAATTCTGAGGGGAAAGGCTTCATATTTGAAGGATTACGCTATGGGAGACTTGAAATTATCATGTTTTAAAAACATTTTGGCCGAAAAGTTATGAAAGCAGGTGAGATAAAACTTATTTCATCATTAAATTCATCCTCCAAAGTTGTTCTCTATATGTGGACAATTTATGTATGATCTCGCCTTGTATCTGTATCTGTAGTTTGAATTTGCATTTTTGACTAATTTTTGTTAATTCATATAGCAGTTATACTACGTTTAGGTTTCAGTTTTTTAAACTGAATTGGCCGAAAGTTTTCAATGCTGACAATGTTTTTTTGCACACGAAAGGAAAGCTAATATTGTGTAGAATGTACCTATATGCGGACAAATTGCTTATGAGTTATAAGAATTTGAATATTTGCATTTTTATTTTTTGGGGCAAGTTTAATGCATTGTAATGAATGTCGTCAGAGAAATCCAAAATGGCCGCTATGCAAATTACCAAGTACCCGCAATTTTGCCATATGTGAGGTATGGTAGTTCTAAAAACGATGAGAGCCCATATCAGGTGCCCTGTCCTGCCGCCATCTTATTCTGCAGGTGGACATTATATTTGTTTATATTTTACACCGAGTGTTATGCCTACCCATGTTAAAATAACCCTAGGGCTTGGCACCAACGAATTATTTCGATTCTAATAGGACAATACGCATCATTTCTGTAATCAAAGCGAACCCTATATCCGAGTTGACAGTAGTGTCCGCCATTGCTAAAATTCATACAAATTCCGGTAGATTTTTGACATCACAAAGAAAAAGTATGAAGTCAAAATTAAAAATGCTATTGTTCTACGACGTCATTAGAGCAAGTGGAGCTGAAAATTTTGGTCAAGTGGGGCTGAAGTTCTACTGTCAATAGGTCTATAAGGCTCGATTAAAAAAATTAAATCGGATGTATATTTTTATGAGATTTTAAAACAAATACCAGCGTTCCAGGTCCTGTACAATGTATAATGTTCCGTTTTTGACTGTCGATTTGGCGTTATTTGAATGTGTGACGTTATACCTTGGATTGTGACGTCACACTTTCGACGGTCACTCCATTTTTCGTGACATTTATCGTTTGCTGTATTTCGAGCTTTGCTAAATGTTCACAAAGCGATAAATGTAAGATACATTCAGTGAGATGGAAGAATATAACTTTGAAACATTATTTTATCAACAAAATAAACAGTTTAGTGATTTCAATTGTGCTTCATGCTTCTCGTCAACATCACATTTTTCGCATGTGTCAATAATAATTGTTCTATTTAGAACACAGTAACCGTTGTGTTTCTATAGCGAAAGCGGCACGTGATATAAGAATTATTCATAAGGTAAATTCGAGCACTTTTTTATTGAAAAATTGTTTTAAATGTTAAATTTCAATAGGAGAGGAACATCAATTTGAGCGCTTCAAAATTACATGTTGTATAAAACTTAGGGAATTTGATTTTTTAAAGTTCTTAAAGAATTGCTCAAAGGGCTGTTAACAACCAACCATTTGGAAACTGGTAAGTATAAATGAATATCTATGAAATGGTTTTGTTACTCTGAAAATATACCTCTGACTTGATGGGAACTGGATTTATAAAATCTGAATTCCAATTAACAATAATCGTGTGGGAGGTTACAAGCTCCTTATAAAATATCTTATAGATCATTTGGAATCAATTACATTGAATATTCTCATACCACAAAGCAACAAGATAGAATAATAAAACTTAGAAATACCAAAACGTCAACCAAAAAACAAAATTCGCCAAATATAAGAAAAATAATTCACCGGCAGTCACTGAAGCAGGGCTCAAGGCGTCGTCCAGTTGATTTCTGGGATGCGGCACTAGATTATTGTCGGGACCAGGAAATTTTTCTTGTTTTGCGCGCGATATTTTAGCATTTTTTTTCAATCGACTTTCGAGATAATTTATTTTTTAGCCTTAATGAAAGAAACGGTAGTAAGCTAGGTACAAATTATTTCCCCTTCCATGAAAGAAGTGTATGAAATGATGGACACCCCCTCCCCCGAAAATCAAATGGCGCTGCACGATTCGTAAAATCGCCCACTGCTCTAGTTCAGAATCATCATGATCAACGTACAATAAATACCACAACAAGAAAGGTTCTGCTGATAAAATCAATATTACAGAACTGGTCATGTATGTATTTCAAATTCGTGGTCTTAAGAATTTGTTTCTAAAAAAATGAAAGAACTACATAGCAAGTATAATAAAAAATAAATCATCCCAGTTAAACAACGAATAAAAAAGGGGCTAGGGTTTTGTATGTTAACATGTTGTTGGGCAAACTTATGCTTAACTGTTTTAAGATTTCAAAAGAGTACTGTTTACTGTTAATGACTAACAAATTTTCAGCATTTTTATAATCGGTGTTTTCTATTTTTTTTTCTTCTGAAAATTTGTTTGTTGTTAACCTGTTAATTATAATGCCCCCCTTCCCACTTCATAAAAGATCCCAATTAAACAACCGAACAGAAGAATCACTAAATATGTCGTCAAAACTGTTTTACCATATAAATGAGCAATTTCACAACTGTTTTACCATATAAATGAGCAATTTCAAATGAGTATATATATACTAGTCAAGGTGACATCATATTTGGGTTTGCTTATCAAGAAATTTAATGTTGATGAGTTTCGTGCCCATTATCTGTTCGCAAGGAAAATAAAGCGCTTAGTAAAGCTACAATGAAATAAAGTAACTAAATCTGGACCACAAAAATTTGTTTGAGATAAAACAATGACTGGTGTTTTCAGCAACTACTGTTATCGCTTGGCAACTGTGGTCCGTCGTTTTCATCTTGTCAAGAACCATTAACCAAATGAAAATAGTTTGGTTCATCCATATCCAATAAAAAGCCAATCATGCACACACATAAAAGGAGCAAAACTACATAAAGTCTGGAAGACTGGTTTGCAAATTAACTCGATACCCGACAATTCTAACTCGACACTCGATTTTTTAACTCGATACTCGACAATTGCAACTCGATACTCCACAATCGTAACTCGATAATTCTGACTCGATACTCATCACTCAACAAAAACTGAAACACCAAATGCAACAACTTACTGATAAATTGCTGATCTACTATGCAACTTTGGGATTAAAAAATATATATATTGCTAAGATTTACAATCATATATATCAATCTAACATTAATTTAAAAACTCAAGTTCCTATTTGAGATGCTTCCTTTTAGATATGGTACGGAAATTGATATTTCTGTAGAATTGTTGAAGTTTTTGGAAATCTTACAATGCGACTGATTTAAGCGTTGACTTTCGATGTTTATACAAACTCAAAGATACGTCAAGTCCCGCCCATTGTATCAATATACGATTGGATAGTAGTATATATGCGGTTCTTGTAGTATTTGAGGAGGAGGAGCGAGAAGCCGGGAGTGACGTCACCGGGGGCGGAAATGACGTCACCGGAACCAGAAGTCACGTGACCGGAACCGGAAGTACCCGCAAGTGGTTTGCGCGCATCCGCAACAGGAAGTAGTGTTTCCCGCCATTTCCCCATTATTTGTTTACTGAAGTGACGTTAGTCAAGTGCTGGAACCCGGATGTGCTATGCTTGATTATCTCCCCTTTTTCCTGTGCTTCTCGGTCGTCTCTGGGTCTTTCATCGGTCTGTATAGGGTAAGGGTCTCGCATCGAGTCTCTAGGGACTGATACTCTCACTGTTATGTCGAAGTCCGAGAGTAATCGAAGTAAAGAGAGGTGATTGGATTATTTCCCCTTATCCCGCTCTTTTCATTTGCAGGTGATGTTTTTTGTGAGGACCAAAGGTAGGATTGGATTATGTCCCCTTACCTCCAAGTGATGCTGTCAACATTAAATCAATGGAGGGATGTCCTTAGCAACCGCCTTAGCAAAGGCGGTCCATTTCATTGCTCTATGATGTACTTTGTTTCTCTTCTCTTGCTCCATGCCGCTCTTCATTGCCCGTCGCTGTTCATCGCTACTCATCAACTTACTCGCGTGCTCATTTCAGTTTTTTGGGGCTACTTGTCACTGTTTTCGCTGCTGCTGCTGCTCCTGGTGCTTGTTGCTGTCCGTCATTGCTTCTCTTCTCTTGCTCATCGCTGTTTTTCTCTTGCTCTTTGCTGTTCATCGCTACTTATCACCTTACTCGCGTGCTCATTTGTTTTTTTTTTTTTTTTTTTTTTTGGTGCTACATGTCGCTGTTTTCGCTGCTGCTGTTGCTCCTGCTGCTTGTTGTTGTTCGTCATCGCTGCTCTTATCTTGCTCATCGCTGTTTTTCTCTTGCTCTTTGCTGTTCATCGCTACTCATAACTATACTCACGTGCTTATTTCGGCTTTTTGCTGCTGCTGCTGCTAGTAGTGGTCGATTGTCGTTAGTCAAAAATTGGATCTGTGCGAGAGCACCCTTAGATAAAGTCCACTCTGCATTTATCCAGGCTTGTGACTGGCTATCATAAGATAGGCTGCATTAGCCCTCCCCTATTTTTTAAGGCCACTCTGCATTTGTCCAGGCTTGTGACTGGCGATATATGTGTATAAACATATATAGACTGCATTACCCTCCTTCCCTTTTTTGTTATATTTTTTTGTTTTTCTTTGTAATATGTAAGTTTCAATTCTTCCGTCATATAGATTCATTGCTGCCTTCAACTGGTGGTGGGTCGTAGTCGTTCAATACACGGTTAAACAGATATTTTCGTTTTTCTACGGCCTATTTCCATGATTCTTTTGATTCGTACGCTTCCTCTTCTCTCTCGTCCTGATATGCACCTGGTTGCCTCTGGACGTTAAACAATAATCATCCATCCATCCATCCTCTTCTCTCAAGCTTTTAGATCTTTCTATGTACGGGGTCTTTATTCATGTCTTGATGCCAGGACACCAGTCCGAGGTAATGCTTTTCGTATTTCGTCTCTGTATGAGTCAAACATGTCTCTATATGCTGCCAAGCGTGCCTTGTCTTCTTCCATTCCGGCTTCGACTAGTTCGTTTACTGTCTGTGAGTATTCCGATTGATGTACTTGAAATGTTCTATTCAAAATGACATACCATAGAGACTGTCCGCATTGCTCTTCGGAGTCTTCGTGGGATCCATGGTCACTACTTCGTTCCGATTCCTCGTTATCGGCTTCTGTGGTGGTGTCTGTGTCCGAATCACTATAGTCTGTTGAATCCTCTTCCAAACCGTGTGCATTATTTTTGTGTCGCTCTAGGTTGAAGTTTCGCTTGGACTGGTTTCCACATGTCACAGGTATACATTTAAGACGTCTTTCTTTCCTGGGATTCGATAGCAGAATGATCTCCGGTCGTCCTGCAAGTACTTATTTTAGCTACAGGTTCCTCAACGGCTTGTTGATTCATACACAAACGTTTGCCAAAGTATTCGTTTCGAGATTGTTGCAGTTCAGATTTCACTTTTCTGATGAGGTCTCTATTAAGTCTTTTCCATTCGTTGTCAATCCTGATAAATCCCTTGCTGATATTCATGTTTTTGTAGAATTCCGCAAAGCTCTTGTTCGTTTGACACTTTGTACATTTCTTGTTTGGATCCACTTTGCTGTGTTTTCCAGCCGTTTATTTCTCTTCACTTTAGTTGGAAGTATTTTCATTTTCCTTTCTGGTTTTGCTGCGGCGTTAGAAAAATTCACAGGTATTAAGTATCTAGTAGGAACCAATAAATCAACGAGGCGTTTTCGATTCCATTGATACGTGTGTGTTTTTTGACGGACTTACATCACTTCCGTAAACAAATAGCGGGAAAACCAACTTCTTCCGGTTGGGCATGCGACTTCTGGTTTTGGTGAGGTCATTTCAGCTTCCGGTGAGGTCACTTCCGGATACTTCTCCTCAAATACTAATTTATAACCGCATACATACTACTTTGGATGCTACGTCACAGTGGCTAGTCGAAATTGTACAGTCACGTGTGCTGTTACGACTGCTCTGAACAGTTGTTGATACCGTAATATTTTTTCATGAATAATTTTGTGTATATGTGCAAACTGAGTGCTCATTTTAATGCATATCTGTCGATGACAATACTTTGTGACAAAGATTTGAATTTAAATTTCACTGAATTGGTACATAACAGCACATGCAAGGATCAAGATTTATATTTGACACAAAGCTTTTTAAAAATACCAGCGATTTCGCTTTTATCTCAACAAATTAGAATTTTATATTTTGTCAAAAGTGACAAGTATTTCATTGCTAATAGTCAAGAAATCGTTCATATTATAACGTATAACTAATCGTTTCTCTCAAAATCATATTAATTTCATAGATGGTGCTGCTAATACGAATACAATTGTTGAGTTTTTTGTGAAGCCGCAAATACATTTTCCGAGAATGGACGCCAGCACTAAAGCCTGGGGATTAAGTAATAGTTGATAATTGTCCAATTCACCGATCCAACGGAGAAATATGCGTAAGCCATTTCATTGGGAAAACATTTCAAACACCAGTCTGCTCAAATTCTTTCAGTCCCTATTTGGCAAAAATAGAAAAAAATTAACTGAGGTTTTGGATTCTATGGAAAACATGGAAAATGGTTAGAGAAATTGATTGAAGGCTGAAAATATCGCTAATCCGATCCAAACTTTCAAAATAACAAAGAACCAAGAAATATGCCAGTTTTAACAAAACATTAAGACATGATGATATGTTAGACGAAAAGATTTGACCAATCAAATGACGTGTTATATCCAATATTAGATTATTGTAAATTGTGAGGTCAAAACCTCTCAACCCTTCCATCGAAAAGGTCCTAGTTTACATTTGTTTGTGTTGAAATCAAACTTTAAGGGGAAAAATCTAAAATATTCACACACAAAAAAGGAAAATCCACTCTTGTAAAATACAATGTACTTAAGATGATTATTATGCCATGTCAATGAATATGGTTCTAGTATGATTTTCCGTTGTCCGTCCAGTTTGACTAAAGTTTTTGCATTTATGATTTATATTTCACAACTCATACGTTATTCCAGAGCTTGTGACATATACATTGACTTCCTGGACAGAGCCCGGCTCCTGACAGAAAAGTTGCTCAGACAGGGGTACGTTACTCCTAAGCTGAAGTCATCCTTATTAAAGTTTTATGGGCGTCATCATGACTTTGTTGACAGGTATGAAAAAACCGTTTCCCAAATGAAAATGGACCTGTTCCATTGATATTATCCCTTCCTCATACCGGATTTGACATGAGCAGCATGGCGGGTGTCCTGCAGGAAGCAGAGACTGCTTACTCTTCCGGGGCACCTGAGTCTACCCCCGGTTTTTTGGTGGGGTCCATGTTGTTCATACGTTTTTAGTTTTTAATTGTAGTGCATGTATTGTTTTGGTCTTGTCTTCGTTGTTCTCCGGAGTTTGTCAGTTGTAACGATTTTTCTCTCCTTCGAATATCCCTTTGGTATTTCTTGACTTTACTTGAACGCGTTAAAATATATTTTATCGCGATACAAGATGTTTTAACGCGTTAAAATATATTTTATCGCGTTAAAATATATTTTAACGCGATAAAAGATGTTTTAACGCGTTAAAATATTTTTTATCGCGTTAAAAGATATTTTAACGCGATAAAAGGTGTTTTATCGCGTTAAAAGATATTTTAACGCAATAAAAGGTGTTTTATCGCGTTAAAATGTATTTTAACGCGATAAAAGAGTTTTTAACGCGTTAAAAGATATTTTTAAAAACATATATATAGCTTTCAAACAATCTTTACATAATTTAAAAGCTCTGTCTATCAAGAGGTCATACGTGTTGTTTCATATACAGGGCCGTAAATTACGACTTGTTTAAAAGGAGGCAGTAAATAAGGCGGGACATGGAACATAGACATATACAATAATAATATTGATGGTATAAATTTTGAGGAAATAAAATAAATACAATATACAATATATGATACATGGAAATATAAACATGTTAGAATAAATGTGATGATTAGTGAAGTAAGAGGGAAAATAGGATGGAAAAAGTGGGTGGTTAATTGAGAGAATCCATTTTATCATCCATCACTCTAATGAACTTGCACAGTTTTTTTAGTTTAGATTGCTTTGTTGTTTTCATAAGTTCATTAAACTTTAAAATATTACAATTTTTGTAATTGTTTTAGCTGAAAACTGTTTATTTTCTAGTCTAGAGTCCGTCAAGGACACCAGAAGCTGAACAGATTTAAGTGCTTTATCCTGCCATTTCGTCATTTTCCAGCTTAGTTTACTACGTTTCACAGTGATATCAAGGGATGCAAAAAATTGCTTATAACGATTTAAGAAATATTTTGTGTCAGCAAAAATGCATGTTAGTATTCATATTATGTACCTACAAAATTCATATTAGATTTGTGGAAGTGCGATCAAAGTCGAGTTGACTACCCATCACATGAAAAGAGTTATCCTAACACCCCTTCTGTGACTGGTTGGTCCAGAATATTTTAATTGTAAACATTTCCAAAAATTTACGATGAAAGACCGCCACCATGTTATCAAGAAATTTGATGGACCCCTCTTTTCATGTGATAGATATCATAACTTTGATCGCTATTCAACAAATCAATCATTGGAATAGTTAGTTCCCTCACATCGAAACAAACAGAAAGTTGTGAGAGTTTTCATGCATTTTGATGCTCAGAGACCATGTAGAATTAAATAAATTATTATAAATTATTACTCGATGATAACTAATATAATAAAAATCAAATACACCTAGCCATTCATGTCAAAGGTGAGCTTCTTTATGTTTGACTCGGCCGGTATTTGTGTTATCTATACGTTTTTAATAGTCTAAATAATTTTTTGCCAGTCCGCCGCAATAGGAAATAGGTGGCAATTAATGACCTACATGTTTCAATTTAAATTAATTTACAGCCCTATCAAATACAACCTAAATTCGACCCTTATTTTGGTCCACTCATTTTCTTGATTACTAACGTTCAAAACAAAACAAAAATACATGTAGGGTAACCAATCAAACAATTTGCAAATGCAGTATGTCTCTGTTCTTTTATTGATAATTTTAAATTACACAAATGTATTTTAAAAGAAATAAATCATGACAGAAAGCATATTGGCAAGCTCCTCTCATTTGCTCAGACATCAAGTATGATCCAATCACGTGAAAGTTTACAATAATACATGACAAACAGAAAATTTCAGAGCATAAGCATTAAAAAAATAACAGTTCAAAGATACTTATCTTAGTTATTGTAAATTTATGGTATGCTATAAACGTATTTCAAGGAGTTGCCTCTAAACGGTAGTATTAGAACAGAATCTTCTTTGAATACCGAAAACCAAAATTATTTAAAATAAGGTGCACTCACAAAAAATTGCGAAAGAGAAAACTAATTTTAACTAAGAACATCTACTATATGTGCAATACAAAGAATAAACCTCTCTGTTTCTATCGGGTTTGAATTTTCCTTAATACTGATAATTTCCGTATATTGAGTCTTTTGGTGTCTAGTTTGTTAAAATCAGATATGTAACCACTTCATAATATTTTTTTTTAATTTGACATGTAATAAAAATTGACGACACAGAGATAATATTACAAACAAAAGCCTAAATTTACTTTTCATATATAATAATAATGTACAAGAAGGGGTCTCGACCTGGACAAAAAACTAAAACACGCACATAACAAATATTAACTGTATATTTAACGCGTTAAAAGTATATTTAACGCGATAAACGAATATTTAACGCGATAAAAGAATGTTTAACGCGTTAAAAGAATGTTTAACGCGATAAAAAAATATTGAACGCGATAAAAATATTTTACCTGATGTAAATTATTGGCTTCTGTATACTTTTTTTTTTATCGCGATAAACATTTCAATTGTGATATAACTGAATTTAAGTCTTAGATTTTAACGCGATAGCATATTTTGCTATCTAACGCGTTAAAATTTAACGCGTTAAAGACGGTTTTAACGCGTTAAAAAAGGGAATTTATTTATCGCGATAAACTTATCGTTTTACGCGTTAAAATGACATTTATCACGTTAAATATTAAGTCGTTAGTTTATACCGTTTCTGACATGAAAGGCCTTTCATACATGACCATCATACAATCATTCAGGCATATTGTCAATTTAACCTGTCAAACGGTTTCGAAGAATAAGTTGTTTGTATGGTTTTCCCATAAGGTCCTATATGTTAACTATGTCCCATGGTGCTGGCCGTCTTGGTTTTCCAATTATAAATTTGGTAGAGGACCATCTAAGGAACATTCCTGCAAAGTAAAACTTCAGTTTGTCTTGTGGTTTCTGACAAGATGTTTTAAATTTCAGCCAATCAGAACACATTATTGGGCCCGGCAGCCATGTTGAATATTCGATCGGAACCAAAATTACAAATTATGTAACGGACCTTCCCAGGAAAATTGCTGCCAAGTTTGGTTCCATTTGGTTCAGTAGTTTTTTTAGAAGAGGATTAAAATGTGAAAATTTAATGGACGGACGAACGCAAAGTCATGGCAAAAGCTCACACTGGCTTTTAGCCATGTGAGCTAAAAAGAAAAGCACCTATAGTCAATGTTAACTATTATAAGACCAGTTGAGGTGTCAGTCATCTTAGATGTCCAATCAGTAATAACTCTTTGAAAGTACCTTGCAATGATCATTCACAACAACCATTCATTGACAACTAATCCCATTGGACAAGTTGATTCAGAGAACATCTAGGAAATTTAACCAATCAGAAAAGTCCATTCTGGGAGCTGGCAAAAATGTCTGCTAGCAGAATAGCACTAAAGTATGAAAGTTATCTGAGTATCACTTCCACTAAGTTTAATATCAATATATTTAGTTGTTCTTTAAAGGGCATTTATCATAAGACTCAATGTTAAGAAAGTAACAACTCTTGGGTAGAACCTTGCAATGATTAATTGATAACTATCAAATCCATGGGTCAAGTAGTTTCACAACTAAAGATCCAACTGTTAGTCAGAAGAATTTTGTATACATTTCACATAGGTTCCAATGTTAAAAAGTCCTACCATGGCAACCTGTTAGATTTCCAAATATCACCAAAGAAAAAACATTTGGTTATTACTTTTTGAGAGAGTCTAGATGGCGGTGTCCCGAATTATGTATTTGTTTTAAAAAAAAAATGTTTATTCTGCAAGATATTGTGATGCTGAAATTTTTAGGTCAGAAATTCAAAACTGCAGGAACAAACTGTGTTAAAAAATACGTTTGGTATAGTTAATATAATTTGCAAGTGACATGCAAATCTTTCTATTTAAAATGTTAAAATTATTTAAAGAAAGTGTAGATTTTTCCAGCAATTGTCTTTATTATGTACTGTTAATTTTTTCTGTAGTCAATATATTTTCCTCTTCTTTATTCTTTTTTTCTTTAGATCATTATACTCTGTTTATTTGATATTTAGGCCAGTGTTCTCTATTCTGTAAATCCAATACATATCCTTTGCAATGATCATTCCTGACAACTTTCAAAGCCATGCATCAAGTAGTTTCAACCAAGAACATCTTTGAAAGTTGGTAGAAAGGTACCAAAGCAACAGGAATTATTCGTTTCCTGATAAGTATCAAATCTACCAAGCTTGATATCAATCTGTTCAATTGTTACCTTTAATTTTAACACATATTTCCAATGGGTCCAATGTTAACTTAGTCAGTCGTTGTCCATTACTTTGGATTTCTCATTGACACAAGCAAGCAAAAACATTTTTTAAGGTCCTAGAAAATTATTAGTAGAATTTTAGTCCATTATTAAGATAAATCATTCTTGAAAAGTTTTTCAAAGTTCAGCCAATCAATTAAAATAGACTCTGCCAGCCATGTCTCCTAACCAATTGTCACCAAAGTAACAGCACAATGCAAAGGACCTTACAATGAACATCATCTAAGTTTGATTAAATGTTAGAAATTCTAAAATATGAAAAGTTAAGGGGATTGTCTGTCAAGTGATGGCAATAGCTCACACGTTGGCCTTTGCTGAAAACAGTAACAAATACATTTGTACTACACATTAAGATATATAAACCAATGTGAAAAAAACCGACCATAACAATTAAAACTAAAGCACTAGGAAGGTGAACCCTCTAACAATTTTAAGATACCTTAAGATGATTCTCTCTTCATGAAACTGCAGATTTTTTTCTGGTTTCTTAAATACATGTTAGAATACAGTCTATCACAGCCATTTAATTGAGAAACATTTATGGGTTACATTCCTGGATTATCTTCTGTGGAAAGAAGGGAGAAAAGGAATCTAGAATTATCTGCTCTTGAAAATAAAGTAACCTGGCACTGAGATCATCATAATCATGAGAAACATATACCACAATACCTTCAGCTTTTTAAACTATGCCAAGTTTAACAATTGACAATTATCCTGCTACTCCTCTAACTGGGCAGTCAAAATGCATTGACTGTATATACTGTCAATGACTGTATACCACTTTTACTGTGACGTCACAAATGCCACTGATTTGCTGTCTTTTGACGCAGAAATTCACTGTTTTCAAGTGATTTTTTAAATATTTTATATTGCAGAATAAACATAATATGTGTACATTGTCTCTTTAAATAACATAATATATATATGGAATTATTAATAAAAAATCGTAGGTATGTCAAGTGTTGTGCTATTTCTGAAAGTAAAGAATTTTTATCCTAATTTCTGAGAAAAAAAATTCATTAAAATTTTGCATTTTACCTTTTATATTTTGTAAAATCCCAATATTTTTATGGATATATATATATGCATACAGCTCATTGTAATCATGAAACAAGAAAAGCTTTATATAAATATGTAATTTTAAATGATTGTTTGATAAAACAGAGTGGACACACTACATGTCTTGCCTGAGTATGCACATGGACACAGAATAATGATTATCTGATACCCGACATTTTGCAAGTCAAAGGAAAATGTGTTAAAAGAAACTGAGGTCAATGTCAAAAGGCAGGTTTTTACCGACATGTATCCACTAAGAACGATTTATTGACCAAATATAGTGGGTCTAGGTATTACAGTTGCTAAGAAATGGACGTAATCTCAAAAATGTGACAAAGTCACTCAAGCATGCAATTGAGGTCAAAATCCAGAGACAGGTGTCAGACTTGCATTTACCCACTAAGAACTATCTATAGACCAACCATGGATAGGTCTAGGTATTACAGTTGCTGAAAAAAAGACATAATCAAGAAATTTGGATGAAAGTCATTCAAAGATGAAATTGAGGTCAAGGTCCACAGACAAGTGTCAGACTGGCATGTACCCATTTAGAACTATCAATAGACCAAATACATTAGGTCTAGGTATTAGTTTCTGAGAAATGGACTTAACCACGAAAAAGTGACTAAGTCACTCATGTATGAAATTTAGGTCAAGGTCCCAAACCAGGTGTCAGACTGACATGTACTCACCAATTACTATCTATTGACCAAATATGGTGGGTCTTGGTATTCTAGTTGCTGAGAAATTGACTTAACCACGAAAATGTGAAAAAGTCACTTGAGTATGAAATTGCGATCAAGGTCTCAAGCCAGGAGTCAGACTGGCATGTACCCACTAAGAAATATCTATAGACCAAATATGGTTGGCCTAGGTATTACAGTTGCTGAGAAATGGATTTAACCACAAAACTTGGACGCAGATTTTAAATTCATGTTTATGAAGTCAGTGAACCATGAAAATGAGGTTAGGGTCACAAGACAATTATATTGTGGCAAACCTTATACGATAAGCTAGCTTGTGGACCATAAATCTTAATTGTAGGTATTACATGTGCAAAGTTATTAAAGTTTTCAAAAGGTTTACGCCGCTGGCACCGCCTGCTGCCACCGGAAAGTAATACCTATATCTCACCTTCAAGACATTTCGTCACAGGCGAGACGAAAAAAACAATAGTAATAATTATCATAGTAATAATAGATATAAATATATAAAACATTATTGTAACATTTTGTCCTAAAAATTGTACAATTTTCTTCTAAATTCTTCATATTTGTCATAAATTATATGTATGTTTGGTTTAAAATAAGCATTATTGATCTCTTTTACATGTCAAACTTAGTATTGGTAATTATAAATCACAAGAAAAATATATTTGGTAAATTAGATATCAAAATTAGTTTTGATAAATCACACATAAAATTTAATTTTGGTAAAGCATACGACAAACTTATCTATGGTAAATCACCTATCAAACTTAGTCTTGGTAAATAACATAAAAATCTAGTTTTGGTAATTTACATGATAAACCCCTTTTGGTAAATAACGTGTGAAATTTAGTTTTAGTAAATCAAATGTGAAACTAAGATTTGGTAAATAACAAGATGACAAACTTAATTTTTGGTAAATCACAAGACAAACTTAGTTTTGGCAAATCACATATGAAATTTAGCTTGAATAAATCAAACGTGAAACTAAGGTTTGGTAAACTACAAGACAAACATAATTTTGGTAAATCACATAAACTTAATTTTGGTAAATCACATGAAAAACCTATTTTGTAAATCACATGACTTTTGTTATTTGTAAATACAAAATCCAGTACTCAGAAAATCTGTTACGGTTTAACCAACGATCATCTATTAAAGTATGACACATTCACTATCCTTGGAGCTCCTGTGTGAGGACGGCTGAGAGATACCAACAGTATTTAGAGAAGATTGTGCAGAATAACTAGAACCTGTAGATCTTGTGGCAGATGATGAGCTTCTATGAAAGCTCTGATGCGCGGAGGATGCAGTTCTTGCAGCATTTGAAGAATATGAGCTTGAAGAACTATGACCCTGGTTTGTATTTGAAGATAAACCAGATGAAGTTCCTTGAACTTGTGAATGGTAGTGGCTTGATGCCCTATTCTGGACATGATGCCTGGGCAAGGAAGTTGGACGTGAATATGGTACTGGTTGTGGCAACATAACTCCAAAGTCATCATCATCTACTCTTGTATAATTTATCAAATATTCTGGATAACTCTGGTTCCTGTCAAATACAACAAAAATGGAAGGGTTAACTGGGTGATCTACACAGCTATCATACAGTTTATGGCTTTGGCCAGGAATTTCTGGTGGTCTGCGGTAATTTGAACTCCCTTGTGTAAACTTTCCAACAAGAACCTTTGCTCTGAACATGTATCTATCACCAGTGTGTGATGCTTTGGTATAGTTATGGCTATAGCTTGCATCTCTAGCAAAATATGACCCATGTCCATATGCTGTGGCATTTTTGCCACTGGTACGGAAATCAAAACTGTTGATACAGATACCCCTACATGTATCGAATGAATCTGTGCCATGAAATAGAAATTGTTCGTCAATCTTTCCAGCCAATGGGTTGTCCTTTTCTGCATCTGCATGCATATGTTTTTTCTTTCTGCAATTAAAATTACCTATTAATAATGTCAAATAAAAATATTTGACCATGGGAGCATTTTATGCATGCATGTGCAATTTTTTCAATATTTGGGAACAAAATCTGTTTGTTATACATAGGAAATGAAACAGGAAGAAAATTTCTCACAATTTCTCTTATATATCAAAGATCTGGATTAAAAGCTGGAGCAGGAGTTATTTACACAAAACTGTAATCCTCCATACACAAATTGACTAAGTTCCATAACATGAAAAATCTAGACAAAATTCTTCAAACAACACTATACTCCTTCTTGCACATCTTCAATATGTCCATAACGTTTGCAAACTGTCATAGATGTGGGTTAAAAGGTTTATTAAAAAGCTGTACCTCCTACAGTTGATTACACAAAATAGGTACCCTATTTTCCCCACCCACCTATCTGATATTCACCATACTAGAAACTGGATTTCCATTACATTAAACAAGGCAAAAGATTATTGATTGTCCTTTACCTCAATGTCACATTGTACAATCATTTCAATTGTGGTTGCTTAAACTCAAATTAGCAAATATCATTGGTATGTAAAAATTCTTTCAAATTTGCTTCACTAAATTTTTCAAATTACATGTGCTTGAGTAACCAAACCAAGTTCTAATGTAAAAGTTAAAACTGTCAGTTCCTCTAAGATGACGATTAAGTAAAATGTTAAAGCCAAGATCATTACTCCTCATTTTAGCTATCAAAGTTTATATTAGTTTATATCAATCAAGTACTTTTTTTCATGTCCTAATTAAAATACGACATTGTTCAAAGTGTCATAAAATCTTACCACAATTTCCTGTGGATTCTGTAGATACATTTCACATTAACGCCTAAATTAAAATTAAGTTTGTTTGTCATGTTTGCTGTAGCCTGCCTGCCCCTCCAAAATTGGCCCGACTCCAAAAAAATTTTTGGCCTTGCCAGTGACAATTTTTTTTCGAATAATTTCAGTAGCGTCACATAAATTATTTCATTTGAGTTCATGAATTTTATCATCAATATGATTTTTAAAAAAATACCTACTTATCTACCATACCCTCTTAAGTATGGGGTAATTGGACTACAGCAAACAAAGAATTTTTTAAGCCTGGCCTAAGACAGAATTTTTTCTAATTGTCATAAACTTACGTATCATATTCTGACCATAACTTCCTGTTTTGGATTCTGTAGATACATTTCACATTAAAATGTCCTGGTCTCATGGTTTTTTTAAATGAATTCAATACATTAATGTGTTCATTACCAAATGAAGAATCTATTTCTACCAATTCAAATTCTTGAGCAAGATCCCATGGTACAAAGTGATGAGGTCTGGAATGTTCTCCAAAAACTTCAATAGCCGAGTTATATATCTTCTTTGGGCTAACAAAAAATAATAGTTAATATACATGTATGTATTAGATAATGAGAAGAACAATATCTCTTTAAAAAATATTTTTCAGCAGTTTGGCCATATTCTTTCAAGATCTAGTTCAAAAGACAAAAGGGCCACTTAAGAACCATTCTACCAAAGTTTTTAGTATTTTTTTTTTCTTCTTCTGTTTTTAGTAATACGCCTTTCACACACACAGATTTTTTGTACGAGTCCTTATGGATCGCCAACTCGTAGTCAATCGCAAGAATCTGTACATAACTCGTTGATATCCGTTAATAACTCATCACAACTCGCAGACACTCTTGAGGATCCATGAAAGTAGAGACAAATTTTTTGACATTTCAAAAATTTATTTGCGATTATCCACGGATTTCATTTTACGTAAATAACTTGTAAATAACTTGTAACAATCCGTAAGTATTGTATACCGGTTGCAACAACACATAACCCTCCATAAACTACCCGCAAATAATCCGTAAATGTCTCGTAAACAATTTGTTTTACAATTTGTTTACGGATTATTACAAGTGCTTAAGTGATGTTTACGATTTCATTCACGTTGTGTTACAATGGCTTTATGGATTGTTAAGTGTTATTACGAGCACTTTATGTATAGTTACGCGTACTTTACTAATACATACGTATACTTTATGATTTAGGAAAGGTTTAAAAATTGTCTCGCTGGATGTCATTTGTCGAATGATGATACACAGAGAATTGCATACTTTTTTGCAACAAGACAAGACACAAAAAAAAAAATGTCTCGCCTGTCGTGTATTTCTAATGAAAGTAAATGCTATCAGTATTCGAAAAACAGAGCAAAACACAAAAACTTAACTATAACCACAGAACCATGAAAATAAGGTCAAAGTCAGATGACACCTGCCAGTTGGACATGTACACCTTACAATCCTTCCATACATCAAATATACTAGACCTATTGCTTATTGTATCTGAGATATGGACTTGACCACCAAAACTTAACCTTGTTCACTGATCCTTGAAATGGGGTCAAGGTCAATTGAAAACTGTCTGACAGGGATGAGGACCTTGTAAGGTACGCACATACCAAATATAGTTATCCTATTACTCATAATAAGAGAGAAATTAACATTACAAAAAATCTTAACTTTTTTTTCAAGTAGTCACTGAACCATGAAAATGAGGTCAAGGACAATGTACATATGACAGACGGAAACTTCGTAACATAAGGCATCTATATACAAAGTATAAAGCATCCAGGTCTTCCACCTTCTAAAATATAAAGCTTTTAAGAAGTTAGTTAACGCTGCCGCCGCCGCCAGATCACTATCCCTATGTCGAGCTTTCTGCGACCAAAGTCGCAGGCTCGACAAAAAGCATAAGGACACTTAAATACTTGTAACTAACTAGCAACTATTCGTAACAAGAGGCTCTCAAGAGCCTAAATCTCTCACCTGGCAAACAATGCACTATAAACTAAATTAATATATTAATGTTTGTTGTAAATTAAACTGAGTATTAAAGGTCACGTAAAATGCTGAAAATACCTTTAAAAGCCTTTCAAGAACCTCTCGAAAGAAATGGGCATGAGTTCTCCCTACGCTTGATTAAGATACAGTCATGGTCAATCTGATGATTCACAATACAAAATACAAGCTTTAATTCATCTTCAAATACAAGTATAAATCTTTTGGTCTATATGTTGTCTTCGTTTTTAAAATGTTTGAAAGAAGTTATGTAAAAATTGTGGGTTAAGGCTTTTTATTGTACTTGAAAAGGAAATATTGCAGGAACAATCATGCTAAGTTTAATCCAAATCCCCCCAGTAGTTTCAGAGGAGAAGATGTTTGAAAATTTGTTAACAACGATGATGACAGACGCCAAGTGATGGCAATTAAAAGCTCACATATTATGAAGTTTAATCATTGTTATACAACATTCTCATCATCACCATTCACTAAGGATACCATGTTTACTTTAAAAACCAAAAATTGTTGAAATCCGAGCAAGTGTTAAAAATGGGGGGAAAATGGCAGCCATTTTAAAAATGGCCGTCCAAAACAAACTTTCATCATCACCATTCATTGGGATACCATGTTTGCCTTGAAGGTAGCTTTCATCTTCATTTTATTTCTATAATTCAGGAAAAAATAGCAAAAAACAGCATTTTGACCCCTATGTTCTATTTTTAGTAAGGGCGGATATGTTTGTCGACCAATCAAAAATCCAAGCATTAACTTTTTGCAGGATACCCTAAGGAACAATCATACCAAGTTTCATTTGATTTTGAATAGTAGTTTCAGAGAAGATTTTTGAAATAATAACATAAAAAAAAGCCAAAAATGTCAAAAAAGGGCAATAACTCTAACATCAGTTGACAGATTTTCACGAAAATAAGCACACAGGTAGCTCTCATCATGCTGAACACTTTCAACATGCCAGAATTTGCCATAACCTTATGATTTTTGAGATAGTTGCGAAAAACTGTTCTTTAACCCCTATGTTCTATTTTAAGTAACAGTGGCCATGTTTTTCGACGGATCAAAAATCGAAGCATAAACTTTGTGCAGGATACCCTAAGGAACAATCATGCTAAGTTTTATCCAAATTCATTCAGTAGTTTAAGAGAAGATTTTTTAAATAATAACATAAAAAAAGCCAAAAATGTCAAAAAAAAGCAATAACTCTAACATCAGTTGACAGATTTTCACGAAAATAAGCACACAGGTAGCTCTCATCATGCTGAACACTTTCAACCTGCCAGAATTTGCCATAACCTTATTATTTTTGAGATAATTGCGAAAAACTGTTGTTTGACCCCTATGTTCTATTTTTAGTAACAGTGGCCATGTTTTTCGACGGATCAAAAATGGAAGCATAGACTTTGTGCAGGATACCCTAAGGAACAATCATGCTAAGTTTTATCCAAATCCATTCAGTAGTTTCAGAGGAGAAGATTTTTGAAATAATAACATAAAAAAAGCCAAAAATGTCAAAAAAGGGCAATAACTCTAACATCAGTTGACAGATTTTCACGAAAATCAGCACACAGGTAGCTCTCATCATGCCGAACACTTTCAACCTGTCAGAATTTGCCGTAACCTAATGATTTTTGAGATACTTGCGAAAAACTGTTGTTTGATCCCTGTGTTCTATTTTTAGTAACAGTGGCCACGTTTTTCGACGGATCAAAAATCGAAGCATAAACTTTGTGCAGGATACCCTAAGGAACAATCATGCTAAGTTTTATCCAAATCCATTCTGTAGTTTCAGAGGAGAATATTTTTGAAATAATAACATAAAAAAAAAGCCAAAAATGTCAAAAAAGGGCAATAACTCTAACATCATTTGACAGATTTTCACGAAAATCTGCACAAAGGTAGCTCTCATCATGCTGAACACTTTCAACCTGCCAGAATTTGCCATAACCTAATGATTTTTGAGATAGTTGCGAAAAACTGTTCTTTGACCCCTATGTTCTATTTTTAGTAACAGTGGTCATGTTTTCCGACGGATCAAAAATCGAAGCATAAACTTTGTGCAGGATACCCTAAGGAACAATCATGCTAAGTTTTATCCAAATCCATTCAGTAGTTTCAGAGGAGAAGATTTTTGAAATAATAACAAAAAAAAAGCCAAAAATGTCAAAAAAGGGCAATAACTCTAACATCAGTTGACAGATTTACACGAAAATCAGGACACAGGTAGCTCTCATCATGCTGAACACTTTCAACCTGCCAGAATTTGCCGTAACCTAATGATTTTTGAGATACTTGCGAAAAACTGTTGTTTGATCCCTATGTTCTATTTTTAGTAACATTGGCCGCGTTTTTCGACGGATCAAAAATGGAAGCATAAACTTTTTGCAGGATACCCTAAGGAACAATCATGCTAAGTTTTATCCAAATCCATTCTGTAGTTTCAGAGGAGAAGATGTTTGAAAAATTGTTAACGACAACAGACGACAGACGACGACGGACGCCAAGTGATGAGAAAAGCTCACATGGCCTTTTAGGCCATGTGAGCTAACAACACAGTAACAGGTCGTAATTTACAACTAAAAGCTTTGATGAATTTTAATGTTCTGTAATATACTCGTAACAATCCATAAAAATCCATAAAAATCTCGTAAAATGTCGTAATGGATGAAAAGTGATCTCAATGATATAGGTGAGCTGAAAATTTATATATCATTTATTTCCTAAAGAGCACAAATATACCTAAGGAGCAAAGATCTAGAAAGTCTTGGAATTTGTTGTTATTCATCTATATAACAAAAAGTGAAATTAAAGGATTGGGTTAGTTTTTTTGTTTTCAAGTAGAAGCCCTTGAATGAAGTCCGCTTCATCTGAGTACAGAAGCAGATTGGACAGAAGAGGAACACATTTGATTCCCATTGGAATGCCAATTTTTTGTTGAAAAATTCGACAGCACAAATACATGTATGTTGTCTATATATAGATAAGAAAATCTAACGTGTTTGTAATTTCAGAATACTTTTTGTAAGAATCAGAGTGGTTCTTCACGAAATAAGACTTTCTCTACCTAAAAATAAAAATTTATATCTGCATGTGCCATTTTTCTTGAAAAAAAATTGATGAACTAGTTGTTTCAATCGATATTTTAATTGAGAATTTGGTATGGTAGTGTGGAGTGTTGAGAAGTCAAATGTTTTTATACTGTTGCATTCTAGCCAAAGAGTTTGATTTTAGATATTGAAGTAAATTATTCAAGATTTTAAGAATCCACATCTGATTGATGCTACTGGTGGAATATGATGTTTCACAGGAATTCTGACTTTAATACATGTCAATATGAATGTAAAAAGTTTTAAAAGAGGTTTTTTAGATCAATTAGCTGATCCAGCAATGTACCTTTAAACGGATTCTTATGTAGTTTTGTAACCCAATAAATGACAGGAAGTTCCATTTCTTCTCATTTTGTAGAAATGCCAAAGGAATGAAGGTCTTGTTGTTATCAAGGACTTCCTGCTTAGTGTGGTTGTGCATAAATTACGTTACCCACAGTGTTATCTATTCCCAACTCGTTTCTAAGACACTCAAAATAATAATATTTCTTGCAGACAAAAACATGTTATTGGGAGCTTTGTCCGCTGGGACAATCAATTCATTCATTCACTAAATTAATCATTCACTGCATTTTTTCTCAATATAATTTTAAGTAGTCTTATTTTGCATCAAGCATAGCAATGACATTTATTTTGCTATCAATCTTACTGTTTTTTTACTCTTAAATCCTCCTCTGATACAAACAGCGGACGTCGTAGAATCTCTCGTTGTGTTCCATACTCCAAGTTCACTTGTTCCATAGATGAAAAGCTCAAACAATATTTCTGTTTGTAATTCTCTCTTGCAAATAGGTACGTTTTCTGTTGTTTTAAAAACTTCACCTCCAAAGTATGAATTTGCAAGTCCTAGAAATAAAAAATATTAGTTATAACATTAGATTATGATTTGACATTTGACTTCCTGGATTCTATGTTATAACTAGGTTCTAAATTTAGTCCCAATAGGAGTTCATATCACTGCAATATCACTATAGCGACACAAGTTTATTTCTCATGCATGCAGAATTTTTTGGAAGGGATAAAAAGTTTCCTTAAATGTGACATATAAACTTTTCAGATAAATTCTCATAGTTGCCTTTTCTTATTAAACTATAAATGTTTGACTACAATAATATGAGATATTGCTGAACATATAGTTTTATATCAGTTGTATGGTATGAATGGTAGGTGTATGAAAGTGAGAGTAAGTGAAAAGAAGAGCTTAATCTGAATTTACTCTATTAGCTTTCCTTATGATATAAATATAAATCACATTTATTATTCAATTGACCTTTTTTAATGATACATAGTTTTACTATGTATTTACCCTTTTATACCCTCATCAGGTGGTAAAGGGCAATATATAAAATCCTGACTAATGAAAAACTAGAGGCTCAGAGGGCTGAGTCTGTATCGCTCACCCGGCAGAAACAAGAATTGCCCATGGTGGCCATGTTTGTCGCATGATCTGGACAAAATGAGAAAAGTTGTAAAAAACCTCACACAGATGTTTCTTGTCAAATATTGTTTCATTTGGCCAAGCAGTTTCAGAGAAGAAGACTTCTTTATATTAGCCTATCAGAAAAAAGAATTGCCCATGGCAGCCATGCTTGTCGTCCAATCAGGATGAAAAAAAAATATTTAATAAAAGACTTTCCATAAATGCTTCCTGTCAAGTTTGGCTGACAGTTTTGGCCAATTAGTTCCAGAATTATTTTTTTTAATCAACAATGAGAAAAATAAGTGCCCATGACGGCCATGTTTGTTGCCTTATCAAGACGAAATGAGGAAAGTTTGAATGAAATTGATTCTTTAGTTTCAGAGGGATTTTTAAAAGTTTAGAAAGATGACGAAACAAATGTGAAAAATTGTCTTTAAAGGGCAAAAACTCCTATAAGGGGTCAATTGACGATTTTGGTCATGACTTATTTGTAGATCTTATTTTGCTGAACAGTTTTGCTGTTTACAGTTTGTCTTTATCTATAATAATATTCAAGATAACAACCTAAAACTGCAAAATGTCATTAAAATTAACAATCCAGGGGCAATAACTCAACAAAGGGTTGATCGATTCATCTGAAATTTCATAGCAGGTAGATCTTGACCTGATGAACATTTTTACCCTGTCAGTTTTTCTCTTAAATACTTTTGTTTTTGAGATATAGGCCCAAAACTGCTGTTTAACCTATGTTTTATTTTTAGCTATGGCAGTCATGTTTCTTGACGGACAAGAAAATAAAAAAATAAAACAAAAACCTTATTTTAGATACCCTAAGGATCATTCAGACTAAGTTCGGCTATAATTGGTTCAGTGGTTTCAGAGGAGGAGATCTTTGAAAAAGTTTACGACAGACGACGGATGACTGATGGACGGATGATGGACGGACGACAGACGACAAGTGATGACAAAAGCTCACATCGTCAAATGAGATGTATTGAGGTGTTATTTGAATAACAAGTACTTAGTATTTAAGAACATATTATGGGATAATGTAAGAGATTGACAGTTACAATGCAGTGCACAGGATTCTAATCTAATGTTGGATAGATCTGCAAGAAATAAAGGAATTATTCTATTTTTAAACCATTAATTAATGTGATCTGTAAAATGTCTGTGATGCTGAAATAATAAGTGAATCTGAAACTAAGAAAGTCTATATTCGTAACAGGAAATACTTAATATATAAAATATATGTAGAATCATTTAATTGCTAATTAATTCAAAGTCGCTGGGCCATGAACTAGGAGGCAGGGCCTCAAAATGGTCGACAAATTGAGATGTACTGATAGTAATGCAACTTTATCGAAAATATCATTGATCTATCACATGTACTTCCTACACTTGGTTGAACGTGTAAATCACCACAAAAATTGTGTAACGTGCGAAATGTGCGCATGTAACATGCAGATGGTGTGCATGTAACATGTAAATCATGTGCATGCAACATGCGAATCACGTGCGTGTGGTTTGCGTGTGGTTAGCAATGTGCGATTTAAATCATGTAACGTGTATGAGATTTCATTAGTGGAGACAAATTTTAAAACGTGTGAATTCAAATCAGAGCATATTTCAACTCAAATTAAAATATTGTAGAAACAAACTTTCGTCAATGTGAAACATTTGTAAATTATTGAATTTAGTTGGTTTGAAAAGAATAAATTAAATAAAAATGTTTCCTAAAGTAAATGATCAGACAACATGCATATAACATTTACAAATTAATATAGATCACTAAAAACAAGATATTGACAAAATAAATATTTATTATTCAAATTTATGCATTTAGAGTGACATTCTCAGATAAACTTCAATTTATATTATAAACATATTTTATGTACAAATGTTCTACATAGAGAACATTAAATAGTTTCATTCATTTATGGTTAATAATATTTTAAATGAATAAATAATTAAAAAATATATCATATTTATAGCAACTATATATTAATATATATATTAACAGTTAATATTTTATATTATATATTATTATTAATAAATATATAAAAGGTTTTTTACAATTGAACTTATAATTAAACCATTAAACATTGTATATCTGAGGTAGATGTACAGCAGTAAATAAGAATTTGTCACTTCACAGGAACTCTTAATCCATTGTTTAATTAGATGTTGATTTATCCCAGTCGACACCCCAATGACATGATGTCTTTTATTTGAAAGAAGCCATAATTGTGGCATACTGTTTATTTTGCAGACAACTTTATTATTATTATATCAATTTTAGTTAGTATGCCCTAGCTAATTAGATCAAAGTAACATGAAAAGGTCTATTGATTTTCAATAAATCTAAAGATATAATTTTACAGTTCTGTTATAAAGTTTAATAAATTTCCCCTTAAAAACATAAGCATATGCAAATAAATATTTGTATTTATGAAAAAGTCTAATGTGGACTGTTTAATTGAACAGGCTTCCTTTTATCGCACTTAAATGTATTTATTTAAAATCAAATGATTTTAAATATTTCACTCCTATTCATATCTGCCATAACATTTAATTAATTTGTTTCATTATCCTCCGTTCGTATCTTACAAACACAATTTTTAGAAATCACACGATCAGAAATCGTGTATTGTATAACGTGCATTGTGTGGTTTGCCTGTAACATGTGCATGTATCGTGCGAATTGTGTGCATGTAGAAAAGAAAATATTTTTCGAAAATTTAAAGTGACTGCTGCAAGCAAGAGTTGCTTTAAGAATGATTCAGCATGTGTGTCTAAACAAAAGCCCTGTTAATCAAGCACTGATTGGTTAATTCAAAATTTATGAGGAATCTCATTGGTTAATTAGTATCATCTTGAAAAGCAATTAGTAAACGAGAAGCACGTACAGCAGTGACTGGGAAACCCCCTTGCTGATTGGATAATAAACTAGACACTTGAAGGTCCCCATATACCTTATGTACAGCATTCAAAATTGTATTGTGTCTTAATATTCTATTTATACAAAATAGTTCCTACATTTCTCCCTTAAACCTTCCAAAGTCTTATCAATTGTTTAAAATTTTACATTTTAGTTATAAACTACAAATAAGACTGTTTTGCAAAGTGGATGTAGTGAAGTTTGTGTAATGTAGTGACTAATTATCAACACAGAGTATTTATAGAATGCTAATGTGCTGCACCGAAAAGAATGGGCGATTGATTACTTGGAACAGTCAAGAAGTGAATGTATAAAAATTAAGATAAACAATAAATGAAACGGTGGATAACAATACATACAGAATCATACATCATCCATTTGTCATCATCATTCTTCCAATACCATCTCCACTGTGTAAGGTAACTGTCAACGCTCACTGTTTTCTCCCCAAAAGACGGTGTACTCAAACGTCTAACTTCGGCTTTGGACAAAGTGTAGCCATTTTGTTGGAGAATTCTATGCATATATTTTTCATGTTTTGCAAACTTGATATCTACTGTACATATACTATCATTGTAAACAGTATCCTGTAAAAATTCAAATTAGGAGATAGCTCTGTGTAAGATGATCTAAATATTTTCTAAGTATTTTCAATGTACAATTATATCCTGTAAAAATAGAAGGAAGTAGAAAGCTTGGCATGAAATGTTCAAACTTCAAAGAAACTGACAAATATATCAAAATATTTCTAAGAGAAATTGTTTGCATTAAATCATTAAATAGCTTCACTTCTGAGTGAAATTGCATTATATAGTCTTGATAAATTTGTCATCTTCATGACAGATATAGGAAATTTAAACCCAAAATCTTCAATTTCACATGGTCTGGTCGTAATTTGAAAAAGAAAAAAACATATTGCACTGAAATTGACAACTCTTACTTTCCTGATAAATGTGTTTGTTTGTTTGTTTGGGGTTTTATGCCGTTTTCAGCACAGTTGGGTATTTCGAGGCGGCCAGTTTTGATTGGTGGAGGAAGCCGGAGTACCTGTTGAGAACCACTGAACTTTGGTAGGAAAATTGACAATCCTTGTCAATTTAGATGTGAGTCGAACACACCTGATAAATGTGAAAGTTCAATATGATCTCGATGGTATGAACAGAAATTTAAACATGTCCATATTTCAATGCGATGTCGGATAAACAAACTGAAAAGTACTGATCTGAAATATACTGATAAAAAATTCTATATTAAACTAATTACCTTAATATGTACTTTTCTCTTCATGGAACAGTATGCTTTTTCAATCTGGAAATTATTTTCTGGTAAAAATGATACCCATTCACAGTCTAATTTAATCTGCAATTTATGCCAAGATTTGATAACTTGCACTGCTTCCCTACTGGCGTTAGCTTAGTTTATTAGAAACATAATGTTTAATATATTTTTAGCTTATATGGCCAAGAGGGCCAAATGAGCTATTGCCATCAATTGGAGTCTGTCGTCGTCGTCGTCCGTAGGTGCAAACTTTCCTTGAAAGATCTTATCAGAAACACCTGTGCCAATTAAAACAAAAGTTGGCTGTAATGTTCCTTAGGTAATCCTTTTTCAGAATTGTATAGGCCTGGAATCCAAGATGGCCACCACTTTAACTTAGGACCTTATGTGAAATTCACTTAAGTATCTTCTCTGTAACCCCAGTGCCAGTTGAGAAAAAACTTGGCAGCAATGGTAATTTAGGTTGTCTTTATTCGGAATTGTTTAAATGTGATGACCCTGACCCTGCCCACCGTCCAAGATTGCAGCCAAAGCCAAACATAATTTAACATAGGACCAAATGGAAAAATTTACTTGAAAATTTTCTTGTCTGAAATAAGTCAGTCAATTGGAACCAAACTTTGCAGCGATGGTCCTTAGAAGGTTCTTTAACAATATTGTATCCAGTGATCCAAGATAGCTGCCACAGGCAGACTTAGTTTGACTCATGGGAAACTCACTGAAATATTTTGTCAGAAACCAGTTTGAAAATTGGAACTTAATTTGGCAAAACTAATTAGCTAATATGAACCTAACTTGATAGCAAGATTTAAGATTTAAGATTGGTCACCAAAAATTCGGGCCAAATGTATATAATTAAACAATTTAGTCTGCTTGAGGTCTGAAAATGATATCCAGGCGAGCAATACAGGGTCCTGGAAGCTGCTAGTTGTAAAATTTACTATCCATATCTACTAATACATCAGTGTATAATACAGTCTCCATAGTATAATGGTAGTACCACCTTTAAGGTGATGATGGTTCGAATCCAACTGGTGACAAATCACATATGCTTTTAACATTATCTCTGCTTGCTTACCTGTTATTGCATGTTTCCATACAGGTGTTGACTTTGTTAGTTTGAATCAGCATATATATCATCTTTTCCTACTTGCTTGCTTGCTTATCCACTGTATCTAAGTTTGAATCAGATAACATTGTATATACCTTTTTCATATTAAATTGACGAGGATGAACAAAGAAAAATGACGTCAATTTTAAGCATCATTGACACTGAATTAATCAAGAAATTATTACCCTGTTTGGATTAAAGGAAATTTACAAAAATTACTGAACAGTTTGACAGATGGAAGTATTATTATACCTGAATGATCAGAAACTACAGAAGCAATGGAATCATATATTCAATTATATCAGGTTTTTCGGTGTTTCCGAGAGGTTTTCGGTGATTCGAGGTACCCCTATACCACATAGTATTATATAAAATGTCATTACATGTGAACATGTGAAACTATTCAAAAAAGGATACTAACAGCCTAATTTATAACAAAACAATTTTTATTAGTACTGCACTGTACTGTACTGTTACATATTCATTTGTTATTCACTAATATTTTAAAAATCAGTTTATATTCTAGGTATATTGCTACATCTGAAACTTATAGATCAATAAGTGATCCATTTGGTGTTACGTTGTCCTCAACTCGACGTGCCGTAAGAAGATGCACAACTTCTGTTGTGCAAATTGAAGACCAGTATATTTGTTGGCCAGATGAAGGTATTTAAGGCATAGGAAATAAACAATGCATTTTTATCTGAGCTTTCCTTCCATAGATCTTTAATTATTTAAGACAGCTGAAGCATAAATATACATAGTTTCAAAATATAAAATTTAATTGGACAAGAATTAGTAACAGGTTGAATGAATGATCTCTTTATGTTCCAACTATTGAAACTGTCCAAAATGAAATATATTGGGATATATAATATTATATAATATAATATAATATTGGAATTTGTAGGGGACAGTGTAAAAATTGTGCAAACCAGTTTTCTTCATGCAGATCATAAACATGTTGAATAAAACATTTTTATAAGTTGATGAAATGTTTATAATTTTAGTTCATAGTTTAATTACATATTTACGACTTTTTTCATCATTAAAGCTGATAACTGACTTTAACTCTGCCAGGTTTTATCTGCCGATCCCAGGCCGGTGTGCTTGAAATTAAGGATACTACAGATACTCCAAAGTCCGCTTCATATTTAGATTTGTTTCTTGAGATAAACTATAAGGGATATTTGAAGACAAAACTTTATGACAAACGTGATGACTTCAACTTTCCTATTGTTAATTTTCCCTTTTTGGGTAGCAATATACCAGCATCGCCTGTATATGGCGTATACGTTTCTCAGCTTACCCTAACTTTCGACAAAAAGGATTACTGCTGTCACAAAAGCTTCTTAACCAGGGTTTTATCTTGGATAAGATGATGTCATCACTTAGGAAATTTTACGGTCGTCATCATGAATTGATTGACCATTACAGTGTTCCAATATCTAAGATGATGTTGGACCTGTTCCCACTATTGTAACCTTTTATGTGCCTCCATCGATTTGTGACTTCACCCGGATTGACTTTGTTGAACTTCACGACAGGTGCCGTATACGGAGCAGGAATTCCGGAGCACCTGGGTTCACTCCTGGTTTTTACAGGAGTTCGTGTTGTTCATTGGTTTTTAGTTTTCTGTGTTTATTTGTTGTGCTTGTGGTTGTTCATTTGTCTTCCCGGGTTTGTCTGTCCAATGGATTACGTTTTTTTGATTGCTCCTTAGGTATATTTGGCCTTTCAATGAAATTACCATTACAATAACAGATTGAACATCTTTTTTTTCACAACAGAGCTTGTAAGTGACTTTAACTCTGCGAGGTTCAACCCACATGCAATTGTCTCTAACAAAATTATATATGATATCAGAGACAAGCGCCTGTGGTTCAACCTGCCGGTCCCCAGCCCGGAAGAAATGAGGATGGGAGTCATTGTTAATTTTAAATTTGTTTCCAGAGATGTATATATATATATATAAATAATAAAATTTATAACTGACAATTGAAAAAGAAAATTTCAGATAAACAATCAGAAATTAAAAGCAAATCCAAAGCCATCAAAGGTCTTCCAGGAGTAATAGGAGATGTGGATGGGACCCATATTAGTATCAGGAAACCAAATGACCATCCACAGAGCTACCTGAGTAGGAAGAAAGATTATTCAATAATTCTGCAGGTAATAAATTTGGATAAAGGATAATAAATATTACTTTTCTACATATTTATAGAGTTCTGTCTTATAATCAGCCATCTATTTAAAATTATATATAGATTCTCCTTCAGGTACGAGTGAGTTATGGAATTTCTCCACCCGAGATAGTTAAATTTTTGATTTTCAACAACACGAGCTTTTAGCGAGCGTGTTAAAATCTAAAATTTAACTGTTGAGTAAATTGAAGGAGAATCTGTTTCGAGCGTGTTAAAATCTAAAATTTAACTGTTGAGTAAATTGAAGGAGAATCTGTTTCGAGCGTGTTAAAATCTAAAATTTAACTGTTGAGTAAATTGAAGGAGAATCTGTTTCTCCTAAGATTTTCGACAAAAACCTCAAGAAAATGTCGTTGCTATGTAGCTTGTTTACATGAACGCCAATTCGGAACCTCTCTAGTTTATCTTTCCAATAAACGTAAAAAAACGGCGGGAATTCCCAGGCAGATATTTAATCACCCGGAAGTGGTTAAAAATATTATGATTAAACACCTCCAGAATAGGGGAAATACAAATAAAACATAATGTTACTGAAAGAAAAAACAGTTTAAATCCACTCGATTTACACTTTTTATGTTTTAAAAATATGTCAAAATATGCAGTGAAACAGATGAGATTGCCACAAACATCAAAATAACAATGTTCTAATTTTCTATTGAATTATATGAAATTGTCGATAATAATCAAATAAAAAAAATAATGATCGTTTCTTATTACTAAATTATATCAATGATCAAATGATGATAACACAAAGATTTAGAAAAAATGGAAAGCCGAAACAGAGATTCGAACTATGTCTACAAGTATTACTCTCAACTCTTTCTTATCTTGCGGCTACCAACTTACACTATACAATCGTCGTTTTTAAATATATAAAGACGAAAGCACTATGTATATATTGTACTGTATCATATTTATATTTGTTAAAACGACATTTGGATATCATCTGATTGGTAGCTGAGAGGCTTCATCGATGTGTTCTTAAGTATGACATATAACTTACTTGGGAGTTCGAAACCCAGTCACGGCAAATAAAAAAGTCAAAGGTAAGTTTTTGAACTAGTACCAGCTGTAAACAGAATCAGTAAATCAGTAAGGCTGCGAACATTTTTTTAATTGTCCGACATCTAGCCCAAAAGTCCCATTAACTGGCATGCTTTCGATTGAAAAAAAACATTACTCATATTTGAATTCATAAATATTTTTATTTTTAACTTTATTATTTATTATCGATTTAAAAGTTTTCTGACGTCATCGGAAATTAGTAGATCACTAAGAAATATGAAATTCTAAGAAGATAAAACCCTTCTAATTTCAATTTTTTTCAATCAAACACTACCGAAAAATTTGTTTACATATACTTTATTTGTGTAGGCTTATAATACACTATCCATCTTACCTTAATAAATCTAAAACATACATATTGTGCAAAACGGAACACCAAAATTTGGGTATGCTGAAATATTCCAATGGGTTTGTGTTCTGCAGTGTTTGAGGTAACCTCTTCCAGAGTTTTACAGCGTTGTTAGAAAGTATGTTTTAAAATAGCGAAGAGGGAGGGTTGGGTTTTTACTTAAATATACAATACTCCTTTTCCTTGAAATTTCGACAGAAGAGTGGTCGGAATCTTGGCTTACAATTTGTTGTATCAAGAATGCTGACTGGTGGGAAATATAACACTTCATAAAAATTTGTTCAGCCTGGCTTGACCACTTAGGCTATATATTGGCATTACAACATGAATAACCGAATTTATGCATAATCATAAATTATATATTATATCCGGATGGACAGGATTAGTGGGGTCTTAGAAATGACTTACTGTGTTAAAAAAAACGTATTGGTTTTCAAACACGGCCTTATTCTAAAAAAATATGCTTTTCTTTCGTTCGACCAATTTTAGAATATGATGACGTCATTTCGGATAACTATTCCCAAATTCTAGTTAATAAATCTTCAGAATGAAGCTATGAGAATTATTACATGTGGGACTAAAGTAATGTCTGTTAACAAATTATATGAAGAAACGGGATGAGAAAAACTTTCGGATAGACGAGAAAATCGAAGACTCAATGTATTTCATCAAAGGCATTTATAAAGCAGAAGCTGTGTATTTGAAAAAATCAATATAGACCGCGGTTTCTACATTAAAAGGGCATTTTACATAAAATACTTTATTAATTCGTTCAACAAATAATTTCTATTCTGAATACTTTCTATCAACGCTGTAAAAATCTGAAACAGGTTACTACAACATCACAAAACACAAACCCACCGGAATATTTCAGAATTAAACTAGATCTGTCCAGAAAGGGACTCATACCCTTCGCAGCAACATGTCTGTTTTGAAACCTACAACGTCAGTTTGGATCGATAACAGCATTTGCTAACGTTCAAATCATCATATTTTTCAAAGTACTCGCTCAAACAGAAAATCCTGATAATATGCATATCAACACTCCATGAAGTTTTATGAGAATCATGGAAGTAATGTAGGAGGAGTTGCGGACAAGACATGGAACGAAGTTTTGTTAAAAAAATGCTTAAGTCCAGAACAGAAACAACTGACAATATTCACATCTCCATAAAATGATCTAACACTCTAGGAGTTTCATGAGTATCCTGCAAGAAATGTAAGAGAGGCTGCGGACGTTATTTCGGACAGAAGGACAGACAGACGGACTATATACCCCCAAACTTCGATTGCGGAGGTGGGAGGCGGGGGGGGGGGGGGGTTATAATTACAAAGACACCGGTTAAGATGCCCTAAGTTATATTATGTAAGTACCAGAATTGGACAAATTGTAGATGCAAGACTGAGAATTAACAATATTTCTTTGAATGTACAAGTGTTTTGTCGTAATTTGGTTGTTTCGCCTAACTGTGTATACGCTTATCTTGAGTCAACCTATGATGTCTTATTGCATTGTTCGAAATATACGCAAATACGTACCGAAACAATCTTAAAAAATGTGATGAACAGGTTAATATGAATATTATGCTGTATAGCACAGAGAGTACAAAATTTTAATGTTTCCGATTCCTATTGTTATTTGTGTATTTTGTCTGTTATTATGTGTCTTTGATTATTAGAATAAATATATTTACACTAATCTACAATAAAAGAATTGGAATAACGCACTCAAAATGGAATTTTACACTGTCTTGTGAATAATTCAATTCAGTTGATATGTCAATATTTATTTTGAAGCAAAGTTTTGTTTAAACTCTGTTAACTGGTTCTTAAGATGATCTAAATGTGAAAAGTTTTCGGACGATTGAGGACGGGTGTAAAGTGAAGGGGATATCTCAAGCATGCCTATGGCCAGGTGATCTTAAAACCGGGGTTGAACTCAAATGGTTTTCAATCGTTTTCAAAACAGTTTGAAAACTTGTATGTATAACACATCTACTCAATCAACAAAGGAATGTAGGACACGTGGGAAGCCATTCTTAAATTACCAGATCATTTTTACCTTGATAAATCTTGGAGTAGTCCTAAATTACCTGATAGACATATGGGAAACTTTAGCTTAAAATTCGTAAATATATATCCTTCTACATTTAGGAGTGAAAACAGTGAGTACTTCTCATCAAATTATTACCAAGTATTACCTGATTGGACTATGTGTCATTGATGCAAACCCTCTAACATTTTACGCCGCAAACTTAAATAACATTTTGAATAACGGTCATTTCTATGTAATAAAAACCAGACTATAAAAATGTTGCTCTTAGAGAAATTTTATTTTTACATAGAATTTTTTATAATAAGCACAGTTAAACTATTCTTCAGAAAATATATAAGCTTGAATTTATTAATAATAAAGTGAATAATGAAAGCCGTCCTATATAGACCGATATTTAAGTTCGATTATAGTCATGTCATCCTTCAGTTATTAGTATGCTTTAAACAAGATCCATTTTTCGCTTTCTGTTTGATGCTTATTTGCTACAAGATCCCTGCCGTTATAATCCAGATAAGCCTTGTGTACTTTGTTCAGTAGACGGTAGAATCCTTTGTCTTCCGGTACTTCTTCTACTGACCATAAAGTAGTATCTTGTTCGATGTCAGACATTCTAACTTGCTCCCCATTGTACTGTAAAAACTTGGACTCTCTTCCGATGGTGTAATAACCTTGAGTATCAGATTTCTGAAAGCTCCATTTTTGGTCATCATACATTTTTCCAGTAAATATTCCGAGGTCTTTACGCATCAAATTATAAAAGGCTCTCCCTCCATTTTCTCTGTTCTGTATATAACATTTCCCAATCGTAACAGAACTCATTCTACAGAAAAATCATCAGAAGTAAATAAAAAGGAATTTAAATATAAGAATCTTAAATGTAAATGTATTGACAAAATGACATGAATACCCTCTACAAAATAAAAGTAGTTTTGCTGTAAGAAAACGAAATGAAAAGGGTATTGATGATATATTTCTGACACAATATCCATAGATTTAAGTGGCAAAAGTGAACTAACGGTGGCGTTTTATTGTTGTATTTTAGCCACAATAAGACGGAGAAAAGCATGTCCAATAGAGAAGTACCCCGTAACTATTTTCAGCGCATATCAAACTATATCGGTCACAATTAAGTTAGGTAACTCTGTTTAGACTTATTAACTGGTTACCCAATTATCGTGTACTGGTCCCTTTCATACCAGGCATTTATTGCACTTCGATAACTCTGTATTGATTAAAGCACGTACTCCCCGTCTTCACTTTAAAAAAACTTTTCATGTGAATTTCACATGGATTATAATTCCAATATATGAAATTGTGAAAATAATTAATAATAGGGAATGTATCACCAATTTATACAAACTTGCAAAAGTACATAATAATACGTGATAAAGGGTTAAGGTGTAAGTTTTTTTATTTTTTAAATCACAAGAAAAACGATTTTTTTTTGTTAAAATTGATTTGATTTTTATCTGAAGTATATTTACATGTAAAGAAATCTGTTCTCCGCAATTAACATGTTGTATGTTTCAGGTAATTATATCAAATTAACGCTTTGACATGTATATTGTACCTTGACCGTCCTAATGTGATTTGTTCACACCCTTAATTAAGGTATACAGGTACATTGTATGTGTACATTGTATGTATACAGTTTAACCGTTTGCTGAGCAAAAACAGCGTGTTTTAATTTTTAACGCTACATTTTTTTTATAATTAATGCAGCATTTTAATAAAGAGGTGTGTGTGTAAGGAGGGGGGGATCACAAAGATAAGTAACATTTTAATTTATTTTGAATTAATAAATTATCTTTATTTGGTATTTATATATTGCAAACATTTGACATATTATATATTTAATTCAATTTATTCGTATGAACTATATTTACGTTGTTATGACAAGGTAGAAGCTGATTGGGATGGGCGCCATCTTGAATAATTTCCCAACAATCGTAAAAAAAAATACATTTGTATATTGATAAATCGACAGCCATTATTTGACATCTATGTACTACCAGAGGTCAATTGATGACCGCGATATTTGGATATGGGAGTATTGATTAGATATCATGACTGTTAGTAAAATAAGTTCAACTTAATATAATTCTTGAAACTCTAAATTTATATTCATGTCATCTATATAAGATAACGGATCTTTGTTTTATGTGAAATCTACTTGGATAAACACATTCTAGGTGTGCAAAATAATCTTATGGTCTTGTACTTTGTGCATTTGTGTTGGTCTTATTAACACAACCATATTTACAAAATTGCACATATTCTGCTGATTAATAACTAAATAACTTTTAATATCTGTAATTTCAAACGTATGTTAAGAAAGTGTACAATAAACTTTCACAAATTTATTGCGTTGGTTTAATTTTTAAGGATTATTTTCGATTTGGCATTTATTACTATTTATTTTTCAACCTGCATATTTTATTTTAAATGTATCTCTTTACATTTTATGTTTTGACCATTTTGCGCTACAGAAATAATGATTTTCACCACGACTCATTTTAACCGACCGCATGTTGTGCACTACACTTAAAAATAATCTTTGTACTTATCAGTTAATGCTGATATAATTTTTTATGCAATGAAAGTGTATATTTCGGCTTTATTCTGATTTTTATTTCATTCACGTTCGTACATGTTACGGTTTATTGCCACTTGGACTACTCCCACTTGGTCCTACTAGGGAACCAGAGACATTTCCCATTATGTCTACACAATTGGGAATAGACCAAGAAGACATAAATCAATGGAATTTAAGTTTTTTCCCGAAAATGCATAATTATACACAACACTGAATATAAAATATTTATTTATTTTATTAACTTCTCACGAAAGCATTGATTTAAGTTTAATACAATTTTAAAGCACCTTCTATTAAAAACTACACAAAAGTGTAAATTCTAAATATAGTAGCACAAAATAAAGTTTTTTGAAGCCATTTTCTCTTTTTTTTTTGTTTAGATCAAACACTTTTCTATAAAAACGGTATGCTTAAGCACAAACATATTAATTTCAACTTTGAATTGTTGATATAGGCATTATGTAATTCCTTCATTTAAAATGAACGTTTGGGACCTGTTCAATTACATTTCACCTCATCAGTTAAACTATACAATTTGTTAATCAACAAAAACAATACTGACATTTCAGACAGTTGACTTTAATAAGCCAATTGAATCCATTTAATTAATGCCAATAATGTTGGCAAACTTTTTATCATATTCACAGAAAATTATTATAAAATTGTGTAAAATTTTTTTTAAACATTTATTTTTTTTTTATATTTAAACCAGTAGACAAAATGGGAAAGTCTTCATAAAAAAGTATAGACAAGATGGGAAATGTTTCTTGTTCCTTAGTAAATACACTCTTATCTTATACTAGTAGACGAAAAGGGAAATTCATCATAAACAAGTGTAGACAAAATGGGAATTGCCTCTTGTTCCCTAGTGAACACGCTCTGACTTTGAGTAGACAAAATGGGAATTGTCTCTCGTTTCCTAGTAAACACATTAAATTTAAACAAGTAGACCAAATGGGATTTTTTTCATATTCCACAGGTAGACGTAATAGGAATAGACCATATGGGAATAGACCAAATGGGAGTAGACCAACTGGGAGTAGACCAAGTGGTGTGTTACCCATATTACATACTTTCGGGTTTTCTCAATTTTTTTCATATATTTTAGTGTCAAAAAATATTTCAAATAAAAAGTAATGTCAAAGATTTTACCATTTATTGATAAACCCTCACTACATATATGTCAAAAACAAAGGTGGATGTGTAATGGTTAATTGTAATCGTTATTTCCAGCGCTTAGGTAGACTTAAAGGGTTGTGTCAGTCTTTCAATACTGACCAGTAAAGTAATATTAAACAAAATTAATGACTATATTATTTGAGGATATATATTTTATAAGCCTTATCATAAATTCATTTTGCAATTCAATAACTAAAACAATGTTTGTACTAATACTTACTTTAAGTCATAAAACGCAAAGTTCTGAAGAAATGTGTTTGAAATTTAAAGTTTTAAAGAAAATATTGAAAATTGATAAATATTTGAGCGTGAAAAATAGAAATTTGATAGTTGGATGCAATAGTAAAACAATGTTCGTAAAAAATAACTTACTTTAAGTCTTTAAACTGGACTTCTGTAATGTCTTGTAGTGGTTTGGCATACCATTCTTGTACAGCTCTTTTTATATGCTGTTTATGACCCACGCAGTTAGACTTGTGCGCATGTTTGTCATCTGTTTCTCCGAAAAAAAATAAAAATAAAAATTGCTTACTTTGCAAAACCCAAATAAATTAAGTTTTGGACATGATTGGGCATATAATTCACGACTGCCGGATATGCAATTATGCATATCTATACCGAAATGGAAAATCTTTGGAGTTTAAAGGTCGTTCATAGTTTTTGCATGCAATTGTGTACGTCAGCACATAATATTAGGTAAACTCACATTTAAAAGTTAAAATTAATCCTTGAACGACATAAACATACGATTTTTCAATTGATTCCGTGGGTGATTATTACATTTTTCTACAAAACACTGTTGACAAGAGTTTATTTTATAGTGTTTACATATATAGTACAACTAACTGTTTAGCATCTTTATTGGTCTTTTTTCTAGATTTTATTAAATTTGAAAAAAAAACAAAGCAAACGAAAAAAATTATTGTTACAGTGCGAGAAAAATAAATATACATTTACATTATTTAACAAGAAAGTTTACCTATGTTAAATCCGATAACAGGAAGCTATTTGTTTTTACGATTAAATTTAAGAATCTTGTCAAAATAACTTTATAGCGAGAATGCTTGACATTTTATATGCCATATTATGGATGATATAAACTAGTAGCTCACTAAGTCTTTCTTTTTACTTTGAAAAAAAATCAATCAAGCTGAACGCGCTTGGAAAAAGGATTTTCAAAGTGCATCAAAAGTTGAGAAAAATCGAGGCCTCTTTAAAGCAGTGTGACAAATGTTTTCCATATGTGTTAAAAATAAATATTAATTTGTTTTCATGCTGGCCTATAATTTCACTGGTTTAAATATATCAATATCAATAAAGGTTTACATAATTTATATTATGTATTTATTTGGATACCAAAACTGTTTAAGAATAGTCCAAAATTAGTACTATAACTTTAGATATATTTTTAAATGTATAATGAATAGAATCAGTGGTAATAACACATATATGAAAGGTTGTCTATTAAAATTTTATGAATAATACATGCATGTACATGTATGAATAAAATGAGGACACCTGTAGAGTTATTTGCAATTATTAGAAATAATTTTAAAATAATAATGCATTTATTATATTTTAAAAAATCTCTATTTAATAATTTATTGTAATAATATTCAGACATACACTCGTCTTGTAGAATTGCTTATGAAATTAATTTTTAAATACATTGTGTACATACTGAATAAATTATTCTTTTTAGACTTATTTAAAACTTTATCTTTGTGTCTATCATATTCTGCTTTTGTGCATGGGGGTAAATTTGCAAAAACAAATGTGCATATGTAAACGTTTCCTACTTATATTTGATAAATCATTGCATATAACTTTAATGTTTATTTGTCATTTCAGATTATTATTATTTCTAGAATGTTTGAAGTTAATGTTTAAAACAACATTTCAAAGTCAGTAAAATTAACCCAATTGTTCTAGTCGATGGACGTATAAATATCTTGAGCCGCCAAACGAGGGATATGTTGTCTCAAGACAAGTATTGCGAATTTGAATTCAAACAATCGCTGGTTAAGACTTTAGAATTTTGATTTTCTAAACAAAGGGCCCAGAGGGGGTCGAACTTCGAAAATTTTGAGTTGAAGCTTGATACCTAAATTCGTCTTTCATTTTTCAATTTAAGCATTTTATTTTTTACAGTATTGTCATGCACCATATGCAGATGCGCAATAAGGTTTTATAATTTTGTGATTTTCTAAAAGTGAGGCCCACAGCGGTGGGATTTCTGATTTTCGTCAATTTAAGCTTGTGACGTAAACCCTTCTTTGATTTTTCAATCTATGCATTTCATTTTTATACAGTGGTGTCATGTACAATATGTAGATGCGTAATAAGGTTTTAAAATAAATTTTAATTTTCTGAATGTTGGGCCTACAGGGGGTCGAATTAAAAAAAAAATAATTCCAGAGTAGCATGTAAACTCTTTATTTTTTCAATTTATGGATTGTTTTCTATACAGAAGTGCTATGAACAATATGTAGATGTGCAATAATGTTTTAGAATTTTAATTTTCTAAAATTTCGGCCGGCAGGGGTCGAATTTAAAAAATTGACAATTTAAGCTTTTGAAATAAACTTGTTTTCATTTTCCAATACATGTATATGCATTTTTTTCTATACAGTATTGTCATGCACAATATGTAAATACGCAGTAAGGTTTCAAAATAAATAAATCTTCTAAAATTGGTGGCCACAGGGGTCTTATTTTAAATATTGTCAATTTCAGCTTGTGTAGTAAACTCCTCTTTAATTTTGCAATTCTTGCACTTTATTTATATTCCACGGTATGTAGATTTGCAATAAGGTTTTAAAATTTTGATTTTCAAAACTTGGGATGAATTTAAAACACAATGGATGAATTTAGGCTTGAGACCTAAATTTTTCTCATTTGTAATTGCAGTTATTGATTTAATTTCTTCGTATGACGATTACATGTTATCAATAAATGGGCATAAGATTTTATATTTTTGCATTTGGGTGTGTCCAAACTAATTGCAGGAGGTGCGGGAACCACTGTCGATTCTAACAGTCAATCATTCCAGCCGAATTAAAATTTCATATTTAAATGACAGTAAGCAATTTTCATTTGTAATGTTCGGTTAATTAATAGTATCTATGAAGTACATACACTTTGCACAATATTATAAATTGCTCTTGACAGAAAAGTTGGTCAGACAGCGGTATGTTGCTCCTAAGTTGCCCTAAATTTCCCAACACACCTTTTCAACGAAAAACCACAAAAATCATTTTGGACAAAAAGTACATCCCTTTTGCCCAATCGCTATATTATCGATTCTTTAAAGGTTATAAGAAAAGGTAAATATCAGCCTACACAAATAAAGTACATGTTAACAAGGTTTATTTGTAGTTTTTGATTGATTCACTTAAGAAGAAGTGTTACTAAATGTACTTCTAGGATGTTCATATTCCTTAGTTATCAACTGATTCCCGATCACGTCAGAAAACTTTTAAATCGATAATGAATAATTAAGTTAAGAATAAAAATAATTATCAATTCAAAGACATAATTTTTTTATAATTGATATTATGCTAGTTAATGGGACTTTTGGGGGCTAGATTGTAGGGTTACTAGAGATGTCGGGCAATCAATGAAATGTTCGCACAGTTCGTTCATGTTTTGTACATTATTATCTGTTCTTATTCATACTGTTGGTTTCCTACAATTTGTTGCAAATAACAATGTGTATAGACATTGGGCGATTTATCGGTGAAAGTTGACTGTGTAGTTTTATTTGAACTATCTTGACGTCCATATACCGCGTGTACATGATGTTGTGGTTTTGATCTAATGTGAAATCACTAGAATGTACAATTTTACCGAAATATCCGAAATATGAATCCCATGTATTATGATAGACCCATGATGTGCCTTTAAAACGTATTTTATCACATACATGACATAGATAAGAGGCAATAAAAATATATATGAAATTAACATTATCAATGTTTGTTATTAAAGCCATCAAAGATTTATGAGACTTTTTTTAAATAATGATACAAGGTAACAGTGTAATGAAATACTGGAAAGAAAATCCGAGAATGCACCACCAGATAATAAAGTCATATTTCACTGTCGAAGTGTCGTAACAATTCTACCCGTTGTAGTATAAAAATGTTAACGCGTTCAACATTAAGAGAAAAAATATACCTAAGGAGTAATCCAAACAAACGTAATCCATTAGACAGACAAAACCCGGGAAGACAAATGAACAACCACAAGCACAACAAATAAACACTAAAAACTAAAAAACACGAACTCCTATAAGAACCAGGAGTGAACTCAGGTACTCCGGAAGGGAAGGCAGTTCGTATACGGCACCCGAAGTGAAGTTCAACAAAGTCAATAACCCTCTCATGAAATCTTTTCAAGCTGACAATGTAACAAACCTAAGGACTTACAATGTATACATGTGTACATGTAGTACCAAAAATCTCCAAATCGTGGCCAAGTACACAAATAATTTATACGTGCGCTCAGCTCAAACAACTTCTTTCTGAATACTTTCTATCAACGCCGTAAAACTCTGAACAGGTTACCTCAAACATTACAGAACACAAACCCAGTGGAACATTTCATTATACCAAAATTTGCTGAAACCTTGACTCGCCTCCGTGACAAATATACAATTGTCCCAGCGGACAAGAACTATTATTTTGATTGTCTTAGAAACGAGATGGAATTAGATAACACTGCGGCTAACCCGATTTATACACCGACTACACTCACTAAGCGGGAAGTCCTTCGTAACCACCAGACCGCTCTTCATTCCTTTGGCACTTCTACAAAGTGTGAAGAAATGGACATTCTTGCTCTTTTTTTAACTTTTACTTTAAACACATTTTATTGTCATAAATATAGACAAATGAATAAAACACAATTGCAAGAACTTATTAAGTCTTCTCCAACATATATACAAAACATTACAAGTGACAATACCTTATACAATAATCAATACAGTCATTGAAGGCATAGATATAGACGTAACATGGCGAGATGTGAGACAAAAGAAAAAGAAAGAAAGCACAAAATACGATGCGATGGGTTTGTCGTCCGTGTCGTGTCTTTTGTGTCATTCTTGGATCAAATCAATTATAAATAAATCTTTTTGTATCAATAATATATCTCTGAACACATTTGAAAAGCCTACAGTTTCGATCAAAATTTAAATGAGCGTTACCATACAACATGTTTTTAACAGTAGGTTCAATACCAAGTGCTAATATATCATCAACTAAACGAATTCTTTGTGCTCTATATATACTACAGTGTAAAAAGTAATGTACAACAGATTCAGTTTCGTTACCACATTCACAGTGACAAATATCTATTAAATTACATCTGAAAAGGTCTGCTCTGAGACCTCTACATCTATGACGTAATCTGGTGTGTAAAATATTGGCTTTACGATCACCAGTTGTATAATAAATCGGTGACATTTTTTGCAAAGGATACATTGATTTAAGTCTATATTTGAACATATTTGGATTTGGAGATTGTCTTATATTAGAATCTAAGCTTTTCCATAATCTAATAGTTGATGGAAAATACGAATTCTAATAAAGAGAGAGTATAGCAGTGTAAAATTTCTGTAGTTTCTTAGATTATAAATATTTGTTTGATTTACAGTGTTAGGCAACATGTCTGATAGATACTCAGGTGCATCCCCATTAACTGTTCTATAAAATAATGATAGTTTTTTCGTTCACGCCGAACAGATAATTTTTCACAGCCACATTCATCATACAATGACAAAATACTTGCATATATTGTTAAACCAGTTACTGTGCGTGTAGCCTCTAATTGTAATTTTTCCAACCTATCAGAGTCTGTTATCGAACAACTATCCCACTATTCGCAAGAATATTCTAGAAGAGGCCTGATAAAAGTTAAATAAATCTTCTCTAAAAAGTGCCGAGAAAGTATGTATTTCAATTTCCGTAGAACTGCACTTTGTTTCGAGACTTTCTCAACAACAGTATCAATATGAAGAGTCCATTTGCAATTAGAACTTAAAGTTACGCCAAGATGTTTGTGACAGCCTAGAGGAGTAATTTCTCTACCATCAAGAAAAAATGCTAACCCTCAAGAGTAACTCTGGTACTGAAAAAAACAATTTCAGTTTTGTTGGGATTCAACTTAACAAGCCATTGTTTCGACAAGGAAGAGATTTTTTCAGGTCGATATTGACCATGTATTGGAGACTGTCAATTTCGTAAGACCGCTCTCCTATCGAAGTGTCATCTGCAAACAATCTACAGATCCCTAACATAGCATTTGCTATGTCATTTATAAAAATGAGGAAAAGAAGAGGACCAAGGATAGACCCTTGGAGAACACCCGCTTTAAGATTCCCTACAGGCGAAGTTGTGTCCCTTAGCAATACCCTTTGTTGTATACTTGTTACGTAACTTCTGAACCACTCAAGCACATCGCCCTGAATTCCATAGCGTTCAAGTTTTAATAGTAAGCCTCTGATCCACACCCTGTCGAAGGCATTGCTTACGTCACAAAAAATTAAGCAAATTAATTCTCTGTTATCCAGAGCTTGTAGTATGTTGTCCACTAGCTTAATCAGTTGATGAGTAGTGGAATGACCAGGAAGGAAGCCTGATTGAAACTTGTGCAATAAAGCATTAGCTATAAGAAAATTAAAAATGTGCTTATATACAACTTTCTCGAACACTTTGCTTACAGTTCTTAGTAAAGCAACTGAACGATAGTTACTTGCTAATGTTCTATGACCGTGCTTATAAATGGGTATAACATTAGCTAATTTCCATTATGTAGGAAATTTACGCTCACCTAAGGATTTGTTAAATAAAAAACTAAGGGGGTGGTATTTCCTGTTTAACTTCCTTCAACATACGATTACTAATTAGGTCGTGCCCAACAGCCTTGTTTGGATCAAGTACAGAAATAGCATCAATAATATCTTGTTCTGTCACTGTTATGCGTGTCAAAGTATTCGGTCCTCGGTCATCAAAGTCAGGTAGAGTAACATCTTCGTCCCGCAAATCTGAAATCGAGCAAAAGTAAGAATTAAGTAAGTCGCATATGTCCGTGTTGTCAAAGGCCGTAATGTTGTCGTCCGATGAGGAACGTAATGGTGGTAGGTCAGTCGATTGACCGTCGCCCTTAATCAGCAGTTTAATTGTCTCCCAGTACTGCTTACTATTTGTATTCTTCAGTTCTGAAAGAGACTCATTTATACTAGAATAAAAGTTTATCTTTGCTATACGCTTCATATTATTTACTCTGTTCCGTCTGTCCTTATACTTCCGTCCGTTATGTTCAGATGGGTATTTTAAAAACTTATGCCTGAGTCTGTCACGTATCCTGATCGCTCTCCGAATATCTGAGTCCATCAAAACTTGACATTTGGTCTTATAGTTACTTCGTTCGTCGGTATACAGTTACTGGCTATTTCCATAAATTTGTCCGTAAATCGTTTACATGAATCGTTAACGTCTGTCGAATTATTTATAATATCGTTCCAGTCAGTACTAGTAACGGTCTGTCTGAATAAGTCATAGTTACCCTGCTTGTAAAGCCACGACCGTCGTCTATACGAACAAGCATTTCTATAACCACAATCAATGATAACAAAAGTAGCATCATCATGATCATGATCACTAATATTCCGATCTATGTAGACCGTGTTTGCCTCAACAACTGATACGGAGTCAGTCACCATAACTGGATCTAACAACGAACTTGAATTTAAGCTGAATCTAGTTGGACAACTTATTTTGTTTTCCAAGCCATACAAATTAAAAGGACAAATATACCTAAGGAGCAATCAAAAAAACGTAATCCATTGGACAGACAAACCCGGGAAGACAAATAAACAACCACAAGCACAACAAATAAACACAGAAAATTAAAAAACAATGAACAACACGAACTTATATAAAAACCAGGAGTGAACCCAGGTGCTCCGGAAGGGTAAGCAGTTCCTGCTCCGTATACGGCACCCGTCGTGAAGTTCAACAAAGTCAATCCGGTGGAAGTCACAAATCGGTGGAGGCACATGAAAGGTTACGACAGTGGGAACAGGTCCAACATCATCTTAGATATTGGAACAGTGTAATGGTCAATCAATTCGTGATGGCGACCGTAAAATTTTCTAAGTGATGACATTAACCTATCCCTGATAAAACCCTGGTTAAGAAGCTTTTGTGACAGCAGTAATCCTCTTTGTCGAAAGTCAGGGTAACTCACGCATGCCCTTGAAAATCGGATAAGCTGAGAAACGTAGACACCATATGCAGGCGATGCTGGTATATTGCTACTCAAGAAGGGAAAATTAACAATAGGAAAGTTGAAGTCATCACGTTTGTCATAAAGTTTTGTCTTCAAACGTCCCTCATAGTCTTTTTCAAGAAACAAATCCAAATATGAAGCGGACTTTGGTGTATCTGTAGTATCCTTAATTTCAAGCTCACTGGGGTAGATAAGATGTAGAAAGTCTTGGAATTTGTCGTTATTTAACGACAACACATCATCTATATAACGAAAAGTGAAATTAAAGGATTGGGCTAGTTTCTTTTTGTTTTCACGTAAGTAACCCTTGAATGAATTCCGCTTCATATGAGTCCAGAAACAGATCGGCGAGGAGAGGAGCACAGTTGGTTCCCATTGGAATGCCGATTGTTTGTTGAAAAATTAGACCGCCAAATTCAACAAATATGTTGTCTATGAGAAAATATAACATGTTTGTAATTTCATCTTCAGAATACTTTTTGTCAAAATCAGAGTGGTTTTTCACGAAATAAGCCTTTTCTCTACCTAGAACAAGAAATTTATACCTGCGTGTCCCATTTTTCTTGAAAAAACATTGATGAACTAGTTGCTTTAAGCGATCTTTAAATTGAAAATGTGGTATGGTAGTGTAGAGTGTAGTGTATGGTAGTGTAAAAATAGCTGCTACCTCACAGGGGATCCTTCCCAAGAAATCTATGTTTAAGTCACCAACTGATATTACCCGACCTGAAAAGTCAAGCGCATTGCTAAGCATACGATTATAATTTAACCAAAAATTAGGACCTGCTTCAACATGTGACCTATAAACAACGTTCAACAACACGCTACCAATTTTGGTCGTGATTTCAAACCACATGCACTCAACACCATCAATATCTAAGTCTGATCTATGCTCAATCAATACCCTATCCTTAAAGAACAATATACCTCCGCCACGACAGTTTCTATCCTGTCTGAAAGGTTTGGGATTAAAACCTGGAATAATTATATGATCATCCAGCACATTTAAATCAAGATGGGATTCCGTAAAACAAACAATATCAAAATCCTCTACAATATGTGCAATATCATGATTCTTGTTCCTCAGACTCCTAATATTAAGATGAACAATACTAACAGTTGTCTGTAAAAAGCGAGTTGTATCCCCTTGGGGCGGTCCCGGGTTCTCTTCAATGTCCCCTGATAATAATATTAATAATTTGACAATACTAATAACTAAAGCAAAATTTGTCAACGTGTTCTTACAAAACTCGTAGCATCTTTCCTTGACATAGTAACAAGTATATAATAACAGTTCCAATATTTCAACAATAAAATGTGTTCTATAAAATGAACATTTTTGAGACCATGGATTTGTTTTACAATAAAAAAAAAAAACCTATTGTCACCCTATGACTTACAGTGTCATTACCCATTGTCAAAAACCAGGATCGGTAAGAGGGTAAATGGGGTGACAAAGTACACAATAATATAATAGACACGGGTGACACGAAAATAACAGACGACAAAATTTACATGCGTAAGTGTGTTGCATTATTCATAAAATTTTGATAGACAACCTTTCATACATGTGTTGTTTGCCACTGATTCTATTCATTGTAAATTTAAAAAATATACATATAATTATAGTACTAATTTTGAACTATTCTTAAAAAGTTTTTGGTATCCAAATAAATAAAGTCAAGAAATACCAAAGGGACATTCGAATTACATATACAGTATAAAACTATATGTACAATATAAATTCGTACATGGTTTATGTAAAACTTGATTGATGTTGATATATATAATCCGGTATAATTAAAGTCAACATGAAAAAAATTAATATATATTTTTAACACATATGGAACAGAATTTTACCAACTGCTTTAAAGAGGCCTCAATTTGGAACTTTTGACGCATTTTGAAAATCTTTTTTTTCAATGGCGTTAATCTTGATTGACATCTAAATTTTTTCAAAGTAAAAAGACATAGCTACAAGTACAAGTGAAACTTCTGTAATTTGTTTAACTTTAATAATAACCTCTCAATATTTTTAAAATAGTTAAATCTGGACAGTTGTGCGTAGCTCATAGCCAATATAATTTATCATTTCGTATGGTTTTTTTCTTAACTTAATGTCTGGTTACCAAGTCTGTTTGTAGGAAAGCTGATATCATATATAATTTAATCATTTAACCAGGATATTTGTTTCTTTACCAAAATTACTATTTTCTATATAAAGAAAAATAAGTGCGAATTTCTTGTATCTTTGGAAAGAGAATATTTTTATATATGTGAGTTAATATGAATAAAAAGTTCCATTAGAAACTGTAATTATTGCAGAAGTGATGTTGAGGAGGACCTACGTCGTCTTATTTTAAAGTGTAAAGAATTCTATCATATAACATGTACATATAAGGAATAACATGGTTGACGAAATTAAATTTATTTTACTTATTTTCCAAGACAAATCATAATTAGAAAAATTCAAATTTTTATTATCTAGTAAAAATATAATTTAATGAAAATTTATATGGTGAAAATAAATGATATTTACAACAAAAGAAACGAATATGTTGATTGAAATTACTTATCCGTCCCAGTTTTATATTTATAGATTTTTGTATAATTTGGAAATAATCTAATTCAGTTATCGTAGCTATCTCGGCTTCCATAATTAGTCGCCCTCCTCAGCAGAACATCTTATTCATCATTTATGTATGTTCTATTTGATTATAATTATGTGTTTTTTTCTTAAATTATCCAAGCCATGCAATTTTATTCTCTAATAAGTTCACCAATAAATCTTTCATTGTTAGAAATAATGCAGCAATTAATACTGCAATTTAATAATTTCAAAAATATTATGTTCAATGTGAACATATTTTATTGAAAATACACACTTATAGATTTAAAATAAAATAACAATCCAAAGATAATGATATTAGATATGGTAAATTTATACTATGCTGTATACGACGCATTTCAAGGAGTTACCTCTCATCAGCAGCATTAAAACCGAAACATTTGGAAGACCAAAAAACAAACTTATATTAAACAAGAAGTACTAAACCAAAAATACCGAAATAGGAAGCCAAATTTCAGCTAAGGAGATCTACCATGTGCAATACAAGGAATGAACCTTTAGTATTTCTATTATTTTTGAATTTTGCTAAATTAATTCATTTAGATCCCACTGTAAATTTCTGATATTTACATTTAATCAAGCACTTAATTACTATCAAAACATCTATTGTATTTTGTATGTCGGCATTCCTTGAATACATATTTTTAAAATCTTGGCATTCCATGAAGACACCATCCATAATATCGCAAATAAATTTTCAAACATTCTCGCTATAAATGTATTTTGACGAGATTCTTAAATTTTATTGTAAAATCAAAAAGCTGTCTATTATCGGATTTAATAAAGTAAACATACTTGTTAAATATTGTACATTTATTTTTCTCTCACTTTAACAATAAATTATTTCGTATGCCTTGTTTTTTTTATGTTTAATAAAATCTAGAAATAAGACCAATAAAGATGCTGAGCAGTTTGTTGTACTATATATGTAAACACTGAAATAACCTCTCAATAACATTTGTAGAAAAATTTCACTATCACCCACAGAATACGATACATTTTTATGTTGTAAATTTCGCACTTCTAACCATAGTCTTCCTATAGAAACCTGTCGAGGCGACTGTGTAAATTGCGTTACATGCAGGATATTGGTCACTAATTTCATTACATTTTTAATTAGCTCAATTTTCAATGATGAAAGAAAAAATCTTTTATATATTAATTTTGTTAACACACCAAATGTATTAAAATTTTTCAATTTATTCAATAATAGTAAACCAGAAACAATAGGTAAACTTTAGAATAGGGCATGGAAACGGGGAATGCGTCAAAGAGACAACAACAAGAGCAGAAAATTTATTGTTATAATTAACAGAAAGATCGGTTTTCCGTGATAACCCTCTGTCTGTATATAGACCCATATGTAATGTATCATACACATTAATGTATTTCCTTCAATTTATACTTATTTATATTTATTATCCAATTTATTGTGTACATTTAATCGGTATTGTGCATAATATTTATATATTTATGGACTAGTAGTTATTTCTTGATATGTTATATGAACCTCTCGCTCTGTAACCTTTGTATTATTGGTTAAAGATATACATGTATAACAATAACAAACAATGATAATGTTAATTTCATACATATTGTTATCTCTTTTTTATTGCTTCTTGTCCATGTGATGAATAGAAACTGGATATAATACGTCTTAAAGGCACATCATGGGTCCATCATCATACACGGGATATTTCGGTAAAATTGTACATTCTAGTGTTTTCACATTAAATCAAAACCACAACATCATGTACACGCGGTATATGAACGTCAAGATAGTTCAAATAAAACTACACAGTCAACTTACACCGAAAAATCGCCCAATGTCTATCTATATTCATTGTTATTTGCAGGAAAGTAACAGTATGAATAAGAACAGATAATAATGTACAAAACATGAACGAATGGTGCGAACATTTCATTGATTGCCTGACACCTCTAGTAACCATATAATCTATCCCAAATGTCCAATTAACTGGCATAATATCAATAATAAAAAAAATTATATGGTTTTAAATTGATAATATAGGGCTATTGCACACATACTGAGAAATATTGTCCTAAGTAGAATTAATATTGCACGAGCTTGCGAGGTTACAATGCAATATTGCTCTCCGTGCAATATCGGCGAATATTGAACGTGAACTTTTGTTTACGTTCAACAGGGAATATTACTTGCTATACAATAAATATTTTTATTCTAAACTTTATTTATAATCGATTTAAAAGTTTTCTTCTTTTACATGTTTCAATCAAAAACTACAAATAAAACTTAACATGTACTTTATTTGTGTGGGCTTATAATTGCATTCCCTTATAAGTTGAAAAGAATCTTATATAACATACTTATCGTGCAAAACGGTTGTAATTTTTGTCCAAAATGATTTTTGTGGTTTTTAGAAGAAAAGGTGCAGTGGATAATAATAGGCAAACAATGAACAGAGAATCGTGTATCACAACCCACACAAGCACTTTAAGTCATGTATAGTTCATATGATATTTCGAAAGTACATAGCAAGGAGACACTTAAATATAAGTATATCCAAATATAATGAAAATGTCAATGGTAAATCTTTACAGTATCACTTGTTTGTAAAAATTATCTTAAGTTATTCTTGAAGTCATGCGAAGGTTTTAATTTTTTGACAAATGTCATGTATTTATTTATATCGTCATAGTACATTTTTTATATTAGCAATTGTTTTGGTTATTAGGTAACCAAATACGGTGTGTTTCCCGATATGAACTAGACTAAGACAATTACACATCTAATTAGACAAGGGATTAGGGGGTCCTTTGAAGGGCAAATATTTGTGTATTTATACATCTACTTCAGATTTACCTGTAAGAAAGGAATGTTACATATAATTTTTTTTTATAATAGCCAAGCATTAAAATACTATCGGCTTTTTATATGATCATATGTTATAAACTACAATGTATGTGGATTCATTAAAAATGTAGGTTAATTTTTATTTATAAAAAAAGTATTTTAAAATACTAAAGGTTAATATATATATAGATTGATATAAATATTATATTTTATTATTTTTTTAAAATATAATTAAACAAAAAACATTGTAATGATTTATTTTAATTTCAATTTTAAAATAAATATGCTTCACGTCATCAAAAGAATATTTAAATTTGTCAAATTTCTTAATTATTTCTTTTTAAAATCGAAAGGTTCACCGAAGATAAATAGACATTTTCCCCTTCAGATTATCTCTTAATTAAAATATAATTTCACAGATCCTTCATTAAAGTTTAATTAATTTCACATTATAAAAAAGCACAGCATAGGATAAATTTACTATATCTAATATTAGTATCTTTGGATTGTTATTTTGAAACTCCTGGGACGATGCCTCTTCATAGTGGACCCTAGGTCCCCGAGTGTATTCGCCAACCCAGTCGTCAGACTTGTCTGACATGATTATTCATTGATTTTTATAGAAATTACCAGTATTTAGCAAAATTCAAAAATAATAGAAATACTAAGGGTTCATTCCTTGTATTGCACATGGTAGATCTCCTTAGCTGAAATGTGGCTTCCTATTTCGGTATTTTTGGTTATGAGTACTTCTTGTTTAAAATAAGTTTGGTTTTTGGTCTTCCAAATGTTTCGGTTTTAATGCTGCTGATGAGAGGTAACTCCTTGAAATGTGTCGTATACAGCATAGTATAAATTTACTATATCTAATATTCGTATCTTTGGATTGTTATTATTCATTCATGAAAGATTTTTTTCTGCATTTCGTCACATTTTTATTTTTTCTATTTGTTTATTTCTCTTCATACATGGTTTAATTTATATTATTATTTATCAGCACAACACGTCCATGCAGCGTTGAAATCTTTTTTCTAATGTCGGAATATTAATAAGGAAACATAATTCTATAAAAGGTTTTAGCTTATTTCCGATTCCAATTTTTTTACTATGTATTTTGTCTGTTATTATGTATCTTTGAGTATTAGAATAAATATATTTACACTATTCTACAATAAAAGAATTGGAATAACGCACTCAAAATGGAATTTGTCACTGTCTTGTGAATAATGGAATTCAGTTGATATGTCAATATTTATTTTGAAGCAAAGTTTAGTTTAAACTCTGTTCACTGGTTCTTAAGAAGATCTAAATGTGAAAAATTTTCGGACGAACGAGGACGGGAGTAGTGATGGCATAATCGCAAGCATGCCTATGGCCAGGTGATCTTAAAACCGGGGTTGAACTCAAATGGTTTTCAATCGTTTTCAAAACAGATTCGAAAACTTGTATGTATAACTGATCTACTCAAACAACAAAGGAATATAGGAGACGTTGGAAGACATTCTTAAATTACCAGATCATATTAACCTTCATAAATCCGGGAGTAGTCCTAAGTCAGCTGGTAGACATATGGGAAACTTTAGCTTTAAATTGGTAAAATATATCCTGCTGCATGTAGGAGTAAAAACAGTGGGTATTTCTCATCAAATTATTACCAAGTATTACATGATTGGACTATGTGTCATTGATGCACACCCCCTTACATTTTACGCCGCAAACTAAAATAATATTTTGAATATCGGTCATATCTATGTAATAAAAACCAGACCATAAAAATGTTGCTCTTAGAGAAATTTTATTTTTACTAATAAGCACAGTTAATCTATTCTTCAGAAAATATATTAGCTTGAATTTATTAATGATAAAGTGAATAATGAAAGCCGTCCTATATAGACCGATATTTAAGTTCGATTATAGTCATGTCATCCTTCAGTTATTAGTATGCTTTAACCACGATCCATTTTTCGATTTCTGTTTGATGCTTATTTGCTACAAGGTCACCGCCGTTATAATCCAGATAAGCCTTGTGTACTTTGTTCAGTAGACGGTAAAATCTTTTGTCTTCCGGTACTTCTTCTAGTGATCATAAAGGAGTATCTTGTTCGATGTCAGGCATTCTAACTTGCTCCCCATTGTACGGTAAAAACTTGGACTCTCTTCCGAGGGTGTAATAACCTGGTGTATCAGATTTCTGGAAGCTCCATATCTGGTCATAATACATTTTTCCAGTAAATATTCCGAGGTCTTTACGCCCCAAATTATAAAAGGCTCTCCCTCATTTTTCTCTGTTCTGTATATAACATTTCCCAATTGTAACAGAACTCATTCTACAGAAAAATCATCAGAAGTAAATAAAAAGGAATTTAAATATAAGAATCTTAAATGTAAATGTATTGACAAAATGACATGAATACCCCTCTACCAAATAAAAGTAGTCTTGCTGTAAGAAAACGAAATGAAAAGGGTATTGATGATATATTTCTGACACAATATCCCTAGATTTAAGTGGCAAAAGTGAACTTACGGTGGCTTTGTATTACTGCATTTCAGCCACAATGAGACGGAGAAAAGCATTTCATATAGAGAAGTACCCCATAACTATTTTCGGCGCATATGCAACTATATTGGGCACAGTTAAGTTAGGTAATTTACTTAATGCTCAACAAGTGTGTCTACTACATGTACTAGGGAAAAAGAGGCATTTCCCATTCTGTTTACGGTTTTTTCCTAGTTTTATTATTTGTTATTGTAGATCAATTGGGAATAGACCAAGAAGACATAAATCAATGGAATTTAAGTTTTTTCCCGAAAATTTATAATTATACACAACACTGGATATAAAATATTTATTTATTTTATTAACTTCTCACGAAAGCACTGATTTAAGTTTAATATAATTTTAAAGCACATTCTATTAAAAACAAACATAAAAGTGTGAATTCTAAACATGGTAGCACAAAATGAAGTTTTTTTAAGCCATTTTCTCAGTTTTTACTAGATCAAACACTTTTATATAAAAACGGTATGCTTAAGCAAACACATATTAATTTCAACTTTGAATTGTTGATATAGGCATTATGTAATTCCTTCATTTAAAGTGAAGGTTTGGGACCTGTTCACTTACATTTCACCTCATCAGTTGTTAAAACAATAAAATATACAATTTGTTTATCAACAAAAACAATACTGACATTTCAGACACTTTACTTCAATTAGACAATTGAAGCCATTTAAATAATGCCAATAATGTTTGCAAACTTTTTATCATATTCACAGAAAATTATTATAAAATTGTGTAAAAATTCATCATAAAAAAGTGTAGACAAAATGGGAATTTCCGCTTGTTCCCTAGTGAACACGCTCTGACTTTGAGTAGGCAAAATGGGAATTGTCTCTTGTTTCCTAGTAAACACACTAAATTTAAACAAGTAGACCGAGTGGGATTTTTTTCATATTCCACAGTAGACGTAATGGGAATAGACTATATGGGAATAGACCAAATGGGAGTAGACCAACTGGGAGTAGACCAAGTGAAATGTTCCCCATATTACATACTTTCGGGTTTTCTCATTTTTTTTCATACGTTTTAGTGTTAAAAAATATTTCAAATAAAAAGTAATGTCAAAGATTTTATCATTTACTGATAAATCCTCACTAGATATCGAGATTCTTAAATTGTAAAAACAATGGCTTCCTATTATCGGATTCAATATAGGTAAATTTTCTTGTTAGAATAATGTATATTTATTGTTCTCGCACTGTACCAATAATTTGTTTCGTTTGCTTTGCTTTTTTTTATATTTAACAAGTCGTAAAAACACTTCAATTATAGTTATACTAGTGTTTTTGCAAAAAACATGTTTATGTGTTCCTTTACTTTCCAGTTCTAGAAAAAAAAATACTTATATGTTGGTACAGCTTTCTTGTCCGTGACAAAGAAAACACTTACTTTTTGAAGAAACATCCTGATTTTTTACAAAGCATACTCTGAAGATGACATTATAAACATTATCGTACTTGTGGATTCCAACTGAAAATCGGCAGTCCAATTGGTACCAATTGATCACTTCCCCTCAATCTTTTTCAATACTAGTATTACTATATGAAAACAAAAATGTATTATATACCTGCTTGGGCTATAAATTTCTATATCCAAATATCAATATCATACGTCTCATGTTCTCGTAAACTCCATACTTTTTCATATTCAATATTTAGCTCCGAGTTTCAATGATTAGAATTAAATTTCAAAATGCGAAATTCTGTTATAGTTTGATTTAAATCATGTGATGTTGTTTCTTGACTGATGTGATAGTGTCTATCTTTTGCATATTTAAATAATTATTCTACATTTCTACGCATTAAAGGGAGGTTTGAAGTAGGGGAGACTAAAAATTCTTTCATATTAAAGGCTTCATCTTAAATATCTACAAGATAACTAAGTAAGTGTCATGACAATTAGTCTCAAAATTTTAGTTTCCATAGTTTCAAAATACACTCACGTATTCTTATCAACATTCTCTCTGCTTAGCATTATCTTTACAAAAAGCGAAATATTACTAACATACATTGTACATGTAAGAAATATGTTTATATAACTTGCCTTTTCATACACTTTTTATGCATGACAGTGAATTAACTTTGTTTGACCGAGCTAAAAAGCACCTTATTTGCGATAGATTTAAAATACACTACTGCATCAATATATGCTGAATTTGTTTTATATCTAAGACTGTAATTGTTCATATTTAGTTAAAATATTAGTTACGATGAACTTAAACGGATCTGTAGACTATAAGTATATTGTCGTAAGGTAAGTATACTTTTAAAAGAAATAGTTTCTTGAAATGTCAAAAATACCGCACTCCTATTGCAGCATGACAATAATCAAGTCAACTTGATACCCCCGACCCTGACTTTAATTTAACCAATCGGAGTTGGGCGATTAATTCTAACTTTTAAATGTGATTTAATCTAATATTGTGTGTTGGCGTACATATTTGCTTGCAAAAACTATGATAGACCTTTAAACTTTAAAAAATTTCAATTCCTGTACAGATATGCATAATTGCATATCCTGCAGTCGTGAACTATATGCCCAATCCTGTCCAAAACTTAATTCACTTGGGTTTTGCAAAGTCAGCAATTTTGTTTCCCGGAGAAACAGCCGCCACACATGTGCACAAATCTAGCTCCGTGGGTCGTACACAGCATATAAAAAGAGCTGTACAAGACTGGTATGCAGAACCACTACAAGACATTACAGAAGTCCAGTTTAAAGACTAGAAGTAAGTTATTTTTTACGAACATTGCCACCCACTATGAAATTTCTATTTTTTCACGCTCAAATATTTTTCAATTTTCAATATTTTATTTAAAACTTTAAATTTCAAATATATTTCTCAGAACTTTGCGTTTTATGACTTAAAGTAAGTATTAGTACAAACATTGTTTTAGTTATTGAATTGCAAAATGAATTTATGATAAGGCTTATAAAATGTATATATCCTCAAATAATATAGTCATTAATTTTGTTTAATATTACTTTACTGTTCAGTATTGAAAGACTGACAGAACCCTTTAAGTCTACCTAAGCGCCGCAAATAACGATTACAAATAACCATTACACAACCACCTTTGTTTTTGACATATATGTAGTGAGGGTTTATCAATAAATGGTAAAATCTTTGACATTACTTTTTATTTGAAATATTTTTGACACTAAAATATATGAAAAAAAATTGAAAAAACCCGAAAGTATGTAATAGGTACAAAAGTGAATGCAATAACAATCAGAATAAAGCCGAAATATACACTTTCAATGCATAAAAAATGATATCAGCATTGACTGATCAGTACAAAAATTATTTTTAAGTGTAGTGCACAACATGTGGTCTGTTAAAATGAGTCGTGGTGAAAATCATTATTTCTGTAACGCAAAATGGTCAAAATATAAAATGTAAAACTTTTAAAATAATATATGCGGGTTGAAAAATAAATATTAATAAATGCCAAATCGAAAACAATTCTTAAAAATTAAACAAACGCAATAAATTTGTGAAAGTTTATTGTACATTTTCTTAACATACGTTTGAAATTACAAATATTAAAAGTTATTTAGTTATTAATCAGCAGAATATGTGCAATATAAACAGCAGTTTTTTTTAAATATGCATGTGTTTATAAGACATGCACAAAGTACAAGAACATATGATTGTTTTGCACACATAGAATGCGTTTTCTGCCTTATCCAAGTAGATTTCACATAAAACAAGAGAAAGAAAAGATCCGTTATCTTATATAGATTACATTGAAACAAAATATAAAGTGAGAGTTTCAAGAATTATACTAAGTTGAGCTTATTTTACTAGCATTCACGATATCTAATCAATTCTCCCATATCCAGCTATCACGGTCATCACGTGACCTCTGGCAGTGCATAGGTGTTAAATAATGGCTGTCGATTTATCAATATAAAAATCAACGGGACTTGTTAATTAAATGCCCATATTTTTTCGTTTTCGATATGTACTTTAAATTTTTCTTCTTGATATATAATACCATCCAACCCCACAAAGTAAAGTTAATATATGATAGAATACAAATATGACGACAAATTGATTTCGGGTCCCATTTTTCCTGCTTCAAAATAAGGTTGAAATGTTATTTTTTACAATTCTTTTGAAATTATTCAAGTACTCCGGCTTCCACCACCAATAAAAACTGGCAGCCGAAAAATAGCCAAATGTGCTTAAAACGGCGTAAAACCCCAACTAAACAAACAAAAGACCTTAATTAAGGGTTGGAACAATAATTATCCGGCAAGTCAAGATACAATATACATGTCAAATCGTTAATTAATTATAATTACCTGAAACACACAGCATGTTAATTGCGGACAACAAATTTCGTTATATGTAAATTTACTTCAGATAAAAATCAAATCAAGTTTACCAGAAAAAAATTCGTTTTTCGTGTGGCTTAAAAAATGGAAAAAAAACTTGCACCATAACCCTTTATCACATGTAATTATGTACTTTTGCCAGTTTGTATCAATTTGTGATACATTTCATATTATTAATTATTTTCACAATTTCATATACTGGAATTATAATCCTTGTGAAATGTTACTACTTATTTCAAATAAAAAAAAATTTTATGTGAAGAAGGGGAGTACGTTCTATAATCAACACAGAGTTATCGAAGTACGATAAATGCCTGGCATGAACGGTACCAGTACACGATAATTGGGTAACCAGTTAATAAGTCTAAACAGAGTTACATAACTAAATTGTGACCGATTTAGTTGCATATGCGCTGAAAATAGCAACGGAGTACTTCTCTATTGGACATACTTTTCTCCGTCTCATTGTGGCTGAAATGCAACAATAAAAAGCCACCGTAAGTTCACTTTTGCCACTTAAATCTATGGATATTGTGTCAAAAATATATCAACAATACCCTTTTCATTTCGTTTTCTTATAGCAAAACTACTTTTATTTGGTAGAGGGGTATTCTTGTCATTTTGTCAATACATTTACATTTAAGATTCTTATATTTAAATTCCATTTTATTTACTTCTGATGATTTTTTGTAGAATGAGTTCTGTTACGATTGGGAAATGTTATATACAGAACAGAGAAAATGGAGGGAGAGCCTTTTATAATTTGGGGCGTAAAGACCTTGGAATATTTACTGGAAAAATGTATGATGACCAGATATGGACCTTCCAGAAATCTGATACACCAGGCTATTACACTCTCGGAAGAGAGTCCAAGTTTTTACAGTACGATGGAGAGCAAGTTAGAATGTCTGACATCGAACAAGATAATACTTTATGGTCACTCGAAGAAGTACCGGAAGACAAAGGATTTTCCCGTCTACTGAACAAAGTACACAAGGCTTATCTGGATTATAACGGCGGGGATCTTGTTGCAAATAAGCACCAAACAGAAAGCGAAAAATGGATCTGGTTTAAAGCATACTAATAACTGAAGGATGACATGACTATAATCGAACTTAAATATCGGTCTATATAGGACGGCTTTCATTATTCACTTTATTATTAATAAATTCATCTTAAATATTTTCTGAAGAATAGTTTAACTGTGCTTATTATAAAAAAATCTCTGTAAAAATAAAATTTCTCTAAGAGCAACATTTTTATGTCTGGTTTTTACTAAATATAAATGACCGATATTCCAAATATTATTTTAGTTTGCGGCGTAAAATGTCAGAGGGTGTCAGAGAGTGTGCATCAATGAGGTAATACTTGGTAATAATTTGATGAGAAGTACCCACTGTTTTTACTCCTAAATGTAGCAGGATATATTTAACGAATTTTAAGCTAAAGTTTCCCCATATATCTACCAGCCAAATTAGGACTACTCCCGGATTTTTGCAGGCAAAAATGATCTGGTAATTTAATAATGTCTTCCCACGTCCTACATTCCTTTGTTGTTTGAGTAGATTATACATACAAGTTTTCGAATATGTTTTGAAAACGATTGAAAACCATTTACCTTCAATCCCGGTTTTAAGATCACCTAGTCATAGGCATGGATGAGATACTGCCTTCACGTTACACCCGCCTTCAATCGTCGGAAAACTTTTCACATTTAGATCATTTTAAGAACCAGTGAACAGAGTTTAAACTAAACTTTGCTTCAAAATAAATATTGACATATCAATTGAATTCTATTATTCACAAGACAATGTCAAATTCCATTTTGAGTGCGTTATTCCAATTCTTTTATTGTAGATTAGTGGAAATATATTCATTCTAATAATCAAAGATACATAAAAACAGACAAAATACATAGATAAAAATAGGAATCGGAAACAAGCTAAAAGCTTTTATAGAATTCTTTTTCCTTATTAATATTCCGACATTATAAAAAAGACTTCAATCTTGCTTGAACGTGTTGTGTTGATAATTAATAATATAAATTAAACCATGTATGCAAAAAATAAACAGATAGAAAAAAATAAACATGTGACGAAATGAAGAAAAAAGCTTTCATGAATTAATAAATCTCTTACTTTTAACAATACATTTCCTAACTTTATAGAAAACATCTGAATTTATTTAAAATTTTATACTCCGAGCCATACAGCATAATATTCATATTAACCTGTTCATCACATTTTGTAAGATTGTTTCGTTATGTAGTTGCGTATATTTCGGACAATGCAATAAGACACAATAGGTACGGGGCGCCGAATGGGACTCTTGTGGTTTTGTACTCGAAATTCAATTTTGTACGGACAAAAGTGGGTTTTGTTCAACAAAAATTAGTTAAGTTTAACAAAATTTGTAGCATACTACAAATTTAAATTTTGTCATACAAAATTATCTTCCAGTGGACAAAAGTTACTTTTGTCATAACAAAATTCATTTTTGTATCACAGACTTTACTTTTGTTACGTAATTTGAAAATTGGGCGACAAAAGTCAATTTTGTATGCAAATTAGTTTAGTTTGGATTCTGTGAACTAATTTGCATACAAAACTGAGATTTTGTCACAAAATTCAATTTTGTGTTTATTTTTTTGTAGACAAAATTGAGTTTTGTTAAACAGAAGTAAAAATTTAACACAAAAGTCAATTTTGTGACACAAAATTCAGTTTTGTGTCACAAAAGTCAATTTTGTGTCACAAAAGTCATTTTTGTCACAAAATTCAATTTTGTTTCACAAAAGTCAATTTTGTGTCACAAAAGTCATTTTTGTCACAAAATTCAATTTTGTGTTTATTTTGTGTAGACAAAATTGAGTTTTGTTAAACAGAAGTGAAAATTTAACACAAAAGTCAATTTTGTGTCACAAAAGTCAATTTTGTATGCAAATGAATTCTCTCATCACGATGTTGTAAGAAGGCCTCTGATTGGACATAGTAACCGCGGGTCTCGCAGGTACAAGGACACATCATATGGGTGATGCGCTATTCTGCAAAAATACCTAATAAAGTATATATGGCAAATATAGGACATTTTGTACAATATCGTTTATTCTAATATGACGTCCTTCTTTGGGTTTAATGTCAACAAACCCATGTTACTTATGGGATACACGTGATTGACGTCACAATTGAACTTCCGACGTCAGTTGTTTTTCAAAAGACGATTTAGAGTATCGTGTAGTCATCTGTTCTCGATAGTAATCAGTTCTCGATAACAATGCACGTGGTTAAAATAGACGTATTTCGCGAAATAGCACATGTTTTCTATTTGTCGGGATTTCAAGGACAGAACAAAAACTCGCTTCAAGCATCGTAATTTTGAAAATTAAAATATAGTTTGACATACAAATGGAAATTACAGCAAAGCATATTAAAATATAATAAAACAAAGTAATCTCTATTTCAGTCAGGAAAATAGTAAACCTAAAAACATGAGTTTTTTGTTTTTGTTTATTTAGACAGTATATCTTCTTCTAAAACATTGAAATACAACATATATGTACGATTATTTATCTCTGGAAAAGGAAGCGGGATAAGTTGGGGGTCAGAAGAATCTGAAATTGGAGAAGGGGGACCAGAGGCTTCTTTATGTAGGAGGGATCATGTTTATTTTTTTTATTTTTTTATTTTTCTTTTTGAAAAAGCACCAACATTTTTTTTTCGATCCTCTTTTGAAAAACCACTGACGTCATAAGTTTAATTGTGACCTCAATCACGTGTATCCCATAAGTAACATGGGTGTGTTGACATTAAAGCAAAAGAAGGACGTCATATTCGAATAATCACTATTGCACAAAATGTCCTATATTTGACATATATACTTTATTAGGTATTAATTACTTTTGCAGAATAGTGCATCACCCATATGATATGTCCTTGAGCCTGCGAGACCCGCGTTTACTATATCCAATGAAACGGGCCTTGTTACAAAATCGTGATGAGAGAAATCAGTTGCAGATCCAAATTTGCATACAAAATTGACTTTTGTGACACAAAATTGACTTCTGTCACAAAAGTCAATTTTGTGTTAAATTTTCACTTCTGTCTAACAAAACTCAATTTTGTCTACACAAAATTCAATTTTGTCTCACAAAATTGACTTTTGTGTTTTAATTTCGATATCACGAACAAAAGTCAATTTTGTATGCAAATAAGTTCATATTTGCATACCTATTTGACAAAATTGAGTTTTGTCATGACAAAAATGAATTTTGTCTACAAAAATGAATTTTGTCTCACAAAATTGACTTTTGTGTTTTAATTTCCATATCAGGTAACAAAAGTCAATTTTGTATGCAAATAAGTTTATTTGCATACCTATTTGACAAAATTGAATTCTGTCATGACAAAAATGAATTTTGTCTACAAAAATGAATTTTGTCATGACAAAAATGAATTTTGTCTACAAAATTGAATTTTGTCATTACAAAATTGAAGTTCTCATAAAACAAGTCTGTATCACATAGTTTTGTAAGACAAAAATGATTTTGTTATGACAAAATTGAATTTTGTTTCCACAAAAATGATTTTGATTACAAAAAGTTCATGTCCCATTCGGCGCCCCGTAATAGGTTGACTCAAGATAACCATATATAGGCGAAACAACCAAATTGCGACAAAACACTTGTACATTTAAAGAAATATTGTTATTCTCAGTCTTGCATCTACAATATGTCCAATTCTGGTACTTACATATAGAACTTAGGGCACCTTAATCGGTGTCTTTGTAATTTTACCCCCAACCTCACCCTCCGCAATCGCAGGGTACATAGGTTTCAGTCTGTTTGTCCGTCTGTCCGAAATAACGTTGTCCGCAGCCTCTCCTACATTTCTTGCAGGATAGTCATGAAACGTCTAGATTTAGAGTATTAGATCATTTTATGGAGATGAGCATATTGTCAGGAATTTCTGTTTGGACAAGAAATTTAAAAGATATGGCTGTCTGGACTTAAGCATTTTTTAACAAAACTTCGTTGCATGTGTTTTCCGAAACTCCTCCTACATTAGTTGCATGATTCTCATAAAATTTAATGGGGTCTTGATATGCATATTGTCACTAGGTTTGTTTTCTGTAATGTTTGTGGTAGCCTGTTCCAGATTTTTACAGCTTTGATAGAAGGTATTTAGAATAGACGTTTAACGTATTTGTTGAACGAATTAATAAAGTATTTTGCGATTGGGATGTAAAATTCCCATTCATGTAGAAACCGCGGGTTATATTAAATTTTTCAAATACACAGGTGATGCTTTATAAATGCCTTTTATCAAATAAAATGATCGAGTCTACGATTTTCTCGTCTATCCGAAAGTTTTTCTCATCCAGTTTCTTCATATAATTTGTTAACAAGACATCACTTTTAGTCCCACCAGTATTAATACTCATAGCTTCAATCTCAACATTCATTAACAAAAATTGTGGTATGGTTATCCAAAATGACGTCATCATATTTTAAAATTGGTCGAACGAAAGAAAAGCACATTTTATTCAGAGTAAGGCCGTGTTTGAAAACCAATACGGCTTTTTACACAGGTCAAACAAAAGGAAAACACATTTTATTCAGTTGATAATCAAAAGCTAAAAAATATGCTAGCTAAACGCCCCAAATACCGAGAGCCTCGGCCAATTAATTGGAAATATAATTTCAAATTGCTGATGGATTGTGTCGAGGACTATGCCAGGAAATGGACTTCAAAGAAACAGGAACCTGCTGACACTTTCGGAGTAGGTGAAGGCTATTAGGTCAATGATACAACTCCGAATTAAAAATCGCCATGGGTCTATAAGCACTACAGCTAAATCCATCTTTGAAGACCTTAAGGTTGCTGAAAAAGCCCCCAATAACATCGTTTTTGTTTGCAAGAACTATTATTTTGAGCGTCTTAGAAACGAGTTGGGAATAGATAACACTGCGGGTAACCCAACTTATACACCGCCTACACTGACTAAGCAGAAAGTCATTGATAACCACAAGACCGTTTTTCATTCCTTTGGCATTTCTACAAAGGGGAAGAAACGGGCCTTCCTCCTCTTTATTGGATTCCTAAACTACATAAGAATCCGTTTTAACAAAGGTACATTGCTGGGTCAGCTAATTGCTCTACAAAATCTCTTTCAAAGATTTTAACATTCATATTGACATTTATTAAACAGGGCCTTCAGAATTATTGTGAAACACCGTATTCCACCAGTGGCGTCAATCTGATGGGGATTCTTAAAAACTCAAAAAATTTACTACAATATCTAAAATGAAAATCTTTGGCTACATGCAACAGCATAAAAACATTCGACTTCTCTGCACTCTACACTACCATACCACATTCTGAAGTAAAAGATCGTTTAAAGCAACTATTTCATAAATGTTTTTTTCAAGAAAAATGGCACACGCAGGTATAAATTTCTAGTTCTAGGTAGAGAAAAGACTTATTTCGTAAAGAACCACTCTGGTTCTGACAAAAAGTATTCTGTAGATGAAATTAGAAACATGATTTTCTCCTAGACAACATATTTGTTGAATTTGGCAGTCTAATTTTTCAACAAACAATCGGCATTCCAATCGGAACCAACTGTGCTCCTCTCCTTGCCGATCTGTTTCTGTACTCATATGAAGCGGACTTCATTCAAGGGTTACTACGTGAAAACAAAAAGAAACTAGCCCAATACTTTAATTTCACTTTTCGTTATATAGATGACGTTTTGTCGTTAAATAACGATAAATTCCAAGACTTTGTACATCTAATCTACCCCCAGTGATCTTGAAATTAAGGATACTACAGATACACCAAAGTCCGCTTCATATTTGGATTTGTTACTTGAAATAAACAATGAGAGACATTTGAAGACAAAACTTTATGACAAACGTGATGACTTCAACTTTCCCCTTTTTAGTAGCAATATACCAGCATCGCCTGCATATGTCGTCTACGTTTCTCAGCTTATCCGATTTTCAAGGGCATGCTTGACTTACCCTGACTTCTTAACCAGGGTTCTATCAGGGATAAGTTGATGTCATCACTTAGGAAATTTTACGGTTGTCATCGCAAATTGATTAATCGTTACAGTGTTCCAATATCTAAGATGATGTTGGACCTGTTCCCACTGTCGTAACATTTCATGTGCCTCCACCGATTTGTGACTTCCACCGGATTGACTTTGTTGAACTTAACGACGAGTGCCGTATACAGAGCAGGAACTTCTTACACTTCCGGAGCACCTAGGTTCACTCCTGATTTTGATAGGAGTTCGTGTTGTTCATTTTTTTTTTTTTTTAGTTTTCTGTGTTTATTGGTTGTGCTTGTGGTTGTTCATTTGTCTTCCCGGGATTGTCTGTCCAATGGATTACGTTTTTTGATTGCTCCTTAGGTATATTTGTCCTTTTTATTCAGAATAAGGTTTGAAAACCCATATGATTTTTAACACAATACGTCATTTCTAAGACCCACCGATCCTGCTCTTCCGAAATATAATATAATTTATGATTATGCCTAAATTCGGCTATTCATGTAGTAATGCCACTATATAGCCTAAGAGGTCAGGTCAGGCTGAACAAATTTTTATGAAGTGTAATATTTCCCACCAGTCAGCATTCTGAATACAACAAATTGTAAGCTAAGATTCCGACCACTCTTCTGTCGAAATTGCAAGGAAATGGAGTATTGTATATTTAAGTAAAAATCAAACACCCCCTCCTTGCTATTTTAAAACATACTTTCTATGAACGCCGTTAAACTCTGGAACAGGTTACCTTAAACACTACAGAAGACAAACCCATTGGAATATTTCAGCATACCCAAATTTTGGTGTTCCGTTTTGCACAATATGTATGTTTTAAATTTATTAAGGTTAGATGGGTAGTGGATTATAATCCTACACAAATAAAGTACATGTAAACAAATTTTTCGGTGGTGTTTAATTGAAAACAATTAAAGGGTTTTATCTTCTTAGAATTTCATATTTCTTAGTGATCTACTAATTCCCGATGAGGTCAGAAAACTTTTAAATCGATAATAAAAAATAAAGTTAAAAATAAAAATATTTATGAATTCAAATCAGAGTAATATTTTATTTTCAATCGAAAGTATGCCAGTTAATGGGACATTTGGGCTAGATGTCGGGCAATTCAAAAAAAATGTTTGCAGCCTTCGTGAGAACGTTATTGTCTTCAACCGCTTGTTTTAGGGTTGAGTTCATACATTATTATCTTTTCTATATAGTTCATACTGTTACTTTCCTCCAATTTGTTTTAAATAAATTCGTGTACAGACATTGGGCGATTTATCAGTATAAGTTGACTGTGTAGTTTTATTTGAAGAATCTTTACGTTCATATATCGCATGTACATGATGTTGTGGTTGTGAACTAATCCGAAATCACTACAATACAAAATGTCACCGGAATATCCGAAATATGAAGCTTGAGTATTGTGATTGACCCATGATGTGCCTTTAAGATGTACAACTTCGGTTGATATTTATCACATAGATAAGAAGCATACAAATATAAAATTATGTATGAGATTAACATTATCATTACCTGTTATTAAAGCCATCAAACTTTTATGAGACCTTTAATTATGATTTGCCACATTTAATTACACTAATTAATCAGTTAAATAAACAAAAAAGACAATGGGTTTCAAATTGTGATCATAAAAATTGTATAGTCTGTTCCGAATGTGGGTTTCTGATTATCGAGTTAGAATTGTCGAGTACCGAGTTACAAAAGTTGAGTAACCAGTTAGAATTGTCAGGTATCCAGTTAAAAAAGTCGAATATCGAGTCAGAATCTTCGAGTATTGAGTTACAATTGTCGAATATCGAGTTACAATGGTCGAGTATTGAGTTAGAATTGTTGAGTATCGTGTTATAAAAGTCTATTATTTTCATATTCCTGCGTTTGTTATATGTAGCAGGATTTTATAAATAAAGTCTGTTTTTCTCTGTAGCTGTTGGCCCTACTAACGTTTCGTCCATCACTTCAAGATTCTGTATACATAGCTGGGGATCATTTCGAACAATTGATTTAGACTTAACGGGATCGAGTTAGAGTTCGAGTTATCAGACATGAGGCAAAACTTACGAAATACGAAGTACCAGAATTAAGTATAAAGCAACGTGTGCTTATATTCAAAACCATGTTCCATCTCTATTAGAAAAAGAAAGAATAAACAACCATTTGAAAGGGTAACAACATGAAAATTAAATAGAAACAAAAAACAGTAAAAGCTGAATAAGCCGTATCCCTCTTTTTTATTATAGGTAGATCATAGTGGAATGATTTTAAAATTGAACTTTCACCTTTTTTTCACCACACCTGTTCTCGTCCGCATTAGTTATACGGCTAAAATACTCGAAATAAGGGTATCCGTATTTATACGTTTATCCTGACCTCGAAGATTAACTCGAAGTCGAATATTAAGTCGAAGTTGAACTGGAAATTGGACTCGAATTCTAACTCAACTTTACAATATTTTTGTGAAAACGTATAGATCAACAGACTGGTATAATTTGAGCATTTGCATATTTGACTGAAGGGTCGTGTGAGCTTTTATCATAACTCAGCATCCAATGTCTGTCAACTTGTTATATTTCAGTCTTCTCTGAAATAACTGAGCAGATTAAAACCAGACTTTGCAGGAATGTTCTTTAGTGGTCCCTTACAAAACACCATTGTTTATATCGATCTGAAATTCAACATGGCTGCCAGTGTAAATAATTTGTTTTGATTCGCTGACATTTCAAATATTTTGCTAGAAACCACTGTATGGATGAAAATGTTCTTTAGCAGAAATGTTCCTTGGATGGTCCACTACAAAAGTACTGTTTTGTTTGCCGATCCGAAATCCAAGTTAGCTGCCACCGTAAGACATAGTTTTAACAGAGGACCCTATGGGACATACCTTTGTACATATTAGGCAAATGTACATGAATCAAAATAGCATGACATACAGGGGAAAAGGCAAAGGAACAGTGGTTTTATTGCTGTGTCTATTCGTACATTTATATTATTACTTTATATAGTAATCAAAACAAAAGGAAGACTTGTAGACAATACAGACCCACATACACGTTTGATGCATCACTTGGATATATTATTCTAGTGTACTCTTCTTTTTTGTTCTGTCTGACTGCTTATGATTAGCACTAACATATAAACATGTGCATGTATATGCCACAGTGCAGCTATTAACGGATCCAGGTCCAACAAAAAGAAGTAAAAATGGAAAATCTGTGCTTACTTAGGGCAAATGGTCGTCATTTTAGAACTTGAATCCCGTTTATTTAAAACAACAGCTTTTTGTCATTGAAACCTTCTTTTTAAAGTCCATTGATGTATGCCTGACTCCACTGATCAAGATTTTCACTTATCTGTCCGTCCACATTTTTTCTTCGTTTCTTTACAAACTTTTAGTTGAAGTTGTAGACTTTTATATCCATGTTTTAATTTTGTTTTCACATCATTTTTTTAAAATTAATATTTAGTAATGACATTTAAGAATCCTTTAAACCCAGCAGTTGGGAATACTAGGATGATCATCATCAACCTTTATACCCAATATTTAGGTATTAATTCCAATATTTTTTTGCTACATTTACAAAGAAAATATTAAAAATATCACAAACTTCTTCCTGTTTTCCTGTTTTGTAATTAACAGATTGTTTTCTGATAGAATAGTTTCTTTTTGACAAATACTACCTTTATTTGTTAAAAAAAGTTTTACAGTTGGCCAAAAATCCTTGGATTTAGGTCCCCCAGCACATCTTTCAATAAAATAATTATTCACAGATATATTTTTCAATTTAGTAACAAAGTTTCTCTCACGTCTATATGTATCCCAATTTTTACTAGAGTTTACCTGCTGAAATTAATTATATAACATTTTCTTTTTTTAAATGGCCCTCTTCAGTTTTTTATTCATATATGGTACCTGTTTGGATAAAATTCGTCTCTCTTTATAAGCTGCATGTTTATTTGCTACATCAATAAAACATTTACTAAAATTATAATATGCTAGATTAACATCATCAACAGATAAATCAAAATTCTGATTATTAAGATCTTGCAAGAAATCATCTAATTCAATTTTTTTAAAACTTTTACATAACCTTTTTTTTTTTGGTTGTAACTTTGGGAGCTCACAATCAATTTGTGCCCCAATAAAATTCCAGTACCAAAATTATATATTTTACCGCATTTGTTATTCTCATTGGTTAAAATTACATCTAAAAGAGTAGGTTTGGCTATTTTGGTAAAACAAGTAGCTTTTTGAACTACATTTTTTAAGTCAAAAAATATCACAAATATCTGTTAAAATTGCACTTCTATCTCAGTTAAGCATGTCAAAGTTCAGATCACTAAATAAAAAATATTTATCATATCTAGATATTATCATATCCATAGTTTGACTAAAATCTACATTGAAAATATTGTCAGGCATATTTGGTGGTTTATAAATACCACTGAAAAACTATTTCTGACCATCTGATGTTACTTCTACGCCCACTGATTCAATATCTTTGAACTCTAGTTGTTTATCCTGTCTCCTGCTAGATCTCATCTCAAGTAGGCAAGGACACCACCCCATGTTTTTTTCAATCAGCTCGCCAGAGGCTATAATTATCAACTATGAGCATGGCATCTAGGAATGATTCATCAAGCTTTGTTTCAGACAGAAATAATAGATCAACCACATTACGTTGAATAAGATCTTTAATGTGTTCATATTTATAACGTAGGCTATTGATATTTAAATAGCCACATATCAAATTTGTTGGATTTACCTTCCTAAGTTTGGTTAGCCCTTCAAACACATCATAGTTTGTGTCAATGTTTACACAGGGAGTGCAAGTTGAATCACAGGGAGATAACTGCAATCACATGAATCAGTTGATATATGCCCCGTTGATTGCTCTTTACGGGTTGTTTTACTGTCACAAATGGCTTTGTTTCGAGTTTGTTTTTGTCGGCCATTTTTGTTTGTTGGGCAGGATCAGGGCTGAGAAAATTTAGTGCATAATCGTTTTTCTGTATTAAATTAATGTCATTACTTGAATAAAATCCTAGATCATCAACTCTCAAGTTGTAAAATGTAAAATGTTCCAGGTTTTTCAGAATAAAACTCCCCATATGGCAAAATGCTGGGTACATTATTCATGGCATTTGCATCACGTGACTTCAGCCCTTTTAAGCAAATTACCTCCCTTAGTTGTAGATCGAAAATGATAAAATTGTTTGAATTACGGATAATCGAATCTTTTTCCGTCCCGGCTCTTAAACTAATGTGTCTATGAAAACTTCCTTTGGCGGATATTTACAAATTGTTTGTTTAATTCTGAGGGGAAAGGCTTCATATTTGAAGGATTACGCTATGGGAGACTTGAAATTATCATGTTTTAAAAACATTTTGGCCGAAAAGTTATGAAAGCAGGTGAGATAAAACTTATTTCATCATTAAATTCATCCTCCAAAGTTGTTCACTATATGCGGACAATTTATGTATGATCTCGCCTTGTATCTGTATCTGTAGTTTGAATTTGCATTTTTAACTAATTTTTGTTAATTCATATAGCAGTTATACTACGGTTAGGCTTCAGTTTTTTAAACTGAATTGGCCGAAAGTTTTCAATGCTGACAATGTTTTTTTGCACACGAAAGGAAAGCTAATATTGTGTAGAATGTACCTATATGCGGACAAATTGCTTATGAGTTATAAGAATTTGAATATTTGCATTTTTATTTTTTGGGGCAAGTTTAATGCATTGTAATGAATGTCGTCAGAGAAATCCAAAATGGCCGCTATGCAAATTACCAAGTACCCGCAATTTTGCCATATGTGAGGTATGGTAGTTCTAAAAACGATGAGAGCCCATATCAGGTGCCCTGTCCTGCCGCCATCTTATTCTGCAGGTGGACATTATATTTGTTTATATTTTACACCGAGTGTTATGCCTACCCATGTTAAAATAACCCTAGGGCATGGCACCAACGAATTATTTCGATTCTAATAGGACAATACGCATCATTTCTGTAATCAAAGCGAACCCTATATCCGAGTTGACAGTAGTGTCCGCCATTGCTAAAATTCATACAAATTCCGGTAGATTTTTGACATCACAAAGAAAAAGTATGAAGTCAAAATTAAAAATGCTATTGTTCTACGACGTCATTAGAGCAAGTGGAGCTGAAAATTTTGGTCAAGTGGGGCTGAAGTTCTACTGTCAATAGGTCTATAAGGCTCGATTAAAAAAATTAAATCGGATGTATATTTTTATGAGATTTTAAAACAAATACCAGCGTTCCAGGTCCTGTACAATGTATAATGTTCCGTTTTTGACTGTCGATTTGGCGTTATTTGAATGTGTGACGTTATACCTTGGATTGTGACGTCACACTTTCGACTGTCACTCCATTTTTCGTGACATTTATCGTTTGCTGTATTTCGAGCTTTGCTAAATGTTCACAAAGCGATAAATGTAAGATACATTCAGTGAGATGGAAGAATATAACTTTGAAACATTATTTTATCAACAAAATAAACAGTTTAGTGATTTCAATTGTGCTTCATGCTTCTCGTCAACATCACATTTTTCGCATGTGTCAATAATAATTGTTCTATTTAGAACACAGTAACCGTTGTGTTTCTATAGCGAAAGCGGCACGTGATATAAGAATTATTCATAAGGTAAATTCGAGCACTTTTTTATTGAAAAATTGTTTTAAATGTTAAATTTCAATAGGAGAGGAACATCAATTTGAGCGCTTCAAAATTACATGTTGTATAAAACTTAGGGAATTTGATTTTTTAAAGTTCTTAAAGAATTGCTCAAAGGGCTGTTAACAACCAAACATTTGGAAACTGGTAAGTATAAATGAATATCTATGAAATGGTTTTGTTACTCTGAAAATATACCTCTGACTTGATGGGAACTGGATTTATAAAATCTGAATTCCAATTAACAATAATCGTGTGGGAGGTTACAAGCTCCTTATAAAATATCTTATAGATCATTTGGAATCAATTACATTGAATATTCTCATACCACAAAGCAACAAGATAGAATAATAAAACTTAGAAATACCAAAACGTGAACCAAAAAACAAAATTCGCCAAATATAAGAAAAATAATTCACCGGCAGTCACTGAAGCAGGGCTCAAGGCGTCGTCCAGTTGATTTCTGGGATGCGGCACTAGATTATTGTCGGGACCAGGAAATTTTTCCTGTTTTGCGCGCGATATTTTAGCATTTTTTTTCAATCGACTTTCGAGATAATTTATTTTTTAGCCTTAATGAAAGAAACGGTAGTAAGCTAGGTACAAATTATTTCCCCTTCCATGAAAGAAGGGTATGAAATGATGGACACCCCCTCCCCCGAAAATCAAATGGCGCTGCACGATTCGTAAAATCGCCCACTGCTCTAGTTCAGAATCATCATGATCAACGTACAATAAATACCACAACAAGAAAGGTTCTGCTGATAAAATCAATATTACAGAACTGGTCATGTATGTATTTCAAATTCGTGGTCTTAAGAATTTGTTTCTAAAAAAATGAAAGAACTACATAGCAAGTATAATAAAAAATAAATCATCCCAGTTAAACAACGAATAAAAAAGGGGCTAGGGTTTTGTATGTTAACATGTTGTTGGGCAAACTTATGCTTAACTGTTTTAAGATTTCAAAAGAGTACTGTTTACTGTTAATGACTAACAAATTTTCAGCATTTTTATAATCGGTGTTTTCTATTTTTTTTTCTTCTGAAAATTTGTTTGTTGTTAACCTGTTAATTATAATGCCCCCCTTCCCACTTCATAAAAGATCCCAATTAAACAACCGAACAGAAGAATCACTAAATATGTCGTCAAAACTGTTTTACCATATAAATGAGCAATTTCACAACTGTTTTACCATATAAATGAGCAATTTCAAATGAGTATATATATACTAGTCAAGGTGACATCATATTTGGGTTTGCTTATCAAGAAATTTAATGTTGATGAGTTTCGTGCCCATTATCTGTTCGCAAGGAAAATAAAGCGCTTAGTAAAGCTACAATGAAATAAAGTAACTAAATCTGGACCACAAAAATTTGTTTGAGATAAAACAATGACTGGTGTTTTCAGCAACTACTGTTATCGCTTGGCAACTGTGGTCCGTCGTTTTCATCTTGTCAAGAACCATTAACCAAATGAAAATAGTTTGGTTCATCCATATCCAATAAAAAGCCAATCATGCACACACATAAAAGGAGCAAAACTACATAAAGTGGGGAAGACTGGTTTGCAAATTAACTCGATACCCGACAATTCTAACTCGACACTCGATTTTTTAACTCGATACTCGACAATTGCAACTCGATACTCCACAATCGTAACTCGATAATTCTGACTCGATACTCATTACTCAACAAAAACTGAAACACCAAATGCAACAACTTACTGATAAATTGCTGATCTACTATGCAACTTTGGGATTAAAAAATATATATATTGCTAAGATTTACAATCATATATATCAATCTAACATTAATTTAAAAACTCAAGTTCCTATTTGAGATGCTTCCTTTTAGATATGGTACGGAAATTGATATTTCTGTAGAATTGTTGAAGTTTTTGGAAATCTTACAATGCGACTGATTTAAGCGTTGACTTTCGATGTTTATACAAACTCAAAGATACGTCAAGTCCCGCCCATTGTATCAATATACGATTGGATAGTAGTATATATGCGGTTCTTGTAGTATTTGAGGAGGAGGAGCGAGAAGCCGGGAGTGACGTCACCAAGGGCGGAAATGACGTCACCGGAACCAGAAGTCACGTGACCGGAACCGGAAGTACCCGCAAGTGGTTTGCGCGCATCCGCAACAGGAAGTAGTGTTTCCCGCCATTTCCCCATTATTTGTTTACTGAAGTGACGTTAGTCAAGTGCTGGAACCCGGATGTGCTATGCTTGATTATCTCCCCTTTTTCCTGTGCTTCTCGGTCGTCTCTGGGTCTTTCATCGGTCTGTATAGGGTAAGGGTCTCGCATCGAGTCTCTAGGGACTGATACTCTCACTGTTATGTCGAAGTCCGAGAGTAATCGAAGTACAGAGAGGTGATTGGATTATTTCCCCTTATCCCGCTCTTTTCATTTGCAGGTGATGTTTTTTGTGAGGACCAAAGGTAGGATTGGATTATGTCCCCTTACCTCCAAGTGATGCTGTCAACATTAAATCAATGGAGGGATGTCCTTAGCAACCGCCTTAGCAAAGGCGGTCCATTTCATTGCTCTATGATGTACTTTGTTTCTCTTCTCTTGCTCCATGCCGCTCTTCATTGCTCGTCGCTGTTCATCGCTACTCATCAACTTACTCGCGTGCTCATTTCAGTTTTTTGGGGCTACTTGTCACTGTTTTCGCTGCTGCTGCTGCTCCTGGTGCTTGTTGCTGTCCGTCATTGCTTCTCTTCTCTTGCTCATCGCTGTTTTTCTCTTGCTCTTTGCTGTTCATCGCTACTTATCACCTTACTCGCGTGCTCATTTGTTTTTTTTTTTTTTTTGGTGCTACATGTCGCTGTTTTCGCTGCTGCTGTTGCTCCTGCTGCTTGTTGTTGTTCGTCATCGCTGCTCTTATCTTGCTCATCGCTGTTTTTCTCTTGCTCTTTGCTGTTCATCGCTACTCATAACTATACTCACGTGCTCATTTCGGCTTTTTGCTGCTGCTGCTGCTAGTAGTGGTCGATTGTCGTTAGTCAAAAATTGGATCTGTGCGAGAGCACCCTTAGATAAAGTCCACTCTGCATTTATCCAGGCTTGTGACTGGCTATCATAAGATAGGCTGCATTAGCCCTCCCCTATTTTTTAAGGCCACTCTGCATTTGTCCAGGCTTGTGACTGGCGATATATGTGTATAAACATATATAGACTGCATTACCCTCCTTCCCTTTTTTGTTATATTTTTTTGTTTTTCTTTGTAATATGTAACTTTCAATTCTTCAGTCATATAGATTCATTGCTGCCTTCAACTGGTGGTGGGTCGTAGTCGTTCAATACACGGTTAAACAGATATTTTCGTTTTTCTACGGCCTATTTCCATGATTCTTTTGATTCGTACGCTTCCTCTTCTCTCTCGTCCTGATATGCACCTGGTTGCCTCTGAACGTTAAACAATAATCATCCATCCATCCATCCTCTTCTCTCAAGCTTTTAGATCTTTCTATGTACGGGGTCTTTATTCATGTCTTGATGCCAGGACACCAGTCCGAGGTAATGCTTTTCGTATTTCGTCTCTGTATGAGTCAAACATGTCTCTATATGCTGCCAAGCGTGCCTTGTCTTCTTCCATTCCGGCTTCGACTAGTTCGTTTACTGTCTGTGAGTATTCCGATTGATGTACTTGAAATGTTCTATTCAAAATGACATACCATAGAGACTGTCCGCATTGCTCTTCGGGGTCTTCGTGGGATCCATGGTCACTACTTCGTTCCGATTCCTCGTTATCGGCTTCTGTGGTGGTGTCTGTGTCCGAATCACTATAGTCTGTTGAATCCTCTTCCAAACCGTGTGCATTATTTTTGTGTCGCTCTAGGTTGAAGTTTCGCTTGGACTGGTTTCCACATGTCACAGGTATACATTTAAGACGTCTTTCTTTCCTGGGATTCGATAGCAGAATGATCTCCGGTCGTCCTGCAAGTACTTATTTTAGCTACAGGTTCCTCAACGGCTTGTTGATTCATACACAAACGTTTGCCAAAGTATTCGTTTCGAGATTGTTGCAGTTCAGATTTCACTTTTCTGATGAGGTCTCTATTAAGTCTTTTCCATTCGTTGTCAATCCTGATAAATCCCTTGCTGATATTCATGTTTTTGTAGAATTCCGCAAAGCTCTTGTTCGTTTGACACTTTGTACATTTCTTGTTTGGATCCACTTTGCTGTGTTTTCCAGCCGTTTATTTCTCTTCACTTTAGTTGGAAGTATTTTCATTTTCCTTTCTGGTTTTGCTGCGGCGTTAGAAAAATTCACAGGTATTAAGTATCTAGTAGGAACCAATAAATCAACGAGGCGTTTTCGATTCCATTGATACGTGTGTGTTTTTTGACGGACTTACATCACTTCCGTAAACAAATAGCGGGAAAACAAACTTCTTCCGGTTGGGCATGGTTTTGCTGCGGCGTTAGAAAAATTCACAGGTATTAAGTATCTAGTAGGAACCAATAAATCAACGAGGCGTTTTCGATTCCATTGATACGTGTGTGTTTTTTGACGGACTTACATCACTTCCGTAAACAAATAGCGGGAAAACCAACTTCTTCCGGTTGGGCATGCGACTTCTGGTTTTGGTGAGGTCATTTCAGCTTCCGGTGAGGTCACTTCCGGATACTTCTCCTCAAATACTAATTTAGAACCGCATACATACTACTTTGGATGCTACGTCACAGTGGCTAGTCGAAATTGTACAGTCACGTGTGCTGTTACGACTGCTCTGAACAGTTGTTGATACCGTAATATTTTTTCATGAATAATTTTGTGTATATGTGCAAACTGTGTGCTCATTTTAATGCATATCTGTCGATGACAATACTTTGTGACAAAGATTTGAATTTAAATTTCACTGAATTGGTACATAACAGCACATGCAAGGATCAAGATTTATATTTGACACAAAGCTTTTTAAAAATACCAGCGATTTCGCTTTTATCTCAACAAATTAGAATTTTATATTTTGTCAAAAGTGACAAGTATTTCATTGCTAATAGTCAAGAAATCTTTCATATTATAACGAATAACTAAACGTTTCACTCAAAATCATATTAATTTCAAAGATGGTGCTGTTAATACGAATACAATTGTTGAGTTTTTTGTGAAGCCGCAAATACATTTTCCGAGAATGGACGCCAGCACTAAAGCCTGGGGATTAAGTAATAGTTGATAATTGTCCAATTGACCGATCCAACGGAGAAGTATGCGTAAGCCATTTCATTGGGAAAACATTTCAAACACCAGTCTGTTCAAATACTTTCAGTCCCTATTTGGCAAAAATAGGAAAAAATTAACTGAGATTTTGGATTCTATGGAAAACATAGAAAATGGTTAGAAAAATTGATTGAAGGCTGAAAATATCGGTAATCCGATACAAGCTTTCAAAATAACAAAGAACCAAGAAATATGCCAGTTTTAACAAAACATTAAGACAGATGAGATTTTAAAAAAAAAATCAAAAGGGGGGTGTGTTTGTCTGCAAACATCTTTAATTCAAGCCCAATCATATGATTTTCCGTTGTCCGTCCAGTTTGACTAAAGTTTTTGCGTTTATGATTTAGGTGTATTGTTAAAAAAAACTTGTTGGAATATATAAAAGATTTTCACGACTAAATCATCTTATAAAGTACACCACATTTCAGTCACCATAACATACATTTTATGCTTAATTGAATTTGATTAATTTTTTGTATTTGATTTAATATCCTAGGAATCCACGATGATGTTATATCAATGATAATTCACTAATATCATCATCTTACATTATAGAATGCATGTCTCCAACAGTTGTGTTATTATGACCCACATTTCAGCGTGACTTGCTCCGGTACGTTTTTGCGTTTAGGTACGTTTCTCATGAACTTTTTCGGATATATATATATATATATATATATATCAAGGATATTCCATATATTCATTCATCTGATATAGTACAACAAAAGTCAGCAACATTCGAGTTACAATGACCTATATTTTATGTTTGAATCTATTAGGTAAAATGTTTGCATATAGGTTAATTTTTAAAGAAGTTTTAGAACCCCCATTCAAAACAATTGAGTCACCGCGGCTTACATTTTATGCTCGAGTGACTTTGATCTATTAAATTTTTACAGTAAGGTGTACACAGTATTATTTATATTAAAAGAACTTAATACCATAATTTAATAACATTTTTTCACAATTAGTCATCTTATGTAGTTCAAAACAGCTCAGTTACATCTGAGTCACTTTGACCTACATTTTAAAATTAACGTTTCGCATTTTCTAAATAAAACTTGTGTAGATATATCAATTTGTTATAAACGCAATTATCTTATTTCAACAGAGATCATAAACACAAATCCACATAACCTACATTTCATACTTGGGTGATTCCATTAAATTATAGTGTTCAGGTCCTTATGTTAGAAAGAGGATTCATTATTATTAATGGGGTAGGAGTTAATGTAATCAGGATATACACTGTATTATTAAACTTTCATATATTTAAGATGATTTTCATAATGACTGAAATCCTGATATAAATAATAGATGGCGATTAGGTTTGCAAGAGAACGGGGCATATGTGTCTTACAGACACACAATCTCATTTAATGTGTTTTATATATAATTTTATTTGAGAATAATTGTCTTGTATTTGTATGTGATTATACGTCTAGGAATAACATGTATAATGACACCTATTGGTGATATTTGCTATTTATAATAAGGTATATCAAAAGCTTATGCAACCAATTTTCTTTTCAGAATGTGAATCATGATAAAAATGATGTTTAAAGAAGACTTGGAATAGGAGCAGATTGACAATTTTTTTAATTCTCTTGAAATTTGATTTTTTTTTACAATCGAAAGGTGAGTTTTGCAGTCCAGTATACCAGATGTCTTTGAAGAAGCACTTTCCAGAGAAACAGGTAGTTGATATGTATAATGCAATATCCCAAAACCATATTGCCTAGAATGATTTAACAACATTCACATAGAGAATATAAAAGATGAGTATACATATACAATTCACATACCACATGTTATACTCATGTACAAATGTATCTAACCCATACGTAAAATTTTAGTGAAATTCCATGCTTTTGATCATGGTACTATACGTGTGTAATACGCATGTATCTAACCTATGCGTTATACTCATGTATGTAATGCACGCGTAAAACGTACGTAAAACATGTTTCACGGACGTTAAAAACGCACGTCTTTCATGCGTGGTACTACACGTGCATAAAACATGCGTTAATATACACATGTTTAATAGACGTTTTACATCTGTTTAACACCCGTTGATATTTTTCCTGTGTGATGTTTCTATTTTTATGTGTGTATTTTTGTATTGTACAAAAAGGAAAAACTATTTCTAACGAGTTATATATTTTTCTCATGCACAACAGGAGAAACCCAGCCCTTTCCCAAAACCAAACGCATTCTCTGATACCAATTTTGATGTACGATGCGCACATTTCGTCCGTTTACTACTTGTCAGTTGTGTTCAAAATCTTGAATGTGCTCCTATATACCAATTCAGTGAAATTCAAATTCAAATTCACAAAGTATTGTCATAAACAGATATGCATTAAAATGAACATTCAATTTGCACTTATACACAAAATTATTCATGAAAATATTACGGTACCAGTAACTGTTCAGAGCGATCGTAACAGTACACCTGACGTGACTGTTGATATTAACCATGAACCTATGTACAATATCAACTAGCCACTGTGACGTATTATCCAATCGTATTGATACAATGCATTAGTGGTTTCATAATGGTTTTAGTTGCAATACTGCTCCAAATGTAGAGAACTTAAAAACCTGATGTATGTACGCTGTTATCCGCTTTAATGCAAATTGTTATGTCTTCTTTAACCGAATTGCTTTCATGAAAAACGTTCATGAAAAAGTAGGGTGATACTTTAAAGAGACTGAATACCTTTAATACTTCCTTTCAAAAAATTACATACATGTAGAATAACGCAAAAAAAAAATTAATACCACCACAAAGATAATGCCAAGAGAGACACCAAGATAAATTACTGAGATTTATTTAAACAGTGAAGTATCTAAAATTTATTTCCTGCACTGATAGCAACAAAACAATTAACAACCGGAATGTTTATCACAATTTATCAAAGTACTTTTGTATCCAAGTTTTATTTTTTTTCCCAGAAGGAGTTCTATTATGAACAAGATTATAATATACAACTGAAAGGTCAAAGTTCTTACAGTGCAATGCCGGGAAACCAGACACACGGGGTCAGACACTGTCTGTTCAACAAAGTAAACAAGATTTCCCTTGCCTATAAATTAAATACGTCATATGGATTACGTTAACTTTAAAGTTTTTTCACATTCAAACAACTGTAAAATAGCTATACTATAATTTTGTACGTTTGGTCTCCTAATTTATTTAAATTCCTTCTTTTGCTGTTGTGTGGGGATAACGAATATTGTGGTTTTGTAATTTTCAAGTTATAAGCCAAATTTTAAAAACACAATTAGTTAGATCCTTATCTACATAGTTATACTGAAACTATGAGAAGAATTAAAAATTTAAATCAGCAAAATATAGTTAATCAAAGTACTTGTGACTAGTTAGGATTTTTGGATTTGTCTATCAAATTGCTTGATATGGGTAATTAGAAGGTTTAGTGAGTTTTAATGGTTTTATCTTTAGCTCATCATGAATTCCAAGCAAATGTTCACTGCCACTCTTCGTCCATTCCATATCTTTTTATTTTCTTAATAACAGCCACTCTTTCAAACTAGTGGCTCCCATGAGCTTGTATCGCTCCCCTGGTTTTAATCTGCCATTATTCTGGATCAATCGTTCATGATAACATGGTTAATGAAGCCGATTGTTAAATGACATTCATAAAATTAAAACTTACGTTTTGTTTGTACCATGCATGTGTTCAGATATTCTGGAAGAGAAAACCTTACTATGTCTTGCAATGAAGACCATCTTGGACTTCCGATCAGCACCTGGAAACAATCCATGGGTAGTACCTTCCAATGATTCATGAAGCTTCAATTCTGTAACAAGTAGTTTCAGAGCATATTTGATTTGAAATCAAGTTAATCAGAAAATCGGGTTAAAATTCCATTAGGAGCAGTTTCTTGACCAATTGATACATCCGGCAAAACATATTAGTTACTAGTATATATCACAGCCTAAGTAAGAATAAAGTCTGTTTCATTTCCCTCAAGTAGATAGATTCAAGGTTGACAAACGTCAACATAATGGCGACAGCACACAATGGCGTTCAGTCAGGTTAATGTAAGAGCCCCAGAATGTGTAACAGTGGTTTGATTCCGCCAGTGTACTTTATCCGGCGGATGAAAAACCCTAGTGTTTTTTATCCACCAACAAAATATCCCTAGGTTTTTTTCTCCGGATCCAGTGTAAAATATCCATCACACATCCTAACATTCTAAAGAGGGTTTTTTTGAAGGGGAACTATATAAAAAATGGGGCTTTTTTGGGGGGGTATTTGAATATACTGAAACTTGCATAAATGATTTATGTGATAAATGGCAAAATAAACTAGTGTTTTTTTTTATCCAGGAATGATTACACTAGTGCTTTTGTACCCGGAATGATTACACTAGTGATTTGTAACCAGGAATGATTACACTAGTGCTTTAGATCCAGACAATGATGAAGTGTTTAAGTACTCATTTTAAATAAGTGAGGGGGTGAGTTTTTTTAGAAAAAATATCCTGACCCTGATTTTGGTTAAAAAAAATATTTCTGGTCTGCATTTGTATTGAAAAAAATAATCTGTCTCACATTTGACAATTTAAAAAAAAAAAAAAATTCTACATTGAACGTATAGGGAACATAAGAAAGACTGGTATTCTCTCCACCGCAACATGTCCTGATTTAATTGTTATAACTTTATCAGGTGAAATCAAAAATAAGGTATTTCAAATATATTGAACAATGGAATATTCATAAATAGTGAATGCATATCAAAATTTAAATATTTCAACACTTGGATAATCAAAGCTTCTTAATATTTTAGTTTGTTTTAAGCCAAATCAAACTTATAAACAACATCTTATTAAGAAAAATGAATCCGAACCTATTAAAGGGAGATAATGCTAATCCACACAAATCACTTTTATAAAATACACACCGACATGTAAATAACCACCCATAGTTCAAAATGCGACAGAAATATTCTAGGTAATTTCATCCTATTTACAATAAAGTATCTATGTATCAAAACAATAAATTTACTATTCAGTGGTGTGTACAATTTAAATTCTAATATGTTTCCCATGTGAATTTAAAGAAAAGATATTAAAAAATAAAATAACTTACAAATTTTAATAACATACTGAGCGCATTTTAAAATAAAAAAGGTTTACAGTTAGATAACTAATGCTCATTTATATTTTTATTTGTATTAAAGGTTTCAACTTATTTTAAACATCTTATTCAGAAAAAAAATTATCAAGATTCAAGACCGAATAAAGGGAGACTATTCAAATCAGCTAAAATCACAATACATGTATTGTTTGTAACTAACAAAAGAGAGTCCTTACTTAGTCAAATATACACTAGAGAGTTTAATCCTATGTACAAAAAGTACCAAAATATTAAATTCATTAAAATATATATTGCGAGGTCAATGAAGTATGAAAAGAAAGTAAATAACAAACCGGTCTAATGTAAACAAAACAACGAAATCAATATCGACGTTTTCACACTATTTACATCCAATATTCCCTAGTGAAAAACAGTTAACAGGAATAAATACACGGCGGAATGAAATTACGCTTACAAATGCTTGCTAGTCATATTTTGGTAAAGGTGAAAGATATTTATTACTACTATTTTTTTTATTAACATGGATTCATTTCTTTGTAAATTAGTGAAAATCATTTGTATCTATAATACTGCCATTGGTTATTTGGTTATATATATTTCATTGAATATTTGAGTGCCACCCAAGGATCATTGCTATGTTAAACTAAGTCTCCTGATGGGGGCCATCTTGGATGACAGATCGGCAGCAAAATTATAAATTTGGTACAAGACCATCATACAATCATTCAGGCATATTATTAATTTAATCTGATAAACGGTTTCGAAGAATAAGTTGTTTGTATGGTTTTCCCATAAGGTCCTATATGTTAATTATGTCCCATGGTGGTGGCCATCTTGGTTTTCCAATTATAAATTTGGTAGAGGACCATCGAAGGAACATTCCTGCAAAGTAAAACTTCATTTTATCTTGTGGTTTCTGACAAGATGTTTTAAATTTCAGCCAATCAGAACACATTATTGGGTCCGGCAGCAATGTTGAATATTCGATCGGAACCAAAATTATAAATTATGTAACGGACCTTCCCAGGAAAATTGCTGCCAAGTTTGGTTCCATTTGGTTCAGTAGTTTTTTAGGAGAGTATTGAAATGTGAAAAGCTAATTGACGGATGGACGCAATGTGATGGCAAAAGCTCACTCTGGCTTGTAGCCATGTGAGCTAAAAATAAAACACCTATAGTCAATGTTAACTAAGACCAGTTGAGGTGTCAGTCATCTTGGATGTCCAATCAGTAATAACCCTTGGATAGTACCTTGCAATGATCATTCACAACAACCATTGACAACTAATCCCATTGGACAAGTTGATTCAGAGAAGATCTAGGAAATTTAACCAAATCAGAAAGGTCCATTCTGGAACCTGGCAAAAATGTTTGATAGCAGAATAGCACTAAAGTATGAAAGTTATCTGAGTATCACTTCCACCAAGTTTAAAATCAATCTATTTAGTTGTTCTTTAAAGGGCATTTATCATAAGACTCAATGTTAAGAAAGTAACAACTCTTGGGTAGAACCTTACAATGATTAATTGATAACTATCAAATCCATGGGTCAAGTAGTTTCACAACTAAAGATCCAACTGTTAGTCAGAAGAATTTTGTATACATTTCACATAGGTTCCAATGTTATAAGTCCTACCATGGCAACCTGTTAGATTTCCAAATATCACCAAAGAAAAAAACATTTGGTTATTACTTTTCGAGAGTCTAAATGGCGGTTTCCCGAATTATGTATTTGTTTTAAAAAAAAATGTTTATTCTGCAAGATATTGTGATGCTGAAATTTTTAGGTCAGAAATTCAAAACTGCAGGATCAAACCGTGTTAAAAAATACGTTTGGTATAGTTAATATAAGTTGCAAGTGACATGCAAATCTTTCTATTTAAAATGTTAAAATTATTTAAAGAAATGTAGATTTTTCCAGCAATTGTCTTTATTATGTACTGTTAATTTTTTCTGTAGTCAATATATTTTCCTCTTCTTTATTCTTTTTTTCTTTAGATCATTATACTCTGTTTATTTGATATTTAGGCCAGTATTCTCTATTCTGTAAATCTAATACATATCCTTTGCAATGATCATTCCTGACAACTTTTAAATCCATGCACCAAGAAGTTTCAACCAAGAACATCTTTGAAAGTTGGTAGAAAGGTACCAAACCAACAACAATTATTCGTTTCCTCATAAGTCTCAAATCTACCAAGCTTGATATCAATCTGTTCAATTGTTACCTTTAATTTTAACACATATTTCCTATGGGTCCAATGTTAACCTACCCAGTCTTTGTCCATTACTTTGGATTTCTGTTTGACAGCAAGCAAGCAAGAACATTTTTTAAGGTCCTAGAAAATTATTAATAGAATTTGAGTCTATTATTAAAATAAATCGTTCTTGAAAAGTTTTTCAAAGTTCAGCCAATCAATTAAAATATACTCTGCCAGCCATGTCTCCTAACCAATTGTCACCAAAGTAACAGCAAAATGCAAAGGACCTTACAATGAACATCATCTAAGTTTGATTAAATTCTGTTAGGAATTCTAAAATGTGAAAAGTTAAGGGGATTGTCTGTCAAGTGATGGCAATAGCTCACACGTTGGCCTTTGCTGAAAACAGTAACAAATACATTTGTACTACACATTAAGATATATAAACCAATGTGAAAAAAAACGAACGTAACAATTAAAACTAAAGCACTAGCAAGTTGAACCCTCTAACAATTTTAAGATACCTTCTCTCTTCATGAAACTGCAGATTTTGTTCTGGTTTCTTAATTACATGTTAGAATACAGTCTATCACAGCCAGCCATTTAATTGAGAAACATTTCTGGGTTACATTCCTGGATTATCTTCTGTGGAAAGAAGGGAGAAAAGGAATCTAGAATTATCTGCTCTTGAAAATAAAGTAACCTGGCACTGAGATCATCATAATCAAGAGAAACATATACTACAATACCTTCAGCTTTTTAACCCATGCCAAGTTTAACAATTGACAATTATCCTGCTACTCCTCTAACTGAGCAGTCAAAATGCATTGACTGTATATACTGTTTATGACTGTATACCACTTTTACTGTGACGTCACAAATGCCACTGATTTGCTGTCTTTTGACGCAGAAATTCACTGTTTTCAAGTGATTTTTGAAATATTTTATATTGCAGAATAAACAGAATATGTGTATATTGTCTCTTTAAATAACATAATATATATATGGAATTATTAATAAAAAATCGTAGGTATGTCAAGTGTTGTGCTATTTCTGAAAGTAAAGAATTTATATCCTAATTTCTGAAAAAAAAATTCGTGAAAATTTCGCGTTTTACCTTTTATATTTTGTAAAATCCCAATATTTTTATGGATATGCATACATCTGTAATCATGAAACAAGAAAAGCTTTATATAAATATGTAATTTTAAGTGATTGTTTGATAAAACAAGAGTGGACACACTACATGTCTTGCCTGAGTATGCACATGGACACAGAATAATGATTATCTGATACCCGACATTTTGCAAGTCAAAGGAAAATGTGTTAAAAGAAATTGAGGTCAATGTCAAAAGGCAGGTGTTTACCGACATGTATCCACTTAGAACGATTTATTGACCAAATATAGTAGGTCTAGGTATTACAGTTGCTAAGAAATGGACATAATCTCAAAATGTGACAAAGTCACTCAAGCATGCAATTGAGGTCAAAGTCCAGAGACAGGTGTCAGACTTGCATGTACCCACTAAGAACTATCTATAGACCAACCATGGACAGGTCTAAGTATTACAGTTGCTGAAAAAAGGACATAATCAAGAAATTTGGATGAAAGTCATTCAAAGATGAAATTGAGGTCAAGGTCCACAGACAAGTGTCAGACTGGCATGTACCCATTTAGAACTATCAATAGACCAAATACATTAGGTCTAGGTATTAGTTTCTGAGAATGGACTTAACCACGAAAAAGTGACTAAGTCACTCATGTATGAAATTTAGGTCAAGGTCCCAAACCAGGTGTCAGACTGACATGTACTCACCAATTACTATCTATTGACCAAATATGGTGGGTCTAGGTATTCTAGTTGCTGAGAAATTGACTTAACCACGAAAATGTGAAAAAGTCACTCGAGCATGAAATTGCGATCAAGGTCTCAAGCCAGGAGTCAGACTGGCATGTACCCACTAAGAAATATCTATAGACCAAATATGGTTGGCCTAGGTATTACAGTTGCTGAGAAATGGATTTAATCACGAAACTTGGACGCAGATTTTAAATTCATGTTTATGAAGTCAGAGAACCTTAAAAATGAGGTTAGGGTCACAAGACAATTATATTGTGGCAAACCTTATACGATAAGCCAGTATGTGGACCATAAATCTTAATTGTAGGTATTACATGTGCAAAGTTATTAAAGTTTTAAAAAAGTTTACGCCGCTGGCACCGCCTGCTGCCACCGGAAAGTAATACCTATATCTCACCTTCGAGACATTTCGTCACAGGCGAGACAAAAAAAACAATAGTAATAATTATCATAGTAATAATAGATATAAATATATAATTGTAACATTTTGTCCTAAAAATTGTACAATTTTCTTCTAAATTCTTCATATTTGTCATAAATTATATGTATGTTTGGTTTAAAATAAGCATTATTTGTCTCTTTTACATGTCAAACTTAGTTTTGGTAATTATAAATCACAAGAAATATTTATTTGGTAAATTAGATGTCAAAATTAGTTTTGATAAATCACACACAAAATTTAATTTTGGTAAAGCACGACAAACTTATCTATGGTAAATCATCTATCAAACTTAGTCTTGGTAAATAACATGAAAAATCTAGTTTTTGGTAATTTACATGATAAACCCCTTTTGGTAAATAACATGTGAAATTTAGTTTTAGTAAATCAAATGTGAAACTAAGATTTAGTAAATAACAACATGACAAACTTAATTTTGGTAAATCACAAGACAAACTTAGTTTTGGCAAATCACATATGAAATTTAGTTTGAATAAATCAAATGTGAAACTAAGGTTTGGTAAACTACAAGACAAACATAATTTTGGTAAATCACATAAACTTAATTTTGGTAAATCACATGACAAACTTATTTGGTAAATCACATGACTTTTGTTATTTGTAAATACAAAATCCAGTACTCAGAAAATCTGTTACGGTTTAACCAACGAACATCTATTAAAGTATGACACATTCACTATCCTTGGAGCTCCTGTATGAGGACGGCTGAGAGATACCAACAGTATTTAGAGAAGATTGTGCAGAATAACTAGAACCTGTAGATCTTGTGGCAGATGATGAGCTTCTATGAAAGCTCTGATGCGCGGAGGATGCAGTTCTTGCAGCATTTGAAGAATATGAGCTTGAAGAACTATGACCCTGGTTTGTATTTGAAGATAAACCAGATGAAGTTCCTTGAACTTGTGAATGGTAGTGGCTTGATGCCCTATTCTGGACATGATGCCTGGGCAAGGAAGTTGGACGTGAATATGGTACTGGTTGTGGCAACATAACTCCAAAGTCATCATCATCTACTCTTGTATAATTTATCAAATATTCTGGATAACTCTGGTTCCTGTCAAATACAACAAAAATGGAAGGGTTAACTGGGTGATCTACACAGCAATCATACAGTTTATGGCTTTGGCCAGGAATTTCTGGTGGTCTGCGGTAATTTGAACTCCCTTGTGTAAACTTTCCAACAAGAACCTTTGCTCTGAACATGTATCTATCACCAGTGTGTGATGCTTTGGTATAGTTATGGCTATAGCTTGCATCTCTAGCAAAATATGACCCATGTCCATATGCTGTGGCATTTTTGCCACTGGTACGGAAATCAAAACTGTTGATACAGATACCCCTACATGTATCGAATGAATCTGTGCCATGAAATAGAAATTGTTCGTCAATCTTTCCAGCCAATGGGTTGTCCTTTTCTGCATCTGCATGCATATGTTTTTTCTTTCTGCAATTAAAATTACCTATTAATAATGTCAAATAAAAATATTTGACCATGGGAGCATTTTTATGCATGCATGTGCAATTTTTTCAATATTTGGGAACAAAATCTGTTTGTTATACATAGGAAATGAAACAGGAAGAAAATTTCTCACAATTTCTCTTATATATCAAAGATCTGGATTAAAAGCTGGAGCAGGATTTATTTACACAAAACTGGAATCCTCCATACACAGTTGTTACATAAATTGACTAAGTTCCATAACATGAAAAATCTAGACAAAATTCTTCAAACAACACTATACTCCTTCTTGCACATCTTCAATATGTCCATAACGTTTGCAAACTGTCATAGATGTGGGTTAAAAGGTTTATTAAAAAGCTGTACCTCCTACAGTTGATTACACAAAATAGGTACCCTATTTTCCCCACCCACCTATCTGATATTCACCATACTAGAAACTGGATTTCCATTACATTAAACAAGGCAAAAGATTATTGATTGTCCTTTACCTCAATGTCACGTTGTACAATCATTTCAATTGTGGTTGCTTAAACTCAAATTAGCAAATATCATTGGTATGTAAAAATTCTTTCAAATTTGCTTCACTAAATTTTTCAAATTACATGTGCTTGAGTAACCAAACCAAGTTCTAATGTAAAAGTTAAAACTGTCAGTTCCTCTAAGATGACGATTAAGTAAAATGTTAAAGCCAAGATCATTACTCCTCATTTTAGCTATCAAAGTTTATATTAGTTTATATCAATCAAGTACTTTTTTTCATGTCCTAATTAAAATACGACATTGTTCAAAGTGTCATAAAATCTTACCACAATTTCCTGTGGATTCTGTAGATACATTTCACATTAACGCCTAAATTAAAATTAGGTTTGTTTGTCATGTTTGCTGTAGCCTGCCTGCCCCTCCAAAATTGGCCCGACTCCAAAAAAATTTTTGGCCTTGCCAGTGACAATTTTTTTTCGAATAATTTCAGTAGCGTCACATAAATTATTTCATTTGAGTTCATGAATTTTATCATCAATATGATTTTTAAAAAAATACCTACTTATCTACCATACTCTCTTAAGTATGGGGTAATTGGACTACAGCAAACAAAGAATTTTTTAAGCCTGGCCTAAGACAGAATTTTTTCTAATTGTCATAAACTTACGTATCATATTCTGACCATAACTTCCTGTTTTGGATTCTGTAGATACATTTCACATTAAAATGTCCTGGTCTCATGGTTTTTTGAAATGAATTCAATACATTAATGTGTTCATTACCAAATGAAGAATCTATTTCTACCAATTCAAATTCTTGAGCAAGATCCCATGGTACGAAGTGATGAGGTCTGGAGTGTTCTCCAAAAACTTCAATAGCCGAGTTATAAATCTTCTTTGGGCTAACAAAAAATAATAGTTAATATACATGTAACACATAATGAGAAGAACAATATCTCTATAAAAACATTTTTTCCAGCAGTTTGGCCATATTCTTTCAAGATCTAGTTCAAAAGACAAAAGGGCCACTTAAGAACCATTCTACCAAAGTTTGGTAATTTGGCCTTGAAGTTTCTGTTGACAAGATTTTTTAGTATTTTTTTTCTCTTCTGTTTTTAGTAATACCCCTTTCACACACACTGATTTTTCTTACGAGTCCTTATGGATAGCCAACTCATAGTCAATCGCAAGAATTCGTACATAACTTGTTGGTATCCGTTAATAACTCGTCACAACTCGCAGACACTTGTGAGGATCCACGAAAGTAGAGAAAAAATTTTTCTTGCGATTGTCCACGGATTTCATTTTCCGTAAATAACTTGTAACAATCCATAAATATCGTATACCCGTTGCAACAGCACATAACCCTCCGTAAACTACCCGCAATAATCCGTAAATGTCTCGTAAACAATTTCATTCATGTCGTGTTACAATGGCTATACAGGTTGTTAAGAGTTATTTTACATACAGTTACGAGTACTTTACAAATACATGCGCATACTTTACGATTTAGGAAAGGTTTAAAAATTGTCTCGCTGGATGTCAGTTGTTGAATGATGATACACAGAGAATTGCATACTTTTTTTGCAAAATGCATAAGGACTCGTAAATACTCGTAACTCGTAACTAACTAGCAACTATTAGTAACTACACATTAACAGGTCGTAATTTACAACAAAAAGCTTCGATGAATCGTAACATTCTGTAATTTACTCGTAACAGTCCATAAAAATACATAAAAATCTCATAAAATGTCGTAACGGATGCCAATTGATCTCAATGATATAGGTGAGCTGAAAATTCATATATCATTTATTTACTAAAGAGCACCAATATACCTAAGGAGCAAAGATGTAGAAAGTTTTGGAATTTGTCGTTATTCATCTATACACAAAAAGTGAAATTAAAGGATTGGGTTAGTTGCTTTTTGTTTTCAAGTTGAAGCCATTGAATGAAGTCCGCTTCATATGAGTATAGAAGCAGATCGGAGAGAACAGGAGCACACTTGGTTCCCATTGGAATGCCAACTTTTGTTGAAAAATTTGACAGCACAAATACATGTATGTTGTCTATATATAGATGAGAAAATCTAACATGTTTGTAATACTTTTTGTAAGATTTAGAGTGGTTCTTCATGAAATAAGCCTTTTCTCTACCTAAAAATAAAAATTTATACCTGCATGTGCCATTTTTCTTGAAAAAACATTGATGAACTAGTTGTTTCAATCGACATTTTAATTGAGAATTTGGTATGGTAGTGTAGTGTTTTGAGAAGTCAAATTTTTTTATACTGTTGCATTCTAGACAAAGTCAATATGAATGTAAAAAGTTATGAAAGAGGATTTTTAGATCAATAAGCTGACCCAGCAATGTACCTTTGTTTAAACGGATTCTTATGTAGTTTTGGAATCAATAAATGAGAGGAAGGTCTATTTCTTCTCATTTCGTAGAAATGCCAAAGGAATTAAGGTCTTGTTGTTATCAAGGACCTCCTGCTTAGTGAGTGTGGTCGGTGCATAAATTATGTTATCCACAGTGTTATCTATTCCCAACTCATTTCTAAGACATTCAAAATAATAATTCTTGAAGACAAAAACAATGTTATTGGGAGCTTTGTCCGCTGGGACAATCAATTCATTCATTGCATTTTTTCTCAATATAATTTTAAGTAGTCTTATTTCGCATCAAGCATAGCAATGACATTTATTTTGTTATCAATCTTACTGTTTTTTCACTCTTAAATCCACCTCTGACACAAACAGCGGACGTCGTAAAATCTCTCGTTGTGTTCCATACTCCAAGTTTAATTGTTCCATAGATGAAAAGCTCAAACAATATTTCTGTTTGTAATTCTCTCTTGCAAACAGGTACGCTTTCTGTTGTTTTAAAAACTTCACCTCCAAAGTATGAATTTGCAAGTCCTAGAAATAAAAAATATTAGTTATAACATTAGATTACGATTTGACATTTGACTTCCTAGATTCTATGTTATAAATTTAGTCCCAATAGGAGTTCATATCACTGCAATATAATTACAGCGACACAAGTTTATTTCTCCTGCAGAATTTTTAGGAAGGGATAAAAAGTTTCCTTAAATGTGACATATAAACTTTTCAGATAAATTCTCATAGTTGCCTTTTCTTATTAAACTATAAATGTTTGACTACAATAATATGAGATATTGCTGAACATATAGTTTTATATCGGTGGTATGGTATGAATGATAGGTGTATGAAAGTGAGAGTAAGTGAAAAGAAGAGCTTAATCTGAATTTACTCTATTAGTTTTCCTTATGATATAAATATAAATCACATTTATTATTCAATTGACCTTTTTTAATGATAAATAGTTTAACTATGTATTTACCCTTTTATACCCTCATCAGGTGGTAAAGGGCAATATATAAAATCCTGACTAATGAAAAACTAGAGGCTCAGAGGGCTGAGTCTGTTTCGCTCACCTGGCAGAAACAAGAATTGCCCATGGTGGCCATGTTTGTCGCATGATCTAGACAAAATGAGAAAAGTTGTAAAAAACCTCACACAGATGCTTCTTGTCAAATATTGTTTCATTTGGCCAAGCAGTTTCACAGAAGAAGACTTCTTTATATCAGCCTATTAGAAAAAAGAATTGCCCATGGCAGCCATGCTTGTCGTCCAATCAGGATGAATAAAATGCTCTGCTAGGCGCAGCTAGATACGCCGCAGATGTCGAACCCTGAATAGTTGGGGCAATTATGAACACAACATTCAAGCTTGATACAATACTGAATTTGGATTGTGAATAACTATTTGACACAGCATAGGTTTCTGACACAGAATGAATGTTGTCTAAGAACTTAAAAATTTTTAATTTACCTATTCAAACCATATCAGTATTATTTGTTTTTATATATAAATCAGAAATAACCAATTTAAAATTAAAAATTGGGCACACATCAATTTCTTGCTATTGCGCAATACTGTGCAACTGAAGATTTCTTGCTATTGCGCAATACTGTGCAATTGAAAATTTCTTCAAATATTTGACACATAATAGGTTTCTGACACAGAATAACTGAAATCTAAGAACTTAGAATTGGTCATATGATTTCAATTTATATTCAATTTTTTGCTCCTTGTGCAATACAATATGCTGTGGAGAATTGCCCGCCCCCCCCCCCAAAAAAAAAATAATTTACCCCTTTTTTTAGCTTTTGTGCAATACACTATGAAGTTGCACATTGACCCCCCCCTCCCAAAAAAAAAAAAAAAAAAAACAATAAAATTTATTGTAACCCCCCCCCCCCCCTCCCTTTTTTTGCTAAAAAAAATTTGAAATTTTCTTTTTAATTTATGAAATATGAAATGAGAAAAAAATTACCTCCTCCCCAATTTCTCATTCACCCCCCCCCCCCCTCCCTAAATTTTGTTTTCAACCCCCCCCCCCCATTTCTTTATACTTTGCAACCATAACAGCCCATTTAAATACACCATAACATATAAAAATAGAAAATGACATCATAGTCATGGATGGCAAATTTTAAATATATATAATTTAAAAGCAGTTTAGATGAGATAAACAAAAAAGCTTCATCAGCACATTTTATATTGGCAAATTTCCAATGAAGTTCATTAAACTAGAGTTATTGGCAAATTTCCAATGGAATTTGTTAATAATAAAGTTTTGATAACAGGGCACACATATCAATTTCTTGCTATTGCGCAATACTGTGCAATTGAACATTTCTTCAAATATTTGACACATAATAGGTTTCTGACACAGAATAACTGAAATAAAGAACTTAGAATTGGTCATATGATTTGAATTTATATTCAATTTTTTGCTTCTTGTGCAATACAATATGCTGTGGAGAATTGCCCCCCCCCCCCAAAAAAATAATTTACCCCTTTTTTAGCTTTAATTGTGGACCCCGATTTGGACCAACTTGAAAACTGGGCCCATAATAAAAAAACTAAGTACATGTTTAGATTCAGCATATCAAAGAACCCCAAGAATTCAATTTTTGTTAAAATCAAACTAAGTTTAATTTTGGACCCTTTGGACCTTAATGTAGACCAATTTGAAAACGGGACCAAAAATTAAGAATCTAAATGCATGGTTAGATTCGGCATATCAAAGAACCCCAATAGTTCAATTTTCAATGAAATCAAACAAAGTTTAATTTTGGACACCGATTTGGACCAACTTGAAAACTGGGCCCATAATAAAAAAAACTAAGTACATGTTTAGCTTCAGCATATCAAAGAACCCCAAGAATTCAATTTTTGTTAAAATCAAACTAAGTTTAATTTTGGACCCTTTGGACCTTAATGTAGACCAATTTGAAAACGGGACCAAAAATTAAGAATCTAAATGCACAGTTAGATTCGGCATATCAAAGAACCCCAATAAATCAATTTTTGATGAAATCAAATAAAGTTTAATTTTGGACCCTTTTGGCCCCTAATTCCTAAACTGTTGGGACCAAAACTCCCAAAAACAATCCCAACCTTCCTTTTGTGGTCATAAACCTTGTGTTAAAATTTCATAGATTTCTATTTACTTATATTAGTGTTATTGTGCAAAAACCAAGAAAAATGCTTATTTGGGCCCTTTTTTAGCCCCTAATTCCTAAACTGTTGGGACCAAAACTCCCAAAAACAATCCCAACCTTCCTTTTGTGGTCATAAACCTTGTGTTAAAATTTCATAGATTTCTATTTACTGATACTAGAGTTATTGTGCGAAAACCAAATGTCTTCGGACGATGACGCCGCCCCCGCCGACGACGCCGCCGCCGACAACGCCGCCGCCAACGTCATACCAATATACGACCGCAAAAATTTTTAGGTCGTATGAAAAAAAATTATTTAATAAAAGACTTTCCATAAATGCTTCCTGTCAAGTCAAGTTTGGCTGACAGTTTTGGCCAATTAGTTCCAGAATTATTTTTTTTAAATCAACAATGAGAAAAATAAGTGCCCATGACGGCCATGTTTGTTGCCTTATCAAGACAAAATGAGGAAAGTTTGAATGAAATTGATTCTTTAGTTTCAGAGGGATTTTTAAAAGTTTACAAAGATGACGAAAAAAATGTGAAAAATTTTCTTTAAAGGGCAGAAACTCCTATAAGGGGTCAATTGACGATTTTGGTCATGCTGACTTATTTGTAGATCTTATTTTGCTGAACAGTTTTGCTGTTTACAGTTTGTCTTTATCTATAATAATATTCAAGATAACAACCTAAAACTGCAAAATTTCATTAAAATTAACAATTCAGGGGCAATAACCCAACAAAGGGTTGATCGATTCATCTGATGAACATTTTTACCCTGTCAGTTTTTCTCTTAAATGCTTTTGTTTTTGCGATAAAGGCCCAAAACTGCTGTTTACCCCTATGTTTTATTTTTAGCTATGGCAGCCATGTTTCTTGATGAACAAGAAAATAAAACAAAAAAGTTATTCTAGATACCCTAAGGATCATTCAGACTAAGTTCGGCTATAATTGGTTCAGTGGGTTCAGAGGAGGAGATCTTTGAAAAAGCTTACGACAGACGACAGATGACAGATGTTGGACGGACGACAGACGACAAGTGATGACAAAAGCTCACATGTCCTTTTAGGGCAGGCGAACTAAAAAGACAATCTGATACACAGCAACATCGCTAATTGATTCATGCTGGATGATGACATAGAGGGCAGGGCCTCAAAATGATCGTCAAATGAGATGTATTAGGTGTTATTTGAATAACACGTACTTAGTATTTAAGAACATATTATGGGATAATGTAAGAGATTGACAGTTACAATGCAGTGCACATGATTCTAATCTAATGTTGGATAGATCTGCAAGAAATAATGGAATTATTCTATTTTTAAACCATTAATTAATGTGATCTGTAAAATGTCTGTGATGCTGAAATAATAAGTGAACCTGAAACTAAGAAAGTCTATATTCGTAACAGGAAATACTTATATAAAATATATGTAGAATCATCTAATTGCTAGTTAATTCAAAGTCGCTGGGCCATGAACTAGGAGGCAGGGCCTTAAACTGGTCGACAAATTGAGATGTACTGATAGTAATTAATGCAACTTTATCGAAAATATCATTGATCTATCACATGTAGTTCCTACACTTGGTTGAACGTGTAAATCACCTCAAAAATTGTGAAACGTGCGAAATTTGCGCATGTAACATGCAGATCGTGTGCATGTAACATGTAAATCATGTGCATGCAACATGCGAATCACATGCGTGTGGTTTGCGTGTGATTAGCAATGTGCGATTTAAATCATGTAACGTGTATGAGATTTCATTAGTGGAGACAAATTTTAAAACGTGTGAATTCAAATCAGAGCATATTTCAACTCAAATTAAAATATTGTAGAAACAAACTTTCGTCAATGTGAAATATTTGTAAATTATTGAATTTAGTTGGTTTGAAAAGAATAAATTAAATAAAAATGTTTCCTAAATTAAATGATCAGATAACATGCATATAACATTTGCAAATTAATATAGATCACTAAAAACAAAGTTATTGACAAAATAAATATCTATTATTCAAATTTTTGCATTTAGAGTGACATTTTCAGATAAACTTCAATTTATATTATAAACATATTTTATGTACAAATGTTTTACATAGAGAACATTAAATAGTTTCATTCATTTATGGTTAATAATATTTTAAATGAATAAATAATTAAAAAATATATTATATTTATAGCAACTATATATTAATATATATTAACAGTTAATATTTTATATTATATATTATTATTAATAAATATATAAAAGGTTTTTTACAATTGAACTTATAATTAAACCATTAAACATTGTATATCTGAGGTAGATGTACAGCAGTAAATAAGAATTTGTCACTACACAGGAACTCTTAATCCATTGTTTAATTAGATGTTGATTTATCCCAGTCGACACCCCAATGACATGATGTCTTTTATTTGAAAGAAGCCATAATTGTGGCATACTGTTTATTTTGCAGACAACTTTATTATTATTATATCAATTTTAGTTAGTATGCCCTAGCTAATTAGATCAAAGTAACATGAAAAGGTCTATTGATTTTCAATAAATCTAAAGATATAATTTTACAGTTCTGTTATAAAGTTTAATAAATTTCCCCTTAAAAACATAAGCATATGCAAATAAATATTTGTATTAATGAAAAAGTCTAATGTGGACTGTTTAATTGAACAGGCTTCCTTTTATTGCACTTACATGTATTTATTTAAAATCAAATGATTTTAAATATTTCACTCCTATTCATATCTGCCATATAACATTTAATTAATTTGTTTCATTATCCTCCGTTCTATCTTACAAACACAATTTTTAGAAATCACACGATCGGAAATCGTGTATTGTATAACGTGCATTGTGTGGTTTGCCTGTAACATGTGAATCATGTGCATGTATCGTGCAAATTGTGTGCATGTAACATGCAAATCGTGTGCATGTTATGTGATGTGAACCAATGGCGCCTTAGGTTTTTGATGACTTTTTAAGTGATTGGTGATGCATTGCAGATATCTCAAAATCGTTAAGTCATACCAAAAAAGTAAATCTGACACTCTCGATGGGGAATGTTCAGCCGAAACGTAATACCAACTTACAGCCCGATAGGAGTTCAAATGAGGGAGCTAGAGCGAGTTTTATGTTTGTGACGCCATCGCTGCCATCTTGGAATTGTGACGTCATATTGATTTTTTGTCATCAGACATATTTTAATCTACGGCTGGGAATATTAAAATGAATATAATGTTTAACAGTCAAATTACACAAAAGTTAAATCAATCATGTTTCACAGACGGGTTGGTAGCGCAAACAGCTGCACAGTCCAGCTTAACAAATCTTAAATTTCCCTCAGATTGTTGTACGTGCTTAGCACATGTACGTATATAAATTTCTGTCAGTAAATACCAATCAAGAATGTTCAATTTACTTCTAACTCGTTTTTCTAAACGCCCATATAACTTTGGTCCATTTTCACTTCGAAATATTAATCCATACTTTGTTATAAATATACAATCATTGTAAAAAACTGCTGCTTAAGAAAATATTTTTCGAAAATTTAAAGTGACTGCTGCAAGCAAGAGTTGCTTTATGAATGATTAAGCATGTGTGCCTAAACAAAAGCCCTGTTAATCAAGCACTGATTGGTTAATTCAAAATTTATGAAGAATCTCATTGGTTAATTAGTATCATCTTGAAAAGCAATTAGTAAACGAGAAGCACGTACAGCAGTGACTGGGAAACCCCCTTGCTGATTGGATAATAAACTAGACACTTGAAGGTCCCCAAATACCTTATGTACAGCATTCCAAATCGTATTGTGTCTTAATATTCTATTTATACAAAATAATTCCTACATTTCTCCCTAAAACCTTCCAAAGTCTTATCAATTGTTTAAAATTTTACATTTTAGTTATAAACTACAAATAAGACTGTTCTGCAAAGTGGATGTAGTGAAGTTTGTGTAATGTAGTGACTAATTATCAACACAGAGTATTTATAGAATGATAACGCGCAACACCCAAGAGAATGGGAGATTGATTACTTGAAACAGTCAAGAAGTGAATGTATAAAAATAAAAGAAACGGTGGATAACAATACATACAGAATCATACATCATCCATTTGTCATCATCATTCTTCCAATACCATCTCCACTGTGTAAGGTAACTGTCAACGCTCACTGTTTTCTCCCCAAAAGACGGTGTACTCAAACGTCTAACTTCGGCTTTGGACAAAGTGTAGCCATTTTGTTGGAGAATTCCATGCATATCTTTTTCATGTTTTACAAACTTGATATCTACTGTACATATACTATCATTGTAAACAATATCCTGTAAAAAATCAAATTAGGAGATAGCTCTGTGTAAGATGATCTAAATATTTTCTAAGTATTTTCAATGTACAATTATATCCTGTAAAAATAGAAGGAAGTAGAAAGCTTGGCATGAAATGTTCAAACTTCAAAGAAACTGACAAATATATCAAAATATTTCTAAGAGAAATTGTTTGCATTAAATCATTTAATGGCTTCACTTCTGAGTGAAATTGCATTATATAGTCTTGACAAATTTGTCATCTTCATGACAGATACAGGAAATTCAAACCCAAATCTTCAATTTCACATGGTCTGGTCGTAATTTAAAAAAGAAAAAAAAAACATATTGCACTGAAATTGACAACTCTTACTTTCCTGATAAATGTGTTTGTTTGTTTGTTTGGGGTTTTATGCCGTTTTCAGCACAGTTGGGTATTTCGCAGCAGCCAGTTTTGATTGGTGGAGGAAGCCTGAGTACCTGGAGAGAACCACTGACCTTTGGTAGGAAAATTGGCAATCCTTGTCAATTTCGATCAGAGTCGAACACACCTGATAAATGTGAAAGTTCAATATGATCTCGATGGTATGAACAGAAATTTAAAAATGTACATATTTCAATGCGATGTCGGATAAACAAACTGAAAAGTACTGATCTGAAATATACTGATAAAAAATTCTATATCAAACTAATTACCTTAATATGTACTTTTCTCTTCATGGAACAGTATGCTTTTTCAATCTGGAAATTATTTTCTGGTAAAAATGATACCCATTCACAGTCTAATTTAATCTGCCACAAGTAAGGTACACCATCATGTAGATGTAAATCGAGACAATTTGGACTAGGGCAATCTTTCTTTGTCAATGCTAAACAAATATGCTTACTTCCGGCTTCTTCAGATAAAAGTGGATCATCTTCAGGCTTCTTATCACATGTTTGGTATGATTGCATTGCATTCGCATTTACTTCCTTATTCTGAAAAGATTCTGTAACATTACTGTGAGACAAAGGATCGAACGTAAAGCTTGTGGTATCTGCTCTTTCATACCCATATGCCCATTCTTGGGTGAATGTATCCTCAAAGGGGTTCAGAACATCTGAAGCTTGAGAATTTCTTAGTTTTGCAGGTTTGTCTCCATTTGGAGGAATAAAAAGTTTTCCCCTTAATGTGCCTTCTGTTTCCTTTGCTAGATGGCATGATTTAAGCACCCATGAGTTGTGTTGATCGGTAAACGAATGGCTTTGCTTACAACTGATGCCATTATTACACAACCCTATGTACAAGTCTTTACAATAATGGAGATATGGACATTCATGCTCGTCATTCATTATTTCTCTACATCCATCCTTTTTGTAGATATAATCATGACAAAGTGAGGGATACTTCCAATTTAGTAATATAATTATGTCTGAGTCCTTAAACCCTTCAAGCAAATATTTATCTTTTAAACCAACATTGTGAGCACTGGAAAAATCATGTGGGAAAGGACAATGTACATTTCTACACTTTCCTTCAATAAATTGTCTACAAATATGAAAGTAGTCACATCTTAACTCGTTACATGATGTTCTTCGATGTGAATAACTAAAGTAATGTTTACAAATACCAAGTTTTTTGTAGTATGGAGCAATAAAGACAATTTTGCTTTTCTTTCTGTAAATATGAAATTTTCTTCCTCTTGTATTGAACCATTCTTTCATGTATTCATAAGGCAATTTATCATATCCCGTACAGGCAAATGCATCATAGCTACAACCTTGACCAAATGTCTGAACAAGATATTTTAAAACTTCAATTTCATTTATTTTATCCAAGGTTTCTTCTTTTATCTTTCTCTCATGTTCCTCTTTGCTATCTAATTCCCTTGTCTTCTTTCCATCATCCTTTAGTAAAGCACCAAACTTCTCTAAAGTTTTTGCAAGCTCATCTGGTTGAGCATAAAAATCTTGATGTCCAGACTTCGACTTTGCATTCCTATTGATTTTTGTATTAAAGGGGGTTTTAATTGATGCTTCATCATCATCATCACTTCCATCTTTTAATGAAGCAATAAGATTTGTGTTAAGCAAAGAATATTCAACTGATTGATTTCTACCATCTTCAGCAAGTTCCAGTATTTCAAGTCGATCTTCAAACTCTTCACGTTTGCTCAGTTTTACTCTACCTTTTGGTTTACCTCTAACTCCTCCTCTAAACGTAATGTCTCTATTGGTACGACCCCTCCAGTCTTTTGATTGTGTTTTTGCATCATTACCTTGTTGGGATGATGAATCTCCTTGTCTGTCATGTATAAAATATATTCCATCATTATCATCATCATCATCTAACATTTTTGAATTTTCTGCTCCTTTGTGTGGATTTAGATTTTGTCTACGATTATTTCGTCCCCTAAACCCCCCTCTTCTCCTATTAACTGTTCCTCCAAAACCTCTCCTGCCTCTTTCAGCTCCTCTGCCTCTGTAATTGTGAGGTGTGGTTTGGTCATCTGAATGCTTGTGTGAAGAATATCTCAATTCATCTACAGATTCAATGCTATCCTCATCTTCCTTGTTCACTGTATTCTGTGTCACTTCTTCATCGCTGCTGCCCTTGTCTTTTTCAGTATGCATTCTCTACAATTTATTACTAAAAATATCAACTTCTATTTAAAACATGTTAACTTAAAAAATTATAGTGAATTTATGCTAATGAAAAAATAAAGTCTGTTCTAAAGAAGAAGGAATAAAACACATAAGACAAAACTTCAAGCACAAGGTTCAGCTAAAATAGATTTTCAATCTCCTATTTATAATGTACTGAACATGACCTGAAATAAATGTATGGTAAAATAAATGAATGCTTTTTAATAATAAACCTGTTTGCAAATCATACTTTCAGAAAAAAATATTTTAACAAATTATGGCACTAATATGGTCTTTTTTCCTAATCAGGTATGTCTATTCACAAAATTATGAAGGAATCTCAGAATTATATTATGATTTACCTTTATTTCATTCAGCTTGTAGTTCAGCAAAATTTTAGCATTTTCTAAACTCTCTGGATTTCCAATTATTCTCAAAGTAACATCCTAAAATGTTTAATGATATGCTACCAATTTTAGTAATTTTACGTACATTTTTAGAACCCTATTGAGCTTTAAAATTCGACTTTAAAATTAATGATTTTGATGTAGTAACTTTCTTCAATCTTTTATCAGTTCAACTTGAGCAGCTATGTAAAGCAAGGATGAAAATTAAATACCACAGTAAGATGAAGACAGAATGTGTCTATAAAACACAGATTTCCCCACCTCCAGCTATCAATACTATATACCTAATTAATGATACAAAATTAGGTCTGCATAATAAAGGGAGGAATAACTCAAAAGTGGTATAAGTGAAATATGTCAAAATTCCAACTCAACTTGTATTTAGTGTAAATCACTTCCAACTTTTAAATGAAAAAAATACTCAATTTCAAAGTAATTTATCAAAAACCTCAATTTTGCCTATTTTCTGTCTTAAAAGGGGTAAAAACTGAGAAATGACACAAATGATATGTGAAAAATTCATTATTACCGGTACTAATAATTATAACACAGGACACCTGAGTTGCAAGAATTCTGCAGTTTTATGCACTAAATTCATTTGTAACTCATCAACATTTCACTTAGAAAATCTGAAATTATGTCTACTCAGTTTTGTGAATGTTTGCAGGATTATCCCAATACAAATCAACAAGAATTAAAAATTGCTTACTCTTGAATCTTTGTTGCTGCCATCTGATATTCCCATCTGCAAAGAAAAAGGAAGTGCCTTCAAATCTGATTTTAATATTCAAATTCGAGAAACTGGAAAATGCTTTCTAAATAGGGCAATATTACAAACCACAATATTTTTTTCAATATTCCTCGTATTTTCTACTATTAAGATTTATAATGTATATATAAAGAGCTGGGCAATTTTAGTCTAGTCTAAAACTTACGTCATTTCTCTTCTGTCGTTCAATTTTATAAACAGAGGATTTTTCTGTTATCTCATCTAGATTTCTTCTGGATTTTCCAATAAGACGCCCTGAAAAATTACAAATTAATTGAGATTTTAGTACCATCAGAAAACAAATCTGGTTCTGTACAGCTCACCTTTCATTATATGATATCTGCCCAATTTCACATGTATTAAATTTAAATATTGAAATTTTAAAACATCAGTTCATAACTTCTTTTATTAAAACATTTTTGGGTTCACTTGAATTAACAATTTCAAAAGAGTGTAATGCAAAAAAACTAGAGGTTCCCAGGAGCATTTATCGCTCAACTGGATTCAATTTCTCAATCAATGACCATAAAAGCAGTAACTGACAGGTTAATTGGTTGGTGATTGGGATCAATTGACATTTATTTTTTTTTATATTAGATGGCTCAAGACCTGCAATGAACTTTGACCTGAGGGATACAAAAGAAGTCCATTAAAAAATTTATAATTGCACCATGATATATGGACCTACTGTAACAAAACCAACCATGATAACAGAATAACTAGTGTTGTTTTAAAGGTGTATTTACCTGAGACATTTGACATAGAAATATTGAAAGGATTAAATGAATAAAACCAAGAAAATTTTTATTCTACATGGAGAGCATGAAAGAGGTACATTTTACTTTGCGGAAGGAGACTTTTTTACCATGGCTCGTGATTTCTAAAATTACGGAAAAAGTAGACTGACTTCACACCCCGAGATTTTAACTGGATATGTGCCATTGTATGGCGATCGTTTTGAGCCATCTCCCATGTTTCAACGAAACGTACAGACTTAATGGCAGCCTATTATTTCATGACTTCTGTAACAGGAAAACAATTGCGCGGCTTGACCCAACTTGGCGTCATGATCTCAAACGTGTGCAAAGGAATATTTTGTGATGCTGATCCATCCTGTAAACAACTGGTGGAGAAACTAGGGTCAGTATAATTCCTTAAGTATGTATTTAACACAAAAAGTATAAAATATTTGCATAAGGTCCAAAACTTTAATGTGATGCTTTAAAAAAGAATGCAAAAGAGGTGAAAATGGGGTTTTCTAAATTTGAACAGTCCATATGTAATGTAAATCTTGTGCAATAATTTTTTTACATATATTATAAAGTAAAATGAAAAAATTATTGTTTTTTTTTACTAAAATCTTTAAAAAAAAATTGTCATTCCTTACAATTCTAGAAACCCAAATACACCCCCCCCCCAACCGGAAGTTGTAATATGTATGATGTAAACATTGAAACACATGTGTTTGTGTGAATAAATACACAGGGATTTTGCATTGCTATTAATAATATATTACAGGTCAGTTATTGTATGATGAAAAATTCTCACTATAAGCAGGAAACACATGCTTTTTATTTAGATGTATCAATTTTGGCGAGACTACATACGTGTCATGTAACAAGGACAATTGTAAACACGAACAGGTGGTTGCATTGAAAACCACAGCTAAATAATTGTAACATTTGATGAATGTATTTAATGGAAATAGGTGCAAAGAGACCTATATCATCCACAAATCCCTTTGAACAAGAATTTTAAACCAACATTTACCAATAACAGGTTGAATAAATTCTTGTGATTTAGAATTTGCAGTTTGTCAATTGTAAAGGGGAGTAACTCATTATGACAGCATGTAACTTAAATGTAAATGTATTACTGAATTAATTTGGTTTTTAAACTTTTAATATCAGGCAGCAAAATGGACTGTCCTATTGTTCCTGTAAATTTATAAGCTTATACACTTATACACATACTGATGAATTATTTAAAAGTGCACATGTGATTGTGTAATGGAAAAAATTCATTCTCCTTGGTTGCTATGCATTTTTTCCTCAATGCAAATCCTTGGTTACTACTTGTAGATTAATATTTTTTTCTTTAATCATTTATCGTTGAAATGTTAAGGATAGGACTAATTGTGTTTTACAATACTTGGTGACGTCATAAAGTTATGACATCATAATTCATATAACATCATAATTTGTTCGCCTTCAAGATGTTTACATTTCTCAGACATAGAAACTGCAAATTTTTAAATAGCTGTAAAATTGTTAATACTGGGCAGATTTTGACATTTGACCCCATTTTAGATTCGTCTTTACATAATCTAGCTATTAGTTAAAAAATATTGAACTTTTTTGTAAGCATGTGAAAATTTCAAGCTGAAACCTTTAAAATGACGGATAATAATTTTCAAAATTTGCAATATTTCAGCCTAAGAAAATATAAAAAGTTACCTTTATTTGTCTGTTATATGATTTTTTTAAAAGTATAAATATTAATGATAATTTTAGAAGGCATTAGTGAGTTCCAAAGAGTAAACTGAGGCTCTAAATATATCAGTAATGAATCTTGGTTTTTTCACTGATTTTTGGTTTTTATTCATGAAATAAACATGTTTGCTTTACGCCCAAATTTATGTTGAATCTTTCTTATTTTCTTTCAGATCTGAAAAATATTGCACAGTTATGTTCAGGAAAAGCTTCCGCACCAACCAAATACCATAATGTAGAGAAAATTTATATGTCATATTTCAATATGGCTCAAGACCTGCAATGAACTTTGACCTGAGGGATACAAAAGAAGTCCATTAAAAAATTTATAATTGCACCATGATATATGGACCTACTGTAACAAAACCAACCATGATAACAGAATAACTAGTGTTGTTTTAAAGGTGTATTTACCTGAGACATTTGACATAGAAATATTGAAAGGATTAAATGAATAAAACCAAGAAAATTTTTATTCTACATGGAGAGCATGAAAGAGGTACATTTTACTTTGCGGAAGGAGACTTTTTTACCATGGCTCGTGATTTCTAAAATTACGGAAAAAGTAGACTGACTTCACACCCCGAGATTTTAACTGGATATGTGCCATTGTATGGCGATCGTTTTGAGCCATCTCCCATGTTTCAACGAAACGTACAGACTTAATGGCAGCCTATTATTTCATGACTTCTGTAACAGGAAAACAATTGCGCGGCTTGACCCAACTTGGCGTCATGATCTCAAACGTGTGCAAAGGAATATTTTGTGATGCTGATCCATCCTGTAAACAACTGGTGGAGAAACTAGGGTCAGTATAATTCCTTAAGTATGTATTTAACACAAAAAGTATAAAATATTTGCATAAGGTCCAAAACTTTAATGTGATGCTTTAAAAAAGAATGCAAAAGAGGTGAAAATGGGGTTTTCTAAATTTGAACAGTCCATATGTAATGTAAATCTTGTGCAATAATTTTTTTACATATATTATAAAGTAAAATGAAAAAATTATTGTTTTTTTTTACTAAAATCTTTAAAAAAAAATTGTCATTCCTTACAATTCTAGAAACCCAAATACACCCCCCCCCCAACCGGAAGTTGTAATATGTATGATGTAAACATTGAAACACATGTGTTTGTGTGAATAAATACACAGGGATTTTGCATTGCTATTAATAATATATTACAGGTCAGTTATTGTATGATGAAAAATTCTCACTATAAGCAGGAAACACATGCTTTTTATTTAGATGTATCAATTTTGGCGAGACTACATACGTGTCATGTAACAAGGACAATTGTAAACACGAACAGGTGGTTGCATTGAAAACCACAGCTAAATAATTGTAACATTTGATGAATGTATTTAATGGAAATAGGTGCAAAGAGACCTATATCATCCACAAATCCCTTTGAACAAGAATTTTAAACCAACATTTACCAATAACAGGTTGAATAAATTCTTGTGATTTAGAATTTGCAGTTTGTCAATTGTAAAGGGGAGTAACTCATTATGACAGCATGTAACTTAAATGTAAATGTATTACTGAATTAATTTGGTTTTTAAACTTTTAATATCAGGCAGCAAAATGGACTGTCCTATTGTTCCTGTAAATTTATAAGCTTATACACTTATACACATACTGATGAATTATTTAAAAGTGCACATGTGATTGTGTAATGGAAAAAATTCATTCTCCTTGGTTGCTATGCATTTTTTCCTCAATGCAAATCCTTGGTTACTACTTGTAGATTAATATTTTTTTCTTTAATCATTTATCGTTGAAATGTTAAGGATAGGACTAATTGTGTTTTACAATACTTGGTGACGTCATAAAGTTATGACATCATAATTCATATAACATCATAATTTGTTCGCCTTCAAGATGTTTACATTTCTCAGACATAGAAACTGCAAATTTTTAAATAGCTGTAAAATTGTTAATACTGGGCAGATTTTGACATTTGACCCCATTTTAGATTCGTCTTTACATAATCTAGCTATTAGTTAAAAAATATTGAACTTTTTTGTAAGCATGTGAAAATTTCAAGCTGAAACCTTTAAAATGACGGATAATAATTTTCAAAATTTGCAATATTTCAGCCTAAGAAAATATAAAAAGTTACCTTTATTTGTCTGTTATATGATTTTTTTAAAAGTATAAATATTAATGATAATTTTAGAAGGCATTAGTGAGTTCCAAAGAGTAAACTGAGGCTCTAAATATATCAGTAATGAATCTTGGTTTTTTCACTGATTTTTGGTTTTTATTCATGAAATAAACATGTTTGCTTTACGCCCAAATTTATGTTGAATCTTTCTTATTTTCTTTCAGATCTGAAAAATATTGCACAGTTATGTTCAGGAAAAGCTTCCGCACCAACCAAATACCATAATGTAGAGAAAATTTATATGTCATATTTCAATATGGCTCAAGACCTGCAATGAACTTTGACCTGAGGGATACAAAAGAAGTCCATTAAAAAATTTATAATTGCACCATGATATATGGACCTACTGTAACAAAACCAACCATGATAACAGAATAACTAGTGTTGTTTTAAAGGTGTATTTACCTGAGACATTTGACATAGAAATATTGAAAGGATTAAATGAATAAAACCAAGAAAATTTTTATTCTACATGGAGAGCATGAAAGAGGTACATTTTACTTTGCGGAAGGAGACTTTTTTACCATGGCTCGTGATTTCTAAAATTACGGAAAAAGTAGACTGACTTCACACCCGAGATTTTAACTGGATATGTGCCATTGTATGGCGATCGTTTTGAGCCATCTCCCATGTTTCAACGAAACGTACAGACTTAATGGCAGCCTATTATTTCATGACTTCTGTAACAGGAAAACAATTGCGCGGCTTGACCCAGATCATCTACATGTAAATTTCATTGCTTCCAAGATTTGTTTAGACTGGACCAAGTTTCAGAGAAGTACACTTTATAAAGTGAATTTTCCTATAATAAGTTCATCTGTGGCAGCCATTTGGTTGACAGTCTGGGTCAATGGACACCATTCTGAAAGACAACCACCTATGGACCTTTGTTGCCAATTTTGGTTCCATCTGGCCGATTAGTTTCATAGATGTTTAAAATTTATCCCTCCTTTTTTACTACATTTTGTAACAGCAGACATGTCGCAGATGCCAGAAACAATGTTGGAAGGGGGCCACAGAAGGACCATTCTACCAAACTTTGGTCTTAATTGGCCTAGTGGTTTCAGATGAGAAGATCTTTAAAGGAAATTTTACGGCAGATGATGATGACAGATGACCGACAGTGCATGTCAAGTGATGGTAACATCTGAGATGGCCCTATGAAAATGCCTGCAATTTTTAAATATTTATAACTTGACAAAATTAAGGTGAAACATGAAAATACAAGCTTACTGAAACAATTTTCTAAGACTGCTTTGTATTTAGCTTGGGCTCATCACAATAGAACTTATTTCTAATTCAACTTAATAAATCAGAATAATATCTGTCCTTTGCAATGTTACTTTGCCTTTCCTACCAGGTATCAGATTTAAATACTATTCCTCTGCAAATTTCTGTTTTCAGTGAGAGATGAACCATGGAAGATCGTTGCACATGCACCGATCTCCCACTGTTATGACGTCCAATTAGAATTCTTTTGTCGACCGTTTTGACCAATCAGGTGTAACGTTATTTAACTTCGTCAATTGTGCTCAATGAATTTACCTAGGCAGAGGAAACCTAAACATTGAGTAGTTATGGAAGAAATAAGTACATGTACTTATACTCGTTCAAAAGTGAAGAAATGGAAAATTTTCTGCTGCGCTCCAATCGGGAAAAACATTAATTTAAAAGTGTTGAAGATTTTCCAGTCTTCACTTTGAACTCGTGTAAGAACCTATTAATCTTACAGTGTTAGATTTGTGAAAATTCTGGAAATAACGCAAGGTTTATTGTGATTTTATGCCACTTTTACCACCACTGGTTTTATCATGCCATCCAATATTTATTATTTCAAGAATCCTGAGTAATCATTGATTTCTGATCTTCAATGGCAAAATTGTCAATTCTTGTCAATTATGATCAGAGTCAAACACAACTTGCCATGAACAGGATTCAAACTCACTATCTCTATATTAACAGAATAGTGGTCATTAGTATCTATACAACCCTATGTGGAACACTTGGCCACTGTGGCCCCCTCTACAAACCGGAAAAAAAGCTCTGTGAACGACAACGAACAACTTATTTTCCTTCACAACTGTTTGTAGCTGGCCCACCGGTACACATCATCAATCTTATAACAAGATTTTTTATATTGGAAAATAAGGTTTATAAATTGCTAATGACTGTCATTTATGCTGCTCATATATTTTCACACTGAAATTAACAAAGCAAACAAAAATGTTGTTTTTAAGTGTCTTACCTGCAAAATGCTCTGGTACACTAAATATCTCTTGAGAAAATTCCAATATAGATCTGGCTTTCTTTACTGCTGTTTGTGTCTATAAATTTGTAAATAATACATTGTATATCAAAAAGTATACTTTTTTTGCATAAAATAAAATTATTGACCTCGTTGAGATACAGACAAAACAACACCAATTGTAACATGTCTGGACCTGCGTCACCGTCTTTAAATAGTATTTGGCTGGAATATGAGGTATTGAGACCAGAGAATCAGAGATAATTTTGTCATCTTCAACAATTAAATAGCAAGTAGAATGAAAAATTTTACAAAAATCAATAAAACTTTTTTTGTCTGATATATTAATTATTATGATCAGATTGCTTGTTGTTACTTTTGATTAGTGTACTAGTCCTGCACAGATATAAAAAATAACCTAGAATGAGTTTATCCGCAAACATGTTTTTGTTGTGTGATAATAAAAGGAACTGTCTCCTTTTTCATGTTGTCACAATTACATAATCAGTGAATAACAATGAAATCTGTCATCATAATTAAATTTTGAGCAACGAATAGCTGAGATGCTGATTAACAAAAATAACAAATTGATCAAGAAAAGTAGACTTCAACTGAGAGTGATTAATTTAAAACTAACCTCTATATGATGCAAAATATTACAACAGAAATATAGATTCTCCTTCAGGCACGAGTGAGTTATGAAATTTCTCCACCCGAGATAGTTAAATTTTCGATTTTCAACACACGAGCGTGTTAAAATCTAAAGTTTAACTATTGAGGGTGGAGATATTCCATAACTCACGAGTAAATTGAAGGAGAGTCTTTCTCCTATGATTTTTGACAAAAACCTCAAGAAAATGTTGTTGCTATGTAGTTTGTTTACATGGATGTCATTTTGGGACTTCTCTAGTTTATCATTATAATAACTATAGAAAAAACGATGGGAATTCCAATGCAAAAATTTAATCACCGGGAAGTGGTTAAACATGGTTTATCCCACCGATTAAACACATCAAGAATAGGAGAAAGATAAATAACTTACTTCTCCAAATATTTTAATTCTGAATCTGTCTTCTTGTTCTGATTTATCAATAGACGTTACTCCTTTGACTTGCTGTGCCTTTTTTATGTTGGATCCTCTGCTACCTATCACCAATCCAATCAAATCAGAGGATACTACAAAGGTTTCTGTGTGCTTTCTCTTCTGCAAATATATCACAATACCGGTAATATTGTATCAAATCATGTATGCCACCGTAACAAATCTTTTGTAAGTTAAATTTATTGAGGTATTTTGTGATACATTTTATTGTTAGTAATAATCACGTCTAAGTTTAATTGGAACACGGGCACGGTCAGCAACTTTGACATATCCATGGTATTAGTTCAAAGAGAGTTCAAAACAAATAATTTCGACTGTAATTTTTCTGCTCCAAAGATCATATTTGACCTATATTTACTCTACTATAATATCTTGCTGGTTCCTACAATTTGGAGATACCAGCAGTGTAAACTTTTTTTGTAATAAATCATTTTTTACATCAATGTTTTATCTAATTAAAGAAAAAATTTGCTCTTCATTAGCTGTACCAAATGAGGTACTCCTTTACGTCAGATGGTATAGTGGTAGACTACTCTGTACCAATGGTTCAATCTCCTGTTTGTATGGTAAGTAATTTTGAGATATTACTCTACTGTTGAACAAAAATATATTTTCAAAGAAATATGTATTTTGGAGGTTTTTATGCAGTAAATGATAGATATAATATCTTTATAATGTCTTATTGACAGACATTTGGATTTTTGTTCATCACTATCTAGAGCCCAAAGTCAGAAATTGCCAAACGAAATATGGTTAATAAAAATGAAAAGAAAATTTTTAAACAATTGTGGTACAAATCTAATCAACCTTAAACAAAAAGAAAAAATCATCCCCAAGAATTACAAAATTAAACAATACTTACCTTGGTTAAAGTTGAAGTTTAATTTGAATTCTATGAAGACATAGAATTACTGGAGGGTTTAAATGAGATAGTATTGCGCAACTGCAACCTCAATCTTTAAAGTTCAAAAATTTTTGTGTAGACTGTAGAATGAAATTGTTAACTCTTAACATTAAATCTAAATATATCTACTTAGATGTGGGGAGGGTGGTGGCATTTAAACCCTCCAGTAATTCTATGTCTTCATAGAATTCAAATTAAACTTCAACTTTAACCAAGGTAAGTATTGTTTAATTTTGTAATTCTATTATGTCATAATTACTTCCGGCTTTAAATGAGACTTCAAAGCATACACTAAAATTTTTTCAGAATACAGTTGTTTATATTTTAAATAATTTCAACAACACAACACATTTTCAGCAAATTTTCCCTCGGTCACAATTTGTTTATTATAATAAACCGCAAAAGTTTTAACATTTGACCATCCAGCCTTGGATAAAATTTCATCGATCGGTACACATTGTATTTTAGCTTTTGACACTGAAGCAGCACGAGCACTATGCGCAGTAAACAAATTTACGTCTATTCCTGATTTGGTTAAGCAAATCTTAATCCAACGTGCTATAGTACTACTAGCAACAGGTTTAAAGGGTTTCATATAACTCAAAATCAGTTGCTGATGTTGCTTTCTGTAATCAGATGTCCGTTTCAAATACTCTGTCAATACTGTATATACACAAAGTCTACGATCCGGCGGATATGTCTTTAACAAAAATTGCGGGTTCTTATATCCTGGTCCACTTTGTTTCATCAGACCAACTACATTAAATCTGTATTCACTTTTGTGCTTCTCCAGTCTGTACTCTTGTAGCATTGGTTAATGTAATAAGCATGACTAACTTAAATGTCAAGTTCTTCAACGATAAATCACTCACTGGTGATAAAGTTTTCAAAAAACGTAAAACAACTGAAACGTCCCAAATATTTACAGTTTTTTGTACTGATGGACGAAGATTATACACTCCACGCATGAATCGAATAATCACAGGATGTTGTCCAACAAGGATGTTCTGAAAACATAGACCCAGTGCAGACAGAGCGGATCTCGATGCATTCAATGCACTATAACTAAGTCCATTGTGAAATAACATTGTCATGAAATCTAAAACATCATTTAGCATACAGGCCACTAAATTCAGTGTCTTTCTGAGTGGATGAAGATCCGACTTGTACGGAAGTGTCATTAAATTGTCTGTAGCATGGAATATTACTGGTGTTTCCACTAACAACTGTAATAGATGTACGAACCAAGGCTGGGTCGGCCATAAAGGTCCTATGATTATCGCATCTGCACTGTCGTGTAGAATCTTCTTCACACACTGTCCCATCAAACTGAAAGGTGGAAAAAGATATGCATAAAATCTACCCCAATCTAGAGTGAAAGCATTAACATAAACAGATTCAGGGTCACTCTTCCAGGAGCAAAACACTGGAAACTGAGTATTCAACCTAGATGCAAAAAGATCAATTTGTGGTTTACCCCACATGTCACATAAATTTTGAAATTTATATCTATCAAGTTGCCACTCAATTTGATCATTAAATTGTCTAGACTGAATGTGAGCTTCCAGATTAGACTTTCCTGGAATATGTGTAGCTGTTACCCATTTGTCTTGTTTTATACACCAGAACCAAATCGATTTTGCAATTTGATTGCACTGCAGTGATTTAACACCACCCATGTTGTTAATGTAGGCTACTGCTGTAGTATTATCAGTCAAAATTTTTATGTGTTTGAATTTTTGTAATTGTTTTATAAAAGATTTTAATGCATATAATATAGCTAGTAGTTCTAAACAATTAATATGATGATTTTGTTCTGTATGAGTCCATCTACCTCCTGTTTTATCGTTATAGTACCGCCCCCCACCCTTGAAGGGATGCATCTGTTTCTAGAACAATGTCAGGATTGTTTCTGTGAATATGTCTTTTTTGACTTTCAATATTTTGTAACCACCAAATCAATTCATTTTTCATATCAGAAGAGATATTCATGATACTATCAAAATTACCATTTGCATATTTAAGAGCCTGAATTTTTTCAATTTCAGTATCTCTGTAGTGCAGTGGTCCATATTCCACAGCTGGAAAGCTTGAAATCATCAACCCAATAATCCGTGTTACTTCACGGATTGAAGAAACTTTTTTATCTACAAGTTTGCTAATTTCATTAACCAAATTTTGTCTTTTGTCTTCTGGGAGAATAACAATCATTTTCTCAGAGTCAATTATAAAACCTAAAAACACTATTTTCTTTGTAGGTTCAAAGACTGATTTGTTTTGATGAACTATGAACCCTAATTTAGTAAATAAATTTACTGTCTCCTCAACATTATTCTTACATTCATGCTGTGTGTCTCCTAATAATAAGGAGTCATCTATATAGCCCATATTTACATAACCATTTTTCCTCAAAGTAGCATAAACTACCTTCATAATCTTAGTAAATATTCTAGGAGCTGTTCCAATACCATTTGGTAAGCAGGAATATTGATAAATTTTGTTGTCCCAAATAAATCTCAAATATTTTCTATAGCTTTCATCTATAGAGACTGAATAATAGGCATGCCGCAAGTCGACATTTGCCATGTATATATTTGGTTTTATCAGGTTAAGTGCAGTTTCAAAAGTGTCCATTTTGAAGTGGTGATATTCCACATACTCATTTAACTGTTTCAAGTTTAAAATCATTCGATACTCCCCATTCTTTTTGGGGCGCACAAAAATTGAAGAAATAAATTCACCTTGTTCTGAATTGACTTACTCAATAACTGCCATGTCAAGCAAATTTGCTATTTCATTTTCAATAATATCATGTTCTCTCCTATTAAATTTGATATTTTTTATCGAATCTGAGTTCTGTATGGGAAATACATTATCTTTAAGGTATCCAGACCATAATAGATCATGATCGAAAATTGTATCTCTTTTTGACCGTGAATGGCTGAAACAAACAATTTAAAGCTGGAATTTTGTATATATATTTTTCTCAAATTGAAACACACTTTGTTGCTTATATGCAGAGTGTGTAAAAATAAGTTAGTTACATTGGCATTTCCAAAGTTTGCCGATAATTACCGAGGTCATTTCAATTGCGTTGTATGGAACATCCGGGAACTTTTGAATAATCACGTGATCATTTATGGTCCGGATACCTTAAATTCAATTTCACAATTTGAAATAATATTTAAAATATTTTTATCAGAAGTAATCTTCTGCCATTCTGACACAAAATTTCTCAATCTTCCTGCTTGAAAGTCTGATTTTTTACCTGTACTACTTACATTTTTATCTATCGATAATTGTTGTAACTCCATCTGCTGGAGTTTTTTGAGTCATCAGATTTGTTTGCCACTCTGCCACCAACAGATCTACCTCTGCTGGAACCACCTCTAGAACCTCGGTTCCTTCCTGAACCACGACCTCTACGGTAGTACCATCCTCTGAAACCAAAGCCACCTCTGATTGCACCTCTGTCAATTTTTCTAGATATTCTATTGCAAATGCCAATGTCAGTGAGAGTTTTAGACACATCTCCTCCGAACAAGAACTTGTCAATAGGAGTGGATTCGGTGAATAAATGTACATAACGTTCATCTGCATCAAGTTTCATAAACTCTCGTCTAGTCAGACAAAGTTTGTGGTTAGCATGACCAAACAATGCTAATGCATCCATAGCATCATCACAACAAGCATTCAAGCTCTCGTTATCAGATTTCTGAGTGATCTTGTCAAGATCGTTTACAACTTTGGTCAAAATAGTTGCTCCTTTAACTAATATAGTTTGCAAGTTTTTCATTTTCGTTTCATTAGTTTTTGTAATAGGAAACAAACAGTTCCATATCATCTGGTTGGTTTGCACAGTCACGAGACCTTCGCAATTTTCAGGACGAGAAGCTTTATCACTCTTGAGCAGCTCTTTATATCGTTCATCAGAAATTCCTTTTCTGAAAATTTCTGTTACATTTTCAGCCAAGTTATTGTCAATGGGAGAATCACACTTCTCACCTGTTCGAAAACGTTTCATTGAGCTAAATCTTGTTTCGTCTATTTTTGTTTTTTCTGGGGCACCTCGGCCTCATCATTTTCTTGGGCATTATCATGGACCTCGTCCATTTCTTCTGCATTTTCAGATTCGTAATAATTGTCATCATAATTGTCTGCTTCATCATACAAATTGTCAATGCGTTTGCTCATTTGGTCAACTCTAGTGTTAGTTTTAGCCTGTTCTGCCCTAATTTGTTTCAAAATGTCTAACATTTCATTGTTATTTTTGTCAGTTTCCTTGCTTGTACTTGGCTGTTCACAACTATCCTTATGTTTTGGAGTCGCCTTACTTCCAGCGGAAGATTTATTAGTTTTAGAAGTTTGTGAAGATTTACCTTTACCAGAAGAATCCTTTTTATCAGTTTTATCATGTCCGACCTCGTCGGGATCAAGTCCTAAAAGTTCATCCTCACTTTTGGACACAGAAAGTTTGTCTTTCGACTTAGGGATCATTGCATCCGCCATATTTGTTGTTTACCTGTGTGTGTAATCTACGTGTGTACAGGTAAGTCTCTAACCAAAATAAGAATAGAGTCAAAATAACTCAGTTAAGAACCTCCGTTCTTAAACATAAATATGAACTTCTAGTTTTTAAAAAATTATTCAATCACATTGAATATTCAATACTTTATCAAGGTTGCAAGAGAACGACTTGGACCGCGTCCGTCGTCAATGAAAGTTGGCAACACATTGAGGTTGCAGTTGCGCAATACTACCTCATTTAAAGCCGGAAGTAATTATGACGTAATAGAATCTACTTCTACAAATACCTACCTGTTCTTCTTGTTTTATCTGTAGTTTCTCTTGTAATGTCTTGATGTGCATATCCGACAATAAACTGGCTTTCTTATGGACAGATTCATTTGTAGACTATGAAAATATATTAACTAATGTTGAAATTTTAAAGCTTTAAATCTATAATGACAGAATGAACAACAAATCAATTTATGTACATGTAAGTCATATGATGTCAACACATGTACCGGGCAAAATTTACCTAACTCTGCTTTATATGAACTGCAACTACCCTTTTAGATTAACTGAAAATTGAAATTTAAACAAAATTATTACCATACCATTTTGTTTCATATAGTTATACATGTAATTTGTTTTCAAAGCTTAACTTTTCCATCTTTCTGCTTTGGAATTAAAAAATTCCATTACAAGGTATGTATCGGACAATCTAACAGTTCACAATTATAAACTTGAGAAGATTAGAAGTGCCTTTGTACTTTTAACTCGACAAAACTTAAGAAATTTCCACAAGCCTTTTCCTGCACATGAGGGAAATAGTATGAATACCGAAGTGTCAAAAGAGGGGAAGTCTGTGGACAAAAAGCACAACATAGAACACCAAAAAGATGACAAGGGACAAAATAATAAACAGCACAAATAACCGAAAAGTACACACAGAAATGAGCAGCGGGAACCCCAACAAAAACTGGGGATGAACTCAGGTGCTCCAGAAGGGTGAGCAATTCCTGCTTCTTGCAAGACACCTGCCATGCTGTTTGTTGAAGGTCATGTGCAGTGAAGAAGGAAGAACATCTATGACCAATGGAGGTCTTTTGTCATGTTGGAAACTGACACTCCATAATGGTCAATCAGACCATGTCAACGAACGTAGAACTTTCGAAGCGACAACCTCAATCTATGGGAAAAATAAGCAGCTGAGCTCTATCCAGAGAATCGGCATAATGGCCAAAATTTCTAGCAAAACGTATGAGTTGGGAGATAAATACTCCATACAATGGAGCAGCTGGAATGTTAATACACAGAAATGGGAAGTTGACAATGGGAAAATCAAAGTCGTCACATTTGTCATAGTTTTTAGTTGTTAACTTCCCTCCATTGTCTATTTCGAGATGAAGGTCAAGATAAGAGGCAGACGTCTGCGTGTCTGTAGTGTCTTTAATCTCAAGCTCTTTTGGATAGATGAGGTTAAGATAGTCTAGTTTAGTAATATAAATTCCATCTTTTAGGAAGACTTTCAAAGACTGATTTCAGTCTTTTAACTTGAAAGTATTTTATTCATTTATTTAGTTCATTCTACTTTGTTGTGTAGTCCATTTTCCTATTGATCTATTCATACCTACCAAATGTAGAACATAAAGAAGACACCTATAACATCAAAATTATCAATACACAAACAGCCCCGTACAGAATGTTAAAGAGTTGATACACATGACATTTATTTCAGGTCTTACCCAACACATTAATAAATCATGCATAACAACATTCATATAAAATAAGGTCTTGTGTTGAGATTGCTAAAAGAGTGTAAACTTACACTTTATGTCTATCAAAAAATGTCTGGCAGAGGCTGGTGAAATTTCTGGATCCCTGGGCACAACATAAAAATATATCAACCATGAAACCGGTATGCACATTTTCAGGTCATGTCCAACCTTAATATCAAATATGATCAAAATCCACCACAAGATGAATGACTAGTTGCTTACACAAGCTTTTGTGGCCGGACAGACAAATGGATGGGGGTTTTCCAGTATACCAATCACTCTGCCATTGGGAGTATAACTAAATACTGTCAAACCTGTGTATAAAGGGCACTCAAGAGACCATAAAAAAGTGCCCTTTATTTGTAGGTGCTTTTTATATTGAGGTTAATTTTACAAGCTTTGTCCTTGATGAGGAAATTTTCATAGTGCCCTTAATAGACAGTGATTTCCATTACATAGGTGCCATTTAAGGCAGGTTTTACTGTAGCGTGAAATTACTAATGCATATTATATTACTTTTTTCTAACATACACTTTTTGTTGTGGTTACATAGGATATTGAATATCCTATGAAAGAAGCATTGAATTAAACCCATATTTTATATATTTTTGTGATTTTTGATAATGTTAAGGATAAAAAAATTATTTAAGGTCAATATATATATATATGTATATGTATATTATTCCAAGAAAAAATTCCAGCATACTCAAAACCAAAATTAGTTTTAACGATAACAAATTTTTTATGTGAATCATAATCCCAGTAAAGAAACAATTGAATCCACTTACAATAAAAATTAATGCAGACTGCTTGCGATTGTACAAGACTGTTAACACACCAGAATGTTTGATGAATTCTGAATGCACATTTTCCTCTTCACATCTGAAACATGATAACGAAGATCATATAAAGAAACTGATTGATTTCTTTATTATTTGGAGTTCTATGTAACTTCCAGCTCACGATCATTAGGCTATATTGTTGTTGTCAATTTTTATTGGAGGAAGAAGTGAACAGTGAGATAATCAAAGACATATCAAAATAGAGGCTCCCAGGAGCCTCTCTCATTCACCTGGACTATGGACTGGAACATTCCTGTCAAGTTCCAACCAGGTCCCTGGCTTCAAATAAGAAGAGCTTTCTGCGATTTTTTCAATTACGTCCTATGTTTAACACTGTTTGGCTCTGGGGGCCATCTTGGATGACGGGTGAGATCATCGGATATAATCCTGAAAGAGGACCAACTAATCACCATTGCTACCAAGTTTTTGTCAAATAACCCAGTGGTTTTAGACAAGATCTATAATTAAATTTCCCAGAGGGTACAATGTTTAACAATGTTCGGCTCTGGCAGCTATTTTGGATGGTGTATGGGGTCATAGGATATACTTTTGAAAGAGGACCACCTAAGGACCATTGCTGCTAAGTTTTGTTCCAATTGGCCAAGTTGTTTCAGACAAGAAAATCTTTAAGTAAATTTCCCATAGGGTCCTATGTTGAACTAGGTTCGGCTCTGGTGGCCATCTTGGATAATGGGCTGGGTCATCGGATACAATTCTGAAAGATGACCACCTCAGGACCATTGCTGCTAAGTTTGGTCCAATTGGCCCAGCAGTTTCAGAGGAGAAGATCTTTAAAGGAAAGTTTACGACAACGACGGACAAAGGACGCCAAATGATGGAAATAACTCACCTGGACCAAAGGGCTATGTGAGCTAACAATTAAGTGTAAAGACATTTAAACAAGAAAATACTCCAAGTCATGAAACAAAAGAATTTTATTGTTTCAAAATGATTAGTAAAATTCTTCTAATTCAAAATCAAAGAAACTGACTTACATTTCTTTTAAATGACGTGGTACTTTTACTGACAACTTTTTAAAGGAATCACTGAAATAATAAAATTTTTCATCATTTTAATGATATTAAAAAGTAAGTTACCACATATCTTTCAATTAAAGTTAGTTACCACATAACCTTCAATCAAAGTAAGTTCCACATATCCTTCAATCAAAGTTAGTTACCACATATCCTTCAATCAAAGTATGTTACCACATATCCTTCAATCAAAGTTAGTTACCACATCAGCTTCAATCAAAGTTAGTTACCACATATCCTTCAATCAAAGTTAGTTACCACATATCCTTCAATCAAAGTTAGTTACCACATATCCTTCAATCAAAGTTAGTTACCACATATCCTTCAATCAAAGTTAGTTACCACATCAGCTTCAATCAAAGTTAGTTACCACATATCCTTCAATCAAAGTTAGTTACCACATATCCTTCAATCAAAGTTAGTTACCACATATCCTTCAATCAAAGTTAGTTACCACATATCCTTCAATCAAAGTTAGTTACCACATCAGCTTCAATCAAAGTTAGTTACCACATATCCTTCAATCAAAGTAAGTTACCACATATCCTTCAATCAAAGTCAGTTACCACATAACCTTCAATCAAAGTTAGTTACCACATACCCTTCCATCAAAGTAAGTTACCACATATCCTTTCATCAAAGTTAGTTACCACATATCCTTCAATCAAAGTTAGTTACCACATATCCTTCAATCAAAGTTAGTTACCACATATCCTTCAATCAAAGTTAGTTACCACATATCCTTCAATCAAAGTTAGTTACCACATATCCTTCAATTAAAGTTAGTTACAACATATCTATCCTTCAATCAAAGTAAGTTACCTCATATCCTTCAATCAAAGTAAGTTACCACATATCCTTCAATCAAAGTAAGTTACCACATATCCTTCAATCAAAGTAAGTTACCACATATCTTTCAATCAAAGTTAGTTACCACATATTCTTTTATCAAAGTAAGTTACCACATATCCTTCAATTAAAGTTAGTTACAACATATCTATCCTTCAATCAAAGTTAGTTACAACATATCTATCCTTCAATCAAAGTAAGTTACCACATAAGCTTCAATCAAAGTTAGTTACCACATATCCTTCAATCAAAGTATGTTACCACATCAGCTTCAATCAAAGTTAGTTATCACATATCCTTCAATCAAAGTAAGTTACCACATAAGCTTCAATCAAAATTAGTTACCACATATCCTTCAATCAAAGTTAGTTACAACATATTCTTCAATCAAAGTATGTTACCACATAAGCTTCAATCAAAGTTAGTTACCACATATCCTTCAATCAAAGTAAGTTACCACAAATCCTTCAATCAAAGTTAGTTACCACATCAGCTTCAATCAAAGTTAGTTACCACATATCCTTCAATCAAAGTTAGTTACCACATATCGTTCAATCAAAGTTAGTTACCACATCAGCTTCAATCAAAGTTAGTTGCCACATCAGCTTCAATCAAAGTTAGTTACCACATATCCTTCAATCAAAGTAAGTTACAACATATCCTTCAATCAAACTTAGTTACCACATACCCTTCAATCGAAATTAGTTACCACATATCCTTCAATCAAAGTTAGTTACCACATATCCTTCAATCAAAGTTAGTTCCAACATATCTATCCTTCAATCAAAGTTAGTTACTACATATCCTTCAATCAAAGTTAGTTACAACATATCTATCCTTCAATCAAAGTAAGTTACCACATATCCTTCAATCAAAGTTAGTTACCACACATCCTTCAATCAAAGTTAGTTACCACATATCCTTCAATCAAAGTTAGTTACCACATATCCTTCAATCAAAGTTAGTTACCACATATCCTTCAATCAAAGTAAGTTACCACATATCCTTCAATCAAAGTTAGTTACCACATATCCTTCAATCAAAGTTAGTTATAACATATCCTTCAATCAAAGTTAGTTACCACATATCCTTCAATCAAAGTTAGTTACCACATATCCTTCAATCAAAGTCAGTTACCACATATCTATCCTTCAATCAAAGTAAGTTACCACATATCCTTCAATCAAAGTTAGTTACAACATATCCTTCAATCAAAGTCAGTTACCACATATCCTTCAATCAAAGTAACTTACCACATATCCTTCAATCAAAGTTAGTTACAGCATATCTATCCTTCAATCAAAGTTAGTTACCACATATCCTTCAATCAAAGTAAGTTACCACATATCCTTCAATCAAAGTTAGTTACCACATATCCTTCAATCAAAGTAAGTTACAACATATCCTTCAATCAAAGTTAGTTACCACATATCCTTCAACCAAAGTAAGTTACCACATATCCTTCAATCAAAGTTAGTTACAACATATCTATCCTTCAATCAAAGTTAGTTACCACATATCCTTCAATCAAAGTAAGTTACCACATATCCTTTCATCAAAGTTAGTTACCACATATCCTTCAATCAAAGTTAGTTACAGCATATCTATCCTTCAATCAAAGTTAGTTACCACATATCCTTCAATCAAAGTAAGTTACAACATCAGCTTCAATCAAAGTTAGTTACCACATATCCTTCAATCAAAGTAAGTTACAACATATCCTTCAATCAAAGTTAGTTACTACATATCCTTCAACCAAAGTAAGTTACCACATATCCTTCAATCAAAGTTAGTTACAACATATCTATCCTTCAATCAAAGTTAGTTACCACATATCCTTCAATCAAAGTAAGTTACCACATATCCTTTCATCAAAGTTAGTTACCACATATCCTTCAATCAAAGTTAGTTACCACATATCCTTCAATCAAAGTTAGTTACCACATATCCTTCAATCAAAGTTAGTTACAACATATCTATCCTTCAATCAAAGTAAGTTACCACATATCCTTCAATCAAAGTTAGTTATAACATATCCTTCAATCAAAGTTAGTTACCACATATCCTTCAATCAAAGTTAGTTACCACATATCCTTCAATCAAAGTTAGTTACAACATATCTATCCTTCAATCAAAGTAAGTTACCACATATCCTTCAATCAAAGTTAGTTACAACATATCCTTCAATCAAAGTCAGTTACCACATATCCTTCAATCAAAGTAACTTACCACATATCCTTCAATCAAAGTTAGTTACAGCATATATATCCTTCAATCAAAGTTAGTTACCACATATCCTTCAATCAAAGTAAGTTACCACATATCCTTCAATCAAAGTTAGTTACCACATATCCTTCAATCAAAGTTAGTTACAACATATCCTTCAATCAAAGTTAGTTACCACATATCCTTCAACCAAAGTAAGTTACCACATATCCTTCAATCAAAGTTAGTTACAACATATCTATCCTTCAATCAAAGTTAGTTACCACATATCCTTCAATCAAAGTAAGTTACCACATATCCTTTCATCAAAGTAAGTTACCACATATCTTTCAATCAAAGTTAGTTACAACATATCTATCCTTCAATCAAAGTAAGTTACCACATATCCTTCAATCAAAGTTAGTTACCACATATCCTTCAATCAAAGTTAGTTACCACATATCCTTCAATCAAAGTTAGTTACAACATATCTATCCTTCAACCAAAGTAAGTTACCACATATCCTTCAACCAAAGTTAGTTACAACATATCTATCCTTCAATCAAAGTAAGTTACCACAGATCCTTCAAGCAAAGTTAGTTACAACATATCTATCCTTCAACCAAAGTAAGTTACCACATATCCTTCAATCAAAGTTAGTTACCACATATCCTTCAATCAAAGTTAGTTACAACATATCTATCCTTCAACCAAAGTAAGTTACCACATATCCTTCAAGCAAAGTTAGTTACAACATATCTATCCTTCAATCAAAGTAAGTTACCTCATATCCTTCAATCAAAGTAAGTTACCACATATCCTTCAATCAAAGTAAGTTGCCACATATCCTTCAATCAAAGTAAGTTACCACATATTCTTCAATCAAAGTTAGTTACCACATATCCTTCAATCAAAGTCAGTTATCACATATCCTTCAATCAAAGTAAGTTACCACATATCCTTCAATCAAAGTTAGTTACCACATATCCTTCAATCAAAGTTAGTTACCACATATCCTTCAATCAAAGTTAGTTACCAAATCAGCTTCAATCAAAGTTAGTTTCCACATCAGCTTCAATCAAAGTTAGTTACCACATATCTTTCAATCAAAGTAAGTAACCACAAATCCTTCAATCAAAGTTAGTTACCACATCAGCTTCAATCAAATTTAGTTACCACATATCCTTCAATCAAAGTAAGTTACCACATAAGCTTCAATCAAAATTAGTTACCACATATCCTTCAATCAAAGTTAGTTACCACATATCCTTCAATCAAAGTATGTTACCACATATCCTTCAATCAAAGTTAGTTACCACATCAGCTTCAATCAAAGTTAGTTACCACATCAGCTTCAATCAAAGTAAGTTACCACATAAGCTTCAATCAAAGTTAGTTACCACATATCCTTCAATCAAAGTAAATTACCACAAATCCTTCGATCAAAGTTAGTTACCACATCAGCTTCAATCAAAGTTAGTTACCACATATCCTTCAATCAAAGTTAGTTACCACATATCCTTCAATCAAAGTTAGTTACCACATAAGCTTCAATCAAAGTAAGTTACAACATATCCTTCAATCAAAGTTAGTTACCACATATCCTTCAATCAAAATTAGTTACCACATATCCTTCAATCAAAGTTAGTTACCACATATCCTTCAATCAAAGTTAGTTACCACATATCCTTCAATCAAAGTATGTTACCACATAAGCTTCAATCAAAGTTAGTTACCACATATCTTTCAATCAAAGTAAGTTATCACAAATCCTTCAATCAAAGTTAGTTACCACATCAGCTTCAATCAAAGTTAGTTACAACATATCCTTCAATCAAAGTAAGTTACCACATAAGCTTCAATCAAAGTTAGTTACCACATATCCTTCAATCAAAGTTAGTTACCACATATCCTTCAATCAAAGTAAGTTACCACATATCCTTCAATCAAAGGTTACCTCATATCCTTCAATCAAAGTTAGTTACCACATCAGCTTCAATCAAAGTTAGTTACAACATATCCTTCAATCAAAGTAAGTTACCACATAAGCTTCAATCAAAGTTAGTTACCACATATCCTTCAATCAAAGTAAGTTACCACATAAGCTTCAATCAAAGTAAGTTACCACATATCCTTCAATCAAAGTAAATTTCCACATAAGCTTCAATCAAAGTAAGTTACCACATATCCTTCAATCAAAGTTAAAGCCTAAATAATGATATACAGTAATGTTGTGACCTGTCAAATGGACAAATGGAAAGTTAATGACTAAAAGGCATATGCAGTAAAAATCAATTAAAACTCAAGACAAACAATGACAAAAGTTAACATGCTATAGAAGCCAATTCCAAAAAATTGTACACGTAATTAAAACTGGGCAAATATTGTTTATGTAGTAAACATATATATGCAAAAGCACAAAAGTCTGCCTATTGACACTGAGTCTCCTTCTTTTGAACTGTTACCAGAAAGACTGGATTTTTTTCCCTTAGATTACATCAACACAATTAGTTATGAGGGGCAGATCATGAGGATAGCTTTACATGTGACTGTCATTGACAACGACCTAATTGAATAAAAATGATGTTTAAATACTAATAATATTATTTCTTCTTATTTTATTTTATTTTTTTTCGGTACTAACAATTCCCAATTCTCTGCTTTATTTTAACAAGAGGCTCCCAAGAGCCAGATCGCTCACCTGTTATAATTTGTGTAGATCTTGCATCAATGATTATTTTTGCTATTTAATGTATACCATCACAATTATCTCCTTAATATTGACCTGTACAGAATCCTGAACCCAAATATATATGGTTGCTAGGGACTTTTTCATCAGTTACTATGCACTTTTTCAATGACCTTGACACTTGATCTTTCTTTTTGACTTGTACCGGTAAATTATAAGGTCCTTAACCCAAATATATATGATTGCTAGGACTTTTTCATCCATTGCTAGGGACTTTTTCATAGGTTGCTATGGACTTTTACAATGACCTTGACCCTTGACCCTTCAATTTACTTGCACAGCTACAAGATGGACAAGAAAATTAAACACATAATTTATATAAGATACCCTAAGGATCTGTCAGCCTAAGTTTGGCGGAAATTGATTCTGTAGTTTCAGAGGAGAAGATTTTTTAAAGTTTAAAAAGATGATGAAAAAAATGTGAAAAATTGTCTTTCAAGGTTAAAAACTCACATAAGGGGTCAATTGATGATTTTGGTCATGTTGACTTATTTGTAGATCTTACTTTGCTGAACATTTTTGCTGTTTACAGTTTGTCTTTATTTATAATAATATTCAAGATAGCAACCTAAAACTGCACTGCAAATTTTCCTAAAAATTAACAATTCAGGGGAAACCCCACAAAGTGTTGACCGAATCATCTGAAAATTTCACAGCAGGTATATCTTGAGGTGGTGAACATTTTTACCCCGTCAATTTTGCCAAAATGCTTTAGTTTTTGAGATATAAGTAAAAAACTGCAGTTTACCCCCTATGTTCTGTTTTTAGCCATGGCAGCCATGTTTCTGGACAGACAAGAAAATAAAACATAAACTTTATTCTAGATACCCAAAGGATCATTCAGACTACATGTAAGTATGGCTGTAATTGGTTCAGCGGTTTCAGAGGAGAAGATCTTTGAAAAAGTTTACGACATATGAACGATGGACGACGGACGCCAAGTGATGGCAAAAGCTCGCGTCCTTTTAGGACAGGTGAGCAAAAAAAGGTAGAAAGTGAAACGAGGTATAGCGGTAATCTGAAGCTGAGACTAAAACTGTTGCTCGAAGTGCAATAATGATAGATCCGAATGGGCTGGATGGTATTTAAATCCATAAGATATAACCTTCAGATTACTTTGGCTTACTAACCTTAAAATATGACTGGATATTAACAAAATATACTATTTTTTTTTTAAAGAAATCCCACATTACCACAGGAATTCAGCTTTACAGGTTTAAAAATTTGGTCTCCCAAAAAATGGAATACTGACCTTTCAACAAATGGCCTAATTTTATCTCTTGTAACTAGATCATCACCATCTCTATCAAGGTAGTCAATGTAACAGTTCTCATCTTTCAGGATTTTTATTTTAGCTTTCCACCATCCTTTAGTTTCATCTTCATTTATACTGGAATATACCTGGAAAACAAAACTGAAGAAATGAAGGAACATTACGTGGGCAAGGCTTAATCATAGGAAAGAAATCATAAAAATTTTCTGTTCACATTTTTGTTTTTCAAACTTTTTTGCATAGGGTATTAAAATTTGAATTTACATGTTCCTCTACTAAAAATTGTTCCTCCTTTTCAATTTCTAGCATCCATTAAAATTCAAAATTGAATGCAGTATCCTGGCAACAAAACGTAAATATATAATAATTATACAACTCCCCTTCCTAAAAAAGATTATTCTGATAATCAAAATTGTCCAAGGTTCTGATGAGTGGAAACCTTCATTCTAATTAAAAAAGAAATATCTGTCAAAAACAAATGATGGCACAATCAACACAAGAATTAACATATGTCATACTTCCAAGCCCTAGCTGGCCTTCTTATGAAAAAATAGTTCATCATTTAAGATTTTACCATTATCAAAATCATACATGTACAAGGTTATTAGGGATATAGGTACTGACAAACAAGTCAGAAACATAATATAAAAAGTAACTAGGTGGAACTGTTTTTGTAAACCAAAACATGTCTCCTCTTTGCTTTATTCTAGATCAATCTTGTCTATAGTCCAGTCAAACTAAGTTTTAACCTCAAACTAATTGCAACAGAAAATGTTTTAGTTCTAATCTATAGCATTAAACCCTAAATATACACAGAAAAAAGTCCCATAAAATCTAACTTGAGGAAAACTCAAAATCAGCATTTTAATTTCCTATGGAAAATAACATTGGAAAAGGGAGATAACTCCAGAAAAATTAGTCTTTTTTGTCAGTTTTTGGTTGATTTTCTTAAAATTCATGTAAAGTATGATACTTTGATGGGGTTATAAGTTCGTATTTGACTATATTATATAATCTTCTGCTCATGAAATGTACAAAACCGAAGCATTATGGGTATTTTTATTTTTTTTGCACATTTTTCATTAGAGAAATTGCAAATTTGTGGCTGTGTGACCATTTTGAAAAAATAATGTGAAAATTTGGTATTGTTTATATCTGTAAATTATATTTGTTCAGCATCTACCTTGTTTAAAGAAACTTTAAACCACAAAAAGAAGAATATATGCTTAATCATTTTTATTAAATTTGAGATTCTTTACCTTGACATGTTGAAAAATTTAATAAATGGTCAACTAATGAATTATGAAATCTATGTTGTAGCTTGATAAAAGATATGAAAACACCTTTAGAAGTGTTTGTTATACTCTAAAGACGGCTAAAATATCAAGAATCAATACATTCTGCTGAATAGAAGCGGTAAAGTTATGATTTTGTATCAATTTTTATTGATATTTCTGCCTTTTTTGCAGAGTTATCTCCCATTTTCAATGCAAATCTCCATAGGAATTTTAAAATCGTGATTTTTTAGTCTTTCTTAAGTTACATTATGTTGGACTTTTTTCTGTGTATATTTGGGGTATAATGCTAAAGATTAAAACTTAAAAATCTTCTGTTGCAATTACTTTAATGTTACGGTCAAATTTACGCTAGATTAACTGGACTACTACCTCTAGCATAAAAATAATAATTTGACCTTGAGGTCAAAGGTCAAGGTCAAATGAAGGTCATAATGGTATATGACACACATGCTCATGGTAATACACCTACATACCAAAGGGATAAGCTTAGGTCAAAGACAAAAAAGTTACAACCCGGACAAGGAAATACTATATTTTAGTCATAATTTGACATTGAGGTCAAAGATCAATGTCAAATGAAGGTCATAATGGTACGTGACACAAATCCTTATGGTAATACACCTACATACCAAAGAGGCAAGGAAATACTATAATTTTGTTCATAAAGTTTACCTTAAGGTCAAAGTCAAGGTCAAATGGAGGTCATGATGGTACGTAACATACCACTTCATGTTGATACACCAACATACCAAAGGGGATAAGCCTAGGTCAAAAGACAAAAAAGTTACAACCCAGACAAGGAAATACTATAATTTTAGTCATAATTTGACCATGAGGTCAAAGTTCAAGGTCAAATGAAGGTCATAATGGTACGCAACACACCCCCTCATAGTAATACACCTACATACCAAAGGGCATAAGCCTAGGTCAAAAGACAAAAAAGTTACAACACGGACAACGAAATACTATAATTTTAATCATAATTTGGTCTTGAGGTCAAAGGTCAAGGTCAAATGAAGGTCGTAATGGTATGTGACACACCCCTTCATGGTAAAACACCTACATACCAGAGGGTATAGGCCTAGGTCAAAAGACAAAAAAGTTATGGCCCGGACAAGCTTAGCTGAGAAGAAGAACTAGAATTGCAATTGCGAGCAATAGCAGATGTCACCCACAGCGGCTATTTGAAAATTTTGTATTTCAATCATTTGCATCTTGTTTGTCATCCCAAACTTAGCATAGATATCAATTTTCGTTGAAATCGGACAATGTTAAGTTTTTCGTCATTTTTACAACATTTTTCAAAATTGCTGCCAAACGTCTCCAACCAATCGCAATGTTCATGAACATGTTCTACTAATCATACTTTACAAAAGTGGAAAGTTTCATGAAATTCTATGGTGCAGTTTTTGAGATATGAAAGTTTCAAATTTTTCCAATTTTCATACTTTTTCCGTTTCCATGGCAAAGGTGGCCATTTTGAAAAAATTAGACTTGGTGAATATCATTACTGTGAAGTTTCATAAAGACTATTCCAGCCATCTCTGAGAACCCGTCCGGACAAAATTAGGTGGAAGAATAAAAAAAATGAAAAATAAATTAACCACAATAATGCAAAACAGCTCTGTCACTAAATAAACAAAATCTCATTAAGGAAATAGTTAAAAGTTTCGGTGCAAACACAGATTACTGGTAAGTCTTTGTTGAAATTTCAAACACTTTTAGATAATCTCTTTTCATGAGTTGTGATCAAGGCTGATTACCTGATATTTTGAAAATTTTATGTTTTACTTTTCACTGTTGTTTTTATTTTAGATTATTTTTATACATCAAGTGAACCAAGACATTCTGGAGGTACAAACTGGTACAGTAATAAGGATGGATACCGAAGTATGCTGCAGTCATCTTAAAACCTCATGGAATTCAAACTATAAAAAGACAACAACACCCTGGTTACTGCAAGGAAATGCTTTATTCTGGTCTTGTTAATTTACATTGACCCCATTCAACAGCTCACCAACCATTTATCCTTTGTTCAAAAAGATTAAATGCCACTCTCAACTTTATTGTTTTCATATGGCTGCATTACATTGGGACGGAATATGGCTTCAATAGAGACATACAATTGGCGGAGTAAAATCATACAATAGGGCAAATATAACCTGTAAAATTTAATTAAGTCACCTGTAAATCCATCTATGAAAATGTAGCGACAAGGACCAAAAAAGAAAATCTAGATTTTCTTGCACAAAGAAAAGACTTATACAAAAATGGTGAAATTTCTTGTTTTGACTATCTCAAAAGCTTGGGATTCTGATTTCGTTTTGCATGCACAGACATTTAATCAGTGCATAATGTTCATTTTGAACATGATGAAAGATTTTTAACAAATTCAGATTCCGTTTGTTTTAAAATACTGAAAAACGAAATTTTAAGATTTACTCTTTCATTTTAGACTAAACTTTGCTATTTGTATCTGTGAAGGAGTATTATTATGATAGTCAAAATACTGCCCCTTCTTATATTTTATCATACATCCCAATGTATACATTTTCTCCACCCCATCGTATTGTTTTTTGTTGCCCCATTTTATATAAATCCGCCCAAACATTGAACACCGTTTTGGGGCATTACTACCAGTCAGTTCTTGAAATACTCAAAAAACATTATGCTACATTATTTTCAACTCTTAATTTGACCTAATATCAAACTCTGAACAACTTGTACAAATGCATAATGAATTTACATATTTTTAAAAAAATTAATTGTATATAAGCAGAAATGCCTCCATCAGCTAGATGCAGGATTTATTAATTTTTTTTCTGGCTTAATGGTCATTCCTTTCATATTCAGTGCAATAATTATAGGTTTCACAATGAGTGAGAATTAGATATCGCTTGATATCAAATCGAGTTGTTTAATTTGGATATAATAATAAACGAGCCTTTGTATTGCAGTTTTCCTCAGTTGGAATATTCCAAACACTTATAAAAAAAAACTTACCTGAATTGTGTCCCCTTGTTTATAATCCATATCCAGTGTCTGTTCATATGGTAATCGAGATTTATCAAACTGGACATGTTGTTCTGGTTTTGAACTAAAATGTATGTATGAATACACCTTTCATTATTCAGAATTCAAGTGTTGTTTTCTTCCATAATATAGCAATTCCCGAACATCATAGTGTCAGCTGTGGGCGAAAAACTACTTTGGAAATATCTTGATATTTATCTATTTTGATATAGATGTATTTTTAACCATTTTTGACAAGTTTTTTAACACGAAAGAATTTCTGGAATATTTTGTCCACTGTTCTGTTGATGGTACAGATTTTGATGGTATGGTTGCATGAAACAGGAATTTATCTTTACAAATATATATCTTATAGGTGCATGAGGTGGAGATATATGGTATTTCTAGATTAATACATGACCAAATCCACATGGGATCCAGAATCATCATAAGACTATTTTTGCCTGACGATGTAATTCACATGGTAAGTTCGAATAGCACTTGGATGTTTGGTTATTACCCTGAGTTGTGCAAATATGGGTTGTGCAAAAACTGTCATATTTAGTACTAATAATGTTACAATGCCTGGATTAAGTACATTTGTGTACCAACACTGATAATCTGCTACAATAGGATATTACTATTTACCTGTTCTTAATCTTTATTATAATACCATCTTCATTAATATCCTTAATTAATGCCTATAACAATTAAAATATATAATATTAATAGTATTCATGTAGAAGTAGGCAATCTTTATCGTATAGAATTACTTTAATAGAGGCTTCCAGAAGCCTTTATTGCTCACATGCATTTAATTTGCCACATAATATGAAAACAAAGCCTGAAATCTATGCTTTTTGCTAGTTTTTTTCAATAACATTGCTCTATAGTCCTGCCTCAAAAAAACTTTTGAAAAGGACAACCTATGAATCATTCAACCAGATTTTGTCTAATTATAAATAGACCCAGTAGTTTCAAAGAATTCAGACTTAACATAAATTTATTGTTTTTTAGTTACAATGGCAATAAATGTTCCAAGCTCTAGAACATTGTAAATAACTTTGATAAGAGTGTGCCTATTGACTATTTTTTTTTTGTTGTTGTGGATTTTTTCTATTTTTACTGAAGCAGCGCACCAGACACAAATTTGAATGTCCATTCAATCAAAGTCTGTCCTTAATTACTGAATTATACTCATAAGAAGAGACTTTTGGAGATTTTTTAATGATTTATCTATTTTTAGTAATGGTATCCATATTTTACAGAGGTTCTGACACACAGATCAAAGTTTGAAAGGGAACCACCTACAGTACCACATGTACCATACCATCAAAGTTTGGTATCAACTGCTGCAGATGTTTCAGAGAAGAACATTTTTAAACACTTTTTGGCCAATTTTTCTATTGTTAGTTATTCTGGCCATATTGCTCAGATTCGGACCCTTCAACACAGTTTTGAAAGGGATCATCTAAAATACAATTCCATCAAGATTTTGTATCAAAAGCACAATATGCTTCAGAGAAGAAGATTTTTAATCAATTTTTTTCTCAATTTTGTCTACTTTTAGAAATTGCAGCAATATTGTGCAATGGTCTAGACAAAAATTTGGAAAGAGACCACTGAAGATTCATTCAATTAAATGTAGCCCAGTGGTTTCAGAGGAGAAGATTTTAAAATATTTTTTTTGACACTTTTTGTTTAAGCAGCCCATATAGGTCATTTAGCATATATATTCTTTTTCCAATTTTCATAAATATGTTATTGAGATGATTTCCTCCCAAAAGCATGTTCAATGTAATTTTTAAGTAATTAAGACATAAGCAACACAGTTTTTTCTGTCATAAATGCTTTTTTTTGTACCAGATTATGTTATTGGTATCAAAAGCATGCAATCCTTGTACCTCATAACTAGCACCATCTGGTAGATCAACTTCAACATTGATATTTTTCCAATCCATTTTTACAGTTGCTTCTCCATATTACCAGTTATCCATTACTTTGTAGATATAATCAACTGGCCTGGAATAAATTTCTTATATGTAGTTACTTGCTTTATGTTTTTGTAATAAAACAATATTAAATTTTTCTAGGTGTGAGGACATTTTTAGTATTCCTAACTCAATTTGAAATAATATTTGCAAGCAATTGCGAAATTGTCTCTGTCCTCCGTAAAACAATAATGAATTATTTTATGTTGAAGGTTATTCATTTTAAAGGAAATTGAGGACACGGCCAAAGTATAAGATAATTTGGCACATGGAAGTATTTTTTAAGACAAGCATATCAAGAATTTACTTTTTCATACAGTCAAACTTGACAGTAGGTTAAACTGTCTCGAACACCAGGGAATTGTGTATTTTACCATGAAAACTTGAACTCAGTAATTAAATAGACAAGCATGTTACTTATAGGTGTTCTCCTAACAATCATAACCGCCTCGGTGGTCTTGTGGTAGCGTGCTCGCCCCCGTGCTGCTTCTCCGCCAAGCACGCGGCATCTAAGAGTAAGAGCAAAGACTGGTCGGCTCGGAGTCAGTATAATGTGTCCGAGTGAGGTAATATGTCTTCCTGCGGACAATTACCTCGTGAGCTAGCACATTAAAAATCCGATTGAGCGTGTCGGTCTAGTACAAAGCAGGGATCATATTCATTATCATATCAACATGTTCTCGTCCTGATATGCACCTGGTTGCCACTGGACGTTAAACAATAATCATCCATCCATCCATCCTAACAATCATAGGAGTGATGAAAATACATTACTCTGCCAGGTAAATGTTAACACTTTAATGTAATAAAGATGTCATGATTGCTGTTAAGTAGAGATTAACTTGTTCAATTTTTAAAACTAGAAAATCTTTCATAGTTATTATCAGCTATATTAATTCATTCGCAATTTCCTTACTTGAACAAACTTCAGTAACTTAAACTATGTAAACTACCAATAACAGATTTTGACGACCCCTTGTAGTTTGTGTCATCGAAGTTCTATATTAATTCCACACAATATTTAATAACTTAATCTTAACTCAAAGCTTCGGAATTTATTTAGTTTGTGAGTGAATCGCCCGAGTTTACACATTGATATATTCCTTCAAAATAACCTTTATTACTATAATATTCATTTTATTTGTATTAATATTTCCGTAAGTATTGTTGAAGAAATTAATTCTGTGTATTGACCAACTGAAAAGTGCATGGCTTGAAAAATAAAGTTTTCAAAAGTCTTTCATTTCTTGGTTAAAACGACTAAATTATTTGTTTTCAATCACTTTATTTTCATTTAGACATGTAACTGCAATTTGTTTGAATATCTAAAAAAAAGACTCGTCATGTATTTAATTTTAAATTAAAAAGAGCAAATTAATAACTTTTGAAAGTATTAGTGTTATGGTTTCTAATTTAACATGTGCAAAAAGGACATAGAATTCTATAAGAAACACGTACCAGACTTTATAACGGCAAAAAAAAAAAGAATTTACAACACTTCCAACCACCATCCTACCAAGTCAGGGTTTTGTATCCATGTTCGTTCCTACAAACTGCTGACATCGGGATTTTTTTTACAGATGAGGATTAACCATTAAAAAATGACTTTAGCACAAACATACAAAATCACACATTTTATTTAAAAATAATACTTCATTTAAATTGATTCGAAAAAAAATTTGAAAGTTGTAATGGGCTCATGTGTTTACAAAAGTTGAAGATACATGTAGTAGCAGAAAGTGACATCAAAAACACCACATCATGTGCATGTAATAAATAAACTAGACGCTCTCTAGAGCCTATATCGCTCACCTGGATTTAACTTTTCACCTTGAGCAGGACTAAAAAGTAAAGTGTAGCAGTCAATTTGGCTGGTTTTTCGATAGGGTCCTATATTAGTTTGGCTGTGGTGGCCACCTTGGTTGACAATCTGGGTGATCGGACACACTTCTGAAAGATAACCATCTACGGACCAATGCTCCCAAGTTTAGTTACAATTGGCTCAGTAGTTTCAGATGAGAACATTTTTGAATTAATTTCACATAGGGTCCTATGTTAACCTAAGTTTGGCTGCGGTGGCCATCTTGGTTCACAGTCCATGAAATCGGACATACATCTGAAAGAGGACCTCCTAAGGACCATTGCTGAAAAATCTGGTTCCAAATGGTCAAGTGGTTTCAGACAAGAAGATTTTTCAATGCAATTTCCCATAGGGCCCTATGCTCAACTAAGTTCGGCTGTGGCAACCATCTTGGTTGACAGTCATCGGACATATTTCTGAAAGAGGACCATCTAAGGACCATTGCTACCAAGTTTTAATTGGCTGAGTGGTTTCGGACAACAAGATTTTGAGTGAATTTCCGATAGTGCCCTATGTTAAACCAAGTTCTGCTGTGGCTGCCACCTTGGTTGACAGTCCAGGTCATCGGACACATTTCTGAAAGAGGACCATCTAAGGACCAATGTCCAATTGGTCAAGCGGTTTCAAACAAGAAGATTTTTCAATAAATTTTCCCATAGGTCCCTTATTAAAATAAGTTTGGCTGTGGTGGCCATCTTGGTTAAAAGTCTGGGTCATCAGACATATTTCTGAAAAAGACCTTCATAAGGACCATTACTGTCAAGTTTGGTGCCAATTGGTCTTGTAGTTTCATAAAAGAAGATTTTTTAAATTCATCCCCTCCCCCCCCCCATTTTTCTATTTTTAGTAACAGCAGCCATGTCGGTTAGAAGTCGGGGATGCCGGACATATATTTGGAAGGGGGCCACCCAAAGACCTTTCCACCAAAGTTTGGTCCAAATTGGCTCCAGTGGTTTGAGAGGAGGAGATTTTTAAAGGAAAGTTTATACCAGACGCCGTCTTTAAAAGGCAAAAACTCCTATAAGGGGTCAATCAATGATTTCGGTCATGTTGACTTATTTGTAGATCTTACTTTGATGAACATTTTTGCTGTTTACAGTTTGTCTTTATCTAAAATAATATTCAAGATAACCTAAAACTGCAAAATTTCCTTAAAATTAACAATTCAGGGGCAATAACCCATCAAAGGGTTGACCAATTTGTCTGAAAATTTCACGGCAGGTATATCTTGACCTGATAAACATTTTTACCCTACGTCAGTTTTGCCAAAATGCTTTAGTTTTTGAAATCTAAGCCAAAAACTGCAGTTGACCCCAAACTAGATACCCTAATGATGCTTGTGGCCAAGTTTGATTCCATTTTGCCAGTAGTTTCAGAGGAGGAGATTTTTGTAAAGCAGACAAGTGATGAGAATAGCTCACTTGACACTTTGGGTCAGGTGAGTTAATAAACTAGAGGCTCTCAAGAGCCTGTATCGTTCACCTGGATTTAACTTTTCACCTTGAGCAGACCTAAAAATTAAAGTGTTGCAGTCAATTTGGCTGGATTTTCTATAGGATTCTATGTTAAACTAATTTCAGCTGTGGCAGTCATCTTGGTTGACAGACCAGGTCAACGGATAAATTTCTAAAAGAGAACCATCTAAGGACCATTTTTGCTAAGTCTTGTTCCAACTGGCTAAGCGGTTTCACACAAGAAGATTTTTAAATGAATTTTCCTATAAATCCAATATTTAACAAAGTTTGGTGTGGCAGCCATCTTGGTTGACAATCCGGGTGATTGGACATATTTCTGAAAGAGGATCTCCTAAGGACCAATGCTGCCAAGTCTGGCTACAATATGTCAAGTGGTTTCAGACAAGAAGATTTTTCAATGAATTTTTCCATAGGGCCCTATGTTAAACTAAGTTCGGGTGTGGCAGCCATCTTGGTTGACAGTCTGGGTCATCGCACAAAATTCTGAAAGAGGACCATCTAAGGACCATTGCTACCAAGTCTAATTCTAATTGGCTTAGTGGTTTCAGACAAGAAGATTTTTGAGTGAATTTCCTATAGGGTCCTATGTTAAAGTAAGTTCTGCTGTGGCGGCTATCTTGGTTCACAGTCCACGAAATCAGACACATTTCTGAAAAAGGACCTCCTAAGGACCAATGCTGCCAAGTCCTGCTCCAATATGTCAACTGGTTTCAGACAAGAAGATTTTTCAATGAATTTTCCTATAGGGCCCTATGTTATACAAAGTTCAGTTGTGGCAGCCATCTTGGTTGACAGTCCAGGTCATCGGACACACCTCTGTAAGAGGACCATCTAAGGACCATTGCTGCCAATCTTTGGTTTCAATTGGTCAATTGGTTTAAGATAAGAAGATTTTTAAATGAACTTTCCCATAGGGCCCTATGTTAAACTAAGTTTGGCTGTGGCGGCCATTTTTGTTAACAGTATGGGTCATTGGACATATTTCTGAAAGAGAATCTCCTAAGAACCATTGCTGCCAACTTTGGTTTCAACTGGCCTTGTAGTTTCATATAAGAAGATTTTTGAAATTCACACCCCCCCCCCCCCCCCTCCCCCCAACTTTTTTTCTATTTTTAGTAACAGTTGGAAGTCAGGGATGCCAGATATTTTGGAATCGGGCCACCCAAGGACCATTGCACTAAAGTTTGGTCTCGACTGGCCCCGTGGTTTGAGAGGCAAAGATCTTTAAAGGAAAGTTTACGCTGGATGCCGTCTTTAAAGGGCAAAAACTCCTATAAGGGATCAATCAATGATTTTGGTCATGTTGACTTATTTTTAGATCTTACTTTGTTGAACATTTTTGCTGTTTACAATTTGTCTTTATCTATAATAATATTCAAGATGATAACCTAAAACTGCACAATTTCCTTAAAATTAACAATTCAGGGGCAATAACCCAACAAAGGGTTTACCGATTCGTCTGAAAATTTCATGGCAGGTAGAACTTGACATGATGAACAGTCTAACCCCATGTCAGTTTTGCTCTAATTGCTTTAGTTTTTGAGATATAAGACAAAAACTGCAGTTTACCCTCTATGTTCTATTTTTAGCCATATTTTTTAAACTAGATACCCCAATGATAATTGTGGCAACTTTAGGTTACATTTGGCCCAGTAGTTTCAGAGGAGAAGATTTTTGTAAAATTTTACAGACGACGGACGCCAAGTGATCAGAAAAGCTAACTTGACCTTTCAGGTCAGGTGAGCTAAAAAGTAGACCGAAAACATATTCGTGTCACAGGTTGCAACGATATTAAAAACTTAAATCCAATATATGGACAGGAAAACTACACTTAAATATGTATGGGCAATCTCGGATACTAATATATACATATCACACATCTATTCAGTAATTTACGAAAATAATTATTGAAGTGATAACTGTTCAAAGGCTGATTTTCCGTCCACATTTTACTTTCGTTTTAACCACTCCGACGGTTCTTTTATTTTCACTTTGAACAAATTCCGGATGGGGAATTTACCACTGTATACCTAAACTGTGAAATAAATATAAAGTTTTACACAACGTTTAGTAGTTTAGTTTCAGATAACGTTAATTTGTACCCGTTAATTTATAATCTACACTTGTATATTAGCTACTTGTTGAAAATACTGAAAAACAAATTCCAGCGTGTTCACAACTGAATGTGTTGACAGTGTAAAAAAGCTCAACCTTGATTTTCGAGAAACCAAATAGTATACTAAGTAGGTCAAATACGATGGAAGTATACTAAACGTGTATGTAAGTATTCAAGATAGTAGAGAAACTTGTAAGAGTTCCATATGGCACACCAGCTGTGTGAGCCAAAATTTCTTTCCTGTGAAAAAGTTTCCAGCTGGAATAAATACTATTTAGTTTCCATGTGAACTTTTTTTCACAGTATAATCTGGGATCATATAATACTATCCTGTATAAATGTATGAAAAATATTCCATCGCTATAATTAAAATTTGTTCCATAATTCACCTGGTGAAATAATTTCCTTTGTGTGAAATTTCTTCCCCACCTGGTGAAATAATTTCCATACTGTGGTATTCTTTCTGTGACTTACCTGATGAAAAGGTGCAGGACAAATCGCACCACTCCAAACTCGCCCCACGCCAACTCGCACCAACTTTTCACCAACTCGCCCCAACTCAGGAAATATTTGTTAAAGGTTCATTCCTTGTATTGCACATGGTAGATCTCCTTAGCTGAAATTTGGCTTCCTATTTCGGTATTTTCGGTTATGAGTACTTCTTGTTTACAGCATAGTATAAATTTACTATATCTAATATTAGTATCTTTGGATTGTTATTTTACAAACTCACTCCAACTGTGAAAATCATGGGCACCAACTCGCCCCAACTTATGAAAATAAAAGCTACAGACTCGCCCCAACTGATGAAAATAATAATTTCATACTCGCTACATGTGGATATCATTTGCCAACTCGCCCGAACTGGTGATAATAATACAAACTCACCCCAACTAATGACAATAACGATTTGGTACTGACTTTGTATTTTTATTTACGATAATGACACTACTATTTCCATCAGTTGGGGCGAGTATGTAAATCATTTTCAGAAGTTGGGGCGTGTTGGTAGCGACGATATCAACAGTTAGAGCGAGTAGGAAATTAAAATTTCATCAGTTGGTGCGAGTTTGTAACTGATATTCACAAGATGGGGCTAGTTATGACTGATTTTCACAGTTGGAGCCAATTTGTAACACATATTTTCAAAGTTGGGGTGAGTTGGTGAAAGTTGGTGTTAGTTGGTGTGTTGCGAGTTTGAAGTTGGGGAGTTGTATGGCATTCCTGATGAAATACTTTCCAGGGCGTGAAATTTCTGGGTACTTCTAAAACAAGAAACGAAACACAGAGAAACGAAACAAAATATATTGAAACCAAATGAAACAGGTTGAAATAATACTATATTCTTTTTTTAATAAAATATTTGATAAAAATTAAGCACAACTAACCAAGGATTTAAATAATGTTAAAGTAAGTTCGGCCATCTTTGTTAAAAGTCCAGGTCATCGGACATATTTCTGAAAGAGAACCTCCTAAGGACCATTACTGTCAAATGTGGTTCCAATTGGCCTTGTAGTTTCATAAAAGAAGATTTTTTAAATTCATCCCCCCTTTTTTCTATTTTTAGTAACAGCAGCCATGTCGTTTGGAAGACGGGGATGCCAGACATAATTTGGAAAGGGACCACCCAAGCACCATTCAACCAAAGTTTGGTCCCAATTGGCTCAGGGGTTTCAGAGGAGAATATTTTTAAAGGAAATTTATGCCGGACACCGTCTTTAAAGGGCAAAAACTCCTATAAATTCAGGGGAAATAACCCATCAAAGGGTTGACCGATTCGTCTGAAAATTTCATGGCAGGTAGATCTTGACCTGATGAACATTTTTACTCCATGACAGATTACTTTGAAATACCATCGTAGAGAAAAGATCGAAAATTGTTGAGAGCCAAATAGTCAAAGAGCATATTAAAATTCGAAAATAGCCAAATAGTGAGCCAGAAAAAATCAGACAAATAAACAGACCATGATATAAATCTTATTATTCAGGCTGAATAATGACACTGGCTTGTTGATCATATAGTTGAGAGCAGATTTTGTTATATATAATAGAATTTAGTTCGATCACCATGTTAAGTGTCAGACCTACTGGAGACTCAAGACTGGTGGTTTGATGCTCCATATCAAATTTCAGTTCATGAAAATTCAGTGTATCAATTTTTTTTAACAGTTTGCAGTGTGAAAATTTTGGACGCAACTCAGTCTACCAAGGAACAGGTTAGCTTGTTATTGGTTGATTGTTTCTAGTATATATGTTTTGTATTGCGATACACAGTCACTTGTTAAGATAAGACTTTTTCACCTTTCATAGATTTCACGCTCCGCCCCCTGACAATATTGCAAAAAGTCTTAATTTTTTATTATGGATACTGATCAACCAATCTTAATATTACAATCACCGCTAAATGTGCACATCTCCCGATTTTTTAAGTAATTAACACTTTGTATTAATGGAAACTTACATGTTTGGTTTTGATCAATGCACATAATATTTTTATTTTTTATGAACATCAGCGGTGCGTCATGGTGGAGATGGAACTCGAGGGACTTGAAGCAATTTTTAACTCAACATGCTCAATGGATTGTACTAAATACATATCGTACTAAATTTATTGAAATATCCCAATACGTATCGTTTGCCAAAAAAGTGTATCGTTACATCCCTAATGTTTGGTTATATTAACTTCCCTTATTTTTTCAAGAGACATTATTTGGTCAGATATGTTTCATAATGTATAGTGTGTATAAAAATTGGCATTTTTTTTATTTCATTCTTATTTATTTATTCATTAATTTTTCTTAATACATTGTAGGTATAAAGAATAAAATTCATCATGAGTCAACGTGGTGGTCCAAGAGGACCACCTAATAACATGAATCAGCATCAGGGACCTCCAAGACAAGCGGGACCTAGAGGTGGGCCAAGAGGGCAACCTTCAAATAGGAGTCAACATCAGGGTCATCCAAGACAAGTCAGACCCAAAAGTACTTCAGGAGGATGTCCTCCATTTCAGAGACAGCAGCTTCCCAGTGCAGACCAATACAGAGGTGGTCCTAATTGGATGCCTCATGATCAGCAAAATTATGGGAATTATTATCAAGAGGGGTCATATGGACATTCCTATGATGGTACGAGTGGACACTATGGACAACAACCCTTGAATTACACACCAGCAAGGCAACCCATTACAAATCCAGGAATATATGGTCCACCTCCAACATTTCCAGGTCAAATGACAGGACCTTCTTATATGCCACCTCCTAGTTTCGGGCAGCCACAGGCACAGCCACAGGTACAAGGTAAGTTCTAAAAATAACTGTTGGAGCATACTTAAGTTTCAATCATACCTACATGTGATTAATTTTTGTCGAGCCGCCAACTTAAGTTGCAGAAAGCTCGACATAGGGATAGTGATCCGGCGGCGGCGTTAACTAACTTCTTAAAAGCTTTATATTTTAGAAGGTGAAAGCCTGGATGCTTTATACTTTGTATATAGATGCCTTATGTTACGAATATTCCGTCTGTCATATGTACATTGTCCTTGACCTCATTTTCATGGTTCAGTGACTACTTGAAAAAAAAGTTAAGATTTTCTGTAATGTTAATTTCTCTCTTATTATGAGTAATAGGATAACTATATTTGGTATGTGCGTACCTTACTTGGTCCTCGTCCCCGTCAGACAGTTTTTCAATTGACCTCGACCCCATTTCAAGGATCAGTGAACAAGGTTAAGTTTTGGTGGTCAAGTCCGTATTTCAGTTACTATAAGCAATAGGTCTAGTATATTTGGTGTATGGAAGGATTGTAAGGTGTACATGTCCAACTGGCAGGTGTCATCTGACCTTGACCTCATTTTCATGGTTCAGTGGTTATAGTTAAGTTTTTGTGTTTTGGCCTGTTTTTCAAATACTGTATGCAATAGGTCTACTATATTTGGTGTATGGAAGGATTGTAAGGTGTACATGTCCAACTGGTAGGTGTCATCTGACCTTGACCTCATTTTCATGGTTCAGTGTTTATAGTTAAGTTTTTGTGTTTTGGCCTGTTTTTCGAATACTGTATGCAATAGGTCTACTATATTTGGTGTATGGAAGGATTGTAAGGTGTACATGTCAAACTGGTAGGTGTCATCTGACCTTGACCTCATTTTCATGGTTCAGTGGTTATAGTTAAGTTTTTGTGTTTTGGCCTGTTTTTCGAATAATGTATGCAATAGGTCTACTATATTTGGTGTATAGAAGGATTGTAAGGTGTACATGTCCAGCTGGTAGGTGTCATATGACCTTGACCTCATTTTCATGGTTCAGTGGTTATAGTTAAGTTTTTGTGTTTTGACCTATTTTTCGAATACTGTATGCAATAGGTCTACTATATTTGGTTGATAATAATAACTTTCTTTTTCAGTATTTTTAATGTTTTCATAACTCACTAAAGATGTAACTTTATCACTTTTCAGCACCTTCAAAAGCTTGTGTTTAAATATTCTTCTACAATAACAATCATACTATCATTGTTCACTGCCATCTTTAGTTACATGTACAATAATCAATATCAATGGTATATCACTATTAAAGTTATTTCACTCTTAACCACAGTTATCCAGCATATCTTCATATAGCGAATAATAACCTATACAGTTAGTAGTATGAAGACACTATTATAGTTGTCTTCATTGGGCCTGGCAGCAGCTTTAGAATTCATACAGGCATCAGCAGCATTGACATTATCTCATTATTTACAGCTTAAAATTTGTAATGTATGTCTGATAGCATTTACTTTCGTTAGAAATACACGACAGGCAAGACATTTTTGTGTGTCCACTCTTGTTATTATTATATCTCAGATATATAAATGAATTGATTGGTTCATAACTAATCATCTGAAGTGGGTTCATAACTAATCACATGAAGTTGAACAATTGTAACATTTTTTTCTAAAATTGGCATCCCTCTTGAATAACCTACATTGTAGCTTGAAAAACAATGTGCTACCTGAAAGTTATTGAAAATAAAAAATTGTCAACATGAGTATGGGTTATTGCCCTCAGGGTAAACTCCTGAAGGAATATCCCATAGTCAGGTTAACAATTTTGGTTATTCACCTCCTTAAAGGGCAATATTTAAGTCTCCCATGTGCTCATAAACTATCCGGAGGACTTTCATTAAAGTTCACTGGGTGATAGCCATCCATGTGGGGATTGACCTGAGTCAAATTTAAAGGGGATACCAGAGGGGCTTGCTCCACCATCCCAAACCCCCTAAAATACACATTTTAAAAATAACTTGGAAATGGTTGAGATCTCACCCTATAACCATTTATATTCTTACTCCTTATATGGGAAGATGCATTAATTGATGTACATTTTTGGGGGGTCCCTCAAAATCATGTTTTAATGAACTTGAAATGGCTTAGGTCCCTACCATAAAAACATATGTTGGTCCTCCTTATGGGTTAGACACATTCAAGTGTCCATGTACAGTAGCTTATTTGGAACTTTGTTTGGAAACTTAGTGTTAGCATCCCAACACAATTATTACTTATATTCTGACTTGATTTGATTAAATAACAGTTACCTTTGTAATTTTATATGGAAGTAAGAGGTCCATTTGTTTAGTTTTGAGACCTTTGCATTTAGAATATCTAACTTGTTTTGTTCATGTACCCTGGTTAAAAGGTAGCACCTGACCTACATGTAAGTGAGTTTTCTATTTGAATGTCTTAAATTATTTTGTTGGTTCATAAGCACTAGTTAACTAATCTAATGTTTGATGACATTGTACATTCCTGAAAGTTTTCTGGAATTTGCCAGATTTATAAATTTTTTACCATTTAGTGTCTAATAGACTCTCTATATATTCCTATAAAAAAATATTTAAAAAATATTGAATTCTTCCCAATGTCCAGATTTTGACACCTTCTGTACTTTACCAATACATTGTATTTATATATAAATGTAACTTTCATAGAATTTTCCATTCATCAATGTTTTAATTAAGGTAATTTTGCCAATTGATTTTATTTCCTCTCAATGTGATCTGCCACTGTTCTTTATAGCCCAAAAGATTAAATGACCTACTGCCATCATTTGGTGTCTGTAATCTGTCATAGTAAACTTTCATTTAAACATCTTCTCATCTTAAACCACTGGACCAATTGAAACCTAGCTGTAGGTATAGTCTCCTTTGAAAAATATATGCAATGAGCCAAACTGCCAACCAGCAAGGCAGTCAAATTTAAAATTAGTTTACTTAGGACCCTGTGAGAAAATTCGCTAAAAAAACTTCTTATCTGAGCCAATTGGAAGTAGCCTTGGGAGCAATGCCAATAGTCATTAGGTGGTCATCTTTCAAGCATGTATTTATGATGACCAAGACTGCCAATAAAGATGGCCACAAAACCAGAAATTGGTTTTGTTAGGACCACATGGAAAAATATATTTACCATTCTTACCTGTAACAATTGTCTAGTTGGAACCTGTGGTCTTTAGTTGGTCCAGTTTCTAAAGTATATCCAATGACCTAGACCATCAACCAATATCACTGTCAAAGCAGAATTTACATTTGTAGTTTAATATAGAACCCAAGGAATTTGAAGGAAAATTCAATCTTCATTCAGTTATAATCAATTTCCCAAGATTTTCTTTTCTCCAGTTTCCAATTTTATGGTGTCTACTGTACTACAAATATTTAACCAAAAGAATGAAAAACACAAAGCAACCTAAGTAGCATAAATATAACAAGGCAGCCCAATAGCAAAGTACCTCACCAGGAGACTAGTTGGCATTTAGGTGCTCGGAATGCTCTTTTAACATGTTTAATGAGAAGGTTGTTGTGAAGATGGCATACACAACTAAATATAACTCATATCAATTCACAGCCATTCAAAAAGAAGCTCAGTCCACACTGAAATCAAATCTTAAGCTATACAATATATCTGATTAATTTTGCAGTTTGAAAATTTTTTATTAATCACATGACAGAAAGTTGCTAAACTTAATCCCAGTGAACATAATATAATATCTCAGGGTAACCTATGAAGTAACTGTGGCCTTATTTTTTACAGTTGTATATGTACCAGTACCTGTATCTCAACCAAATGAAGGATCCCCAGCAACTCCAAAATATCCACCACCATTAATCCCTGGACTACAGTCACCAACTGGTAACAAAATTATTGTGTATAATTATATTTGAAAACACAACATGAACATTTTTTTAGCTCTCCAGAACAGGTCATGTGAACTTGAAACATAACTTTTGTGTCTGTCCTTAGGTCAGTCAACACTTTAAAAACATTTCTCAAATAAAAAAAATAAAAACAAATTTGAAAACAGTTTGATTTTATTAGATCCTCTAATAATGTGGATTAATTTATTTTTACGGATATCTTCCATTGATTTATGAAAAGTTGTTTCAAGGACACAATATAAGTTAACTGCAACTGCCAAATTTACTTTTAAAGTGGCATAAAGAATCTCTTGCTTAAAACACTGATATATATTTATAATACTTGGAATATTAATAGATGAAAAAACTAAGGATTAGGACAAGTTCGCAGCTTAGCATTTACATGGTGTTCAAAGAAACAGTGATCAATAAAACAAATATTTAACTCTATACACCATATTAGTTGTGAGAGGTATGATCCTGTCTTACAATTCTACTTCAGGAAACTTGAATATTATTGAAGAAAGTGGTCAAAAAGATGGGGAAAAATCATCCAAAAAGAAAAGAGGAAAATCAGGCCATGGGAAAGAACAAACTCCAGATAGATTCGGTGATGATGAAGGAGACAAAAAATCAAAACAGAAAGGTAAAAGCTCAACACAGAAAGGTCAGGAGTTAGGATCTCAGAAAAATCAAGAAGACGATGGATTTCTTAAATTAAAATCTTTATTATCAGAGGAACCAGAAGAATTGTATAGAGGTGAACCTGAAGATTGTGAAAATGTTCAGCAGAGTGCCAATAATAACCGAGGACGTGGTCGCAGAAGACGAGGTGGCAGAGGACGAAGGGGGCGTGGTGGTAAAAATGTAGCAGCAGAGGATGAGCAAGAATCAGAATGCAGTGACAATAATAGTAGTGATGATGACAATGCTAATTTTGACCAAGGATGCAGCAGCCATATAACAAAGGGACATCATTCACATGGCTTGAACAGGATCACCTCACAAAGTGTTGACAGCATCAGGAGTCAAGGACAGAAAAGTGACAGGGGCACCCGTAGGGGTGGAAGAGGAAGGGGCAGTGGTCAGGGTAGAGGTCAAGGCCACAAACATAAAGATGAATCAGAAGATTACAATGCTTTAAAAGACAACAAAGTTCAAGGTTATAGAGGAAGAGGAGGAAGCGGTAGAGGCCAAAACAAAGGGGAAAGACAGAAGCATGAGAAAAATGAGGATGCTGATGAAGATATTGTGGATGTAGATGATAATGAGGTCTTCAAGTTTTTGATAAAGCATTTCGGTGGAGGTTGTACTTTTGAAGACTTTATCAAGAAATGTGATTTGTTCCCCATAGGTGCCAATATAACTGCCTGGTTCAACAAACATAACAGAAGATTTCATATATTCAGAGACAAAAGAAGTATTGTTTATGTCCAGCCATTTTACCGTGATGTAAAGATTTGTGAACATTATATTAACAAGAAAAATCTAGGTCGGTGTGAAAAGAATGATAATTGTGACTACTTTCACATTTGTCGTTACTTTGTCAGAGGTGCATGTAAACAAGAGCCTTGTCCATTAGCTCATAGTTTTAAAACACCACATAATCGCCATCTTAAAGAGAAACTAGGCATTAATGATTTTACAGACACAGACATTCGAATTATCTTAAACTGTAATTCGCCATCTCTCTGTAAAGATTATATTTATAATAAAGGGATTTGCACAGTACCAGATTCAGAGAAAAGATGTCCACATTTGCATTTATGCCGAAATTTCCTCTTCAGAAAATGTGCCGAACCATGCAAATTTAAGCTAACTCACTCTATCAAGCAGTTTCATAATAGCTGGGTTATAACATCGTGTCATATGAAAGGTTGGCCAGTTGGTAGAGTTCTCAAATACATCTATGTTCCACCAAGAGACAAGAAAGAGACTGAAGATTATTCTGATGAGTCCGATTTTAGTCAAGATGAAGACAGAGATGAAAACGAGAGTGTTTGTAGTTATGACAGTGATGTAAGTGTTGAAAGCAGTTACAGTACATCTAGTTCATTTCACAACAAAAAATTTAACAAACTGATACAGTCAATGGAAAAACTTAGTACAGATGAAAGAGAGGATATTGACTCGAGTAGAGAAGTTAAGCTAGGTAGAAAAGGAAGATTTAAATCAACAGATAATATAATCTGTGGAATTGTGGGTAAAGATGATGGAGGTTTTCACAAAATGTCAGTTTTAGAGGATCAAGGAGCTATTCCAAAGAAGCGAGCTGGAAGCTATACTGCTGCTGATGATGATGATGATATTAAGGAAAAGGAAAGAATTCTGATGGAAAAGTGGAAGATGGAAAAACAAGGATTAAGTGGGTCTTCTGACAGACTTATAGAGAAGCCACCAGTGAAACCAAGACTTAGTAAGAAAAAGCCTACAGATTATCTAGAGAAAGATCCAAAACTCTTGACTGATGAAACTGAAAATACAAATATTTGTATACATGTTACCAACGAAAAATGTCCAGCTAAAACTTGTAAAAATCATCACTTACAAAGTGGAATACCATATCTGTGGCAAATCAAAATGTTTGGGAAATGGTTGTCATTTCCACTAAAAGAAAATGAGAAGATAGAAAAAGAATTTTGTAACTTGGTAGATGTGGTATCAACAGAGGTATGTTTTGGCAGAGTTGTATTTAATTATTTACTTCTGATCATTTAGGAAATTGTGAGTCATGATCTGATTCAACTTTGGTCTTCGGATCAGTATTGCAGGTTTATGAAGAAAAGCTCATTGCTTCTCTGTGTTGGTATATATGTATCTATTGATAATTACAGGACATCACAATATATTAAATGTTCCTGAAAACAGTGTATACCTAAAATACAGACAGGAATACTTGAGTTCAAACATACATGTACTTTAAAAAGCTATTTTTCCTGAGCTAATTTGGCAAAGATGAAAAAAAATGTCATAATCTATTTTTTATTTATCAAATCATAACAGACTGATTCTTTCTGTAAGAATGAATTTTCATGAAGTTCTGTTCAACTACAAACACAAAAAAAGTAGTTGTGAAAATATGTTGGTTTACGGTATTTGCTATTATTTCTAATTATATTTTTTTTCCTTTGTTATTGTATATTAAGATATGTCGTGTGCAAATTCTCATCTGTACCTTTCACTGACATTATATCAAAACACCTTTAGGTTATTTGGTTTTTTTTCACTGTTAGACTACATCATTTTTCATTTTGAAGTCATGTTCCTTGGTTGGCTCCTTTCAAACTGTTTGAAAGGTTTGGACCTCTTGACAAGTAAAATGAATGTTTAAATGGTGATTGTGTCACATTTGCATAAAGGTTTTAGGTGAGCAATACATTCTTCCTGGAGCCTGTAGTTAATATTATATGAATTATAAATGTTGATCATTTGTAGATGACCTACAGTAAATGTAGATATGGCATCCATATATGTTTTTCCAACCCTATATATGGAGTTATATATGATATTGATGATCAAGTAGCTGGTGATGACCATAAATGTGTTGTAAGACGTTTAAGTACACCATCTTTCGCAGAGAAGAAAATGACAACTGACTGCTACCTTACCCAGTGGAGATGGTACTGGAAAGATGACAGTCAAAACTGGATTAAATATGACAAGGTAAATTCAATATTTTAAGGAAAATTTCAAGAGAGGACTAATTATTGTAGAATATGTTTTGGTGAATTTACTTTATGTTACAGATTTCATATGTTTTTATACGACCACAAAATTTTTGCGGTCGTATGTTGGTATGACGTTGGCGTCGTCGTCGTCGTCCGAAGACATTTGGTTTTCGCACTATAACTTTAGTATAAGTTAATAGAAATCTATCAAATTTAAACACAAGGTTTATGACCACAAAAGGAAGGTTTGGATTGATTTTGGGAGTTTTGGTCCCAACAGTTTAAGAATTAGGGGCCAAAAAAGGGCCCAATAAGCATTTTTCTTGGTTTTCGCACAATAACTCTAGTATAAGTAAACAGAAATCTATGAAATTTTAACACAAGGTTTATGACCACAAAAGGAAGGTTGGGATTGTTTTTGGGAGTTTTGGTCCCAACAGTTTAGGAATTAGGGGCTAAAAAGGGGCCCAAATAAGCATTTTTCTTGGTTTTTGCACAATAACTTTAGTATAAGTAAATAGAAATTTATGAAATTTTAACACAAGGTTTATGACCACAAAAGGAAGGTTGGGATTGATTTTGGCAGTTTTGGTCCCAACATTTTAGGAATTAGGGGCCAAAAGGGTCCAAAATTAAACTTTGTTTGATTTCATCGAAAATTGAACTATTGGGGTTCTTTGATATGCCGAATCTAACCGTGCATTTAGATTCTTAATTTTTGGTCCCGTTTTCAAATTGGTCTACATTAAGGTCCAAAGGGTCCAAAATTAAACTTAGTTTGATTTTAACAAAAATTGAATTGTTGGGGTTCTTTGATATGCTGAATCTAAACATATACTTAGTTTTTTTATTATGGGCCCAGTTTTCAAGTTGGTCCAAATCGGGGTCCAAAATTAAACTTTGTTTGATTTCATCGAAAATTGAACTATTGGGGTTCTTTGATATGCCGAATCTAACCGTGCATTTAGATTCTTAATTTTTGGTCCCGTTTTCAAATTGGTCTACATTAAGGTCCAAAGGGTCCAAAATTAAACTTAGTTTGATTTTAACAAAAATTGAATTGTTGGGGTTCTTTGATATGCTGAATCTAAACATATACTTAGTTTTTTTATTATGGGCCCAGTTTTCAAGTTGGTCCAAATCGGGGTCCAAAATTAAACTTTGTTTGATTTCATCGAAAATTGAACTATTGGGGTTCTTTGATATGCCGAATCTAACCGTGCATTTAGATTCTTAATTTTTGGTCCCGTTTTCAAATTGGTCTACATTAAGGTCCAAAGGGTCCAAAATTAAACTTAGTTTGATTTTAACAAAAATTGAATTGTTGGGGTTCTTTGATATGCTGAATCTAAACATATACTTAGTTTTTTTATTATGGGCCCAGTTTTCAAGTTGGTCCAAATCGGGGTCCAAAATTAAACTTTGTTTGATTTCATCGAAAATTGAACTATTGGGGTTCTTTGATATGCCGAATCTAACGTGCATTTAGATTCTTAATTTTTGGTCCCGTTTTCAAATTGGTCTACATTAAGGTCCAAAGGGTCCAAAATTAAACTAAGTTTGATTTTAACAAAAATTTAATTTTTCTTGGGGTTCTTTGATATGCTGAATCTAAACATGTACTTAGTTTTTTTATTATGGGCCCAGTTTTCAAGTTGGTCCAAATCGGGGTCCAAAATTAAAGCTAAAAAAGGGGTAAATTTTTTTTTTTTTTTTTTTGGGGGGGGGGGGCAATTCTCCACAGCATATTGTATTGCACAAGAAGCAAAAAATTGAATATAAATTCAAATCATATGACCAATTCTAAGTTCTTTGATTATCAGTTATTCTGTGTCAGAAACCTATTATGTGTCAAATATTTCAAGAAATTTTCAATTGCACAGTATTGCCCAATAGCAAGAAATCTTCAATTGCACAGTATTGCGCAATAGCAAGAAATTGATAAGCGTGGCCAATTTTAAATTTTAAATTGGTTATTTCTGATTTATATATAAAAACAAATAATACTGATATGGTTTGAATAGGTAAATTAAAAATTTTAAGTTCTTAGACGACATTCATTCTGTGTCAGAAACCGATGCTGTGTCAAATATTTATTCACAATCCAAATTCAGTATTGTATCAAGCTTGAATGTTGTGTTCATAATTGCCCCAACTATTCAGTGTTCGACATCTGTGGTCGTATCTAGCTGCGCCCAGCGGAGCATTTTATTGTTGGATCATGTTGGTGTTCTCCATGTTGGAATCCATGCTTCCGACCACAGTTGCATAAAGGAGTAGGTCCACAAAAGGTCTGAAATGGCCCTGTAAAATTGCCTCAAATAGAATTACACGAACATATGTTGAATATGTCTTAGAAAAATCTTCATACCGTGTACTTCATCGCTGACAAAACAGCTGATATTTTTATGACATCAGCCTCACATCACATCCGGAAAGTTGTGGAAACGCCCGTGTTGTTAAAATTATACAGTTTTTTAGCATCATTTTGTAAAATTTCGACATGGCTGCCTATTTTCACCACTAACCCCTCCCTGTAAAAATCAAATGTGTGTTCCATAATATTTATATTTGTCCATTATATTGTTTGTTTTAGCCATTTGCTTTTTTAATCTGAGAAATCTCACCACGGAACCAATGAAGGCTGAAGATGGAAGCTCCATGACGATCGCTAGGCAAATAAATATTAAATTAATATCAAATTAATAACTTCGTGAACAAGCAATGAAAGAATAAATGGGAAAAGAAAAAAACTGGTCATGTTTGTGAAATTCATAATTGACCCATATTACGGTGATAATTCACAACTCATCATTTCCGACAAATTTCCTTTCCCACATTTTTGAATGAAGACATCTGGGTATCTGTTAGTAATTTTTTTGTAACCAAAACAAAATATCTTTAAGATTGAACTTAATTATGGCTTCCAGATTAGAACGCTTGTACCTGGATTTACATTAAAACTATCTGCGAACAACTAACGTTAATTGCACTAAAACTGTGTCAGCCAGCGCAAAAAAATATCAATTTATCCAATGTCTCCTTTGCTGGGTTATTTATATACGACGTGTTCAAAAGTAAAGTCAAGAAATACGAAAGGGATATTTGAAGGAGAGAAAAATCATTACAACTGACAAACTCCGGAGAACAACGAAGACAAGACCAAAACAATACATGCACTACAATTAAAAACTAAAAACGTATGAACAACATGGACCCCACCAAAAAACCGGGGGTAGACTCAGGTTCTCCGGAAGAGTAAGCAGTCTCTGCTTCCTGCAGGACACCCGCCATGCTGCTCATGTCAAATCCGGTATGAGGAAGGGATAATATCAATGGAACAGGTCCATTTTCATTTGGGAAACGGTTTTTTCATACCTGTCAACCAAGTCATGATGACGCCCATTAAACTTTAATAAGGATGACTTCAGCTTAGGAGTAACGTACCCCTGTCTGAGCAACTTTTCTGTCAGGAGCCGGGCTCTGTCCAGGAAGTCAATGTATATGTCACAAGCTCTGGAATAATGTATGAGTTGTGAAATATATACTCTATACGCCGGCGCTTCTGGAATATTGCCACTCAAAAATGGAAAGTTGATGATTGGAAAGTCAAAGTCATCCCGTTTGTCGTAAAGTTTTGTATTCAACCTTCCTCTGGTGTCAGTTTCGAGGTGAAGGTCAAGATAAGATGCAGACTTGGCAGTGTCTGTGGTATCTTTAATTTCTTAATGTCATTAAAAAGAAAGACGTGAACGAATGAAAACTGCAAAATTTTTTCTTTTTCGTTGATAAAAAAAAAACGATAGCTTTCGACTCGGAAAGAATTTAAAAACGGATTTTATTGAAAAGGATGCTTTCGATATTATTTTTCATTATTTTTGTACAATAAAACTAGTTTCTAGGGTCATGTTTCTCTTGTCACTTGTATATTTTATACTGCATATGCGAGCAAAGTTTCAGCAAGCAAAAGTCGCTGCAATTTCGGATCTTCCGTATTTTTAAATGTTTTTTGTTTTTGTTTTGACATTAAAACAAATAGGGTTGGTCGAATTACAGGAAACAGAAGATTTTTAGCTCTTAACTAAAATACGCCATGCCTTCAAGTTTAACTGGAAATATAATAAATGGAAATACCATCACTCATTAACTGTCTGCAAAATGAGTAAAAAGTTTACTACACTTCTTTACTAATAAAATGTATTACAAAATCCCTCAATAAATTTGATGCATTGTATGGCCATTTCGTTGACTGACAACTCATCAGCAGTGCTTGAGATAAATACACACGTACCACGCCCTGTATCAGCACACGGTAAGGAGTAGTGTTATGTCTATAACTTATACATGTTTAGGGTTTGTGTATTTCGACTCACGAAAGATATATATTACGTTTCTAACTATAAAATTATGTTACTGCAACATGCATATATGCATTACTGGTACAAGCAGAAAACACAGTATAATGCAATAATATTTTATGGTTTGAAATTTCGTAAGCTGTCCCCCAACCCCCTTTGATTTCCTTTTGAGATTATTTCAACCACTTTTGCTGATCCAACTGGCATTTAATTACTTGTTGAATATTTCAGTGTCCAAATTATGCTGAAGGCTACCAGCTTTATTCGATATTAATTACAGATGATTTGAAAATTGTGCCCATTGTGCTTCTTAATAAGGGTTTTATCAGGGATAAGTTGAAGACATCACTTATGAAATTTTACGGTCATCACGAATTGATTGACAGTTACAGTGTTCCAATATCTAAGATGATGTTGGACCTGTTCCCACTGCCGTAACATTTCATGTACCTCCACCGATTTGTGATTACCACCAGATTGACTTTCTTGAACTTTATGACAGGTGTAAACTGCTTACCCTCCCGGAGCTCCAGGTTGTTATAGGAGTTCGTGTTGTTCATTGTTTTTTTAGTTTTCAGTGTTTGTTTGTTGTGCTTGTTGTTCATTTGTCTTTCGGGTTTGTCTGTCTAATGGATTGCGTTTTTTTTGGGGGGTTTGCACCTTAGGTATATTTGTCCTCTTTATCAACACCGATATTTTGATAAATAAATGTTGTTTTTCCAAAATAGTTCAAGTGAGATAACTTTCGTTGAAGAGTTCTAAAATATTCGATACAGAATGAATGGTCAACACTCAAAAATGTCTTATATGATTAAAATTTTTGCGAATGTAGCAAATCTAAAACAAATGATTCATATGTTAAGAATCTCTTAGTATTATTTATAATATTTAGGCACTTAGGCAATAAGAAACCTTTCTTTTTTCATTCAATCCAATACTCTTTTTTCTAAGTGTATTATCTAATAATGATTTTTTTCACTACATATTTTATTCACAATATTTATGAAAATAAAGAAAAGAAATAGACCAAAAAGTTGTTCCCTGTTTTCAATCCTCAGTCTATAACTATACATAAAATAAGTAAATATCACATACAAATTAGTTTGAAGCTTTCACAGAAGCAAAAGATTTTTTATTAATTATGGGTATTAAATTGTATCAATTCTTTCTATTTGTATCATTTCTTGTTCAGTATACGAATGCCATTGGGTTTTGTAGAAATTGAAATGTGCATTACATGTATATCTTTAAATTAATTAATGCTGATTACAATGGGATATTGGAGAAAGCTTGAAACTTGTGACGTGAAAGCAACAAGGACAAGGATCTGCAGACCTCTATCTGCCACCTGGGGATGCACCAGGGGACCAGAAATTATTGTTTAACTATAAACAAGAGGTTTCTGGTAGAAAAATATCATGGCCAGCTTTGAATTTTGTTGTTTTGTTTTTTATTTTAATTTTTTAAAACCATTAAAGATTGTTTCATTCTAACTACAGGTAAATTGTAATATTTAAATGTGTGGAAACAATTTGACAAAATTACATGCACAACATACATAACTGTTCCATCAGGTAGGCTTGGCCAAGCTGATTAAAAAAAAACTTGTAAGAGAAAACTATAGCGCGATTGTCAAAGATCTTTAAAATTCTACATTGAATAGAATCAAGTAAACCTTCAGACTAATGGACTTTCGGACCAATGGATTTCGGACCAATGAGACTTCGGACCAATAGTTTCGGACCAACAGATTTCGGACCAATTAGACTTCGGACTAACAAATCTTTCGATTATAGAAAGGACCATATTGAATAAATTTGAAGAGAAACCATATAACATTATAAATTCACACATTGACGTTACACCCATTCCTTTCAATAATTCACCTACCCCACTTTAGGCTTTGCATAAATTCGTAAAGTAAGAGCAATTCGAGAAAAGAAAATGCATTTGTAAAATACTAGTTCCCAACATCATTTGATTCTGACATAGGGCCGTTTTTACCCCTCTGTGGCCCTATTCCTTTCTAAATTAAAACAATACAGCTGAAAATAAAAGCATCTCATTTTAATTACAAATAACACATTATTTAACATCAATTTTCTGCTATTATAATATCATTATAAATTCATGCAACTTGTTCCAACCATCATTATATTGTCAGTCGACAGAATATAAATATTTGTCAGTAAACATAAAATATATCTTAGATCTGTATAAACAGAAAGGAAGTTTGAAGTTTGAAATAAAATTGACACTAGGATGTCCAAACTAAGTATGTAGGTTAGAATTCAGATATTAATTGTTGACAGAAATATAAGTTCAGACGCTTTGAAAAATGATTGCCAGTTAAGAATGCACTCAGCCAAACATTTCATGATGGATTTTGATCAAACTTATTTGATGTTTAGTACAAAATTATGTCAGGTATTAAAGTTAAAAAATGAGTATGATAGAATATTTTTGAGGAAGTTATGACCTTCGAAATATAAATTGTGTGAACAAGATCCTTGAAATGCTCTAAGCCAGTAACAGTTCTTTATGGAATTTTATAAAATTTATATGAAAGTTGTACCAGTATATCAACAATATCTCAGTAAAAAAAATGGGTGCAGATAGAAAACATTTATTGAATTGATGACCCTTGTATGGTAAATATAAATTAAGCAAACACTTTCTTCTTTTTTTACTCTAAACTGAACAACTTATTAACATTTTTGTTTCATGATAACACTGTAGTTTATCTATTTATAATTTACACACGTGACACCCACCTCTGTTCTTTCATTTTGAAAAAGGAGATCAAAGGAAAGATTCACAATGACAAATGAACCAATTGTTTGGTAATATATTTAACTATAATCCATTTTCTTATTCTTTTAGGAGACGTTTCAGTTCACACTTGAGAAAAAGTTTGTAACAAAACAGAAAACATATTTGTTCAACAGGGACAACTACTATTTCATGTACAGAGTGGACTTTAGTAAAATGACACAAGCCAACCTTGAAACTGATAAAGAACGCAAGATCATGAGACGACCATTGTTTGTCTCCATTGATGAAGTGGAACAGAAAAGATTGTAAGTCTGTTGGGTTTTAAAAGATTTCAGACATATCTGCCCTTAAGGCTACCTTCCTTGAACATTTGATGGATTCAAGACTTGTTGAGGTCATTATTTAATTTCACATAATCATTAATTATTGACAGTGCTTAATTATCTTTCAAATTATCAAGGGTTGTGTTCATAAAAGGTCAGTTACAGAAAATATTACTTCAACATGTTCAAAGGACCTGCCATTTTTGCCATGTGAGCTATTGCCATTACATGTTGTATGTCGTCCTTAATTGTAAACTGTCCTCGTAATAAGATCTTTTTCCTTTCAGACCACTAGACCAATTGAAGAAAACTTTGCACCAATGGACCCTAGGTGGTCCTTCAGAAATACATCCCATGACCCTGATCGCCATTCAAGATGGCCACCATAAGCAAACTTTGAAGTAACAGAGGACCCTGTCTGAAAATTGACTTGAGGAATTTCTTGTCAGAAACCACCTGGCAGAATTAAACCTAATTGGCATCAATAGTCCTTATGTGGTCCTTGTTCAGAATTCTATCTGATGACCTGTACAACTATCTGAGTGGCTGCCACAGGCATACTTAGTATAACATATATAGGACCAAATTGGAAAATTCACTTAAAGATCTTCTTATCTGAAACTACTTAGGCAATTGGAAGAAAACTTGGCATCATCGGTCCTAAATAGGGGGTCCTCTCTCAGAATTGTTTACATGGACCTTGATTGCCATCCAAAATGTTCATTACAGGAAAGCTTACTTTAACATAGGACCCCATACAAAAATACACTTCAAGGTATTCTTGTCTGAAATTGCATAGCCAGCTTAAACCAAAATTGACAGCAACGATCAGTCTGGGGCGTCTCTGAGAATTGAATCTGATTTTGCATACCAACCTAGAGGCTAATAGTCAAACAATTTATTCTGCTGTAAGTTTGCAAATGAAATCTATGTGAGTGATACATGCTCTTGTGAGCCTCTGGTTTATGTTTTGTTGTGATAACCATTTGGGACTGGAAATGAAAATCCATATTTGTCACAAAATTTGAATCTTGAGTAGACTGTCTCCTGTCACATGTGGCTACTTTACTTTTGTCCCAACAGTGAGCGTTAAATCAGGTTTGACCGTATACAGTGGAACCCCTAAAAACCGGCCCCTCTGAAAACCAAACTTTTACTTTTGGTCTGGAATTTTTGCCTATATATTCAAGTAAAAAAATCCTCTGAAAACTGGACCCTCTGAATTCCGAACACTGGCCATACTTTCCGGTACAAAACATATATATTCTTGTCAAATTGACCTCCAGAAACAGACCGAAACAATGTATTACCTGGAAAATCAGTGAACCATAATTCATGTCATCCTTAATCCATCAATGATTGACATCATTAAACTACATGACCATTTAAAAAAAAATGTGTGAAAGTCGTTAATCCAAACAATAATCAGACATCAATAAAAATGTCAGATTGAAATTGAAAACAATTAATTGTAAATAAATTGTAAGTCAAGGTCAACAAGTCATTGAAATCGAAGTTGATGAACTAAAGTACTATACTGGCAATATATTTGAGAAAAAAAACAACAAAACAGTAAAATATTGAATATTTTGTAATTGATCACATATTGAAGAAAATAAACAAACCTTAAATATGCTTAAAAAGATGGCATAGTTCACATCACATCATTATAATACATTGTAATACACTTCCGGTTTCAATCTCCGGTTTAGTCATGTCTTTTTCCGGAACCTCCTAAAACCGGACCCTCTGAAAACCGGCCAATTTCTCCAGTCCCACAGCTGTTCGGTTTACAGAGGTTCCACTGTATACATTTTTATCTTCACTAATTATAACAGAATTTTTTATCTAGAATTTCAAATTGTAAGATATATTTTACCTTTTACTGAAATCTAGTTTTATAGAACATTTTAAATTTTTTTATGGAAAAAAGTCAGATGGCTGTTCTTCAGTATCAGTAAATGACAGAAATGTTGTGTTCTCCATAAAGCATGGCTGATCTTACTAAATATAGACAAAAAATAGAAATTGTGGCTGTAATATACTGATGCCCCGCCTAAAATGTAGGTCATCATGCATCGCGGGTTCGATCCCCGGCCGGGTCAAACCAAAGACATTAAAATTGGTATTTGCTGCTTCTCCGCCAAGCACGCGGTATCTAGGAGTAAGAGCAAAGACTGGTCGGATCGGAGTCAGTATAATGTGTCCGAGTGAGGTGTCTTCCTGCGGACAGTTACCTCGTGAGCTAGCACATTAAAAATCTGACTTAGCGTGTCGGTCTAGTACAAAGCAGGGATCATATTCATTATCTACATGTTCTCGTCCTGAAATGCACCTGGTTGCCACTGGACGTTAAACAATTATTCATCCATCCATAAATACCTTATTGAATGTTGTCCTGTTGATATGATTAGCTATATATGTACATCTTCTATCATTTTTATGAGATTAATTTTTTAGTTTGTTCATTTTAACTTTTTCTTCAGTCAGACTTTCCATTTGCCTCATGAATTCTGTTTTACCTACAACTGTTTGTACTTATATATTTTTAGTCCAGAGAGTATACCCTTCCCAGCAGCAATGAGCACGCCAAAACCAATGCATTACTTTTACTGGGACTGTGCTCATGATTTCGAGTTGGTAGAGTTGGATATTAAAGGAAAAGAATATAGAGAGGTGTGTGCGACTTTTCATTCAACAATGGATACAGTGAGATTTCAAGTCAAGTGCATATACAGAATTCAGAACAGAAAATTGTGGAGTGAATACTTCACGTATGTATTTATAGAAGAGTTACATCGTATGATTGAGCAGGGTTGTTCTGTCACCTTTGTTTAGGGTTAATTTGTTTTGGCTTGTGTATAGGCAACACAGTCGGATGATCCATCGTAGAAGAGTAAAACACACTTGGCTTGTAGGCAACTCTTTTAAGTGTTTTTTAGCTAATATATTTAATATTTTCCAGTGGCAGTTCAACTTTCCGGTCCATCACATAACTTTTTGTGTACCTACTATTTTGATTCATTTGAATTGTTTTCTTACTGAATAAAGGTAATTGCTACTTGAAATTACACACATAAAAACATTAAATTTTAAAAAAAAACTTGAAATTAGTAATTAAGAGTTTATTCCAAATTACTGTAAGTCTGTTGTGAGATAGGTCAATGTTTCCATTAGTGCATTTCAGAGTACTTGAAAAGAAAACAGTTCTTCTGTTTAAATTCCACAATAATGGGATAAAGTGCATCTGAAATAAATATTATGATTAAAATGTATTTTCTTATTGAAAACAATAATCAAACAATTTTATTTTTCCACATCCATCTTATGCGAGCAGTTAAAGCAATCTTTTGTTATTTTTGCAGGAATAAGCAGCATATGGTAGCTGATGCTGAGCAAGATGGTCTTGGTCAAAACGTTGATGAGCGAGATTTGTTCCATGGGACAGATTCATTAAATACTTGTAGAGGTATCTGTACCAACAACTTTGATTTCAGAACCAGTGGACGTAATGCTACACTGTATGGAGAGGGTTCTTATTTTGGAGTACGAGCCAAATTGAGCCACAGCTACACAAAAGCTGATTCACCAGCAGATTTACGATTTATGTTTAGAGCAAAGGTATTGGTTGGAAAGTTCACACAGGGAAGTCCCGATCTTCGGCGTCCCCCTGAAATACCAGACCAGGTTCATAAATTGTATGATTCCTGTGTTGATAAAGTTCAAGATCCACAAATTTTTGTAGTTTTTGACAGAGACCGGTGCTACCCAGATTACCTGTACATGTACACAGATAGTGAAACCATACCAGTTGTACAGCCTATCGTGTATCCACATTATACAGGTAGTCCTACGTCACCTATCATGCCAAGCTCTGCACCTGTTGCTTCCCCGGTCAGACTGGAAGGAGATCAAAAGATAGAAGAGATTCACAGACGTAGGAAAGGGAAAGATGAATCTTGTGTTTTGCAGTAACATTTGTTACGTTAAATACTTTTGATTGTTTATTAACTTTGTAAGATGGATTAAGAGCAAATTAAATTATTCAGTATACAATTAGTGTGTGTCTCATATAAACTGCAACTTATTTTTGAGAATATAATTACTACAAAATATCAGCAAAATTATTACCTGTATTCTTTAATTTTTGTTTCCTTAAATTTGTACCTTTTCAAATGATGAAATGCTTCAAACTTTTTCAGAAGTGCAGATTTTATGTTTATTTAGAATCATTTGTTGATTATTTGTAATGTACAGGTATGAAATAATACAAATGAATGTGACATTGGACATTAATTGCAAAAGTTTGACTCATGTTGACTTTTAGGACATAACTGATCGGAATTGTAGAAAACAAAACATTAATGGCGAAAAAAATTTGGTTGCAGAAATATTTGGGACATACAGAAATTATTTATTGATTGTACTTAAATAATGACTGGAAAAAAAGTTTTCAAGAAAACTTTGATTCTGGTTAATGTATCGGTGAGGAATTAATGTGAAAATAGTAATCAAATTTGCGGCAGGAGTAAATATGTTTACTTTTTGTCAGATTGATGATTGATAATCCATTATTGGATTGATATTTCACATTATTGATTATCCATAATTATAATGATTATATAACCAACTTTCATTCCGGTGTAGATATCATCCTTACTAAAGGATTATATCCATAAATAGTGTACTTGGATCTGTTGTTTATGTTATGATTTTGTTTATTTATATCACCTGTTCCTGTGATTTCGTAACTATGTGCAAACTAAAATTGTTTTTCTATAACAGGAACCAGTTTAATTACATTGTTTGAATGAAGTTCAGAATGTTTTGAAAATTACGATTTCGCAATTTTACATCATTTAATCACCTGTCTGTTTTGAAATTTTTGGGCCATAGACAAGGAGGAGTATGAGGCTATCCTCCGTTTTATGAAGGATATCCATGATTGAATTGTTTTATCTCAAATTTTATATGTATTTAAACTATTCCAGATCTTTTTGATAAATTTTAGATAAACAATAGGCAAGTGTAATTCCTACCAAATTCTTTTTGAAATATTATAGTCAACCTTTTTTGTATAATTTGTTAAGAAACAGATCCTGTCACTTAACTCCAGTGAAAACTAATTACAAAATAATCCACCCTCGATGGTTAAATTTTTAATTTTACACTTTGCAAGCTTTGCATTTTGAAATATGAAAATTTGACTATCTTGAATGTAATCGGTAAAGTAAAGTGGCACTGTCTATTTCTACAGGTAATATGACACAGAGGAAATCATGCATATTACACATGTTCTAATGAAATTACTGATTCAGCACTTTAATAAATGATTATGAGTAATTTTATTGATAATACACAAAAGCTTGAAAACATTCAGATGTTATTATTTTGATGAGTTCATTGAAATTGACATTTTTGTGACAGTCATGGAATATATTACTTATATGTAAATTAGATGCTGAAACATAAAATTCATGATTTGAATATTTGGTAGAAAGGAATACATTTTAACTTTCCTTGAGACATGTGAGATGTGAGCTGTCATTCAAGAAACTCACAGAGAAATTGAAACTAAAATGCCCTGTCCAGGTGAATCATGAAAAATTTGAAATGATGTTTCTTAAACCTAATTGATATGAATAAATATTTTTGACATTCTTAATGGTAAAAATATTTAATACATAGACTTGTTTCAGTTGAAATTCATGTGAGCCGAGATTGCTGGATGTCAACAAAAAATTGCTATTGATGAAGAACTTTAGAGCACACTCCAGTATATATTAAAATGGGGGAAAACAATGAACTATAATTTCCAAGGTTTTTCACATTTAATATTGCCCTGAAATCCATGTATATACTTCCAACAAATTTGTTGATCTGCCTTAGCTTGTAATTTTTTTTTGGAAGAGCAAAATGAAAGTAAACTACAGGAACACAATAATTAATATTTAGTATAAACTGTTTAGAACTACACACTTTATTTGGAATAGAATAATGGGAACAGAATTTAGCTGCACCTATATGCTTTTTGTGGTAGAAAATAATTGTACTGGTTTTAAATCTCTTTAAGTGCCAATTCTGGATATAGGATTGACATATTTCCAACTATTAATATATGGACTGGTTTAAAGTTAACAAAAAAATTTGTAGATATTAAAGTTGTATATGAGTGTTAATTTTATTCATATTTTGTCATTTGCAATGATTAAGGTTCATTACTCCAATTTACTTTTTTCATTAGGTTTGTTTTTTTTAATTTGAGGGCTGTTTGTTTTGTATTGGGAATGTTAAAAAATAACAGTGGACAATTTTAAAGCAATTTTATTGCAACTCAACACATATTAAAAAAAGAAGCAAACAATTCAAAGACTTTGTAACAGAATCATACTACTGAATTGGACATATATTTCTGTCAAGATGTTTGTCCAAGGGTTTTATTTGCCTGATGAAGATGAAAGTATTTCTTTTAAATGCATAAATTCTTACAGAAAGCGTTTGTTATTCTGATTTTTAGTTTTAAGTTAAAATTGTACATCATGTATCAATGAGTTATTTTTGAGCTTGATGATTGATTTTTTGGCCATAATCAATCAATTTTCAGTCACAATCAAGACAAGTTTTAAGTGTTAATATAGAAAAAAATTCTATGAATACGAGTACTCAAATATAGTGAATTTGTAGTTGAACATTGAACAATGATCAAGAGGTGTACTGACTACTGAGTTTACCTAATTCACGTAAAAACTTTTTAAGAACATTCAGAAAGTTTATCTTGGCAATTTTTTTTTTCTGTTTGTGCCACAAATGTATGAATAAAACATCCCATATAAGAAATTGTGTTGAATTGTGAAGATACAATGTAACATATAATCTAAATACATGTATTCTACAATTAGCATTGCATTTTCTATAAACTATATTTTTAATGCAAAATGAATTACAGAGTACTGGATTGTTTTTGATAACATTATCAGAACACAAATTTAAGCTAAATCTAAATTTTGATTTTGTATTTTTTTTCTTTTTTTAATCAAATCAAATCAAATCAAAGATAGAATTTATGAATTCTATACTTCGATTAAAACAAGATGCAAATAATCTATTTAAAGTACATGTAAATATGTTGTTGATTGCAATGCTTACTTATAGGTAATTTTGGCCTTAGAAAGTAAATTTATGTCAGTAATTCAATGAATGTTTTTTGGGATTTTATTTGTTATTTCTTTATTACAATGAAATGTCATATCTTTTGAAATAAGGAATAAATGTCTTTAATATTAAACATTTTTGTATCAAATGTCAGGTTCTAAAATGATTAGACAATATCCAATATATTGTACTTTTGTTTTATCAGTAATTTTAGACAAAAAAACCAACTACTTTGGTGTTCTCATTGTAGTATGCTAGTCCCTAGTGCTGTAGGTCGCTTGCTCAATTCCTGACCAGAACAAAACCAGACCAGACTTTAAAATTGGTATTTGCTATTTCTTCTACAAGTACCAAGCATTTAGGATATTAACAACAAAATTAAATATTAGTGATTATTTTTTAAAGTAGTTGTAAATCATAGAATGTAACATAGCATTAACTTCAGTTTATATTTAAATTGTTTTTTTTTTTTTGTTGGAATTTTTTTATAGTTGTAATTTACTTGTATTACTTGGGTTGAATTCCAAATTTTGAAATGTGTATTGAATCAAACTTTTTAGCTCAACTGGCCTATAAGGCCTTGTGAGCTGTTGCAATCACTTAGCATCAGTAGTCCTTTGTCGTAAATTTCTCTGAAACCACTGGCCAATTGGAACAAAACTTGGCAGCAATGGTCCTTAGGTGGTTCTCTTTCAGAATTATATCTGGTGACCCCGTCTTCCATCCAAGATGGCCACCAGAGCCGAACATAGTTTAACATAGGACCCTATGGGAATTTCTGAAAGATCTTCTTGTCTGAAACTGCTTGGCCAATTGGAACAAAAATTGACAGCAATGGTCCTTAAGAGGCTCTCTTTCAGAATTTTTTCTGATGATCTTGCCTACCATCCAAAATGGCTGCCAGAGCTGAACATAGTTAAACATAGTACCCTATGGGAAATTTACTTAAAGATCTTTTTGTCTAAAACCACAGGGCCATTTGGAACAAAACCTATGGGTCCTTAGTTGGTTCTCATTCAGAATTATATCTGATGACCCCACAATTCATCCAAGATGGCCAGCAAAGCCGAACATAGTTTAACATAGGCATAATGGGAAAAATCAATGAGCCAGTTGGCTTGACAGCAATGTTCCAGGCTGCCATTCAAGATGGACATAGTCCAGGTGAGCGATACAGGCTTCTCTAGTTTTATGTTACATGTATATTGTATCCTTTTTGTTTGCCTGTTGAAAAAGAATATAATTTTTGACATCTGATTGAATTCCCGGTGAATAAATACATGGCATTAGTGCTTCTAACAATTTATATTTATTTATTATGTATATTTTACTGTTCATTTAATTTACAGTTCTAATGTTATGTGATTCATTACTATGAGAATTTTTTCCATGTTGCTGTGCTCTATACTTATTTTAGCATGGGTAGACATTATATTTGTTTTATTTTTTACCAATCAATGGTGAGGTATAAAATATTAACAAATATAATGTGTACCCATGTGAAAATAATGATAGAGTATGAATTATTTAAATTTTAATAGAACAATAAATATTATTTTTGTAATCCCAGCGAACCCTATGAGATGTCATCTTACGGTCACAAGCCATGATGATTTTGACAATATGGGAACTCTCATAGATTTAGGTAAAATATTAAAATCAAACAAAATAATAATTTCTTTTTTGTTAGAATATAATGTAGAATAGAGAATTGAAACAGGGAATTTATCTTATAACACATATAATTTTCAGTTTGACTGTCAATCGGGTATAATTTTAATACATGATGTTATACTTTGGGTAGTGGCATTGTGGCATATTTCCCATGAGAGTCATTATTGTTGTATTTAGAATATGGCTTTGTTTGGAAAGTGAATGCAACATGTCATATATTATAATATTTTTAACCATGTTTATAAAGAATGTTGCAGTTTGAGAATTGAATACTCTATTGGAAGTCCAAATAATTAATCTTGCAAGACATGCACTTTAGTTGTGGTCTGGAAAGAGAAAAAAAGACACAGGAAAAAAAACAAATGTCTGCCTGTAAGTGTGTTTTTTAAACTAGTGTATTGCAGCATATTTGATAGAAGGTATACCAATCAGATTACTAGATTATGTAATATTTTTAGTTTTCAATTTATTGGATATATGACAAATTCACTTATATGTGTTTATTATAGGTAAACTAGTTAATAATGGTACACAATATTGAATTGTGTTTGTGTTATGAGGCATTCTGGTTTTATTTTAGATGCTGTTCATTTAATATGTAAATTTTTATGGTATATCAGTTTCAGAGAAGAAATTTGACCTTCCACATATCTTAGTTTTGTTTTTTCTCTAAACAAAAAAACTAAAATGAAGTAAAAGAGAAAATAAACTAAATGTTTTTACTGTCTGTTTTTGTGATAAAGTTTGTTGAATTGAACATAAACATTTCAGAAATAAAAATTAATTCCATTAATTTAAAGTGTTTTTGTAGTAAAATAAAAATCAGATAAAGGTAACAAATATCAATTTGAAATAGTGTAATATTTCCAAAAATAACAGACCGCCTTGTTGGTCTTGTGGTAGCGTGTTCGCCTCGAGTGCTGAAGGTCGCGGGTTCAATCCCCGGACGGGTCAACCCAAAGACATTGAAATTGGTATTTGCTGCTTCTCCATCAAACACGCGGCATCTACGAGTAAGAGCAAACATCGACTGGTCGGCTCGGAGTCAGTATAATGTGTCCGAGTGTGGTGATATGTCTTGCTGCGGACAGTTACCTCGTGGGCTAGCATGTCGGTCTAGCACAAAGCAGGGATAATATTCATTATCATATTAACATGTTCTCATCCTGATATACACCTGGTCGCCACTGGATGTTAAAAAATAATTCAACCATCATCCAAAAATAACAGAGAATCAGATCACAGACAATCACCTTTTATCTATTGTGAAATTTTTAGGTCTTTTTATTAAATTAGAGGTTTTTTTAGAGATGAAAATGAGCATAAAAAACAATAAGATGAGAAAAAGGTTCAAAATCCATAAAATGAATACTTGGTTATTATTTTCTTCATATCAACTATTGATTTTTAGTGCCAAAATATTAATTTGTTTAAGAAATGACCAAAATGTCCAACTTTTCAAAACTGATTGCCTGAAACCTAGTGTTTTAGGTTGGAAATTAAGAATCTGTCTTTTGCCTTTTGTGACATTTTTATAGGGAGACAATTTGATATATTTCAAACTTTTAAAGATGAAATTTTTTTTTTCTGGGCAAATTGTAAACCCAAAAAGAAGAATTTGTACATTTAGATCAATCTAGATGAAATAAAGTTATAATGTAACTCAATGGCCAATGAATAACATAACAAAAATGACATTTATTACATTGGGAATATGATAAGTATTGAAGATATGAAATTTTTTAGTAATCAGAATTTGTAAATGACAGAAATACACGAAGAACAAAAAAAAAAGCTTAATCAACTCATGAGGAAAGTAATTTCTGCCTCTTAAGACTAGGATCATTTCTATGATCCTAGATAATGAGTAGACGTTTATTATACTAACTTATATCAAATATGACGTGCTGCCTTGTCTTTGTGAATGAACCCATGTTCTAATCTACATGTAAGCGACTAGATCAAAAGTCAAAAATGAAAAAATATATATTGTAATTGATTAAGAACACTTTATACTGTCTATTTATATTTGAAATAATTGAGTGATGGTATTTTCTCTGCTTACTAGTATCTATGATTAGGTATTATATTTGTTGATATTTAAGCAATGCTTTGATTTTTGTTAGTTGTTTATTAAATAATTATTCAATAAACTTTTGAAATTCTAGGTCTAGGGTTTTTTGTTACTTTTTGTCGAGCCTGCCACTTTTGTCGTGGAAGCTAGACATAGCGATCCTACATTCCGTCGGCCATTGTCAGTGTCAACATTTACATTCACTCTGTGGTTTAAGTTTTAAAAACATTAATTACTTTCTTAAACCATCCTGGACTTTTACCAAACTTGGACAGAAGGTTGTTCATGATCAGAAGATAGTATACAGAGGAAAATTTTGTAATAATTTTTTTCCCATTTTTCTACCCAGATTTCCAAGAACGCTATTGTACCTTATGAATCTGATACAACTTAAACCACATTTTTTTTGTTTCCCAGGGTTGTGCTGATATCATGTCACTTCTTCATAGAAATGAAAAGAGGTTAGTGTCATAGAGATCCACATAGAGACAACAAAGATATATACTAGTAGAATTTATTAAGTAAAGAAATAGGTTGTTAAACATCCTTCAACACGAGACATGTATCCCCTCTTTATAACTAGTTCTTAAAGCTGCTATATTAAAATACCCTAAAGAAATTAACCGACGCCACAATTTTTCTGAAATAAAAAAAATATACTCCAAAATACATAAACAAAACAGAAAGTTTACATGTTTTAAGAAGTATGTTTTAAGCATGGAAAAGGGTTATAAAATCTTTATACTTTTTATTTTACATTATATTAACCTAGGAGGTAACATTATGTTAAATTGGAAAGAGTTGAAATGAAATTCTCATACCAGAAAAATACACACACTTCATGATAAATACAGTAGTATCAAGTGTAACAGTGGTCTTTATAATTTGATGCACATGCATAAAGTGATATATACCTCAGTCTTGTTAGGCTTTTGAAGAGACTTAAAAACTACAAGAAGAAATTTGTAGATGAGAATGAAATTCTTTCAGCATTATATGAATAAATAGCATCCGAGAACAAGATCATAAAACTATATAATAAAAATCAACCAAAAAAAACTAGACATCAAGGAATCCATTTCTGCGAGCCCTGCCATAAATTAATTGTAATCAAAACTTTGTATGGATAAACTGAAATTAAGCTTATTAATAAAACACTTTAAGTAATAACCAATTCTGGAGGGAGATTATGATATTGACATGTCACTGTCCCTCAAATCATCCATAGTTCCATAAAGAAGCATTACACTGAAAGCATCCATAGTGCCATAAAGAAGCATTACACTGAAAGCATCCATAGTGCCATGAAGAAGCATTACACTGAAAGCATCCATAGTGCCATGGAGAAGCATTACACTGAAAGCATCTATAGTGCCATAAAGAAGCATTACACTGAAAGCATTCATAGTGCCATGGAGAAGCATTACACTGAAAGCATCCATAGTGCCATGGAGAAGCATTACACTGAAAGCATCCATAGTGCCATAAAGAAGCATTACACTGAAAGCATCCATAGTGCCATGGAGAAGCATTACACTGAAGCATCCATAGTGCCATTGAGAAGCATTACACTGAAAGCATCCATAGTGCCATAAAGAAGCATTACACTGAAAGCATCCATAGTGCCATGGAGAAGCATTACACTGAAGCATCCGTAGTGCCATGGAGAAGCATTACACTGAAAGCATTCATAGTGCCATAAAGAAGCATTACACTGAAAGCATCCATAGTGTCATAAAGAAGCATCACACTGAAAGCATTGATAGTGCCATAAAGAAGCATTACACTGAAAGCATCCATAGTGTCATAAAGAAGCATTACTCTGAAAGCACATAAATTTAAACAAATTTCTTACCTCATATCAATTCTAGTGCCATTAATAATTGCTGCAAGTGTCATTGATGAAGCATCAAAATGCCACGATATATACTCAAAGTCTATCAAAACAACACGACAAATGCCACAATAATACATTTCTTAAAATAAAACGATATATATTATTCAAATCTTAACGGTTCAACACCTTTGGTCCAAGTTTTTGACCTAGAGATTTGGTTACTAGTATTAATCACAACACACCTTCTGATGGTGGTAATTAAGCATTGTCACTTAACTACAAATGGTTCCCATGTTATAGAGTGGGAAGGACTTTACCCAAGGACATGGGGTATGCACGTTTGGTCTAATGTTTTTACCTTGACCTTTTATTTAGAGATTTGGACATTAATCGAGACACACCTTCTGATGGTGATGCATAACAAAGCCGTGTATCATCACTGTTCTCATAGCAGACACAATCTTTACTTAAGAAAATGGGGTTCCCTCATTTGACCTGTTATTGACCTTGACCTTTGACCTAGAGATTTGCACAATAATTGCGACAGCCCTTTTGACCGTGGTGAATGACCATGCCAAATATCTTTTTTGACCTTAACCTTTGCTCTTATATCCAAAGTGAATTTAAGATAGCACCTTACAGGCAATTTCATTTAATAGATCTCCTCTTCTTAAAGCAACGACAAAGGCAATCTGAACCAAACTGTTTTACCTTTCTGGTTCTGTGCTTCCGTCTGTAACAAAAATTTTCGCTGCACTTTTCTCAGCAACTACTGATCAAAGCCACTTGATATTTTGTCACAAGCCTTCTATAGCTAAGACAACATCAACTTCCTGCTTGACGACTTTATTGCGGCAGGGATATGACTATTGAGCAGCCTGGTGTCCGTCGTCGTCGTTGTAAACTTTCCTTTAAAGATCTTCTCCTCTGAAACCACCGGGCCAATTGGAACAAAACTTGGCAGCAATGGTCCTTAGGTGGTCCTCTTTCGAAATTATATCTGATGAACCTGCCCGTCATCAAAGATGGCCACCAGAGGCAAATTTATTTTAACATAGGACCCTATGGGAAATTTACTAAAAGATCTTGTCTGAAACCACTTGGCCAATCTGAATAAAACTTGGCAGCAATGGTCCATAGGTGGTCCTCTTTCTGAATTATATCTGATGATCTGGCCCGTCTTCCAAGATGGTTGCCAGAGCAGAACTTAGTTTAACATATGACCTTATGTGAAAGTTCAAGGAATGATCTTCTTGTTTGAAACCAGTGATACAATGGGAACTTGACAGCATTGTTTCAGGCTGCCAGTCAGGATGGACATAATCCAGGTGAGCGATACAGGCTCCTGGGAGCCTCTAGTTTGTCACACTTTCTCTGCAACTAGTCATCAAGCCGCTTGATATTTTGTCACAAGCCTTCCATAGGTACACCATATCATGGAATACGTTTTCAGATCAAGGAGACATTAACTTCCTGTTTGATAACTTTATTTTTCGAACTTATTACTGTTAAATTATATATTAGTAGCAGACCAACAACAAAGGTTTTTGACAGTGAATCTACCGGTAACAAGTTGAATAATCTACTGGAAAAAGGATATACTTGCTAAAATAATTAATATACCTGAATATCCTACACTCGTCAAAACCTAACAAATTGGTATGGTGTAATAACATTTAAAACTTGATATGCTGTTGGCTTGGCCAATGATGTGAGCACAGCAATAGCCCTTTTCAGAAACTCGTTTCCGGTATCACGATTCTGACTCTAAAATTATAATTTGAAGCAAGTTATTTCCTTTTTCCGGCAAATGAAACTTTTTCTAGCCTTAGGCTGTGTTTGATTAAAAAGAATCCTGAACCGGATTTAAAAACCCATACATTTTTTTTACACAAAACCAAAACCGGATTGTCCCGGAGTAAGAAACCATGAAACCTGCCCAATAACAAAATTTATTGGATTTAAGTTTATCGGATTGAAGTTTTCAAAAACCGGATTATGAAACCATAACTGGATCTGTTGAAATCAAACACGACCTTAGTAAGTAGCACAATATGGCTGCCCCCATTAAACAAAGACTTTTTAAATGACCCACATGTAGAAAATGCTTATGCTCCAACTATAACCCATAGCCTTGTGTAAGCTTTTTTAGTACTTAGAACTCCTTTGTTGCATGCCATTTGGTCAACATGAGATACATGTATAACACCGCTAAAATATTCCCCTCTGTCAGAAATGAAATGATATTTATGTTACAAACACATTCACATACCAGAGTCAGGATATATAGAGGGAGTTTTGGGTACGCATAATACTCGTTAAATCCAACCACTTTAAAATATCTGTACCAAGTAAGATTATCCTGATGATATGTTATTTGTACTTTTGCCCTCTTTTTTGTACTGGAGTTTAAACAAAGGTATGTTGTTCTTCATTGACCTTTATTTTTTCATTACAAAATGATTGGACAGGCTTATACAATAGAGAAATAAATGAAAATAATTATGTTGTATTTTATTTACTGGGTTTAAAGAAATCATACTTCCTAGTAACACATGGACATATTCTACAAAAACTTTTTATGACATAATGTTTGTGTAAATTCAGAAAACCAATTTAAAAATTTTAATTACAGTCAAACCTGCTTTAATGGACACCTCTAAAAATCCAATCACTGCTTATGGTGGGTACAATGTCCCTTTTATGACCAAGGCATGAACAGTTAACATCTGTATAAAGGGCACATGGTTATTAAGCTAGTCTTTTGGGTTTACTTGTTTGACTGTACTTTTAACAGTTTTTTGTACAATTCAAAATGTATGTATAATTTGTACAATTCACAATGTATGTATCACATAAAAATGTAGCAGTATAGTAAATACAAGAAAAAAAATTACAAACTTATTTCCTATATCACATTTCTTTTGAACAATGCATAAATTAAGCTAAATACATGAAATACACTGACATATTTGACATTTCCATATTTTGTTTTATCCTGCAACACGCTAATTTAGTGGCTACATAAAGGGATTGATTTAACTTTGACTCTATATGGTCAGTAGCCTTATAAGTCTTATGGTACCCTTATCTTCACATTCCATTGCAGTTTGTATAGTGTTCTGATTCACTGTGTTTATGCTTTAAATTCTACCTAGATTACCATCCTAAAATTGTCTTCTTCAAATAGGCTAGAAATTGTCCCATTTTCATGGCTTTCCCTGATAATAAATAGCAATTTATAGTTGCAAGATAAACACATTGTTGAAATATATTTGTACTGACTGCAAAACAGGTGAGAAATGCAAGGAAAACCACACTTGTAACTGTTTCTAAGGCTCATACAAATCAACTGCATTTTCCAACTGGGTACTTAAATGTATATTGTATATGTATAAAATGCACTTTTCATAGATTATATTTACATTTTCAAGACATTTGTTGCTTAGGAAATAATAAATGAAAAATGTTGCTAAAGAAATTTTTCTTTGACATGTATTCATAAATAAATTACAGCTGATTTTACATGCCTATAAACAATAACTTTATTCATCTCAAGCATATTTTAACAGTTTTTTTTTAAGCTGATTTACGACACATTTTTAACTTTAAAAATTTGATATTTTCTTTCAAGTCGAAATTGGTTGATCTTTTTTTAGGACTCAAAGACTTTGGAAGAACCTAATCAAATATTTGAAACATTCCTTAAATAATCAAAATGAAAGATTGGAATATCAAAAATTAACCGAATCTGATGTAATTCTTAGATATACCAGTCATTTTAGGAATTATTTACAACCTTAAAATAATTATGTACAATTATATACATTTAAATCTTTAAATATTATTTTATGGATTGGTAAGGGTTAGTGTAAGAGTTCATGGTTCAAGGCCAGGGATATGGTTAAGGAACAAGCATGAAATACCCAAAGTAAACAAAGAGCAGTGCAGTAATTTCAAGTATAGGTGTAATATTGGAAATGGAAAAAAGCCTTCCTATACCCTTATACATTTTTTAAACACCATTACACTTATGATTAATTATGAAAACTCCAGAGTATGATGATGGTAACACATAAAAGTATAACTAATCTTGAAATTGAAATACAAAAAATCAAAATAAGCTTTATAAATTGCAAATTCATAACATTTATAAGAAAATACAAGAGATTAGGTTTTTTTAATATATGTTTGTGTATTAATCTTGTTGTTATGTCACTTCCTAGAGTGAAATATGAAATTTCTGCTAACTAGGGAAATATCAGATTTCCTTTCACTTGGAAATCCAAGTATTTCACTATACCCAATGTAATGAAAGTAATTTCAAAAACAGCCAGGCGATTTTTATAATCAGATAACAAGACAGAGCTATTTTTACATTCAATTTACAAAAATCCTTTTCAGTACATTGTAACTTGGCTAATTATAAAAAGCACAAATAACTACGTTTCAATGTTGTAAATAACCTTGTCAAAGAAGCTGTGTAATTGACAGCAAATTAGATTTTCCTTCATCACTGTTTGGAGCTAACTGCCTGCCGTCCACCCTCTGGTCCATTCTCACTCTGAACATCGCCAAACTAATACCCAGATTTCATCCTTTTAAAAATTGAGTTGAAATTTTTTCTCTGCAGAAAGAGCACTTTAAAGTGCCTTATGTGCCTTTTCTAAACAGGTTTGACTGTTTTTTTACTTCCTTATTGTTAACAGATAACTGTACATGTACATAATTTGATACAATGCTTAGTTAAAATATATTTTATAGAATAGAAGCTTAAAATATAACAACTGATAAATACAAAATTAGTCTTAAAACATCATAACAGAAAATAAATAATAAAAACTGGACTCAATACATGATTTTTTTCATCCAAACTTTACACATATATTTTTATGTACAACACAGGAATAAGTCTTCTATGGAAGATATGTCACATGTGCAAGGAATACGTAGGAGTTCTAACCTAAATCCCAAAGACCCTATTCCAATAAAGAGTTGGCCTATTCTGGCAAGATCTGTGTTTCTATACTCCCAGGACATATGTTATACTTCCAAAAAAGTGTTTGACCTCCCCTTAAGGCATTTATGATGTGTTTAATTTGAAATACATCAGAAACCTGGTAACTCTTACTTGAAAACAATGGGAATCTCAAAAATATAGTTAAAAATTTTAAATCCTTGGATTACCCAATAATTCAATCTGATTTTTGCTTTCCCTTGTGTGTTTGAGTAAACGGTACCTTAAAATTCAAATAAAACAAAATTTGTGGTACTCTTCTAATGGATATGCTAGTTTTAATGTTTTTAAAAGTTTTATTTTTTTTCTCCAATTTAAGGAAAAACTAACGATAAAAGATGATGAACATTGCTTTATACATGTACACAGAGTTCTGCTGGAAGTTGGTTATACAAAACATACATACTAGTATATATAGGCTGATAATTAAGGAGATGTTAACATAATCGGACAGTAAAAAAACCATCCATCTTTCCAGATATACTTTTTGTTTTAAGGAACCATTTATAAGTATTTCTTCCTCCAGATTCCTAACATTAATAGAAATTATTCCACAATGTTACGTAAAACATATTTTACTGTATATGCAAATGCAGCAAGTCCTATAACAACAAAAATATTGGCTAGCGCACTACCAATAATTCCGTTATTATTTCCATTTGTATTTTGTCCATTTAACAACTGAGACTGAGTGTTTCCATTTCTTGTAGATTCTGCCAACTCTTTCTCTCTTTTAGCTTGTTCTTCTCGAATTTTCTATAAAAGATAAAATCATTTCATCATACTTACCATTATTGTGTATATTAAAATATGCTGATTGTTAAGGGATATCAAAATATGCTGATTGTTAAGGGATATCAAAATATGCTGATTGTTCAGGGATATCAAAATATGCTTATTGTTAAGGGATATTCTCTACAAATTGTCTGCACTTTCTTTTCTTGACCAATATACATGTACAAACTCTAACAATGGTTCCTGGTTTGGTTGATTGATTGCTTGATGCTTGATGAGAACTAGTTGACCTTAAACATACTAGAACAATGCAGTGAGCTCGATTTTTAAAATGCTTGATCATAACATATCAGGCCACAGGAAGACATGTCATCTAACCCAAACACATTATTCTGAATCTCTGTACATTTTTCTTTTACTCTTAAATGCCATATACTTTGAGGAGAAGCAGCAAATACCAGTTTGAAGGCCTTTGGCTTAACCAATTTATGTATATAACCATATCCTCCCACAGTTAAGGCCGACACACTACAACAAGATCCCCTAAGAAATAGCCTGACAATTCTGTACTGCAAAAAGCTGAATTCCACAAAGAAAAATAAAATGCTCCGCTGGGCGCAGCTAGATACGACCGCAGATGTCGAACCCTGAATAGTTGGGGCAATTATGAACACAACATTCAAGCTTGATACAATACTGAATTTGGATTGTGAATAAATATTTGACACAGCATAGGTTTCTGACACAGAATGAATGTTGTCTAAGAACTTAAAAATTTTTAATTTACCTATTCAAACCATATCAGTATTATTTGTTTTTATATATAAATCAGAAATAACCAATTTAAAATTTAAAATTGGGCACACATATCAATTTCTTGCTATTGCGCAATACTGTGCAATTGAAGATTTCTTGCTATTGCGCAATACTGTGCAATTGAAAATTTCTTCAAATATTTGACACATAGTAGGTTTCTGACACAGAATAACTGAAATCAAAGAACTTAGAATTGATCATATGATTTGAATTTATATTCAATTTTTTGCTTCTTGTACAATACAATATGCTGTGGAGAATTGCCCCCCCCCCCCAAAAAAAAATAATTTACCCCTTTTTTTAGCTTTTGTGCAATACACTATGAAGTTGCACATTGACCCCCCCCCCCCCCCCCAAAAAAAAAAAAAAAAAACAATAAAATTTATTGTAACCCCCCCCCCCCCCTTTTTTTTGCTTAAAAAAAATTTGAAATTTTCTTTTTAATTTATGAAATTTGAAATGAGAAAAAAATTACCCCCTCCCCAATTTCTCATTTACCACCCCCCCCCCCCTCCTAAATTTTGTTTTCAACCCCCCCCCCCCCCCCCCCCCCATTTCTTTATACTTTGCAACCATAACAGCCCATTTAAATACACCATAACATATTAAAATAGAAAATGACATCATAGTCATGGATGGCAAATTTTAAATATACATAATTTAAAAGCAGTTTAGATAAGATAAACAAAAAAGCTTCATCAGCACATTTTATATTGGCAAATTTCCAATGGAATTTGTTAATAATAAAGTTTTGATAACAGGGCACACATATCAATTTCTTGCTATTGTGCAATACTGTGCAATTGAAAATTTCTTCAAATATTTGACACATAATAGGTTTCTGACACAGAATAACTGAAATAAAGAACTTAGAATTGGTCATATGATTTGAATTTATATTCAATTTTTTGCTTTTGTGTAATACAATATGCTGTGGAGAATTGCCCCCCCCCCCAAAAAAAATAATTTACCCCCATTTTAGCTTTAATTTTGGACCCCGATTTGGACCAACTTGAAAACTGGGCCCATAATAAAAAAACTAAGTACATGTTTAGATTCAGCATATCAAAGAACCCCAAGAATTCAATTTTTGTTAAAATCAAACTAAGTGTAATTTTGGACCCTTTGGACCTTAATGTAGACCAATTTGAAAATGGGACCAAAAATAAAGAATCTAAATGCACGGTTAGATTCGGCATATCAAAGAACCCCAATAGTTCAATTTTCGATGAAATCAAACAAAGTTTAATTTTGGACCCCGATTTGGACCAACTTGAAAACTGGGCCCACAATAAAAAAACTAAGTACATGTTTAGATTCAGCATATCAAAGAACCCAAAGAATTCAATTTTTGTTAAAATCAAACTAAGTTTAATTTTGGACCCTTTGGACCTTAATGTAGACCAATTTGAAAACGGGACCAAAAATTAAGAATCTAAATGCACGGTTAGATTCGGCATATCAAAGAACCCCAATAGTTAAATTTTCAATGAAATCAAACAAAGTTTAATTTTGGACCCTTTTGGCCCCTAATTCCTAAACTGTTGGGACCAAAACTCCAAAAATCAATCCCAACCTTCCTTTTGTGGTCATAAACCTTGTGTTTAAATTTCATAGTTTTCTATTTACTTATACTAAAGTTATTGTGCAAAAACCAAGAAAAATGCTTATTTGGGCCCTTTTTTAGCCCCTAATTCCTAAACTGTTGGGACCAAAACTCCCAAAAACAATACCAACCTTCCTTTTGTGGTCATAAACCTTGTGTTAAAATTTCATAGATTTCTATTTACTTATACTAGAATTATTGTGCGAAAACCAAGAAAAATGCTTATTGGGCCCTTTTTTGGCCCCTGATTCTTAAACTGTTGGGACCAAAACTCCCAAAATCAATCCCAACCTTCCTTTTGTGGTCATAAACCTTGTGTTTAAATTTCATAGATTTCTATTAACTTATACTAAAGTTATAGTGCGAAAACCAAATGTCTTCGGACGACGACGACAACGACGCCAACGTCATACCAATATACGACCGCAAAAATTTTACGGTCGTATAAAAATAAAATTATCCCTAATATTATTACCTCTGCTTCATCTTGGAATAGTTCACAGAATGTCTTGTCTTTCAAATTATATGGTCCACTCTGTGCAGCTAACTGTCTTTTCTGGAAAAAATAATAGAAACATATAAATTAAAAAAAAATGGAATAAAAACCAGAAATTGTGTCTGTAATACACAGATGCCCCGCCCCAAAATCCAGTCACTCAAGCATAAAATGTAGGTCATAATGACCCCATTATTGTATGATTGCTCAGTACTACCCAACGCCCATCCATTAATGAAGTTTCATTGATACACTATGCTTAGTTCCAAAGAAATGAACCAAAATGCAAAACTTAACCAGAGTTGCTCAAGCATAAAATGTAGGTCATAATGACCCAATTATTGAATGACTGCTCAGTACTACCAAAAGGCACATTCACTGATGGAGTTTCATTGATACACTATGCTTAGTTCAAAAGAAATGAACATAAACGCAAAGCTTAACCACATAGTTCGGACATTTGGACAGACAAGAATAACTCTATATGCCCCATCCACATTCATGGGCGGGGCATAAAAATAAGATTTTATTTTGTGTGAATCATTATGGACAGAGGTACCTTAATATCAAACAATCATTTAAATTTCTTTTTGTTGCTCTAAGTTTAACATTGATTTCTTTTAAAAATAAAATATCATACAGTTCTCTTTATACCCCCAATCGATATGAGCATAAGAAAATCAATCATTCAAGAAGAACTTGACGGAATTTTAAATTAGCATAGAGATGAAACTGAAAGGACCGAAATACCTTTATACTTTTTAGTACTTTGTGAGCAAACATTGACATTTACATGTATGTACCCTTTGCTATTCTAACTTTCAAGACCACCAAAATCTGTATTTTTCCATTTCAGTTACTAGAACTACTCTTTAAAGTGTATGATCAGAGGAGTATGTGTATTAAGTTTCAGATTTATGTTTAACCTGTTTTAGTTCTGAGGCTTACTATCTGACTTAAAACTGTTTATTATCATCTAATATTTAACACTTTTGACAATTTGAACAGCCTCTCTTTTCAACACATTTTTGAAATTTGAAATCTACGAAATTTAGAACCCATGAATATGCCTTTTAACAAATCCATGAAAATTGATTTCAACAAACATAACTTAATTCACAATATTAGTAAACGGTAACACTACTTACTGTGTGATCTGAGGTTTCTATACTTCCTAAAGTGGCACTTTTCTCTAACTGTAAATAAATTACAAAAGAATGAAATCTGTATGTGATATGACCAAGCCTAAATAACATATGTATTAGTCAAAATATGCACTATGAATTGGAGTAATTGCACATACATGTACATATTGAAAAGTTTTATAAAATCAAACTTTTATGTACCATGCCAAATTAATTTTCTTCCGAAATCATACTAATTTTTATTTTCATATTTTCTTTCAGGCAAAATATCATTTTCACTAAAAATGATTTTTTCATCACCTCAAAAGAAGAGATTTCAAAGAATCCACCATACATATAATATTATACCATATATCTAAAATAATCTTCACTGGAATCAGTTAAAAAAATTGAATGCTTTGGTCAAACTCCTCTAAAATTTACGTGTGTGTTAGAAAACCTTTTAGTCATCTATTCATGTCTGTTATAAATATTGTTACTGCTAATGAATCAATATTTCTAGATGCATTTAATACCTTCCCAACGAGCTGAAAAAATTCCGATAAATAACACATTATTTTTCTTTAGTTAATTCCTGGCACAGAATCACACATCTGTAGGTAAAATAGGTGAAAAAGAGTAATGGTGAATATATGCCTGACATAAAATTCACATATTTCTCTTTGTCCAAATATTTAAACTTACCATAAAACTCAACAATCCTGTTAATATAGTTGACACAGACCATGCTGGATTCCATGTGTCAGGGTGGAAGTCACTGATAGAGAGACATAACCTACAACAAAGAGTTTACATTTATAAGATATGGGCGTGAAAATAATTCCTACAAAATGTCACCTGAGTGAAGTACTAAATCTATTTGGGGTACAGGAAAGATTACAATAACAGGTTTGTTACACATCTACAATATACAATACTCTTATCTGTCCATTCATGCTTTCATCAAAATCTACTTACCAGTGAAATATTTTACTAAGAGAAGGTATTATTCTGTACTACTGAATGGAAAATGGTAAACAGCATATGCTAATGCTGAATTTACATTGGAAAAACAGGTTGACATTTTGCAGCTATGTTTTGCTTAATACTAATCTCTATTTAATGGATAGTACATATTTCATGCCATAGCCTAGAAAAACGAATGGTAACCCCCTTTTTATTTCCAGGTTTGACTGCATCTTTAAAAAAACATGTAAAAAAATTAAGAAAAAATCAATATATATTCTATATTGTGACATGAACCATTATAACATCCAACTTTTACTTGACAACCGTAACTGTATCGTATCCCCTTAAATGTACTACATATAGGTAACCTAAAATTTACAAATATTCTAACATCTTGATTACCATTCTTTAGCTACATATATTTCATATAATATATGACACAATTCCGTAATCAGAAGATACAAATGAATAGGTTTAATTATAAAAGCCATTTCAGTATTTTGTATTACTAAACATTGATTCATTTGTGATTTAACAAGTCAAACATACGCTTTTCGTTTCCTCGCTTATGACTGAGGAGAAAGTGATTTAATTCAGTGACATAACATTCCAGAAAAATATTATTTTGGTAATAATTCCTAGTCCCAAGGGCAATAACTCCCACAATAATTATCCTATCAGCATGAAACTCAAACTAGATCTGTAACTCATCATTATAAGATATCCTACAAAATATCAAATCAGTTGGTTCTATGGTTTCTGAAAAAAGTCCAGAAAAACTGTAGTGTGACTGACAGATGGATAGATGGACAGAGTACAAACCTATAGTTCCCTTCAGCATTACCAGTACGGGACTAATTATATTCTGATTTTAACAGATTAAGGTCAGTGAAGAAGATTGAAAATTTATTTCTATAATTAAAGCACCCATCATGCTTATTTTGTAAATGAACATTTAATATCACTTACCTTGTATTACATTTAAATCTGCCATTTGGTGTGATCATATAAATACTTGGAGGTTTGAAAGGAAATTCTCGTGGAAAAAGCAGTTTTCCATGGTATATTCCACCTGGAAGGATTCATATAAAACATGTTATAAGAATTACATACATGTACAAGGGTTCATAATGTTCCAGCAAGTATGGTTCTACTTTAATTCCCTGAATGAAAACACATTAATGTAGGCCATTGTGACCTAATTCTTGTTGCATGCTTGCCTCCAACCTTATGTATATCCGTTTTCAAGATAACATGACCCTATATCTAGATCTTATGGTACCTGATTTACATAATGAGCTTGAATGTGACCTTAAAATAAAGGTGTTTATGTATTTGCCTCGACATGTAAGAATCCCACTACTCCATAGAGGTAAACTAATTATAAAGATCAAAATCAGTAAATACAAAAAGCCAAGTACTGAAACGTTACTTACCTTCATAGGCTGACTTTTCTGGTCCTGTTACTATGTAATGCCTAAATACAGAAATAATGGAACATATGAATGTCACTAAATAACATGTATGTTCATATCAGAAATCTTCTATCCTAAATAAATATTTGATACAATATGTTTGTTTGTTTAGTTGGGGTTTTATGTCGTTTTCAGCACATTTGGCTATTCCGCGGCTGCCAGTTTTTATTGGTGGAGGAAGCCGGAGTACACGGAGAGAACCACCGACCTTCGGTAGGCAAATTGGCAATCCATGTCAATTAAGATCGGAGTCGAATACACCGCACCACAGATGAGATTTGAACTCAGAACCTCAGTGTTGACGGGCTAGTGATCATTAGTAGTCATGACGAACTACCTAGACCACTCGGCCACCGAGGCCCCCTGAGATAATATAAATTTACAAATACAAATGTATAATGTATAAAAATATCATATCTACATGCATGTGTTTATATTTTAATCACAGTTATAACAGAGCAGAAATCTAACTACCTTTGATCAATATGTTCAATGAAGCATTCCAAATTTTCACTATACAGGTTATTAGAAATACAGAACCTGGTGAATATGATTTATTTTTGTACTTGTGTCAACATGGAAGCATATTTTCTGAACAGGTGCTTAACCTACCTAATTCCTATCAAAACTCTGAATTAAAAAAAAATTAAACAAGAAATTGTGCTTGTAAGACAATGATGCCCCGTCTTAAATGTAGGTTATCGTGTATGAATGCTCAGTACTATCCAAGGCACATCCACTGATGAAGTTTCATTGATACAAAGAAATGAAATGAAACACAAAACTTAACCACATAGTTCGGACATACAGATGTACATACACACGGACAAGGGTAACTCTATATGCCCCATCCACATTCGTGGGCAGGGCATAAAAACATACTATATACTCACCATTCCAGTATATTAGATGGGAGTGGAGCAGCCTTGACATAAGGTACTGGGTCACGCATGATCCTCATATAATCCTGTTTCAGCCTGGCTGTGGCTGTGTTGTTAACACGCTTTGCATTCATTCTAAAACACACAAAATCATACAGTAAATACTTTCTCAAATTCATTATAGAATAAAAGATAATTTAGTAAGCCCACATACCCAACAAAAACTAGAACTGTAAGGGGACCTCTCTCACTATACCCCCCGCTGATGTTAGTTCATTTTTGCAATGGAAAACTCCAAAAATCATCTGAATCAAAATATCAAATAAGAACTACACATTGCCATTATGTAATGAAGATTGTCTGAAGGTTTAGGAGAAGTGGACAATGGTTGATTCCACAAAAAAATGAAAGTCTCAAAGAAATATTAAGTTAGCAATTGTTGTACTAGATTCTGTTAGAAAAAATGAAAGACAATGGTTGATTCCACAAAAAAATGAAAGTCTCAAAGAAATATTAAGTTAGCAATTGTTGTACTAGATTCTGTTAGAAAAAATGAAAGACTTAAAATCAATGTTAGACCTGTACTACATGTAGGGCATCCTTATCACGGTGAATTGTCTCACAATTTCCAGTCCAACTGAGTATAACTGAGGGAAAAATAAATGGACCAGGATATCCTTCGCATGCGCACATTTACATATTAGGATCTTGCAGTATACAAAGTTTCATGAGTTTCTGATGAAGCATGGAGAAGTCGCGATGACAAAATGCTTGGTGAATTCTCACAATTTCTAAGTTTAATTGGACAGAACTCCATTTGAGGGGGGTATAATTAAATGTAGACAAGATAAATCATTTTTGCACACAAAAAAGTATGTCTCCCCCCACCTGCATGTTATCAGGAGGGAACATAAAATAGTTGTATTACATACCTGATATCAAATATGCAATTAATTGGATTTCATCATGAGTCAGAAAGAAAGAGGTGTCAATATTCCTCTCTTAGCATGAATATTAATTTCTTCCATCCTGTCCTAAGGCAAAATTTCCATATTTTACCCTGGTCACCCCTCAGAAATTAATTTTTCACAAAGACCACAATACATGCTTATCTGCATACCCTAACAAGTACTGCTGCCAATTTTCATCCTAATCTGAAGTAGGATGCACGAGTTAGAGCAGTAACTGCACTGGGCATCGCCAATGTCACAAAATGCGATTTTTTTATTCAATCCAACAGAATTTTTAATCTTTCTTTTTTCAAATCTGACACTAATTATGTGAAAACATTTTAATATGGCGACTAAGAAACATCATTTGTCAGTTTTATATAATTATCTATGATAATTGAACAGTTTACATCAGGCTAATAAACACAGCAGGTGTTTAAACAGTAATCAATAACTTGCACCTGCTGAGATCATTTACACTTGACTGCTCAATTGATTGACCACCCTTCGAGGACAAATAAATTTATGCACTATGGTTATATTTATATTATCAAATAATATTAGGATGAAAATAACTTTACATGCTTTTAACACATTAACAGGTATTTAAAAGCATTATATCATAAATATTTCCAAAAAGCAAAGATTGAGATGTCACTTTCGGTTTAACATCAGTGGCGGATTTAGCGGGGGGGCACAGGGGGCACGTGCCCCCCCAGTTGAGGTCACCAAAAAAAAAAATGTATACGTAAAATTACTAGATACAAAGCTTCACATCGTTGAAGATTGTCATAATTACGAAAGACAAATTTTAAGAAAGTGACCATAACACGTTATCTATTGTAATGGTTGATTGCCACCTAGTTGTGAAAATTAACATGTATGTAACTTTTTACAAATCTGATAATAAAGATAAGAGTTAATGAGATGGAAATGTATCCGGCACAGTGAAGAAAGTAAAATGAATTTTCCACCAGTGCCCCTTGAAGATTTGCAAGTGTTTAATTGAACATGTACCCTTCTTATACAATGGCTTACTTATTGATTCATTGTTTGCTGACGTGTATTGTTTTAAATACAAACAAACGAATATTAGAAGATGTCTATCTGTTTTTTAATATATTTGAAATTCATTGGTAAGTTAAAATATCTGGACTTTTTTAATTTAAGTGTGTTGTTAGTACAAATGGGCATTTACAATATCTGATAAATCTTTACTACCATGATTTGTTTAAACTGTTCCGACATATGAGAGGTACATCAACATTTTTTTTATAATATTTATATCAGTGAGACTTCTGAAATATAAATTAAAAACTTTTAATTTAATAAATTGTCATTTATTTTATTTAAAACTTGAAGATATTAATAATTGTCAAAAAATTTCTTCTCTGAGTTGATTGTTTTTTAGCACCTCGGTGGCCGTGTAAAAGAATAAAAGTTTGAGATCCATTTTGAAATTTGATACATGTAACGTCAGAGAATATAAACGGCACTGGCTACCGAAAATGCAGCCACTTTAATCATTATATTTTAAACTTTAAAACTGCCATCTTTCAGTGATTTTGCATGACATTTTTGACGAAACAAAATTATTAATTATTGAAAGTTTTATTACTTAATTTGGGTTCCCTTTTTGGTACGTTTTTCAATCAGGGATAAGTTGATGTCATCACCTAGGAAATGTTACGGTCTTCATCACGAATATCGAAGATGATGTTGGACTTGTTCCCATTGTGGTAACATTTCACGCACCTCCACCGATTTGTGACTACCACCGGATGGCGGATTGACTTTGTTGAACTTCATGACGGGTGTCGTATACGGAGCAGGAACCTGCTTACCCTTTCGGAGCACCTGAGTTCACTTCTGGTTTTTATAGGAGTTTGTGCTGTTCATTGTTTTCTAGTTTTCAGTGTTTATTTGTTGTGCTTGTGGTTGTTCATTTTCCTTCCCGGGCTTGTCGGTCAAGCTATGATGGATTGCGTTTTTTGGTTTGCTCCTTTATTTATCTTCTTTCTTACCATCACTTATCATGCACAGAGACCACGGAGGACCAGATCGTGATATTTAGTTCTACAACCTGACAACAGCAGTAAAAATATAATAATTGCTTTCAATTTTTCGACAGATACATAAGCTTCTGTAACGTTAACCAAAAAGATGTGATGCTGTACCCCCCCCCCTTTCAACAATAAAGGTCGTAAAATCTTCATTATCCCCCCAAAAAGGGCGGATAATTATTCAAAATTGTGCCCCCCCACTCGTCGCTCCTCTGGATCCGCCCCTGAACATCAACAAGCACATGTGGAACAATCGATGTTCTAGTAGGCTTACAATCAAAATAAAGGTCATTTCAGATGAAAGATGTCATTAAAACTTTATTTCATCAAATACTTTTCAGGTCATGTTATTTCATATAGTAATGAATAAAAGAACAATCATGTATGTTTCAATTATGAGGAGGGAGACTTGGCAAACAAATTTTGAAACTGGCAACAAAAATGATGCTTTGGCGACAAGTTTTTGAATGCCAGCATGACCCCTGTTGAGTGATGACAAAATGTCAATTCATCTAGTCCTATTAAGACAAAATGACTAAGTCCATTATTTAGCCCGGTCAACCCTAAAAAATTTATTTATCATAAAGTTAAGAACACATGCACATCTGCATCCCCTAACCAGTATTCCTGCCAGGTTTCAACTATTTCCAAAGTATGGTGCATAAGATAGTGATGACAAAAAAGATTTTGTGTAGTCCCAAGGCAAAATGGCTAAGTCCATAATTTACCCCAGTAAGCCATTAAAAATTTATTTATGTCAAAGTCAAGTACATATGCATATCTACTTAGCCTAATAAGTAATCCTACCAACTTTCATCCAAATCGGAAGTACGATGCATGAGATAGATGACAAAATTTCTTCCATGTAGGCAAAATGGCTAAGTCCATAATATACCCTGGTAAGCTGTTACAAACTGATTTATCTCAATGTCAAGAAGATATGCGCATCTGCTTACCCTAATAAGTAATCCTGTCATGTTTCATCCAAATCGGAAGTACAATGCATGAGATAGAGTGATAACAAAATTTCTTCCATCTAGTCTAAAGGCAAAATGGCTTAATCCATATTTTACCCTGGTAAACTGACAAAAATTGATTTTTAAAAAACTCAAGAACATATGCACATCTACATATCCTAACAAGTATTGCTGGCAAGTTTCATCCAAATCAGAGGGATGATGCATGAGATAGAGCGATGATAAAATTTTGTGACGGACAGACAGGACAAGACTAGCAAAATATTAAATTTATATACATTATTTGTATCATCAAAGAAATAAATAGAGAAAAAGTAAATAGAATAATCTGTAGGCCAGTAAGTAACTACGTATACCCCCCTCCAACACACACACACACACTGAGGTTGGGAGACATATAGTTTTTAGCTCACCTGTCCTAAAAGGACGTGAGCTTTTGTCATCACTTGGCATTCGTCGTCCGTCCATCATAAACTTTTTCAAAGATCTTCCCCTCTGAAACCACTGAACCAATTACAGTCATACTTAGTCTGAATGATCCGATTAAAGTTTATATTTTATTTTCTTGTTCGTCGAGAAATATGGCTGCAATGGCTAAAAGTAGAACATAGGGGTAAAATAGTTTTTGGTTTATATCTCAAAAACCAAACTATTTAGAGCAAAACTAACAGGGTAAAAATGTTCAACAGGTTAAGATCTACCAGCCATCAAATTTTCAGATGCATCGGACAACCCTTTGTTGGATTATTGCCCCTGAATTGTTAATTTTAAGGAAATTTTGCAGTTTTACAAATAAGTTAACATGACAAAAATTGACCCCATATAGGAGTTTTTGCCCTTGAAAGTTATTTACATGTAAACAGAAAATAATGTAAATAACTTTCATTGTCACAGGTGCTTAGGGTGTTACTTTTTTATTTCTAACTCATTCATGGTATTAAAGAGAGGACTTGTACATATTCAATCAATTTTGAAGTGCAACCAACAAAAAATCATGGAAAACCAAGGAAACAAGAGTTAATATATCATATTTATCACAAGTCCCCCTCTGGAAATGTACAGATTTTTCCTATGAACTAATTCAAGGTATTTATAAACCATTATTCAAAAGGGGTAAGACAAAAAATGAAGGTGCTATAAAGGTGACTATAATTTATATGCCCCTCTCAAGTATTACTTGAAATTACACAAATTACTATTTTTTATGTATGAAATTAAAAAAAAAAAAAATCTCGAAGAAATTTGAGTGCAGGATTGTGTAGCCTTCAATTCTTCATTATTTTCTTTCCGTTATGCTGATAATTCATTCTTTATTTATAATAATAACAAATATTATTGTTATAGAATTTAATGAATTTTCTTGAAGCCAAAACCGAACAGGGTATTTGATCGCTTCATTGTTGTTGACCATCGGAATTTCTCTCTTATTATCCTTGCAAAAATACGATGCTTTCCGACTAGAGATAACGTAAATGTACACTTTTAATAGACAACAAATCAGTGACCGGAATTCACGTGAACTATATTTAGCTAAAGGTAAACACAGGATTTACATCCTTGTATATCGCGACTTTGCGACAATACGACTCTCGACGCTTGTCTACATATTTTAAAAAGATTTTTTTTCTTTTTGAATTTATTTTTTTGTCAGTGAAGTAGCCGACACTTGTAGCCACCATAAACGGCAGATTTCCGCCGTCTACCGGCTACTTTGGAAAGCCCTGATAGGGTCCTATATCTTGGATGGCGGTCCAGGTCATCGGATACATATTTAAAAGAAGACCACCTAAGGAACATTCATGCCAGCTTTGGTTTCAATTGATCTGGAACACTGAACTGGAAATTACCTTTGTGCATTTATGTTCCTACAAATTGTGAAACCAAAATAGAAACAAAACGCGATCAGATAAAGTGAAGAATAAGAACTAGATTCTGGTACAACCAGAATTGTGCAATGCTTGCAGAAAAATTCATTCCAGAATTTTTACCAGAATTGTCCAGCATTGCAGATACTGGAAGATGCTGGAAAATTCTGATAAACCAGCATTGTAACAAATTTTCACAGAAAATCATGAATCACCCAGAATTTACCAGAATTGCAGCTACTGGTATATACTTGAAAGTTCTGGTTATACCAGCATTGCAGATTCCTGACAATGCTGGTAAATTCTGGTTATACCAGCATTGCCGATACTAATAAATGCTGATAAATTCTGGTTATACCAGCATTGCAGATACTAATAAATGCTGGAAGATTCTGGTTATACCAGAATTGCAGATTCTGGACAATGCTGGTAAATCTGTAATTGTATCCTACAAAATATGTCATCATATGTGAGCCACTGGCACGAGTAAGTTGTTGGCTTGTATATGGTAAGTTGTACCTTTTGATTATAAATTAACGATCTTGTGTTTGCCTCTTAGTGTAGTGTATTTTTAAAATATGTATAAGTTTTTATGATACATTTTTCTTTCCAGGCACTTTTCTACTTTCTTTTTTTCCTTTTCCCTGTATATGAGATGTTTCTGTTTACGTCAATAACACAAATTATTCGGACGTTTTCTTTGAATTCTAGATAAAATCAAGAAGTTTCCGAGTAGCAAAACTTTTTAAAAAGATAGATTACATATGGATAAAATGAATAAAGGGCAGATTTTTAAACTACTACACAGGTAGGTCAAGCAAATACAATTAAAATTTGAAAAAAGTAAATTCACAAATTATAAATAGTCTTGTCGGTAATATAGAAAAATAAACTCAGATTTGCGGCGTGTCTCGTTTTTTTTTTTTTTTTAAGAAACTAACATTTATTTCACCGTTATTTTCAGAAATATGTCTGACACAGTATGGAGACAGGGCTATATGGAATTTCATACGGACCGGCTATTTGGAAACAGGGCAATATTGAATATGGGGGGGGGGGGGGGTAGCTCCCTATATATATTAAACCTATACGGGGGTGTACAGATAATTTGAGTGCGTTTTCATGATTTTTTTGTATTAATTCGGGGTATGTTTTAAAAAACTAATATTTATTCGGGCTATTAAATTCCTCCGATATTTGTATATAAAAATAAGTATTAGTTCGGGTGTGCTCTTTCAATATGGCTGTTTTGCGAGTAGGTAATTTCATCAAAATTATTTTTCCGGTATATTATTGACATGTATTCTAGTATTTGTTCGGTACCTTTTCTTAGGCCATTTCCGCAAACCCCCGTAACAAATTCAGACAGTTAACCCCCACCCATCCCCCGGGCTGTACCTGAGACTACTATAACACATAGTATATATATATGTTATAGTAGTCTCAGGCTGTACGGACTGTTTAGATTATTTAATAAAAGTATTATACGAACGTGTTGCATGATCGGCCTCGGCCCTTGGAACCAATACAGCTAATCTTGAATCAATACAGAATCAGCAAGTTAGTAACACTATATTATATGACTGCTATGTCTGGATATACCAAAGACATAAATCATAAATGTTATGTATATAGATTTTAATGCATGGCACCCCTCTGTAAGATCAAGATACAAATCAAACTTCGTTTGCAACTTCTTTGTATTTAAATATAAATTGTAAAGGGGACAAATATACAAATTTTACAAATATACCTAAGACGTAATGTAAAGTCATTGACGATAAACCTTTTATTGTGGATTGAATGTCAAAAACTTTATAAAATCGAATATTATCGCGAAAAAATTCATATTGAGCTTTCATTTTGATATAAAGTTGAAGATTATAGATTGTGAAATGATCATGCAAGGATAAACAATTGGAAAATTAGTTATATCGTAAATAAATTATGTTAATTAAAACTACACGAAATCGCATCGGGTTTCGATCAGTTTTTCTAACTTTCCTTAACCATGTTAACTATACATAAATACAAATGTATGTTAATTAAACAAAATTACCAATACATCACATCCTTCATTAAGTTTGAATAACAGACATTTTGAGATAAATGGAAATAGAGGGATTATTGTCATTTCAATTCCACAAATTAGCTTAATCATTTCATCTTACTGAACCAGATTTTCCAATAGATATACTCGCACCCCGGATTTGTTTGTATTTGTTAGCTACACAAATGAATGAAAGTGGTGACAGTCACTTCTAAATGCGTGTATATCCATATTCCCACTCTTTTGGTATTTTTTTTCTACACAAATTCATTTTTCTGAACCTTCCTAAAATTTTTAGGTGGTATTGTACGTATTGAACATAAAAAATGGTTGTCAAAAATGGGTATATCCGTACATTCATTCGCACTGAATAGCGAATTCCAAATTTCGGGGTCGAACATTTTGAGAATCGCACGGTGATTCCACAGGTAGATTTTGTTTAATAAATCAAATAGTTTATTGATGTGAAACCATATATGTTGGCGAGCATCAAGTACAATATAATATGATACAATACAATACAATACAATAATAATGCAATGATACATTACATAAACTGTGTATAATATATAGGGCATAATGATTTAATTATGCATTACGTATGTTATTTGCTTCTGTTAAGTACTGGCATATTTGTTATTTACCTTTTCTCGTATATAAAAATGTATATTAATAATAATAGTGCATCGTAAGCCTCTGAAGGCTGGCTGATTGTTTGTATATTATGATATCGTGTAAAATAGTGTTACATCAGGTTGCACTTTAAAATAAACTCATTCATTCATTCATTCATTCATTCATTCATTCATATTTGTTTTGTTTTCAGAGTATCTTTAGGGTTAAGGTTAAAACATTAATTTATTGCTCAAAACGAATGTCTTTCTGGCGTTTTTACATTTGGTATCCATTAAAGATGTGAGTTAAAATTTGAAAAGTTCACCAGAATATGTCTTGCGTGAAATATTGAAACGGAATACCATTAATTATTCATGTAATTAGGGTTTACATGTAAAGGAGCCTATATAGGTACCTGACTCCGCTATATTACTGGTGATGGTTATAGTTTTATAAATTTTTGCATCTATATCATGTATATAGCTAGAATATACGAAAATCCATCTAAATATCGAAAGTTTTGTATATTTTACTTTTATACTTTTTGATGGTTCAAAATTCTTAAAATGTAGATTTTATGCAAGAAAATCCGATAAAAATTATAGATATTGGTGTATATCATGTATACATTTTGTACATATCAGAGTCGATAAAAGAATACCGAAACGACAAGAAAAAAGGGAAAATTCGGTAAAATCTAAATCCAAAAGCAAGACAACCTCATGAGATTGGAACGTAACAAACAAATGCCACGAGGATACATGTATAACTTCTTCTTTTGTAGCTCCCTCCTATTGTAGGAGAACCGCCGTCCTTGTGTAACGGCGTAGACTTTTAAACTCCCAACATCATAAGAACACTCACATATTACGGAATAGTTATATATATACACACAGATGTAAATCTTATCACATGCTATTTACATTAAGTCATCAGGTTAAGAAGGATCCCTATAATCGTTTAATATTTACATTGATTAAAGGAATATCTGTCACTACTGTTACATCTTTTAAGTCATTCACAATAGCTCCTGCCCATAATCTACGGTATAACATGATTGTATAACTAAAAGAATTATAAAAAAAAAAACCGAATTAGAACAATTAGACACCAAAGGAACTAAAGCACTCAGTCTATTAATGTAAAAAAAATAGCAGCAATAAATATATAGAACAATTATATAAAACATATAAAATGATAATGAAATAAACCAAACAGAATAAGATAAAAAAAAAACCTAATTCAACAGAAATTGTTCTTCCAATTTTACAGTGCAATTATTTTAGACACCAACAACCACATCATTTATAACTTGGCAATATCAAATTCAAATTAAAATTTTATTGAATAAATCCAAATAAAGGATTATTATCAATGCAATACAAACATAATATAATAACAACCACAAAACAATTATATTATCACATACAAAATATCCTGACCTGAATCACTTGGAATTTTGGAACCGCTGATAAAAATGGTTGAAAACAGACTGAATAGAAATTATATCAATACAAACCCATGTATCATAAATAAAATAAACTTATTTGTTATGAGAAGAGGAATAAAAAAAGACTTTAATTATATAAATGTAAATTATTGTAGTCATTACAAGGGAGATAACCCAGAATAAAATTTAAAAAAAGGTCCATCAGCTGATTACGGTAATTTCCCATTATGTGATTATAGACCATAGAAGCAAATTATCAATTTTTTTTTTAATTTTAAAAGTATTTTTTATTTGTATATTTGAAAAATTGTATCAGTCACGCACAGAGAAATATTTTGGTGGACAATTTGATATCCGGAATTTGGAGTCTTGTTGGCAATTTGATTTTGATCATTAGAATCGCCTTAAAATTAGATCACAGCAAAACATTATTATGATGGTGTAATTTTTATCAAAGTCTGATAAGAAATTTATCAAATCATACCTGTCAAGGAAATTACATAAAAACTGGAGACTAGTCTTTTAACGCTCTGAGTTCAATTAGCATTATACATAAGGAATCTATGTACCTGTAGGCATGTAGGGCTTTAATATATGATTTTGGCGCGTGTTGACATTTCAGAAATGCCAAATGGTCAAAGCATTAAACCATGATTTTGTGAAAGAAAGCTCATTTGTAACTACTAATGGGTTCGGATGAAGATTACGTTTACCAGTTAAGGAGAACTGGGGCAGCTGCAACATATCCAAATATTAAAGATGTCATGAAGTGAGTGATATCTAGTTTTCTCCTGTTTAGTCCAGCAGTTAAACTTAATGTGATTTATTATAATATATTACGCAAGGTTTGAAATCCTTGTATTACCTGATAAAATAATTTGTTTAATAATGATATTGAATTTGTTACGTCAATGTGTTATTTCATTTTTAACATCAATTTATTGCATGCAATTAGGCTCTGTTCTGGTATAATCCATTTCACCTTCCACTTTGGTCTCACTAATTAGCGGCAAAAATCAATAAGAAGTGTCAAGAACCTGAAAATTATCAACAATAAATGTGAAAAAGTGTGAAGAAGTTAAAGAATAAATTAATTTGTTTCAATGATATTGAATTTGTTAAGTCAATGTATATGTGTGTACATCATTTTTAACATCAAATTAATGCATGCAAATAGGCTCTGTGTGGGTTTAATTCATTTCACCTTCCACTGGAAGGCTTTGGTCTCATTCATTATAGGCAAAGAGCATTAAGAAGTGTCAAGAACCTGAAAATTATCAAAAATAAACTTAGAAGAAGTGTAAAGGAGTTAATGAGTCCAAGCACGATTCTTGCTTGATATTTATTTTCTTATTATTATTTCTTCTAAATGACAAAATTTCTATTTGTCTACAAGTATGTGACAAAAAATATTTGAAAAGTGAAAGTCTGCTAAATATTTTTTTTAAACTTAAAAGGTCTTCATAATGTAACCAGTAAAAAACTCTGTGACGAATGAAAAAAGCACATTATTATGGTGAGAATGTTTATCACCACCATTACCTAACTATTTTTGCATTTGCATCCCCTTTCCCTATGATATTCCTTGCGACCAGAAAGTTTTTCGTGAATATTATGGTCTTTGGATGCAGCTGGTTAAATCTTCATGCATTTGACTGAAGCACCAGTTTAATAGACAACAGTCTGGAACACGTCTCGTGTAATGATTTATGTGCCTTAGCGAGAAGCCTGTACTTTTAAATTTATAAACAATATTTAAAAAAAAAAACTTTGTTTGATTAAAAACACAAAGGAAATTCTGTACACAGTTTAATTTCATACAATAATTTTTTATTTGAAAACAGAGCGCCTAATATTTTTTTGTTTGTCCAAAGAGCATTTGTTACATGCTTTTGAAAATCAACTTTTTACAGGATAAATTTCCCAGTCAGATTAAAAATCAATGCTTAAGACAAAGGAAAGTGATCAAAATTGAATGATCTACTCAACAGTATAAATATATCTCCATTCCCAGACCACACACATTTTGTTCATTCTAAAGTTTATGAATAAAATAAATCAATATTTTTCTTTTAAGTTTGTCAAAGCATTTTTCTGAAAAAATAAAGCGTTTTCAAGCATTTTCTTCATATTAAAAAATTCAAGAGTAGATGTAAACTAAAATTCATTTCTGATATAGTGAAATGCAGGAGTCACATTATGTATAATAACATGAATAAGGGGGACTTACATGTAGACCTGGTTTGAAAAGGACATACAAGATCAGGACAACTTTTTAGAAATATCATTTATTAAATTATCTGATGCTTTAAGTTTCTTTCATTCAGTGCAATAGAGGGTTGGTTCCATGTCTGACCTGCTGCAATAAACCAACTAATAGTGTAACTTCATTATTGTGAACATGGATACAATGTAGATGTAATATCAGATGAATTTATATTCATTGAAAGGTAACACAGCATGCATCAATATGCAAGTTGGCCAAAACTAAATTTCTTTATTCAGAGGTCAGAGATTTGAAGCTTGCTTTTTAGTCCACAATTATTCATTAGGACAACAGAGTCACAACCTTGTACGGAGCAAAGAGTGGCCAATTCAAGTTGATTGATAGAATATCATTCATACCTTCTAAAAAATATGGAGTAGGTGGGAGCTTTTTTTTTTTCATTACATGGATCAGATTCTATCTCCAACTCATGTTTGACAAGGCCAATGTTTACAAAAATTGTCACTGTCAGCATGTCTGGGATAGTGGACTAGTGGCCAATTTGAGCTACATGTACTCCAAAAGTCATCTACGCCAAATCAAAAGATTTGATAGGAAAGTCGAGAATTTCCAAAAATTTTATTACATTTAAAAAATATGGGGCTTACTGATTTTTGATGGCCGAGTGAAGATGATAATCAGCAAAATGTACAAGTTAACTTTAATTGGCCTTATAAATCTGTATTTATGTATTTTATTATTCTATTAATGACTTGTTTTGTAGATTAAAAATGGGTGTGACAAGATTTGGACGTAGTACTGATAATGATTACTACTTAGATTCTGCAAAACTGAAGAATTTTATTTCTCGGTCTCATGCTGAAATCCATGCAAAGAAGAGCGAAGATGGTCAGGTTGTGTTTGTTCTTCATAACAAAGGACTTAATGGCACATTTATAAATGATATTAAGGCAAGTTATCTTCTAGCATATCCGTCTGTAGTTATTTTGCAGCTTGTGGATGTCTTAGACCAAAAAAAGTATGTGTTTAGGGTTTACTGACCGACCCTAATTTTACCTGCCGACCCTAATCACTAATGTTATTTTGTTTTACTTTTTTAGTTAAAAAAACTAACCATATTTTCATAACAACGAAATTGTAGAATCGTAATCCAAACATCTGTCACATATATTCTCCCACGGAAATGGTTAGAATTCACATAGAATACAATGAAACTTAACATGTTTTTTTTTGGCAAAGAACACAGAAAAATGCTATAAAAACAGTGGATTCGGAAGTTAGATGTATTATGTCAGACCAATTCTACAGTGCAATTATTTTAGACACCAACAACCACATCATTCATAACTTGGCAATATCAAATTCAAATTAAAATTTTATTGAATAAATCCAAATAAAGGATTATTATCAATGCAATACAAACATAATATAATAACAACCACAAAACAATTATATTATCACATACAAAATATCCTGACCTGAATCACTTGGAATTTTGGAACCGCTGATAAAAATGGTTGAAAACAGACTGAATAGAAATTATACCAATACAAACCCATGTATCATAAATAAAATAAACTTATTTGTTATGAGAAGAGGAATAACCCCAATAATTCGGCATAGGGATCCACAGTCGAAAAAAAAAATCCCAACCTACCTACCCTATTTTTTGAGGAGATGATACCCTAAACATTTTTTTCGGCCTTATTAGAAAATTTTTTGTCACAGTTTCAGTACTCCCAAAACAATAGGTAATTAGAATTGTATATTACATACATTGGTTGTTCCCATTCCATCCAGTTAAATTATAATTGCTATTCAATGAATTTTATGCACTCACAAAAACAATTTTCCAAATTTTAATGGAAACTGACACAACATAGATTATGTCATGTGCAAAACTTATAAGGTAAGGTTGTCAAAGTTCCTTTGTGTATGTGAAAAGTCAATGGAACGCTTAGTCAGTTCTGTACATCACCAAGCTAATAAAAACCACGTACACATATTGTCTAGTAATATGAAATATAAAATTATGTAATTTTCTTTGACATGTTTGAAACAGTAGAAGAGCATGACAAGTCTCATTTTTAATCGTGGTTCTAAAGCATGTACACATATTTCTTTTAATTTTTGACAATATATACACTGTATGTATATAGATTTCCTCTGATTTAAAAAAAAAATATTATACTGTTAATAAAACCTGTTGCTGATTGATTTTTAGATGAACCAGTTTATATTGTTACAAGAGGGTGACAAGATAACCTTTGGACATACAAATGGATTTAAGCTAGAGCCAGGTCAAAGAGCAAATCAACCTAATTCTGAATTTGAATTTGTGGTAAGTGTTTTTAAGCCCTCTCATATTGTCAATTGGTAGGAATTCTGTTTGGGACCTCCATAAGTACACATGTACATCTATATGCTCATTCAGTCTAAGATATACACAGCTGGGAGTGCCATATGGAACTCTCTCCAGTAAGGTCTCAGTGGTATTGTGGTGATTTAAGGGAATATCATACAGTAGCAAGGGAAGGTAATGATGTCCAAAAGACCTATACCATGTGAAAGCATACATGTGCAATCATGGATGTTGAGGTTTTGGACAAATAAGCAATTTACTGTAGTCTGAGAATAAAAATAACACATTCCATTGGGACAAAACAAAGGAAGTAACAATTAAATGCAATTTATTGCCTGTTTACCTCAAAAGAAAAATGCAAGGCTTAGTCGTCTTTATTGACATTAAAAATCATCTCAGTAGGTCAAGATGTTTGATGAGTATGATATGGCCGCAATTACTAAAAACGAAATAAAATTTGAAAAAATTTAATCAAACTGCCAGGTCATTCAGACCAAATTTTGATGGAATGATCATGGATGTATTGGAAGAGGTAGCATAGCTTATACTTAAAATTAAAATAATGAGCAAAATATTTAAAATAAAAAGTTATGTTTCTTAGTTTTTCAGGTTTTTTTCTGAAGGTCGGCATGTTTTTTTAAGGCTCACGATAAGCAATGTATCCTCATAGTAGACTCCTAAAAAGTCACAATTTGTAAAAAAAAAATTGTTCAGTTCTTGAGAAATTAATTAAAATATTTTGTCTATAAACAAAACATATATGCATAACTTTCATTGATAACGATATTGATATTTTATTGTATATTTAAAGTCTTAACTTTTTACTTTCAGTTTGAGAAGGTACCAGCAAGATTTGCAGAAGCAGATTCCACATCTGAAGTACGTGATGGAAAAATACTCAGTTCTCCTGATTCAGACCATAAAAAATCTCCTAAATCACCGAAATCCCCATCGAAATTAAAAAGACAAAGTGATATCAATTCATATTTAAGTAAACATTCAAAAGATTCAGAAAAATTAGAAATCAAATCACATGACTCATCCCATAATTCCATGTCACCTGACCAAAGATATGACTTGTCCTCACCAGACGCAAAATACTCAGAACACAGTATGTCTCCTCTTATCCCACAGCCACCCAGAGAATCATCAACTTTAGTCATGAGCGAGGAAGATTATGATGATCAGCCAGAAGTAAAACCAAATGTTCGCGATAACAAGAAAAAAGGGAGAGAATCTAAATTGTTTCAATTTACAGATGATTCAGAAAATGATAATGATGACCCAGAAGAAATTGTAAATGAACCGGTGAAAACAAAAGGAAAACGAGGGAGGAAAAAATCTAATACAACACGTTCACAAATTACTAGAAAGAGAAGTCCACCGACTAAAAGAAGAGTAATGATTTCACCACCTAGACAGCCAGCCAGAGTTGAAAGCAGGTGAGATAAATACTAGCATTGTATGTAAGAACATTTCTAGCATTGTACATTGTTGTATTTAAGAAAAAATTGTAATCTTATATATTCTAATGCTTGCAAACCACAAAAAGCAACAGACACTTTATGGCCAGTCCATTGCATTAGACATATGCCTTATTTTTATTCAGCAAAACATATTTACATGTATATTGTATATCTTTTTGTTATATAATTATATATATGGGTTGCCTGTAATTGTTTTTCAGTCTATGAAGAAATAACTTCAGTGAAGTGTAGCTGTTTATTTTAAAGTGTGCATCATGCGCATTGAGGTTACTTCAGATAGACTGGAACAAAATTACAGTCAATCCTTATGATATAAATTCCTTTTATGACATCACAGTAGAAAAGAAAAATTTACTCTACAATATATTGTGAATATGATAGAAAAAAATGTGAACCAATCAAATGACACATTATATCCAATATTGAATTTTATCCTGCAACTATGTCTTCAGCTGACCAATATATCCTGCCAAATATTGTTTTCGATATTGGTCAGTAGCCTGTTACCCTTGTCCTTACATTTATTGATAGTTTGTATTGCATTCTGGTTCACAGTGTTTAGGACGTCGTTTCCCTAGATAACGTGCCAAAAATGCTTTCAAATCAGCTGTAAATGCCTTTTTACTAAAACAGATAACAATTTATTGTTGCAGGATAAAAACAATATACATACATTGTTGATAAATATAAAATTTATTTGTACTCGCCACGAAACAGGCATAGAATATTCAGTAAACCTTGCATTTCTACCCCTTTTCCAAGGCTTGAACAAATAAAATTTATGTTTTTGGACAATGTACATGTATTGTATTTATTACATTGAGTGAGGTGAAATATTGGAATTTCCGAGTGAAATCAAATTCGATAATTCACCCAGTGAAATCGAAAGTCATATTTCATATTTTCTCAAAATTCGAATACCAAAGATCTACAACTCATGACAGAAAAACATATTTCACTCGTGCGCTATACGCACTCGTGAATTAATGTGTTGTTCAGTAACTCGTAGATTGTTAGGTATTTGCATTTCAAGATTAGTTATACTATAAGTATTTGTTTTGTATGAAAATATAATGATACATGTATTGGGTAAGTATCAGTGAGACAATGTCCCATAGCATTGAACATGGAGAAAGATGATTATATATATTTCAACAAGAAACAACATTTCACACCACAGGACAAGCACTATAAATAGCTCATAAAAAAATGGTGTGAAGATCTAAGAAAAGTGACTATAAATCCTAGATAAACACATCGTTCAATATAAAGAACAAGAAAATTAGTAATATTTAAATATTAAAAAAGAAAACATGATCCTGGCTATGACAGACAGGTATAATGTGAAGATTGGTTATACATGTTTAGGAATACAAAGCACTCCTCATGCCATAGTGTGTTTAGAGTACTTTTGAACTAAATTTTTGTTTTATGATTCAGCCCAGACATGGATGATGAGTTACCTTCCCCTGGTAGTGTCAGCAGTGTCTCTCACCATAGCGATGATGAGGAAAAAGATCCATTTAAATGTACTTTTTCAGATGACAGCGATACTGAATCTAAAAAAAGTTTGTACTAAAATTTAGTTATGTCTCCTAAAATCAGTTGTTAAGGTATCCATGGAGCGTTTAAATGTGACTGATACTACTGCTCAGTAATAAATAATATAACTGGTAATATTGTTTAGCAGTAGGAAAATCAGTCTTCTTCTGTCTGACACAAATCAGCCATAGGCGTAGAAACCATAATTTTATTTAGTCCAAATAAACTTGAATATCTGGTTCTCAGTCATCGCCACCCCACTTTAAAAGTCACCAACGGAAAGAGGTTGTTTGGTATTTGGGAAAAACTCGCTGACATTCCATTATTTAGAAGAAAAAAACTCAAAATTTTGCACCAAAATTACTTTTCAAGCGTCTGTCAACCCAGATTCAATTTTCAAGCATTTTGTAACATTAATCATGTCAAAATGAAAGTAAGAAAATGATTCTTGTGAGTTTAACAGTGAGTAGTCGCTAAAAAAAATAATTGCATGGATGATACTGCCTGTCCAGTCTTCAATTGCGATAGAAAAGCACTGTGTAGGAATTTTTGCAGGAGAAATAGAGGAAATTTGAGGCATTGAAGCTGATACCCTGTTTGAAAACTTAGAATCTAAGTGCAATGTTGCTATCATAGGTAGGATTGAATGGTTTCAAACTGGAATTGTTTGTCATCAAAATAAACACCTGAAAATACCTTGCCTCTTTTGACAGGAAATAAACTAAATAAAAAATAAATTCCCTGCCTACCTTGCTATTTTATAAAAATTTGTTATCTGAGAACCAGGGTACAATTATAGATGGATTTAGTTTAAGTGTATATTGTATTAATGAAAATGATGGTATATTGTATTTAATATAAGGGATTAGTGATGTCATAGATCTAAATACCTCACTCTGTTAAAATGCATTCTGTTATTTTCCAAGCAGAACCTAAGATTTAGATGTAAATTTTAAAGTAAAGGCTATGCAGAGAAGGACTAAGGTTTGATAAATGGTATATAGTACATAACGAAGGTTATCCATAACTTTACTGGTGAAATGGTCCTAAGGTGTCTCCATTTCAGCCAGTTAACAAATAATTTTACATATTTCAGAGAAAAATACATGTAAGAAGTCGCCGAAAGGCAAGGCAGCAGCTGGCAGAGTAAAAGGATCTGGACGAGGGCGAGGTAGACAGGCAAAAAATGCTCAGCCAAAAATTGAAATAGATTTTGCTGAAGAGGAGGAAGATGAAAAACCAAGCAGAAAAAGGAAACCAGGAATTCAGAAACCTGATCTAGGTTGATAATAAGTTTTCTAATGGTTATATATCAGATTTATAAACAGGAAAATCCGGTTGTTAATGTTTGCTGGGTGGACAGCTCCAAACAGTTGTGATGAAAACTCTGGTTTGCTGTCAGTATGATAGCATATTTCATTTTGTACTGTGGATTCATTCATTTTCATGAAATACTAAAATTCACTTTTTGAGAATACCAGAATTATTAGATTTTTTTAAGTCTAGAATTTCACAGTAGGAAATGTATTTTTTCTTGAATAAAGTTAACTTCATGGTTTCACTGTACCAATGCAAACCCTGAAAATACTAGTTTACTGCTATTTATCTCCCTTTTAACAAGCTATAGAATTTCACTGGAGAGCCTCTTTCTTAGTTTCTGTTGCAACTTGAAACAAAACATGGCTCTTATGACAATGGATCACCTGCATAATTAGCTCATCTGTCCCGACATCTGACCAAGATGGCCGCCACAGCAGAACTTAGTTTAACATAGGACCCTATGGGAAATTCACATAAAAATCTTCTTGTCTGAAACTACTTGCCCAATTAGAACCAAATTGTGGTGGAATGGTCATAAGGTGGTCCTCTTTCAAAAATGTGTCTGATGGCCCCTACCTCCAACCAAGATGGCCACCACAGCTGAACTTTGATAACATAGGACCTTATGGGAAATTCATTTAAAAATCTTCTTTTCTGAAACGACTGAGCCAATTGCAACCAAACTTAGCAGCAATGGTCCTTAGATGGTCCTCTTTCAGAATTGTCTGATGAACCGGACAATCAACCAAGATGGCCACCACAGCCAAACTAGTTTAACATAGGACCCTATGCGAAATTCATATAAAAATCCTCTTGTCTGAAATTACAAAGCCAATTGCAACCAAACCTAGTAGCAATGGTCCTTAGATGGTCCTTTTTCAGAAATGTCTGATAAACCGGACGATCAACCAAGATTGCTGCCAAAGCTTAACTTATTTTAACATAGGACCCTATGGTAAAATTCATTAAAATTTAATCTTCTTGTCTGAAAAAGCTGAGACAATTAGAACATGAATTGGCAGCAATGGTCTTTGGATTGTCCTCGTTCAGAATTGTTTCGGATGACCTGGAATGTCAACCGAGATGGGAAAATTCATTAAAATTTAATCTTCTTGTCTGAAACAACTGAGCCATTTAGAACATGACTTGGCAGCAATGGTCCTTAGATTGTCCTCTTTCAGAATTGTATCAGATGACTTGGACTTTCAACCGAGATGGCCACCACAGCCAAACATAGTTTTCATCAATGGTCCTTAGATTGTCCTCTTTCAGAATTGTATTGGATGACTTGGACTTTCAACCGAGATGGCCACCACAGCCAAACATAGTTTAGAATTGGACCCTATGGAAAATTCTTTAAAAAATCTTTGTCTGAACTACTGATAGGTTGGAACCAAATTTAGCAGCAATGGTCCTTAGATGGTCCTTTTTCAGAATAGTGTCCATTGACCCAAACTATCAAACAAGATGGCCACCACAGCTGAACTTTTAACCCTGTGGTAACTGGTCGCTATATGTAATATGCAATGCACTATCAGGTGAGCGATACAGGCCCTTGAGAGCCTCTGGTATAAGAAATATTTGTATTTAGAATTCAGTTTTTAACTAAATCTTATAACAAAACAACAGCTACACAATTTATGGCAGGGAGGGGCCAGGTTTTAAGGTAGATTAGCTGGCAGCTCTTAAAAGTGATGAAGAAAAATTTAGTTTGCTGTAAGTCAGACAGCTACGTGTTTAGAAAGTAAAGTATAAAAAATCTACACTTAATATATTTGTATTCTTTGTTGTATAATTGCCTACCATTAGTGTATCCTACACAAGAATTGAATACTGGTCAGAGTTTTTACTGTTTCTGAAAACAGAATGGAATCACAATTGTGAAAATTTAAGGTTGATTGAAAAAACTTCAAAATTCATAATCTTGTTTATAGATCAATTTCATTTTCAATCTATGAATTATTAACCTTACTTGTCCATTGGTAAATTGTTTTGTTTATGACATGGGATACCAGAATTTAGTGGGAAAATGTATTAATTGGAAACTTTTCTATTGTAGAAAAAAAGAAGAAAAGAGGAAGACAGCTTTCTTCAGGAGCAGATAATTATTCTGAGTTGGAAGAAGGTGTAGAGTGGTATGAAGAAGAAAAATGTGCAGCAGAAAAATGCAAAAGACCAAAAAACAAGAGAGTCAAATGGGTAATTTATTCTATATCTACAGTTGACAAAATTTCATATTTTTTTTTAAATCCAGTCATAAAAATGTTAGTCATACTTTGAATCAAAGCTGAAAGTGCAAAATTTATTAGCATGTTTTTTTTTATCCCTACATTAAAGAAAATTAAAGTGGTAGTGGTGTTCCGATGATCAGAATTAGTTAGAAATTAGTTGGTTCGGCTCAGCGATGTCGATAATTGATTGGGATTTTGTTAAATTGATTGTCGTTAATGTTTCCAGAATTTAAGCACATCTACTCCGATCTGTTTCCGTTTTGCATTTTACATGCACAGTCATACAAAATGATGATGTTATTGACCTGTACTCATCAGTTGGAAATACACTATCAACTGGAACCAACAAATATAAGGGAAAACAGAACTAAAACGTAAACAATGTATCAGTCTGAGACCAGCTACTTACCTTTAAGTTTCTTAATTCAAATTTTGATACAACTATGTATTTGAAATTATCATGTGAGCGATACCATTGAAATTTATTCGCAAATAAATATTAATAATTATAAGACAAAATGTGTCCAATCTGAATCTGGTCTCTTATTGATTCACTATTTTAATTGCTAACTAAAATATGAAAAGTAAACAAAAGATCAAACATGACCAAATAAAGCTGTGTAATGATATGGGATATATATATATATACATAAGACATATACAATGTGGCTGAATGCTTGATTTCATATAAAAAAGAGCAAGTTATAATAATGTGATTATAACCAATAGTCGGTTGGTTGCTGTCAGCCGATAGTAATAGATAATCAATTGGTAATTTTAACTGATTATCCAACACTAGAAAGTGGTATGGGTATGCATAAGTAATACAACATCTGAAATGATTAAACAGAGGAAGACTGGTAATATCTATAGGTTGTCATGTTGCCTTCAGCCATGAACAAAAGTCATCCAATTATAGTATCATCACTTGGTTGTATATTCTGTCATTAAAACTGTGCTTATATTCATATATTTCTGCCAAGAAAACTTAAAATGTACTATGTGGTCAGTTTGAAGCTGAAGATGAAGGTCAATGATATAAAAGATGATTACAATACAGTATAAAGATAAAATAAATGAAGAATTATACAATGAGAAAATTATGATATTTAGCATAGTTATTTTTGTCCATTCAACATTTTGAGTTTGATTGCTACTTTTCTATAAAAAAAATTTGCCATGACATCGAGGTAAGCATTATAAATTATTGCAGAGCCTGAAGTGGTGAGATTGGTTATAAATGTGAGTTTCAATTAAAAATTGTGTGATACCACAATAGACAACTAAATGTATATCAAGTAAGGTCAACAATGACATACCAATCAATCAACGCCACCCAACAGACAGAACCCCGGACAAAAAATGACATAAAAGAGCACAAAACAAAAACATACATGTAAACACCACTTCTGACTTGGTACAGACACCAAACAGTGGTGGGGTTAAAAGACTGACTCAAATACTTTAGTATGAGACCTCAAAACTAAAAGTACAGAATTACTGGCAATCATTAGATTCAAATACTGTTAACAAATTTTCTTCCATTTAATTTCAGGTACAATGTGATTTATGTGACGAATGGTATCACACTGTCTGTGTAGGTTGTCAGTATGAAACCGTTAAAGACACTAACATTGAATTTAGTTGTGGATATTGCCAGTAAAATAATCAAGTCATTGCAGTAAAGTGTTGGTTTTATGCTGAGATAATTGAAGGAAAGTGTTGATTTTATTGTGATTTCAACTTCTGGGTCAGAAAAGTTTAGTGCCATGTCTCAAAGCAAGAAATCAACAGCCAGTCACTATTTTGTAATATTGTTTCAAAGACATATTTATTTCAAGTTTTGTGAATTTTAATAAAAAAATATTGGGCATAATATTTGCAATTTACAAAACCAAATTTTATCATACTGTGTTGGAATATGGAAATGTTTGTTGTAAATTTTAAAGTTTAAGATTTTTTAGTTGTGTTTTATGCATTTTATTGAAGTATTACAGTTTAATTGAATAGAATGTTATTGATTCTAAAAAATTTTAACTTGGGAAATGTTAATATTATGTTTTGGATATTATGGTGCAATGAAAAAGTATCAGCGCATTTACCAGAATGTAAATTTCATTTTAAACTTCATTTCATCATTTAAAATTTTGGAAATATTTATGGTGATTCATCATGTTCACATGAGCATATTTTTATGCAAACAATTTTAAAAATCAGAAAATTATCAAAATACCTCTAATCTGCATATTTTATTAGTACTTCATAGAAATTTACAAAAAGTATGTTGAATAATTTGGCATTAGAATTTTGGTTGATTGAATGATAATCCATAGTGTAAAGTGGAATAAAATTTGCCAATTTTTTATACTTTTCTACGAAAGGAAAATATAGCATTCCCCCCCCCCCCCCCCCCAAAAGAAAACAAAAAAACTCCCTATACATGTACGTTAAATCAGATGTTTTAATTTGTAACCTAATCATTGTATCTTATCAACACCTATTAACAGATCTTAGTTTAAAGTTTCATAGTATTATAGTTCCTAAATATGTGTTTGTATATTGTTAAGTGATCTGCATGTAGTAAGACCACCAATGGCCTAAAGAAAGATTTTCATTCTGATAACTTTTTTGATACAGCCTTCACAATTTATATTAAAATTTAAATGTTAAATGATTATGAATTATGATTATTTTGATAGACGTTATCAGAACCAAAAATTTTTTCTTCATGGCCATATGTAAATGTATTTTTCACTATTTTGGTTTTGGTTCAAGTAACACATAAGGTTATAAATTGTTGGCTGCATTCTATACTGCTCTACTGATAGTGCTATTGATGTAAAATTTGTACAAAAATTGTTGTTATATCCTAAAAACTGTAAAAATTCTTTTATCTTTGTTTTCTACTTTTCTATCACGTTAGTTATTGCATCTTAGATAACTAGATTGTTCTTTAGTGAGAAAAAAAAATAGCAGAAACTTTTCTCTATTTAAACAAAATACTGTACTTACAAATGGCATAAACCTTTTATGGGGACATTGGCATAACCTTTAACTATATTTAACTATATTTTCCAGTGGAACAAAATAGGATAACTAGTTTGGCAATATACAGATAGCTTGAACATGTAGCTCATAACAGTGTTGAAGGAAAATTTTGTTTGCTCTCATTTTGAAAATTTAAAATATGTCTTCATTTAAATTCAAAAGGCTGTTAATAAAGGCCGCAATATTTCATTCTTCAGAAATGAAAATAGAATCCCATATGTAATTTTTCAGTAAATATTGATTAGCCCATGATTAAAACTATTCTATTCTGACAAAAACTTATCAAGATTTTAGGCATATGTATAGATTTTTTCTTTCATATGACATCGTTTCAATCTGTCCTTCTTCAGAATTGTAGATATTAGGTTTATGACATTTCTCAGGTCTATATCTCTGTGATTTATTGTTGTTGATCTAAGTGTGTTGTTAGATCTATATTTTTGTGTCAGTTTTTAACAGTAGATCGATGTCCATGTATAGAACTCACTATCTGGCAAAACAGTTACATTGTCGTTTGTATCATTACTGTCTGTGTTTTTATAATATATTATTAATAATAATTATTATTAAACTTTCACAAATTTTTTATAAGTACAATGGTAGGGCAATTTTGGGCACTATGTTGAGCATGATTTAGGTCTTCTTAAAAAAATAACGAGTAAAGGCAATTTAAAATTAAATTGTAAATTTTCATCCATGGCTGTCCGTAAAAAATTGTAGCCACTCTGATTTTGTTACTCAAATTAATTTATGATTTCTAGACAGTTCTTTACATGTCCATTTTCTTTAAACCATAAATTATAGGTTTTATTAATCGGGTTCTCAAATTTGTGTATACACATATCATTCAACAAAATTCACAAAAAATTTAATTTATAAGTATATCAAGGCATACTGAATAACAGACTGATTAAATTATAAGTAATTATATTTTTCTTTAATATTAACTATTAAAAATCCACTTCTATGTTGGCAGTGTATTGAGGGGGAGGGGGGCTTCAAATTTATAGCGAAGATTAACAAATTTGCTGTCAATTAGACATTTTCCTGGTGTAAACGTTTGTAATTTCTTGCTGTTTTGGAATGGTAATACTGATATAAATCAAATAAAAAATAAAAATCTCCCTCTAGATGAAAATTTACATATTACATTTAAATGGCCTATATTTCTGAGTTTTACCCCTTGATAATATTAAAAATAGCAAACTGAGTTTTCTGTAGCAAATAATGAAAGGCATGAGCATTGGTGAATTTTGTATTTTTGACTGACCTGAAATATTTTGATATCTTTGAATTGCTTCTAATGTACTGTATTAATTGATAAGTAAACATGGTGTCTTTTGCTTTTTATGCAGTAATGATTATCGTCTTAACCTGTTTAGATTTATAAAAACCTGTTAATATTTTCTTTATTTCTTCTACCTCAAAATACAAAAATCCAATATTTATATACTACTGTTCTGTAAGGGCTCTATCAATGGCAGTATTACTTTGTGTTTAAGATATACCAAAAAAAAAAACGTTAATTTTCTCACTTTGAATTAGTATATTAAATAACAAAGTGTTTTAAGGCTATGAGTAATTGTACTTTCTTGAGGTGATAAGAAATTGGTTACATTAGTAAATTGTCTTTTCACAACAGTTATCAAAGAGAGATTTTCATTGATAGAAGATACATTTATAAAATACTATAAATCCTACCTTTAAAATAAATGAATTAGATATAAAAAAAAAAAAACTGAAATAAAACTGAAATAATTTAGAAGATACATTTTAAAATACCTAATCCTACCTTCAAAATAAATGAATTAAAAAAAAAAAAAAAACTGAAATATAACATAAATAATTTTAATATCACCATCAATAAATATAGTATGGTTCAACTGCAAAAAATATTTTCAGTGAAAAGTGGTTGTGTACAGATCCAGTAGATCTTAAAAGAAACTTGCCAAAGATTGAGTTTTGATTACCAGTTACTGTGGATTCATTAAAATTTGTTGTATACCAATTTTCGTGGTTTTCGCGGATCCCAGTAAACCACGAATTTAAATATCCAACGAAAAATAATATTTTTACTTCAGCTTAAATGCATTCAAGTTGGAATCCATAGAGTTATGAAGTACCTACCCGAGACAACATTGAACATTTTTACAGCATGTACTTGGATACTGACATATGATGAGTCAGCTATATCCACAGAGGAAACACTTGTTTCTTGTAATTTTGTCTTTGGTAACATATAAACACTCAAACAATTTTATTTAAAAATATTTAGACTGTGTAAATTGTCGCGGAATTCACTTCCGTTTTTTTTTTTTTTATTCAAACATTCAAGAAAATTATTAATCCTAAGTAGGCCTAAACAATACAGACTTTCTCATAAATTGCAGTAATAACATTTAGTAAAAAGATAATAAAGCAGAAATTATTGAAATTATCGTAATCAGATTAAAAATATGGATGTATATGCCCCGAGGTATTTGGTGACAAGTGATTGCAATTTTGTCAATATATATTTCACACCTAATTAACCAAATAAGTAAATAATCTTGTTAAATTCATGACAAGCTTTGTTCCGTTCAAAATTTGAAGAATCTGTTTGTTAGACTTTTATTTTATAAGCGCCTAAAATAAGTACTTTACTGTACAATATCAATGTCTGATCGGCACGTTTTTGTAGTTCATAATATCTGATGTTCCAAGCCACGAATTTCAGTATTTCAACATCTTTTTATATATTTTTTTCTAAGCCAGCAATCCACGAATTCACGTATCCCATGAAATGCCTTTTTTTCTCTATCCAAGAAAATTGGTATCCACGAAAATAAATGAATCCACAGTAAATGACTTGAAATTACCCTAGAAAAACGCCTTATGTACCAGCTATTACAAATAAATTTACTCACTGAAATTCCATTTTCAATTTAAGTTTAATTGTTTTTTTTTTTTTTTACTTACAGACATAAAAACTTGTGAAAAACATTTGTATTCAAACATGTCAGCATTTTTCAGGTTCATGAGACCCTTGGAAGAACTTGATACTGAAAGGCTTTGATAGTATTTGAATTCTGCAAAGGGTACTTCTGTGAAATCTGGAAATGCTTTTTAGCTTACCTGGCCAAAGGCCTTGTGAACTATTACCATCACTTGGCATCCGTCTGTTAACTTTTCACATTTTGATCTTCTTGAGAACCACTAAACAGAATTTGACCAAACTTATCAGAGATGTTCTTGTAAGGTCCATATAAAAAATTTGACTCAAGCGAGTTTATGTTAACGGAATCGACTGTAGTTTATAGTCCTGGAAAGTACTTGAGGTTTAGGACCAAATATATTTAAGAACCTGGGCTTTTTCAATTTACTAAGAATTATTTATCAAAACTTAAAAAATCCAAGATATTTGAATAAAAAGCGTTTGAGATAAGCACATTCAAACATATTTTAGATTCATTCTCTTGTAGTTGATAATTCATATAAAATTGCAAAATTTTCATTTTTGCATTTAAAATCTCCCCTTATTTTTTGCTATGACTATGCCACTATCATTACATTATAGGACATTTGATAAATAGGCAGATTTTACTAGCAATTTCAAAACCAATTTAACAAGTGACACAAAATAAAAAAAATCTCCTTGAAAAATAGTAATATAATACAGTGATACAAGTGAAAAAATAAGGTTGTTTATCAGCTCAAGTACACTGTATAAACCAAGGGAGGTAATGTTAAAATTGAAAATAGTTCAATTGTGTAATGCTTATAGTCAATTAATAAGTATAAATTATGTATGTTTATATACTAGTTTTGTACATACAGAGTTTAATCAGTTGTATATACTATTTATAGAACAGCTAAATTGACTGTTAATCATGTAATCTGCTGTAGATTTTTCGCCAACAGACAAGTCATGCTATTGTTTAAATTTTTCTTGCTGCATCATTTGTGGCTGATAAACTGTACCGGAAAATGGTGGATACAAATATAAAATCCGATGACAGTTGCATTTCTAAAAATCTGTAAATTCATTATGTTTACATTTAATTTGTTAATAGAATTAAGACAAAGTTTTGCTTTTCTTGTAAAGTAAAGTCACTTAAAGTGAATTGATATAGAATTTTATATTTGATATGGGATAGCTATTTCTTTTAAAACATGTAGGCCATTTACTGGTAAATGGATTACTCATTACATTTTTGCAAACAAGTATACACATGTGTAACATTTTGTATGAATACTTTTATTATAAAGCATCTGTTGTATATGAACCAGTCAAATAGCTTCTTTAGGCATCTGTATCATAATACAATGTAGATCATGACCGTAGATTATTTTTCTTTCTGTCACCAGCCACAACACGGTGCAGGGACATAGAAATGCTGGGCATCCGTCCGACATTGTAAGCGCCCTCATGCCTACAAACCTTAATGGATTTTATTTAAATTTATATCATAGTTGTGATTTAGTATTATCTCTGTCAAGTTCGAATTTCAGTGTCGTACCACTATTTTTGTAGCAGTTATGCCCTTTGAACTCTGAAAATTTTGTCAACTTTTCGTGTAATTGCTCTCATGCCTACAAACCTTAAAATATTTTATATAAGTTTATATCATAGTTGTGATTAGTGTAATCTCGGTCAAGTTCGAATTTCGGTGTCGTACCATTATTTTTGTTGGATTTATTGCCCATTGAACTTCTGCAAAATACTTGAACTATTAGTTTACAGCAGGAATTTTGTAGATATATCTTTCTGAAGTTCGAAACACTTTTTGTTGTTTGTATATGGTGTCTATAAAAATAAGTTAGTTACAGTTCACTAATAATAACCAAGGTCATTGCTGTTCAGATATATGGAACACTGGGACATCTTGAAGAATCACATGATTGTTTATGGTGCAGGTGCCTTAATACAAATAATTTGTTTTGTCTCTTGTCTGCTTGTTGCTAAATGTTTTCTATATGGAGTACTGTCATTTTTTGTTCAAGGAATTTTGACACTAAGTGTATTGAGATTTACAAAAAATTGAAATTACTAAAACTTTTGTTAAAATCATTAACAGAAAAACTACATCAATTTAGATGAAACTTTCTTGTAACTGAATTTTAGTATGAGACCTTTTAAATATCTGTTACTTCTTGGAAGGAACAATGAATCATTTATTCATCATAATTGAAGTATCCAATATCCTGAAGCTAAAATGAAAAAAAAGTATCCAGTGGTGAAAGGTTCTTGAAGTGAAAATCCTGGGATTTTTCTATGTGAGCTCTTTAATTTATATAAGAAATTTATTGTTGACAATGGTGGAAAGATCAATAGACCTCTCAAGTCAATTTCAAGACTGGTTACTGATTTATTGATGTTTTCAAAATTGAACAGGTGCCACAATCTCTGCATAAAAAAAACCTTTGCAACTCTGGATGGATCAGTAATGTGGGCAGTTAAAAGATAAACAAGTTTTACTCTGTCACAGATGGCTATATTAAATCCATTGTTATCATTCCCCCACCCCTCCCACCTCTAACCTACCCTTAACTGATAAATTTGTTCATATAATTAGGTTGAAATATTTGCCAGTAGACATATGTACAAATGAACCAATCTGAACATATAAGTTTGTTTTCATCACACCAAGATTATACACTTTAGTAGTTCACCATTACTCCATTATAATGAGTGTTGTACATATATTTTTTATGTTTAAGTGATCTCATTGACAACATTTTTTACATTTATATACATAGATATATATTATGAAATTTTCACATAGTATATTATCAACATAATCATGTCATACTTCAAAATGAAAAAAATACCCAGTTATCTCCCCTTTTCAATAACCGATTTTTATTTGTCTTCCTTTATTTGTAATAGACCCTCTAAGGAACAATATTTTACAGTAACAGTGTCAAAAACTATGAAAAAGGAAAGAAACTTCTTGATTGAAAGCAAAAGAGATAATAATTTATTATTTATATCATATCATCTTGAAGAAACTATATATACAGGGAACATGAAAGTACCCGGTGATCCCCAAACTAGTTTCTCATTAAACTAAGTATGTTGCGAAACAGCTCATGTGACAATAGATAACAAGAAAAGTAAATGGAAAAGGTGAGCTGTCAAAAGGGGCATAAAACGACTAAAATGTATGAAATACACAAGTCGAACAAAACCAAATATAAAATCGTAAAAAAAACAACAACAAACTAAAAAGTTAAAAATACTCAATGTTTCGACCAATATGGTCTTGATCACGAGTATGTGAAAAATAAAAATAAAAAGGTGTTGACTCTTTGAAACCCAGACTGAGTCCGTACATAAAATGTAAACAAAAACAAATTTTTTTTTGACGTGGAGTATTTTTAACTGATGGTATGAAAACTGAATTGGAATGCCACTAGTGACCTAGAAAATCATGAAGAACCCTATTGGTCAATTTCCAAAAAGATGTTTATGCATTTGGTCATTAGCATAATCTTCTAAAAGGAAGAAATTATATTACAAAGTTGGGTTCGAATTTAATCTTTTCATCAACTGTTTCAAAACACAATGGAAATTCTGTAACTTTTTACTATTATTTGTAATATTAGACCTTTAGAAACTTCATGGCCTTGCAAATATACATACGAAAAATTTAACTCAATGTGAAAACTGATCTGTGATTTATTACAAAAACTTTATCCTAATAGAATTCAAAACAGTTCATTTGAAACTCTTAGCCTGAAAAAACATGCCTGATTTCTGTGAAACAGAATTATGTACATTTTATTTGTGTCCTTAGTGTATTTGAGTTCATATGGCCCATTTTGATTTCATTGCACAGATATAGTTATCTCCCTTTGTGTATAGTTATATTTGTTTATTGGAATAGTCAGTTGTGTGTTTAAACAATAGTAGTTTTAACATGTTTTAAACATCAACTTTTAGACACCAAATGCATTTGTTACATTATATACATGTTAACATGTCAGTCTAGATGTGTTTCATGCAATATTTGAATAAATTTGTTGTCGGATTTTCTTTTTTTATTGATGTATATTTCCTTTTTTGTTTTCATTTATTGTGTTGCATGCCCAGAGCAGCAAAGAAAGCCCGTAAAGTTTTACAATTTGCTAATTGCTGAGTTGTTGGTGAAAATTTTTTCAAATCTGTACTTTATCCATAATTCATTTTATGCATGTTTTGTGAAAATGAAAGAAAAAAGCATATCTGAGATTGCCTATTATGAAAGAAATGTATGGTCAGGGATGTTGTCATCACCATGGAAATTTGATAACTTCCATCAAGAATTGATTGATCCTTATCAATATAACAAATGATATTTTGTCTCGGTTGTCTCCCCTGATTTATGACTTTGTGATTGGAGTTCCCTTCAGGAGTACCTGTGTTCATTCCTTGATTTTATCATTGTTTACAATTAAGTCTATAGTGTTGTCTTTTGAATTTGTCCTTTTCTATTCCCAGGTTTGTCTCTCCCTTTGAATTATGCGTTCGTTTTGTTCACTAGGTACAGTCGACTCTCATTCTCTTGAACTCACTTAACTCCTGAATCTGGGCATATATAAATATATTCATTCCACTACATACTAGTCATAATTGGATGACTTGACTTTTTGGTTTTTAAAAGTTTAATTTCAGTCCCAGGGTAACTTTTTATGGTAAAATTCTACTTGTAGCTCGGACTATTTACAACATATAAAAATACACTGTGAAGTACATGGCTTTATATCATATTGGTTATTATAGCTAACCTGGCCTATAGGCCATGTGAGCTTATGTCATAACTTTGCCTCCGTCGCCCATAAACTTTTCACATTTTCAGCTTCTCCTCTGAAACTACTCAGTAGGAATGTTGTATGGAAGGACCTCTACAAACGATCCACCATTGGTTCAGGTTGGATGAACAACATTTTTATTGGCACATTTTCAAAAATCTTTTTCTCTGAAACTACAAAATGAAATGTTTTGAAACTTGGCAGGATTGATGACAACAATATAATCTTAACACGATCCACTTTTGGTTGAGATTCGCCGGTCAACCAACTGCTGCTGCTGTTCAAAGTTTCCATTGAAACCATATGGGAAAAAACTTTTTTCTCAGTTGTTCAGGAACTAATGCACAGATTTTAACCAAAGTTGGCAAGAAGGAAATATGGGAGGTCCTCTATTAAAGTTCTCCACTTTGGTTCTGGATGGATTGATTGATTGATTGTTGCATAATGTCCAGTGGCAAATATTTCATGCTTCTTCAGGACGAGAACCAGTTCAATTTATCAAACAATTCAAATAGGGGTGGGATGGGACACAAAAGGGGAACCAATTTTGACTGCCACTGTAAAAGGAGGATGGTTGGGTAGGGTCGGATAACTTAGCCTTCCGTAGCGGCCATCAGCCTACTTTTTTTCGAAAACTACAGAACGGGTCTTTAGCATGCAGGGAGTGTGGCATTCTCCAAACATGTTACCCACTATGGTCTGCAGTCAGGCTTTATGACCTGACAACCGCCTAACGAGAGGGTCTCCCCTATCCGCCATCTAGGAAAGTGCTAGACAGCTCTATGGGGTGAGCTCCCATGACCCGTCACAGGTGCCTAGCTTCCGGATGGATGAACGACATGGCTGCCAGAGGCCATCTTTTGGTTTTTGTTGGCCAATTTTCAAAAATTTGTGAAACTACATTATGAAATGTCTTGAAACTTTGCAGGATTGATAACAACAATACCCCTACAAACGATCCACTTTTAGTTGAGATTCATTGGCTCAACCAACGGCTGCGGCTGTTTAAATTTTCCATTAAAACCATATGGGAAAAGACTTTTTGACAGTTGCTCAGGAAGTAATGGGCAGACTGTAACCATAGTTGGCAGGAATGATGTATGGAAGGACAGATGCAAATGATCGGCCTTTCTTAGGTCAAAGGTCAAATATCAAGGTTACTTTGATATTTTTCGTTTTTTTAACAGCCTTGTGGAAACAAAAGAGCTTACATTGTCAAATGGCCTAATAAAAGCCAGGTGAGCCTCCAGTTTAAATTTATTACATAAAATACAATAGATATTCATAAGAGACACATAAAAAGAAAAATATTGTGTATATATAGTACCCAAAGTCCATAATATGACACAGGACTGTTAACCTTGTTTCAGTCTGACAAATTCTTGGTTATCAATTTCTAACTTGAATCATCAATTTCGCTTTAATTTGTTTAGACAAACTACAGATGAATCAAATTATTTCTACAGTCCTGTCACCTTTGAGGTAAGAAAGTCACACTGTATTCTTGTCCATGAAATTAAAAATGTTTTATTTCTTGTATCTATACAAAAATTATTTATAATAATTGGGAATTCTGTTTTAACCAACCTTAAAATATTTATTGAAGTGCCTTCCAACCTTCCCATCCAAACATTTTGGGAACACCCCCTTATTAATTACAGCAGTTAAGGCATTCAAAATGGCAAAATTAAATTTCTTGGACAGCTTTTGTCAGATATTGGTGCTAAACAGTACTAGCTGCAGACTGTCTGTCTGTAAGTTGCTGACCTGACCTTGAACTTTTGATAAATAATTCTTAGTAAATTGAAAAAGCCTAGGTTCTTAAATACATTTGGTCCCAAAACTCCAGGACTATCAAATATAAAAAAAACTTCAATTTTCAATGACTCATTTAGAATTCACTGGAGCTCTTCTGTGTATAATACATTTAATAAATACATGTACTGAGCTTCTTCAGTGGGCCAAAGTAGATGCTCCCATGGGACTGTATCGTTCACCTTGATTCAATTTGCCAATCAACAACCATAAAAGCACCTCAGAAACAACAGTCCAGATTAATGAACCTGATTATCAAAGAGAGCAATCAAATAAACATGGCTGCCAAGTGGTTTCAGACAAGAAAATCTTTTAAATTATTTTCCCCATATGGTCCTATGTTAAACTAAATGCAGCTGTGTCTGACAGTACATTTTCTCACCAGGATGTAGCTATTCTTTACAATGCAGATTAAATTTAACAATTTATTTACAGTACAATATTTACAAAATGTTCAACTTCATAATTTTTTGCTATAAAATTAAATAAAATTTTAATTTACACATCTTAAGTCCAGATGGAATTCATCCTTATTTCTTAACCCATAAGCACTTAATTTAAAAAAAATTATCCAACTTTATCCTCGATCACATTGGCATAAGTTTCACATACATTCCATTCAAATGATTAGGCCTCTGTTAAGTCATCATTAAAATATAAATGAATTGACTGTAAGAATGTATCATCATTCATGCTCAGTTTGTAGAATTCTTCATCCTCATCAGCAATGCCATTTTCTTCCAAGGTACTGTCCATAACTAAATTGCGACTGTCATACTTCCATGTATAGCTATCAGCATGTGAATTGTACTTCAGATATCGTGATAAAATTTCTGTCATTATTTCTTCTGAACAAACCTATAAATATCAAAAATTGAGTTAAAAGTATGCACAGACAATAAAAATTAGCTTCTGGTCTACTGGGACATTATGAGAATTTTATATCAATTAAAGTTTCTATAGTAAGTATGTGGTTCAATCATAGACATTCTTCTTTCTTAAAAAGACAGGAATATTCTGGGATTGATATTTTTTTATGAAATTCAACTTACAAGTAGTTAACTATTCATTTATAATGTTAGAAAAAATTGTATACACAAAATCATTGATTGTATATATTACATGCTTACCTCAATAACATGATCTTGTGATGTAAGTGTATTAATGATCTTAATTTTTCTTGTTTTCTGTGAAAGAATTCCTACAAGATAGCTTTCATCTTTCCACCATGGCCTTCCAAAGTCATTTGCCCAATCAGAATCTGGATAAGGTGGAGGAATATGAACAAATCTTCCATTTGGACAATATGGAATTTCACAGCCTGTCTGAGGATCTACATGGGTACGGATCTGAAAAATAAACATGTACCTGGTAAATGTACTATGTATGAAGTTGCTGTATTTGCAACCTATTTGAAACACTATACATACAATTGTAAGTTAACCAGTTCTATAGATTTCATGTGGTAATTGAACCAGTTGCTTTGATTTATAGGTGCTTTATGCTAGTTTCAGCAGAGTTCCCTACATATATCGTACAGACCAATTTTACTGATGGAGAAAGTCTGAGTATCAGGTGAGAACCACTGACCTATGGCAGATAACTTCTTAAATATGTTAGAGGATCTATTTTACATCAATCACATGATATTTGTAAGTTTGTCCTGACAAAATATAAAATTATATAGATATGCATGAAATGTAAATTTTGAGTTTATGTATAAACACCATGCAGGTTTTAATTACAGTAAACAGGAATTGAAACTTGTATTCCATAAAAATCTGAGGATTGTGCATAAATTTCACCTCAATATTTTTTACCCCCTGTGTGAGTTGTAATTCATAAAGGTACGTGCAATTGATGTTTAAACTTACATCTTTTGTCTTCGGATTAAACCAATGTGAAATATCCCCACCTGCTGCCTGAATAATAGGTTTCAACAGGACATCACCTGGAGAAAAAAGGAACAGAGACACTATTTTAATAAAAATATCTGAGCAGGTATTCTGTTGTACATGTTCAACAATAAACATAATTAAGACATACATGTTAATGAGATGTATATGATGGATTAACAACACAAATTAAATTGCTGTATGCATGTTAAATAGTCCAAATAGGTAATATTAAAAATGGAACAATGTGTGACTTTTGTGATTTTCTGAATAATTCCATGCAAGTTTTGAAGCAAATTAAATAGTGTACATATTTACATATCCTACAAATACTTTTAATCACTTCATGAAATCATCATACTGAGTTCAAAAAGTAAAAATTTAAAATTACTGTCTGGACACCATAGTTCATAAAATGGATCTTTCAGAATTCCAATACCTTTATCAATGTGAATTGTCTATAGTTACTCAGGTGAAGATGCAATGAGCTAAGTCGTAACTGAAACAACTGAATTTAACTGATTTTATTCAATCATGTCTCCAAAGGAAACAAAAAACTTCCGCCTATGGAATTTTCAATGTAAAAGGGAGATAACTCTTCCTATGAGATTTTATAAAATTAAATCTTACAACCCCATGATTCATGAAATATGCACAGTGCATTAAAAATATTTAAAATAAGAGTTTTACAAATTTAAGGATAGGTCTGAGTTGATAAGTTCAAATTATTAATTTTTCTATTGGCAATTCCCATTCAGAATCATTTGTAAGGTAAATATACAAACATAATCTTTATAAACAACTTTAATTGACAAATTTTATGTTTTCCTGGACGAATCAATAAGGTTAATTAACCACAGGGGCTCGTGACAATTGACACAGTATGTCATCTGTAAATGATCTGACCCCGATCTATAATACTACAACAAAAGGGAGGTATCAATTCCGATAGCACCAAATTTCAAATCGTCAGAATTTTTTTCCTATTCTCCATCCAGTCTGCCTTTTTGCTCATTTCTGCAGTAAAATGATTATATTTTAACAAAATGCCTACCTTTTAGCACTAATTTCCCACCAAACTGTTGTATTGGCTCATTTTATTCCCATTTCTGATAAAATTAGAACTCCCCAGTCCGGAAGTGACAAACATTTGTATAATTTCTGCCAAATTTGAAATCCATTCTGGAGATAATTTGGAACTTACCAGAGTTTTCCTATTCTCACATACTTGACCCCAAAGGTATTCCGATAAAAAATGTAGTTCCAAATTATCTCCGGAATGGATATATGTCAAATTTGGCCGAAATAATACAAATGTTTGTTACTTGCGCACAGGAGAACCGTTTGGCGCCTAAAAGATAGGCATTTTGTTAAAATATAATCATTTTACTGCAGAAATAAGCAAAAAAGCAGACTGGATGAAGAACAAAAAAAAATCTGACAATTTGAAATTTAGCGCTCTCGGAATTTATGCCTCCCTTTTGTTGTAGTATTACTGAATGGGGTTGGATCAGTCACAGATGACATACTGTGTTAATTGTAATGAGCCCATGCCACAGGCGCTTGTCTCAGAAATAAAAATTACTATATATGCCAAGAGAATTTTTTTCTGAGACAAGCGCCTGTGAATGAGCCCCTATGAATTAACCAAATAAAGATTGTCTAATAATTGTAACGTTTAGACTTTCAAAATGCTAAAAATGCATTTTATGAACTGAGGTTTCCAGGCAGTAAATATGAAACAAAAAGTGAGACTTTTATTATTTCGACTATTATTATTAATCATAAATCAACAGACAACAATTTCATACCTTTGTATTTTTCACATAATGGAGTTAGATTATAGACCTTTCCGAGAAAAGACACCCACAAATCATCAACGGTATTATGAACAGCAACTTCTCTTGGAGTAAAATATTTCGGTCGTACCATTTTACTTCGAAATCAGTGTATCAGTATCACGTTGCCAATGTCAACAAGTAACCGGAAATCAACGAGAATAAATTGTTACGAAACGAAGTTACAATTCCAATATTTTATACAGAAAATGTAAAATGAATACAAATATTTGTTAACATTATAATAGTATGCGATGGATATATTTCATCTTAATAATTTGATAAAAATGGTAGGTATTTTCACATAGGTACTTCTTTATTCGTTTTGTACAAGATTCTTATTTCCAAAATGGCTGGCGAAGTTCAGGTCGGTTCCCAGGAAAAGCTTTCCCCCGAAGAATAATTGACTGATAATCGTTTTAACGATTACATGTTACTTCATTTCCGCCAATTACGAAAATGTGTAAACTAACATATATTTTCTGCATTTTTAAGGATTTGCCTTCATTAATTTTTTATCAACAACAACAAATCAAATGTTTTTGTTATAATATAAACAACGTTCAGCAATTATAACTTTATGTACAAAATGATAAGTAAAGAAATAGAACAATGAACATAATGAATGATATTTAAACGATCGTAACAACTTTATATATATACACTTAACTGGCCACAACAAATCTTTTATCTCCGATATTGCACCTGTCCCAACGTTAGTCTTCTACCCACGATCTTCCGGTTCGCCCAACCACGCAACACACCTCTTCGACAAAGCACAGTTAATTCCCAACGTTACACCATCCCCCCTCTAACAAGAAATGAATAACCAGCAGGTCTGTCCGTATATATATATATATATGAAAAGTGAACATAATATCTAGTCTTGTTCTTGGTTGTCAACAACGAAATCCTTCAGATAGCCGGGCAGTCTTCTTGGTCGCGTCGACCGCCTATTCCCATGGTCTGAAATATTATCCTTGGTCATAACTGCCTTTTCAAGACCTGTTTCCTTTTCTCCAGGTTCCTGTTCTGAGGTTGACGCTTCATTGGCGTTATCAGTGTCTTCATCCGCTACATGTTGAATTTCACCAGGGTCTATCTGTCTTACTGGCCGTTGAATCTCTGGTGTGGGAGGCGGCGAAGGAGGTAAAATGTTTTCATGTATAATTCGTTGTGGATTCCGAACTTCATAGGAATCACACCAATCATCATTGTCTTCATCTTGTAGTGCTATGCGATTTTTGGAAAAATCACTACTGATTCGTACCTTTGAGGACTCTTCCCTGACATTGTCCTGATGTTGAACAATACTTGGATTGTCTTGGTCAATGTACTTTTTCAACTTGTTACAGTGAACCACCTTGCGTATCCTTCCACCCACTAATTGAATTCTATATACAAGGTCTGATATTTTCCTTTTTATAATAAAGGGTCCTTTCCAAGGTCGATTTAATTTGGAGGATCTCCCCTTCTTGACCCTCGGATCAAAATACGATACCTTACTTCCTTCCTCGAAGGGTGTACCATTAACCTTCCGATTATAGTAGTCACACATAGTCTTCTGTGATTTCCCAAGGTTTTCACGAGTTAGATCATAGCTTCTTATAAACCGGTCCCTCATATTGGCTACATATTTGTCTAAAGTAATATCTTGGTCTGTAGGCTATGGGTACTGAATGTCTATCGGCATCCTTAACTCCCTACCAAAAAGCAAAAATGCCGGAGTATACTTTGTAGAGTCATGCTCACTTGTTCTGTACGCCATTAAAACCTTCTGGAGGTGCAAATCCCAGTCTTTTTGATTGGTGTCAACATATTTGCTCAACAATGAAAGTAATGTGCGATTAAAGCGTTCGACTTGCCCATCAGATTGTGGATGGTAAATGGTCGTCCTTGTTTTATCGATACCCAGGAGGTCACACATCGCAGCAATCAACTTCGATTCGAACTCTGGTCCCTGGTCACTGTGCAACTGGAATGGGACCCCGTATCTAGCGATGAACTGATCGACCAATACCCCGGCAACTACGTCAGCAGTGTGCGACTTCAACGGAAAGGCTTCTACCCATTTTGTGAAAAAGTCACTTATCACGAGGACATATCGGTTCCCCCTGTCTGACAAAGGCACTTCTAGAATGCCCATTGCAATCTTTTCAAATGGCCCTCCCGCGAAATGTGGCTGTAAGGGTGCCCTGTGTGGATGGGGAGTCGTGTAGCTCATACAAAATATCGGGTATCATCTTTCTTGGTACAACTAGTTTATAACAGGTATCCTTTACGTGTTCTTGTTCCCATCGAAGATACAACACATTATTCCTCAATTCCAGTTGGTCGTACCTGCTCCACAAATCTTTGACTTCCGGTCCTTTATTCTCAATCATTTTCAGATCAGGTCGTTTGGTGGTCATCCATTCCAAAACTTCTTTAATACCACTGTCTTGCTCCTGACGATTTCGCAAAGAAACATGTTCACCTGAAATAGATGTTTTAACTGGATTGACAGTGTTAACCTGGGAGCTGCGACCTGCTGCCCCTTGGTTAACCGCTCCAGTCACCTTCTGCCGAATATCGTCGCTTTGTGTCGCATTTTCCTTGCTTGCTTGAACTTCCTCATTTATCACAGGATCCACACTGCATTGACGGCAAGGAATTCTTGACATTCCATCAGCATTCTGGTGTTTCTTCCCTTCTCTATGCTGTATTTCGAACTCAAATTCCGACAATTGCGTTAACCATCTCGCAATCTGACCCTCTGGTTCCTTAATAGAGAATAACCATTTTAGCGCTCTATGGTCCGTTCGCGCAATGAAGCGTTTACCGTACAGGTAGTGTCGAAATTGTTTAATGAAAAATACCAGGGCCAATAATTCTCTCCTAGTAGTGCAGTAGTTCCTTTCCGCTTTAGTTAGGGTCCTACTGGCATAGGCAATAACCCTTTCACAGTTATCTTGCTCCTGTGCGAGTACAGCACCAATACTATGCTCACTGGCATCCGAATCGACTATAAAGGTACATTCTGTGCGTGGAAAAGCTAAGATTGGTGCACTCATCAAACAACGTTTAAGGCTAAGGAACGTATCTTCAAAATTTTTATCCCACTTAAAAGGGACTAGTTTTTGTGTCATTTTGTAAAGCGGTGCGGCCAGGTTAGAAAAATCCGGTACAAAACGCCGGTAATATGATGCGAATCCTAAAAATTGTTGGACTTCTGTCATGTTAATTGGTGCTTTCCATTTCTGTACCGCCTCTATTTTCTTCTCATCGGGTTCCACTCCTCTTTCTGAAATTACGTGTCCCTAGCAATGAATCTTTGTTTGCAAGAACTGACACTTGCTGGGTTTGAGCTTCAAATTAGCCTGTCTTATCCTTTGGAATACTTGTTCCAACCGCCGTACATGTTCCTCAAAAGAGCTACTAAAGATTATTACGTCGTCTAAATAGACCAGACAGAGGTCCCACTGAAGACCCGCCAGGACCGTTTCCATTAAACGCTGGAAAGTGCTAGGTGCCCCGCAAAGCCCAAACGGCATGACGTTAAATTCGTATAATCCATAGTTTGTTGTGAAGGCGGTCTTTTCCCGGTCTCTTGGGTCTAGTTCTGTTTGCCAGTAGCCGCTGGTTAAATCTATAGATGAAAAAATCTTAGATCCAGACAGTGCATCCAATGTCTGGTCTATCCTTGGGAGCGGATATGCATCACCCTTTGTAATAGAATTTAGTTTCATGTAGTCGATGCAGAACCGGGTAGTTCCATCTTTCTTGGGAACTAACACCACTGGAGCAGCCCATGGGCTGGACGATGGTCGTATAACACCTTTTTTTAACATATCATCTATGTGTTCTTTAATTTCCATCTGTTTATGAAACCGGGCACGGCGACACCCTTGTCTGATCGGAGGTTCAGTTGTTATAATCCGATGTTTTGTGATGGACGTTCTACCAACATCTCCAGGGTTTTTAGAAAAAATATCACTGTAATCTTCAATAACCCTTCCAAATCTGGTCCATTGATCACTCGGTAGATCCTTCCTATCAACATTTATCTCTTCTAAAATGTTGGTTCTCTGTGTCTCCCTTGTTGCTGAAAAAACAATTTTGTCTGATTGACAAGACTTTGAATTGTCATTAATCATGTCAATGGTTTGGAAAGATCCTATATTTGAATTCTTGTACAGCGTAACTGGTTCAGTGTCGAAATTTGCTATTCTCAGAGGCACGTTCAAGTCATTTGATGTAACGAGACTTCTTGCGAGTAGTAAGGGCTTTCCCCTCGTCAGCTGACCCGATGATTCCAGCAGTCCAGTGAACCCATTCCTAATTTCAGTCCTGCCTTTGATCTTGAGTTTACCATTGAGCACCATTTCGTGTTTAGGGGGAATAACAACAGTTTCAGCAATAGCTACTCTGCAAGACAGGTTCCTAGTTCCGCTTCTTAAGGGAATGTTAGTTTTGTCTGATTTAAATGAAAGTGACTTAAAATCTATAATTATTCCATGCTGTCTCATAAAATCAATTCCCAGTATACATTCCTGTGCTAAATCTTTAGCCACTAATACCGTTTGTTTACCCTGTTCACTTCCAATCTTTATAAAAAGTTCAACAGTACCCAATACATTAGTCGGTTCTCCATTTGCAGACACAACAGAGTGACGTGTGTTTGTATTTAAATCTCTCGTTCCCGATACATAAGTGCTGCGACCTGCTGCACCTCTGTACCAAGAATTTCTTTTCCATGAATCCTGGATATCCATCCACAAATCTTCATTGATAAGGGTATATACGGAGCCTGTGTCTACAAGCATTTCAACTTTTCTCTGTTCGATTTCTCCAACACATGTCACAGATAGTCCTGTTGCATAGCAATCACTATTGTCCGTTAGGTCTCCATGATCATCATTATTGTTCAGGTCAGTTTTATTGGCTGGTGTGTGACCCTCCACATCAGCCATCCTTAGTTTCCCCCTTTCCTTTGCTCTGGGCAAGCTCTACTGAAGTGCCCCAATTTTCCACAGTTGTAACACCTAACTTCTGATGCTTGTCCTTGTGTGCAGTCTCTACTTATGTGACCTCTTTGATTACAGTTTTAACATGTCATATTTCTACTACCTCCCCGTACCTCTTCCTTTCCCCCTTCGACCTTGAAATCGTGTCTTATTTTCACGGTCCTCTTTCATTAATTTTAGCATTTCGGTCATTAACCCTATGAGTTCATCTGACTTATCGGGAGGGCGACCAGCTGCGCAGGCTTCCATTCCCTCCTCTGCTACAGCCGCTACGCCAACTTTTAATTGTTTGCCTGTGACATCCCGTTCCACCGCCTCCCATTCCAGGTTCATTCTAATGGCCTCATCTAATGATTTAGGGTTGGCATGTCGCACTCGCAATGCCAGTTCGCTCTTGTCAAGGGCACGTAAAAATTGATCCTTTGCCAACTCATCTCTTACCTGGCTAGATAAGGATGGATACGCTTTACGTGCCAGAGTCCGAATAGAGTTCCCCATCTCTAAATAGGTCTCAGACTCTTTCTTCCGCCTGTCCATGAATTCCGACTTGTAAAGGTCAGGACGGGTCGTTGTATCGAGTCTCTTTGTCAACTCGTCCTTAATTTTGTTCCAGTTTTTCTTGGTGTCATCATCTAAATAACTCAACACCTTACCTTTCCCTTCAAACGGACAAATATAAATTTGCATTTAGTTTCATTGCTCCACTCATTGAGTTCCGCACAGCTTTCAAATTGTAACAACCAATCAGTCCACTCTTCCTCTCTATTATATATATCGGGCATAACCACTGGTCTTTTCAACCCTCCAGACCCTGCATTATCAGCACCCTCCTCGGGAGGTACAAGAGGCATTATGATCTGGCTACAAATAAAGATTTGTTAAGGTTGACCCAGATTATATATAGTAAAATCAATACTGTTTTGTTTCAACACAACTACCAAGAGCTACGAACTGTTGCTCTCTGTCACCAACTACTTATTAAATTTTAAAGCTAACTGTACAGTAGAGCTACGACCTGTTGCTCTCTGCTGTTAAATATTTACACGCACAAAAAAACACATATTAACAATAGAGCTACCACCTGTTGCTCTCTGTTAAAAACACATCAACAAAAATGTCTTACCTCTTAACTTCCGTTTGTTGAATTTTTAAAGGATACAATTCTCCTTTTGAAATCCCACGATGGTTCTCCTTCTGTGTCACTACTCCCTTGTTCCTGTTGTTCCGTGCAGTCTCCCGGTTGTGTCTCTTGTTTATCTAAACCCGTGAATCGGATTTCGGCCCTTATTACATGAATCAATTGGTTAAACCACTTATGTTTTAATTCGCTCTTTGCATGCAACCCGTCATACAATTGCTTGAAATCGTTCTTTGTCACTACCTTATATGTCCCACTCTTCCGTTTCCTTTTGGTCTGGCGGCATACAGTATTGTGCCATGAAACTGTCATACACCCCATGCGGTGTCCTGCTTGTTTGTAGCTATTTTCCACTTTAATCAGGTTATTAATTTTGTTCAACTCAGATTCCAGTTTACTTTGATAATTCTGTAGAATGTCGTCTGTTACTTCGGGGAAATTTATTTTTCGTCCGTTTTTACAATATTCATGATATATTTTAAAATTTAACGGAGGAATGGTAATAAAACCCATGAGCGCATTTGGAATGATCTGTTTGATTTCACCTTTAAACTGTATTAATTCCTGAATTACTTCTGCAGCCCCCTTTCCTGAATAATGGAGTTCGTTTTCCCCTTTTTTATTTCGTATGAATGTAGTTAAATCGTTTATTCCACATGCAATTTTAACAATAATTGGAAATTTACCGTCAAAATTTTCACTTCTGATATTGCGTAAAAATGCAGTCTTTAACCCCGCAATCTTTGCCCCTCTTACAATACAGTACCTCAGAAGAAAATCCTTATTTGCTCTAGAATCTGTAACGACGTAGGCCACTGCTTTTCCAAGTCGCGTCGGTTCTTGGTCACCGCTGCCACCACTGTTATAATATAAACAACGTTCAGCAATTATAACTTTATGTACAAAATGATAAGTAAAGAAATAGAACAGTGAAAATGATGAATGATATTTAAACGATCGTAACAACTTTATATATATACACTTAACTGGCCACAACAATTCTTTTATCTCCGATATCGCACCTGTCCCAACGTTAGTCTTCTACCCACGATCTTCCGGTTCGCCCAACCACCCAACACACCTCTTCGACAAAGCACAGTTAATTCCCAACGTTACATTTTAATGTTAATCAAGACGCCCCATGTGAGGCTGAAGAATTACAGAATGGGCCAAAGCCACGGTCATGACGGTATTAACTTGACAAATCGGAGCGTCTCATCGGGCAACTCGTCCCGTACTCGGGTCATATCCGATTTCTCGTAGTCGAATCGACCAACCGAACTACTTGGCCGTGTTATAGTACAAGTATTACAACTAATAATTATTTTTATTTATTTATCTTTTTATATTTCTTTACATTTTTAGCAAAAAGTATTCTTGAGTATGGAACTCTGATATATAATTTATTAATTTAGACTATGTCTTTACTCGATTTTAATTGTCGATCACATATACCGATTGATTGTTTGATAATTAGAAAAATTATTTAAAACATTAAGATTTGTAAAAACTCATCAGTTATGATTAAATATGTGAATAACTGTTAGAACACGGTGTGTTTACAATCATCAAAGGACATATTGATGGCGTACATGTTTCTAAATGAATAGATGAATACTATTGTGACACTAATGAATAGCAATCTCGGGTCAAAGTTGTTGTGTCACAGGGTCAAGGTTGTCTTATAACCCTGTCAACAATCTCACTTGAAGGTCAATGTTGTTCCATCATTCGGTCTGTGTTGTCCTTTGACCCCAGTGCGGGTACAGTCTGAGTTGTCCTATGTTACAGTCCGAATGGTCCGCGGGTTGATTAGGGCTGAAACGATTAACTATGTTATAAGAATAGAGGTTTCCCTACACCAATTTAGCATGGTGCTTCACCATGCCTCCATCTTCAAGAACCATGCTGCCCTTATCATCAATTTTACAATGTGCCCCCAGGTAGCCAACTCTAACTCTCAGTTTTTAGTTTAATCTTATCTTTTTGAAACTTTTGCATTTATTCATGTACCCCTGTTGAGTTTGCACACTTTTATGACACTTTTACACAATCACACTAGGGTGAAGGCTGTTTATTGCAGGTTTTGATAAATATACTGCCCTCGTGTCAAGCTAGGGTGCCCCAATATTATCTTTTTAAAACATTGAGTGCCCTCAAAATAAGAAATTTACCATGCCTTCACAAATTTCTGGGGAAAGTACATGTACTATAAGAATGTACAAATTTAGCTTTGGAATTATAGTATTAAGTTCTGAATATTATTAGATATATGTGTATGCGGCTCCATGTCCATCTTTGTGATATTTCGTAATTATATAATTAATAATAATAGTATTCCATTAGTACGGATGAATTAAGGAGTCAAGATTTAATTCGAAGTGACTTTCTTTGATCAAGTAACGAATTTCAGTTAATTACAGTAATTATTCTGGATAGAGACTCCAATGTTTGAGTCTACGTCTATGGCACCAACAAATGTGAAAATATGAAACCTTCAAATTATTTTCTATGTATATTCAATCAATGGTATGTTACGTACTTTCTTTCGAGTATTTTTTAAGCGCAAACAAGAATTGATACAAAATAAACCTTGGAGATATTTCTTACCTTTAAATAATCTATGTAGAAAAATATAGAAGTACAAAAATAATGAAAATTGTGACATATGTTAGAGATGTTGAATGATTACAAACACTTTTGAAATTGTTCTGAGAATTTTTTATATTATCCATCAAAATAAAAACACATTATTTAAAAATGTTTATAGGCACAATACATGTAGTTCAGATTAACATCAAAAGGAAAATGATTGTTCAGATCACAGATTAAACTAGCGTCTTTATGAATTTATTTTTTACAGGATTTTCCAACAGGCATGCGATTAAAAATACTGGTATTAATGGTAAAGGGATTTACTGTTAATTAGACAGCCCATTTCTTGTTTAGATTATTTATTTTTCATTTTCAGTTATACTTTGAACACTAATGATCACCAGTCCCACCATTTTAAATTTTTCTCAATGATTTCTGAATCTGAAAATAAACCTTTTCACTCCAAATCCCTGTTCAAGTAATTTATTGAACAAATACAGCAACTCTTCTTGTTTTTAGCAGCAGGAAAATTCCAAAGATAAAGATGAGGAAAAATCACCAGGAAAAATGAAGTTGGAAAAATGGTTATATAAAAGTATGAAGATCAAAATGACAGATGGAAGAACTTTAATAGGTTGGTATAGATCCATTGTGTCTATGTTGTTATAAGGTGTAATACATGTATGTCATTAGGAATGCAACTTTATATATGTATTTTATTGAGTGGATCTGTAGTTACTTTTCTTAAGTAACACTAGAGGTTTGTCTACGTATCATAGTTATACAATGTACATGTGTATTATAAGAAAAAAAGTCAACAGTGGATGCATTTTTGGACAAAATATGTCTCTTAATGGGTACTTGAAAGCATGGAATGTTGTTGTAAAGAAATTGAAAAATATCTTAAACCATGACCTAAAGATTGGATCTGCTGGTCATTATTTTTACATCGTTGGGGTATTTTTTTGTACAGATAAGTGTTTATTTTATGTTGGGTAATTTTTCTGTACATGTAAATGTTTTTTATACATTGTTCATTGTTGGGGTACTTTTTATTGTACAGGTAAATGTTTTTATCCTCATGCTTCAACAAAGCAAGAGGATATTGTTTTGCTGCTTGGCATACGTACGTTAGTAATGTCCAGGATAATCTCAGTAACCACTGGATGTAGAAAGATGAAACTTGGGTCATTGATTGCGCTGTGTGTGGGGACTGTGCCAAAGGTTTCGAAAATTGAATAGCGCCCCAGGGTCGGGCTACAAAGGGTATATTATTCCTTTGTCATGCAACCCCTCTCAGGATATTTGTAATACGGAACTGTAAGTTGGCTCAGTAATTGCCCTGCCAATGTAGATTGTTCCAAATGTTTCGGAATTTGAATAGCCTCCTATGGCTGGGCTACACATATAGCCTTATGATACATTATTCATTTGTCACGCAACTCCTCTCATGTTATTTGGAACTGAAAGTTGGCTCAGTAATTGTACCACTAATTTAGATTGTGCTAAAGGTTTCAGAATTGTTTTAAGATGCGGTTCCAACTATGGTAAATTTCATGTAATTCTCAAAGACCATTATTTTTTATTTTTGACAAGAAACCATGTATTTTCTGGATTACATCAGCAGTAACATATATTGGGATCATCTAGATGTAAAAAATATGTGATTCCAACTTTGATAAATTTTCTGAAAGTGTCTAAGACTATTATTTTTGGAATTTTACTTAGCAATTATAGATTTTTTTTTATAATATTACTAGACTTATCAGGATCATTTGGATTTCAAGATTATATGATTCCAATTTTCGTAAATTTCCTGAAAGACTCAAAGACTAGTTTATTTGTGAATTCTTCTTAGCAACCATGTTAATTTGGAATCACTATACCAACAGCACTAGTTTGGACTTTCAAAAATATGTGATTCCAATTTTGGTAAATTTCCTGAAAGTAACTAAGATTATTATTTTTGGAATTTTACTTAGCAGCTATAGATTTTTTGGATCATATTAGCTTTATGACTAATCTAGATCAGTTAAATTTCAAAATATGTGATTCCAATTTTAATAAATGTCCTGAAAGAATACTTTATTTGTGTTTTCTTCCTGGCAACCATATATATTTGGAATCACTATAGAAACAGCACTAGTTTGGATTGTATGGATTTCAAAAACACAAGAGTAGCACGGGGATATGTAGCAGGGCTGTTTCAACTAGTTTATACATTGTACATTGTTTGGACATTTTTTCTGCACAAGTAAATGTTTTTATTTATTGTAATTGTAGGTGTATTTTTATGTACAGATAAAGATAGAAATGTAATATTAGGCTCATGTGAGGAATACTTACGATCTCCAGGTAAATATGTTAGGTAGTGTGAGATTTTTTACAAAAGGTTTTGAAAAAAAAAATTTTTTGGATCACACAGATTTCTTTGCCATTAAGTACAAGCAATTTTAAAGGATTTTCAAGTATAATTAATAAAATTTAATGTTAAAATCAGTTAGTTAAATTTGGGTTTTTTTTAGTTGTACTATTGCAAATTTAAGTATTGCTAATAATAAGTGAATTATGTATTATTTCAAGTAATATACAATGACATATATAATTCCCATTTCATTGGCCATATATTATTATGTTTAAGGATGATCGCTGGTCTAATAGGAAATAAATAGGATTTGAAATAGGTGTTTTAGTTTGAGAGAACATATGAATAGTAAACAAATAAGCAAGAAAAAAATATAGGTTCATGTGCTCATTTTAGAGCTATAAGGCCTTGAAAATTTGCAGGAAATGTGTTTTCTCTGGATTTTTCATTGTCTTTGCATTGACAACTTCAGTCTCTCAAAGATGTATGAAAAAATGAAAAGGATTTCATAAAATTTTGTCAAATACCATTTTAAGTTATATATGATTGAATTATAAAAGAAAAAGTGGGGGTTCATGGGCCAAAAATTTCAGGTTTAAGAAATGGATAAAACCCGAGGATTCCGAAAATCTGACAAAAAGACCTAAATATGACCAGCGAGCATCCTTAAGAATTGGACATCAGAGTACACTCCGAATATAAAACTGGGAAATTTACTGATATCTCCAGAATTTATAAGTCTTTAACATGAAGAATTATATATATTTTTTCCACCAACAAAATTTGTCTTTTATTACTTTAACCATTTTTCTCTTCAAAAATATTTATAAAGTTCTAAGCCGTGTCGCAGCCCTGATTACTAAGAAGTAAATAAATAACTGCTTAATATAGATGTCCAATTTCAGTCATCTACTTTCGTTTTGCCTGGTAAAAAATAGCAATCTCAGATTTAGAAAAAAAGTTTTGGAGATGTATACTAAAATGGTTACAGAAGTGAAAAATACAAGATTGATGAATATTGTTTACATTATTTCCATATTTCATAAAAGGAACATGCTCTGACAACCCATGTGTCAAGCTGATTGTACAAAATGTCTGTTTGACACAAAGGAATCTTGTACAATAGGACTTAGAACTACAAATTTCAAACTTAATCAGAAATAATTGTTAAACAGCTCTTGTTTTAAATCCATTGAAATACAAGAACTTTTTATTAAGGACAGTATAAAATTGTATTAAAAGGGAAGTCTTCAACAGACTAAAAGATTAGCATTGGTACAGTTTTGGAAAAGCTTCAAAATTGTTTTCCTGTACCACATTCATTGTCCATTCTGTACTGTATTATGACTGTTAGAAATTCCCAACTGTTTACATTTGCAGGACCACCAGACAGGCGACTTTAGTTTTTTACCCGTTTGCCATGAAAAAAGGCTGTATTTGTGGTTTTATTTCAGATTATATGATACATGTAGTCACCATTGATTTGATATATATATATATGTGTGTGTACTTAGTTCTTTAAATACCAGATTATAGATTTAAGTAGGTAATTTTTTACGTCATCCTGATATAAACGACCATTGTTTTCCAGATTCAGAAGAAAGAGAAGATCCAAGGATATTAGGACTGGCAATGATTCCTGGACATCAAATAGTTACTGTACATATAGATGAAAACGATAGTAATCAGGAAATTCTGTGATGAATTGTTTTATTAGGAAAATGGTGATATTATCCAAGTTTTCAGGATATTAAGAGATTTTATACATTTTTTAATAAGAAATGTGCAGTGATTTTGTAGAGTCAGATGATGAAGCAGCTGTTTTGGATGTAAGTGAGTTTTGTGCTTTGACAAACAAGGAATGATTATGAATAGAAAAAAGATTGACTTTATGATAGGAAATCAAAACATATACATTTCAATAAAGTAAATAAAAAAGGGTATATATTTAATTTTTGAATGACTCCCTTTTAATTTATTCAATGACCCAACATCTAAATAAGATGGCTGCCACTGTTTAGCATACAACAATATTAAAATTAGCTTAAAGATCTGCTTTCTCAAAACAAACCAACCAACTACATGTGTATAAACAATATTTGGTGGAATGAATATGTGGGGATCATCAGAATTAAATCCTGAAATACTATTCTGTTAAAGTTTTCTATTAGCTAGTACATGAAAATAATTTCAGACAAGATCTCATAGAATATTTTAAGATGTAGTGGCAGGCATCTGATAAAATTTGAAAAGGGTCCTACCTGATTTTACATTATTTAGGAGCCACGCTATGAGATATTGGTTTGAAAATCTTTGTCTGAAACAATTGATCATTTGGAGATCTAGATGGTTGCTTTGGTGGATCTAATTCAGAATTTGTTTTTTGATAACCAACTGCCAAAATGAACATCTTTGAAAAGATATTGTTGTCTGAAAGTGAAACCGTTAATTAGAACTAAACAATGTCATTGCCAGTAGTCCCTGCTCCACCTCTTAAAGTATTGAATCCAGTGACCGTACTTGCCAACTTAAATGGTTACTGCAACAGAACTGAATTCAACATCAGATCCTAAAGCGAAAAAAATCACTTTGAATGTAAGTTTTGGATTCAATCCCCAGACCGGCCAAACTAGAGAGTAAAAAATTGGCATTTGCTGCTTGTCCATTATGCATGCAGAATTTAGAAGTAAGAGCAAATAATGGCCATACTGGGAGTTTTATCAATGTGTCCTGGTAGGACTATTGTCTTGTCAGCTGATAGGGGAAAAATTCATCTTGGCATTTCAGTCTAGTACAAAGCATTGTTCATATTGCATAAACATTTTCTTGTGCTGAATATGCATATCATATAGTTAAAGTAACTACAATCAATCATTTTTTTATTTCAACATACACATGTACATGTATTGTACACTTACATGTAGTTATACATTGTAATTTGTATCTTTACTGCTGTTGTTTGTTGATTGGTTTTTAATGGTGAATCTTATTTTGTAATCACCATTGTAACGACAATGGAACATTCATGAGAATTTCCTTGAAAGCATTCATAAAGAACTATATTACCATTTTTACGGAGAGTTTAACAGAATGGTTTTTGAATGTTGCTTCAAAATTATATATGACAACCTGCACCAAACTAAATTCAGTGTCAGACAAGTGAAAAAGTCCAACATATCTTCCTATCTAAACCACATTGTCAGTTGGAATCTAACCTTGGTGAGTGGTACTTGCTTGCAAATTGAATAAAATAGAATCAATGACCCTGTTTGCTTAACCTAGTACTACATCTATTTGGAAAAACTGCTTTAAGATTCAGATGAAACAAATGTTGCAGAAAAAAACCAAAATTTTAATGGTACTCGGAAAATTAAATCATGATAGAGATTTAAAACCAGATTTAAGATTGGATCATGTAAGAAAGTTTGATAAATCTGGATAGATATTGCATTTTTGTCATCGGTACAATGTAGGCATCTTTGATAAATCAACTGTGAGGTCTATTTTTTTTCATATAATTCATACATTATTTCTTGGATGGTCCTTTATCCTTAAAGTTTTTGTCTTCATTTGTCATTAATTTGACTGGAATATCAACTGATTGACTTTTTCAGCTCACAAGGCCATTTGAGCTTATGTGATCACTTTGCATCCGTTGTCCATTGTCCGTCATCCGTAAAGTTTTCTCATTTTGATCTTCTCCTCTGAAACTGCTTGGCAGATTGTAACCATACTTTGTATGGATTGTGTATGGAAGGACCTCTACAAATCACCCACCTTGGTTCTTGCTGGATAAACAGCATGGCCACCAGAGGCCATGTTTGATTTTTATTGGCCAATTTTCAAAATCTCCCCTGAAACTGCATTATGGAATGTTTTGAAACTTTACTGGATTAATGACAGCAATACCCTCTACAAACGATCCACCTTTGGTTCAGATTCAACTGTTCGCCTTAGGGTTGTGACTGTTGGAATCCACATGGAAAAGGACCTTTTTGTCATTTGCTCAATGTTCGCAGGCATCACGCATGGAATGACAGATGCAAATGATCCACTTTTTTAGCTAAAAGGTCAAATGCCAGTCAGTTTGACATTTTGTTCCTTTAAACAAGAGACCTTACATTTTCAAATGGGCTAATTGGTCAGGTGAACCTCTAGTTTTTCTTCCTCTTCTTTTTTAGTCGTATGTTTAGTTTTTGGTTTTGAAAGTTGCTAGTGTTTTAAGTGCTTTAAGTGCTCAATCTCAAACAACAAAAAAGCACTGTACATTTAAACCTGAAATAATGTCAAAAAAGAAGGGGAATTTGGAACCTTAGCAATTTTCTACTTACCGGATTAATGTATTGGTGGTGCCGTCGCTCCAGAAATTTTGAAATTCTTTATAACACTAAAAGTATTTTACCCCTTCCTGCAGATATCATGGCCATAATACAGAATTTATACTTTGTTTTAGTCAATGGTAAATAATTTTGCATGAATTTGAACCAATACCTAAATGCTTGCTGTTAACAATAATTTTGCCAGTAAGTCACTGTTTTCAAGGTGGTACCTGATGAATATAAAGAGACACCAAGTAAGAAGTGATAGGTGACAACACTGGTTTAAGAACGTCTGTTAAAAGTTCCATTTCTGATTTTGATAAGAGATACATGTAACTCTGACTACATATTTTAACAGGGTGCATTCAATAATTTTTTGTGCTACATTTACATATAATTTAGGTAGGATTAATGTTTCTGGCAGTATCTAAATACATTTATTGGGTCAAAATCAGGAGTATTTCCCTCTTGCACAACTCTGTCCTTAGATGTTTTTTGCTGTGTCCTTTTCAGCCATTTTGGCTTTTTAAATTGCTCTTTTGTTTTAGATTACGGTTTCGGCTTAAACATTATTGGTCGTGAGTGCAATTGATGAGTCTTAAATCAATGAAATGTGCACATCTTGTATATAAAAAATGGTAACATGGAATATTCAAACTAGGTAGCATGATTATTATAATTGTTGTTAGTCCAGGGATCAAAGGCTTGTTTTTATTGGTGAGTGTACGAAATGAACAAATTTCTAGATAATTCATTGATTTTATTCGACATAAATAAATAATTTAAGAATTAATTGTACATCAAAATTACAAAATTACATTTACAAGAGGTAAGACATCAAATGTGCAATAACTTTTCATAACTTTTCAATGTTTTGGTTGAATGCCTTCGGTTACGCTATAATACATGTACTTGTAGTCTGTTAAAACTACATGTTTACTACAGCTACATACATGTATCAATGATTCTCACATAACTGACAAAACATACCTAAGATTTCTTCCAATTTTATAGAGTACTCATTCCTTAATATTTGGACATATAAATACCCTATTCTATAAGTTATTAATATGTTTTCCAAAAAATGTTGAATATCAGTAAAATTAAACACTTAGTCTTAGAAGGTTAACCCAAAGAAACACAAAGATATGAGGTAAATAGTATTACGACAACAATCAGGAATTTAAAACTGATTGGCAAAAATACAATAGTCCTCATACATACTTTCTAATTAAACTGAACTGAACTTTATAAAATAAAACGAGGTGTCTCAGTTCCAATTATTTCAAATATATTTTCAAAGGCTGTCATGAAAGATTTAAAATTGTCATAACATGGTTATTATTAGAACCCAGTCATTTGTTTTTGTTTTATTTACATAAATATTACAATTCTTCAAACACAATGTCGATGAATCACGCTTCACTGACTAAAATTTATTTGTTATAATCCCACTAATACAGAATTGGTCTCATCATAAATGTTCTTGGTAATATAGATTTACTGATTTTTCACCCAAACAGGAAATAAGTAATAATTATCCTCACTGCCTATGATGTCCACTGGACTTTATTTCTTTTGGTTTTTACAATAAAATTTCTGTAGATTTTATCCAAGCATTGACATGATGCCTCCTAAACCTCCCCCACCTCCGGCTCCTCCTAAAAGTCCGGACAGTCCACCTCCCTCTCCACTCATTAATCCCTCAGCCATTTTCTTTATTTGATCTCCTTGTGGTCCATTCAGTATTCCTGCCAGAGGATTATCGCCATCGACCTTTCCACCTGACATCAGGGAGGAAGCTGCACTCATCAGACTGGCCCCTTGTGGTCCGTTCAGCATTCCACTTAAAGACCCTTGTAGATCATTTGGATTCATTCCTCCAAACATTCCAGATACCTGACTCATGTCTACATTTTCCATCAGTTTAGATAAATCAGGGCCTGAACCATCCCCACCTCCTCCCAGTAAACTACTGATGTCAGGGAGTCCCCCGCCAGTTCCACCTCCCATAATACTTCCAAGATCAAGTGATGATCCAGAACCAGATGGTTGGGAATTGCCACCAACCATTTTTGTGAAATCTGGCATGTCCATAAATCCGCCAGTTCCTGTACTAGGTGGGCTATCATTAGACGGTGGTGGATTGATACTGTGGTCTGGACCATTTCCTGTGTTAGTAGGCGGATTATTATTTTGATTTGTATGTTGTCCATGGACTCCTGTAGATGGAGAATGATTGTTCTGACTAGTTGGTTGTTGAAAGCCTTGATTAGAGCTTCCTGGTTGAGTTTGACTGAATCCATTCTGGCCTATACCTAATCCATTATTTCCATTTACGCTTCCCATGCTTTGCCCAGGGGGATTATTTCCACTGTTGAAAAAACTTTGTCCAGAGGGGTTACTAACACCGTTGAAAGATCCCTTTCCAGAGAGGTTATTTACACCGTTAAATGTGCTTTGTCCAGAGGGATTACTAATAGCGTTAAAGGTGCCTTGTCCAGAGGGGCTATTTACGCTGTTAAAGGTGGACTGTCCGTTCATTCCGGTGTTTCTTCCAGGTGGATTAGCCATTCCATTAAATGCATTTTGCCCTGCCATATTTGTCATACTACCACTAAGGCCACCTTGCCCGGAGGGCATTGCCATTCCGTTACTGCCTATATTTGTGCCCGACCCACCACTTGGATGAGAATTGACTAGGCTCATCACATCAGCTGCTGTTTTTCGACCAGCTAACATATCTTGCATTGCAGTTTTGATAACATTTCCATTAGGGCCATTAATCATGCTTTGTATTTTGTTCATATCAACCACTGTTGACTGTTGGTTTTGCTGCGGAATACCTTGTTGCTGTTGTTGAAATCCATTTTGGCCTTGATTAAATTGTCTATTCATGCCATTTGTCTGTGGAAAACCATTTTGCCCTTGATTAAATTGCCCAACGGAACCTCGCATACCAGTCATTTGTCCCGGCCTTCCGTTAAATTGTCCCATCGGATTCTGACGGAAGTTTTGTCCCGAAAGCATTCCCTGTTGATTTTGAAATCTATTCATTTGTCCGTTCATTCCTTGGAATTGGTTTTGCATTCTGTTTGAGGATGTGCCTTGAAATCTATTTGAATTCATTCCATTCATCCCCCCTGCTGCACTCTGACCCCTTGAATTTCCAATCATCTGCGGGAAAGTGTTAGTGTTAATCAGCTGAGCTTTTGTTCCGGAAGTGTTTTCAGCTAATTCTGTTTTAGGTGTACCTGAATTCGGATCAACGCCCAGAAGATCTGCAAGATTTTTCCCACCTGCTCCTCCAGGAGGTGGTCTCGGGCCTCCACCTCCTGTCATAGACTTAAGCATGGATGTGACAGCAGGATTTGACATCAATGAATTCAAAGGATTTCCTCCGCCAGGTCGCTGTTGTCCTCTCATCAATGATGCCATTGGGTTTGACTGGCCACCTTGTCCTCCACCCATTAAAGCCGCCAACGGATTTGATCCACCACTTCCGCCTCCACCCATTAAACTGGCAAGTGGGTTGGAGGCTCCACCTCCCGCGCCTCCCATTAAACTAGCAAGAGGATTAGCTGCACCACTACCACCTCCTCCTCCTCCCATTAAACTCGCAAGTGGATTCGATCCACCACCTCCTCCACCCATTAAGGCTGACAATGGATTACTTGATCCCTTTGATTTTGATTTTCCACCTCCAAGTAAAGAAGACATCATACCACCCGGTCCTCCTCCGCCAAGCATACTAGTCATCATTGAGAGAGGATTTAAGCCACCACCCTTTCCACCTCCCATCAAAGAAGACATCAGTCCACCTGCACCTCCGCCGCCCATCATTGGCATCAACATAGGGAGCATGCCCATAAGGCCACTTCCGCCTCCTAGTAAGCTAGACAGCATGCCTCCGCCGCTGTCACTACCATCCGACTTAGCGGTGCCTCCCTTTCCACCAAACAGATTTTTAACTTTATCAAGGATACTTGGATTCTTAGCAACTGTTTCTATTTTATTTGCTGTGTCGGGATTTTTGTCCTTGAGATCACTAATCTTTTGATCTACGGTCTTCGTAGGAGCTGCTGTGGATGTCGTAGGTGGCTTGTTTTTATCTTCAACCTTTTGTTTTAAAATTTCTAGAAGTTCTTTTGCACTATCAGCCCCAACTTCTTTAGCCAGTGTTTCGAGCAGATCCTGCTTTGCTTTCGCTGTATCTCCAGGTGACCCCGTGTTTGGATCTACAGGTGGCGAAACAATAGAAATCACTTCTGCAAATAGAAGATGAATTATCAGTTTTATTCTTGGATATGAAAGATTCAAAGCAATCACTTGAAAGAATTATCATTAATTTAATCATGATTGTTTTACATCTTCTTGTGTGATATATTACCTTAGGTCTTTGGCTGATATTTTTTGCTTGATGAACTGCTTTTGTTTATTTTGTGTTATAAGTGAAAAGTGCAAAGTAAAATAGGTTTTTATGCATCATGATGATGTTTCAGATAGTGTTTGTCATTTATGACTTTTTTCATGACCTATTGTTATCTATGGTTTTTTGTTTAAAGTCAATTGTATCATGTTTTTCTTCAAGATTTCATTATTTGGGGTCGCGATCGCTAGTAGTTATTCTTGTGAAACTAATAGGAGGTTTAGGCTTCTTCTCTATCGGTTTGTTCTTTTTTTTGTTAGTAGTATTGACTCTTTATGGCCCTGTTAGTAGTATTGGCTCTTGATGGCCCTGATAGTAGTATTGACTCTTGATGGCCCTGTTAGTAGTATTGAATCTTGATGGCCCTGTTAGTAGTATTGACTCTTGATCGCCCTGTTCATGTTAAGAGGAATGTCAGTTAAACTTGCCTGTAGGATAAATCGTAGGCGACCAGACATCCTCCCAGTAATGTGTAAAATTACGTACAACTGTTGCCCTAAAAATTCGATAGTGAAAATAGTAAATTAATTTTGAAAGGCATAGACAATAAAAATACACAAACAAATATATAAATATATATCTTAATTTTTATATGCCTTTATTTTTTGTTCTTACAATAAATTTATCTTAAATGTTAATTGTGCATCGGTGATCGCCTGATGGCATGATCACCTCAAGTGTGAGAGGTCGAGGGTTCAATCCCCGTCCCGGTTAAACCAAAGATTTTAAAACTGGTATTCTGGTATTTGTTTTTTCTTTTTCTTTTTTAACTAAATACTCTGAATTCAGAATGAAGGGCAAAGACTGGTTGAAACGGACTCGGAATAATGTGTCCGGAGCGGATGACATTTTTACCCCGAAGGCTTTTATCTCGTGTGGTAGCAACTTACCAAAAGGTCTCATCGTGTCAGTTATACAAAGCAGTGCTATATTCGTATCAAATCAATATATTGTGGTTTGGTTTTAATGGTTATTTCTTCGGGTGTTTGTTGTTTTGTTAACATTTCAGTATGTTTAATTACCTAGTGAACAACCAATGTACAACAGCTGCAAATCTACCAGTTTCTCCAGAACTCGCTAATGCATAGAAATTGCTGCTTAAGATTTTATTCCAAAATTCACATGAAAATCACTAATTAATATCAGTCCATTCAGTTGTTTCGTGCAAATAAAATAAGTACTTGATATTTAAACGTTCCTACTTACTTGACTTTGAAAGGATGTGTTATTGCCATTGGTGCTTTCCATAACATTGTAACATTTCTTTTATATGACGCTTCTGTGTGACTTATACTGTCCTCATAAATATGACATTTTAACGTCCTTGACCTCCCAAGAGGTATCCAGGAGCCTTGTGGAAATGGAATTATTTTACTGAAGAAACTTTTGTCTTCGAAAACTTGCATAAAGTATCCTTTAAAGAAGTCATATCTTCCTTTGGATGTTAAAACAACTGTAAAGAAATATATAATATATCGTTATAAAGAATCTAAATTAGTGAATATTACTTTATAAAAAATCAACTGACATCTTTCTTGTCCTCGATAAAGTTCAACAAAATTTGAGTTTAATATGAAAGAAGGGGAACTTGTAATAAAAAAAAACTTGACAAATATCCGTACATGCGGGCGGGAAAATTTTAGGCCAGGGGACAGCTTTTTTGTTGTTGCCCTTCATCTAAAGTCACCATGACGCTTTCCGAAGTTAAATACTTATTATTTAGCTGTTGATTGTACACAAATGATACCGAAACATATGCGGTTTGAATTTGCAAATATTTTATCATCATGAATAGAATAAAATACTTTTATTTCCATAAGAATGGACCCACAAAGGTCATGTTACAAATACAAATATAGACAAAGTAGAAAGTACAATACAAAAGTAAATATTCAAATATTTCTATAAATACAAACAAAGAGTAATCAGTATCATCGGTCCCAGACACACCACAGACTAGGTGTTCCATTTAGATGGAAAAAAAGTGAATAAAATACCAGGGGGAGAAAATAGACCCCTCCCCCCCCAAAAAAAAATATAAAATAATAAATACACAGACTTTTAGGGCTGCAAGACCTGCTATGAAATCCTTGTGCCAAAAGCAGATGGGTAAGCGCCTAGGTTAATCCATCTGCGGATATTGCTGAATTACACATAAGAACTTTGCCCTATTGGATAGCATCATGTACTATTAACCTTAGAAAACTATGTAAAGAGTAATGATATCAGAATAACATGAATAATAGTTCCAAAATTAGGGCTACAAGACATGTGATTGCGGCGGAATTGGCTGTACAGAGTCAAAATATTACTTAATAGTCTAGTGTTGTTAAGACAAGAAGCTATCTGAGTGACAGCAAAGTTCAACATGATTTCCCCTTTTTCACTACTAGTACTTGGAGTCCAACCGCTCGCCCTTCATCGCCAAACGAATAACCGAATTTAAAATCCTGTTAAAAAGTCACCGGATTTTAAATAATCAAGACACTGCGGATTGGAAAATAATCGAGATAAATATACAGTCATCTGTCTGTTTTTAAAGCAAGTGATATATATATAAAGTTTAACGTTATAATACATGTAATATATGTTTAGCTGTCAAATGACGTACATGTAGTTTAAGAATTTTTCTAATTGTGTTATTTTATTTGGTGATTGAAAAATATCAATGTAGAATTTTCATGCTATTTAATATTTCTTCCGTAATGAGCACAATTGAAAATCTTGCAAAAGCGAAAAACTGCATTACAAAATTTAAGGTTTTAAAATTTTACGAAACGACTCTTTCAGGCTTTGACCAGGGTTTGTTGGCTTTATTCAGAGCTTTTACATGTAGGAAAGGGATCTATTCGATTTAGTAGGATACAAAGAAGCACGTGGCTTTTTCTGTTTTTCTTTTTTTTATGAATTGAAATATACAAGAATACAACACGAATCGTTTTGCTCAGATCGCCAAAAAAGTTATTTTGCATATATCAATGGTCCACGCCAAAGAATATGTATCAGCCTGGTGTTCATGTAACCATTAAAAAAGTGTAAATGTGTATTTTACATGTTATGACGAACAGCTTGGGGCTACCGTACCAGGAAGATTTTTAGTAACAATGTAACAGAAAATTGGAGTAATAAGTTTACTAGTATAAAGATAAAATGTAACAAATGAATATAAAATACCATGATGACTTTGAAGGGATACATGTTTTATGCATTTTCAAATTAAAAAAAAATGCTTATCAAAAAAGAATACTAAACAAACATTTAACAAATCTAAGATATAAATCTATTAAATTCTACATAACAAAAACTTTGAGTGCAACATTTTCACTGTCAGTTTCCATAAAAGTTAGTAAACGTACCTTCTACTAATTCTCCTGGTTTAACTCTTGTGGTATTTACTTTAATTTCAAATGGTGGATCCCGCGTAAATTGTGGGGCATATTCCCAGTTTGTATTTGGTCTCTTATGTTCTGGTCTCATACTTGTACATGACTGTCTGGTCACTCCTGTCTTAAAGCACTGTATGCAACTTATAACAATAAATATCAAAAACAACGGAAAAATTTTACAAAACATTGCACTTTTTTCTTGTAATCCTTTTTTGGTTATTGTGCTCAAATCATTTGTAATTCTTCAGATTTGTGTATTCCAATAATTAAGTAAATTCAGATGGTTCACACTCACTTCCCAAGACGTTAAAGAAATATGACATAAACAGGTTACGAGTAAACTTCCGAGGTAGAAATTGGGGAAAATTTGTCGCGGCACAATACTGGAATCGCTTTTTTTTGTGAATGTTAGATTTTTCGAAATATCATATTTTTAGAAAAAAAAAGTATCATCCATAAATAACATTTACATTATATGTGTGAATAAAAGATCTGAAATTTCAAATTTTATGATTTGATCATATTGCGTATATGAATGACGTCTTTGATATATATGTGTAGCCAGTTCGAACTCGATTACTTCCGTTTCCAATATTTCCTGTGGCTAATAAGATTTATATCCATAACTAAAAGATATTATGCATATTTCTGTTTCGCAGCTTTGAGTACTAATAAATTGCAAATATTTAAAAAAAAAAAGAAAAAAAAGAGCATTTAATGATGATGATTATTAATATTATACCAATGCGCAGGTTGCTAAGGTAGAATGCATGCGGGCCAAGTGAATGAACACCACTAACAGCTACTTACATGTTTTTCATTTTAATTTTAATATTGGTAAAAAGAAAATATACATAGAACAAAACTAACAATTAATTGGCCGAGACAACAATTATTTTATAAGTGAATTTTCTTATTAGCATGAAGTCAAATTAAAAAAGATCAATGCACCATCTCAAAATTTATAATTTTTTTTATTCAGTGTAAACAGGTACACTCATAACTGAAAATATAACAAAATTATAGGAAATTCAACCATTTCTAACTCAAGAAAATTCCCCAAAATGTCTTTAAGAGGTATAGTTGTCATTCACTTAGCCCCTCACATCCTGAAATTGGGCCATTTTGACAGTTACCAAATTACAACTTTTACATACTTCCGATAAAAAAACGTTTAAAATTAAGCACTACAGTACTATGACTCCTGTGCTTTATATTTTAACTGCTTACAAAAACCAAAATAGAAAGTGAGGAAAATTGAAATGGAAAACATACACTATATAGAGATCTATATTCATGGACGATTGTGGTCTCGGGCAAATTGATCAATAAACAGTGCGAGTACCACGACAATAAGCCTTAGTATAGTTTTATACAAACATGAATCATAAAAGATATTGAAGAATTTTTTGTTAAAAGAAAAAACATATTCGACAATGCTTACAAATTTCAAGTGCAATTACTAGAAACAACAACATGAATAGTGTACCTATGTATGCATACCACTTATTGGTTCTATATTACGTAAGGTTACCGGTTGTCCTAAAAGAAAAGAAGCAGAAGGTTGTAGTTCGTTCTTTGCATATGAGATGCAATATATTTTTACTCCTTTTGCTGTCTCTTTGTCTCATGAGTTTGTTTTGCCTTTTAATTATTTTGATCTTACAGACTTTTCCCCAGTTTTTGTCGATATATTTGAATTTTTCTCTACGTTTTATATAATAATAATAATAATAATAATAATAATAATAATAATAATAATAATAATACTTAATAAATATCATTATTACACTGTATTATAAATATAATAATAATAATAATAATATTAATACTTAATAAATATCATTATTACACTGTATTATTATTATTATTATTATTATTATATATAATTATTATTTTTATCAATTTATATAATAACTAAATAAATAATTTAAAGGTACAAATATGAATGTACCAGTTGTTTTTATGTGTCGATCGATTTCGTTGTCACATCGTAAATTACAAGACATGCGATCTATTTTCCAAGAAAAATCACGTGTCAACAAATTTGATGTCTTGATTAATTTTTGCTGGAGTGAATCAATCGGATATACAAGTTTCAATCTTGTCATGTAAAATTATTGCCAAAGGCCCTAAGTTGTTGAACCTTGCTGTTCCCTTGCATTATAACAGAAAATTAAACGCCGGATAAAATGACCAAAATTACATTGATAATATTTCTGGTTTCAAACTTTTCTTATGTTTTAACTTATTCATCGGGGGCACCAAAGTCCCAGCCAGTTTGCAGCAGCAGGCGTCCCCATCATGGAATAGAACCACAAAAGAATGAAAGTCCCTACGTCATAACAGTGAATTCAACAACTCCCGGATATGGTGATCTAATACAAGGTATGTAGAATGTGGTTTAGTGTTTATTCATATACATTCTATAATTTCAACTTCTATGGAAGTACACGTACCTCTTTTCACATGTATTTTTAGCAAAGACAAAAATATCTCGCCTGTTTTTTAATAGTTATATTATATAGAACCAAAGATCTTCATTTTTATTTTTCTCCTTTAAATTCAATGAAAAATATCTTCACAAAATTCATTTCAAACTTCTACTCGCCGAAATATCTGTGTTGTTCGCATAAGTGGTGTTTTCTGTAATAAGTATATGCCATTGATCTATATAAATAAGAGAATTTTGCAATAGCATGTGCGTGTAGCCTAATTCAAGCACCAGGATTGATTCTTTTAATTGTATCTTTTAAAATTACAAAGTATGAAAGCACTTTAGACATGATCTACATATAAAAATTCATACTCATTTAGGAAATAAATAATTAGGAAGAGATTGTATACTATTTGTATTTATTTAGGGGGAGACACGGGGGTATGAGTGACCCAATCCCTAAAAAAATGCCACTTTTGTCCATTTTTCCTAATTCCCTCTCCTTAAATGTTTTGCTCAATTTTTCAAATTCTCTAAAAAATTTTGCCCACCACCACCATAAAAATAATAATTTTTCCCAATTTCGGAAAGAGTATCACGCCCACTAATATGTGTATACTAGTGTTTATATGTACCTACACAAGTGGGACCAGCGTAAAATTACAGAAAATATTCATTAATCATGGTAATAGTAATTAAACATTTTACAAGATAAATCGGTTCATCAATCTAAAATATATGTAGCATCCATTTTAATTTCGTTGACAGACACAGACCACTTATTTATGACAAGACAAGAGTTTTAATAATCAACCAAAAAGTGTAATACATTATCATTTCAGTGACCATAAAAGCGAAAGATAGTAATACAAAACTACGAGGGTTTATCATCCAAGCAATACCCGTTTCCAGTAGATTTAGTACAAACAAACCCCGACCAATAGGAACATTCTGGAAAGATGGAGGAAAAATACTGGACTGTTTCCATGGTAACGATACAGCTACACATTCGGATAACGGAGACAAAAGTACTGTAAAGTTACTTTTCAAAATGTCAACATCTACAGAATACAGACCATTTCATTTCAGGTAGGTGTGTTAGTTATTTCTCTTTTACTATACAAATAAACAGATTTATTTACAGATCACTGGCGAATGGGTACTGTGAAATCTGAAGATCCGTACTCAGTGCACCGAATAGAAAATAAAAGTTGCTTTCCTCGAGTCCAGTCACCGGCAATTTTCTTCTGATCTGAGAATTGCATGTTAAATTTTCTCGCCGGTGTAACTGTATCATAAAAAAACATTTGTAAACCGTTTAATGTCAACATATCATATTCTATTGCAAAAATTCTTAATAAAATCCATTACTATTGTTGCAGGGCCACAGTAGTCAAAGGTTACACAACGTTTTGGGAAAATGTAGCCTCTGGGCAACTAACGACACCAGGTGCGTATAAATTGTATCATCTTAATGAAAAACTCATTTGCATTCATTTTTGGAATGGAATAAAAGGATAAATTTTTCGAAAAAGGAAACAGATTGTAAAAAAGTAGACTCAAAAAAGGTCAAAAATAATATAACTAAATATTTAAACTTGAATCCTATTTTTGAGGTTTTGTCAAATGCATATAACAGGATTTTAAGTCAAAATACTACATAACATCCCTCTTTTAGATATTGTTTCATTTCTGAGGAATCTGACATATATTATGCATGTCTGAACATTATATAGTAATTTTATTTGCAAAGTTACACCCATATGGGTCAAGCAAACACAAAACAAAACAACACATAAGAACATAATATTATAAAATACAATAACATAATATGCCTAGATGAAGTGGAGAACTATGACCGATACGGACCTATTTTTCGCAATTCTATAGATTGCTTTATAAAGTCACTTATTTCCGGTAAAAGTTCAATAAGATTCAGAAGCGTTTTCAGTTGATTGTGTGGGTGATCTCTATTAAATGATGGAACAGTATTAGATATCGTAGAAAACAGTTGGTCTCTTAATAGTAAGTTTTGTTTACATTCAATAAAAAAATGAAACTCATCATAGATTTTATTGCAAAAAGTGCAAAATCTATTTTTTCTTCGAACATTTTTATAACGACCTGTTTCAATTGCCATGGGTTGCCACTAGTATACACGAGGAACGCAATGTCCTTAAATTTTCCAGCTTTATGTAAACACATCGTTTGAATATTTTACACACACGAATTAGGATGAAGCCAAAAGACGCAAGTCATACAAAGAAGCCTTCAAAACCAATAGAATCTTAAGATACTAGAGTGTTGGAACTCTTATCGACAACCTAAGTGAGTTTAATGACAGGGTAGTTTGGTTAACAAATGCCAAAACCTGTAATTCACTTTTGTATGATAAACAGTATTTAGTAGACACAAACGAAAAGTGGAACAACCCAGTTTCATTTTACAAATAGTTATCAAGATATTTTTATTCTTATAATTTCTCTAGATTTTGGCCAATCACCATCAGATAAATGGACAACACAGGTCCTAGATACAGCTGTTAGCTTGACCAAAGGGAAATCTCACTGGAACCGAAATATAAAAGAAAGATTAAACAGAGGATTTTCTGGGATGATTGACCGTCAAGGGCAACTTAAAACCAGGAATATATTCCATAATCTTCCATTCACAAGGCGACAGAATTCTCAAAACCAGACAGACAATAACTCCTTATATTTAAGTGATAAAAAGTTAGAATCACTTTCTTCTAAAAACTTAGTTAAGGAGTTGTTAAAAGGAGACTTAAAATCGGCCTTGATTTTAAAGAAATCGAATTTTTTCAAGGAGAGCAAAGGGAAAAACTGAATATTTTCTAACAGACTGATATCCAAAACATATCTTTTTTACTGAGAATCATAAAAAATTGAACATTATATCATGCAGCATAACATTATCTCTGTGTCAGATATTTTTTTACCATTGTGTTTTTGAGAGAATATGACTGGAGATTTATATTAGCAGTGAACTATTTGGCCACAATATACATCAAACCATTGTCCTAATAAATCCACCTACTTTATATTGTGTATTTTTCATATTTAATTTTGATACTTTCATTTGTTTTCAAGTATTCTAGCTTAATTATATGTAACAAGGGTATAGTTTTAAAAAGTGTAAAAGTCAAATATCTAATTTCAGTATTTCAGGATTTTTAATAGTAACCATGTATCTAAAATGACATTTGGTGTTTTTTTCGTTTGAAGTAACAAACTAGCAAATAGTCAACAATCTTATTCCATAATTCATTATCATTTGTATGGATGACTATATACTGAATAAAAACAAAGATTTTGAAGTTTTTTACTGTTGTGTGCTAATGTGTAAATGCCCTATCAGAAAATGATTGATTGACTAATTGTTGTTTGTTTAAAACGTCCAGTTGCAGATATTTCATGCTTGTTCAGGACAAGAACCAGTTCAACAATTTATCAAACACAATTAAAAGAGGGGTGGGGCGGGACAAAAAGTGGAACTAATTTTGACTGCTACTGTAAAAGGAGGATTTTTGGGTAGGATCTGATAATTTAGTCTTCTGTAGCAGCCATCATCCTACTCTTTTTTGAAAACTACAGAAGGGGTCTTTGGCATGCAGGGAGCGTGGCTTTCTCCAAACATGTTACCCACTATAGTCTGTGGTCAGGCTTTATGACCTGACAACCCCCTACCAAAAGAGTCTCCCCTATACGACAACCGGGGATGCACTAGTCAGCTCTGTGGGTTGAGCTCTCTTGATCCATAACAGGTGTCTAGCTATCAGAATATACAAAAGTAAGTAGTATCAATTATATATGTGTTACAATACCCTGTCATAAAAACAGCCAATAACAAGTTTTATATTTTATTTCATATATTTTATAGATATAAATTTTAATTTACAAATTATTATAAATGAACTATAAATTAAATGCCATTTATCACAAAAAAGTATAATATATTTAAATCTGGAGTGGTGAATTCAAGACATTATATATAACAATATGTATAAATTAATACATAAATTTATTAACATTCCAAGAACCATACAAAAAATAAAACTAGATGTACTGTGAGCAAACTCATTTAATCAACAATTCTTAAAATGCCATTGATAAAAAACTATGAAAAGTATCAGAAGGGACAAAACTGTAGTTTTTTTATAATTTAAAAAAAAATTCTGACAATTAAACAACAAAGAACATGAATTAACATTATTTTAGTTATATATGTATCCTTCAGGGTTTTTTTTGTTCAATTCTCATGACTTTGTCTTACATTGTACATTTTCATATTGCACACAGTACAACTTAGGCCACCTGATCTCTGAACTAAAAATCTTGGTCATTTCAAACAACTTTTTCCCTTCACTATATACAGTAAAACCTGTCTAAAAAGAGCACCCAAGGCACCAGAAAAAAGTGCCCTTTATGAGCAGGTGCCCTCTATATAGAGGTTAATTTTACATGCTTTGTTCATAAATGGGACTTTTTCACTGTGCCCTTTATAGACAGTTATTTGCTATACAGAGGTGCCCTTAAAGCAGGTTTGACGGTATAATATTGTTATTATTGGTTGGACTGCTCAGTACCTAAAACAGCTTTTGTCAGCCCCTTCAGGTTTTTCTTGAACAAAGTTATACTGCACTATGGAAACTTGAGATCTTAAATAGATACTATTTATTGAAATATATATACATGACAACAGACCTAAGAACCTAATATTTTGCCATTTTATTCCTTATTACTTACATGTGAATAATAACACTGGAAATAAAGCAGGAAGTAAAATCTAAAGGCTAAAATTATTGTTAAGGATTACTGGATATTCCTGATTACTTTTCAAATAATTGTTACAGTAAATGAATACAAACTGAAGCAGTATCTGTTTTATCTATAAGTTCTCTGCAAGTGGATATCAATGGTATGCAGGGCTGTTAATCTACAATAACTAATACTATTAAGTTGACAACAATTCTCAAGTAAACTGCCCATGTATATTTTCTTTTAATCTTGCACTTCACAGAATCTGATGTATTTGTAACTTGTCCAGATTATACCAATAGCTTTTTGTGAAACAAGTCAACTTGAGTAAGATGATACAGTGTACTCAACTTTTGTAGTCAACCTAATTGTATTAATTGTTGTCTACTGAAACCAGTGTGATACATGAATAAAATAAGCAGAAAATAATAATAGGTTTATGTGCTGGTTTTTCAGATATAATAAATTTAAAATCTGACAGGGAACAGGAATTTCCTCATTTTTCATAGGATTTGTAAAGACAGTTCTCAAAAGCTGTGAAGAAAATGATAAGGATTTCATTCGTCTTTTATAAAAATCAAACGGTGAAATCACTAAAGATGAATATAATCTGACTAAAGAGGAAATATAACTTACAAACATCCTTAGACAATAAATTTATCACAATCAAAACTATGAAAATGTATGGCATTTAATCCTAGGTTCAATTTTATTATGTACACTGTATAATGAATATCAGATTTGATAATTAAAGATGGTTATCAATAGCAATTTGGTTAGTAAAAAATAAACAAAATACTGCAAGATTTGGAATATTTGAACACAGATAAAACTTTGGAAAGGTCTTCGATGGATATAATGCTATTGTAGATACTTGAGATCTTGGGATAATGTTATTTACATATTGAGGTAGTTTATACACAATTTTATGTGCATTAATTGGATTTGGAAGGTAAAAATGAGATTAAATCTTAACTGCATTTGTGGTGACTTTATGCAATGAACTTTTTCCTATATATTCAATGTAATAAGCACAAAAATGTCTTTCCTGCCTCATGTTTAGTTAAAGTGAGGTAAAGATGCCAGACTGACATGTACACCTAATTAGTAAAATATTTTGACCTCCCATACCTAGTTACTGAGAAAGTGAGCTAATCATGATATTCAGGCCAAAGTTAGGTGATGTATGTCAGACACACATCTACACCAAATAATGCTTCTTTGCTCCAAATAGCACTGATCTACTTAGAAACTGAGAAAATTACAAAAACTTTACTCAATTCAATGAAGCATGAATACATATGTTCAGACACACCTTACATGAATTTTAATAGACCAAACAAGATTGCTACATGTAGCCATATGTCCCCCACTGCAGAGAAAAGTCGAAGCCCCACAAGATATACAAAATGTGTATTATTGAAATGGCAGCATAGGATCAAATCAAGTACATATGGTGACTAACAATCCTACAAAATTTGAACGAAATCCGATCAGCGGTCTCAGAGGAGTTGCGTCCACAGAAGTGTTCCTAGAGTGTCGAATGCAGAAAAAAGCTAAAGTCCCATAACTCCCGAAAAATTTGTCAAATCCAATCGGTGGCCACAAATAACAGATAAGAATTTAAAAATCTATAAAAAGGTGAAAAGCCAAAGCTTATTTTTGGAATAAATCAGAATGGAACAATGGCTTCATTTTCAGTTTTGTGAAAGACTGTTGTGTAAATCAATACAATAGATTGTAAAGATGTCTCTAAATATTATATTTTCTTCTAGAATAATACATTGTCTAAAATCATATTAATACAACAGCATTATTAATATATGTAAATGAACAGACATTAAGTTTAGTAATATGTATTGTAACAATGAAATATAAATTACTTATTAACTGAACAAGGTAAATAATATAACTTAGTTTGAGCTAGTGAAGGCTTCATTTCTGATTTTATTCTTTATTTTGAATACAAGGCTGAAGTTTATATTTTATTTGTAATATCACTATACTCAAACCAAATTACACAGTATAAAAGGGTCTGTCTAAACAATCAAATTGCACTTTGAAAATTGCATATGTATATTCTCAAATGACATTATAAATATTAAATAAGCAAACCATTACAGAAATTCATTAAAAATATTGTCAGTATATATAATGAAAAAGAAGATAATTAGAACAAGAGGCTCACCAGAGCCTGTATCGCTCACCTGGAGTCTGGTTTTCATTGGACAATTAATCAACTATTTGACCAAGTTTGTTGCAATTGGTTCAATTGTTCAGGGAAAATTTGTTGAAGATTTATTTTTCATAAGGTTTAATGTTAAAATATGTTCCCTGATGGTGGTAGTCCTGGCAGGAAGTTGACAAAATTGACCAGGAATAAGGGTGAACCTTAAATAAATGTAACAGAACCCGACCTCAAATTACACAAACCAATAACTCCTAAATAGAATTTGGGATTCCCTTCAAAATTTCAGGATAGGTAGATCTCAACATGGCAAACATTTTTCAATTTATATTTCACTTCTATCTCAAATAGTTTTGGAGATAAATGCAAAAATGTTAAATTATGAAAATTTGACAAAAAAGGGCAATAACTCCTAAATGGGTTTTGGGATTTCCTTTAAAATTTCAGGGTATGTAGATCTCAACATGGCAAACATTTTTCAAATTTACATTTCACTTCTATCTCAAATAGTTTTGGAGATAAATGACGAAAAATGTTAAATTATGAAAATTTGACAAAAAAAGGGCAATAACTCCTAAATGGGTTTTATGATTTCCTTCAAAATTTCAGGGTAGGTAGATCTTGTCATGCTGATCAATTTTACCCCATGTCAGATTTTTGATATCTGTAACGGTTTTTAAGTTATAAGCCAAAAACAACACATGCACCCCTATATTCTATTTTTAGCTACGACAGCCATGTTTTATGTCAGATCAAAATAAATTGAGGAATCGTTTGTAGAGGACATGTCATAGATCATTCCTATTAAGTTTCAAACCAATCTGCCCATCGGTTTCAGAGGAGAATATTTTTTAATAAAAAAATTTTGAAAATTTGACAAAAAAAGGGCAACAACTCCTAAATGGGTTTTGGGATTTCCTTTAAAATTTCAGGGTAGGTAGATCTCAACATGGCAAACATTTTTCAAATTTACATTTCACTTCTATCTCAAATAGTTTTGGAGATAAATGACGAAAAATATTAAAATTTAGAAAATTTGACAAAAAAAGGGCAATAACTCCTAAATGGGTTTTGGAATTTCCTTCAAAATTTCAGGGTAGGTAGATCTTTTCATGCTGATCAATTTTACCCCATGTCAGATTTTCGATATCTGTAACGGTTTTTGAGTTATTAGCAAAAAACAGCAATTTACCCCTATGTTCTATTTTTAGTAACAGTGGCCATGTTTTTCAACGAATCAAAAATCCCTAAATCAGTTCTATGCAGGGTACCCCAAGGAACAATCTTACCAAGTTTCATTTGATTTTGAAAAGTAATTTCAGAGAAGATTTTTGAAATAATAACATAAAAAAAAGCCAAAAATGTCAAAAAAGGGCAATAACTAACATCAGTTGACAGATTTTCACGAAAATCAGCAAATAGGTAGCTCTCATCATGCTGAACACTTTCAACCTGCCAGAATATTCCGTAACCTAATGATTTTTTAGATATTTGCGAAAAACTGTTGTTTGACCCCTATGTTCTATTTTTAGTAACAGCGGCCATGTTTTTCGACGAATCAAAAATCCCCACATCAGTTCTATGCAGGGTACCCCAAGGAACATTCATACCAAGTTTGGTTCTAATTAGTCCAGTAGTTTCAGAGGAGAAGAGTTTTGAATAATTGTTAACGACAGACGACGACGACGGACGCCAAGTGATGGCAATAGCTCACATGGCCTTTGGCCAGGTGAGCTAAAAAGAAATATGAAGATGAAATATTCGGATCACAACAAATTAGACAGCAACAGAAAAGCCTTTATCTGTCAGAGAATATTTGCTGCCATGAAACTATGCAAGTACCATTAGTTAAAAAGAGAACTGTAAAGAGAAGCGGATGTAACAAATATGCACAAAATGATAAAAATCTGGAATACAGGTCTTGTTATGGTGTTAATATCATTATATTTCATAAACTAAGAAACTGAGCCAATTGAAAATCATTTTTAAAGATCTTATATCACCATATAAAAAAAGAATATTTACTGCAAAATGAAAAGGAAGCATAAATAAATCAAATGGATTTCAAGCTATAATTTGTGTACATTGTACTTCACTGGCAAAATGCTTGTTTTTTAAAATCAAATAAATTTGACCATAAAAATTTCTTGTCAGTATGGTTTTTTATGATTCAAGTCGAAAAACATCTTACAAATAATAAGTAAGCAGAAAAACTTTAGAAAGTTCACAATAAAAAGCTTTTGCAAATATATTTCTATGCCTGTTAATGTATTAATTACAGAAAAAATAATTTTTAAATTTGGATACCAAAAGTTGTGCCACTATCAATGTGTAATTTGGTCAGTGATTTTTGAATGAAAAACTAAAATTTCAAGTTTCAAATAATGAAGTCATACAACCAAATATCGAAGGGAAGGTAAGACCAAGTCTACAACATTATAGACAAGTCTTCACTCTTAGAAATAAAATTATCCAATTTCTAACTAACACCTGAAAAAATAAAGCATATTAAATCACCACCATAACTTGTAAAAATTTTTGCAATCCGGCAAAGAAATTAAAAAAGGCAAAAAATGTACACCACAATTTCCTGAGTATCAACCATTGTAAACTGGGTCATATTGGCATATTCAATTATGACACATATACCTTCATCTAGTATAAAGATTGTTGAAGATCTAACCATTTTGTCCTTCTTTTAATACTCACAGTCACATATTTTACATATTTTAGTAGATAAAATGATTTATCTAGAACTCTTGCAAGAGTAAGTTGCTTTACCAGCTTTCTCTGTATTTTCCAAGCCTCAGATTTTTTTTCTTACTATTTCTTTGTAACAATTTGATGTATTTTCCTAGACTCACTTGAGACACTCTGCATGCACAAGCTTCCTCATGTAGCTTTGTTTCATATTATTAATTTGCATATTACATCTGTAAATATTATCAATCCACATGCCAAATATCAATTATGTTTTTTCTCTAAAAACTTTGTCCCACTCTTCAACATAAAACAATACAGCAGGAAGCCTGTTAATAACTCACTGCCTGTATAGTAGATTATTTTCTCTGATTTATTGATATGCTTCCTACACATCATTTTTAAATACTACAGATTTTTTCGCTGTTCTTGTCACTGTTAAACTATCATTACTGAGATTAGCAGATCCATTTATACTATCATTTTTTATCCTTGACTTTAAATGATTATCATTAATGCCATCAGATTTTGGTCTGTCCGAGTCTGCAGAATCAACTTCAATTTGCAACTTTTGTAATCTCATTTTATTCAATATATTCTTCTGAAAGTTTCTAGCTGGTGACACCAGTTCTTTTAATTTAGTAGCTACCTGCAATATTAGGTAAGAATAAATCTCTCTTTTGTGTAAAAATATAAAACTTTGCATCTCATTACTACTGTGTGTCTTTTTTCAAACTACAATTGGGTTTTCGGGAATATCACAAATTTTTCTTTAAAACAAAAGTAAAAAATATTACTCTTACTTTTGTGGCCAATAATCATAAATGAATTATTGTAGTTTCTGCTGCCGAAATGCCCCATATATTTTACAAAAGCTGATTTTCCAATTTTTGTGTGCATTTCATTGATTTTTGCATCATATATGACGTCACCACAAACAAATGTGGCATAGCAGAATATGTGAAAGTTCTGTTGTATATGTTTATTGATCAATATCATAATTTTGCCAGTTCAAATTTAATATGCATGTTATTTCCCTTTATAAAATAATTAGAATCACAAAATTATTCTCTCAATAATAGTATGAGAAAGAACGGATGAAGGATAAATGTAAATGAGAAAGTATCCAGTATATAAATCGAACAAACAAAACTAGATATATACATGTATATTTCATTTATGTTTTGATGTATGATTTACATTGCATCTACATTGCTAAAATTCTAAAACAAATTCCATTATAGCTAGGAGCTGCAGTTGACAAGTAGCATATTGGTCTAAGTAGTTTGTTTTTATTATTAATGATCACTAGCCATTCAACACATAGGTTGTGATTTTGAATCCAGCTAGTTATGAGTTGCATTTGATTTCGATTTTGTTTTTGTCAAAACATAGAATTGTTTTAGATTTTAAAATGGGTGAGCCTTATTTTCTGAAATTTATATTACCTTCTCACTTAGATTGGGAAATACAGGCATTTCAAAAGAATAAAGGCTAACCCATGATAAAATGTCTAACAAATTACAGGCTACCATATGTTATTCCTGACACATTACATACATGTTTAAATGATGGTCTGTTCTCAGCTTGCCCATTCCAACACTGATTCATTAAAGCTCTGTATTGTGGCATTACATTGACAGTGGATGGAACAGTTGGACGTATACCTTCCTTGACCAATTCCATAACCTGTGTTAAATATCAATTACAGCTAATTCATATAATGTGATTGATGATTCTAAGTGATTGATTTTAATTGTTTCTTAATTAAGATTTTTGAAGTGGATAATGGGTTGAAGATTGGTACAAATAAAAGAATTTAAATAAAAGTAAGAGTCAAACAGAGAAAGGTAAACAAATTTTAAAATAGTACAGATGTTTAATGGTATTACAAAAACGGAAGTTTTCCAGATCTTGATGGCTCAAACTACCAATGCCTTGAACAAATTTCATAGGTCCATTATACCCCCTTCACACATACGGATTTTTCTTACGAGTCCTTACGGATTGCCAGCATCCATACATGACACATTGGTATCCATTAATAACTCGCCACAACTTGTAGTCACTCGTGAGGATCCATGAAAGTAGAGGCAAATTTTCTGACCTGTCAAAAATTTTGTTCCGAGTGTCCACGGATTACATTTTCCGTAAATAAGTCGTAAAAACTTGTTGCAATCCGTGAGTATCGTACAGGTGCAACAACACGTAACCCGCCGTAAACTACCTGCAAGAATCCGTAAATGTCTCATAAATAATTGTTTTTACCATTTGTTACGATTATTTTACTATTTGTTAAACAGATTATTAAGAGTGCTTTAGTGAAGTTTACGATTTCCTTCAAGATGTGTTACAATGGCTTAACGGATTGTTAAGAGTTATTACGAGCACTATACATATAGTTACGAGTACTGTACGAATACATACCTATACTCTACGACTTAGGAAAGGTATAAGACTTGTCTCACTGGATGTCAGTTGTCGAATGATTATACATAGAGAATTGCATACGTTTTTGTAAAAAACATAAGGACTCGTAAATACTTGTAACTAACTCACAACTACTTATAACAACACGTTAACAGGTCGTAATTTACACATAAAGCTTAGATGAATCGTAACATTCCGCAATTCACTCATAACAATCCATAAAATGCTTGTAAAATGTCGTAACTTGCTCGTATTTATCCATGGTAACTCAGATACGATTTGTTCCGTAAATACATTGTAATAACTCATAATAAACCGTAATTGGCTCGTAATTACTCGGAACCACTCTTAAATCACTCATAAAAGTCATTAAATGGTAAGGATCCGTGTACTTTTATGAATTTGTGCCATACGCAAGGATTCATAAGAAAATCCGTGTATGTGAAGGTAGCATTTAGGTTCAAAAATGGTTTTATTGTACCATTATTTTGTACTTACCTCTTGCTCTGTGTTAACGTCATCAAACGGATCATCACACATTACAATCTCCCACATACACATACCAAATGAGTAAACATCAGATTTAGGGGAAATAAATCCATCTGATTCTTCTAAAGTTGGGTGTTCCAAAATTTCTGGAGCGGTCCATCGTAAGGACGAAGGGCATGCACAGTAGCTACCTTGACCTAAAAAATAATCAGTATTTTTAAATGCATATAATGATAATGTATAAATATAGAACACAGAGACATTTTCTTGATTCCACAAAAATACAGCTAAAAAAGAATTATAAAAGAAGTATTATGGTATTATGTTCAAATCTATTAAAATTATTTTCAGATATTGATAAGAAATAGTTGAAAGATATTGATTAAGTAATGTACTGATTCAAACGGGTAAATGTACACAAATTATTTGATTCAAAATATTTGATTTGAACAAATATTTTACAATCTTCTCAAATATGATTTTATTTTTTAAAACTAAAACAACAGTGAGTATAAAAACTTCAAAACTGTTTTTTTTTCTTGTTTACACTGATCATGCTGATAGGCACCAAACTAAAAACATAGCAAAACGTTTTTGTTAAAATCAAAATTTTATGATTTTTAACTCACAACAGCAATCCTCTTCTTGACACAAACTCCTTAATGGCTGTATCAGTTTGATCAAACCAAAATCACCAACCTACCAAAATAAACACTGTTCTTTTTAAAATCTATTTTAGAAATTTTCCTTTCTGTTAATATCATATATTACTTGTAAGAAAGGATTTAATACTATTTTGGATATTTGCATGAAATGTGCACTTGAGGTCAATTTTCTAATTTCATTATATATCTAGGCAAACTGTATTATGACAATAAAATGATATTATTTTTCTGAAAAGGATAAAACAAATAAGCTCAGATTATGTACTTTTAATTCAAATTTTTTTGCTTGCATTTATTACTGTGAACCTTTCTGAACAGACAGTATAGGAACATTAATTAATGCAACTGTTGTAGTTTTTATAAAATTTAACTTTTGTAAGTAAAAAAAACAACGTTTTATCTGCATCTTGTTGCACTTTTTGCATAAATAAGATATCACATTATATTCCCAAGCTGCACTGATAACTTACTGTAAATTCAAAAAAAATTTTGAATCATCTTTGGAAAAATTTGAAATAGCAATACAAGTTTAATTACTGCAGCGTTTATTTTCAAGAAATAGATAGCTACAAAATGTCAATCTGTGTGCAGAAGTTAAACCTATTGGTGGAGATCAGAAATTACCACAAAAGGTTTGTATTACCACATACTGCTTACTATTTTTCTCTTCAGCTGTATATTGTAATCCCTTCTCATTGTAAAATACTTCACGGGTGAATAACCAGATATACAATAAGCCTTTTACGGTAATCTCAACGGTCCGCCAAATAAATTAGTATGTCACTGAAGTGACATTTAGCAAGAATTATTTTCACATCCATATCATTAAAGTGTAAAAATTGTTTTCAAATGTCTGCAGTTAGAATTTCATCAAAACTCTAAATGGATGAAGTTAATTTAATTAGCAATTATTGTTTGTTGTTGAAGATTCACAATAATAAATATTCATTAATTTCTGAATTGACAGTAATAATTGATATGTTTGCTATGCCAGACAATTCATACAATTTATATCATATCTCATTATACATGTACTTTATGTACATTCACTCAATACACTGAGATTTTAACATGAGGAAAGAACAAATCAGGGCCCAGTTGTTCAAAATTTAATTTCTTGTTTCACTTTCCATTATTTCAATTGTTAAGTAATATTTCTGTACAAAATTTAGCATAGACACACAAAGTCATAGGATTAACCAATCAGAAAATTTTCAGTCTTAGGCATAACCGAAGAAGCGAAAATTTGAAACTGGAAATTGTAGTTAACTTTTGAACAACTGAGCCCTGGGCCCAGTTGTTCAAAAGTTAATCACTTTTTACACTTTCAATTATTTTGATTGTTAAGTAATATTCCTTTACAGAATTTTGCATGGACACACAAAGTCATAGGATTAACCCATCAGAAAATTTTCATAGGTTTGTTATCTCTATAAAAATGAGCACGACTTTTTACAAAATTTTATAACTACCAACAGGTCAATCCTATTTTTGTCTGAATTTGTGAATATCCATTTTTACTTTTCTGTGATGTGTTTCCTGTCACTTGTTTTTCTCTCAACCTTTACATTGTTCCTGTTGTTTTTTTTTGTATTTGGATTTACCGTTCCTGTCACTTCATTTTGAACAAACTGATTTTGTATCTATTTACTTCTGGAATTTAAAAACTTTATGAATTTCATATCACATTATGCCATGTTGTTATAAAGTAAATACAAACCTTAACGATTTCATGATCTGATATGAAGATATTGGCACAACGTAAGTCTCTGTGAATGATGGGTGGTTTTGTTGAATGGAGATAGGCTACACCATCAGCTGCTTGTAAACACTACAAAATGTCAATCAGAAAATTTTGGAACAGTCTCAAATAGTGAATAAAAAAATATACCTCCCTTAATTCTATATGAATTTTAACTGAGTGACTGTCTTGCAATTCAACTTTTTTTTCAACTTTTTATATAAGTATGATTTGCACATATGAATATTGAATATATATTCATACAGCTTGTAATAACATAATTTTATTACAAGCACCAAATGAATACTTTTCATACTGAAAGCTTTTTGCAATTTTTTATTTAATAAAATAATTACTAAAATGATTTTTTCATCTACAGTGCTCCAGATGCATTCACATTTTTGGTAACCCTCTCAATATCAACATGGTATCATGTTTTGTTTTTCTGTAAAATACACACATGAAGATATGAGAAAGTCTGGATTTGGAGATCTCAAATTCTGTATTTTGTCCCATTTTTCTATATTTTGTTTAAAAATGTTTTTTTTTTTATGTAAAATGTTTTTACTTTGAATATTATAGGTATTTTGAACTTCAATTTAAGTTTAATATAGTACTCACAAAAAGAAATGAGTATCAACATATTGGAATTCTTTTCCATGAATGCTTTGGATTTTCTTAAGTAACATAAAAAGTATAAATGTGTTATTGGATACAATTTATTTTTTCACCCAATTGTGTATTTGAATATTTCTTTGGCTATTTGATGCACTACTTTATATATAAAATTAAGTGGATTTCAAAGAAATTTTCGTGTGAGTAAGAAATTCCTAACCAACAAGGTTACTTACAATTTTAACCCTGAGAGGCCAGGAAACCAGCTCCCCTTTATTTTGTATATAACTCTTTACTGTAAAACCGTCTATAAACTCAGACATAATGTATGGTAGTTTATTTTCTGTACATAAACCAAGCATGGCAACTATATTTCTATGCCTTTGTCGACTGAAAAAAAATATATACAGATTTCAATTCACCATTACATAAGACAAGTTGTGAAAAAGTTACAAGAACAATACACTTGCACTAATGGAATGATTTCTGATCTTGCAGACCTATTCTGACAACTGTGTAAAAAGAGCAGAAATGAAACTTTGGCAGCCATTTTACTACGTACAATAAGGGAACCATAATGGAACAAGCATTCTAAGTGTGACTGACAGACAGACGGAGTGCAAACCTAAAGTCTTTTACCCATTATTCATGACTGTATAAGATGAAGGATGTATTGAGTGAGATTGTTCCATTATTGTTCCAAAATTACTATATTTGGTCATAAGATGTTTTAATTTAAATTATCCTTCCCATGCAAATCACACCTTTATGTTAAAATTTCATCCTAGTTCATTTTAAATGATCACATGTATGTGAATTACTTCTTTAGTACTGAGTACTAATTAATAAATTGTTAATTATTAAATCAGTGCGAAAAGTTAATCTAAATGGCAGGATTGTGGATTTTAATTTGTCCAAAGGCCATATTTGGTTCATTTACAAAAAATGTATCAACACTTACCTTAAAAACCAGACTTCATCTTTCAGCCATTTTAATATTTCAGGTGTACTTTGACTTTTATGAATAATTAGTGTAATTCTTGTCACTGCGACCTTTAATCCCTTGACATCTCCAACATAAGTATCACCGTAGATACCACCCCCTAATCTGTAAAATTTGAAAATTGAAATAATTTACATGCATACATATAAAACTGTCACTTTTCTAAATATTTTCATATAACTCTTCTTGTTTTCCCATAATTTCACTAATTTTTCGTCGGCCCAATTTTCTTTCTCCATTTCTTAATGTGGAAAACCAAATTTTTGAGATTCTCTATTTTTTGTCACACTCTAACATGAACAATTCACAAGCAATGAAAAGAAATGACAGTTATATAACAGAATAATTTAATTTGAATTGTAACAGACAATATGGTTGGTTGTCACTGGCTGAGCATGTTACATTATATTGCATCATCTACTTTAAGTACCGTGACATCACCACCATATTATATCGTATAACCTTTTCCAAAATTGGAAACAATCTTTAAATAAATGTATATATACTAAAGGATATTTGTTAAATATCAAAGAACTGATCATAAAATTGATGCTGCAGAATATTTAATTGTCCAGACGTAGATAAAGCAGCCTAAACATAACAGAACTAAAAGTACTGTGGGGGAACTAAAAGTACTGTGAGTGAGCTCAAAAATTCATAGCCCCTTAAGAATTTGAGCCAGAAATATGGTGCCTAAATCACATTATTCAAGATGTCAGGCAAGAATTATGTCATATCTATATATAAAGGTGAACTACCTTTGTTCATTGAATTCTATCATACTGTTTGGGCAGAGTTGCCCTTACAATGTCAATGCCATATGATAAATCAAGACAAATTATTTCCCCTTGATGATCATGGACAGGAATTTTCTATTCATTCATGCACATTTTTATATCTTGTACTGCTATAGTGGAAACTGTTTATGATCAGTTGTTGTTGTACTGCTATAGTGGAACCTGTCCATGATCATCAAGGGGAAATACTTTGTCTTGATTTATCATGGACAGGAATTTTCTATTCATTCATGCACATTTCTATATCTTGTACTGCTATAGTGGAAACTGCAAAGAATTCCATCAGACCATTTAGAAGGAATGGTGCTTAAAATGTAAATACCATATGACAAGTTGAATAAATGCTTAAGTCAAATTATCTCCCCTTCAAGATGTTGGACCAGAAATATTTCGTTTCATGTACATCTTCATATATTGTACTATTGTGTATAGATCCAACAAATTTAACAGGACTGTTTAGAATGACTTGTGTTTAAAAATTCAATACCATTTGATGAATAAAGCAAATGCTCTTCATCCATTATCTCCCCTTCAAGATGTCTGACTGGAACTATTTTGCTTCATGGAATCATGCATATCTTTGTATAGTGTACTAACTATACATTAAGACAGATGGACAGAGAGACAGACTGACATCGTGATTCCTTTATAACCCCAAAACATTGTTTGCAGGGTGTATTATTATATTAATATTCTTCATCTATACTACAATATTAGAATTCAAATGTTTCCAACAAATGACAATGTACAAGATTACCCTGTGTCCAATTCACCTGTGTTCATACCCCCAATCCATCCCCCCAATTGATTTTAATATATTGCAAATGTATTTGTGTTAAAAAGAATTTTGTTATTTTAATCACATACTTTTATCTTTTATCATGTGCTTACGCTGGTAAGATAACATCCAGAATATTAATAACAATATTTTTTTATATATTTGATACCTTTGAGCTAATTCTAAGCTATCATTAGGAATAACACAATCATCATACACTGGCATCATGATCTGCTTTTTCCTCTGTGCCCAGGGTTCATAATCTCTGATAGATGATCGTGAAGTTCCTGGCATCTCTAAGGTATCTTTTTCTAAATCTATAGATCCGAAGTTCATCTGTGTTGTAGGTACACTGTGAACACCTTTAATAATACAGATATTATTACTTTCTGATACTTAAGTTAAATTTCATTTAAATCCTCAACCCAGGGTAGGAATTTTCATGTTTTGCTTTTTTGGCCATAATTGAATGATTTTAGATTACAGATCATTGGCAAAACTCTAAATATTTAACAAATGATTTGGATAATTTTAAATATGAATTTTTTTTGTTTTCGCTTTTTTAAAATAAACAATAAAGTAAATTTCAAAATTCTCCTTTAGTAAAAACATATCATTTTTCCATACAATAGCAGAAATAAACATAAACTAAGGGAACATACCTGGAAGTTTTGAGTATACTCGAGGAGTACCCGTAGATCGCTTGGAATAACACATACCACCTATCAAACCAGCTAAAACCAGTAAACCTATATTTAATCCTGCTATAATTAAAAGTGTTGTACTATCTGGTGTCTTTGACTTCTTTTTATCTTTATTTTCAACAGCTGAAAAATGTAAACAGAAATTAGACAGACTTTTTCATGAGAAAATATGACAAAATGATAGTCCCAGACTTCATGCATTGGTTTATTAAGGGTTTACACAATTTTTGGTACAACTAGCCGGTGTGTATTGGTGGAGGAAGATGTGCTACCAGGAAACAGACAGAACCATAGAACTTTGGTAGAAAAAACCTACAATCCACGACAACTAGAGCTGCATTTGAACACACACATCAGTATTAATAGAGGGTCTGAATGGGGATGTCTGGAAATATGTATTCAGCTTTGTCCCATTTTTCTGTATTCAGTAAAAAAATTGTTATTCTGTAAAATATTGTGAGGCTGATATTTTTTTTAGGTTAGAAATAAAAAACTGCAAAGATAAATTGAGTTAAAACATGTTTGTTAATTTTGTAAAGTATAAGTGACATGAAGGTTGACAAATGTAATTTAAAGCAATCTATACTATAGCAATTTCCTTTATTCTGTACAGTTTTTATTTTTTATATGAGGTATTTTTCCTTCAAATTCTTTATTCGTTTTTAAACTATTTTTTCTATTTCAGAACATCACAATTCTTTATTTTAAGGTCATTCTTATATTCTTTATTCTATAAACCCCATCCACATCCTATCATTTCAAAATGTCAAGCCCGGTTTTTAATGGGAGTTCACATTGCTAGTGCTTTAGTTTTGTTTAGTTTATAATACATTTTTTATTCTTTTGGTTATACATGATATGTGTCCTTGTGGCGTTTGTTTGTTGTGCTCCATTCTCTTGACTCTGTCGTTTCCATGGAGTTCAAATTTGTGGACTTTTCCCACTGTTTTGTCACTTTGGTATTCTTTTGCCGATATTAAAAGCCTAGTGACCATTAGGAGTTACAACAAACTACTTAAACCACTATACAACCAAGGCCACAAAGATCTTCACTATCAGATCTAATGTAGTAAAGATATCTGCAAAACTAATAAAATAAGTTTCTTCAAGTCATCTGGAAAATTACTTCTATAACCCAAAACTTATATTAGGTTTTTTGTATTAAAAGTAATTTTATGTGTCTGCAAGCCGAGGTGGGGGGGGGGGGGGGGCAACTAAATTGGGGAGTAGCAAAGGTCCAGTCACAGAACTAATTTTACTTGACCTATAATTAAAGCATTTTTTTTGTAACATTTCACACAAAAGGAATAAAAAATAAGTACAGGGATTTCTATTTTATTTCACATGCAGTTATAAATTTGCACAATGGTTTAAATCTAACTACATGAATATGAAGCTTGGTACATATTATCTACATGTATGAATATTAATTTTAAGGAGCACATTTTGTTTTCGTCAATAAATTTCTGTAATAGTGGCAATATGCTGTCAAAGATGGCAAATTAAGAAGAAATCAATGAATAACACCAAATTTCACTCATTTTTGGACCACTGAATTAAAACTTTGACATGACCAACATACCTGTCCAAAAAGATATCTCACTGGTATGTGTCTTTATGTAAGACAAACTTTTATCAAAATACCTCATAGTTTTGATCAAAATCTACTGTGAAAACACTCAATTTTCTTCAAATCCTTGATTTAGGAGACGTTCATGATGTTGCTGTTGCATCATGGGAAGGAATTTTATAGAATGATTGATATATAGATTGTAAAAGTTTGATCATTATACAATAAAAATTTGCAAGGGTTTTCCAGATCCCAGTGTCTCGGTTATTTCGGTATTTTGTGATACATTTTATTAATTATATTTAAAACTTTAACTGCAGACTGTATGTAATGTCAACTGGGAGAAAAACTAAGTCTATTTATAAGTAAAATATGGAAAAACGGAGAAAAAAATTATTACATAATTATTTAAATCTTTTATATACTTTAAGCTTAGACTGTATTTAAACTTTAATGTTAACTGGGAGAAAAACTAAGTCCATTTATCAATAAAATACAGAAGTATGGAAATAATCATTTTCAATTTTTTTTCTCCATGTTATTTATTGATCATGAACAAGCTTCTGTCCAAGTTGGGTAAAAATCCAGGATGGTTTAAGAAAGTAATCAATGTTTTAAAATCTTAAACTGTATGTAATGTTTACTGGGAGAAGAACTAAGTCCATTTATAAGTAAAATATGGAAAAACGGGAAAAATATTATTACAAACTTTTCCTCTGGATACTATCTTATGATCATGAACAAGCTTCTATCCAAGTTTGGTAAAAATCCAGGATATTTTAAGAAAGTTATTAATGTTTTAAAAACTTTAACCACAGACTGAACGTAAATGTTGACGGAATGTAGGATCTCTCTGTCTCGCTTCCGCGACAAAGATGGAGGCTCGACAAAAATAATACATATTTATATCTGAAATCTCAGTTTTATTTTTTCATGTTAGATGTGGCCAAATAATGGCTGGAATCATACCATCTTCTTACAATGTCTTTTCTTAAATTGCTGAAGAAGCAGTTTTTATAAAACAATAAAACATCTTTTCCCATAATAAAATTCAAAAAGATTCAGGAGAAGATGATGTGTCATGTTATTCTAGGTGAACTCCCATCATCATGTTTATCAATATTTACAATGGGTAGGGTAATAAATAAAGTATTCCAAGGTCAAATTTTTCCACATGTATTGAATGAAATTATGTAATAAAGCTAAGAGATCAGTGAAATATGAATCCTCCAGTTTAAAATTTACCACCTTACATATCTGAAGCATGAACACATTTACAATAAGAACTTTTACATGTTCTTTTGTTGTGCATGTAATTCATATTTACTGTAATATTTTTGTCTATCTCCATGTTTTCCATTAAAAAAAGTTAACCCACAAATCAAAGAATATATATGTGTATTGATAACAAATATTTCTAATCTTTAACTTTCTGTTTGATGATACATTGAAATATTTAGTCTTACAAGTTTCTTCAAACAATGTATAAGAAATCTAATTGCTTGTCAAAACAATTACCTAATAGTAATTAAATTCATCTTAAACACAAAAATTTGATTAACTTCATTTAAATTTTTAAAATAAGAATCATTGGTAAATTTTCTTCACTTCTTCGATTGATGTTAAATTGGAATGTGATACAAGTAAAAAAAAAATTTCCTGGCATAAAGGATTATAAAACCATTTAAAATTTTTTCTCCTATTCTTGACGTGTTTAATCGGCGGATAAAAATACATAATATTTTTAACCACTTCCAGGTGATTAAATTTCTACGTGGGAATTACCGCCGTTTTTTCTACAGTTATTGGAACGATAAACTAGAGAAGTCCCGAAATGACGTCTATGTAAACAAACTACATAGCAACGAAATTTTCTTGAGGTTTTTGTCAAAAATCATAGGAGAAACAGATTCTCCTTCAATTTACTCATGAGTTATGGAATTTCTCTACCCTCAATAGTTAAATTTTAGATTTTAACATGCTTGCAAAAGCTCACGTGTTGAAAATAGAAAATTTAACTATCTCGGGTGGGGAAATTCCTTAGCTCACTCGCTCCTGAAGGAGAATCTATATGAAATCACTGCTGCATTTGCAGCAACTGGTTTTTTTTTAGTAACTGACAAACATAACCTACTGCTTTGATGGTGATTAACACCTGATGATTTCACGGCTTACCTGAACTAATATTTCCAGTTGGTAAACCATTTATACAAGCATCAGGACAGCAGCATATATGTCTTAGTTCTGAAGTCTGTAAACAAAATACTTTTGTAACAAATATAATTTTGTGAAATTGTGTAAAGATAAGGTCATTTTTAGTATTATTTGTAAATCCATAAATTTTTTTTCTAGTAAGCCAATTTAAGAATATTAGAATGAAAAAAAATGTGTGAGTCTTCCAAGGAAGACATGTGTTGCCTGCAGACATCAATTTTTACAAAAGAAACTAAAATTTTCTAAAAAAGAAATATATTCACACCTTTGCATTAAGGTTAATGCACAGAGACAGTTTCATCAAATTGCTTTGAGCGGTTATGGAGTGGTCGAGGATAGAAGTTTTGCCCCCCCTTTTTTTAAATAAAGTCAATTTTTACAAAAAAAAATTTTAATTTTCTAAAAATGAAATATATATGCACACCTGTGCATTAAGGGTAGTGCACAGGGAAAGTTTCATCAAATTCCTTTGAGCAGTTTACGAGTAGTTGAGGATAGAAGTAAAGTGTGACGACACAAGACAACGCAAGACGACAGATAGTGATGCCTATGTGTCGACCATGCGTTCCGCAGGCAACACAAAAGTGACAGAATGGAGAAGACTTAGTTCATAATGAATATATAGAATCTGTTTTTCTGAAATCCTTTCCTTCATTTTTTTAATAAAAAAATAAAATAAAGAAAATATTAACAAGAAATTAGCCGTCAACCTGACAACAAACTGAGTTTGGAGCCATTGATGGCATAACCCTAGAAAGGAAAAAGGCATATTACCTAACATAGAACTCAATATCCTGCATAATGTTGTAATACTTAGTATTGTGTTTAAGTTTCAATTTTCAAAACCTTTGGCCAAGATACAGTGCAGAAATGGGAGTGTGACAGATAATAGACATGGGTAACACTTGATGCCCCCAGGTTTGAGGGGGGGGGGGGTGGGGGGGGGGGGGGTAGAAATTGACTGGTAATTTTTATTATTGTGTGCTTGTAAGCAGATTCTGCTAAACATATATAGAAAAATTATCTTACAATTCCTGTTCGCATATTATCATACTGAATAGTAAATACAGCATCATCAAGGTGATATAAACTTTCGTCACAAATCAGTCTTATGTGGGTTTTCTTTTTGTGATTTCCACTATAAGTAAAAGAATTAAAAAAGTGCTAGTCTTTTAAAGTTATTTTAATTTTCAATTTTTAAATTAAGAATTCTATTCAAATGTCCTCAGACTTTTGATATATATATCTCACTTTTTGCTGATTGTCATTCATTTGAAAAATTTGTATTTTACAACCTTCTATAAATCTAATAACGTCTTGAACAAATAAATTTCTCAATTTTCCCACAGTTACATATAATTTAAATATATTTCATTTTGTAAGTAGGAGAAAACAATTGCATCATAAATGTAGACCATATTCTTTATTGATAAAGTATAATTTATGATCCTAAAAATAAGTCAGCAAGCTGATTTTGTAATAAACTATAGCTCAAACTTTGTAATTTCTTACCCAGTTCCATTAAATGTCAGGGTAACAATAGTTGGCTTATCAATATCATTTTGTGATGTGACAGAAAACTTAGCTGAATCCTGTCTTCCATAAGTATAATAAAAATATTTCTCTGCACTCTTGCCAAATTTGCATATCTGAAAAGAGACCAGAATATTAAATCATGTACATGTAGAATTCATGCAGTAACAAAGAATATATTTGAATGAGGGACTAATTAAATTGTCATTTAAGAGTAAGAAATATATGTCTACATATATTATAAGATGCAGTCGGTATAGTTGGAAGTTTTGCCCTTACAGAAGCTTAATTATGGTAAATGAATGGGCATACATCATGTCCATTATCTGTTTTGTGATTGGATGAACATGTTGTTATTTTCAATGTTTGAAAAAAAAACAACTTTGGTTAATTATATAAGACTCATTTAAAACTATATCTGATAATTTAACAATACAACTATTAACTAGATGCTCTCAAGAGCCTGTATCGCTCACCTGGATTTAAATAACTTGTCCACCTTGAACAGGACTAGAAATGTACAATGACTGAATGTACAAAAAAAATGTATAAGAAACGTATTAGAGCAGATGACCATGACATACTATCAGATAAATTGGAACAACCCCAAAATATTGTGTCAAAATTATGATTATTATTTATCAGATGTAATCTGAAGTAAATATAAGTCACAACAAAGATGCCTGATCAATGAACCTACTATGTATGTATTTATCTACATGTAGCTGCATATTTTTTGTAAACAATAAAATGGATAACATGGAAGGTCAACAATGGCCACCAATCAATTAACGGTACCAAACAGACAGAATACCAGACACAATATAACATAAATCTGTACATGTAAAAGAACACAAAATACAAACCAAATCACCACTGCGAGGAAGTACAGTCTGACTTGGTACACTAAACAGTGGTGGGGTTAAATTGGTTTTATGTACATGTATGTAAAATGGACAGTAATTATGTTACTAAATTAAAGAGTTGCTTTGTACTTGTGTGTCTGTTTCACTCAAAGGTGATAGAGCTCTTCTTTCTATGCTTCCTCTTTGAAATGTTTGAAATATCTAATTCTAATATGGATTTGACCATTTTCTCTTTTAATATGTACAACCAATGTGTGGATTGGTTGTAATCTCAAATATACATTGGTCAAAATTTAATTACCATGTGAGATTTCATTGCTGTTAAGCAATTTTGACATTGTGAGCACACAAAAAAGGCAATATTGTACATGTCCACATATGGTCAAAAAGTCATTACAGAAAAAATATACAGGATTCAACATATCTCCATCATTGACAGTTATAAGTACTGTGTTCAAACTTTAAAATGTTAACTGTTTGGAGTGAATTTTCTAGTAGAATACTCAAGCAAATGGATTACTTTACACAGTGTATGTACATGTATGCAAATGTACGCAAGACCCCAAGTAAAAAAGGTAAATCATTTGTCTACAAATGTATATCAATATGTACATGTATACATGATAACAATTGAAAATGACAAAGCATATCAATGACCTAAAAATATATTGTTTGAATTGAGATCAATTTGTTACATGTACAAAATGTATATAGTTTTTAAAACTTTTTGTAAAATCAATTCATAAGATTTCTTCCCCTGACTCAATATGGCCTTGACCTCCTATATGTCCATTATGGTATGGTTGGTGTGACACTGATTTTCCAGTCCAAACAAGCAGACATCACTCAAATTGGTGGTACCCACTAAAATCAATGGAAACCATTAGATGATTGATTATTCTTTCCAATCAAAATCCACCAATTTTTAGTGGAAACCTGTGGAAAGGATGAACCCATTGAACCATTTTATACGATTCAAATAAACATGTCTGTTTTTTTAATAAACAATAAACATGTACAAAATGTATATAGTTTTTAAAACTTTTTGTAAAATCAATTCATAAGATTTCTTCCCCTGACTCAATATGGCCTTGACCTCCTATATGCCCATTATGGTATGGGCGGTGTGACACTGATTTTCCACAGTCCAAACAAGCAGACATCACTTAAATTGGTGGTACCCACTAAAATCAATGGAAACCATTAGATGATTGATTTTTCTTTCCAATCAAAATCCACCAATTTTGTATGAAATTATAGAATTTTTTTTTTTCAAAATACACTGATTGTCAACGATATGTCCACTCAAATTTTGAGTCAGCATCCTACAATTTGAGCTGATTATTCGAATTGTCCTTAGGTTTCCACTTCCCAAGCAATGCCATTTTTTTTCAATTAAATGAAAGAAATACCAACCTCTTTTATTTCTAAGGCAGAGGGACATATTTTTTCGGACTCAAGGGGCAGAAATGTGGTCTTCCCTTTCATTTAGGGCAAGCTTGAGCACTGTGTTCCTTAATCACTATCATGACAGGCAAAATTTCAATTCATAAATATAGTGAACTGTTAGATTGTCTGTATGTTAACAGTACATGTATATGACTATAATGTCTTCTAATTTCTGTTTTTTAGATAATTCACCCATGCAACAGATCTCATAAAATTTCAATGAAGTTTTCAGAGGTACAAATCAAAATGTAATTTGGTCCAAGACAAGATGCCAAATCCCCATGAAGAAATTTTATTTTTATGATGAAATCAATGTGAGAATTATTTAAAATATATGAAAGTGAGATATTTTGTGGGATACAAGGTACAAGTAATAAATATGGCTCCAAAATTATTAAAATTTACTACATGAGTAAAGCATCCTTGATATGCTGTGGATTCATTTACCAACTTTTGTGTATTGGGAAATACATGTTACATGTATGTAGTTAAGACTTGACATATATGTCATATAATTGAAAATTTTAACCCAACTCACTCAAGCATAAAATGTAGGTTCTGATTACTCTATTGATGCTGATTTGTATACATGTATAAGTTGTTCAATTGGTTGATATTTGCAACCAATTATCTACTGATGCTGACTTGTAAAGCCCTTTCCAGAAACTCATTTCCTGTATCACGATTCTGACTGTAAAATTACAATTTGAAGCAAGTTAGTTCCCTTGGTGGGATATTTTACAAAGTACTGGTTCATTGTAATGAAGAGTAAAGGATTAGCTGTTTTTAAAACTTGTTTATTTGCACTTAATGTTAATTTGCTTTATATAAATGGGCAGGGTCATCAGATATATTTCTGAAAGTGGGCCACCTAAGGACCATTGCTGCTAAGTTTTGTTCCAATTGGCCCAGTGATTTCAGACGAGAAAATTATTATGTAAATTTCCCATAAGTTCCTATGTTAAACTATGTTCAGCTCTGGCGGCCATCTTGGATGACGGGCCGGGGTCATTGGATATAATTCTGTAACAGGACAACCTACGGACCATTGCTGCCAAGTTTTGTTCCAATTGTCACAGTGGTTTCAGAGGAGAAGGAAAGTTTACGACCATGTCAACGGCTGCCAAGTGATGGCAATAGCTCACATGGCCTTTTAGGCCAGGTGAGCTAAAAAGTCCATAGCAACTGATGAAAAAGTCTCTAGCATATATATATATTTGGGTTCAGGACCTTACAATATACGAGTTCAAGTCAAAATGGCAGTTCAAGAGTCAAGGTCAATGAAAAAGTCCCTATATATATTTAGGTTCAGGCTACTTATTTTAGCTGTACGAGTCAATATTAAGGCAAAAATGCAAAGGTATACATTAAATAGCAAAAATAATCATTGATGCAAGATCTACACAAAAAAGTACCAGGTGAGCAATTCAGGCTCTTGTTAGACTCTTGTTTACTATATAGTTGCATTCTTCAAGATTTGGTTACTCACCTCTAAAGTATTATTAAGAGAAGAAAAAAGTCAACAGCATGTGCAATGACTATGAGAGCCAACAAAAATAAACTTTTTAATCTGACCAAAAGTTTGAAATACAACATATGCTTTCTCAATTTAAAGGCTTTTTGTGCAAATTTATACAGTCGACTCTCGACTTATCTGTGTTCAGATACTTATATAATTAATGTGTAACATTTTATGTCTATAAAAATAATAAATAGTTGAAGAACAAGAGACTCTCAAGAGCCTGTATCGCTCACCTGGATTTAACTTTAAACCTTGATCAGGACTAAAAATTTAAGTGTTGCAGTCCATTTGGCTGATTTTTCTATAGAGTTCTATGTTAAACTAAGTTCAGTTATGGCAGTCATATTGGTTGACAGTCCAGGTCAATGGAAACATTTCTAAAAGAGAACCATCTAAGGACCATTACTGTTAAGTTTTGTTCCAACTGTCTAAGTGGTTTCAGACAAGAAGATTTTTAAGTGAATTTTCCCATAGGGTCCAATATTTAACTCAGTTCGGCCATGGCAGCCATCTTGGTTGACAATACGGGTAATAGGACACAATTCTGAAAGAGGACCATCTAAGGACCATTGCTGCCAAGTCTGGATCCAATATGTAAAGTGGTTTCAGACAAAAAGATTTTTTAATGAATTTCTCCATCTATAGGGCCTCATGTTAAACTAAGTTCGGCTGTGGCGGCCACCTTGGTTGACAGTCTGGTTTATCGGACGAAATTCTGAAAGAGGACCATCTAAGGATCATTGCTACCAAGTCTAGTTTAGTGAATTCCCCATAGGGTCCTATGTTATACTAAGTTCGGCTGTGGCGGCCATCTTGGTTCACAGTCCAAGAAATCAGATATTTATCTGAAAGGGGACTTCCTAAGGACCATTGCTGCCAAGTCTGGTTCCAATATGTCAAGTGGTTTCAGACAAGATTTTTCAATGAATTTTCCCATAGGGCCTTATGTTAAAGTAAGTTCAGCTGTGGTGGCCACCTAGGTTGACAGTCCGGGTCATCGGACGAATTTATGAAAGAGGACCATCTAAGGACCATTGCTACAAAGTCTAGTTCTAATTGGCTTAGTGGTTTCAGACAAGATTTTTTAGTGAATTTTCCATAGGGTCCTATGTTAAACTAAGTTCGGCTGTGGTGGCCATATTGGTTCAAAGTCCACAAAATCGGACATATTTCTGAAAGAGGATCTCCTAAGGACCATTGCTGCCTAGTCCGCTTTCAATTGGTCCAGTTGTTTCAGACAAGAAGATTTTTCAATGAATTTTCCCATAAGGCACTATGTTAAACTAAGTTTGGCTGTGGTGGCTACCTTGGTTGACAGTCTGGGTCATCGGACATACTTCTGAAAGAGAACCTCCTAAGAACCATTACTGCCAAGTTTGGTTCCAATTGGCCTTGTAGTTTCATAGATTTTTGAAATTCACACCCCCCCCCCCCCCCCTTTTCCCAATTTTTAATAATAGCAGCCATGTCAGTTGGAAGCCGGGGATGCCGGACATAATTTTGGAAGGGGTCCACAAAAGGACTATTCTACCAAAGTTTGGTCCCAATTGGCCAATTGGTTTCTATAATAATATTCAAGATAATAACCTAAAACTGCAAAATTTCCTTGAAATTAACAATTCAGGGGCAATAACCCAACAAAGGGTTCACTAATTTGTCTGAAAATTTCATGGCAGGTAGATCTTGACCTGATGAACATTTTTACCCCGTCAGTTTTGCTCTACATGCTTTAGTTTTTGAGATATAAGACAAAAACTGCAGTTTACCCCCTATGTTCTATTTTTAGCAATGGTGGCCATGTTTAATTATGGTTCAAAACCTTGAATATAGTTTATAAACAAGATACTGTTAGGAACATTCTCTTAAAGTTATGAAGTATTTGGCCCAGTAGTTTCTGAGGAGAAGATCCTTGAATTAGTTTATGACGACGGACGCCAAGTGATGGCATAAGCTCACATGGCCCTTTGGACCAGGTGAGCTAAAAATTGATTAGAATAGAACAAAAAGATTTCACAGTCCGTACAATGTAAACACGAAGAGCAAAACAACAAATACTAGTAGATTTTTTAAGTTGTTGATTAAACATCTTTGTAGACAAATTGACACTAATTAATCCACTCAAAGTGAGTTTTTTTTACAAATTAATGTTAATTCTCAATAAATCAATAGTACTAAAAATCAATCGACGCCGATTGTCAATTACCGGAAGTAAAACTAACTTGTGAAGACAATTAATCGGCAAGGTGATGTCTTGAAAGATGATAAATATTCGACATAATGATAAAATTTTTTTTGTGTTTATAATTTGCGACTTAAAAATTAGTTCGAACAGAAAAACAGGAGTCAAAATATATATATATGTGCACTGTAAAACATTTGGGACCACAAGAAAAATTCAATTCCTCCCAAAATTCGACTTAAGCGAGTTTGAGACAATGAGAGTCAACTGTATTTAGAAAAGTTTTAAATTTAAATATATGATTTAATAGCAAGCGCAAAAGGAGAATATGCATTTTTTACATATGGGACATTTAGAAAAGTCCTTGTTTAATGGGGGCAGCCATGATGCAATCCAAAATGAATTTATTTTTGCTACATACTAAGGCTAGAAAAAGTTTCGTTCGCCGGAAACGGAAATAAGTAAAGTAAGGGAAATAACTTGCTTCAAATTATAATTTTAGAGTCATAATCGTAATAACGGAAAAGAGTTTCTGGAATGTGCTATTGCTGTTCTCGCATCATTGGCCACACCAACAGCATATTATAATGATAGAAAGATATAATTATGTTTATGCATATCAATAAATTTAACAGTTAAAGCTGAAGTTAGGAGTTGTTAGGGAAAATATTTCTGGAACTATATGAAAAGAAATAAGACCAAATAAGTGTCTTATGTGGCTGAATAATTCTGAATTTTTATTCATATAGTTTGCAGAAGAAATAGGAATAATACCCGAATAAGTTTTGAAAATGGTTAGAAATAATTGCCGCTATCTATTCACTGGTGAAATAAATTTAAGTTTTACCAACAATGACTCTATGTATTATATATAAATTGTTATACGTTACATTTCATTGCCAGACTTTATGAAATAAAGATTTACATTATAGTGCAAAGAAATTCGACTACAGTTTTATTTTACTATACATGTTTGTTTATCTCAGTCGAGTTGGATTTACAATACGGAAAATCACATGCAAATACAAGCCTTTTATGGTGATCCCCATTACCCATATTTGGATACGTCACTAAGGCGGGGCATTGCGTCATTTTTTGGCACGACCATATAAAATGACTCAGATACCTCTCCAATGGATTTCTAATATATACATGTACAAAATATATATACTAAATAAATAATTCATGAATTTTATTTCTGATTTAATTAAGAGGAAAATGACTAACAATGTGTGCAAACATAATTCAAAAAGAGTAGATACATCATGTCTGCCAGATATTAATATCAATAATGTGTGCAATGACATTTTCCTGAGTTAAGTAATCCAGTAATACAATTAACATGATTAACAATAGTTCTGGCTTTGTTTAGAAACACTTACAAGTGTACATGTTTAATCAGTAATAAGAATGTTGAGATTTCTAATGTGAAAATCCATGAATTTTTAAGTCATTAAAATGATTTTTCTCTTAGCAAATTTTATCACATTACACAAATTTATGTATCTCACAGAATTTCTTTTGAAAAGTGACTGCAGCTAAACTGTTTTTATAGACATACACTACCCATGAAACATGTGAAAAGAAAGCAATTTATTGGAAAATCAGACTTATGGATTTGTATTTTAAAACTGTTAAATACATGATATTGTATACTTACTGATACAGACAAACACTTCTCTCCAAACAGATTTTTAGCAGTAAGATCAAAAGGTTCATTATAAGGTTGACATGGGTTGAAACTGTAGTTCCATACTGCTGGACGATCAGCATTTCTGTATGAGGTACTAAACCTGTAAAAAGTTCCATTCTTATATTAAGAACAATTTTCAGGAAACTATCTCTGTTTTTGTCCAAGGGCAAGGGTAGATAAAAAAATTTGGTCAACTGAGGTAAAATTATCGTCTTACACCCGTGTTCATGTAAATTTACATACAATTGTAGTTCAACCAGTATTGTGAAAATAGGAAAGATTATGTTATTAATATGCGACTATATGGTCAATGTTTGTATACATGTTTATGCATATGTAGCAACAATTTTGGCAACATGTACATTTCACAGAGCAGTGTTCTCCCAAGGCTAATATACATATACCACTGTGGTACCACTTTGCTATAATTTTTATCACTGTGTTATAATTTTTACCACTATGCTATAATTTTTCACCACTATGCTATAATTTTTCTCCACTGTAGTATAATTTCTCAGCATTGTGCTATTAATTTTTACCAATGTGTAGATCTTCTAATTTTGATCCAGTGATCTGATACCTTTAATAGTTTACATTAGGGAAAACCTGAATAATTATAAAATCCGGTAAAATTCTACATAACAATTAATTGTTTCTCATTAATCATCAGAAACCTTATTCAAATTCTTATAAATTCTTGTATTACATTATTAGAACGATTCGTTACAAACCTTTGTGAATTTTTTACCACAATGCTATTAAAAATTTCTGGGGAGAACACTGCAGAATAAAATAAAACAATTATGTTGTTTTGTTTTAGAAATACAGTATTTCTTCATAATCTCCAAGCTACATACATGTACCTATAATTTTAAGCTTATGATCAGTATCTGAAAGCTTATTTTTAGATACATGTATTAGACAATTAATTTAATGTTTAAACTTATGAATTCTTATTTTTAGAAAGTGACCTTGACTTCATGAATTTAAAATCATTAGGCCTCTTCACCTTTGATTCTTATTCCTTTCATCTGCACAAGGAATTTAAAAGATACATGTATCATCCAAAAACGAATTTCTCTTTGTTTTTAACTTTGACCTTTTACCTATTGATCTCAAAATCAACAGTGTACTTGTACTATCTACACATGCTGCATGAATTTTATTCACTGATAAGGATATCAAAATGCAGAATGTTTTACATGCAAACAATGGTGATGATAGATACAATGTATATTTCGACTTGTTTTGTGATAAACTATTAAGATAATTCAGTATACAATGCATACATATAGGATGTTATTTACACAATACATGTACGTAGTTGAGTAAGCCATAATTCTTTCCGGGCGAAATTGTTTCCAGAGGCAAATTTTTAATATGAAATAGTTTCCACTAAACAGTAATCAAACAAATGTATATATGTATACATGCCTATTTGTTCATGGTACAAACGTTTGTTTGAATTCTGCTTTTATAGGTACATGTATACATTTCATTCAGAATTAAAAATTTATGCAAAGTATTCTAAGTGTATTATCTGAAACATCTACATTGTAGGCCTACCCAGAGCAAAAGATAATAAGATGATAGTTAGGAATGTTATAGGTAAAATTAAGACGGATTACACAATATGAAAAAGGTCTTCCTCTTCGATCTTTACAAATAACAGTCAAATACATTTCGTAATTTATATATTGTATAAAACAAACTTCATTCAAACATCAAAGATTGTAAAATTTTCAACACACTAAAATACATTTGTTGATTCAATGTTTTTGTATGCTTTAATTTCAAATGTAACTTAATTACTGTTTTTATTTTCAGTTATTACATACATGTATACCTTTTTATCCACCTGCACTTTAAAAGAAAGTTTGGAGATATTATTATTTCTCCCATTAGTCCATCCCTCACTGTGAAACTTTTCTCGTGCCCAAAATTCTTCTTTCATTTTTACCTTTATGCATTTTATTCCATACTGTATTCTACATTTAGATATGAAGATATAGAGTAAGATTTTAGAATTTCACTTTTCAAAAACTGGGACCCACATAATGGGTTAAATTTTAAAAATCTGAATTTAAGACTCTTTTTTGTGCACTGTCTATACATGCATATCCACAATAAGGTTTTAACATTTTGGTTTTCAAAAATTGGGGAATTTAAACATTTTGGTTTTTAAAAATTAATTATAATTATACAAGCTTCTTCTGAATTTTAGTGAGAGTCAGAGACCTATACGCCAGTCTTTCATTTCTCAATTCATACATACTTAAAACACAACAACTTCTTATAAAATTAATTCTGAAACTGTTTGAAAGCTCCAAAAATTCTAAAATTTCTGAACTTAGAACTAGAAGAATCACCTCATATAGTGAATTCTATCCTAACCCTAAAGGAATTGGTCCCCAAAACTAGGTGTCGATAAATAGTGACAAACAAACTTTATCAAAATGATCAACAACCACAAGTACATGAAGTATGATATTAATGTAAGTTGCAACAGTCATATTACCTTGGAAACCCATCAGTTCTTTCAAGTGGTTTTAAGTTTATTGTTCCATACTTTGAAATCCTAGCACTACAAGAAGTTAGCTTCTCCACATGATACTTTATTTTCCCAGTCCCGTCGCCTAAATCAGACTTCGAATCGGATGAAAATGTCATGACAAAAAATATACACAAACACAAGCGACCAGTTGAAAAGACCATTTTTGCGACATCTGTTAATGTTTTTGTCACTAGGATAACGAAGAATATTTGTTTAAAAGTTGACTTAGAATAAGTATGTCATTAACGCTGCACAAGCAGACAATAAACCAACATAATATTTCATTTGCAAATTGGGTCAACAGCATCATATTTCTCACTATCTAGCAGACAACAGAATTCCGAATGGTATTTTAGAGCATTCTCGGGGGTTTACATGTTCGTTATAAAGCGCGCCAGAAGTATTACCTCGGACCACAGGAGCTTGAAATCTTATCAATAAATGTCTGTAAATAGTAAAACAAAATGTCTGTATACTCACAGACAAGAGCTTCTCTCGTAGAGAGCACAGGAGCTTGAAATCTTATCAATAAATGTCTGTATATGTGAGCCAAAATTTGTTCCTGTGATAAAAGTTCCAGTGGAACAAATATCACATGAAATATATTCCAGGAGAACTTTTTTCACTGACAATTTCTATTTAATTTGTTCCATCTCTATAAAATAAGTTCCACACTTTACCTGGTGAAATAAGTTCTGGGTTTATGAAATCTGTTCCTTACATTGTGAAATAAGCTTCTATTCTATGAAATTTGTTCCTTACCTGGTGAAATAAGTTCCTAGTCTGTGAAACATGTTCCACTGCTTATACAACTTATCTTTAATAATGAGCATTGTCATTAGTGTGTTTAAAGTTATCATTCAAGTACATTATATTAAAACAAGCACTACATTGATAATATATAATAATAAAAAGTGTAAACATCCAATATCATGAATATGGATCCTTGGAGTATAGGAAAATATTTAATTACATTCTTGAAAAAAAATATCCAAATGAAACAAATGACATGTCATCAGAGGAATCTTTGAACACATACTTTAATTTCAATACGTCAACTTTGTCTAATACGTCTGCTGTCAACACATCTGTTGATCATGACAGGATAGATGTTCTAGAATCAGGCCATCTTGATACATCAACTCCTGTCCTACGCAAATCCAAACGAGCCAAAATGTCAACTAAACGCCAATCTTTTATATATGAATATTACGATTAAACATATTTGTAACTTTGTATCATAATTTGTAGAAAAATTAAATAGTCACGGTGTTTAAATTATTTATCACCGTTGTTAATCTTAATTGTGCATTTGTTTTTTAATCATATTATCTACTTACAACAGACATGACAGATATGCTGACTTAATTTGATATTTCAAAAATTTTTAACTTTTATAATGGGAATTTATTTGACTTTTTTTTAAACAATTTATATCGGAACGAAATTCATGGAGCTGTGATATTTGTTCCGGAACTTATTTCACATTTGGTTAAAAAATTAGATCCGGAACAAATTGTACAGGGCTGGAACTTATTTTCTGTGATATAAGTTCTGGTGGAACATATTTTCTATGAAATAAGTTCCGGCGGAACAAATGTCACGCCGGAACAAATTTTTTGTTACATATACTCACAGACAAGAGCTTCTCTCGTAGAGAGAAACGAGAGAAGCTCTTGTCTGTGAGTATACAGACATTTTGTTTTACTATTTACAGACATTTATTGATAAGATTTCAAGCTCCTGTGCTCGGACGTACGCCTTCTACGCCCCCTCTGGATTCGCCACTGAATTAGAGGTACAATATTATATAAAATATAGAATACATGTATATAAATAGATCTAGCCATAGCTAAGGTTAATTCTTTATTTAACTTCTTATGTTTCTCCTTAAACAAAGTATTATGCACAATGAGGGGTTTACAATGTATCTATATATCATGTACATATATAAAAGAAGAAGATGTTTATTTTCCATTAAAAGGGCTCACAATGAGCATAATAAAACACATATCATTACATTCGACATATAATACACCAATACAATATACATGGTTACAAATAGTACACATTAAAAACGCCAAAGTTTTCCATATATGAACCACAATCTGGTATTCGAAACGTTGGTTTCCAAATTTTTAATCACTTGAATTTGAATGTTTGATCTTTGGAATATGTATAAAACAACATTTTATAATAGAATCAGATGGCCAAAAGATTTTCTTTAACCCCTCTTTGCTCAACACCCTTTTCGTGACAAGATACCATGAGATACCGAAATGAAAATTAGAATATTGTGTAATTTTGTGTTTATAATAGCATTATCCAAGACCCATTTTGTCTTTTTCATAAGTTTTTATGCATGCATGATGCATTTGTAAATTCTGAATTCATACTTTAAATTTTCGACAGGAAACCAAAGGAAACCACAATGAAAGATGTCAAGATATTTCTCCTCAAAAGAACCAATAGTATTTGCATTCTATCATGTTTTGTATACTTTAATAGATAGTCAAAATGTACTTATTGATGAGACATGTTTTTATTATCAGATGAAGGATTAATAAAGCCAAACATTGTATTTTTATGTATAAGGGTGACAGGAAACAAAAAGAAACAGAGCTTTTAAAGTAACTTTTTTTTGTAAAAGGGCATGAATTTATGGCAAATGCAAGATAAATTACAAACTATATACATGATGCAGTTAATAGGGAGAGTTGTCAGATTTTTCCCTGTTCAATTTCTGGACTGTAAATATTGATATTTAAAAAGACATCATAACTGAAGAAACAATGTCTGTTGTTTCCTAATTAAAAACATAAAAAATCGGTATACATGTATACAAGCCCTTTTGTCCATTTTTTTGGCTCTTTGAGTAATATCTCTCTCACATATTTAAAACAACTACAGATTAACATATGGTTCATCTCATAAATGATACTTGAAAAAAAGTTGTGACAGGAAACCAAAAGAAATTAAACAAGTATGATCTATAATTTATCTATTATGTGTGATTACTTGCAAGTTGTTGGACCGTAGATCATTTTATCAAACTATTGAGCAACACGAAAAACAGCTTTGTTTTCTTTAAACTGTTGTAATTTATAGCAAATTAAGGGACAAAAAGATGGTGTTACAAAATAAACCACGAATGTTACTTCTCAAACTCTATTTCTCAAATTTCAAAATTTAATTATATTTCACCAAAATTCAGATGGCCATTTTGGGTTCTTGTATTGTGCTTTTGCACCTCCTGTTAGCAATGCATTTCTCCAATATTTAAATAAAAAATCTGGTTAGCGTTATTTGGAAACCAAGTGTAATATAACAAACAAAGCATTTGAAACTGCTGTAAAAAATGTTAGAGGCCAAATTTTGAACTTCGATCGCTTGTATGTTGTAGTATACAGACAAAAATAACTATCACTTAAATTGTTTAAGCGTAAACAGTCTATCTCGTTTCTTAACATGACAAAAACTCCTTAAGAAAAAATGATTTTTTTCTTAGTTTAGGAAACAAAAATGACGTTATTACCTATCTTTGTCTCATTGTTTAAAACATGGTGCAGTAGTTCAATAATCCTAATCACTGTTTTGGAAACTTTTTCAACACAGCCAATTTTAAACTTTAAAATACCGTGACAAATAGGAAACCAAATATAACGCGTATTTTAGGGCATCTATGAAAGAAATCGATACATTTTCCAACATTTTCTTTTTTCCATTCTACATTATATATGTTTCTTAAAACTTTAAAAGAGACCACAAAGTTTTAATATATAGATGTGATGAAATACCATGGCGTTATGCACTAAGGAAACCAAAAGTAACGGTAAGAAACAAAGGACAAAAAAACAAAAATACGGACAATAAAATATTTTTAAAATTTTTTTTTTTAGAAAATATTAATCACAGCTATAAAGGGAACACACAACCAATTATTTTGCACTTTAATTATAGTACATATCAAAGAAATATGCAATTTTGATACTTTTTTTTTTTTTTTATAGTTACAGGAAACGATTCGAATACCAAATTATTGTCCATACATCATGTGTATATACTTGTAGGGAAAAGATGAAAAAAATGTTTATATTTGTCAGTATAATACTTCCGTCTCATTGACACCTCTAGAGATAAAAAAGGTTTAAAAAATATATTTTCTGTTGGTGAATAGATTATTTAGCAACTAATCTAAGTATATTTAGCTTTTAAAACTGCATGGCAAGATGGGTGATAGGTGCATAATTCGATTATGTGGTTAGACAGTAGTAATTTGGTAAAATATTGCACGGAGTTGCACGTAACTTGCATGTCATTCTCGTGCCTGATGCAGAACAGTCAGAACATTTTGTTAGGTGACCCACTGCAGGAGGCGTCAATGGACGATGCTAATTGACATGCCCAGGTGCACTAGCAATACAAAATAGATAAAATGCATCCATGATCTGGAAATAATTTGTTTGTGTAGAATCAAAAACATGTACATACAAGGGGATAGATCTGCATGCCGTCCTCGTGCCTAGTGCAGAAGCGCCAGATTTAATTAACTACATTTAGATGCCATATCAGTTTCTGGTTAGGAATTGGGGCAGACTCACAGGCTCTTGTCTCAGAAAAAAATTACTATATATGCCAAGAATATTCTTTTCTCTTGGCATATATAGTAATTTTATTTTCTGAGACAAGAGCCTGTGGGCAGAGTGAGTCAATAATGAAATTCATATGTAGTTCTCTTACCTTGAGATGATGTACACGAAAATAAAATAAAAATGTTTTTCATCATCAATTTCATTTGAGGTGCACCTGAGACATACTCTGTCTTGAGTACCCTGATAACGACCTTGTTCACATAGTCTGAGAATAAATACACAATCGAGTGAAATTTCTGCTCTGCTCAGTGGCTCGTAATAAAATAAGAAAGCTTTCAAGACCAAAATATGTCTATAAAGTGCTATAACTACAGAGTATCCCATCAGCATATGAAGCTGTGCATTTGGATTCTCAACTGAACTCCATATTGCTGATACAAATTTTTTTGTATAGAATTCTAAAGCTAAAATTGCTTGCAACCCCTTTCCTGTTTTTTGGCAAGTAGTTTAAAGATCCATACCACGAAGGAATTTTTTATCAGTTCGAATAAAAATTTTGACTCTAATTATGCTTCCTTTAGTAATGGAAAAGATGAGCCCAAATTTTCAAGCCTATGCCAATATCTGCATGATCATAGGTTTAGTAATATCAAAACTTGGTGTAGAGGGAATCTCCCATGTTCTGAAAGAATGGCAAAATATGTTGCCCTTTCACCCACACCCAGTTAAAGTTTACAATATATTTATTAAGTAAGGACAAGGTTCATACACCTATAAGACGGCTCCCAGAAAGAGTAAAACCTAAAGGTCATTCATTAGAGCTGGTCTCAATTGGCCTTTCAAAACTCAATATCATTTTTAATTTGTAAATTTACCAGGCCTTTTTTCATGGACCCAACTCAACCATACATATTTTATTAATAGTACGAGATTTTTCAAACGGCCTTTTATCTTATTGGCTTTGGAGGTGCGCACCTCACCACATACCAATACTACAAAAAGGCCATCACACGTCCGAGGGATCTCGGCCTATAAAGCCGTATTTGTTTTTTTTTATTAAGCATGCCCTAATTGTTGCATGAGTCCATGAACTTTAAAACTGTATTATACTAACCATGGTAAATATTTGAAGATCATAAATAACCATAACCCGCCTATCATCTACTTTTTAGTTTCGGCTATACTCTTAATATGAGACCACTAAGAGCTTGTAAACTGGCCGCATGCCCCATGTTGAAGGCTATGCTACGATATCTTTACACTTTTTAGTTCCCTTTCAGGGCTGTTTTCTCATTGAGATTTAACCAATTATCTCCTTTCAGTGCTTAAGTTAGAAAAGATATTTTCAAATATCTCATACAAAGTTTCTAAAATATTTACTTGGTGTCAATAAAAAAATCCAGCAACTTTGCAGTTATGTCTGAACTTGGTAGATACCTTTTATTTTTTCAGTTGTTCTGTCTATTTTGAAATATTACTATAGATTGGAAAATCTGAAGAAAGGATTTTATATGATGCTTATATCTCAGTGTAATAAGAGAATTCATGACAAACATATTTAAATTAGCACTTGGTATTCTAGCATTAAATTTATATTAAAAGAACTCACCGAATATATCGAATATTGATGTTGGAATGGTTCAGGAAAAACTATGCTCAAGTTTTAGAAAGTTTTGGGTTTCATATAGAGATGAGATATTACGAACAGAAAAGGGTACACTTCATACTTACTTATATCCATAAAAAGTTCCTTTAGTAAAGAAAAAATATTTAGAAATAAAAGAATTTCGTATAAGACAGGCAATTAGTAAGATAAGAATAAGTGCACATCCTCTTAGAATTGAAACTGATAGATATTCAAAAGTGTATTTTGAAAGATCACAAATTTGCGACGCTCTATTGACACCATTTGCGAAAAATGGCTGTCCCGTGTTAAGGGAGATCAACATCCTTAGCACGTTAAAGACTCCTCTGTAGATTTCGAAAAAGAGTAGGCTAAAATGCCGCTACAGAGGCAGCTTTCGCACCCGCCAAATGGGATTGGTATAAGCTGGTATAACTTGTTTCCCAATCCACTATAAATAAATAAAATTAAAATAAAACAGGTTTCAAAATGCTCATTTTCGCTTAATGGACGAAATCAACAAATTGTCAAAATATGAATGTGACATCAACTCCTTATTGATTATTGATGCTAGACTTCTACTTTGAATAGAATGATTGCACATATGATGGAGATGCGCTTTAAGGTTTTAATAAACCCTTTTAGTCATGGTTTACACTGTTGAATTTGCCCTTCATCCTTTTTGGATTTTTGTTCTGGTTTTAAAAATTTCAGCCGTTGAGCAAAAAATTGGGACCGAGCGAATTTTCAAAATATGCTTAAAACTTTAATTTCTGAGACATTTTTTATGCTAGGCTTCTGGTTTCTTCATAGGTAGATTGTCCATGATGGACAGATGCCAAAAAAGATGATCAACACAAAATTTTAGACCCATGGCATATAGGAAGAATTATAATTACTATGTTTAATTTTAACTCGGGGTAACACAAATTTTGCATCAAAATCATCACTTGGATGAAACAAATGTGGGGGTGCGACAATACCAATTTATGTAACCATTGTATGTAAATTTCTATGCTCTTAATGGGTCCTTTAATTGGAATAAACTCATTACTTACTTACTTACCTACTTACTTGCTTACGTACTTACTTACTTACTTGCCTTTCTTTTCTGTTAATTGTAGGTTGCAAAAGAACCATTACTCTGTCCTTTTGGAACGAACTTAGCTATCCCCCTTTAACACTGAACTGTCCAAAAGACCAATCACATATAAATTTATTAAGCGTCTTTAAACTTTGTAAACATACGATCAAGGCCGTAACAACCACAGAGGCAAGTGAGGTAATTTCTTTACTAAAATTCCGACAAATTCTGTTTTACTTTATGTATAGATGATGCAAAAAATCTGAAGATGTTTCTTAGGCAATTTAGCCACTGCTGTCACGTGACGTCTGCCTATTCATTTACCGTGGTTTCTTTTTCTTTTTAAACACCAAATTGATTTTAAGTTCATTGGATTTTTTATGGAAAACATATATATATGTTAGTTGTATGTGCGAGCGTGAGAAATTTTGATTTTAATTTTTTTCTTTAGGACAATTTTTTTCTGGCGAAGATCGAATTTATGTGCGGCATAAATTTTTTAAACTAAAATATTGCAAAACTAGAGGCTCACAGGAGCCTTTATAGCTCAACTGTGTTCAATTTGCCAATCAACAGCCATAAAAGCACATAAGAATCAAACGTCTGTATTATTGGACATAATTCTGAAAGAAGACAATATAATAACCATGGCTGCCAAATCATATGTTAAACTAAGTTCGGCTGTGGTGGCCATCTTTATTGACAGTCCGGATCATCTGACAAAATTTCGAAAGACGACCACCAAAGGACAATTTTTGCCAGGTTTGATTATAAGCGACTCAATGGTTTCAGACAAGAAGATTTTTTATTAATTTTCCCATAGGGTCCTATGTTAAACTAAATTCGGCTGTGGCAGACTTTATGTTCTTGGTTGACGTTCGAGATCATCTGACATAATTCTGAAATCGGACCACCCAAAGACCATTTCTGCCAAGTCTGGTTCAAATTGGCTTAGTAGTTTTAGACAAGAAGATTTTTGAATGGATCTTCCCATAGGGTCCTATTTAAAACTAAGTTCGGCTGTGGCGGCCATCTTGGTTTACTGTCTGGGTCATTGGACACAATTCTGAAAGAGTACCATCTAAGGACCACTTTTGTCAAGTTTGGTTCCAAATGGTTCTGTAGTTTCAGACAAGAAGATTTTTTATATGAATTTTCCCATAGGTTCCTATGTCAACCTATGTTCGGCTGTGGCACTGACAGTCCGGGTCATCAGACACAATTCTGAAGGAGGACCATCTATGGACCATTGCTGTCTTTTTCCATGAATTGGCTAAGTGGTTTCAGACAAGACGATTTTTAAATGAATTTCCCATAGGTCACTATGTTAAACTAAGTTGGGCTGTAGTGGCCATCTTGGTTGATCGTCCAGGTCATCGGACATGATTCTGAAAGAGGACTAACTAAGTACCATTGCTGCCAAGTCTTGTTCCAATTGTATCTGTGGTTTCAGACAAGAAGATTTTTAAATGAATTTCGTATAAGGTCCTATGTTAAACTAAGTTGGCTGTGGCGGCCATCTTTGTTGATTGTCTGGGTCATCGGAGCATAATCCTGAAACAGGACCATCTAATTAAGGACCGTTGCTGCCAAGTTTGGTCCCAATTGGCCATGTAGTAACATAGAGGATTTTTTAAATTCACTCACAAATTCATGTCGGTTGGAAGTCGGGGATGCCGAGTACACTTTTGGAAGGGGGCCATCTAAGGACAGTTCCACCAAAGTTTGGTCCCAATTGGCCATTTCTTTTTAAATCAACCAATGAAAAACAAGAATTGCCCATGACGGCCATGTATGTTGTCCGATTGGGACGAACTGAGGAAACTTTGTAAACAACTTCCATTATTCTATTCTATTCTATTCTATTCTACCATATAGTGACCGCCTTCAACAAATTGAGGATTAAGTCACAGGAGGAAACTTACAAGACATAGATTGATATATATATATATATACAAATTAAAAAAAAATATATATAGGAAAAATGAAAAAAAAAATGTTTTGTATAATTAAGTTTGATGTAATAGTTATTAACTAATATTGATCCTTTGAAATTGAAGATTTGAAAGAGTCTACTGATGTGCAATTTACAATGGTATCCTTTAGTTTGTTCCAGTCGGTTATAGTTCTTGGAAAATAGGATTCTTTTCTGTACTGTGTTTTGCAGGATGTTCCATTTGGCCAAGAGACTTCAGAGGAGAAGATTTTCCTATATCAGCAAATCAGAAACAAGAACTGCCCATGCCCTCATGATCGCTACGAAATACTATATTTGTAGTCCGATCGGTACGAAATGAGGAAACTGTATAAAGGACCTCCCATATATGCTTCCTATCAATTTTCGTTCCATTTGGCCAAGCGTTTTCAGAGGAGAAGCTTTTTCTATATCAGTCAATCAGAAAGAAGAAATGCCCACAGCGGCCATCGGGACGAAATGAAGAAAATTTTATAAAGGACCCCCCATATATGCTTCCTGTCAAGTTTTGTTTCATTTGGCCAAGCCGATTCAGAGGAGAAAAGTTTTGAAACTCAACCATGGCGGCCATGTTTTTGTCCTATCAAGATGAAATGAGGACTTGTTGTCGAGGACCTCACAAACATCATTCCTGCAAAGTTTAGTTCCAATTGGCCCAGTGGTTTCAAAGGAAAAATTTTACGCCGGACGACTGACGCCAACTGATGACAATAGCTAACATGGCCTTTTTGGCAAGGTGAGCTAAAGACGAAAAAAACATATTTTTTACCAAATTTTAGGTGCTGGCGAACACTTTTCATATTTGATTTCTTCAAAAATGAAGAATTTGGGGAGAATTTTTCAGCATTTTTGCAAAATGAAACGGCAAAAATGTTTTGTTGTTAAGTCCGAAAATCGGAGGGGCAAAATTCAAAGAACTAAAAATCAAGTGGGTGTGGCATTATGTATACGATCTTAAAGGAAATAAGTTCAATTTATTCACCGTCGTGGGCTTCCCTTTTGCTTCACAGACAGTTCTGATTTTAATTACTAAAATTACAACTGAATTTTAACTTCCGGCGTTAATTTTACTTTAATTTCATAAATAACAGGAGCTTCAGAAATTCAGATTAGATGGGTCTTTGGTGCCTAGATCCAACCTTCAACAGTACTCTGCTATGGCGCCGCTAAGGTTGAGATAAGTGTTTTTGAATGGTTTTGTAATAATATTTTAAGCAGTAAAATCATTTAAAAACTATTCATATATTCCTACAATGCTTAAGTTTCTTGCGGTCTTGTTCTAGTTTTGTTAGTTTATTATACGTTTTTTATTCTTTTAGTTATACATGTATCCTTGTGGCGTTTGCTTGTTATGTTCCATTCTCCCGACTTTCTCTTTTCCTTGGTCTTCGAATATGTCTACTTTCCCCACTGTTTTGTCGCTTCGGTATTCTTTTGTCGATATTCACCATTTTAGCAGTTGTACTGAGGATAATGGAACGTACAATAACATTAGCTATGTTTAGAAATAAAGCAAGTATTGTTAATTGCAATCCGTTCCACCAGTGAAAATTCGTAAAGAGAGTTATGTAGATCCACTATTTCTAAAAAGGCATAGTTTTTTCTACAGTTTCAGGGTTTCAGTCAAACGTGTGTTTTTGCTGATAACGGCCGACATTTTGACGAGCTTCATGTTTGAATATTTAAGCCGCTATTTTGGTAGAACTGTAGATATCATAGGTAGGGCAATTGGACTTCACAAAAATAAATACAATATTTAGAAGGCTATTTCCTTGTTTGCGGGCATTAGGGATCCTGCGTCATAAAATTAAATAAATCCAACAATCCCATTGTCTTATATTGTTGGTGGTTGCTAATTTATAAAGACTAGTCCTCAATCTTTTATCCGAGTTAATATATAAAAACAATGTAAACGAAATATGGACAAATATATCGGAAACGTACTATGGTCGGGTTGTTGTCTCTTTGACAAATTTCCCGTTTCCATTCTCTATTCTATGTGATCCAATAAAACACATTGATGCAGGATAGGATACAAACTCTGAAATAAAATAGAGAATGAAAACGGGGAATGTGTCAAAGAGACAACAACCCGACAAAAGATCAGAAAACAGTCCAAGGCCACCAATGGGTCTTAAACGCATCGAGAAAATCCCGCATCCGTGGCGGGCTTCAGTTCGCACCTTAACAATAATGCATACCAGTTCAGCGAATGATACAGGTTCCTGACCTGGGAAAATGCGGCGGGTTAAACATGTTTTGTGAGATATCAACCCTCCCCTATACCTCTAACAAATGTGGAATAAACAAACACAAAGCGATACGCATAGTAAAACTTAGTCCAAAAGAAGTCCGAGTCCGATGTTAGAAAAGGTAACAGAAGAAACTAAGCAAAATGGCAATGACCAATATGAATTAACAAAGTAATACTAGCAGTTACTGACATGCCAGCTTCAAACCTCAATTTAACTGATCGAACGATTATGTCACTATCATATAGAAAATCAGCCACAATCCCTCCCGTTAGGGGTTTAGTATCATGCCATCATAAATTATACGATGAGAAAATAACCCGTATCATGCTAACAACTGGTTTTAGAATAAATATGTTTATTTCAGATGCAAAGATTCTATGAGTGAATCAATATTAATTCCAACAATTACCATCTTTAATGACTTAACAACAGTATCGTAACTATATCCCTTGTGGATAAGTCTGTTTAAAAGTTTGGTTAGCTTTTCAGGTGAATGACGACATTTTTGTGCTTTGTATAGAATATTACCATAAAAGATGGGATGTGAAATACCTGAACATATAAGAAGTCTGCACGATGATTTTTATATTTACGAATGATGTCCTTGTACCGATGATAATTTTTAGTAAAGATTTTGACAAGTTTGTGATATCGGAAACCCTGGTGTAATAATTTTTCAGTAATACAAAGATTTCTTTCGTTAAAATCAAATTTACGTCGTTACATACACCCGAGCGAATCGAACAAGCTGAGATATATAAACACCATACGATGGTGCCAAGGGAACGTCATCATCTAAAAACGGATAATTAACAATAGGAAATGAAAAATCATCTCTCTTATCGTACATTTTAGTATTAAGCTTCTCGTTAGAGATATAGATATCAAGATCCAGGAAAGGGCAGTGTTCATTGTTTAAAGAAAGTTCAACAGGATAAATCTCCTTAGTGTACATACTGAATTCGACATTATTGAGAGCCAAAATATCATCCAAATATCTAAAAGTGTTATTAAATTTTTGTAGCAGATGTTGTTTCAACAGAACAGATAAAGATCCTAATTGTACAAATTTTCCATATAAACAATTTAAAATAACAAAGGACGAATGCTTCATAATCAACAAATATCGCTCAAAGAATTCAGCATTTATAATTAAATTTTGTTTAAGAAAAAGGAAGAAAAGATGTAGGATTTATTCTCATTGAATAAATAAAAGAAATAACTACAAATATCAGAATTCTATGATTATTTTATGCATAGTTACTGTGTTTAAATAATTGTAGAACTTGGCACTACAATATAATATATTGGCACATGAAAAGTTGAAATTGATAATACATGTATAATGAATGCCCTTCATTTATTTACAATTAATTGTTCAAAACATATATCAAATATTTTTTAGACCACCAACAGTCTACTGAATGGCACACTTGTATTTGCACAATGGTTTCCGAGAAAAGCCATGTCAACCACAAAATATAAAAATTACAAAATAACGTCAAAAGATACTGATGGTCCCGCATCAAATGAAAGCAGTTCCCTTGGCAAGTGTCAGTATTGCCTTAATCAAAAGTCAGATGCTTCAGATTACATGTATATATCTATTTCTCCATGTTCTCTGTGTTAGGACATTCAATGTTTTTGGCGTATCTGATAATGTTGGACAAGCACACGTTTTGTTGTTGACGTTTTTATAAATTCAAAAGATGTCTACTAAATACCAGAAGAAATCGGAGTTATACAGAATATCAGTAATAAAGCGTCGACTTTTTAAAAGAAGAAATCGTTTTATTCTTTCTTTTCAGCATTTTATGGGACATACAGTGGAAAGGTATATAGAAACTGAAGCATGATTTTTAACCTAAAAATAATGAATGTGGATATAACTTTGAAAAAATACAGATGTAGAAACACACAGATCTTTTCTAACGGTACCATGAATGCTGAATGGAGATTAATAGTAATATATTAAAATTTTGAATTTGTCTGATCAGAATAATGAAAACGAAATAACACTTAAAGTTCACTATAACACCGCAGATTCATGTATTGTAAGGCGATATTCTGTTGAAATCATTTTCCTCCGTGAGAATTCTTTGAATATGTTAATATTAAGTTCTAAATTTCATTTGTTTCATTTGTAGTCGCGCTATTTCTCAACAAAGATGCATATTTTTTCTGTAGTTCCTGTGCTAAAGCCAACATGTTATCTTGCTCCAGCGCTGAAATAATATCTTCAAGACAAGCCTCATCGGCTGCACATTGAAGCCATGCCAGCAAACATTGATATATCTGTTCTCTTACATCATTTGGCCAGTTATAGCATATCTCATTTATTTTAGATTCCACTACTGTTGCCTCTTTGTACTTTGCTGCAAATATAAAATTATATAGTACGGTGTATTATGTATGACCAGTAACATCGGAATGACGGCCAAGTCTAAATTATCAACCGGAAGGCTAATTCTATGAAGAATGAATTATACTTGTACATTCGGATTAACACTTCACAAGGCATCCACGTTTTTTTTTTTTCAAACATTCGTGAACAGTACGTGTACATTTTTTTTTTTAGATAATTGACTGTTTGAGGAATCCGCAAATTTACAAAACATATTAAGCGTGCTCCATAGGATCCAATTGCACCCAACTTTACCCTTGCCGAAAACAGCAAAACTGAGGAAATTAAAATTATGACGTCTTCACCCGTTGTACACATTGAGACAGTAAAAAAACTTATTTCTTAGTATGTGTTATCTTGAATTTTCAACGGGTGAGTTTGGAAATACATACTTAAATGTACCACACTCAGAAATCACCGAATCAAATGTTTTAGAACTCCAAAATTTTGGACACATCTGTGTTACTACGCTGTCATTTTGAGACAAGGCAGTTCCTATTATTACATGTGGGAGATTATAACTATCATTCCTACAGAGAGATGTTGGATAGGGGAATTCCAGCCGAGAGGTAACATTTTTTCTGTCCGACACGAGGCTTGCCGAGTGTCTGACAATACCAAATGTGATTCCGAGGGTTAAATCGTGGTTAAAATAAAATTCTTTGATACCAATTTTGATACACAAGATGTGCACATTTCGTCGAATTACGACCCATCAGTTGTGGACAAGGCCTAAAATGTTGAAAACCAAAACAAAAATCCAAAAGGTTGAAGAGCAAATTAAAAAAAACCAAAATGACCAAAAAGGGTAAAGCCAAAACAAACTTTGGACAGAACTATGCGCGAGGGAGATACTCCCTAGTTGTCAAAAATTACAATTTTGTAACAGTAAATTTTAAGTATCAATTTTCGTCTGGTATCGAAATACTAGCAATTGAGCTAAGGATACCCTCGGGGACTTGGAGTCCACCATCAATGGCATCGACTCAGTGGTTTTGCTTTTTTAAATATTTCCCAGTTTTACATATGGAGTGGGCTTTGAGACTGCTCCAGCAAATTTAGAAGATACCGATTGACACCAGGTTAATTATAGTGGGGTAAATGAAGAGTAAAACCACAGTTAAAAACATAAAAAAGCAAAAGCATTGTTAAAAGCAAACAAACTTAAGGAAAAAACCAATCAGTCTGCGATATAAGGTACCAGGGCTAAGAACATAAGTTTGATATGATCATAATACACTTGTAAGTTTCATATTAATTTCAGTTTTAATCAAAGTCAACATACATCTTAATATTTTTAAATATATATGAAACAGAATTAGCTCGAAATGAGACCAAAAACGTAATCCCTTGAATTTCTTTTATAACAGATATAATTTTCATTCATTAATATCTGACATTTGAACACTTGGAATTTCGACAATGCTAAAAATTACACCTTACAAGTAGCTGACACAATGACCAATATGTTTTCAATCGTAATTAGATACTTGCCAAAAAACATCTGCAGAAAGTAAGATCCAATAAAACAATGAAAGGTAAACATTTCGCCTACAAGGTAAATGTGGTAGCCTGTCATAATATCCAACCAACTTACACAATAAATTTCTAATAACTAGTCTCCATTCTCCTATATTAATATCTCGGGAGAGTGTCCTTAATAATTTTCCCCATAACTTCTTTGGGTTTTCCACTGTGTCTTCGGTTTCCTCATCTGCAAAGAAAAAAGGCGTTTCTCATAAATAATATGAAATAGCTATTAATAACTCTCAAAGGAACATTGTATAAGCCGCTGCACATACTGAGCCAGTAATTACACATGTACTGTCTTGGTTTATCGGGAAAGAGGAGCAAAATATAGCACATGGAAAATTACCTCCTCGGAATGTTCAAATAGAAGATCCTTTCCCTTAAATTTAACTCATTTATTAGAAATACATTCTCGATTCCAAATATAGAAGATAATTGTTTCGATTGTTAAAATGTGTGCATACAATAAATTATACATGCAAAAAGGTTAACTAGAAATGTCAACAATAACACACGAACCAACCAACACCATCCAATAAACATACCTTCACTCGAAAACAAAATAAACTAGACTGAGGCAGCTATCCCCACACTCCCCACATTTTGTATCCCTGTGCTCCTTTTTCACAATTATAACTTTGAATACAGGTTTAAATTTTGGAAAATTAAAATTCTAAAACCTAATTGCACATCTGCATACAGTGTATGACAATACTGTATAGGAATAAAATGCATAAAGTGAAAAATGAAAGAAATCTTTCAGTCACCCACTTATACCCAATTTTTGAAATTCGACCCCTAAAGGCCCCAATTCTTGAAAATCAAAATTCTAAAACCTTATTGCAAATATATATACAGTGTGTGACAATACCGTAAAGAAATTAAATACATAAAATGAAAAATGAAAGAGGAGTTTAGGTCACAAGCTTAAATTCCCAATTTTCAAAATTCAACACCTGTGGCCTCTGAGTTCTGAAAATTAAAATTATAAAACCTTATTGAACATCTACATATACTATGTGACAATACTGGCATAAAATTAAAAATGAACGCTGAGTTTAGGTCACGAGCTTAAATTGCAATAAATGGGCAATTAAAGGAGCACAGTTTGTACAGTAGGAATCTCAATGACCTGTCGATATACTGTGTTGCTAAAACGAACAACAATCAGAATGATTGTTTCCAGCAAACAGTGTTAGGCTTTAATCGCTAGTAAATAGCTTTGATTATCATATATAGTTCTTATAACTGAAAAAAATCTTTAAACATATTACGACAAATGAAATTTAAGCCAGAATGTATCAAAAGTTGGTATCATAAAAGTTTCCTAAAGGCAAAAATTGTGTCATTAATTATTCTTTAATACCGACTTTGGTTGGCTGGAAACACTATTCGTCTTCATGCCCAACGCAAAAGTACTGAAAGCCGAAAAAATATATTTAAGTGTAGATTTTTCACCCCTATCCCACAAACAAAAGTAATAACTTAACAACTTACTTGCATTCACATCAACGTCATCCTTATTGTCTCTTTGTTCAACTTTACACATCTCTATATCAGTTCCATAATCAGTCTCAGAGTATTTGTGCATGCTAAAAATGAATATAAAAGTTTACACGTTAAAAGATATATTGTCTGAGATTTTTGTTAGGTTGTGTTATATTTTTGACACCTGTATTTTTTCTGAGGACATTATGTGCTTGTCCTGTGGTTCGGGCTATCGCTCACCATGAGAAACCTAGATGTTATCAACATATTGCCATATTTTGATTTGTAGGATGTTGTCCTTTTATTTACACATTATGGATGTTATACAGATGGCTATTTCAAAGTCACAATGAGAATCCATTAATACCGGGGAAAATCTTAAATCATTACAAAAATACAATCGACTCCTGTAATGTAAACCCCAACTTTATGTGACGTTTTTCAGGATTAATCCATCTTATCTTCACTCATGACAAAAGCTTAGAAAAACCGGAAAATTAACACGACATTTTGGGTGAACATAATCTGGTCACAGAAAATCCAGATAAGGTTAAATTTGCACGATCAAACACTCTTGATATAGTTTCATGTATAGAGCATTCAAAATTCTGTTTCAATTTGAAAAGGATATTTGATGGTCACGATTTTTCTCTGTTTTCATTAGTAATGTGTTATATGGGATTAGTAAACATATTTTTCATTAGTTGGACTATTTTTAGCTTTTGTTTGTTGTTCTATATACGAAAACGGATCTAATATAAAATGAAATTTGTAATATCTTACTATATATACATATACAGTTGCGACCAGTCATAACCCCTCGTCCAAGTTAACTTGAAGAGCATTCTGGGAGAAGAACAGCTCTGCTCAAGATTGAGAGCAGTCCTGGTCCACGAATTCTTTTTAGATCAGCTCTGGTCAAGAATCGGAGCTTTTAAGAACGTATCATGATGATAGAACCCATGATCGGAGGCCATCCCTTTTAAGCTCACCTGGCGCAAAGGGCCATGTGAGCTTTTTCCATTACTTGGCGGCCGTCGTGCGTCCGTCTGTAAACTTTTACATTTTGATCTTCTCTGAAACCCATACGCCAAACGAAAACGAACTGAAACTTGGTGTGAAGCAACTATGGAAGGACCTTTATAAAGTTTGCATATTTCGTTGCGGTCGGGCAACTAATATGGCCGCCATGATGAATTCTTATTTCTGATTGGTCAAAATTTCCAAAAAAAAAAAATTCTGAAACCGCAAATCCAAATAAGCTGTAACTTGGTGTGAAAAAATCTGTGGAAAGACCTTGATAAAGTTTGCACATTTCGTCCCGGTGGGACAGCTGGTATGGCAGTATGGCGGATATGATGAATTCTTATTTTCGATTGGTTAAAATTTCAAAAATCTCATCCTCTCAAACCATATATCGAAATTAACTGATACTTGGTATGAAACATCTATGGAAGGTCCATTACAATTTTCACTTGAAATAAAATGGATTGATTGTGGGATTGTAAGGTGAGCGATACAGGCTCAATTCTCTTGAGCCTCTTGTTTTTATAATTACGTACTCAAGAAGAAGTGATCTTGAATATAAAAAAGTAATAAAATTAAAATTAAAAAATAATAAAGTAAAATAAAATTGCAATTTAAAAAAACAAAATTAACATTTAAAATTTAAAAAAAAATAATAAAATAACATTGCAAAAAAATGTCAGGTCAGTGATACGATCCATACAATGAATGGGTGGGTAATATGATCAATTCTATAACAATGTTATAGAACTGTTTTAGACCATGACGGGGTAATGCTGGTCTAGACCATGACAGGTTAGAGCTGTTCTTGACCATGACAGGTTAGAGCAGTCAGAATTGGTCAGGATTCCGTTCTAGAGCAGTAGGGATTCTATTCTAGAGCAGTTCTAAAACAATCGGCAGAACTGCTCTAAGTTAACCTAGAGCTGTTCTACTCATTAGAACTGCTCTAAGTTAACTTGGTGAGAGGTTATGAGTGCATCTAACTGTGCATGTATAAGAATATTAAAAAAAAAGAACTTACCGCAGCCTTTTGCAAATGTTGAGGTACCCTTTCCACCTTAATATTAAAATTCCAACCACCAAACCTACTACCACCAAAAGCACTATTGGTAATGCTATCTTTAAAACCATATTGTTATCTGGAAATGTGAAAAATTTATTTTCTCCAAATGGGACAAGACGAGCAATTGTTTTCCTCTTACAGAAGTCATGAAATAATAGGCTGTCATTAAGTCTGTAAGTTTCGTTGAGACATGGGATATGGCTCAAAACGATCGCTATACACTGAAACATATCCAGTTAAAATTTCGGGGTTTGATGTCGGATTACTTTTTCCGGAATTTAACAAATCACTAGCCATGGTAAAAAAATCTTCCCCAAAGCAAAATGTACCCCTTTCATGCTCTCCATGTAGAATAAAAAATTTCTTTGTTTTATTTATTTAATCCTTTCAAACTTTCTATGACAAATGCCTCAGGTGAAGACAGCTTTAAAACAACACTAGTTATTCAGTTATCATCTTACACTAGGTCCATATATCATGGTGCAATAATATTTTTTTATGGACTTTGTTTTTTATCCCTCAGTTCAAAGTTCATTGCAGGTCTTGAGCCAAATAGGTCTTAATCTGAGGGTCATGACAAATTGATATGGCTTTGCCCATCAATAAACAGATATACGTGTTTGTTACATTATTAACTAGAGAATACCAGTTAATGAAATGTACATGATTAAAGTTAAAATGGAAAATTGTTGAACACATTTGAATGGTTGTATGTCAAGAAAAAAGATCTCAAAAATGTGTATTTTTCAAACGGTTGATATCAATTACTATCGGCACGCCTTCTTATCTCTCGCTAACATAACAAACGACAAGGTTAAATATTCCCATTATAACGATTTACTTAAAAAATCCACAAATGCGATTCGCTGTAATATCATTTTCTTGTTGTGATTGTTTAATTGTAGTCAATTAAATATGAGTATAGCTGCAAAATCCGCTCTGAACTAATGTTGAATCTTTCATAACCATTTTTAGTTCAGAGGAGATTTTTCAACCATAGTTATCTGTGGTATTCTCACTATTACTGGGTAAATAAACACAGATCAAACGGGGAATATTTCATCGAATCGCATTTCTCAAAGTTTGAAATTAATCTACATGTTGTGAAATATTTACAATAATCAATTAGTATGAATTAGAGAGATAAGTGGGCGTGTTGGATGATGCCAACGAACTCCTATTAAATATATAACCGATGAAATATTATTATCGAATATTTAGTTGAGTTCTGGGACTGACTATATATATATAGCTGCAACCTATAAAACGTGGAAAATGATTCGAAACACCACCATGACCACCATCCACATAAATCTTTGGCCATTCATGTGCAGTTTCATTCCCCTATAACCCTTTTTGATTTTCTACACTGATTTATGTAAATTATCAAAAAGCAACCATTGTTCAGAAAATATTAAATTAAAGTTGCAAAAATATATAACAAATACACCTTTCTATAATGATTCTCATCTGTACCTTTTGATTTGCAAACAGTATCTGCCGTACTGACACATTTGCTCTCTACTGACTGTTCTGGTGTACATCCAGAACAAGTTCTACATTTTTCTGTTGGGGACAACACGGAAGAATATGTTCCTGCAGTACAAGATCTGCATTGAGTATTCGTTTCATGTGTTCCTGAAATAACAATAAGTGATATTGTAGTATCTAAAAAATTCTTGCTTTTACCTATCTGAAATTCGAGGAATACCGACAATGGTGGCGCCACTTGTCACACAACAACACTGTAAGAATATTATAGAAAGCAATTTAAACAAGGACGAAAAAAAACTTTAGTAAAACCGAACAATATCAGATGCCTCAGAAGAGTAAGCATCCGGTTTACATACCACAATACTCTCAGTACCCAGAACTTGATCTTTTATTTTCCATGTGTATACACGTAGTTACTGTAATACACGTTATTCTTAGCTCTGATGTTCCCATAGTACAAAAATATATATTGACCTGTGTATGAACACTTCTGTCGTTTACTTCAAAATAAGAAGAAAATTATAATTCAAAATGTTTACGTATTTATACTGGACTTTCAAATATTACGAATAACAGACAATGCAATAATCATCTATAACTTCTGACGCTGTTTTTGCCTACCTAGATACTGCATTGCAACTATTTTAATTAAGATGCGATGAATGTCATGATTATTTTACTGAGGGAAAAAGCTTTTATAAATAGGTCTACTTCCTCCTGTATTTTTTTCACGCATAGCCATTGATTTTTTAACTTTAAATATTTTTTAATACCAACTTTTTATCTTAAACGATTGTATGCCATGGATTTAATGTTGAAAAGAACAAAAAGGATTAGAGCCACTCTCCCCTGTATTCGTTTCACTCATAACCATCGATTTCTCAATCTTGAAAATTGACCTACTTAATTGTATGCAATGCATTTTCATGTTAACAAACACAAATTTCATGGTCAAGTTTTCTATCCGCCAAGGTCGTGGATATAGAAGATAGCAAATCTTCAGAGACCACATACCAGGTAACCCCCCCCCCCCCCCCCGGAATTTTGTTTTGAAACGTTTTAGTCGACTTTTGAAATTGGCAAAAGTGAAATAAATACAGTGGAAAATGGCCCTACCTCTTTTATGCTTGTTCATTAATAAGTTAAAGTTTTCTACCCACAAAAGAGATATGTAAACTCACTTATAGCAAAAATTCGTTTTGGTACTGAATGTCCTACCTGTTGAAAAAGACTTTAATTTGGCTAATTTGTGTGAAGTTGTCTCCAAAAAGCGATATTCAGGTATGTAGAAAAATGCTTAGTAGCGTATTTGTTAGTTGTTATTGGCAAATCTTTAGAGATCACATGTCAGGCTGAGCCCCTCGAGACTTTGAAAGGTTTTAGGGGACTTTTTGAAATGGTCCTAGAAGTGAAATAAATACAGATGAAATAGCCCTACTTCTTTAATTTCTTGGCAAAACTACCTGAGGTGACAACTTCAAATCCTGGAAGACATTTAGAATGGGGTATACAAACTCCTTCTTCTCCACCTTTCGAATGATGATAGAAGCCATCTTTACAGCGGCATGTCATATCGGCAGTAGTAGTACATTGTCTGTGTATCACTGTGTTAATTACCTTACAAAATGGAGTACACGTGGCACATCGGATCGCAATGTTGTACACGCTGTTATACATTCCACTGGGACATGGCTCACAAACCGCCGTAGTTCTATTTCTTTCACAATCTCCAAGTTTATAAAATCCTGGACGGCAAACATAACACATCAGACCATTGTCAGCCTTGTAAGTTGAATGTGGTCCAAATTGAATTGAAGCAGACCGTGTGTCTCTTTGCATTGTATTAGAACTTTCAGGGTACTTTATATTTAAGTTCATATAATTGTTTGAAAGGACATCTTCAGAAACGACATAACGTGGAAATGACTGAATAAGCTGAATAGTGAAAAGTATTACAACCACTGATGAACAGGTTTTACCCATGTTGAATTTATTCTGTAGAGATTAAAAAAAACAGTGATTAATAATCACAAAATAATACATTTAAATGTAACAACAAATGTTATGAAATATACTCACTTAAACTCACGTCTACGTTTCTCAGCTTAACCGATTTTCAAGGGCATGCGTGAGTTACCCTGACTTTCGACAAAGAGAATTAATGCTGTCACAAAAGCCTCTTAACAAGGGTTTTATCAAGAATAAGTTGATGTCATCACTTAGGAAATTTTACGGTCGTCATCACGAATTGATTGACCATTATAGTGTTCCAATATCTAAGATGATGTTAAACCTGTTCCCACTGTCGTAACATTTAATGTGCCTCCGCCGATTTGTGACTTCCACCGGATTGACTTTGTTGAACTTCACGACGGGTGCCGTACACGGAGCAGGAACTGCTTACCCTTCCGGAGCACCTGGGTTCACTCCTGGTTTTTTATAGCAGTTCGTATTGTTCATTGTTTTTTAGTTTTCTGTGTTTATTTGCTGTGCTTGTGGTTGTTCATTTGTCTTGCCGGGTTTGTCTGTCCAATGGATTACGTTTTTTTTTATTGCTCCTTAGGTATATTTGTCCTTTTTAATACTTGAACAGAAATGACAGAAATACAGAAAAAGGACGTAATGTTATCCAGTATTAATTTCAAATAGCAATTATTTAACATTTCCTTCAAATTTATTACCGGATATTTAGCTAAAAGATGTTAACCTTTTTGAGGGTTAAATGGTAAAATCTTTAAAAGGACAGCATATGCTTATCGTAAACGCTTTGTTAAACTGTAGCATTTTTTAATACAAGTTTTTGACATTAAGAGCATCTTAAAAATACCTACAGTTCTTATAAAAACAGAATTTATCATAATTATGTAGTATCGTTTTTTCATAAACAAACTGTTTATCAGAATATAAAAATAAGTTGGCAATGAGATGCGCACACCTTGTACCCTTAAGAATCTACATGACCTGCCGGTACATAGTTTTGCCAAATTATATTAAAATCTTGTCGAAACTTGTCTGTCAACTGTATTGTTTATACTTCTGGATGAAAAAGGCTTTAAAACTATTTCACCAAATAAAATTACAATCAGACTGTTAGAAACAACATTGCATTTGACTTATCTTTAGTAAGATCGTGATAAGGGAATGTAGAAAAGTCATAAAATTTTACCCATCAGTTGGTGATCCAGAGTTTTTAATTTATCCATAATCATGATAACGTTGATACACATTTCTATAGTGTACATATAGTTCTGTCCGTAGATGGTTTTGGCTTCATTTTGGCATTGTTTGATATTGCTCTACTTCGTTTTGCATTATTGTTTTGGTTTGCAGAAATCGATGAAATCCATATGCACATCTTGTACATCAAAATTGGTATCATGGAATTTATTTTTAAATACAAAAAAAAAAAAACAAAAACAAAAACAAAATTTATGCCAGAATTTTCATTCATTTTGCTATGTACAGCTAGTATATTTGAGTCTCCCAAACGAAGTGGGAGACATATAGATTTTGATTTGCGATTTTTATCGAACATTTTTTTTCTTCCTCTCCGATTTTGTTCGTTCGAGTTCTCAATAACCGTCAGAGATATGGATCTGAGATTTTCCATGATGAAAGATTTTTCTAGATGTGCCTTATACTATTTATTTTTTGATAGGGGTCACGGAGACGTATAATGAGCAGTTCAAAGAGGCTAAGGGTTTACTATAGGACCCTATGGAGAAATTTTTTTTTCATCGAAAAACTCTACGAGAGTGACCATGCAACAACCATTTCATATCATATATTTTATTATACACCGTGACAACACCTATTAAATGACCTATACCTAGTTCCTCTAGGGGGGTCATCCCCACCCCCAAGGTCGATAATTGTGAAAATATCATATGTAATTAAAATCCATAGCTTTAAATCATATATTTTATTATTCTCCGTAACAAGACGCATTAAATGACATGAACCTCATTCTTTCAGTAGGGTGATCCTCACCCCGATAAATCAATAATGTCCAAATACCTCATAAACAGTTAAAATCCCAACCCCTAAACCATATATTTTCTTATTCCCCATGGTAAGATGCACCAAATGACACATACTTCGCTTCCCCAGAGGGGTTATCACCACTCCCATCAAATAAAAAATGTTCAAATATTATATACTCATATAGAAATCTTTAATCTGATTTGTTAAAACAGTGTCACGTGATATTTGCCCATTCGTTGGGTCAACCGAAAATCGTTGGGTCGCATAGTAAGGTCAACCGCTCGCGAGAATACCCCATGGAAATCCCCTCGTGAGCCTCACGTGTTTCCATTTATAGTTACTTCCCTTGATTCAGTAAACAAAAAAAAATGGCGTCCGACAACAGGTTGCTTGCGGTGGATGAGGCAGAAATGGAACGCCTGCTGTCTGATAAGGACTCCAAGAATACTAAACGGAAAATTTCGAGTGCTGTTAAGTTGAATATTCGATATAATATAACAGTTATCACCCTTGTTGGTGTGTGACCCGACAGTTTGTCTCCCCTCGGAAAGTAAGGTCACCCTCGGGCAAGCCCTCGGGTGACCTTACTTTCCTCTGGGAGACAAACCGTCGGGTCACACACCAACAAGGGTGATAATTGTATATTATCTCATAAACCGTTAAAATCCCCATCCCTAAACCATACATTTTTTTATTCCCCATGGTAAGATGCACCAAATGACACATACCTCGCTTCTCCAAAGGGTTTTCATCACTCCCATGCATCAAATCAATAACGTTAAATTTCTTTTAAATTTTCGACGGTCAAGGAAGAAATATAGATTCTCCTTCAGTGAGTTATGGAATTTCTCCACCCCGAGATAGTTAAATTTTCAATTTTCAACACGCGAGGATTTGCGAGCGTGTTAAAATCTGAAATTGAACTATTGAGGTTGGAGAAATTCCATAACTCACGAGTAAATTGAAGAAGAATCTGTTTCTCCTATGATTTTCGACAAAAACCTCAAGAAAATGTCGTTGCTATGTAGTTTGTTTACATTGACGTCATTTCGGGACTTCTCTGGTGTGTCGTTCCAATAACTGTAGAAAAAACGGCGGTAATTCCCACGTAGAAATTTAATCACTGGGAAGTGGTTAAAAATATTATATAATTTTATCCCACAGATTAAACACGTCACGAATAGGAGAAACGACATTATAGCGGCGCTGAGAGCGATGCGTATAAACAATATTGTGATTCCCCTTTAAATGATACATACCTCATTACTCAATGGGCGTCATTCTCGCCCCTTAAGCCAATTATCTTGAATTATATAAAATTAAAATCCCCACCCCCTCGAATCAATAGTCTTTAAAAAAAAGGGGGTGGGGGTTATTTATGCTCGCCCCTCAAATCAATAATTTTTAATTATTTCAAAATCCGTAAAAATGTTTTATCCATTTAACACGTTTTAATACGGAATGTTCAAATCTCATAAACCATTTAAATAATGATACAAGGACGACATCAATGTATCAGACATGATATATAATAATAGATATTATTTCATTCGCTTGGTCAACTAGAGGCTCTCAAGAGCCTGTGTCGCTCACCTGTATCTAATGTGATTTTGGAAATTATGTAAAATTATATAATGATTGAGACCAAGATTGGTTTAATTTGACACAGTATTTAAAATTAAAAACAGGTCATCTTAGTGTAGTCTTACAATAGCTACTGAAGACATCTTATCATTATTATTTTTGAATATGTGGTCAAGTTGTGACCATTCAGAATTTTTTTTACAATTTTCTGATAGACTTCTAAACATCTTGGATGATGGATCGGCAACAAAGTAACAACACTTGGTCAGCAAAGTTTCATTCCATTCAGTGGTTCTCTAAAAGAAGTCATTTGTATGCATTTCCCATAGGGTCCTATGTTAAACTAAGTTCCCCGCTGGCGGCCATCTTGGATTATGGATAGGCTACAAAGTAACAACACTTGGTCAGCACCTCACAAGGAACATTCATGCCATGTTTGGTTTCATTCCATTCAACGGTTCTCTAAAAGAAGTCATTTGTATGCATTTCCCATAGGGTCCTATGTTAAACTAAGTCCCCCTCTGGCGCCCATCTTGGATGATGGATCGGCTACAAAGTAACAACACTTGGTCAGCACCTCATAAGGAACATTCATGCCAGATTTAGTTTCATTCCATTCAGTGGTTCTCTAAAAGAAGTCATTTGTATGCATTTCCCATAGGTTCCTATGTTAAACTAAGTTCCCCGCTGGCGGCCATCTTGGATGATGGATCGGCTACAAAGTAACAACACTTGGTCAGCACCTCATAAGGAACATTCATGCCAGATTTAGTTTCATTCCATTCAGTGGTTCTCTAAAAGAAGTCATTTGTATGCATTTCCCATAGGGTCCTATGTTAAACTAAGTTCCCTGCTGGCGGCCATCTTGGATGATGGATCGGCTACAAAGTAACAACACTTGGTCAGCACCTCATAAGGAACATTCATGCCAGATTTAGTTTCATTCCATTCAGTGGTTCTCTAAAAGAAGTCATTTGTATGCATTTCCCATAGGGTCCTATGTTAAACTAAGTTCCCCGCTGGCGGCCATCTTGGATGATGGATCGGCTACAAAGTAACAACACTTGGTCAGCACCTCATAAGGAACATTCATGCCATGTTTGGTTTCATTCCATTCAACGGTTCTCTAAAAGAAGTCATTTGTATGCATTTCCCATAGGGTCCTATGTTAAACTAAGTCCCCCTCTGGCGCCCATCTTGGACGATGGATCGGCTACAAAGTAACAACACTTGGTCAGCACCTCATAAGGAACATTCATGCCAGATTTAGTTTCATTCCATTCAGTTGTTCTCTAAAAGAAGTCATTTGTATGCATTTCCCATAGGTTCCTATGTTAAACTAAGTTCCCTGCTGGCGGCCATCTTGGATGATGGATCGGCTACAAAGTAACAACACTTGGTCAGCACCTCATAAGGAACATTCATGCCATGTTTGGTTTCATTCCATTCAACGGTTCTCTAAAAGAAGTCATTTGTATGCATTTCCCATAGGGTCCTATGTTAAACTAAGTCCCCCTCTGGCGCCCATCTTGGATGATGGATCGGCTACAAAGTAACAACACTTGGTCAGCACCTCATAAGGAACATTCATGCCACATTTAGTTTCATTCCATTCAGTGGTTCTCTAAAAGAAGTCATTTGTATGCATTTCCCATAGGGTCCTATGTTAAACTAAGTTCCCCGCTGGCGGCCATCTTGGATGATGGATCGGCTACAAAGTAACAACACTTGGTCAGCACCTCATAAGGAACATTCATGCCAGATTTAGTTTCATTCCATTCAGTGGTTCTCTAAAAGAAGTCATTTGTATGCATTTCCCATAGGGTCCTATGTTAAACTAAGTTCCCCGCTGGCGGCCATCTTGGATGATGGATCGGCTACAAAGTAACAACACTTGGTCAGCACCTCATAAGGAACATTCATGCCATGTTTGGTTTCATTCCATTCAGTGGTTCTCTAGAAGAAGTTCAAAATGTAAAATGTTAACGACGACGCCGGACGACGGACGACGGACGACGACGGACGACGACGGACGACGGACGACGGACGCCAAGTGATGAGAAAAGCTCACTTGACCCTTTGGGTCAGGTGAGCTAAAAATTAAAAAAAAAAATCTTGTTGTGTTGCAATGTATTGTTTTATATGAATATTATTAAAATTATACTGACTTGATGTTGGGAGGACTTATCACGGCAGGTAAGAAGTCTTATTATTATTTTTATTTAATGAAACCGAATGTATTTTATTACACAATAAAATAAGACCAGTTCTAGTAAACGGTTCATATCTCTGTCAATGCAGCATGTCGACAAGCAAAAGTTGACGAATTGTGACATTGTATGACTGTAAAACTCGGGTCACAAAATATACCCATATCACGATTTTCAAGTAACTTCTCCATTATTATAAAGTCTCCATTATTATTAAGTATACATAAACTTTATAAGAACAATTTCCCCATTTCAGTCTCTGAAAAACAAATAATTTATTGAATGTAATGTAAGGCATTCGAGATGTCAGTTACTTCGTTTGGGAGACTTCGTAACAGTTCACTGTTACAGTTATTATTCGTTAAAATAGCCTTTCTACTTAAAAAAAATGAAACTTTTTTAATAAGTACACGAAAACTTTTTTATTATTGTTTCCAGTGTAAATATTCATAATTAGTCTAAAAAACTTAATTTATCGTTACTAAAATATTGCCAAGTTATGTGATTCTAAAAGACTGGTACAAGTCTCAGTAGACTGAAATTTCCTTAGGCTCCTTTATACTGTTACCTTATGAAAGTCAGGTGTTGTTCTGGACTTAAGTCGCCTTGTCCATAAAACAATCACATATGCACGAAAAATCACAAAATTAGCAATTTTCGACGTACCGAAGTCTCCCAAACGAAGTAACTGATATCTCGAATGCCTTACATTGTATTCAATAAATTATTTGGTTTTCAGAGACTGAAATATGAAAATTGTTCCTATAATGTTCAAGCATACTTAGTGGAGATGTTACTTGAAAATCGTGATATGGGTATTTTTTTGTGACTCAGTTTTACAGTCATACTTTTGCTTGTCGACATGATGCATTAACAGAGATATATCCGAATATTTCTGAACCGTTTACAAGAACTGATTTTATTGTATAATGTAATAAAATACATTCGGTTTTATTAAATAAAAATAAACAAGACTCCTTACATGCCGTGATAAGTCCTCCCAATACCAAGTTTGAATCATATTTATATAAAATCATTTCAACACAAGATTTTTTTTTAATTTATGACCAAGCAAATAAAATAATATCTATTATTACATATTAGGTCTGATACGATGTTTTCAATGTATCAATATTATATTAAATCTACGATAAGGGCAGAAAATAAAATAATTAAAATATAAAACACCACATTAATAATAAAAAAAATACCTGAGTTGAATATTCACCCAATAATATTAAATCTATCAAGAAAGACAACTATTAATTTCTTTTTAACACAAAAACACTTGCCTATAAAAAAAGCCCAACTTGACAGTCATGATCCCCGGCCAGGAGCAATACCCTGTGAAAATGCATTTAACGGGTTAACAAAAATATACATGTATTTACATTTAAATTTGACATGGACGGGTTTACAGTTTTAAAAATGACCCTATAACACACCCGCGATATCGCAGAACGAAATCAGTTTCTTCCTATAATAGATATTACCCTGAAACAAAATTTCCTCTCTTAGTAAGTGACCTTGTCGACCTTTTACCCTCTGGAGTCCATAACAAGAGGGGTTTTCTCTTTCGTTTTCATTTATTTGCCTAAGGGCGAGGCAAATTTCAATATACATATAAAAATGTAAGGATATGGGGAAAGCATAATGAACTTATAATTCCCCCTTTGACCCTTTTATTATGGAAACGGTGAAAGATACAAAAAAAAATTCTGCGGTAACTTTTGTTGGGTTTTCTCAAAAACGATAACTGATATAGACCAAAACGGATCGAAAGTAATCTTTTTTTCTTTTTCAGCAAGGGACATAATAAACAAGCCAAGCCCCATAAAAATCAGACAAAAAAAATTAAAAAGTTAGATCAATACATTTTAGCATAAAATATTATTTGAGAATCTTTTATGATATATATATTTGTAACAATTTGTTATCTTACGGGAATATTAAATTACACAAGTCGTCAAAATTCAGTATGGTAAAAGTTCTGAACCTGCGCAGACACAACTCATTCGAAATAGACACACATTGTACGTCACAATTTTAAAAACCAATCACTGACCTGACAAACACTCTCTCAGGACGCCTAAAACGACGAACCAATCGCTTGGGAAGAGTAATACCTAATGCCCCAACTGATGTGCGCAAATAATGTAAATTCCCATTCAAAGTATAAATAAATGAAATCAAGTTTTACTTTTTCTTTTAATCAAGTAAGAAGTTCAGCATACAAATGATCAATACTTACAAATCGCGATATAAAAATCAAAAACGAATTATTATCGTCTCATAAAATGCTGCAAAGCTCAGACTTAGTGGCCTATTCAAATGTGGGTGGTGGCCATCACCATAATAGGCGTTTTTTGCACATAATTTTCTGTTGTTGTGGAGAACAATAACAATTACCATAAAAGGCTTGTTGTATTAGCCCGCGTTTTTTTACTATCCACGCTTTTGTCAAGATTTTGTTAATCACCTTTAATATAAGTTTTTTTTTTGGTCTTCCAAATGTTTCGGTTTTAATGCTGCTGATGACAGGTACAATCCGTCAAAATTCAGTATGGACAAAGATCTGAACCTGCGCAAACAAAACTCATTCGAAAAAGACATAAACATTGTACGTCACAATTTAAAAACCAATCACTGACCTGCGCAAACTCTCTCCACGACGTCAAATACGACGGACCAATCGCTTAGGAAGAGTAATACATAATGCCCCAACTGATGTGCGCAAATGAAGGAAATTCCCATTCAAAGTATAAATAAATGAAATCAAGTTTTACTATTTCTTTTAATCAAGTAAGAAGTTCAGCATACACATTCAATCAATCAAATGATCAATACTTACAAATCGCGATATAAAAATAACAACGAATTATTATCGTGCCAAAAAATGCTGCAAAGCACCGCCTTGGTAGTATATTCAAATGTGGGTGGTGGTCATCAGTTCGTTTTTGCACGAGATTTTCTGTTTGTTGTGGAGAGCAATAACAATTACCATAAAAGGCTTATTGTGTACCCACGCTTTTACTATCCACGCTTTTGTCAAGATGTGGTTACTCACCTTTAAAATGTTTTACTACGTACGAGAGAAAATAGTAAACAGCACGTGCTGTAAGTTACGACAAACAAAACATGTTAATGTAACCACAAGTTTTAAACATTGAAAATACGACGTAATGCGTGCTCAATTTAAACTTGTTTTGTGCACATTATATTAAGACATGTTTGAAATTTAAATACATGTATATGATGAAAAAATGATAGATAGACTTATGTTTATGCATTTGAAGTTAGAAGTTGAAAGAAAAGTTCAGGAAAAAATATTTCTGGAATACATTAAAAAAAACCACGTACATTGTAATTGTCTTGTTTGGCTGAATATGGAATTTTATTCACATAGTTTGTAGAAAGATTAGGAATAATACCCGAAATAAGTTTTGGAAATGATCAAAATATCAAATATTTCTCTTGATTACCCTCGGTGCTCCTATCAATTCACTGATGACATAAATTTTTATATTTTTGCACCCTGCTACGATGCAAATTCTTTCTTTATGTTACAATTCAATTTTGATAAAGCATCTAATATCGATCATTTATTTTGTTTACTATCGTACACGTTTCATTGTTTACTATTTCTAAATCCATTCATTGAACTGGGAGGTGTGCGTGTTAAACATGATTTGATTGGATGTTCGTACAAGTTCAGCGTGACGTGGTCAATTGCTGTCTCTCGTGTGTGAGTGGTTGTTCCATCGTGACATATGCGATATATGTTTGAAGTGGGAATTTCCAAGGTAGTGTTTGCGCAGGTCAGTTTACTCGCCCATGCATTGTCCATACTGAATTTTGACGGCTTGTAACTCCTTGAAATGCGGCGTATACAGCATAGTATAAATTTACTATATCTAATATTAGTATCTTTGAATTGTTATTTTGAAAATCCTGGGATGATGCCTCTGCTGGTGGACCCTAGGTCCCCGCGGATATTCGCCAACCCAGTCGTCAAACTTGTCTGACATGATTACTCTTTGATTTGTTACAGAAATTACCAGTATTTAGCAAAATTCAAAAATAATAGAAATACTAAGGGTTCATTCCTTGTATTGCACATGGTAGATCTCCTAAGCTGAAATTTGGCTTCCTATTTCGGTATTTTTGGTTGAGTACTTCTTGTTTAATATAAGTTTGGTTTTTGGTCTTCCAAATGTTTCGGTTTTAATGCTGCTGATGAGAGGTAACTCCTTGAAATGCGTGGATACAGCATAGTATAAATTTACTATATCTAATATTAGTATCTTTGGATTGTTATTCTGTAAAGTATTTTACTACGTACGAGAAGAAAATACACGTAGTAAACAGCACGTGCTATAAGTTACGACAAATAAAACATGTTAATCTAACTAAAAATTTTAAACATTGAAAATACGACGTAATGCGTGCTCAATGTAAACATGTTTTGTGCACATTATATATTAAGAAATGTTTGAAATTTAAATATGTGATGAAAAAATATATGATAGGTAGACTTATGTTTATGCATATAAAGTTAGAAGTTGAAATAAAGGTTCAGGAAAAATAATTCTAGAATACATTAAAAGAAATACATGTACATTGTAATGGTCTTGTTTGGCTGAATATGAAATTGTATTCACATAGTTTGTAGAAAGATTAGGAATAATACCCAAAATAAGTTTTTGAAATGGTTAGAAATTTTTAAATAATCAAAATATCAAATATTTCTCTTGATTACCCTCAGTGCTCTTATCAATTTACTGATGACATAATTTTTTATATTTTCCAACAATGACTATGTATTATATGCATAAATTGTCATGCGTTACTATATTGTTGTTATGCGTTACTATATTCGTTTCATTGCTAGACTATACGAAATAAATATTCACATTATTCTTTATGTTACAAGTATATCTTGAAAAAGCATTTATTATCGATCATTTTGTTTGTTTACTATCGTACGCGTTTCAGTGTTTACTATTTCTAAATCATTCAATGAACTTGGAGGTGTGCGTGTTAAACATGATTTGATTGGGTGAACCACAGGTTCAGCGTGACGTGGTCAATTGTTGTCTCGTCGTGACATACGATGGTTGTTGAAGTAGGAATTTCCAAGGTCGTGTTTGCGCAGGTCAGTTTACTCGCCCATTCATTGTCTGAGCTTTTCTCAAGGAATAAAAATGTTTATAATTAAGGGCCAACGATCTCAATGTCTTTTGTTGATTTTTTACGAGGGAATACCCCATTCCCCGGGCAATGTGTAAAATCATTTATTGCATCTACTTATAGGCAATTTGAAATGTATGTGGTTACGGGGTATGGAGTTAAATGGTTTATGAGATTTGAACATTGCGTATTAAGACGTGTTAAAGGGATAAACATTTTTTTCGGATTTTGAAATAATTAAAAATTATTGATTGACGAGGATGACCCGCCCCCTCCCCTTTTTAGTGGGGGGTGTTAGGTTTTTATCATCTGTTTGTCTGATTTATGTATTAGAGATACAATGGATAAGCGTTGGTTCTTGAAAAAGAAACCATGAGCCCGGAGGGCGAATGGTTTGTTTTTCATGAACCAACGCTTATCCATTGTATCTCTTACTTAAACTATTGTTGTGACGACTTTTCCCAATTACCTTTCCTTTCTTAATTAGACCCTATTACCTGTGAGTTTCAATTAACTTAATTCTCTATACTACTATTCAATTAGATATATTAGCAATGTCAGTAAACACTAGGGGCGCCACTGGAAGGAAACCAGAGTTTGTTTACAGTATACTGGCCCCAAAATAGGCTGGAAAAGGTTGTAAAGAAGCGGAATCCAGTTTTCAAATAACTTCCGCCAAAACTGCTCCACCTGGCGTTTACTGACATTGCTAGATAAATATATAGTCACGTTGATGAAATGAAAATTAATACAAAACCGTATGGACTTACAGTATAAGGCATATGATTCAGAAATTGTCCATTATTGACAAAATAAAGCATAGTCCAAATAATTTCCAGTAAAGCATAATGTTAGTGAAAGAAAAAATAGTTTAAATCCACTCGATTTACACTTTTAATATTATAAAAATATGTCAAAATATGCAGTGAAACAGATGAAATTGCCATAAAGATCAAAATAACAATGTTCTAATTTTTATTGAATTATATGAAATTGTCGATAATAATCAAATAAAAAAAATAAAGATCTTTTCTTATTAATAAGTTACATCAATGATAGCACAAAGATTTAGAAAAAAGGGAACACTGAAACAGAGATTCGAACTATGTCTACAAGTGTTACTCTCAACTCATCCTAACCTTGCGGCTACCGTCTTATACTATACAAACGTCGTTTTTAAATATATAAAGGCGAAAACCTTCTGTATATATTGTACCTTATCATCCTTCCCTGTGATTCTATCAGCTTGTTGAGCAGCTCCGAAAAATTCGTATCAAGAAGCGCGTGCGCTGAGCAGGAGTTATCAACAGTCAGGAGGACTTATCAACAAATTCTCCCAACGTTTGGCAGCTCAGAACTTATTAAATAGCTTTCAAAATTGCAAAATATTAATAAAAATATCAAGATTTGGTGTTCCTTTTTTATATTATGGCGTTTTATTTAAACGAATGATGAAAAAATTTCTAAAAGTGACATCAACAAAATGTGTCTTTCCTCGATGCTGATAATGTCTGCTGGGACTTCTTTCTGCTCTTTCCATTGCACTTCATTATTTGCGATTAAATCAAATTTTTAAACGTACGCTTTGTTTTTATGTTTCTATATTTTCACCTGAATTAGTACAAAAACGACTAAATGTTGTTTAAATATGTCGTCTCCTTGGTTAAATTTGAGTGATTATTTTACGTTGCGCATATTATAGTCAGAAGTTGTTTCGCGAATGGAGACGGACTATGACGTCAACAAGTTTGCAAGTTTGAAAGCGGGTGCTTCAGTTTCCCGGAAAATCATGAACAAAGATTTCCAGACTGATTTTGTTTTTTAAAACATGAAAATACACCTTAATGTTGGTTCTTATATCGTTTATAAGATTTTTTACATGAACATTCAGGAAATATATACTTATTGGTACGGTAAATAACGTAACGGAAAACCAGTCGTTGCGATGAAGAATCCATACTTTTCCCGCGAAAATTTGGGAGAATTCAGAACGTTTACAAATATTTACGTTTCAGATAAGTAATTAAGATGATAAAAATATTATCTGCATTTTGACAGCTAGATATCGTAAAATATCACCCCGCTCGACAGAATATGAAGATTTGGGACTCGTTCGCTACGCTCACTCGTCCCAAGCTTCATATTCTGGCTCACGGGAGGATATTTTACGATATCTAGCTGTCAAAATGCAGATAATATGTACGTATCATATTGATATATGTAAAAACGACATGTAGATTTTGTAACAGTGTATTCGTTCCACCAGTGTATTCTTTCCAGAGGACAAGTTACACTAGTGTATAATTTCCAGAAGAATTATTGCACTAGGTTACTTTTTCCGTGCTTAGTGTAAATTATACTTTGTTTAGTTGTGTATCCAAAACACTCTTAAAACGGATTTTTTAGGGGGACTATTAATTAAAATGGGGCATTGGTATTTTTTTTTTGGGGGGGGGGGGGGGTAAAAATATCAAAGCCAGCATTTAGAAATAAATTGTCATGTGGAAATAATACACAAGTGTAATTTATCCTGGAAAAAATTACCTAGTGCAATTATTCTTCATTGAAATGTTTCGTTGTACGATTTGTCTTTCAGGTAATTCAAAATCGCCTGATATTCCTCTGCTCCATATTTAATAATACATGTATAATCTTTATCATTATAATATTAGCATAAATTGACAAAATGTCATTTAATATGTAATCAGAAGTTCAGGATTTACTAATGTGAAGATATTTTAAAGTAGATTTCGACTATTTAAACCTTATATGTATATAGCTAACTAATCAGGCTTCTAAAAGAAAAGAAAAGTTTATTAAACGAATATAATTTATAAAGGCAATTTCTACAAATCCATCAAATCATCAAAGGTTGTATAAACGTAATTTTAAATTATCATTTATCCATGCATAATTCTATATGGAACAATCTTATTAACAATAACAATCCTAAATTAAAAGACTGAGTTAACTTTGCAGGAGGTAAAGAAGTCTTGACAAGCCAAATGTTTATACAAAAATACTCTTTATGATATAAAAAGGTTACATTCAATTTATGAAAATACAAGGATTATGCCAAATTAGCATAAGCTAATTTAAAAATTTAAGCAATAAATACATTGTTAAAACTTCAAATAAAATTAAAAAAAAGTAAATAAACAAACTTTGAAATAAAGAATTAAATTTTATTTTAATTCAAGAACGATAAGCCTACCTAGAAATAAAACGCACGGGTGACAACAAGAAACCCTGATTCGTGCTTATAAATACCTGTGATAATCAAAATAAACAAAACTTGACTATCTGTTCTGTTTCGCACTATTTACGGAAAGACAACACTAGTGTAAAATTACTCATCGGAAAATCTACACGCCGGAATAAAAGTACGCTTACAATATCATCCGATTGGTAGCCGAGAGGTTTCGTCGATGTGTTCTTGAACTATGACACATAATTTACTTGAAGGAGGGAGTTCGAACCCCAGTCACGGCAAATAAAAATTTGCAAAAATCAAAGCTAAGTTTTTAAACTAATACCAGCTGTGAACAGAAATCAGTAAATTAGCCAATTCAAACTTAATGACATTAAGTACACAAAAGGATGACTTCATTTCAGTGACGGATTAAAGAAGCGTTGATTCTAGAAAAAGAATCCACGGTAAATGAATAGGCTGACGTCACAGCAGTGGTTTAAATAAAACTTCAATCACTGATCAGAAGCATTTAGTCAGAATATCCAGTACTGATAATAACATGAATAAGCCATTAAAATATATAAGATGCCTTTTCCCTGTCTAAAAATCTGAATTGAATTGGTACATTTTCCTGGTTTTCATATGTTAAAAATATATGCGAATTAAATAATTTAGATGTAAATGATGATATGGAAGTGGATTATACTGCAAATAAGGTATCACTTGGTAAAAATACCAAACCAATGCTTAAAAATAATTATGAAAATTTATTCTTTAAAAAAAGTAAAATCGCTCCCAGAAAATATACGGTCAAATTAAGACCGATTATGTTGTAGACAAATTTATTCTGGAGAGTAATTTTGAGACCAGGAGACTAATGTGCAAAATGAGAATTAGTGACCACTTCTTAGAAATTGAAAGAGGAAGATAAGCAAGATTAAAACGGGAAAACCATATATGCAAACAATGTAATTTAGAATTAGAATATGAGAATATTATTTTCTTCACTTGTCCTAAATATCAATCTCTTCGGCAAAATTTAGAAACAGAAATTGATAAAATATGTCCAGAATTTAAAACTTTGATATAAAAAAAAACACTTCTTTCTTCATATCAAATTATGCAATTTGCAGCCACATTCATTAGATAGTCTTTAATACTGTTGTGAGTGGACCCTGCTACTGCATAGTTTATAGTACATCCATTAATGTTCTTGATTTATTACTTGTTTGTTTAGTTTATGATTTATTGACATGTATGCCATCAAGCTTACGGGTATAATTGTAGATTTATTGAATAAAGTTATATTGGGGAAAAAGAAAAAAATATGATGTAGTGGCAGGGATTTCAATGCTTTACGAGATAATTAAAGACTATTGATTCGAGGGGGTGGGGGATTTTAATTTTATATAATCCAAGATAATTGGCTTAAGGGGCGAGAATGATGCCCATTGAGTAATGAGGTATGTATCATGTAAAGGGGAATCACAATATTGTTTATACGCATCGCTGCTCAGCGCCTCTATAATGCCGTTTCTTCATTATGACGTCACGCTTGACCGTCGACAATTTTTGAGATAATTGGACATATTGAATTGATGGGAGTAGTGAAAAACCCCTCGGGAAGCAAGGTATGTGTCATTTGGCGCGTCTTACCATGGGGAATAAGAAAATATATGGTTTAGGGGTGGGGATTTTGACTGTTTATGAGATAATTAAACATTATCGATTTGATGGGAGTGGTGATAACCTCCTGGGGAAGCAAGGTATGTGTCATTTGGTGCGTCTTACCATGGGGAATTAGAAGATATATGGTTTGGGGTGGGGATTTTAACAGTTTATGAGATAATTGATCATTATTCATTTATGGGTGTGAGGATCACGTTACTGAAAGAATGAGGTACATGTCATTTAATGCGTCTTGTTACGGAGAATAATGAGATTTAAAGCTATGGATTTTAATTTCAAATGAAAATTTTGAAAATTATGGGGGGGTGGGGATGAGATCGAGGTATATGTCATTTAATAGGTTTTGTCACGGTGTATAATAAAATATATGATATGAGATGATTATTGGTCACTCTCGTAGAGTTATTCGATGAAAAACAAATCCCCATAGGAGCCTATAGTAAATCCCTAGCATCTTTAAACTCAATGACCTCCATCAAGAAAATGAATAGTATTAAACACATCCTTCATCATGGATAATCTCCATATCTCTGACGGTTATTCAGAACGCGAACGAACAAAATCGGAGAGGAAGAAAAAAAATGTTTCAAAATCTATAAGTCTCCCACTTCGTTTGGGAGACTTAATTAGTGTTTTTTTTTATATAAATAGTCTAAAACCACACGAATCAGTCATGCAAATATTTTCAAAAGGGTGTGTTATATGGGAAAGTCCCTTTTCTATTTTTAAAACATCTTTAGTTATTAATAACGGGGCATATAAGACAATGAACTGATTAACTTATTAAGAATACCTTTACAAGTATATATAATACTGAGGAAATCTTCGGTACGTATTTACATAAAATGTTTAATACAATAATCACAGACCTTAACAGTCATGATTAACGTGTTCCAGCAGAGCGTGGTAAAAGCTTTCATGTTGAAAGAGTTATTCGGTGGAAAAAAAAAGCATTTTGCTTTATTAATTTAACATTGACTAATTATTGGCCAATATTTAACATAATTAATAAATTGTCTTCTAATTTATGATGTAACGGATAAATTATTCACTTACCTTTGTCGTCACTTTGAATTTAAATGTCAATATTTATCACATTCATGACGATATATAAATATTTACAACTGCACCATAACCACATTCCTTCACCCGTGAATTGTGCAAAGTTTACTAAGTATACTTTTAAATAGAAAATAGGTTTTCGGATTAGGGGATGATAAAATTTATGAAAATATAAAATACAAGAAGAAAAATGAGTAAAACGGGTAGTAAACACAAAACCGTGAAAAAAGTTTTGTCATTAAAATAAAAGAAAAAGTTACATAATACAGCTATAGTTGCTCACTTGCTTTCTGTACTTATACATGTTGGATGGCTTAATTTCAGGCATTAGTACTCAAACAATCCTCATCCGTTTGATACTTAATTTTCAGTTTATTCTAGTAATACGCTCTAGAATATACATGTAGCGGGGTTGCATCACGGTTATATACTGGGCCAAGCCTGGTTAAGACATTTTTATATCAAAGTTGTTACCCTCAAGAAAAAAAGATTAATTGATTGATTTGTTTGTTTGTTTAGTTGGGGTTTTACGCCGTTTTCAGCACATTTAGCTATTTCGCGGCGGCCAGTTTTTATTGGTGGAGGAAGCCGGAGTACCCGGAGAGAACCACCGACCTTCGGTAGGAAAATTGGCAATCCTTGTCAATTAAGACAGGAGTCGAACACACCCCGCCACAGGTGAGATTCGAACTCACAACCTCAGCGTTGACAGGCTAGTGATCGTTAGTAGTCATGACGAACTATCTAGACCACTCGGCCACCGAGGCCCCTTAATTGATTGATGATTGTTGCTTAGCGTCTAGTGGCAAACACCTCATTCTTCTTCAGGACGAGAACAAGTTCAATTTATAGGGTGTGATGAGACAAAAAAGGAGGATGGTTGGGTACGGTCGGATAATTTAGCCTTCTGTGGCGACCATCAGCCTACTCTTTTTCGAAAACTACAGAAGGGGTCTTTATAGTGCAGATAGTGTGGCATTCTCCAAACACTTTTCCCACTATGGTCCGCGATCAGGCTTTCCGTATTATGACCTGACAACCCCCCCCCCCAACGAGAGAGTCTCCCCTGTCCGCCACCTGGAGACGCGCTAGGCAGCTTTATGGGTTGAGCTCCCGTGATCCATCAAAAAGAAAAGAAAAAGAAATAAAACCAATGTTGGAAAACGGCACGATTATGCTTTTCTTTATATCACAGGGGTCCGACTTCCGGATATTTATCTTAATTTTTTTGTTTTAATTCTTTAGTACTTTTAATAAGTATTTAGCATAACACAAATGTTCATGCGTTTGCTATCAATGTGCTATATACTATCCACTCTGAGGAATCAGCTCTGTCTCCTGATTATCGGGGAATATACAAAACAACAATTTACTTCTCCAGTTTCACAACATCTATTTTAACCTATTTACATGAATATCTATATCTACAGATCAGAATCAGGAATACGCAGATTCCGTATTGTTACATCTCTCAAGAGCAATTACGGCAAAAGGGGAATAACTCGAGATAACTTACCGGCAACTCTCTGACCATGCAAACTACGCCTTAACATCCCCGGCCCGAAAAAAACAAATCCCATTTGTTTCCGATGGTCAGCGAGTTTCCGGACCTATCATTTAAATTTCTAACAACTAATACGATAAAGTCAGACTACACTTATGTAAATACACTAAGCAATTATGGTTTAAAATAAAAAATTTCGGTGACATCATTAGAGCTCTAAATCTCTGAACAAATAATAGGCATCTTATTTTCGATACAAATGATCTCAAGACTACCAATAACTAGAGGATTTATGACTAAATCAACCGATTCCACATAAATGCTTTAAATATATTTTAACCACTTCAAAATTGTCTGACAAATCATTTAACAGTTGTAAAAAAAAATTCGCAAAATACCCCGAAAATTTGGTAAATATCCATATAACCTTAATTTTAAAATTAGGTTCAAAAACACACATTTAACTACAAATTAACAAAATTCAAATTCAAAAGTTTTCCATAAACTACTTAGATAAACCAGAAAATCTTAAACTAAGATATAGCTCTAGACTACTATATATTTACACAAAATTTACTAAATGTTTAAAGAGTGGATCTAAACTGTACCTTTCTACACTACTTTTATAGTGGGAATTTAATAACTATGATATATATTTATATATGTCTAATAAATCATGCCATATTCAAAGTAAAATAATGTAAAATTTAATCAACACAAGGCGGTGGTCTGTCTACCACGGATTTTTGCGCTAGATGGTTCAACTGGTCGAATTGTAGCCAAGCTGCATTCTGTGCTGGTTCGCCACGAAAGTGCACAAGATATTCAGGCTTTTGTTTGTTCCGCTGTGCTAGAATGCGTTTAATTTTATAGTATTTATCAGTATCTGAAGAACTACATGTACCACCATAATTTGAATCTGTACTTCTATAGCGCACTGGCTTCTTTCTTTGACGAACAGGTCTTGAATGTTCTATCAACTTATCTTCTTTCTCAGACATGGAACTGCTATCAATTCCCGGCTTATTTTCGTTGTTTTGTTTAGAATTGCTACCAGTTCCTAGCCGATTTCTGCTATCAGTTCCTGCTTCAATTTTGTTGTCCTGTCCGGAACAGCTATCTTTTTCCGGTAAGTTGTTATTGTCCTGTCCGGAACTGCTATCAGTTCCGAGGTGAATTTTGTTGTCTTGTCCGGAACTGCTATCAATTCCGTTATTACCATTATGTTGAGACAAAACATTTCGTTGAGGATCTGCGGTGACTTTTATCTCGTTAGTCATCACTTTTGGAATGAAGAAATTCCTAGGATTAGGTGCCCTAACATATGCTATTTTAAGTCTATCAAGATGAACAGGATTTTTGAATAATTTTCTTGTATCTTTGGCACGTAAACTAACCAAGTGAGGGGAAATAATTTTGTCAACTACGAACGGACCTGAATACTTGGGCTGCAGTTTCTTCCCTTGTCCAACGGGGTCTTTTAACATGTAGACATAAACACCTATATTCAGTTGTAATGAGTTCGTCTTTTTGTTTGCCCTCTCTTTCATTAAGTCACCCGCTTTAGTGATATTTTCCTTTACTTCCTCCCGAATAAGTTTCAGTTTGGCCCCTAATTGATTAACATATTGATGAAAATCGGGTGAGAGTGTTTTAAAGTCGGTTGCTCCAAGACGAGAAACAGCAAGGGGAAATTTGTGTCTAAATCCATATAAAACTTCATATGGAGAGTATTTACTCGATGCATTTGCCGATACATTAAAAGAAAATGTTATCGCTTGTTACATATCATCCCATTGAATTCCCTTACCAAAGTATGGTGTTAATCTTTCCGCTATTGTTCTGTGGGTGCGTTCGCACAAACCCAGACAATGGTGTATAAAACTTGGTGTAAAATTTTGCACCACGCTTAACATTTTACACACTTCCTTAGTACACTGAGAAATAAACTCACTCCCTTTATCACTAATGATGGTATCACACACACCAAAATTACAAACAAGTTTAAAAATAGCATGTGCAACTGTAATTGAATCACAATTTGGTAGAGAAACAGTAAATAAATATTTAGAAAACATGTCAATTGCGGTAAAAACGTAACTATTACCATTTTGTGTTACCGGTAAAGGTCCGAAAAGATCCATCTGCCAAGTTTCAAAGGGTTGTGAAGGTGTTTTATATGCTACTATGCCCGATTTAGTATGAGCTTTCGTCATTTTCCTTTCTTGACATTTATGACAGGATCTCACGAAATCAGAAACGATAGAGGGCAGTTTATTGAAGTAAAATTGTTCACTCATATTGTCGATTGTCTGAGTGATACCCATGTGTCCGGCTAATGGGGATTCATGATAAAGTTTTATTATTTTACCAATTAGAATTTGGGGTACAACTAATTGGAAAGCTTCCATTCTCTGTGTTCGTTTTGACTTAGAATTGCGGGAATGAAACAAAATTCCGTCACTTAAACAAAAATCGGGGGATACAAGAAGTAATTTTCGGACATCATGTTGTAATCGCGGTAGCGTACCGTCTTCTAAATATAATATCAGCGAAATCAAAGTATTGTCTTCTCTTTGAAGACGTCTGATAGTTTCTGGACTAAAATCTACACGTTCATCTGAATCATGATCAGATATTAATGTAAGAGTGTCAAGTGCACACGCTATTTTATGATCAGTTTCATTTCCGGTTGTTAAGCACACATCAGAATGTTCCTTACATAAATCCGAAGTTATTTTATTGCACGAGAGAACAGGCGATTCGCAATTTATAGGTGCGTCTATTATCAATTGTGAAATAGAATTTTCCGTCGGAATACTACCATTTTCGGTACAAAGTAAATCTAAATTCGAAAATAATTGTGGCGAATTGCTATCAATTCCCACTGGATCAAAAGTTGATAAATCGTCCTCTGAATAACTGGAGCAAATATCCGTTGTATTAAAGCTAGAACTGCTATCAATTCTGCATTTTTGCTCATCGGCGTACATATGTAATTCTGAGGATTGAACAAAAACATTTTGCGCTACTCAATCCGAAACTAAATTGTTGTCACCCTCTTGCATAAAGTGTATTAACATCGGTTCCGCATCCCGACATTCGTGTATATTACGTGTGCATTCACTGGAAATGCTATCATTTCCAATACTAATTTGGTACGTTCCGTCGTCATCGTCCGCAACGTAACCGGAATCAATTTCTTCCAGTAATTGAATTGTATTTGACTGAAGCTTCGTGGATTCAACCGGTGTATTTAGAAATCTAATATTTCCCGTTTTTTCTGCTAGGTATGGAAAGTACGGATCGCTCTCATCAGGTGACTCCTTATCATCTGTACCCGAGTACCTGTAGTTTGTAGATGTTTTGCACCTCGAAAGTGCATCGGCTACTTGCATTTGAGATGCCGGTTTATAGCAAATATCAAAATTATATTGCTGAAGCACGGCGAGCCATCTATCATAGATTGCACCTTTAAATTTGTTCTGAAAAAGCGGACGTAGTGCTTGATGATCACACTCGACTACAAAGTAACTGCCGCGTAAATAGGTAGAATTTTCCACTATACTTGTAACTACAGCCAAAAGTTCTAATTTGGTTGGACCGTACGACTTCTGCCAGTGGGTGAGCGATTTCGAGCCGAAACGAATAACTCGATTTTTCTCTTCCGATTCATTTTTAACTTTTTGGTACAATATATAACCAATACCATGGGATGAACTATCTACTGCTAAGTAAAAAGGCAGATCAAATCTAGGAAAGGCCAAAACTTCGGAATGAAGTAATAACTGTTTAAGTTTTTCTAAAGCCAAATCTTGTTCTTTTGACCAACTAAATTTTGCGTTTTCCCGTAAGAGTTTTGTGAGTGGTTCACATACTATACTATAGTTCGGAATAAACTTTCTGAACCAGTTGAACATGCCTAAGGTGCGTCGTAACTGTTTAACATTTCGCGGTGATGGATAATTTACCAATGCATCAACGCGGTCGGGCGGTGGCCGAATTCCGTCCTTTGAAATGTGATGACCCAAAAATATACATGATGATTTCGCAAATGAACACTTTTTGGGATTCAGTTTGAGACCCGCTTGTCGAAAACGATCAAAAACTTCAAGTAAATCTTGCATGTGTTCGTCGAATGTTTTGGAGCAAATCAATACATCGTCCAAGTAACATAAACAAGATTTAAATGTCAGACCACGCAAAATTTTGTCCATGAGTAATTGAAATGAGTTTGGCGACGTATGAAGTCCCATCGGAACACGCAAAAATTTGAACGTGCCAAAGCAAGTATTGAAAGCCGTATACTTCGAACTTTCCGCTGAGAGATTCATTTGGAAGAAACCACTACTCATGTCAATGGAAGTTATGAAATTCGGAACGCGTTCTGTGAATGATTCGGTTAATTCTAAAAGATTCGGAATGTTGTTTTTGAAGGTTTCAGTTTGACTATTTAAGTAACGATAATCGACGCAAAAGCGGAATTGTTGTAAACTTGCGTTTTTGTCATTCGAGTTGACATTTGCCGACGGTTTTGTTCGTTTTGCAATTAAAACGATCGGGCTGGAAACAGGTGCTTCCTCATTCGGATTTAATTCACAAATAACGCCTTGTTGTAGCAATTCGTCTAAATGATGACGAAGTACTTCCCTTTTATTAGGGGGAAGTCTATAGGGTCTTTGATGTAATGGCTTAAAAGTAGGTTTCAGAATAATATTATGTTGTACAATATCAGTCGAACCTAACGATGGATTATCCTTTGTAACAAACACATCTATAAAAGTTTGGTCAATGTTTGGTTTTCATCAACACTAAGCTGCTCATTTGACTGAAAATGGTTCATAAATTCAACAGTTTCATCAACAGGACTATCTACAGATTTTATATTTACATTTTGAACAACTTCATCCTTATGTACACTTTGAATTTCATATTCCTCGGTTAACTGAGAAAATTTTCCAATAATTGCTCCCTTAGGAATTGTTACAGGGTTATTTGAGGCATTCAAAAGTTTAACAGGGACTGTTCTATGTTTAGACACTGTAACCACGGATTTACACACAATTAAACTCTTTGATACTATTTGTTTATTACTTTCACATATACCCTGATATCCGTACATAATACTGCTGGGCAATTTTCCAATAAGGACTATCTCACTGTGAGGCGGAAATGTGATTCGTTTGGCACACCTTACATAAGCTGCCTTTTGTGAAACTAGCAAGTTGCCAAAGTCAATAGAAATTTTGTTGTCAATTAAGTATCCAGTGCCCAGAATTAAAGGACTTGAAGTTTGCTTCATGACATACACCATAATTTTATGTTTATCACCCTGAGCGTACATAGTAACAAAAGTTGTCCCTCGAACCTCTACATTTTGGTTGTTAGCTAATTTTACTGAATCTTTACAAGAAGTGTCAATTGACGCTTTACATGAATACGGTAAAGAATCGTACAGTGTTTCGGAAATGATATTGATTGAGCTACCTGAATCTAACAAAGCAGCCACATGTATAGTGTTAAACTTAACTGGTAGATAAATAAATTTTGAGTTCGAATTTTTACATACATGTACGTCATGATCCTCCAGCTCAAATTCCGTTTGTTCAGAAGAATTTCCAGAAGAAATGGAATTTACATTTAAACGGTGTGACAGTGAAAATTTCCTAGTAGGGGGAGGGCTTCTATGTCTGGCACTTTCTACCGCTTTCCTGGGTGACCGTGCCTGATGTCCCCCAGGGGTGTCCAGTTTTCCGGTTTCTGTTGATTGCCAGACTGTTGTATACGAAAACAATTCGGTGCTATGTGTCCAAACTTAAAACAAACTTGACAAACTTCGGTTCGATTCCTATTTACATTATAGTTACCTGAGCGAAACTTGTTACACTGCAGCGCCGTATGTCCGGACTGTTTACAAAGTTGACATGAATTGTCTGGTGAAACGTTCCCGGACCCATTCCAGTTGCAGTATTTCTTACCGTGACCTGAAGCATTACAGTTAAAACATACCAATGATCTGGTCTGTTGTGGTACCATGTCTCTATTCAACTTACCCTGGTTTTCAGTAGAAAGTTTTTGAACCATGCTTGTTAACTCACCCAGCTGTTGCTGAATATTTGTTATATCATCAGTACGATGTGCAGGTTTGACAGCAGCCACATTCGGTTGTTCATGTACCCTATACTTGTATGCCTCACCTGTTTTGGCTAAAGTGAGAGCTTCCGAAATGTTATCTGGCTTACTAGTTCTCACATAGAAAGCTAACTTTTCAGGCAAACCATTTATAAATTTAAACATAATTTCAGGTTCTGGTTTTCCGAGAAGATTACCTTTCTCCACTATTTGACAGTAAAAATCTTCAATTTCTTGGGTAGGCAAAAGCGACATGTTTTGAAAGGTTTCATTTTCGATTACAACCGAGGGATGTAGCCAGCCAATAACAACATATTTGTCATTAAATAAACCCTTCACTGTGGCCCAATCCAAATCCGCACTAAGCCCATTATACCAAGTAAGGGCCGGACCCTGCAAATGGAGATGAAACGCAGCCAATTTTCGACTGTCATCATCGTCTTCATCTAATTCATGTAGTTTAGAAAAAGACTCAAATTCTTTTATGAATTTGCCTGCATTTTCTTTTGGGTAACCTGAAAATTTCCTACAATTACCCAATTTTTCCATCTTGCCTTTTTTACGAGAATTTTCACCTTCTGGTGAAGATGTTATTTTTTTGTGTGAAATATGTCCTAATGACGAGGAGTATTCGGATTCTACATTTGGCGTCGTAAAAAATAAATATTTTTCACTAAATGAACTCTGTGAATTGTTAACGGGAGTATTGCAATGTTGTGATAAATTAAGGTTTCTGTTGAGAAAACTGTTACTTAAGGGTAATGCTGGTTGTGTGTTGTCATACGTTGTGTCAAAAGAGAGAAATTGGGGATTTACATACCATTCTTCTTCATCATCATGTTGTAAATCTATATCAGAATACATGAAGCATTAAAATAACCAATCACCAAGTATAAAATATCAAGAGTTAATGAAAATGTAAGGAAAGGCTATCCTTTCCTACTTTTTATTTACATATATACACACAAATTAAATGTTGATGTTGAAACGAAGGTGAGGAAATGCTATCATTTCCCACTAAAATTCTGCCGGACTGCAAATTCAATAACAAAAATCATGAATCAGGCGACAAATTCTAGCTAACCAAAGTTTGGCTAATGACGGCTTAGAGTGAATACCATCTCTGTACAGTTTTAAATTGTATGAATATTTTGTTCTGTATGAAAATCTTGAATTTCGTTTTTGTTTCTGTAAATCTTCGGATAGATTTGGACTGAATGAATGTAAGATTCTGTTTGTATCATTAATGTATCTGTTTAAAATTTTAATTTGTTGTCTCAAAATACAATCCTGCTCCAAAAACTCCTCTGGATTATGGTGATCCTTGCTCAAATTGTAATGATATATGGAGTATAAAGGAATATGAAGAAACACTACTTTCACAGAAGATCCAAATGTTCGTACAAAATGAAAAATTTCTTTCAATGTATCAATCAATTTATATGCAGCACTGTTGTCAATAGATGTCAGCTCAATGAGACCATCAGATCTTTTTGAAGTCAAGTTACAAGTACCAACCCATACGAACAATGTTATTTTGGTGAGGTGTGAAAGTTGGGATTTGAGATTTTCTTTTAAATAATCAAGTCTGTTTTCAGCACTTGCACCGGGATAACACCAAAATTTGATATATGTTTCTGGATTAATTGATACCTGTTGTTGCAAACTTAACCCTTTACTGTCAGATAACAATACTGGTATTCTATTTGGTGTAACTAAAGGATCGGGGCGAACTTTGTAAATTTGATTTTTTTAATCTGCGGTCACTCATAGTTTACAAACCTGGAGCACATGGTGAAAATTTTCAAAACGAGGTCCAATACAAAAGAAAGCAATATTTTTCGAAAAATTGTCAAAATACATAAAATAAACAAATAATATACAGCTTTACAATAGCTGCTTGCTTCTTTAGGTTCTCCACCATCTGAGGAATCAGCTCTGTCTCCTGATTATCGGGGAATATACAAAACAACAATTTACTTCTCCAATTTCACAACATCTATTTTAACCTATTTACATGAATATCTATATCTACAGGTCAGAATCAGGAATACGCAGATTCCGTATTGTTACATCTCTCAAGAGCAATTACGGCAAAAGGGGAATAACTCGAGATAACTTACCGGCAACTCTCTGACCATGCAAACTACGCCTTAACACCACGGCCTTAAAGATAATAACGATATAACAATTATACATATTGTGTAGCAATAAAAAGGTACATATAACAGATATAATAACAGAACCTTTGACCAACGTGGACATTATTTTAAAAGAATGCAAAAGAGCGACCCCCCCCCCCCCCCCACACACACACAGCTGACAAAAGTTTATTAGTCGGGTTTAAAATAAATTTCACTTCTTGGACAATAAATGTCATTGAAAATCGTTAAATCGTCTTTTTTCTTTTTAATCCTTAAAATATCTGGGAAGATAAAGGGAAATCACCTTTATAAACAACTGAATTTTTCAAGGTTATTAACTACTGAACGCTATCGTATTTGCGTCAGAACGATTTTGGGTTATAAATAATATGACGCAAGAAGATATATACATTATACAGATTTATCATATACTTAGTTCTAAATAAAGGAAAATTGCATATACGATACTGAAAGAAAATTGCCAGCTGTATTTTCTACCGTGATGATATCGATATTATCACCCCTTTATCATACCCCTTTAAATGATGTTGGTAACGTAGCCAGAAAAAATTTCTTCACCACTGTTGAAATATATGTTAAAGCGTATAAAACATGTGAAAATCCGTATCACATGCCGTATCACCCCCTCTGGCTGATATTGAAATCTATAAATAATAAAATGGTACTTGTACTAAGATTTAATTTATTTTTGGACAGTTTCACTTAAAGTCGGAAGAGTTACTGATCGCAAATCCTTTGAAGTCTTTGAATATATACAAGTTACCCGAGTGATTGTAACTCTTAAAACCTTAGTGAAGCAGTATCCAGGGATTTTGAATAGATATATGACAAAAGAATACACGCAGTTGAAAGGAGAAATAGAAAAGACTAGAATATATACAGACAAGGGGAAATATGTAGAAACCATACAGATCTGTAGGTAGAGATTTTTTACCTTGAGAACAACTGATAAGTCGAAATTCAAAGTCGATATCCACGTTTAGTGGTCAGAAGTGATATTACTGGATATATGTAACGACCCGTGTATTGATACCTCTGCTGGTGGAGTCCAAAAGCTCGAAGTTATAACCAGATTATTTGCTAGCATTACGATACTAGCATGACATTAATACATTAAAATACACTCAATTGTAAAATTGTGTGGAAACTTTGGAGCATCTAGCTCTATCATTAGAGGGTTTTGTCTTTCACCTTATAATCATTTCGGCATTATATTGAATCTGATTTTCAACAGTTTGGGTTACATCATCGTTTTTCAACGTCTACGGAAATCAGTAGTAATTCGACAAAATATGTATATAATGTTCACTGCACAATTTTTATCAATCAGATATCAAACAAGAGCGACAGAAGGACATAAAGTCTAAAACACTTGCAATGTGAACTCGTAGAAAAGAAAGGAAAAAAGTAGAACGGGTTATGGCTTCAGGTAAGTCATTTACGGTTCATTGCGATTCAGTTTGTGTAGTAATTACGGACTTCCAATATTTAGCAGAAGCATAGATATCGACAAAAGAATATTGGAGCAAAAAAGCGGCAGGGACGTCATTGTTGTCAAAACCCAAAGACAACGCTACAAAAAAAAAAAAAAAAAAAAAAAAAAAAAAAACAATACGAAGATAAAAAAAAGTCCTCGATTTGGAAAAGGTCAGCTCTACTCCTTTCCCCACACTGAAGACGTGAGCTGATACAAATCAAAGAAGGACATATTGGGATTACTTTTACGGTATATTAATATCCGGAACGAATATCAAGTTGGTATACATAGCATAAAAGTTGTGGCCCCCGTTCTCCCAATGCCACTCTAGCCCCAAATATAGATACTTACGAAAGTAGGAATTTTTTATGATTTTTTCTAATTTTTTTCAACATAGACGGCGGCATAGAATTTGCTTATTCTTGAGAACATTGTCATAGAGAACAAATAGTACAATGATATAACCAAAAGAGGTTAAAAAAAACCCAAACAAAACAAGGCTAAAGTCAGGACTGATAATTCGTTTCTAAGAACAATGATCCATATATTCTATTGCCATCACTTTGCTTCCGTCATCCTTTACATCTTTATATTTTCTGAAACCACTAGGACAATTAGGACTAAACTCTGGATGGTCGCCATTCAAATTTGTGCCGTTTTACTAGTATTGTACTCTTGACCATTTTTATGGAAGGACAAGAAAGTAATCTCGCATTACTGACATTTGTTTTGTGCAGTTTCTGCAAGACTGATATTTTTTCGCGCACTTGAGGGAACAAAATCTTTCCAGGTACACTCTTATTTGTAATATTCAGTCTGAAATTTTTTTTTCACCGAATTCGGGATCTTATTTATTTCAAATTTCTTCCTTGACCCCCACATTAAAAGTCAAATTTTTTAAAAATAATTTTTGAAATATACAAATCATGCAACTGTATACTTATTTGTTCAAATATTTCGTCAACTGATAAAAATAAACTGTATCGTACGATAACCATTAATCATTCAGTAAGCGGAAAATTTTCCACTGATGTGATATGAGTATCATGTTTTTGTAGGCACGGGAAATCAGTCACTCTAATGAATATTAAGTTAAATATTAAGGTATCAGAACATTATTCAAAATGTTTCGGATTTTCCATACTACATGCTTAACGTAATGACTGTACGTGATCTTGGTAATTATCCGACGGCAAACATCGGAAACGCAATATACTTTATTTTCATTATCGCTGCATATAAACGGCTAAATGTTTTTCAATTGAAGAAAAAGATCTTTTAATCATGAACAAGCTTCTGTCCAAGTTTGGTAAAAATCCAGGATGGCTTAAGAAAGTAATTAATGTTATAAAAACTTTAACTGCAGAAAACAATTATTACAAAATTTAATTTCTACTTGAAAACTTTTTGTTCAATTTATTTTCTATTGAAAATGGCCCGGTAACTTAAAGTTTTATTTATTTCAGTTTATTATGAACTGTCATGCATAGATCTGTGACCATGCATGAACACTCCTCTGTCCACATAGCATAAAAACTCATTTAGGACGGCAACATTACTTGAAAACAAAAATCTAAGAATATTTAATGAAGATTTTTTAAAAATCGCTACATGAATAGTGTTTCCTTGTGCATTTTAGCAATCCAAAGATTACGATTCGCTCCTCTCCTCTTCACCCTTTTCGCATTGAACCGGAATTTAAGGTCAGTGTAGTACTGAAGTTGAGACTAGCTACAACCAATCAGAAGGTAGCGATTACAGGTCGACAATGTAAACAAATAACAATATCGTTACTGTCACTGTGTTTAATCAACTTATTGAAGTTTTGGATTATGTGCCTCGTTCAGACTATTTAATGCCAAAGTACGTTTGTAGGATCTGTAATACAACGGTATGCCTTGGTCAATAGTGAAGAAATGAGAGTGCGTGTGACTACTGTAAGCTGCAAGATGTCTCCGGGTGGGGTTTACAAATTTTGCCAAGGGTAAAGAGGAGGGAAGCAAATCGTAACCCTTTGCTAGCGAAGATGATTTTTTTGTTGATCTACGTACATCGAAACATTTTTGTGTTTAAAAAAGACGTTTCTTTATGGTAACTATGCTAAGAGAAAGTAAGACCACCCGATTTTAAGGTCCTTGATATCCAATCCCCTTTTTAAAGGGAGAAGCGTTCATATCGATTTGAAATAATCTAATACACAAACCATGCGCACAAGGTCAACTTTACCTGAGTTGAGTTCAATTTTTTTCTAAAATGTGTAAGGACTACTGAGGTGACTTAAGGTTTACCAGCAGCACTATCGCTGAATTTTTGAGACTTTCTAGAAAGAATTTATATTAATGTATTTTTATCCATTTGACTATGGTTTGGCTCTCGTTAGAGATTTTATCTCACTCAGGCAAAGATGAACTTCGATGGAATTTGGACAAACTTTTTAGGTCCGTTTGGTCGTTTTCTTACTTATTTTTCGGCTTTGCAAAGTATTGATCATGGGTGTACATGACAAAGGTTAATCCATACATTCTCATCTTACATGTACTTAAAGGATTTAGGTTCCGAGTTTATTTTATCTCAAAGTAATCTGTTGGTATCGAGATAGTACTCTACACTGCAAATCTTGATTTCTCAGAACTAATGAAATAATTTTCTGTAAAGATAGATTTTCCATCATAAATATTCTCTTGATAACTCAAAATTCCTGTTAACTCAAATTCTATAATAACGACACAAGCCCCTTTGAAACTTTGGGATCAACTGTATGTATGAAAGATTATAACATAAATGTCAAAATATTCTTTCTAATAATGGAAAAAAAGATTGCGAAATATGTTCAATCAACTGGGCACCTTGTTAGTTATCTCCCAATGGAGATTAGCAAGAAAAGTTAGAAACGTACAATTTTCGAGTAAGTATTACTTTTTTTGAAGTACAAAATCGTAGCTAAAGCACACAAAGTACCATGAATTCATTATATTTTTAATAGGTACACATGAACCAGTGTATGAATTTGTACATAATTTAACAATTTGGGTTAATTTTTTGGTTTTCAACATTTTAGGCCTTGACAACTGATGAGTTGAAAATCAACAAATTGTGCACATCTTGTGCATCAAAATTGATATCAAAGAATTTATTGATAATGCGTTAAAACAAGAAAAGGTCAAAACCACTCTATATCTTGAAACAGCACATCACAAATTAACGAAAACAGATGCCTTAAAAATACCACAGTATGTAATACTACTTGTCTTGCCAAATCTGCTTCCCTAATGAGCAAGTCAAATAATGATGAATCAGAAAAGATATCTATCATTGTACGTATTAAGGATACAATTGAAGTTTATGCCCGTGATACTGCAATTGCTATTCAAAAGGAGTTTTTATTCGTCAAACTATTTTTGTTTTACGATAATTCATATCTTTCTTAAAGATAAAAATGTTATGATATTGTAATTATTATATTATTTATCTTGGCCTTGCTCCAGCTACATTTCAAAGAATGATCAATAATGTTATAAAAGATTTAGACTGTTGTTATGCTTATATTGATGATCTTATTGTATGTAGTGATAGCTGGGAAGAGCATTTAACACATTTATATGATACTTTTGACAGATTGTCACAATCAAATTTGACTGTTAATCTTAGTAAAAGTGAATTTTGCAAGGCCACTGTTGATTATTTAGGGCACACAGTTGGCCAAGGTCAAGTGAAACCTATTATGGCTAAAGTGGATGCAATTACCAATTTTCCTCCTCCTACAAATAAAAAACAACTTATGAGATATTTAGGCATGATTGGATTTTACAGAAAATTTTGTTCAAATTTTGCTACTGTTGTTCAACCATTGACTCATCTTTTAGGAAAAGATTCTAAATTCATCTGGAGTGATAATTGTCAAAACGCTTTTGAAAAAAGCAAATCACTTTTAATTAACAGTCCCGTTCTTATCACTCCAGACTTTAAAAAGCAATTCAAACTTGCTGTTGATGCAAGTGATGTAGAAGTTGGAGCCGTTTTATATCAAGAAACAGATGATAATGTTGAGAAACCTCTATCATATTTTTCCAAGAAATTAGATAAACATCAGAAAAAATATTCCGCTATTGAAAAAGAATGTTTTGCACTGTTGTCTGCACTTCAACATTTTGATGTATATTTAAATCCCACTATGCATCCTATTCTGGTTTATACTGATCATAATCCTCTCACCTTCATATAAAAAATGAGAAACAAAAACCAGAGGTTGACTAGGTGGAGTTTATTGTTACAGGAATATGATATTATTGTTAAACATATTAAAGGTAAAGATAATGTAATAGCAGATGCTTTATCTAGATCTTATTAAAACACTGTATACATACTATATATTTTTGTATATATTGTTCATGAAGTTCTCGTTACACTCAAACTTCTTTTAAGGGGGGAGGTGTTATGATATTGTAATTATTATATTATTTATCTTGGCCTAATTTGTTTTGTGTGGCCTTATAACATGTATAATATGCTTACATAATACTTATAGTTGTTTACCAAATAATGTTATAACTGCGCAGTTTAGAAATCACTGGAACAATAATAGATACTGATAGACTAGAATAGAATGACTAGAACTTTCTATTTGACTTACGTAATAATTCTGGTGTAATTCAAACTTCTACCGTATTCCAGAAGTTTCCGTTCTACAGTATATATACGGACAAGAAAGTTAGACTTTCAGAGCAGAAAAGTATCAGACTGGACGTTAACATTCTTGTGTTCTCAGATGTTGGATTGACACACTTTTATTTACGTTTCACACATCGTACTTGACACACTTTTATTTACGTTACATCATACTAGATTGTGACTGATTGGATATAATATTCCGTTTGGATTCCCGCAACAGTGTCGAGAAGAATTCCGGATTAGGAAAAGACGAAGGATTTTGAACAGTTAAGTTGACATTTTAGTTTTGTGTAATATTTTTTGTAAACTTGTATATAATAAATCTTGTTAAATTTTATTATTGATTTGTGTCTTTTGTTGGCTACAATTTAAAGGTGATTTCGGCCGTAACAAAAAACAAGTCAATATATAAATTACACTAACTTTATTCATTAACAGGTCTCTAATTTTACCTAATGTAACTACATTGCATATAGAAATATTTATGTTATCTAATTTATACTTGCTAATGAACCAATTATATCTAAGATGTTATTTAGATCATTAAAACAATTGTGAGACAATAAATCACATATTGTTCACTGAGATCCAGTAGTCCTATGAGATTCCGAATTTAATAAGCTTTGAAAATTAGCTTTTTAACAATTATCAATACTACAAATTCTGCTCAACCATGTCTATTGTATAATGTATCGTTGTTACATTGACCTCATATCCGTCTTTTGCCTTTTTATACGAAAGGCGTTACCTATCTGTGTAAACGGCCTCTATTCTGATAAACTCAGTTTTGTAATATGTATTTCAAGGTTTTTCCTTGACAAAAGGTTTTCTTGAATATTCATTTTGCGTTAATCCTGTCCCTGGTATTCACTAGTTTCATTATTCGACTGTCGTAGAAGTAAAACAGAGTACTTTAATTTCAGATCTACAGCAAAATCTTCCACACCTGTAGCTTTTAAAGCTGAAAGAATATCGTCAAGGCAGGCACAGTCTGCAGCTTTTTGTTTCCAGGTACTTAGACACCGATGTATGTGTTCATTTACACCGTGATGATCTATACAGATTTCTTCTATTTTTCTATCGGCTTCTTCAAAAGTGTCATATACACGACCTTAAAAATATAGTAAAATTAAGTGTGAATACAGGAAAAGATAAACACTCTTATTCCCATTCCAAATATTGGTTTTTCGGTTTACAAATTATCTTGCGATAGTTTCCAAAAGCATTTGTAATACATCACAGGTTTTTTTTTATATGTGCATTTACATATAGTCAAAATATAAAGGCACCTGATTGTATCATTAGGACTATAAACTTTCTTTAATTCCAAAATTTAATACACTATAGATACATGTTTCGTAAATTTATAACTCGTCAGTGTGCATAAAGATGACAAAAAGTAAAAAAAAAAAAATAATCACTATTTATGGTTTAATTATTGGGACTTGAGACTACTAAACACATTTAACTTCGCAACATTCAACACTTTTCTGTTCTTAGCCAACACCTTGCATTTTTAGTGATTGTCTGTCATCTTTTTATTACAACATGTTTATTTGTTGTGTTCCATTCTCTTGACTTTGTCCTTTCCTTGGTATTTCGAATTTACGGACTTTTCTTACTGTTTTGTCGCTTGGTATTCTTTTGCCGATGTTTATTATATTGAATGTTATGTTTAAATTTACTACGTTGTTTCTTCAAATGAATTGTAGACAGCATTGTTTCCGGATCCACTTAGTACTAGCAGATTTGAAGACCATACAATGATCTCTATTTGTGATCTCAGAACCTGTCTCATTGACCTATAACCCATATCATTATATTTCGAACAAGTTAATGGATTTGGGTATAACATTACCGAAACACCAAGTTAAGAAAAATCAGAAACATTTAATACCTAAAAGTGATCTTGCAAAAGATTTCCATTTTGAATCTTTTAACGGAATCTTCGTTTCTATTTGCGTAAACAGCGGACCCCACTGATCACTATCTTGGCTCGGATATTCCACTAAAAAGAGAATGGACAGAATTTTCAAATTTACACTTAAAAGCGCATGAGTGTAATTACATTGGAAAATGATTTAAATATGCTAATTCAAACGTTTACCAATATTTGTCCCATTCCTGACGTGTTTAATCGGTGGGATAAAAATACATAATATCTTTAACCACTTCCCGGTGATTAAATTTCTACTTGGGAATTACCGCCCTTTTTTCTACAGTTATTAGAAGGATAAACTAGAGAAGTTCCGAAATGACGTCTATGTAAACAAACTACATAGCAACGACATTTTCTTGATGTTTTTGTCGAAAATCATAGGAGAAACAGATTCTCCTTCAATTTACTCGTGAGTTATGGAATTTCTCCACCCTTAATAGTTAAATTTTAGATTTCAACAAGAGCGCTAAAGGCTCGCGTGTTGAAAATCGAAAATTTAACTATCTCGGGTAGAGAAATTCCATAACTCACTCGTACCTGAAGGAGAATCTATATTTATGCTACATACATAATATATTTTAGACAAACTTCTATTACAATTAGCTCCCTAATGACTTAGGTAATTGACGCCTATAAATCCAATGACATCCTTCATTTTGTTAGTTTAACTTGTACTCTACTTTCTTATAAATCTTTTTGGTAGTATTAACGCATGTACATGTGTAAATGTATGCAGGGTACGATAAAAAAAATGTTACGAAAAAGACTTCTATGGACTATTAATGTAACACTCTTATTTGTATGTTGAATATTTGTTTTGGAAAACTTTAAATCTTAAAACCACGTGTTAAGATGAAAAACTCTAGGTAATTTTATATATCAAAACGGAGGTAACTTCAATTTAGAAATTCATTTCGATGCCTTTTTGTAACACACACATACCCCTTTTTGATATAAACTGGACCAATAGTTGTTCCTTTTCGGAAATATTGGTATTATTGTTGTTGGATGTCTCCTCAAGAACTCCGTCAGCTTCTATGTCAGAACTGTAAAATAATTAATATCTTATATATTCAGGAAAGGGCGACGGTAAGGTAAATAAGCATTTCCATTTCTAAGCTGCCTTCAAATAAAACATGTTTGCACTCTGGTTGTGTCTACTGAATCTAAAAAGGACAAATATACCTAAGGAGCAATAAAAAAAACGTAATCCATTGGACAGACAAACCCGGTAAGACAAATGAAAAACCACAAGCACAACAAATAAACACACAAAACTAAAAATGATGACCAACACGAACTCCTATAAAAACCAGGAGTAAACCCAGGTGCTCCGGAAGGGTAAGCAGTTCCTGCTCCGTATACGGCACGTTGTTATAAGGACACGTTGTTATAAGGAAGTTCAACTGTAATCCACTGATGTCAATACTAGCTAACCACAATGGACCAAATCATCAGTTCATTTGCTAATACTGGCATGAAACCCGTACCAAATATTCGGCGTTATTAATTTTTTTTTAAGCTAAGAAGTGTCTTACACCCCTGTGTTTGAATCAAGTCTGTAAAATTTTGAATTATTTTTTGACTGTCAATGACTGTGAACCGTGACCACAAAAAATTGTTGAAATGTAATTAAAACGTATACTGGATTACAACTAAGCAACAACTCTATATATGTCTTCCTCTTCAATATGAAAACGCCCTCAATCTATATTTTTGTAAAATACTTATTGATGCAAAATAAAAATCATAAATTTGCGGAAAGGACACGGGGTGTGCGTCCATGAGACAACATCCCATAGTATCCAACAGGGAAGAAATTGATAACATGACCAGTTATATTTCAGTTATAATACGATACTCTATGTTTATGGTATATATCTGTATATTAAATGATTGAACCGAATAAATTTGAAAATAAAACAAAAACGGTTAAACCTTACCTGTTTTGACTTTGACATCGTTTTATAAGAAGACAAACGATAAAAATTGTAAGCCCACAAGCTACTGGCACTAACACGGCTGGGATTACAATTTCTGCTATACGACTTCTACCTACACATAAAGAAAAGGAATATAGAAATTAAATCATAAATGTAAAAACTGAGACTATGTCATGTCAATAGATCTAATGAAAGCCGTTATTGTGAAGAGGAGAGTTATTAGTGAGTATTGACCGAAGAAAAAAGAAATAAAATAAAAAGAATATACGTAGTAAAGATCCAAATGTGTAGCGAAATCCTTTAAAATCAACCATGGGAAAAGATATTACAAGTTACTGACAAGAAAAACAACATATACCAAACTACTAATGATAATGCAAAGACCTAAATCAGTTTAACCATAATTCAAGTGATGGATTACGTGCCCTTTTATCATTTAAGGTAACCAGAAGGATAATTTTGCATCAAACCTACTCTTTAGATATAGCGTATATGTGGGATATATCATGATGAATGCATATGAATGATAAATCTGGATACTCGCAGGTTGCCGAATGGAATAACAATCAATAAGAATCATATAGGCAAGCGTCTGAAGAGTTTCTATAGCAAATGCAAAAATTGCTGTATGATTCTATTTTCCATTGATGAAAAAACGACATAAAAGACTTTATTTTGAACTCACTTTTTGGAATACATATAGCGTCATGTTTACCGTCACATGGGTCTATCAAACTTTGGTCATGAGAACATGTGGAACAGGGCTGACATTTAGAAGACATCGATGGTGTCGAAGAGAAAGTTCCTTCTGGACAAAGTTTGCACTGTGTGTCACTTTCTGATGTACCTGAAAGATTAATAAATTTGATAAACTTGATATTATATTATATATTGAATGAAACTTTCTCTAGCAAACATACAAAGTTTCATGGCAAAAATACCTTAATCCTATTGCAATCTATCCATCAACCAACTCTAAAATCTTTATGCTTATTAATACCGGCACCTTATTTGCTTTTTACATCAATCTGAACAACAGAATCCATTATCCATTTGAATAGCGGCAAAAAAAATAAATACCGAATCGACCTGGAAAGTAGACTTCATATCATATTTTAGGATAAACATTAATGTGACAGATTATTGTAGATTGGTGTCCAGAAACATTTTAGATTTTCCTGTGTTTTTAGAAGAAAAAGGAAACAACATTAAAAACAATACATATCAACTACTTATGAATAATATAACATACCTGGTTTTTCGACTTCCATACCCTTTGAGCATTTTCTGTGTGGTAAACAGACCCACTCACCACTACCCTTTGAATGGTTATGATACCCATCCTTACATCGACACTTCATGTCTGTTGTAGCATTGCACTCACTATCTACAACACTATTTTTATCTATGCAATGCGTCGAACAACCTGCACACTTAACGGCAATATTGTACATGCTATTGAATTCACCATCAGGGCAGGCTTTACATGCTGCCATTGTCCCATTGACATTACAGTCTAATTCCTTGTAAAAACCGGGCGGGCAGACATGGCAGTGTAAACCATTTCTCGCTTTGTACAGAAAATTCGGTCCGAAGTGTATTCCTGGGGATCTTTTGGTTCTATAGTTTGATATGTTGTGATATAGACCTTTATCTGTTTGTATGACATAATCTGTTGGTAACGATGAACTGTAGCATACAAATATAGTAGTTATGCATAAGATGCTGAGTACAGTCTTCGCCATTTTGTAAGTTTACCTGAAATGGAGAAAATACAATATCCTTTACAGAACTAGGACAGTTATGGTAAACTATATCCTATTAGGTTAAATATCCGAAAGGTTGAGTATTTGGTCTTTCAACTTCTTACTTATTAACGTTTTAATTGTCAGAAATTGTTTGGTTAATGACCTTTTTCATGAACAGGTGCCAATGAAAAACATTAAAAGGCAGAATTTTCAGCTAAACCTATTAGAGGAATTATTGATATGTTGAAACGTATTACACATGCTAAAAACATTATTTGAATCAAAAATTCTACAAACAGACAAAATTTTCAGAGAAAAATGAAACAGTTTATATAATTTTTATCAAGAACCAAAATTTTACAATTTAATTGATCTTGGCAAATGATGGTCGATGGAACTTGAAGATTAAAGCATTGTATTTGATTTACTTTTTTGATAAAAACAAATAAACCGTACCATATTTTAGTCGAAACTTTAATATATAAATATGACCATAGACTTCAATTTTTTTTTAGTAAAAAGAGCTTTGCAGAATCAAACTTGTGAACATCAAAAATTATAAAACACTAAAATCAAGCACACGGACGTTATATCACAATAGCCAAAATCATCTAATGATTGCGTACAGACGTAAAATTATGCAACTGAATGTTAAATTATGCTCATTCTATAGCAATTCAAAACAGCTCTGTTAAAAGAATAAAACTGATTTACAAACGGTTTGAAAATTCAAACTACACGTATTTTAAGCTTGAAATCGCTTAATAAATATAAAAAATAAGTATATTGTTTTTCAAATTTTTACACGAATGCTAAGAAAATATAACTTTAAAGTTTATCCTTAGTTGTTACATTGAGTGTAGTGAAATACAGGGAATTCCGAGTGAAATTAAATCCGAGTTAATTCACCCAGTGAAATCGAAAGTCGCATTTCACTCTAGGAAGTGACGTAACAATTGCCGTCGCCAATGATCGACGCGTAGTAATATAAAAGCCATAATCACTTGTATTTTCTCGTTAAATCTTCTGAATACATGGAATATTTCATTGTAATAAACAGAATAACTAATCTCGAAATACTAATACCAAAGATCTAAAACTAGTGACCGAAAAACACTAATAATTCACTCGTGCACACTCGTGAATTAATGTGTTGTCAGTAACAGGTTGTAGATTTTTAGGTATTCGCATTTCAAGATTAGATATACTATAATTATTTGTAAAATAACCAACCAAATTATATCTCGGCATTTATCTTTTTACTTGATTCTGTTAACCTGAAATAATCTTATTCGATCGAGACAAGTTATCGTATCCACTTTGTCTGATGTACCCCTTTTTTTTTTACATACACGTAATATACAGTCTATAATACCAGTTTTGTTTTAGTGAATATACACCTTACATGTCAACTTAAATTTTAAATCTGAGAGGAGGACCTCACCGAAGGAAGCGGATGTTTTATTCCTACACAGAGTAGAAAAAAACTTTTAAACATCAAAGATTTAGAACTGACCAACATTCAACCAATGCTGTTAGTGGCGATTCAGAATAAATGCCGAACAAAAAAAAAAAAAAAAAAAAAAAAAAAAAAAACGCTTTATAGATTTAGAAAAAAGAAGATAAAAAGGAAAGTATTGGAAGTTTTAGGAATGCCAGCAAGCACAATATATATATTTTTCATGTGAAAATATGTAAAAACAAGATAACAAGATATCAACCTTTTGATTATGATAAAACGTATATTTTCAATTCCGGATACTGTAAATAAAAGTTTGATCAAATACAGTATCTACATTTTAAAGTATTTTTTATACAGGGGTCTCAGTACTGCATATTATCCGTCGCTCTCTTAGGTCTATGGCTTTAAACATAATAAATACTAACCAATAATCTCAGCTATCAAAAAATTTGACAATTTTCCCGATAAGAAGTATGTTTGTTTAAGTTGTTTTAATAATATATATTCTGATATTTGATGAATTAAAGTTGCCCATGTTCTTGCAAAATTGTACAACTCACAAAGTGGACCAAGTACCCTACTCACCTATGTTATTGTTGATAATAGACTAAGTTCTATTCCCCCCCCCCCATTTTTAATAACTTTTGGATTCCAACATTGTGAAAGGTACGAAAGGTTGACACTTTTAATTCTTAATTTCAAAACCTAAATATGATTTCAGATATCTTTTCTTCTGTTAAAAAAAACACAGGAGACCCTAAACAAAAAGTATATGAATAAAGGGTATATTGCCAATTGTAATATAATATATTAAACATGAAATTTTTTGCCCATGAACCCCTACTCTTTCTTTTATAATTCAATCATATATACCTTAAAATGGTATTTGACAAAATTTTATGAAATCCTTTTTATTTTTTCATACATCTTTGAGAGACTGAAGTTGTCAATGCAAAGACAATGAAAAATCCAGAGAAAACCCATTTCCTGCAAATTTCAAAGGCCTTATATCTCTAAAATGAGCACATGAACCTATATTTTTTTCTTGCTTATTTGTTTACTATTCATATGTTCTCTCAAACTAAAACACCTATTTCAAATCCTATTTATTTCCTATTAGACCAGCGATCATCCTTAAATACATTTCGACAAAAGTGTTTTGACAAAGGAAAATAAAATAATAACAAGGCATACATATGCTATTTAAATGAATAAGATTGAATTATTAAATCGACACTCCTTGTAACAAACATGTAAATCTTTTAAATCATATTGACAAATACCTGCCCCTTATGTAAATATATTACGAGTGTTATCACCATTATAAAACCTGATAATAACATATATCATTTGCAGGTGATCATACATAAAGCTGACATGGAACATTTCTATCTATACCTACATACAATTATTAAAAGTTTTTATTGGTTTTAAAAATTAATACTTCATCTGCCTTCTATCAATATCATGTAGATGAGTTTTCACATTTTCTCTACTTTCGTTTTCCTCTTTTTTTTATACACGTCTCGTATCCTTCCTCTTGGAAACATCAATGTTCCGTTAATGAAATTCATATTTAATCAAGATTCAGTTTAATTTATTTTTTTTATTGCATGTCTAAAAATAATTGTAAACAGGTACAAGTCTTTTTTATGTTCTCAAAAGTTTGATAAATTATACTACATTGGTAAAATTGTATCAATAAATTAGATCCTATGATATTATTTTATTTATTAATTTTCAATAATAATCTGGACAGGCATTGCAAGCAGCATTTAATTTAAACTTTCCTTCTTTCGTTCGTGCCTCCCGCTCGCTTCTTTCGCATAATTTTACACACTTCTGGTCATTAACATGAAAAATACCTAACGTGAATAAAATTATATTAAAATTCTCACCTACCAGTATAAGTAACGATAATCTCTCCTTGTTACACGAAAGATAACATTGCTCCCAAATAATAACACTATGAAATGAAACGGTTTGAGTGATTCAACCGAAACGGCGATTAACTATATCAGTGTATGTATTACGTGTATTAGGTACGCTGTAAACATGATTATAATTAGCGACAACGATGTTACTCATGTTACTTGTTGATGATTTCATTGGATCACTTAATATGTAATATTAGTAATTTAGTACATGTATATAATTCTGCTATAGAAGAACTATCTGCACATAGATCTTAACTTTGAAACGGTTCAGAATACTTTATAAATTCTATTTGAATTAAGCTTAGGACGTAATTCTTAGTAGATTTCGAGGCAAAACTATATTGTTCAGTGAACTGTTTTGAGACATTTAAATTATTTCACAAACAAGAAAAGGTAATACATAATATCTGTTGACCTACCAGACTGATAGTAGTTATCCACTCCTAGTTTAAATAAGCATTTATACTTATATGATTTGAAATCAAACAAGGGATTGACTACCTATATATAACCTTCCGGTAAATAAAATTTTAAATATAGTAACGGAAATAGTTTATCGTTTGTTCAAAGAGGCGGGCATGTATAGGCAATAACAATTTAGTACATGCAGACACTTGAGCACAATGAATGTGCATGGTCATTTTAGTTCGGATATGTGCACATTTAGGCACAAAAGGTAATTAACTGAGTACAAATAATTTTTTCAAGTTCTAAAATGTATCGTCAGTATCTTTACTCTACACTGTCTTTCAGTAGTCTAAATTCTATCATCTACATCTTCTATGCTTACTTTTAAGTTTCATTACCCTCTTTTAAAAAGTATATGTTATAAAACTACGTCTTCTTATACTTCCACTTAATAATAAACTGCTTGGACAATAAATATTTTTATCTTTCTGATTCTGCTTTTCAAATTCTAACTCACTGCTATTAATTTTTAATAACTAGCGAAATTATATCTCAGCATTAACTTTTTTCACTTGATTCTATTTACTTCAGAATACATGTATATTATTTATCACAAGCAACGAGTTTGGAGATGTAAACTCATACATGTACATGTGGTATCGTATCTACATTACATGATGTAGTCAATGAATCTATGATACCCGTTACGTTTCAATTAATGCATCGTTCAATTACAAATCAACATAAATTCTACATTTTAAATGATCCTTATTCCTACAATGATTCCAAAAACAACAATAAACACCAGAATTTTAAATACATATGTTTACCATTTTAATATCTTTTTCAAAAGAAGTGTATCTATTAAATGTAGGTTCATTTGGTCAGACAATAAATCTCTATATTTTGTCTTTTGATCCGTTACTATATACCATTTTGTATCTAAGATTACATGGATTAAAACTGTTTGTACTGTATTCCGTGTTTCCTGCAGAAAAGGATTAGCCAACAACATATTTAGAGTTCAATCTCGTAATTGTTTTTCAGGATAAAATTCTGCAATACCTGCGTTCTGAACTATGATTCGACATGTTATAATAGGTTTGTTGTACATGTAATTCAAATAGTGGTTGATTCCTTACTGGATTATGTTATGTTACTGACGTTAACCGCTTGTTACTTTATTTTTTCATTAGAACATGATTTGTTCGTTATTCTTTATGTAATTTCCATTAGTCCTGAAGTATCCGCCTTACTTAGTAATGTTTTGTAATTTTGACCTCTCTGCTCAGAATTATTGCTTTTGGACTTTACCAACATGCTAATGAAATCTTTCTTTATAGCTTATGTATATATTGTACATCTATAACCATCATACAAGTATTAGTTAGAACCTTGTCAATCCTGCATATTTTTCTTAAGAAATGTTTCCCTAGGACAGTGGTTCTCTTAAAAAAAATGCTTTCATGATTTCGTATTCTTCCTTTCTTCTCCTTTCCTTTGATACAAAACCAGCAAAGGTGTAGCCATTCACCACAACTACCATAACATCAATCGGTAATAAAAAAATATATCATTTCAGAACTGCAAAGGTCTTTAGATTCAACCAGAAATGTGTTTTTTTTTACCTAATATACACATGATAAATTTATTGCACTGAATGTGTACATTTCAGCTATATATCGACTTAAATTCTGCATCTTGAAAAAAGTTTATGTAGCAATAACTTCAATGTGTTTAAAAAGCCATAGGAAATGTTACGCATGCAAGATATGTATTAGCTGTAAAATGTGCACATCTGCTAAACTGAAGACTTTGGCATGTTTCTGCCAAGAAAAGAAATTACAATTGGAAAGTTTCAATTATCACATTTTTCATACTTTTGATTTCAATCTATATAAAAAGACTAGGCATGAGGCATGCGGCCCTTTTAATTTTAAATTTCAACATACTGTTTAAGACAGTAGATAAATAAAATACATAGGTTGAAAAATGTAGAGATAAGGAAATTCGACCCTTGCATGTGAGCCACAAGTTTTGAAAATTGAAATTCTTAAACCGTATGGCTACAGATGGCAATAATTTTATGGGAAAAATAGAACATGAAAGCAGAGACAACGACAATATTCTTCAAAATTGAGGGGATTAATATCCCCCACCCCAAAAGAAATCAATTTAGTTTCTTTGAATACTCTACCCTTATATTTAATGCGGTACAGTTCTTTTATACAATTATATTACCCATAGGTAATACCCCCGGGGTAATACCAATTTGACTATGTTCTATTTTTACTTTTGACCTTTGGTCTCATTACTGCAAAAAAGTATTGTCGTCACTTTAAATTTCTAATTTGGGCGAAAATGTTCAATTCTTCCATATTTATTTTTCTGCTTCTGAACTTTAAAAAGTTTGCTAATGAATGAGAAAAGGGAAATAAAGTAAGCCCATGATTTCACACGTGTGAGAATGACAATATCTACTTGGTAGTTGCGTCATTGTCATGATTGTGTTACATGTATTAACCTGCACAATTTAATAGTTTTAACAAATGAAATTCAAATGAAAACATTATATTAATAAATCCTATTCATGTAAATCCTCATTTATATCATATCTAAAATCGTTTAAAAAAAACACTAATATTTATTGTTTATGTAAATATTACTAAATGTTAAAAACTTTATTAAATATGATAAAAATATCATAATTGTAGAAACATATTTTTACCTCTGCCAACACAAAATGTACCAATTGCGAACTTTTTTTCTTTTTTCTTTATTGATTTTCTTTTCTTATATACCCTTATTGTTCTTCTATTTTTATCTCAAGCAAAAATCAGGTTAAGGGTCAAGCATATCTTTAAGTTTTTGATATGAAAGCGAGACCAAATGTTTTAATGTATTCTTATTTTTGACTTTATATTCTGCAGAACGGGACATGATAAATGTCTTATTTCTTACCCTCATTTTCCCTCTCTCGGACATAGGAATTTCAATATAGCTTGAATGAAATAAAAAAAAAAAAAAAAACACGTAAAAGACATATTCATTTTGATGTGACCTTTTACTACATGTCACAGAATGCCTGTCATGGTAAAAACATTCGTCTCTGTTCGATAGTGTCGTTGGTAAAATTCTTGTATACTTTCCAACAAATTTAAACCGTTTACTTTGTTCTGGACACACACTTGCATAGATATTAAATTTGGATTTCCTCACTCCTCTTCAAATAAAATTATGTTTAAAGCTAAAATATACATACAAAATACCTAACGAGAATTAATATTATGAAAAATTCTCACTTACCAGTTCGATCAATATATACTTTCCTCGTTACATATATTGACAATGCTCTGAAATAAAAACATTTAATAAATAAAACGGATTTGAGTGATTCAACCGATACGTAATAAGTTATCTATATATAATAGTATAACTAAGCAAGCAAATATAGAACTACAGGAATATATTCATTGAACTTTTTTTTTATCCAAGCTAGGGAAAAGTTAACTGTATTGCAGAGCTAAGTTGCAAAATCTGAAACGACTATCGAACTTTTTTCGAAAAAAAGTGTGAACAAGGGACACAAATTTGCAATAATAAAACGGATAACAGAAAGGGTCAACATTGCCACAGCAATTAATTAACAAACGCTATCCATAAATGTAAAAAAAGCACAAACACAGAACCAAAAGAGAATTAGGATACTACAGACACGTAGCATTGATGGACTTAAACCGATTTGATGGATAACCGAACTTTTCTCTAATCTCTCATAACTCTCTTGTATATTAAACACCCTGTAAAAGCCAGTAAAGTATGATTACCCACAGGCACTTGTTTCTATAATGGGTATAAAGAGTACGGATGCCAATTGCATATAAACAATGATTACCAACAAATTGAACGCTAGCTAAAAATTACAAATCCGATCGGATGGTATATAGATAAGATAGTAGGCTCACATTTTTATTGTAAAGCTGGCAAATGCTGGTCACATAAAGGGTTAAATAATATTGATATTTCCATGGACTTCGACAGAAATCAATAGAAATCAACAGTATTCGCGAGGCCAATAAGAATTAATTAATTGAAATCGATCAATTTTGATAGATGTTTATCCCCTCACTTTCAAAGAAAGATTTGTCTCCGTCCGTCCGTCACACTTTCTTGTGACATCAACTCCTACTTCACTTTTGGGCTGAGGAATTTCAATTTCTATCTATAATGGTTGCATATCAAATGTAGATGCGTAATAGGGTTATTTTCGTTTGGTTGCTTATATGTCGCGCGTGGGAGATCTAACTACAGCCACTTCAGTAATTAACCAGACATAGGATATGCGCCCAATTAACCGTATACCATGAAATTTGGAGTCGACTTTTTCAAGTTAAGTAGTGAATTCTTTCTATCATATCTACAATAATGAAACCCCAAATTTCACAACCATAAAGTAAAGTAGGCTTGACGATCTTAACGAATAAATCATACTGACATCTCACAGATATGTTATGGACCCTTCCCTTTTTACTGTATTCTTATTTATTACTCTCTTTTTTGCATAACGTGATATCATAAATACTTTGCCCTACCCTCATGATCCATCTCTCTGCCTGAATGAATTGCAAATTTAAAATTGTAACATTTACAAGAAAGATTGACTTTAATATGACCGTTTACTGCATGTTCACAGAATGCCTATTATTGTAAATAAATTTTGTTTTACTCTGTTCTCATATGTTTGATATTTTTATATTGTCATTTACTGTGATTTACCAGCTAGGAGGCAATAATTCACAAGATATCTTATATACTTTATAAGATATCTCATATATTTTATAAGATATCTTATAAATTATATGAGATATCTTATAAACTATATGAGATATCTTATAAACTATATAAGATATCTTATAAAATATATGAGATATCTTATAAAGTATATAAGATATCTTATATAAAAAATATTTATAAGATATCTTATAAAAACTAGATTATAAAAGATATCTTATATATTATATGAGATATCGTATATATTATATGAGATATCGTATATATTATATGAGATATCTTGAAGTTAGAATAAATAGTAAACGGCTTACCATAAATAACAAATATTTAGATAAATAACCGGTACAAAACAAATCAAATTTTCATTAGCACAATTACGCCCAATTAAGGGCCAATATCACAATATTGCTTACACAGAAATACAATAAACAATATTCAGATAATAAAAATGATATTAATAAAACACTTTGACTTATTGAAGGGATATTATTATTAACTCTTCACTTTACAAGTAGAAAGTGCTTACCATACCGGATGTCTTTTGATCCGACTTTATCAGATTATCATTAATTTATATTAAATTGGTCGGTATAAATACCGTCTGTGATTAATTTTAAAATATATTAATAACTAGATTTTCAAAATGGCCGCCTGTAAGTTTTGGAAAAAAAAAATCGGAAAATCATAAAAAATTCAGTAGTTATCAAAACAATTCTTACTCGAGTAAAAATTTATACTTGGGGCTAGAGTGACAATGGGGGGACTAAGTACTGATTGTTATGCACAGCGAACAAAAAGGTAGGATCATTATGTATTCGCCTTGCTTCTTAAGGTTGCCTTCTTGATCTCACTGCTGATTATAGCTTATGAGACATTGTTGAATACAAATCTATACAAATAGCAGCTTGCAAAATTAATATCATAATATCTGTTGTATATATAAACAAATATTTACACACTTAATGTCTGGGCAATATATTTGGTTTGGGGACTTGAAGTTGCTATTACGCTAGAATCCCGGGTATTTCTGAAGCAGGTCGGCCTATGATATCCCATGCCCAACGCTTATTCTAAAATTCATTCAATTTTACTTCAACAGGATTGACTGCATGATATTTGTCCGAAAAATGATTGTTCGAACAAATAAAATTCTTTGATACCAATTTTGATGCACATTTCGTCGATTTGCGACTCGTCAGTTATGCTCAAGCCCTAAAATTTTGAAAACCAAAGCAACAATCCCAAACTTTGAACAGCAAACTCAAAAATACAAAAAGGACCAAAAGGGGTAAAGCCAAAAACCATCCAAGGACATAGCTATGCACGAAGGAGATGGTCCTTAATTAGTTCTCACAAATTTTACAATTTTGTCACAGTAGATTAAATCTTTAATGACTTCACTTGGGAACTCATGCACGTATCGATTTCTATTACCAGTCAGTTCCAAGACGGTTATCCGTCTAATTTACACAAGATGGAATGTCCATCCTCAGTTTTAAAGACGGGTTTTCCATCTTATATTGAATTAAAATAAACAAGACGGAAAAACTGTCCTTAATATTTTGTCAAATTCACTGGACAGTTTTTCCATCTTATCCAAAACTAACATGCTTTAGATGGGAAAACGGTCTTTTATCATTTATAAACTCATAAGACGGATAAACCAGTCTCTGGTAAAAAAGGTACCTTTGAAGACGCTGAAACCATCTTCTTTTATTTATCGTCATGCACATAGTTGTTGAATTAAGCTAAATAAGCATAGTTCTTTTTATATGAGTTTTAACAAAGTTTACCATTCATTAAATATGCAAGCTGCTGACGATGAACATTTGGTTAAGATTTCATGGAGCATCAAAGGATAACATGCTTTCCATATACGACCACCAATAAACATAGACTTAAATATAGAAATAGAAAACAACAACAGGTATGATGAAAATGCTGTCTTGGTAAAGATTCCAAACTTAGTGGATTTACCGGAACATGTTCTTAACCAGCTGTCAGAGGGAAGCATCAACGACCTTTGAGGCAGCTGGCAGATATGTCAACACAATGCAAATCAATTTGATCCTGTTTAATACTGTCACCACTATTGAAGGACAGAGGGATTGGGCGTTTTAAAGCCAGGGAATTCGAGAAAACCCTTATCGCGATTAGGGATCACCCATTTCTGAGGGCTGTCATGGGTTTCTTGATTACCAGGGCATTTTATTTTTTATTATTTGATTACCAAGGGCATTTTATATGGTTATTTGATTCCCAGACCCCCTTTTTGATTATTTGATTACCAATTTTGTAGCAAGTTTTATGATTACAACCAGAGTCTTAGATGCATTGTTAAAACTTGATGATTACAATGTCCAAATTTTAATGATTATTTGATTACCGGTTACCCCCCCCCCCCATATTGTTCGGTAATCGCGAATCAAATATTTATTCCAATGGGAAATTCGGGATTACACATTTTATTTCATGGGAGTTCAGATAACAACCCCTCCTTCCCACCCCCAAAATCAGCTTGGCAGACATTCGACCTATTGAAAAAAATTTCGAACCTAGCTGGCCACGAGGCTGGCCATCACATTATATCTCACGACTTCAGGGCATATGAAGAGGAGGGTGTTGAACATAGAATTCATTGATCATGTTGATCAATCTAGAAATGGCGGGGACAAGTAAAACATGTAAATTACATGTCAGGACCTGCATGCGTTACCGTCATATTGCTAATTGCTATCAGTATAAACATGATAAACATGATATATTATTTTCAAGTTGAACATGTAAACACTAATATAGTCAATTCTCCATTATATACACATCCTCAGTATGCACGATATGAGTTTTGATAATAGTGGTTGAACATTTTTTGAGTTGCGATTGGTTACAGATTACACAAAATATGGTTTGTGGTTGATATATATTCTATTTCTATTTAATTTTTAATCATACAGATTTGGGTCCAATTAGACATGTTTTACCCCACCAACGGTATTGCCCCTGTTCAGATTGTCAGTAACTTGCTACTTGGTGTGGGTTCCACCTGTTGAAAACCAGGCAGTGACCTCGAAATGTTATTTATTATAAATTTACCCAATTTTTATGTTCTGGTATTTGTTCCACCTATTCGCACATGACATCACCTTACATTACTACGAAGTAAATAGTATGTTTCTAAATTTAAATCGGGTAGAATACCGAAATGTAAATTTAGCTATATAATGTCACGATTTGCTCTATTTTTGGAATAAACGTGACCGCAAAAATCTTTACACAAAAAAATAGGTCAAAAGCGATTTTTATCTGAGATTGTCAGATTCCTGTATATTCTACGACCCCTTTTGCATTTTTTAAAACGTATTTTAAATTTCTACTTTAATAGCAGCAACTTAAAACTTTTCGACTTTAACACACCAAAAAGTCCACTGTGACTTTTGTACATATAGATCTTCATTTTGAAAGATCAAAATTCCTATTATTTCTGCACATCCAAAAAAACCTATATAGTATACGATACTACAATGTAATTCAGGTTTATTCGACCATGTTTTTGTTACCGGCAATTCCTCCGCGACCTTTGTACGTGAATCTTCACTTTTATGCTCTGAATTTAATATATTCCGTATCCGATGTTACATAGTGCCAGGCCGTTCTTTGGTTTCTCTTGTTCAGTGCACCTACGTTAGATTTATTCACATCTAAGCAATGTGTACTCGGTACAGCTACTGAGATCTCGGATTGGTAGGCTGACTATTGCGTACAATGTCTGCAGCTAAATCTATTGATATCTAGACCGACTTGAATCTTTCACGCGATAACTGTATGGAATGTGAAAACAATAGTTAGAGCTTTTATGTCAACATCATTGAACATGAGGTGGTAAAACCTGGGAAAAAACCCAGTTAGATCATCAATAGGGAGTTTGATTTGCCACTAACCAGTTGTGCTCAAGGCCTAAAATGTTGAACCAAAAGGTTGAAGAGCAAATTGAAAATACCAAAATGACCAAAAGGGGGTAAGGCCAAAACCGTCTAAGGACAGAGCTATGCACGAGGGAGATACTCTTTATTTTTCACAAATTTTCCAATTTTGTAACAGTAAGTATCAATTTAAGGATCAAATAAGATTCTCAAAAGCTCAAATATATACCATCAATGCATATAAATAAATAAACATATAAATAAATAAAAAAATATTAACCAAACATCAACCAAAACCAGAAGTAGTCACCTAATGTTATACATTGTACGCCAGGAACGAATCAAAGCACTATTTTGTAACCTTCCTCACATTTATTATCAGTCCTAGGTCAAGATGTCACCCCAAGAGCCGCCAGGCTCGAGGGATGATTTTTACCACGGGCTGATAATGAGTCTGATATGAATAATGACATGTTATATTTTTATCACATACTTCAACATTGGTATTTTAATAGGTCTCCATGAAAATTCTTATCTCAATAATTTCAGTTTCATTGCCGTATTACCGAATATCTTCGAGGCGCTGCAAATCGTCACTGTCCCTCATCCATTTAGTCAAAATGTTTTGCACTTAATGTTTTTCTGTTTGTATTAACATTTTCGAGTGAATTCATATAATCCACAGTCTCGTCCCTATATCGTCTGCATTGTTTCTATATACCATATATATATGTATGTGCTAGTAAGTTTAGAATCTATTACAGAAACGACTGATTATAACGCGATTACGGATTAGGGGTGTGATATCAAACGGCAGCAGTTGCTTTAAACCGGAAGCAGTTGATAACAAAGTCATATCAGCCGGCTAAGCCAATTCTTATAAGATTTGGACAGAAATAAGTACAATTTCCAATTTCATCGTAGGGTAAAATTTTACCTTTATTTTCTATAAGTATATGATAAATATTTGTATCAAAGGTCAAATCTGGTCTATCGATAATATATATCTACATGTAATTGGAGTACTGTATACCAAGAAATTTTTGTACATACATTATTTTGTAACGTTATTCAATGGAAATACCGTTATCTAATTTTAAACACAAAATTCAGTATGGACAATGCACGGCCTGCGCAAAGACGACCTTGTAAATTCCCATTTCAAACAAACATAGTATGTCACGATGAGACAGCAATTTAACACGCACACCTCCAAGTTCATTGAATGATTTAGAAACAGTAAACAATGAAACGTGTACGATAGTAAACAAACAAAATGATCGATATTAAATGCTTTTTCAAGATATACTTGTAACATAAAGAATAATGTGAATCTTTATTTCGTATAGTCTAGCAATGAAACGAATATAGTAACGCATGACAATTTATGTATATAATACATAGTCATTGTCGGAAAAAAAAATGTCATCAGTAAATTGATAAGAGCACTGAGGGTAATCAAGAGAAATATTTGATATTTTGATTATTTTAAAATTTCTAACCATTTCCAAAACTTATTTCGGGTATTATTCCTAATCTTTCTACAAACTATGTGAATACAATTTCATATTCAGCCAAACAAGACAATTACAACGTACATGTATTTCTTTTAATGTATTCCAGAATTATTTTTCCTGAACCTTTATTTCAACTTCTAACTTTATATGCATAAACATAAGTCTACCTATCATATATTTTTTCATCATATATTTAAATTTCAAAAATTTCTTAATATAATGTGCACAAAACACGTTTACACTGAGCACGCATTACGTCGTTTTTTCAATGTTTAAAACTTTTGGTTAGATTAACATGTTTTGTTTGTCGTAACTTATAGCACGTGTTGTTTACTACATGTATTTTCTTCTTGTACGTAGTAAAATACTTTACAGGTGAGTAACAAAATCTTGACAAAAGCGTGGATAGTAAAAAGCGCGGGCCAATACAACAAGCCTTTTAGGGTAATTGTTATTGCTCTCCACAACAACAGAACATATTGTGCAAAAAACGCCTATTATGGTGATGGCCACCATCCACATTTGAATAGGCCACTAAGGCGGAGCTTTGCAGCATTTTATGACACGATAATAATTCGTTTTGATTTTTATATCGCGATTTGTGTTGTATTGATCAATATTTGATTGATTGAATTCGTATGCTGAACTTCTTACTTGATTAAAAGAAATAGTAAAACTTTATTTCATTTATTTATACTTTGGATGGGAATTTCCATTATTTGCACACATCAGTTGGGGCATTACGTATTACTCTTCCCAAGCGATTGGTTCGTCGTTTTTGACGTCGTGAGAAAGTGTTTGCGCAGGTCAGTGATTGGTTTTTAGAATTGTGACGTACAATGTGTGTCTATTTCGAATGAGTTGTGTCTGCGCAGGTCCAGATCGTTGTCCATACTGAATTTTGACGGCAACTGAAACGTTTTCAATAAGTACATGAAAACATTTTTCTTATTGTTTCCACTGTAAATATTCATAATTATTCTAAAAAAAACTTAAATCATCGTTACGAAAATGGTGAAAAATGGTTACAAAATATTGCCAAGTTCTTTGTATCTTTGATCAAAGTTTGAAGTTCCTAAAATGGCTGGTACAAGACTCACTAGACTGACATTTCCTGAGGCTCATTTATAAAGACACATTATGAAAGTCAGATGTTGTTCTGGAGTTAAGTCGCCTTGTCAATAAAAAAGTCAAATATGCACGAAAAATCACAATATTAGCAATTTTCGGTTAAATTAAAAAAACGTGTCCACTTCGAACTGCTCAATATATCTTGTTAAAATTGGAAACATACTTTGTTAAGGTCAGTATCTTTCAATGGTCAACTGCTAGTCAATACTAAACATATAGCTTCAACTCCTATTTTATGTTTTAATTTAATGAAGTTTACCCTTGACTTAATGAAAAACTTCAAGTAAAAAACCTCAATAACAGGCGAGTTTGATATATATGATAAAGCCTTCTGTCGGATATGGGAGTCTCGGGATGTGAAAGAGGTCGATATGGAAAATGACATCCTATTATCTGTAAGTTAGAGTCCGACACAATAAAATGTGAAATTTAACAGCCATATTAGTGAGTTTAAGACAAATGGACATCAAAGGAAAATCTGTTGAGCCTTACAATAAAATCGACAAAAAAAGTAAAATTTCAACATCAACCAAATGTTTTTAATACTGAAACTGATGACAAATTTAAATTTGTTTTTGGTAGTAAATTTTCAGTCATCTCAGTTCATATGTAAGAAGTCATCTTATATATATTCTTTAATTCTCTGACTTAAATAGATTTTTTTTTCACATCTTGCGTAGTTCCACATTCTTTTTCTATCTTGCTTTGTTCCCAGGGGCTTCGTCCAATGCATGCTGAAGATGTATTATGCTTTACCTAATGGGCATACACTCTTTAAAAACACTGTAATTATTCATTACAACTTCTGAGATCTTAACATAAATATCTGAGCGCTGACAGGCCTAATTGGGAGTTTGTTCATTAAATAATTCTTGAAATCTGTTTTCTATCTCAGTTGCTAAGTCGTTTTGATGAACTGCTCTTAGGGTATTTATCACGTGACTAACACATGCTCTGTCGCCTGCTTTTTGTTCCCAAGCCGAAAGACATCTGTATAACTGTTCCCTCACCCCATCGTTTTGGTAATCAATGCGGATTTGGTCAATTTTGTTATTTTTTTCTCTAACTTCTGGATGTGTGTTATCTACAAGGATAAAACGTTCTGAAATTAAGTTTTCCAGTGCTATAGATATATATTCTAAATGTTTTTTTAAAGAGTATCAATTATTCAGATTTTGTTATACTATATATCATTTTTGACAATTCAGACCGGACTTACATATATATCTTACACAGCTCATTGGTATTTTCAGTTTATACCCTTAGTATTATTATGTGTTTTGAGATTTCCATCGTTAAATTGTTGATAAAATTACGAAAAATAATATCTGTAACATGTTTTTGCCTGTATGGTATAATTGCGTGGAATTTGTTAATACATTCTTCAACATACTTATAAGACACAATTGAAATCTGGCAAAGAAATTCACTATGGACAGCCAGGAACTTACAGTGAGATGAGACAATCAATGAGTTCTCTTTTAATTTCATATGAGATGTTGTCTTATTGACGGTTATTAAATATTTTTTTTTAACTTTCATATCAATAGACAAATATAAATATATATAAATGAATTACGAAGTGACTGACCAAATAAAATTCTAATAAATTCAATCCAAACAGAGTCATCTTGTTCATTCTTCAATGAAATTTTTTCACTAATAAATCTGAAAAGATTGCACCATGATTTCTGTTGTTTTTTGTCTTCTGGTTGGTGAAATCTGTTGGTGTCGTTTGTTGGTGGGTCTACAAAAAATAATAATCGTAGATTGGTCAACATTAAGAAAAATAGAGATTATAATATTAACCAAGATAATGGAGAACTTTGGTCACATGAATACCAAAAGAATTAAAAAAAAACAGTTCCAGTCATTGAATAGTTTGAAAAATGACATCTCCAAACATATGAATTTTTATAATGGGACGGAAAAAGCAGTTCAAGATACCTTACGTATCAGAATGTACAACTGTACAAAAAGTAGTTTAAGATACCTAATGTATCAGAATATACAACTGTAAAAATGTACAAAAAGTAGTTCAAGATACCTAATGTATCAGAATGTATAACTGTACAAATGTAAAAAAGTAACTCAAGATACCTAATGTATCAGAATGTACAACTGTACAAATTTACAAAAAGTAGTTCAAGATACATAATGTATCAAAATAATTTGAGTTGGACAAACACAATTGAACTGTTATAGAAAAAAAAAGAAAGAGAAGACCCCCTCCCCCCCCCCCCCAAAAAAGGGGTCAAACACAACAAAATAAGCTAAAGGATTGACTAAGAATAATATATATAAGTAAGGAAAGCACAACTCAAATATCCATATTACTCCACAATATCAGCATAAATCTCATGGCAATCAAAATTTAAAAGTTACATGTTTTAAGGAAATAAGAACATATTAGATACCTTCTTTCTTGTCTATCGGAACATTTATTATTGGAGGATATAGCTTTTCTGTTTCAACCATAAACAAAGGGTTCTTCACTTTAACTGTTGAATTTTCTCCATCACAACTTTCAAGACTTCTGCTGTAAGTAATATGACATGAAATATCTAAAAATATTGTACTGGCATGTGACGTAAATCAACAAAATATACGGGTAAATCTCATTGAATAAAATATATGAAAAAATATAATCGAGTGTTATCTATTGAAAACTCAAATTATTTTCCCTCTATGATGTAAATAGAAATGAAAGGAAAGGAGACAAAAAATAAATGGTATTGACACAACTATCCTCAAACGGATAACCAAGAGCAATCAAAACAAAAAATCCTGTAATATATCTTAAAAAATAAAGCATGCAGTATTTGCTCGTGGTCAATGCTGTTTTGGTTATACTGGCACAAATGGCATTGAGGAAGGGAAATTTGATTTTACGACATCTGTTTTGAGATAAATACCGACAAAAGGATACCGAAGAGTCAAAAGTCTTAGTACTATGGAGTAATTAAAGATAAATGAAGATTTTATAAAGAGTGGTATGATTTACCTTGAAATTTGACAATGAACACTGAACAGGCGCTAAAGGCGTAGATAACTTCGTTAACAAGCCTTTAAACATTTTTTATGTGTTTCCAGTCAAGAATTAGAGAATAATACATGTCAAAATCTGTATCACAAGCAGTATCAACCCGGGTAAGCATATCAGATCATATCAGCCAGAGGGTTTTCGGCCATCTTGCTGATATTGGATATTCGGCTTGATACTGCTTTGATACGGATTTTGATATGTATTGTTCACTTTATCATATATTCAAACCGCAGACGTGATACAGGATATGCGATACAGGTTTCAGCTAAGCATCTGTATTAGACATTCTAAGTAATATAATTACTAACTATATAATAAATAAATCTAACGTCATTGAATTAGTTTTAGAACATACCCTCCGTTCATGCAACACGTTAATGTTATAAATCCTTTCCTCCACAGACATACTAGTACTATAACTAAAGCACCTGCAACACCAACAACTACCACTACTGCAGGTATTACTACACTTAAAATTAAGCTTTCATCTACAATACATGTACATACTGTGTTAAAATTCGTAACTCGGTAAAACTCAGATAAATAACCTAAAGATCGAGCTTACTTCATGTGCGCGATTGTTGAAAAATTATTATGGCTTTATGTTTGGATAAATAGACAACTTGGTTATAAAGGTTTAACGTCATGGTGCCAAATTGATGGGCCATTTTGATTGCTGTCTAGCTCTTTTGAAATGCATAAGCTGATCAATCACAGGCAGAATACATTAAGACATTATAAACATTTGTACCTTTGTATTTTATTTATTTTCTTACTTATAGGATGGTAACAACTTACCCTTCGGCGTGCAAACAACATCTTTTATTCTATCACAGTGTTCCTTGACTATGTGATTGTTGGGACATTTGGAACAAGGCAAACATTTTTCTGTGGAGGATTCTGTTGAAGAGAACGTCCCCGTCTTGCATACTTTACAGACTGTGTCGTATTCAGATGTACCTAGTGTTAGAATAGAATAACAAAAAATTGCATAACCAAGAGCATCTTCTCAAAATTCATGTTGAAGCTTACTGTTTTCTAGCTTCTCAATCTCCTAACTGCTTATATCTTGTACTTACATCTTTCAGCTAATATACATTTAACAAACAAGTAGGTTCATTATCAAATAAGTTACTAAACATTTTTCTACATAATTGAATATTGCTTTGGGAGACAGTTTTAACACAAATTTGCCAAATTGCTGTTGCTCAGACAGTTTTTCATCGTGAAGGACACTTTGTACCAAAACAAACTTTTGGTGTGACAGAGTTTATATATCTACGTTTATATGACAGTTGAATGGTTTTGGTTCTGAATGTCCTTCTTGGTAGTTTTCCAAAGTGAAATACAAAATTCTTGGCAATTGACCCAAATCTCCTCTATAAATGACTTGCGCGCACCGAAAACTAATGATAAAACACAAAATTTCCGTTTGATAATATAACAAAAGGCTCCCAAGAGCCTGGATCGCTCAATTGTAATTGTTTGTGTAGATCTTGCATCAACTGATTATTTTTGCTATTTAATGTATACCGTTGCATTTTTCGCCTTGATATTGATTTGTACAGAAAAATAATAGAATCCAGAACCCAAATATATATGGTTGCTAGGGACCTTTTCATCAGCTGCTTTTGACTTTTCAATGGCATTGACCCTTGACCTTCTATTTTGACTTGTACAGGTAAATTATAAGGTCCTTAACCCAAATATATATGGTTGCCGGGGACTTTTTTATCGGTTGCTATAGACTTTCTCAATGACCTTGACTCTTGATCTTTCTTTTTGACTTGTACAGGTAAATTAACCCAAATATATATGGTTGCTATAGACTTTCTCAATGACCTTGACTCTTGACCTTCAATTTTGACTTAACAGGTAAATTGTAGGGTCCTGAACCACATATACCTGGTGTCTAGGGACTTTTCCATTGGTTGCTATGGATTTTTTCAATGACCTTGACCCTTGAGGATCCATATTGACTTGTACAGCTATATTAAAGGGTCCTGAATCTAAATATATCTGGTTGCTAGGGACTTTTTCATCGGTTGTTATGGAATTTTTCAATGACCTTTTATCATTTTACGTCTACAGCAACTGTTTAATTTATTGTGATCTTAACATCTCTGACAATATGTCAGACCATTATTTTACTTTTAATTACTGTTTAATGTAAATAATCTTTCAACGGCAAAAACTCCTATAAGGGGTCCATTGACAATTTTGGTCATTTTACTTGTTTGTAGATCTTACTTTGCAGAACATTTTTGCTGTTTACAGTTTGTCCTTATCAATAATAATATTCAAATTAATAACCTAAAACTGCAAAATTTCCTTAAAACTAACAATTCAGGGGCAATAACCCGAAAATGAGTTGACCGATTCGTCTAAAAAATTTAATGGCAGGTAGATCTCATTTTTACTGCGTGTCAGTTTTGCTCTAATTGCTTTAGTTTTTGAGGTATGAGCCAAAAAGTGCATTTTTCACCAATGTTCTATTTTTAGCCATGACAGCCATGTTTCTCGATGGACAAGAAAATAAAACACAAATTTATACTAGATACCTTAAGGATCTTTCAGCCTAAGTTTGGCTAAAAATGATTCTGTTGTTTCAGAGGAGAACATTTTTGATGTTTACAAAGATGACGAAAAAAATGTTAAAATTGTCATTAAAGGGTAAAAACTCCTATAAGGGGTCAATTAACGATTTTTGTAATTTTGACTTATTTTTTGAACATTTTTGCCGTTTACAGTTTGTCTTTATCTATAATAATATTCATGATATTAACCTAAAAGTTAAAATTTTCCTTAAAATTAACATTTCAGGGGAATAACCCAACAAAGTGTTGACCGATTCGTCTGAAAATTTCATGGCAGGTAGATCATGACCTGATGAATATTTTTATCTCACGTCAATTTTACTCTAAATGCTTTAGGTTTTGAGATATAAACCAAAAACTTCAGTTTACCCCCTATGTTCTATTTTTAGCCATTGCGGCCATTTTTCTCGACGGGCAATAAATTAAAACATACACTTCATACTAGATACCCTACGGATCATTCAAACTAAGTATGGTTGTAATTGGTTCAGTGGTTTCAGAACAGAAGATCTTTAAAACAGGTTTACAACGGACAGATGACGGACGACGGACGCCGGACGCCAAGTGATGGCAAAAGCTCACATATCCTTTTAGGACAGGTGAGCTAAAATCGATTGTATACAAAGTATGTAAACTTAAGATTAAAGAATTAATTGTTATAAGCGAAACAAATATAGGGGGAAGTGGTCCTACTCTTTTTCACATAGCTAGTTATAAAAAAACATTCTCGGCATGCGTTATGCTAGACCAGAAAGTAATCAATAAATAAAATACTCTACTGTCAGTGTTTCATTGAATTTGCTTATATATGCTTCACATTGTTTTCTATCTAATGTCCTACATGACGTATTGCGGACAGACAAGACAAAAATAATGCAACGCAATGCCTAACTATAATGCCTAAAGGTATACATATATTGCTGTGTGTTCGATAAAAACAAGATAAACAAAAAATTCATATTATAAGATCACATGCTTGTATTTTAATTACCGGTTTCGTTAGCTTCGAAGCCAGGACCACATTTGCTGTGAGGTAAACAAATCCATTCACCACTCCCTTTTGAATGATTATAATAGCCGTCCTTACATCGACACATCATATCAGAAGTAGAATTACATGGGTGCTCCACAATACCATTCTTGTCAGTGCAGTGGGTACTACACATGGCACATCTTGAAGCTATGTTGTATGTTCTACTGTACTGTCCTACAGGGCATCCCTCGCATGCTGCTATTGTGTTATTTGTCGTACAGTCGGATTTCTTATAGAATCCAGGGGGACAGACATGGCACAACAGTCCGTTTGGAGCAGGATAGACGGACTCCGGTCCAAAAATTACGGAAGATGAACGCTTTTGTATGTATAATAATTGGCGTAGCCCTTTATTGGTTTGTATAACGATATCATCGGAGGAACATGTCACAAAGGTTACAATGGCTGAATAAAGTATGGCTGACGCAATGTTTGACATTTTGCCAAACCTGTGCTGTAAAATTTGTTTGAAAAATACTTTAATTGAAATTGTAAAAAAAATTTGGCCCATCATTGTGTATTGCTAAATTACATATCAAAATTGTCACGACTTTAATTTTATATTAAAAAAAAACATGACAAAAAGGTTAAAACTATTATTTAAATACTTTTAGATGTCTCAAGATCAAATATGCAGGAAATATCAGATGGAAGAAAATTAAAAAAAAATGACATATTTTAAATATTCAAGAACAGGGTGTTCCGTCGAATTTTTAAAGTCTAAAATATTATAAGTTTGTGTGTAATTTTTTTCCAGATTATTCTACGGTCTTTCCTAAAATTCTATAAATAAACATTGTCACGGTTAAACTGAAAGGTTTTTAGGAGCTTGAATACTTAAGTATTTTTGTTGGACTTGCTTCTTTTAACGTTACTCTAGGTGCAGGTTGCAGAAACTATTTGATCTCTTAATAGATGTAATAATAATATAATTAAACAGTTTAATTAATAAAAGTTAAGTTATCTTACCTGTCAAAAATACGTCTAGACCCTTATTACCGAATTTATAAACTGAAATCACATGCGCAGTTTAAATTCCCAAATCGTTACCTATATTGACGTAATTTACCCATATCAATAACACATTACCTATCATTTGACCTCACATTTAATGAACCCTAAATATTTAAATCTTTTAACCTATTGTCAATTTTTATTTATTCCTGCGGGTTTAATATTTTGAAGATTTATGTCGTCATACTAATATTGTATTCATTGTACATTTATTAAAGAATTTTAACCACAGGAAAATTTTATTCTTCTTTTTCAGTTTATTTGAATACCAGTGAATTCTCAATACTTTAAAACAATACAAAGCAGACGAATATTTTTGATAAATCATTTCGATTTAAAGGGCGTGTATGCTTACCTTAAATTTGTCATCGACGTAGGATTCAAGAATTTATTGATAACCTCAGACACATATAGGAATAGAATAGAATAAAATATCTTTTATTTTGTCAATTTGAGCAGATTTACAACTTATATACAGTTCAAATAATCACGATAATAACAATACAGTTTTAATAATAAATCCTGAAAATATTGTCAACGTGGGGTTTCATCAAGCACAGTGACAAGTATAGGTGTACAAGACGACAGTACATACAATTAATAACACATATTCATATATGGCGACGTAGGAAGACGAGCAAAAGTTTGCAATCTTAATTTTTTTTTAAATGGAAATAAAGTTTGGTCAATTTTACAACACGAGGGACGGTTGTACATCCCTCTAGATCAGCGTTAGATAGATAGATTTAATTTTTTACAGTACTATAAATTCAAATAAATGATAAAGAACAAAGTCTGTGTTCATTTTATATATTGCAGATGAGTAGGAACTGTACATATAAGAATACATTTCTGTTTGCCGTTTTTCCGCGTGAAGTTTTGATGAAGAAGTTGAAAAAAGTAGCAAGGAGCATTATAAGATAAAGGGAGCAGATACATCCTGGAATATAAGCAAACAATATAAAACAACACAAAACAATGGCAACTAAAACTATATCACCAATGTAATACCCTGTTGAAAGCAGAAGAAAACCTAGATACCCCCGAAAAGGTAAGCAGTTCATGCTGAAATTAAAACAGCCGTCACTGATGTGAATTAGTGTATTTAAATATAATTTTATATATTTGGTTTTGATTCTCGAGAGTCTGGACATTTATTGTTTGGAATGCTATTCAATTTAAAAAAAAAACTGTTGGAGTATAAGATTTTAAACTTGATTTTGTCAGCATTTATTATTCCCTCTGTTCGGAGTCGTTCCCTTAGTAAGGACTTAGAGCTTTTTGTGTTCCGTAGAAAATGGTGATTATAAATCTCTTCGATATGTTATCAAAGAATAACACAACTGGTGGAAAAAAAATAATAGTCTTAACAAAACCATTATGTTACTTTCCCTGTTAGACAAAAACAAAATGCACCAGGTTCTTTAAAATGCAACCACGCACAACATTTCATTATACTGTGACTTTTGGATAGAAGAGAAATATCAATGTTAAAATTTCCATATGTAGGCAATTTAAAAGAGTAAAAATCTCCTACACACTACGAATAGAAACCTTTATTACTCATCTCGCCCTTGATGTCCAAGATTTTCTATTATACTTCTGCCAGACATTATCGAAAATCTTTTGTGTGACTAAATATCAAATTTGAAACTGACAAAAAATTATGCAATTTCAATTACTGCTGGACGATTATTATTACTAATACGGAAACTAATCGCGAGTTGGGTGGTCCTATTTTTAATTCGGGCAGAGTACCACGGTGCCAAAATTGCTACATCCACTTATATTGCACAAAGACCATGAGGAACCAGGGATCAAACTGAATAAAGGCCACAACAGCACTAAAACACTAAAAATATTGCATTTCAGATTGTTTGGTTGACATATTAGATTCTTTATTAAAATCTCAAGACAGGGAAAATAATAGCAATTTTGGTAATATGGCGTTAATTTTTTACCTTGAAAAGTCCAGATATTTTACAAAGTTACAATGGTTACATTAACTGTTAAACGTTTAACTTTTTTGATAATTTTGACATTTGAATGTAATCTTCAACATTTTACACTTGATTGTTCGGCTTTCTACATATTCAGCCTTACACACAATTTATGAATCGTAAATCGACGAAAACATCAACATTTTTATCATAGAACATAATTGTATACTAGTAATCAATTGTATAATTGTAGCCTTTTCGAATAGGTTTGTTTACAGGAGCCGCAAATTTACAAACCTAAATTACAAAATAGCTGTAAAATATTAGTATCGGAGAAAGTTACTTTTTGACAAAATTTGTAGTCCATATGAAGTAGCCTTTCTACTTAAAAAAATGAAACTTTATTAATAAGTACATGAAAAAATTTTTCTTATCGTTTCCAGTGTAAATATTTATAATTCTTCTAAAAAAACTTAAATCATTGTTACTAAAATGGTGAAAAATGGTTACAAAATATTGCCAAGTTCTTTGTATCTGTCACAGAAAGTTTGAAGTTGCTGAAAAGAGTTACTAGACTGAAATTTCCTTAGGCTCCTCTGTACTGTTACCTTATTAAAGTCAGATATTGTTCTGGAGTTATGTCGCCTTGTCCATAAAAAAATCAAATATGCACGAAAAATCACAAAATTAGCAATTTTCGGGTGAATTAAAAAACGTGTCGACGTCGATGTGCTCAATATATCTTGTTAAAATTAGAAACATACCTTGTTAAGATAAATATCTTTTAATGGTCAACTGCTAATCAATGCTAAACATATAGCTCCAACTCCTATTTTGTGTTTTAATTTTATGAAGTTTACACTTTACCTAATGAAAAACGTCAAGTAAAAAGCCTATATGAAGATAATAAGCTTTGTAAATGTTTTGAGTAATCGTTGTTACAAACGCGAGCAAAGGGAACTAACTGGAATATTTGAAAGTCTACAACGAGCAAAATATAAGTGCAAATTTAAGGTGAATTAATTTATCTTTTTGTTAATCTAGATATCTCAATTCTATTCTTGTTGGTCCAGTTTTCTGAAATACTTTTTCGGAAACCTTATTTAAAATCTGCTACATAAATATTAATCTTGAATATCTCCCTCGGGCATATCTCTATTCTTAAAGGTGTTGGCTTTACCCCGGTTAGTCATTTTTTGGTATTTTTGAATTTGCTCTTCAAAATTTTGGATTTTGTTTTGGTATTCAACATTTTAGACCTTGAGCACAACTGATTAGTTGTAAATCGACGAAATTTGCGTATCTTGGGCATCAAAATTGGTATCAAAGAATTTATTGAATTCAGTGAATGAGAGTATGGGTGTGTTTATAAAGACCTAAAACTGAAGAATACAGAATAATGATATTCTACAATTTAAAAAATAATAAAAAAAAAAAATAGATCAAGAATTTGAGGAAAAAGTACTGATTACAGAAAACTTTACAGAATAAAGAAAATTGCGCTAAAAATCCATTATTTCATTAAATGTTGCATTAAATTACTCTAAACAACCTTTGTATAAGTCATGCATGTCCTCTGCACCTTATGTTTCAATATTTCATTAAAAACGTTCAGCCACACAGTATTTTACAGATATATATTTAACTGTACACAGAAAAAATGGAACAATTAAATGAATAAAGAATTTGAAACCCCTCTCCCATCCAGACTCGTATTCCAGAATTACAGTCTGTGGTACTGGTCTCCTTCTTATGTCATAGTGATGGAAGTAAGAGTAAAGTTGTTTCAAAAAATTATACATATAACACAAGCTAAATAACTGTAACAGATATTGTCTTAATTTGCCAGATAATTTTACAATGAAAATTAAAAACACAACAAACATTTAAAAATTCCAAGGGTTTATCAAGATCTAAGTCGAGATAAAAATTTAAAATAAAACATTGTTATATTGTTGAAATACATGTAATTATAAAACAGGAAGAAGTTTGTCTTGTCTTCAGATGTGAATTAACAAATAGAAATTGGGCATAAAATTTGATTACCACAGTTCAGTTTGTCCTATAGAATTCTTTTTCTCAACTTGACGAAAAAAAAACCAAACAGTATCTTCATTGTCGTTTGATGTTATAGTCAACTTATTAAGGCAATTTTATAAACAAGACGAATGAATATAAAGTGCACATTCACAGTGTTACAGCTAGTAAACAGTTATTTCTTACACTTTTAGTATATAGTAAAACAAATGAATGCAACTTCAATTTCTGTGCTTTTCCCGAGATCTGCAAATACATTTTATAAGTATCTATTGGAAACTGCTAAGAACATTTATGCACGGTTAATTTACCGTAAATAATGATCAGACGATTATTTACAGCTGAGCGGAAGTGACGTCGATAAGGCTCACGAGAGGGCAGATAGTGGCCTGGAGCAATATTGCTGTTAAGTGGTCCATAAAACATTATTGCACCCAGTAAAAGCCATAAGTAATCATTTGAGGAAATAAAGATATGAATGAACGAATGAATGATTATCTCTTCATTTCATTACTTCATAAGACTTTATTTTTATCTTTCCTTTTTATCATTAAAGATTAAATTTGCCTTTGATCACAAGGAAGATTAATTATTCAGTCCGCCAATAATCCATTTTAAGGAATTATTATGCAAAGCTTTCAAATAAACAAAAAATCGATCTTAGGAGACAGCAGATAATTTGACGAAAGATTCAAAAAGATTAGGGAACATGTAACTAGATCTAAATCAACAAGAAACTGAAGGGTGCCAAAGTGCACTTAAAATCTTGTGAAATTATCGGCAATGTATGTTTGAAAGAATAAGAACTAATTCAGCCTCAGCTAGCAACAAATATAACCTGCAGCTTTTGTTTCTTCTCAAACCGACAGTATTAGTGTTGTATTTTAATATTTGTAATCCTAGTCTTCAGACAAATATTAAATAGCAACACTGAAAGCAAGGAATTTTGCTTTGTTTTCAAAAAGACCTAATGCATGTTTATAGCTAGTAAATATGGGCACAGGAATACCGAAGCGATGTAAGACAGTAGGGAGACCCCAGTGGACCGAAAACCAACGGTAAGGCAAACTCTTGAGAACATAAAAGAACAAACAAATATGACCAAAAAAATAACAAAAGAAATAAAAACACATAGCAGACCTAACAGCATGAGTAAACCAAAGTACAAGACGCTAATGCACTGGCAATGTGGACTCCTAAAAAAGATTAGGAGTGATATCAGGTGGTCTGGAATGTTAAGCATGTTCTGCTCCGTTAACATCACCCGTCACACTTCTTGTGTGCCAATTCCAGTGAATTGTCTATTTCAGGAAGACGTGAAATCTAATTGAAGATATATAGTTTCAATGGAAAAACAGAAACTTTCTATCTTCCTATCAATTCATGATGACAACCGTAAAATTTTAGGAGTGATGATATCAACAAGGACTGTCTTAGAAATGTATGTGACAGTACTTTTATTCTGCTCAGAAAATCGTCGTACATATCAAATATGTTGATTGAATGCAAAACAAAGAGTCTTGAATTATTCTTTTCATTATTAATAAAAAGTATCACAAAATACCTAAATACATTTGATACACTGTATGGCCATTTCGTTGACTGACAACTCATCAGCAGTATTCGAGATCAAAATATTGGAAAACCGGTTAAAGATATAATGATGAATTAATAAGCACAGCCATCAAAAATCAAAACAATAAAACCAAACAGGTATCCAAACCCAACTAAGGGTTACCTCTGCATCAAAAGGAAGAGCCTTAGTAATTTCTGGTAATATTTGTCAAATTTTGAACGAAAAATTTAAAGGCATGTAAGAAATGAAAATTATGTAGCATATAAACGTTATCAAAAAATTCAATACGATTGGCTGAACGATTATATCCATATTTACTGAAGAAAATAATTTTAAAAAAACCCAATATTTTAAACAATGCTATACCAATGCTTATTTTGAGCATTAGTAAAGAGTTGATGTTACGTGTATTCAAAATAAAATATCGTTATTTTAAAAAATATATTAATAAAACCGGATAACTTATGAAAACTACCTTGCAAGCTTATCATTCGGATGAAAAAAGAACAGTTACCTCGTGCCGACATGTCAAGGCGGAAATACATAGGTAAACAACCTGTCTCGCTTTAGAATTTAAATGGCGATTAAATAATACATTCTTTATTTTAATTTAAAGGTTCATTGAGCATAATACTATAATAATGAAATTTGACGGCCGCACTCCAAATGATGTTTTTCCACTCAAGGTAGCTGAATTTGTACAACAGTATGGCGTCGATATAAAAAGAACCGCTGCATACAGATGTCATTTGTCGATCAAAATTACAGAGACAAAAGAGTAGAGTCACCAAAAAAAAAATGACTGTTAGATTTAAATGGTGTAAAAATTAAGTAAATACAAAATGAAACAAAACGTCCAGCGGGAATTATTCAATGCAAACTGAACGAGAAAATGTTGATATGATATGAATATGAACCTTGCTTTGTACTAGACCGACACTCTGAGCAGGATTTGTAACATGCTAGCTCACGATCAATAGGAAGACATATCGACCACCCGGACACATTATACTGACTTTGAGCCGACCAGTCCTTTGATCTTATTTCTGAATGCCGCGTGCGTTGGGGAGAAGCAGCAAATACCAATGTTAATGTTATTAGTTTGACCCGAGTCAGTAATTGTTAGGTGAGAAAAGTAACATTCTAATGTATTGAGTATGTACATGTAAATTTTAACGAGCAATGTGATAGGCTAAGAGACAGCGTAAAATCCACGTTCTACCAGTCTGTTACCAAGCATGGTCGCCATTTTGAAAACGAGTATTTATTTTATATACACCTGGGACTATTATACTACTTAGTATAATAGTCCCAGTATACACAAACTAGTTTCTGAATTTAAAACACAAAGAGTGAAAATGATCGATAGTTTGGTAATATGACCATTTTTTTTACTTTGGGTAACATTTCAGATATTTTACACAGTTTCAATAAATCCATTAACTATTAAACTTTTTTTTTATAATTTTGATAATTTTGACATTTGAATGTAATCTTCAAAATTTTACTCTTGATTGTTGCGGCTTTCTACATATTCAGCCTTGAGCACAATTGATGAATCAGAAATCGACAGGTATGTAAATTTTAAAAGACGACATATATACCTAATGAGCAAACCAAAACAACGCAATCCATTAGACAGACAAACCTGGGAAGTCAAATGAACAACCACAAGCACAACAAATAAACACTGAAAACTAAAAAACAATAAACAACACGAACTCCTATAAAAACCAGGAGTGAACTCAGTTGATCCGGAAGGGTAAGCAGTTCCTGCTCCGTATACGACACCCGTCGTTAAGTTCTACAAATTAAATCTCGTGGTAGTCACAAATCGGTGGAGGTACATGAAATGTTACCACAGTGGAAAATCTGATGATAAAGATAAGAAAATTCAATGAGATGAAAATATATCAAAGTGATGAAAGTAAAACACATTTTACATTAGTTTTCCTTGAATTATTTCATATAACTTTTTATCATGTCAATATTGATTTATTTTTATTCAAATTTCCTTGCTACACGGTGTGGACTTGATTATCGTTTTAACAGAAACCAAAAAAAATATTAAAAGATGTCTACCTTTTTAAATTAATATATTTGAACTTCATTGCTAATTATGCATTTACTTGGTTATTACTCTTTTTTTCATAGGTTAGTGTTTAGTACAAACAGGAATTTATAATATTTGAATAAATCTTTATTAACGAAGTGCCTTTTCTCATTTAATTTCTTTCCTTGCTGTTCCGACATGCGAGAAACAAAATAGCACTTCCAAAATTAAATTTAGATCGTTAAAAATTATAAAATATGAATTTACATACTTAAATTTTTGGCCATCTGCAACTATTTCGGTCATAATTAAGTTAGGTAACTCTGTTTAGACTTATCAACTGGTTACCCAATTATTGTGTACTGGTCCTGACCAAGCAGGCATTTATCATACTTCGATAACTCTGTATTGATTATAGCACGTACTCCTCGTCTTCACTTTAAAAGACTTTTCATTTGAATTGTGTAGTAACATTTCACATGGATTATAATTCTAATAGATGAAATTGTGACAATAATTAATAATATGAAATGTATCACCAATTTATACAAACTGGCAAAAGTACATAATTACACGTGAGATAAATGGTTACGGTTGAAGGTTTTTAAAAAAAATTTTAGGCCACAAAAAAGCGATTTTTTTGTGGTAAAATTTATTTGAGTTTTATCTGATTCAGAAGTAAATTTTGATGTAAAGAAATTTGTTCTCCGCAATTAACATGCTGTGTGTTTCAGGTAATTATAACTAAGTTTCGATTTGACAGGTATATTGTACCTTGACTGTCCGGATGTTTATTGTTCCAACCCTTAATTAAGGTACAGAGGTACATTGTATGTATAGAGGTAAACCGTTTGCTGACCAAAAACAGCGTGATTTCATTTTTAACGCTACATTTTTTTTCATAAGTAATGCAGCATTTTAATAAAGGTGCGTGTGTGTGTGTAAGGGGCGTTCACAAAGAATGCGGAGATGAAATATAATTTCAAATATATTTCAGATAAATAACATTTTAATTTATTTTAAATTAATAATTTATATTTTTTGGTATTTATATATTGTAAACATTTGACATATTATATAATTAATTCTATTTACTCGTATGAACGATATTTACTTGTTATGACAAGGTAGAAGCTGATTGGGATGCGCGCCATTTGGAATAATTTCACAACAATAGTAAAAAATAACACATTTCAACCTTAATTGGAAGCAAGAAAAATAGGACCCGAAATGAATTGGACTTCATGATGATATTCTATCATATATATACTTTATTTTGTGGGTTTGGATGGTATTAATTATCAAGAGGAATTCATCCAAATTATTTTTTGAAAATGAGTCCTTATGGAAAATTCACTTATGTTATATGTACTTATTAGGCGTTAAACACGAAAAATTCAAATGAAACTGGAAGTAAACATTTTATGCCCGGGACTGATGTTAAGTACATATCGAAAGTGATAAGCTATACAATGAGGGGACAGATGGTGTCAAACACACGATAACAAATAAGTTATGGGCATTTAATTAACAAGTCTCATTGATTTGTATTGATTAATTGGCAGCTAATATTTGACACCTATGTACTACCAGAAGTCACGTGATGACCGAAATAGCTGATATGATAATGCTGCATTAATTGTCCATCCTTTTATAGAGATTTTATCGGAATAATTATGCAAAGCTTTCAAAGCAAAAAGAAACAGCGGATAACTTTGATGAAAGATTCATAGATCAGAATTACATGCACAATAAGTCGATCTAGATGAAATAATCGGATTTTGAGAAATAAAGTAATAAAGAACAATAACACTCCTATATAGTACTTAGAAACGTACTTTTGAAAGAACAAGCCATAGTGCTATTTTTTCTTTTAGCCTTTAACACTGTTTGTTTGGTCTTAAACAGACATAGCTGTCGCGTTTGATCTTGCATACCTTTATTTTTATATTGCTGTTTATAGTCGAAATCTTTTTTCTAATCCTAAATTTTGCATTGGTTTTTCTGGACAAAGTTTATAATGTCTGAAAGAGAAAAGAAAAGAGACAAGAAATAAAATGAAAATAGAAAAAAAAATATTGACGGTATCTTTTGTTTCCTTTTTTGACTCAAATAATCACTGCCTTGCCAAATAACAAATGCCCTAGAGTATTCTTTGTTTTCGTTGATTTTTGCATAAAAATATGATCACCAAGTACACATGAGACGTTTTTGAAGATGGACAATATTGTATCAAAAAGTTTGAAACATATTGACTTTCAGTATATGCGCCCGATTATTGCAAAGGTATTGCTTTTTCATTGAGAAATCAGCTTATATATATTTTGACACACAATAAGTTTTCAGACAAACACCATTTAGCAATATTGAAGGTGTGTTAGACAATAATGCATGGCTGTCGAGGTAGGATATTTCAGACCAGTACATGTGTATGGTAACAATGTGTGTTTTTTCCTGTTTTACCTGTGCTGTTCGAATCTAAATTTGTGTTGATTGTGTGCTAAAATATGATATCTCTTAAAAAATAGTTCCGGATATTTGTAGTCCAATGTCTGTAGAACTCTCTTTGTTAACTTGACACTTCGAATGAAACTGAAGGATATTTGAGACCATCTCGGTCCGTCAGGATTAACTTATCTCAAAGATGTCTTGTTCCTTCTTATAAATTTATTTCTTTATAATGTTGTTCCATAGAATCTATCTATATAAATGCATTAACGTTTTACAGTTTACAGTTTTGAATCCGGTTTAGCGGTTGAATTTTTACAATTGGTAGTTTAGCATTGCCTGTAGATCTCTTTAATTTTTTCTTCCAGACAGTTGAATTATTAATTATTTATTGACTTCATTTTACGTCAGTAAGTTTACTTGTGAAAGTCGTATGGTATTATGATTTCCTCCTAGAAATATATTAAAGATGCTGGAGAGGCCGTCGTTATTGAAAATGTATTGGCTGCAGTATTTTCGGTTCATTAGGAACAGTCACTTTAGCAACAGGAAGCAGATGGGTACCTCGAAGAACCCCATAACAAAACGTTCGAAAGACTCATAGTGCCACCTGTTTATGTTGAAACTATCTACAATACACATTCCCTAATTCCAGTCATTATGCACTACTGTATGTGCACATTTCAAAAACGCATAGCTCAAGTCTAAACAAATAAAAACAATGAACCAGAACGTTGTAGAGTAAGGTCCCATTTCAAAAACATTCATCAAATTCGATTAGGCGTAAATGTGACCTGATTTCCGGTTTTCAATGTGTATTCGTTCTATTGACGTCGTGGAACCAGTCTCGATCGTAGTCGTACGAATGTTTGTGAAACCAGACCCTGATCTAATGCAATAATGACCACATTTTAAGGTATCCGGACCATAAGTGACCACGTGATTATTCAAAAGGTTACGGATGTTCCATACAACGCAATTGAAACGACTTCGGTAATTATCGGCAAACTTCGGAAATGCTAATATAACTACTTTTTTTTTAGACTCTGCATATAAGCAACAAAGTGTGTTTCAACTTGAGGAAAATATATATACAAAATTCCAGCTTTAAATTGTTTGGTTCAGCCATTCACGGTCAAAAAGAGATACAATTTTCGATCATGATCTATTATGGTCCGGATACCTTAAGTAAAACATTTTCCAACGTCAGAATCATGCAATAGGGAAACTTAATTTTTTTTATGTGCATGAAACCTTTTATTAAAATTCGAAAACAACTTTAACCATTATACCAGTTAGGTCAAAATTTGTTACTCCAAGTTGCCTATAGCAATGTATAATCAAACAAAGATATGAAGTAAACACATAACAATTCTGACTAATTTGATTTACATTTTCACCTCGACTCTTCCTTTCATTTGCTTAATTATATATTATAAAGTTGTAGATTTAATGAAGAATTTCAATTATCTCCGGAGATTCCAGAAACTTGTCTTTGTTTTTTTTTTTGTGAAACGGAACTCTGCTCTATTTGAAATAGACTGACGTTATTAAAAAAATTTAAATATTTTTCTTCTTTGTTCTACAGTCAATTTATTATTCACTGATTATATGTTTGTATATATTCGATTAAATTTTAAAATTCTATTCTTTGCTGTTAGAGGGCGAATCGACCGTTCAGTTTGAGGATAGTTCGACAGTTATTCGAAATTGCCATATAACACCTGTACAAAATGCTTCACAGAATTAGAATGTACATATTTTGCACAATATTGAAACATGTAATGTTGGTAAATTTTCACGTTGCTTCATCATATAAAGAAGCATCTTACCATGAGACAACTGAACTAAGTGGAACTATACCTTCAGTTGCAGAGGAGAAAAGTACGACACATGTTCGGTGTGGTTTTTTATGTATGCGTACAACTGTTTGTAGAACTATGGAATATAACTTGCGAACAGGTGACTGTAAATTGTATTCTATTATTGGTGTTGAACCGTCCACCTATGTTGATACAGTGATGTTTAGTGGTAAGTTTGATAACGAAAATTGTTTATGTTCTCTCGACAGCAAGACTACTATAGTTTAAATTGTTCACGGGAGTCTTTTACTTGTTTTTTATTGTTTATTTATTACACTTTTTTTTCTAATTTTGGTCGTTTTCGTTTGATAGAACGTCCGGTTTAAAAATAAAATTATCCTTAACGTTTGTCAGTTAAGAGGAAGTAATACAAATACATGTGATCTTTTTTTTTATGTGAAAAGCATTCTCCTGTAACGATTCTTTACCGAGTAGATCGCATGAGCATGTCATTTGGTCCTTTTTCAAAATAAATGTTTTATTCTTGGTAATTTGGAAAACGAACTCAGATATTTTTTGATTTTTTACATTGCATATTTTTGATTGACCTAATACAGGAAACAAAACTTTTCAAATCACAAAACGCAAATTTTCAAAAATGAGGTAAAGGCTTCGTTATATTTGTCAGAGTGCCATGGCCTTTTAATGAAGCATCTTTTGCTTTATTAATGGTTTAGGTATTCTAGTTTCTGAGAAACTGAACTAATGAAAACTAGACGCAAGTCCCAAAAGCAAGGCATCTACACAATATTTTGTCTAAGTCTTGTAATTGCTGAAATATAAATGTTGCACTAGCTAATGCTGTCATCGTCTGTCGTCATCGGATACATTCATCGCAGGCAAGAAAAAGACTCATTCAACCTAAGAAAACAAAAGACATTCTGTAGTTTCTTGACATCACACTCTGTCCAACTATAACACGCCAAGCAGCATCAAAGAATATCCAACTACGTCACGGCAAACATTGAAAAAGCATCATACTCTGTTAAATTACGACACACCAACCATTATAAAAGATCACAACCTGTCCAACTAAAGCATGCCAAATAGTACACAACTTTACACTTTGCAACCACAACAGGCAAAACAGTGCACAACATTATCAGATGTCCAACTGCAAAACGCCAAACATTGAACACCACGTTCTAAAACCAGTAAATAAACATTATGGCGATGAACACTGATTTTATACATATTGGCGTTTTATAATGTTTACATACATGTATGTCTGATATAATAGTATTCCCTTGAATTATAAAATTTATTACGCCTCGGATTTTAACTAAGGCTATGCTTTTGTTTTATACATTTTAAACGGGCATATATTATATTTATTTGTAAGCACTCATTTAATCTATTCAAGGCACTGAGGCAAGTTTTTCATTGCTGCAATACTAGTAGACGAAAAGTTCAAGTGACCGCTATGCCTATTCAGTAGGCCTGATATCTATATCTATATATATATAATTAAACGTATAACAAAATATCTAAGTAAATTTGATGCACTGTATTGCCATTTCGTTAACTGACAAGTCATCAGCAGTGCTCGAGATCAAACTGGTTAAAGATATGATGATGAATTAATAAGAACAACCATCAAAAATCAAAATACACAGGTATCCAAACTCAGTTAAGGGTTACCTCTGCATCAAAAGGAAGAGCCTTAGAAATTTCTGGTAATTTTTGTCAAAGTTTGAACGGAAAATAATTTGGACAAACCTAACATTTTTCTTCAGGTTTCAGAGTTGTTATCTCATTGACAATTTTTATTTATATCAATATGATAAGTATAAGTGATAATGTGTATTTTTAACAGATGGATATCCATCCACAACAGGTTTCATATATGAAATCTCTCTTGACCTTTGGTATTGGCTTTCACCTGTAAGCAGTACCTGGCATGAGGCTAACAGTACATGTGAGGGAAAGAATTCTACTTTAATGAAGGTTGATACTATGCAGAAAAGAGAATTCTACAGGACATTGTCAGGTATTGAAAAAAAAAACCGCAAATTTAAGACATTGAAAATTCGCCAATGAGATTTCTTCTCATCAGATTTATCATATCTTGATTTTACGTAAAAAAAAAAGAAGAAAAGATGAATTTGTTTCGGGATGTCGTAGGGTTATCGACAACGAGGAACGGTACAGACACAATCAATATATGACGCCGCGGTAAACACCTGTTAGCGTTTTCGTGATTTTATGAGTTTACATTTTGTTGTTCTGATTTAAAAAAAAATTATCTTTTTAATTGGAAAATAAATTCTGTCTAAGTCAATTTTAAATTTTAAGAAGTAAAATGTTTGTGGAAATCCATGCCATTGTTAAAGTGTATATTAATTTTCTGTATTCAATATCTGCATATCATCATGTGTTCAAATAGTAAGTTAAAAAAATAACATTGCTAAACTAGAACATAATACCACGTTCATTTCTGTTCATCATCTTAATAGTTTATGCAAGATCAATGCTACCTCTCACCTATCTATAACCACTATATAAAATTTCTTTTATCACGAAATTCGGAAAAATATTGGTTTTAAATTGTTTCTTATTTACTTTTTTCCCCCGAAATAAACTTGTTTAGCTCTAATACCGATTGTCCAATGTTAATGAAATGTTACATGAGGATAAAGCACATTGCATAAATATGCAATAATGTTTTTAAAATGTCAAACGGCAATATTTCTCATGAAAACAAGAAACATATATGAAAGTCCAACAAGAAATCTACGTGGTTAAATTTGTGCTTAACTCTCGGCTCTTGCTATTATTCTGACCAGATTTGATAAAAATACAGTTTTTCCAATCTGTTTCTACATACATCTTCCCAGTGTTCCCAATTGCAAAAATAAAGCTAGGGTCAAACATTGGAAATCAAACATATGATTTTTTTAAACTCTGTTTTAGGCGAAGCATTTAATTTGTGGACAGGGGCCTCAGATTTACAATCAGAGGGTAGATTTCTATGGCCAGACGGAGACATCCTCCCAAGCAATAGCAACCTGTGGGATGCAACATGGGGACAACCAGATAACTACCTAAACAACGACCATTGTGTTATGATTAGAAGCGATCTTGGGTTCTTTTTTCACGACACTATTTGTGAATATACTTCACGCTTCTTCTGTCAGTTTAACATCTGATTAGAGTCTAATGAACATTTTGATATTACAAGATAATTAGATAATAAATTGTATTTGATACATCGTATGCACATTTCGAAGAATTTCTGCAGTAAAATGAAACACAGTAATGAGTAACAAAGCACAACAGTATTGAAAAGAATGATAATACAAACGAATCTACATGTGTATTTCGATTTCTACTTTTAACTAGATGGAGGCAGTCGGAAACGACACTCTTCCAATATTTTGTTTCCCTTGCACCATTTTCACAATCATATGAACAAAATTTTGAAACTCACACCTACATAAAGGGTTTGACAATTCTGTATTGAAATAAAATGCACAAAATGAAAAATGTGGGCCCAAAGTTTTCAAAAGCAAAATTGTAAATATTTATTGCACATCTACAGTGTACATATAATGTATGATAATAGTATATAGAAATAAAATTCATGTCGTGAAAAATGAAAGAGCAGTTTAAGTAGCAAGCTGAAATTCACAACTTCAAAATTAGATGACTGTTGGCCCCAAGTTTTCAAAATCCAAATTCTAAAACCTTATTGCGCATATATATATAGTGTATGACAATGCTGTATAGAAGTAAAATCCGTAAATTTTGGAAAGAGGAGTTTAGGTCACAAGATAAAATTCACAATTTTCAAATTTCGATCCCAGTGTGCCCCAGTGTTTGAAAATTAAAATTCTAAAACCTTATTGCGCATCTACACAATGAAACTAGATAACGGCAGTCCGAAACGACATCTATCCACGCACTCCCCTAATGTTATATCCCTGTATCCCTGTGCATCATTTTAACAATCATATGTTTGAATATGGGCTCCAATTTTACATTCCTTATTGCACATCTACATAACGTTTATGTCAATACTGAATAAATTTTAAATTAATAAAGTTGAAAATGAACGAGAAGTTTAGGTCACCAGAACATGTGACGGACAGAACGACGGTGGCGATAACAATATCCCCAAACTTTCTTCGAAAGTGCGAGGATAGTAAGTGATAAAAGTTCTATTTCTTTAAATATTTAAGTCAACCAGAATTACACAAGATCGAAGTAAAAATCATACCACCACAACAACTGACGTTTCTAATCGTGAGATATTTTATTCTTATATAATTGAGTACAAAAAAAAACGTAATTTAAAAAGCGAAGCAGATGAAAATTACTCCAAATAGTGAACATTGCACATTATTTTCTATTGCAAATCATAATACAAACCGTAGGGGATTCACATAAAGATTTTTTTTTATTATAGAAGAAAATATTTTAAAATTCTTTTTAAGTTTTTAATCTTAAAAAATATTTTTCCAATACCAATGTTTACTTTCAATATTAAAAAATCAGACTTTTGTCTAATATTAAAAAACTGCAACTAAATTTTTAAATTAAAAAAAAAGTCCATGTATTAGAAAATTCTGCTTATTTTACAACATACAACAAAATTTCTACTCATTGTCTCCCTTTTCCTACAATTTATAATAGAGAATGGAAACGGGGAATTTGTCAAAGAGACAACAAACCGACCAAAGAGCAGTAAAAAGACCCGTGCTACCAATGGATCTTCAACGCAGCGAGAAAATTTCGCACCCAGAGGCGGGCTTGAGCTGGCCCCCTAAACAATAATGCATACTAGTTCAGCAAAATGGACGCCACACTAAACTCCGAAAAATACAAATGAACCAAAATTAAAAAAAAAAAAAAACACACACACAAGGCTAACAAAGGCTAGAGGTTCCTAACTTGGGACTTGCGCGAAAATACGGCGGGGTTAAACATGTTTTGTGAGATATAAACCCACCCCGTATATATTATTGCTCCGAAAATCTGAAAATTAGTTTCCTGTCATATCTTCCAGAAATGTTCTATGGCGTAACTTTTACATAAAATTTTCATACAAACTTCTAACTTTAGCCCAGACATTTGTTTATAAGAAAAACATATCTATATATCCATTTCCAATATTGATTTGCACGAAAAGTATTTAGAATAAGTTTTCATAAGGGTTCCACATATATGATTCGGATGCCATATAGTGATAAGCCTGTTTACCCGTCTATAGAATCGTGTCCGGTCTATAACTTGAGAACCCCATACTGAAGTGAGTTCTCTACCATGAAGATCAAGGTCACAGTCTTAGTTTTACTTTGCAGATCATGGAAACAGCTTGAAATAACGGGTAAATAACGATACTTTGTTGTGATTTATCCGTTTTAAAAACTTCTCCCTGAAGGAGGACGCTACTTACTAAAATGTGCAAACCAGATAGTTAAGTTACAAAGTAGGATTTGTGCAAGCGGGGCCCTCTAGAGTAACAGTGCATATTTTAAAGTTTGAAACGTGTGGTAAAATATTTCATTACATATCAATGTAGTAGGCGAAATAAGGTTCTTCAGATTACAAATACAAGATTCGTCTTAAGTATATCGTATTGGTAACTGTAAAATATTTTTCAAACCACATATTCGCAGATAAACCATAACGTACTACCACAGTTATCGTCTTGTATTTTCCAACCTAAAGAAGGTTTAATTTCACAACAATCTTCTCCACCCCAATCATCTGGCTGATTTAACCCCCACACTGGATTATCGTTTTCCAATATGGTTCCATCTCTCCAGTAAAATTGTCCTTCAGTAATCATGTCTGTTGCTCCAACCCAATAATTCATGGTATTGTCTACAAAGAATTATTCTATTTTCAATGTCGTACTGTCAGATTTAGTTATTTCAAAGAAAGTTATAGATAATTTACCGATCAGTCGAGAAATGTGCCACCGGTCTGAAACAATAAGCGGATATATATGTCCAGGATTTAATGCATGCCTAACTTGAATAACCTTCATCAGATTTATTTTTTTCTCAAGTTCTGGCATTTGGAAGTAATTGTGAAATAAAAGATTTATACATTTTATTTTCATCAACTACTGATAGATCTAGTTGATGCTTTACTTTAACAAGAACTTGTGCACTAACATGAAGTATAATATGCAGTTGGCGTGGGCAATGATGCGAGCACAGCAATATTAGCCCTTTCCAGACACTCATTTTCGGTATCAAGATTCTGACTCTAAAATTATAATTTGAAGCAAATTATTTTCCTTACTTTAATTACTTCCGGCGAACGAAATTTTTTGTAGCCTTAGTATGTAGCACAATATGGCTGCCCCCATTTAAGACTTTTCTGAATGACCCATATGTAGAAAATGCATATGCTCCTATAGCGCTCGCTATTAAAACAAAGGTGAATATTTACAAATAAATATTAAAATAAACATGAAATTAGTATCAAACGAAGAACTTGTAAAGTAAATATCAAGAACAATTGTCACAGATGAATTTAAAGGAAATCACAACTTGTACATTTTAATCCAACGGCTCTACAATATTTTTTGGCTTTCAACGTTAAAAAACGACCATAACGTTAACATCGTTTTTGTAAATCGAAAAAAGTGAAATATATTTACCCGATAGGCTGTCATTTAAATATTGGAGTTTTTGTAAGGTATCTACTTTTATCAACTGAGCTCGATCAGTGGCGCATGTTGTTACAGCAGAATTCCAGTTTTGCCATGCGTTGTGAACTTTGAAGCATAAATCAAGACTTTCTTTGTAGGTGAATCCCAAAGACCGTGGGCAACGCTCTACAGATAGAATACAATTCAAAGTTATAAGTTTTTGGTTAAGCAGAACTGAGCTCTTATTATTAACTATTGATACATACCCCTGTAAAGCTTCACAAATGTAACATTTCATCATAGGACACTTTTGGTGATATTTGTAACATGAAACAAAAAGGATTCGTACAAAATTAAAACATAATATTAAGGTAGGAGGTACCTAATTGGGCTATATGTCATTTTTTTTTATTAGACTTCGTATGCGACTAGAGCATCATTCTAGTTTCGGTATCTTCCTAGAAATGACTTTATTCTGTTCTCTTTGCTGTTTCAAAGCAGGATAAGGTTACCCTACCGGAGCACCTGATGTAGATTTTTTGTGCGTAACATTTAATTTCGTTGACTTTGTCTTTTTCTACTTTGTTTGATTTTGTTTAAATTTCGCATCTTATTTTTTCATAATATTTTCTTTCTAGTTTTCTTTTCTGTCTTATCCCTTAATTCTAACATTTCAATCTTTTTTCTTTTCACTTATCATCGTATAATTTTATTTCCGAAGAGTTTTATTTACTAACCTCCAAACATACTCGTATCAGATGTGATTGAAGGTTCAACTCCAAAATGGTAATACATTTTACATTCTCTCGTGTTAGTATTGTATTCCAAAGAGCCACACAATAAAGTCTCCATACATATAAACGCACACCGTATATGTGTTAAGTCATGTTCTACCCTTACAGATGTCGCTGTACCACTAAGACCAAACAGCATGTGATAATTTGCTGTTTTGTACGACGAAGCAATGGTGTAAAGAATAACAAATACAAAACTGGTTGTTAGTTTTCTCATTTCTTATGTATTATTTCCAATTCATTTTTAACATCATCTCTGTTAGAATTCAGAAAATAAAACTTGACTTGCACTTTGACTAAAATGACTTTAAAATGAAAAAAATCGTTCATGTATCCACTTACCATGCTTACAGCGCAGTTGGAGGCTGCAAATAGGGATCATTTACGAATTCTTTTTAATTAATTTATAGCAGCATGGTTTAATTATTGTTGTGCTTTCCGTAATTTATTGCAGTGTTTTGTTAGTAAACATTTCGTTTATTCGTCTATACATTTTTTGGTCATTGTATCTATGTGTATTATTTGTATTGTTTGTATATGTTTTTTTTATGTTTTTCATCCTTCAAGAACCTTATACCACACGTACCATATATCATAAAGTAGGGATACAACTTTCATGCTTTGAAAGTGATTATTCATCCTTTGACAAGCCTATCGTATATTTGCGATAGAACTTTGAAATGGTTAAATGGAAAAAATATGTTTGAACTTTTTCAAATCAATAAAGTCATAATACATTCATTTGAACCACCAGGACAATGCATAAGCATAAAACAAGTTAAAATATCTTAACACATTCATATCAATCTCATGTTCTGAATATTGCAACACTAAACTTTAGAATTTCTTTTAGCAGTAGTATGCAGTAGAAGAAAGGATGCATCATAGAACATATAATAATAAGTCAAGCTTTAATTTCACTGTGAAATTGAGTTTTTTTTACAAATATTCCATGATTTTCATTTTTGGTCAATTTAACACTCAAGACCTGAAATATTGAAATACGAAACAATAGCTGAAAACTTTGAAAAGCAGATTTAAAGGGGGAAATGACCAAAAAGTGAAGCAAAACCCATTTCAGGAGAGATCGGGGAGGGGGGGGGGCACTTCTTAGTTTTCATAAAGGCACACATGAATCCCAAAATTTTCCCAATGCCGACAAAAAATGATCAATTCAGATATTAAACAGATATTAAATTCTTTGCATTTTATTTGATTGATTAATCCTCATCCGGTACGCTGGTGGTAAATTTTATGAATGAAAGAAAGAAATGCTCTGTCTTTGGATAGTTTCTGATTGGTCAATGCATCCATTCAATCTGTTTTTAAATTTTTTTTTGGCTTATTATTCCTCATGAGACGTGAATTGTCAAGCGATAAGACTGTGGGAAATGTCCATAATACCGTAATACAAAGTCAAAACAAACCCATATACTTACTGTTGACAACCCCGAGTTCCTTAAATATGCAAAATACATTTATTCAAAAGAGCTACATTCATGACAATTGGAATAGCAAATGCTGTTCTTTTTTAAATTTTACTTTTTAAAAATGTGTTCTAAAATTTATGATAAAGGGACGATTTTAATTTTCTAATTATTCTCCAAATGGGGTGTTTGGGTACCCATAAAACCAGTTTAACCCCGCCACTGTTCAATGTCAAAGACAGACTACCCTTATTCTCTTGTGTTTACTATTGTGTTTTGTGCTCTTTTATGTTATTTTTTGTCCTGAGGGGGTTGCTTTGATTGATTGATATGTTATTGTTGACCTTTCCTGTTATCCATTTTATTGTTTATTCATGAGAATGCAATACACACACATGCACAAAAATCATATACCACAAGGCTACATGTATAATTACACAGATAATCAAATATAAAAACCGGAACAGCAGGTGCTCCGAAAGATGTTTTGGATAGATCTATCTTTCTATTTGGTATTACAAATTGATTTAATCTTTTTAACTAAGCCCTGATCTAAAAGAATATTTCACATCTGCTTAATGTGATCTAATTCACCATGGCGCGTGACTAATTTCAGTATCAAGGATGTATTTATTTATGATATACATGTAGGTTTAGAAGAATAGAAATGAACAGAGATTACAATACAATGTAGTACATGTATATATCAACGAAAGGCTTAGTCAAGAGTTACCTCAATATGTTTTCTAGTCCGAAAACATTTTTAAGATTAAAGCACATCCATTCATTGAATTGTTTTTAGGAAATTATGAAGTTAGCAGTGTAAGCACCAGTATTAAAAAAATGGATCAGTTTTCTTACCAATCAAAAAATGTCATAACATAATTAGCTTTCTTATCTCTAAAAAATGTTTACCAAGGATTTAAATCCTAGTGTTTACACGGTAGTATTATCGCCATGTTCATGTGTTTTTAGATACAACCAAAGAGAAGGAAATGAAAGAAAACAACTCAACTTAATTGAGTATCTCCTTTGTTCGTAGCGATCCAAAATCATTTCCTTACACATCTACCATTTACCACGAAATCAAATGGCTGCTTTCTGGGGGCAGTAACCTTTCATTTTTTTAGTTGAGTTTGGTTGTATTTAGGTTTTCAACACTGATACCTAAAAAGGTTTTGAAAAAAGGGTTACTACGTGAAAGCAAAAAGAAACTAGACCTATTCTTTAATTTCAATTTTCGTTATATAGACGACGTGTTAAATAACAACAAATTCCAAGACTTTCTACATCTCATCTACCCCAAAGAGTTTGAAATTAAGGATACTACAGATAAATCGAAGTACGCTTCATATTTGGATTTGTTTCTTGAAATAGACAATGAGGGACATTTGAAGAAAAAAGATATGACAAACGGGATGACTGCAACTTTTCTATTGTTAACTTTCCCTTCTTGATTAGCAGTATACCAGTATCGCCTGCATATGGCGTCTACATTTCTCAGCAACTCTGATATTGAAGAGCATGCGTGAGTTACCATAACTTTCGACAAAGACGATTACTGATGTCACAAAAGCTGTTTAACTAGGGTTTTGTCACGTAAGTTGATGTCATCACTTAGGAAATTTTACGGTCGTCATTACGAATTGATTCATCGTTACAGTGTTCGAATTTGCCCTGTTCCCACTGTCGTAACAACTCATGTACCTTATTGTGATTGTGGTTGTTCCTTTGTCTTTCCGAGTTTGTCTTCATAATGGATTGCGTGTTTTGGTTTGTTCTATTTGATATTTGAACAAGGTCTACAAAATTCCGAATGTCCATATTTTTTCCTTCAGCACAAATGTCTCTGAAATGTACAACAGAGGTATAATAATATTTGTATATTTTAACGTTTATTTTGGCTGTGATCAGTGTTGATGAGACATAAGGTTTTCCCAAAAGCATATAAAGTGCATCAGTTTTGGTATCAAAGTATACTAATTATCTATTGGAAGAATCTTTTTATGGGATTTTCATTGTTGTTCTTTCTTTTTTCTTGGGAAAGGGGAAGGGGATTTTAATTTTATTGGCTTTATAACGTATCATGTTACTATTTTTTTTAATTATTTTTGGACTCGACCGCAACTTGTGTGTGCATCTTGGTTTTGTATTATTTCATATTATACACTTTAAAATACCTTGACCACAACTTACACATCTAGTGGTTTTGCAAGAAGAAAAAAATATAAATTATGGCAAATGCACTTTTTTGGAGATCTCTTGGGCGCATATGGATTTTATGTCGTGAATTTGCATATCATACCCATTTATCATCGTTTATTGTTCGTTGAGAACAGAAAACATGATGAAAAATCAATTCCTTGAGTGCATTAATTTCTTATATACATATGAACTTGAGTTGTCAAACTAAATAACTAATACACAAATGTCTTTGAAGACTTTTTAATCTATACAATTTCATTCAAATTGTAACGGTCTAAACACGTATTGTAGTGTTATCATCGTAGGATCTAATGTGTTTTGATCTGATACCATTAAACCCTTGTCAATTCAAGATTAAAAATATGTTGATTTTATGAACAACATCAAAATTAATCTGAATTTTTCCCAACAGCAACCTTAAAACTTTAGTTAGGACTAAAAAAGAACACTGTTTTCCGCTTTGTATTGAATAGCTAAAGATAGTACTTAAATATAAAGCTCACCTACATGTTCAACAGAAAAAAAGTCCTTCTAAAATTTACTTTTCGAAATTACAATTATCGATCACGGTTAAAAAAACCCATTTTTTTGTATTATATTTCTGTGGTTTGTTTAACTACAGACAGATACAATGACCGTAAAGTACAAGGGCAGTCGTTTTTGAATTGGAAAGTACAAACTATGACTGTAAATTACTGTCGAAATAGTTCAAAAAATTTCGGATCATTTTATCAAACAAAATATAACGGCAACAACACTTTGTTTCTTTCGGGCAAACATATTATCATCCTCAAAAGTCGCCTGCAGTTGTAGCAGTAGAAATCTGTTTATGACAACCTATTTTAAGTTGTAACAGACGTATTTTGAAATAGTATATGTACTAAACCATGATAAACTATTTCTCATTTGTTCGAGAGAAATCAATTCTTCCAACAGATCATTGGTCCAAATATACTAGAGACTTTTTGTTCGTTGATGAAACAAAAAATGTCTAAATTAGCAGAATATAGTTATTTTGCCACTAATTGTTTCTGAATGTTTGTGTTTGAACATACTAAATTCACAATAAACACGACTTGCTTGGGTAAAATGACACTTACATCGGGGTCTGTTGTTTTGACAAAAGAAGAATCGCTTGACATATATGTGTAAAGATTCCAATTTTGATGCACAAGATGTGCACATTTCGTCAATGTACGACTCATCAGTTGTATTCAAGGCCTAAAGCCGAAACAATATCCCCAAAACGGTGAAAATCAAATGCCAATGACAAAATTACTACAAATACCAAAATACCAAATTGTTTATGAGTGATGACATATTCCTTTGCCTTGCCATAATTTGATATTGCTATAACAGTAAAATTAAAATATGAATTCCACGCGCGTATCGATACAGTAGTAGCTGGGATATGGATATACATGGGGATCCGAAGTACACTAGCAGAGGTATCCATTCAGTGGTAATAAAATGAGGAAGATAATGTAATCCTTGGAATGTATAATCACAATATTTAGTATGTGAGGAAATAGTGCGAGATTCCTCTAACATCTAGCTCCCTGTTTTACAATTGGATTTGGTCGTCGTGCACATCCCATATACAATGTATAAATATGGGAAATCTGTTCCTTCTGGGTTTTTTCAATGGATTATATGGCAGATTTTTATTTTAAAAAATTATATATTTTAAGTGATATACTTTTGCCTTTATAATTCTCATATAACTGATATAAATTTTATCAGGCGCTACACAATGAAGATATTTCGTGGTTTTATATACATGACATTACATGAATTTCTCAGCGAAAAATAAGCTAGTGATCCTATATATATTAGGTGTCAATAAAGCAGATATCTTTACAGTCATAAAAAAAACATTTAATTTATAGATTTCTAGGTGAAGGTTTTTGAGAAGTGACGATTTCAAGTGAAATTATATATTGATTAATTTTTTTAAGACTTTTCAAAATGAAAACCACAGTAAACAAACTTTATTTTAAGAATTTTATATTAACCTTATTCATTGTTATTGAAAAAGTTCAAATTTTAAATATACTGAACCGCAAAAGAAATGTCGCACAAAATGACATGTTCACATACATTTATTTCAAAGTGACATTTATATATTTTAAATTAATTTTTACAAAATTTAATGAATGATTTACAGTCTTTTGGTTAAAATGTTCATAAAAACGCCACAATTGTCGCAACGTCACTTGTTTTCAATGCTGTGCTCCCACGTCCGTTAATAACGTGTATGTCCTCCACCGGCACCAATTACTGCGGCACATCTTCGGTACATGGAGATGATGAGCCGATTAATAAACGCCATCGGAATACGTGCCCATACTCTCTGAAACGCTTGTGAAAGTTCAGCTGCAGTTGTCGGACTTGGCTGCTCATTATTCAACCGTCTTTGAACTTCGTCCCATAAATGTTCAATAGGGTTTAAATCTGGACTCAAAGCCGGCCAATCCATAACATTAATGTTATTCTGCTGTAGGAAGTCTCTTGTGGCTCTTGCGGTATGCGCACGTGCATTGTCCTGTTGGAAAGTCTTGTTTTGTTGACGTGCGAAATGGGGCTGAACATGGGGTGTCAAGACTTGGTCGATGTAACGGGCAGCTGTTACGTCATTTCCTCTGCCTGGGCCAAGGTTCTGAAAGATGACTGGACCAAGTTTAACGTTAAGGCCGATTCCACCCCATACCATGATGCTAGGTCCTCCCCACGCGTCTGTTTCCAGAATGCAGCTGTCTTCGTAACGTTCCCCGCGTCTTCCCCACACTCTGGTTCTGCCATCGGCTGTTGAAATGCAGTAACGGCTTTCGTCAGAGAAGATGATGTTACGCCATTGTCGATTTCGCCAATTCTGTCGCTGAGTGGCCCACTGAAGACGAGCTTGACGGTGTCGAGGAGTAAGAATAGGTCCTCTTGCTGGACGGCGACATCTCATGTTTCTAGCAGCTAATCGCCGACGAACCGTATCATCACTTATGGGTCGTCCATGTGTTCCAACAGTGTTTCTGGCAGTTTCGGCAGCTGGGGTGAACCGATTCATCAAATGGTGACGAACAATGCCTCTATTCTGTCTAGGGGTAGTGACTTGGGGTCTACCACTCCGTGGACGGTCATTTGAGCTGTTTGTTGCATTGTACCGTGTCCGTAGACGTTCAATTGTTCGAACAGCACAGTTGAAGTCGTTGGCAATAACTCTGGCAGATTGCCCAGCATCCAATCGACCAATGGCCTGTTCTCTCTGTTGTGGAGTCAGACGTGGCATAGCTTCTGTGTCAACACTGATACTAACACTCTTTAATTTTCTCCGGCCTTTTATACCCATAAAGGAGAATGAATTTCACGAACATTTAAGATTTAAGAAAAATTACCGCCAAGTGTGTCCCACGAGCGGTTTTAGGTACGGTCGCTCTACGATATCAACTGAAAATTATTCAACCGAAAATTTAATTCACAGGTAATTTAATCTTACCTGCTGATGTAATCGTAATACTGATTATATAAAAATCATTAATTAATATTTATTTTGAATTTTGCTTACATTTTGAAAAAGCGACGTTTCTTTTGCGGTTCAGTATATATAAAATTATCGATATTTAGATGTAGTTTAAAATACTCTAGCTGCATGAAAAATTTCAAGATAAAGTTGTAACATAATATTTGAATATCTTCTACCGTATCATAATAACGATTGCTATAGATGGACGGCGAGCGAAATTAAAAAAAAATCCAGTTATTATAATTTACAAGGGTGTGAATATGTCTGATTTTATCATATTCTTAGAATTATTAATCCATATCATTTCCTATATTTTTCATAATATATAACTAAGATAAATCATTTTCACCTATTTGTTAGACAGATAAGATTGTTTTCTCTCAAAATAAATATATTATTTTTAAATTTCTTATTTTAATGTTTCATTAATATCAAGAAGCACAGACATGCATACATATTTTTGTACTTTTATTTGAGCATTTATTATTTTTTAATGCGAAAAAACCGGACTCGATGTACTATCTCATTACAAAATTTTGATAATCTGTTTTCTCTAACGTAAGGAAGCAACCATTTGATCCTGCCTATTTTGGTTTACCGAAACTTTGGTCCTGGATTATTTTCAAGACGCTATAAAAGCCTACACTTTTATTTTAATTTAAATCAAATAATTTCCTGTTTTTCTGCATTTATTTCCACACCTAAAGTTATCCTGGCTTTTATTTTACCAAACCATGAACCTTGTCCTCCCCGTTTCTTCAAATTTCATCCTAGCACCCCCATAAAAACCAAATGGTTGCTTCCCAAGAGCGCATTCCACGAAACCGGGAATATGCCGATTCTGTCTAAATTTTACGACTAAGTTTTTCTACAAATAAAGCCTTATATGTTTTACTTGTATTATAATTATAATTATGTGACTAGTGTTCTTAACCACAAGTTTTTTGGCATTTCATAGTCCACACATTAATACGTTTTGTTTTGGCATATTCATTTTACGCCACCTGACCTATATTGCATGTGAGCTTTATATTTAAGAACAATTTTTAGCTATTAAATAAATGCATAAAAATCAGACAACGGTGTTCATTTAAGTCACTAACCACAGTTTTTAAGTTGCTGCTGGCGATGGCGAAGTAGTCATATCAGTTTTGATGTTGTTCATCAAATCAACATTTTCGTGATCTTAAATTGATCAGGAATTATTGGTATCAGATAAAACACCTTAGAGTATACGATGATAATTAAATTAAACCTACAAAACCTACTTCGACCTTCATAGAAATTGTATAGATTAAAAAGTGTTCAAAGACATTTGTGTATTAGTTACTTAGTCTGACAAATCAAGTGCATGTTCAGGAATTGATTTTTCTATTCCTTTAAAACACAAAAACAACATGTGTTCTGTTGTCATCAATACATAAATGGCTATGATGTGCACATTCATAAAATCCATACGGGTCCAAGAGTTCAGAAAATTTTACTGGCTTTATTTATTATGTTTTCTTTATAAAAAAAAAACCCAAATTAGATGTTATTATATCTCAGTAGTTGTAGTCAAGGTCAAAAGTGTAGAATATGAAATAATACAGAACTTAGATGCGCCTACAATCAGCTGCGCTCCGTGCAATAAGTAAAACAAAAGAAACAGTAACACGACATACAACCAATAATATTACAACCCCTCCTCTTTTTTCCTTAATAATAAAAAAAACAATAAAAAGGAAACCTCACGAAAGAGATTATTCCAATAGACAAGAATATACTTTGATACTAATTTCGATGCATCTTCAACAACTCTCAAGACAAAATAACCATTTACATATACAAAATTTACCATACCTTTCAAGTACATTTCAGAAAACTTTGTCTGATAAGAAGTGCTCAAGGCAAATATAAGGATAGGTTTATTTCGCGTACAAATGTTAGCACTATGTTGATTGTTATGACATGCCTAAATTGTACTTAATTATAGATGTTCATCAAGAAATGGATTGTGAAGAGATTCAACCGGACCACAAAATATCTGACAGAAAAGAATATAGAGTAAATACATAAATAACAAATCAAAATAACTGACAAAGGCTTTAAGGCTTTGACTTGGAAAAGGGACACAAAAATATTGTTGCGGTTATCTAGTGTGACCAGTATAAATTAAACCAAATTAGATTTTCACTTGTAACAATACAGCAAAAAAAGTAAATATATAGGGCTTTACAGAATCAAAAGATAAATGCTTGATGTTAACAGTCAAATAAAACAATCAAAACCATTACAGCTTAATACAGATGTAAAAATTTAAAACAAATAAAGAAAACAAAAATAAAATGAATGAGAAGATATACATCGAAAGATGCATCATACATAGTACTTGTTAAATTTCGTCTGTCCTGGAATAGAGATGTCAGTACATGTTGTATAATCGTATTGATATCGTTTGTACTTAAATCGTGTGTAATAACCTGTCGACAGAAACGTAAATTAGATTACCCTAAATTCTGTCATGATCGATTTCTTAGTTTAAATGCTTTTTTCAAAAGCTGCAACAATTAGTAAACTTAGATTTTGAATTCTACAACTGTATCAAATATAACGGCATAACAGTTCTAATACATTTCTAATAAATGGTGATCAGACGTCATACTGACAAACAAAGTGTTCAGTATATCCACAAACAGTGTCATGTAATAAGGAATCGAGATCACTTCTGATCATAACGCAATGATCGTTGTTTAAGTAGTTGTCTGGTTGTCCCCATTTATTATCCCACAAATTGCTATTACTTGCAAGGATGTCACCATCTGGCCAAAGAAATATACCCTCAGTTTGCAAATCCGAAGCCCCTGTCCACAAATTATATGCTTCACCTGCAATAAAAAAGGTATCCTTACTTCCTTTTGTTCAATAATTTGTATTCATACTTAAGAAAATCTACAGCTAAATCGGGCCCAGCGTGAAAATAATACCTGAATATATACGTCATGTACGTTATAAAATTAGATGGATGAATTACTGTTAAAAGTCCAGTGGCAATTATCAAATGCATATCAGGGCGAGAACATGTTGATATATGAATATGAACCCTGCTTTGTACTAGACCGACACGCTGAGCCGGATTTTTAACGTGCTAGACCACGAGATAACAGTCCACAGGAAGACATATCACCCCACCTGGACACATTATACTGACTCCCAGCCGACCAATACTTTGTTCTTAATCCTACATGCCACGCACTTGGCGGAGACGCAACAAATACCAATTTTGATGTCTTTGGTTGACACGGCCGTGGATCGAACCTGCGACCTTCCGCACTAGTACTCGAGGTAAGCACTCTACCACGAGACCACCGAGGCGTTAAAATTATTAGACATTCAGTGTTTAAATACTTTTTTCTTTATTCATACGTTTATCTTTTGATGGCGTTGAACCAATCTGCAGCATTCGGTGTGAATTTCTGTCATTAGATTGTTATGTCTTTACTTCTTTTGTTATTCTGGCATTTAGAATTTGATTTTTAACGTTTTGGGTTATTGTTTTTGTTTTCAACATTTCGAGGCTTAAACACAACTGATAAGTCGTTTATCGACGTAATTGTATATCTTCTGTATAAAAATAAGAGTCATAGAGTTTTAATAGTTAATTTATTTCGATTTTATACTTTTAGCAACACAAAGTACACATTTTTTTTTAATATATTGGAATATGCATATACATATACACTGCATCACATATTAAGTGTTTGTAGAACTATGTTACAAAACAAAACAAACAAAGCTAAAATCGTACCTGTCAACGCTTTAGAGAATTCTATTTTCTTCATATTATCAATCTTTATTAAAGTAGCATTCATTCCATTACATGTACTGTTAGCGGTCAGCCAGGTTCTCTTGACAGGTGACAACCAGTAGCAAAGGTCAAGAGAATTTTCGTATAGGAATCCACTTATTGATGGACACCGATCTAACAAAGTAAATATAAACATGTAGCTACTTTGTAATTTAAAAATAGCACTTGAAAATGGAAAGAGGAGAAATATACCATCAAGATGGACTTCGTAATTTTAAAATACCACTTGAAACTGGTAGGGAAAGAAAAATATCCCACCAAGATAGACTTTGTAATTTAAAAATACCACGTGAAACTGGAAGGTGGAGAAATATATCCCATCAACATAGACTTTGTATTTTAAAAATATCACTTGAAACTTGAAGGTGGAGAAATATACCCCATCAAGATAGACTTTGTATTTTAAAAATACCACTTGAAACTGGAAGTTTGAGAAATATACTCCCTCAAGATGGACTTTGTAATTTATCTGGAGAAAATATTAAAGATCGATGAATACCATTACCTATTTATTTGTAAAAAAGCAAAATACTATTTACCCAATATATTACATGTATATAATGGAAGGCATATTGTCTATTTTTAATGTTGAGGTTTAGAATAGATTGTATTTATTTCTTAGAAAACCTCCTATTGTAATTTATTATCTGTCACTATTGTTTTATTTGTTGCATATGTATTTGATGTCTCATACTGCATCTAGTTCACTTTTGCATGTTTTATATTCATATACTACAAATGTATGTCCTCATATCACACATTTGAAATTGTTATCCAATTAAAGTTAAAAGTAATCATTAAGATGTGTATTTACATTCGTATAAAAAATTTGTAATTAACCTGGATTATGTAAACAGAAAAGATGATGATTAATCGCAAAATGGCAATCAATGATATAACCAATATTTGTTTTAAAAACTGTTAATTGGCGTAAGTTCAACAAAATATACATGAAAAGGAAGTTTATCCGTACGTGATATTCCACTGAAATTGTTCAGACTTAGTCTTTATATCTTTGACACAGATGAGTAGTACAACGCAACTGCTCAGTACCACTTAATTAGTAATTGCGTAAATAAACATTCTGTCACTAGCGTCATATGAAAACATTCACATTTGATGAAGTGATAAATAGGATTAAGTACAATGTTGTGTAAACTTGTTAAAATGGTTTCTCTGAAAAACATCTTCGATCGATATCCGATATGTAGAGATGCATGCTGCCCATGTCAAATCCGGTATGAGGAAGGGACAAAATCAATGGAACAGGTCCAATTTCATTTTGAGAACGGATTTTTCATATCTGAAAATGATTAAATAGTAAGATGTGTAATTTTTTCTTCAGTTAAAAAGAAATAATAGTTCTAATGAAGACGTAGCTGTAATGGCAAGAACTGCATCTTTCGGCAATCTTTACATGTTAGTAATGTATTAGTCAAAGGTACCTCGGCTTGGTTTTATGAATATTCATTGTTTAAGCATTCCTTCATGTATCACTTATCATGTAACAATGTAATAATTTAGTGCATTGAATATTAGTTTTGAAAAAATAAATATTAAAGCGATCATTGCAATTGTTTTATTCAGAACATACTTTGAGGTGTGACAATATCGGAGGAATATACAGTAGCATTGTTTCCTTTTTATTCTGCCTAGAGTCGGTAATTTGAGAATCGGTAATATGGATTCGGTAAACTTGGATTCGGTTTACAGAACATATAGAAATATTTGGCAATGTGGAAATCGGCAATATGGACTCGGCAATTCGGGACTCGGCAATTTGGTACTAAGTAAAGTCAAGAAATACCAAAAGAGATATTCAAAGAAGGGGGAAATTGACCAAAAACAATACATACACTAAAATTAAAAACTAAAAACATATGAACAACATGCACCCCATCAAATCGTGCTTGCATTGTAATTTTATTTCAAACAGGTAATAAAAAGTCTTAACAGCAGCGTACTTAATGACTAAATCCGAGTATGTACTGCACGAAAAACTACAAAGATATCTTTTGTACTGACCACACGGGAGCAATTCCGTATTGATAGGAGTTAAACTGGATTTCGGTTATCCGTTTGGAATTTATTTTTTTTTCAATGTTTTTGGTGTTTTTTGGATCACCTGGCCTATAGGCCATGTGAGCTCACGTCATCACTCTGCGTCCGTGGTCCATAGTCCGTAAACCGTTAGGTTTCCGCTTTTTTTACGTTCTTTTAAGACCATGTGAGCTTATGCCATCACTTTGCGTCCGTAGTCCGTAAACTTTTCACATTTTGACCTTCCCCTTTGAAACTACCTAGGGGGTTGTAACCAAACTTGGTAGAAATGATGTATGGAAAGACCTCTGCAAACGATCAACTATTGGTTCCGGTTGGGTGAACAGCATGGCCGCCAGAGGCTGTCTTTGATGTTTATTGGTCAGTTTTACAAAAATCTTCTCCTCTGAAACTACGTATGAAATGTGACGAAACTTTGCAGGACTGATGACAACACTACCCTCTCCAAACGATCCACTTTTAGTTGAGATTCATCTGATCAACCGATGGCTGCGGCTGTTCAAAGTTTCCATAGAATCCATATGGGAAGAGATTTTTTGTCATTTGGTAGGAACTAATGGGCAAATAGTAACCAAAGTTAATAGGATTGATATATGGAAGGACCTCTACCAACTGCCCACATTTGGTTCTGGTTGGATGAACAACATGGTGGCCGAAGGAAAACATTGATTTTGTTTGGCCAAATGATCAATCTTTTGTAGGTCAAAAGTCAAATATCAAGGTTACTTTGACATTTTGGGTTTCTTAAATGTTAATACTATGTTTATTGCAATATAATGGGTGCCGTTAACGGAGTAGGACGTGCTTACCCTTCCGGAGCACCTGATGTCACACACCCAGTTTTTAAGTGTTCACATTGCTAATGGTTTATTTTCTGTGAAGTCTTGTTCTAGTTTTATTTAGTTTAGTATACGTTTTTTCTTCTTTTAGTTATACATGTATTCGTTTGCGTTTGTTTGTTGCGTTCCATTCTCCTGACTTTGTCTTTTCCTTGGACTTCGAATTTGTGGACTTTTCTCGCTGTTTTGTCGCTTCGGTATTCGTTTGCCGATATTAACAACCTTGTGGATATACAAAGAGCTTATATTTTCAAATGGCCTAATAAAAGCCAGTGAGCGATACAGGTTCACCTGAGCCTCTAGTTCAACTACAGATTATAATATTAACAACAGATTATAACATTCATTGTAAAAATCAAGTACGAACATAGCTCCTTAGTTCCTAAAAATTTTAAACTAGTTTTGTGATTTATAAAATTTCAAGTTCTAGTTTTACCAAAGTACAAATTTAATAACACCTAAGAGCTGATAACGCTTAACGTGAATTAGAATTCACTTCAGCATTCCGAATCTGACGTACCAACCATAGGTTTTACAAATTATAACTAAATGTGAAAATTCGAGAAATATATCCAAAATCAATTATTCAAAGACGGAGAATACCAATGTTTAGATATAAGTATGAAATATAAGATGAAAACTAAGATTTTTGATCATCGCGAAGGTCTAAAAACCAGGATATATATCAGATTTAGCTAACAGTAAAATTACCCTTACCAACATACAAGAAAACGGTTGGAGACACTAAAACTGTTGGTTCACGGTTGTCGTAAAGGCTGCATTTCCTTTCTCCTTCATCATAAACAAAGGATAAACAAATTTCATCATTCGTGCAAAGTAATCCACACGTTACAAATGTCACTTGATCAGTATTCTTCATGGGTAATGTTAATGTTCCCTGTGGGATATGTCCTGTTTTCAGCTGAAAATTCCATTGCTGAAAATCAAATCCGTTTACCATTTGAATGAATCTAAAAAAGACTAGTGCAACTATATTTGTGCTAACTACCATTTTTCCATTCATGTGATGTGTTAAACAAGTTAGGTATGTTTATGATTTTTTCAGAATTTTGGAACTTTTAGCTCAAAATACATGACGTAAAAATTTTAAAAGAAAACGGGTAATCATGTTATGTTAACAAAAGCAATGCTAATTATTTACAAACACATATCCCACCCTTTTATTCTTATTCGTCAACAGTTCTAATTTAAATTCTTAATGAGCATTAAGTAAACATTGTTAAGTTAATATTTTCAATTTTGTATCGATTATCAATTTTGTGGAACTTTAAAATACACAAATATAACAATAGATTAATGACGTTTTGTATTAAAAATTCTATATAGGTTTTTGTTATTTATACATTACAAATGAATGTTCTTGTTTACGTCCTTACGTCCTAGAAACACTTTTTATGATGCCAAACTTTGGATTTCACAAATCATCTTATTGACTCGGTACAGTCTTTTGTTGGCATTACTTATGAAAACAAGTTTGAACATTTCCCTCATTTTCTGAGTTTCAATTTAAATTTGATGTGTGCGTTAAATGCAGTTCCAATAAATGATCTATGATACAACCAAGTTTTGATAAATTAAAAATTTTGATAATTTTTTGGACAATTGATGTTCCAAAGGTTGCTGATATAAAAAAAAATATGTATTTAAATAAAAAAATATAATATAATAAAAAAAATAATAGAATGGAAAAGCTGAAGAAATGACAAAAATGACTGTCACAAAATGTTGAATATTTAAAGCTCCTTCATACTCACATTTTTCCATATAAAATGAACATTATTTGTCTTTCCTTTCACTTTGTCATTTTGGACCTTTTTAATTTAGTTTTTATTTATTTATAAATAATTTATGGCATTCTGCATGCTAGGCCTTGAATTTTGTTTAGGAGACAAGATTACTGATCGTTTTTGTTTTATCGTGATAATGGATACCGAAAGGCAAGAAAAGATTGATTAGTATTCTTATGGGGAATTGATATGATGTAATCACACAGACAAATCTAGTAAAACGCTTAAAATGTAGAACGTTTAATTAAAAGAATGAAAACTTATGTTGAGGTAGTTGTCAATTTTTATTAACTTACAGACACCGAGTAGACTTACGTCAATAGTATAGAAATTTCATGTTTTTATTAAATGTTACATTTTTGTTATCAGAGAATAATATTCCTGTGTTTTAAGTTAACATCCTTGTTATTTGTAACAGGTTGAAGAAGATTTTCACATTTCAAAATGTTTCGCGGTAAGACGAAAAAATCTAATATCGATGTTAAAATTAAGTGCAGACTGTTGAGTTCGATCAAATTACAGTTTTAAAGATTAGCATTTGCTACCCCTTAACTTAGCATGCGACAGGAGTAAGGGCAAAACCTAGTCGAGATGAAATTTGAATAATGTGTCCAAGTGGAGTTAAAGATCTCCCGCAGAATATCATCTTGTGAACTAGCGACTGCGATTCTTTCATGCAAAGCAGAGTTTATATAAATAGCACATAAACGTGTTATTGCCCAGAATATGCATTTGCCACCTTAGGATAAACCAAAATAGATCAATCAATAGAACTAATTTATTATATGTAATTCATAATTCAAATAAAAACGTAAGATAGGCAATTTAAAATCAGTTGTTAGTGTTAGTGCGATAGTTGTATGCTTGGTTTATACAGTTGCATTCAAATGTATCATGTTTTTTACTTGAGATGGGATATTTGGTGGAATCTTGTCGGTCGTCCTAAAGCAAATTCTATGCTGTAGTACAGAAATCAGTTTTTATTTTGACGGTTTTTTTTCCTCCAGTATTCAACATGAGTATTGCTTACTCGAAAATATGTACAAATGCAACTCGCCAACTTTCCAATGTGCCTGTCTCAAGCTAAGAATCAAACATTTTTAGTGATCCTTCTTTGTTGGCTTTAAAATTAGTAGATAACAAAATGGATAGCAGGAAAGTTGAACAATGCCATAACAATCAATCAACGCCACCAAACAGAGGGAACTCTTTACAAAAAATACAATAAAGGAGCACAAACATCAAAATAATAGAGAGTCAGGAAAGTATGTGTTTGTTTGGGTGATTTGGAAGTTTATTATATTGATTAAGTATTTTTAGGGCCATTTAGGTCTTGTCTTGTGATTTGTAAAACATCATTGAAAACCATATGATGACTGTTTCAGTATTTGCTATGTTCAATGAGAACAGCTATGCACAAGGGAAATAATCCTTAGTTTTCACACAATTCAAAATCTCCTGTAACTGTACATGTAAAGTATCAAGTCGGTGGTATTAGTAAATTCTTTGATACTAATTCATTATATGCACTTTCGTCCATTTACGACTCATTGTAATCGGATATGTCGCAATGAACACCTATTATATTTTCGAAACAACATTGTCCAGTGGACCGGTCTACATACATGAGTTACTGATTACCCTGTTTGATTTACAGTGAACACTCCTTTTTCAATTTTTTAGAAAAAAATAAAATTGTGGTTAACATGGAACTATTTGTAATATTCTACTGAAAGTCGACTGACTTGTAAAATACATAACGAGGAATCACACTCTGGAACAGTAATCTATAAAGTCCGACGGAATAGTAGGTTTTTTTTTATGAAGAACTGAAAGTGGTTATTCTCATTATATTTATTTCATTTGCAGGTTTTAATATTATACCAGTTTTACTTTTAAAACCAAAATGAAATATATGTGTTTTAACAAAACGTCAACATCATGACTTTGTTCACTCAATTTTACAAATCACCGCTTGACAAGTTGCATAACATGTAACAAAAAGTTTGCAACTGTTTTTTAAAAACCGCAAAACCCATGGTTGTTTAATACCAAGTGTCGTGGCAGGTATAATTCTAATTAATTTTCCATCCCCTGTGAGTTGATGTATGTTATTTGAACCATATCCACAGATGTATATGTTGCCATCGTCATCAATATCCATGCCTCTTGCACTAGCAAGTCGGTCACTAGTATATGAGAATTTAGTAATTCCATTTTCAACTCTGCTGAATGAATTCGTTCTATGTGGATGGATGTAATCTTCACTCGAAGAAGCAATCACAAAGAAGGTATCACTATTTGTTGTCTTTTCTTTGATCTTTGCTCCAGATGACGCATCAACCCATGTTAATGTGGAACTATTTGCAACGATGAATTGATTGTTTACATAACAGAGACCATGCATACTGACACCAGGGCACGCAATTCTCTGACACTGTATCATTTGATTTATGTCAATGATAACTATAGTAGAGATATCCGTGGACACAGCAGCTTTCGAATTGTCCATTTGTGTTATATCATATGGACGGTGCTGTAATGCCAATTCGGTATCAAAATCTCCATTCGAGTTGTATCTAACAACTTTACGCTGATTATGTAGTGTAAAAATAAGTTTGTGTTCTAAAAACAAACCACTCAAAAATGAAGTTACACATCCAAATGAGATGGTTCGGACCACTTTTATGCTACCAGATACCAAATTCTTCCTTATTGTAGACGGTAATATATCTTTACTGATACTTGCTTCTTCCGTTTTAACTTCCCCGAAGGATTTCAATTTGGATGTTAAATCTTTTAATACTTCAGAGTTAAATTTTACTTACATACTTTTCATATTTTTGAAAAAAAATTTCATATCATCATTTAAGGTTAAATGTTTGGCAGAAATCTTCTTCATTTCAACAAGAAACTGCTGCTCAGAACCATGGTTCCTGCAAGTGTTCAGCACACTTATCCAATTATCTATCGTACTCTTGAAACTAGAAACCGCAGTGACGTCTTCCGATAACCGTAAAATTATTTCCTTTTTGGACACCAATAAATTGTCTTTCATTTGAACTTCCATCCTCTTTAATTGATCAAACAAACTTTCTCGTACAGCAGTTATTTCTTTTAGGATTGCCTCAGCCTGTCGTTCAAATTCAGTTAGATTATCTTTTCTGTTTCCCAGTAACTTTTGCAACTGTTTACTAGTCTCATTTAAATTTACAGATAATTTTTTGGCTTCTATCGATTCTTTAATTCCCGAAACAGCCTTCTCGATAGCAATAACATTATCACACTTTCGGTGCGATAATGTTGCACATAACGTACACAAAGGTTCAGCGTGATCCACACAGTTGGCCTTAATGACTTCTCCTAAATGTTCATCGCAGTTCACTGACGACAAAATATTGACCTTTGACTCACTTGTCGTAATTTTGCGAATAGAAATAATTTTGTGCTTCGATGACACTTTGAATACCTTATGACATCGTTCGCATGACTGGCAAAATGCTTCGTCGCAGACTGTACACCATGATATCGCTATCTCTGATTTTCCATAAGACTGACATGGATCACATACTTTCTCAGATTTCTGCATAGCCTGCCTGTCCATCATGGATGCCACAAAGTGGTTACCTGGTAGTTTGTCTGCCCAAGTCTCTGGATTACCTTGTAATTCTTCCATATTTGTGTTTTGTCGGCAAATAGGACATTTAAAACTAGTTTCGTTTTTCTCTTTCACTATTGTGGATAAAATGTATGTATTGATACATATTTTACAGAATGTATGAAGACATGGTAGATATTTTGGAACCTTGAACTTCTCTAAACAAATTGTACAAGTCAATAAATCTTCAAAACTGTCTCTTCTGTCGAGTGCATTCGCCATTTTGTGTGTTTGTTGGATTTAAGCTTCCTCGTACTATTAATAACTTTATCTGTTAAGTAATGTTCTCGATTGAATGAACAGGGTGACTGCCCGCCACCAAACGCTATCTTAGTGACCTAAATTCGGAAACGATTGACATGAAAATCTTCGAAAGAAATTATTACTCAGAAATGAATATAAAAAAGAACAGTGTCTTCTTCTTTATAATTAGCAATTTCCTTTGTGTTACAGATCATTTGCGTTAAATAAATTGCTTTTATTATTAGAAAAAATACATCCGTTTGGAAAAGACACGAATCAATACAAAAACGTTTTGGATTTTGGTAATGTTAAATTACTGCCAAAACAGAAAAACCTGTAGAACTAAGAGGGATACTTTACACACTAAAAGGTATGACATCTGTATTTGAAATACCAGATCTTGAAGCTATTAGGTACAAATTTTGATGAAATTCAATCAATTTCAGGTTATCGACTGATCGGAAAATTATGATAGTTTCTCTACCTACTCAGTGACTAGTTAAGACTGGGACACTGTTTGGTTTTAAAACTAAAACTGACCTTAGAAATGACAAAGTGATTATCTTTTTAGAGGATCTGACATAAAATCGGATGTTTCACTTGCGATGGAAGACGATACATTCGTTGTATGGAGGATATGTTTACAATACCCCATTGATCAAAAGAACTAAATACATGCAAACACAAACCACTTAGAATTTAATTAGTCACAAATGATTAGTATAGATATTTAATTTGTGCAGTCAATTTTATGTCTAGTGAAAAAAACGGTAATAGCATGCTTGTTGATGAAAATAAGGTTTTGAGATAATCATTCATTGACAAATAATTCATAAATAAAACACAAGTTTTGTTAGCAGAAAATTAATTTGAATTCGAAAAAAAACATAATGTTTGATACATTTCTCGGTTTTATATATATATATTTAGTGTGCTCTAACGTCACATGATCCAAGCCAATTTTAAAAATAGGACCTTTGACATCAAAGTGATCTCGGACTATCTACAAGTGAAAGCAAGAAAACTATTGTATTAACTTCATAAAACAATATTTTGTGACAAAATGAAGAAGATAACACAGAAAGCAAACATCCAAAAGACGTAAATCAAAGGACCAAATAAAGGCCATTAATACAAATAAACTAATACAAACACTAAAATCTTGATGATTGAACAAAACGAACGCCTATTAAAACGGGTGAAAAATCTAGGTGCATCAGAATTTTTTTCAAAATACTCGAAATGGATTCGAATACCTAGCCTTAGAATTTAAAGATTATTCTTAGGTATTATCGGAGGATGCACTTTACTTTGGGTAAGTATTCATATAAAATGACACGGATGTATTTAAATATTTCCTGCGAATAATTGTATTGAAGTTATTACCTCAATAACAAATAACTTTTTCCATGTTAAAATGTTTATATCTATATAACACATGAAAAAAAAAAACATTGCATTGGTTGTAGCCCAAAACAGATAATTTAGATTAAATGTTTCAAAACATGTTAAATTTCCTGAAAATTTAGGAGTATTGCCTCGTGCATAGCTCTGTCCTAGGATTGTTTTGACCTTACCGATGTGGTCATTTTATCATATTTCGAATTTGCTATTATCATTTATTTTGATTTTAGTTTTGGTTTTCAACATTTTAGGCTGTGAACACAATTGATATATCAAAAAACGAACGTTAACATCGAAATTGGTATCATAGAATTAATAAAATTCTTTGATACCAATTTTGATGCACAAGATGTGCACATTATGTCGATTTACGGCTCATCAGTTGTGCTTAAGGCCTACAATTTGGAAAACCAAATCAACTACTAGTATCCAAAATGTTTAACAGCAAAAATGCCAAAATGACCAAAATGGGTAGAGCCAAAATCACCAGACAGAGCTATGAACGAGGGAGATGCTCCTTAGTTTTCACAAATTTTACAATTTGTAACAGTAAATTTGAAGTATCAATTTGTGGCTAGTATCGAAATACTAGCAACTGAGCTGGGGATACCATCAGGGACTTGGAGTTCACCAGCAGTGGCCTCGACTCATAGTTTAACCTTTAAACAACAGTGAGGAAATATTAATTTATATTTCTATGCTTTGCTTTTAAATACACGAAATAAATCCTGAAAGAAGCAAGTTCAGTTGTTGCTGCTCTATTTTCTGAGCATTCTTATTATTTTTATTTATTAATTCGTTTCTGACATTTGACAAAGAAAATAATAGACAGACAGATAGATATAAAGATCCTTTTTCCGTAATTAACTTATGGACATCTTCCACATGCTCTAGGACATAAGGCTGCAACGTTTACTCCAGTTTTACAATCATTCATAGTCTGTCGGGCACATGCAGAATGTTCGGATTTGGCACATGTCACTGAAATATAGAGGCCAAACATGATTTTAAGGATATCTCTATAACAATACCTTTAGATATATGTTTAAGTATAAAAACCACAGTATTGAAATTCGTTTTTCAAAGACAATGAAAGACCATTTATTAACGTTAACGTATATCAGTTGCTTCAAACTTGTATATAAGAATTGTTTCAAATAATGGTCATAGAGGCTACATGCGGTTAAGCGTCAATGATACAACATTCTATAAAACTAATTAGGGGGGATTTATATCTACTAATTGTCCCACAACTGATTTCTTGGTGATAAACTCCAGACTTTATGTCAATTCTGTACATTTAAAATATAAATAAGATATGTCTCAAAAGTCAACTTGGTTGAATCTTTTATAAACGAAACTTTAAATATTTAGCAATATCACATTTGTTTGTGGTGACGTCAGATTTACGTAAAAATCAACGATATGCAAATTAAAAATGGGAAATTCGCTCTGGTAAACTGTTTGAGGCATTTCAGCAGTGGAAAAGACAATAATTCATTACGACTATTGAAAGCAATAGGTAGAATAACAATCAAATGACATGTGCTAAACAAAATTTCGCCATTTTAACATGGAAAAAGTTATTTGTTATTGAGGTAATAACTTCAATACAATTATTGAAGCTAAAACAATCCAACACTAATTTTAAAAATGCAAAATTAAGTGATCATAAAATCTTACTTAACACAGCATTTCATAGAATAGATAACAAGAAAAATAAATGGAAATGGTGAGCTGTCAAAAGGGGCGTAAAACGACTAAAATGTATGAAATACACAAGTCGAACAAACCAAATATAAAATAGTGAAAAACAACAATAAACTAAAAAGTTAAAAATACTCAACGTTTCGACCAATATGGTCTTGATCACGAGTATGTAAAAAATAAAAATGAAAAGGTGTTGACTCTTTGAAACCCAGAGCAACACTCTGTCGTATGAGCTGTTTCGCAACATACTTAGTTTTTTATTTCATAAAATAACCATACCCTTTTCACATTCAGTTCCACTGTAGTACGGTAGGCATTTACAAGTACATGTGTTAACATCTAGCACACCAAAGTTGTGACACATGAGTTTACCACAGTCTGAAACATGTTTGGTACAATTCTGTTTGCATAGAGATGTAGTATATTTATCGCATTCGAGAAGTAGGTATGAAGGCCCTAGTTTGTTAAATACTAGTAGGTAAAAAGAGCTATTTAAATTTGAAACTATGTCAAGTTAGCAATAAAATGCATACTTTTAACACCAGTAAATTTTTTTTCAAATATTTTCAATAGAACAGATGTTTTACATGAGTTTACCACAGTCTGAAACATGTTTGGTACAATGAAGTTGCATATATTTTTTTTATATTTATCGTATTCGAGAAGTAGGTATATGAAGGCCTTATTTTGTTAAATACTAGTAGGTAAAAAGAGCTATTTAAATTTTGTATCATCAATCCTACTTCATAATTTATAGCTAGCAGTCCCCTTATTGGTAAGCATATTCTGTTGAATTTTACAATATCTTTTATACATCAGAGACTTACTGTAGGATAGCTAGCAGTCCCCTTATTGGTAAGCATATTCTGTTGAATTTTACAATATCTTTTATACATCAGAGACTTACTGTAGGATAGATAAGGGGTAGGTTTTTATACCCATAAAACCTATTTAACTCCACCACTTCTAAGTGACAGTAATAAGTCAGACTATCCTGACTCTGTTGATGCTTTATTTCACACTTGTTTAAAGTGGGTGGATTGGGGAAAATGTTACACCTGCCAATACTAAAAACTTGACGGCTGCGCTTACTGCTTCATGTAGCGACATTTAAGCCTAACTTTTTCGACTTGTACCCAGGAATCTATAACGTTCTATGAGGTTTCACCCTCCCGTTGAAGGATTGGCCGTTTTTCATAACATCCGACATACTAAGATCATTTATCGAAACCATCTTTGATTACTGTATCAATTGGGCTACGTAAATTTTGTTTATGCAGAATAATCGAAATAATGAACTCTTGGCTTGACAATCCGACCATTACATACGGCACAATTAATTTAAACGGGATGTCTATTATAACACAATGATTTATTGATTTAAACTAAGCCTTATAATTTTAACCCTTTATATAATGCATACAACTCACCACAAAGTCCATCATCACAATGGTCCTGACATTCCCCACATTTGACCCCAGCTGTCCATGGTCTCTGAATGTCTTCGTGATGTTGACTTAAAAAAATAAACAGATTTATGTAATTCTTAATTTACAATGGATTATATTTTCCAAAGAGAATTTTATAATGAGAAAAGTTCGTTTTACTTTTTAGTAAGATATCTATTTAGCTTTTTGATAGTTAACCAGAAAATATCCTTATGCCGATTATAAACTTATGTTCTTACCCATACGCATAATTACAGACCATTGATGTTCTGTCTTTACGTCCTTGGCATTCTGCGTACCCACATCCAACTCGAGTGATATGCCGGCTAACTAACTAAAATGGAAAACGTGATTTTAGAAAAATATAGCTTGACTCAAGATATATAATCCACCAATTTCAAGTATTGTTCACCCCTTTTAAAAGCGTTTTAATTCTAGTCACATGGTGTTTTTTTTACAATTTCTGCCAATTCCTTTGGGTGAGAATTGAGACGCAGCAAAAGAAAACCCAAGCTATTAAAAACAACCATTTAATTTTAAGAGCAGTGATAGTTTTAAAGCAGTGGTGGTGATGTGAATTTAAAAAGCAGGTACAAACATTTGGTGGAAAGGGATGTTTGAAAATATGGTGAAAAAATGCGGAATTCAGTATTACCTGGAATCAAACAGTATATCTATGGGAAGAAGTTTGGCCAACTTACACATAAAAAAAATAAAATCTAGATGCTACAAACCCCAAACACAATAAAAGTCAAAGTGTTGCTAATAAGATCAAAATTAATAGATCAGACATATATAAAACATAGCTTAACCAAAAGACTTGGGACAGTACAGCAATACAAAAATAAATTACCTAGTAATCTTATAAACAAAATGTGACTGCATAAAATGATTATGGTGCCTTATTTCTAAAGCTAAGCTCTAATATCTGAGACCGGACTATACATGCCTGTGTGAAATGACCAATATCTGTCCATCTAAGTGTCTTTGTCCCGAAACCATAGGCGTAGTTAACTTTCTCGTTGTACCACTGTTTTAAACAATCTTCCCAGGTTCTACTTCCAGCGCACATATTTTGTCCGACGTATACCCCTGGCATTGCTAAATGTTAACACTTAATAATTTATGAATGCGGTTAAGATGTAATGAAAAACGACTGACGAAGTTAGTCTATTCTAAAGTAAGAATTATTGGCCTTAACCACTAAAATAAGAAACAGTAGCCTTATACCAGGCATGATTCCCTCTCGCCTCTTAATTAATGTATATGCAGATATTTTGGTCTAATATATATATGGTACAAGTTCGTATAATACAAATGTATATGATTTGAAACTATGTCAAGTTAGCAATAAAATGATACTTCTAACACCAGTAATTTTTCTTTCAAATATTTTCAATAGAACAGATGTTTTGCTTCTGTGGTATATTTTTTCTGTTGGTGCAAATTTATTTAAACATTAATTAACTATACGTACATGAAGGTCTTCTGTTGACAATTTTATCATGGGTTAGCAGACAAAGCTCGGCATGTTTTTGTGCTGTGTAGGCTAAATCATCATCCCAGTACTGTATCATTTCAATGCAAAAAAATAAGGAAATCGTGCAAAATTTGTCTGTCTATTTTCCTTTAATGCGTATATGATATATATATTTATGTGGGCCCCCGTGGAACGACTGGTCTAAGCATATCGTCATAAGTTTTAATGATAAGTATCCTATCAATACTGATATTGCGCGTACCCAAATCATGATCAGGTGTCTGTACTCAGTCTCTCGATCAGTTACTCTACCAAATTGTACTGTAGGTGGTGTGAAACTCTAATAAACACGAACTTAAATATTTTGTTAGATGGTATTCTTGTACTTGTTCAATGTTACAAGAAATTATAACTATAGAAATTACAACTATACAGTTAGATTGTGTTAACTACTCCACTTAAATGTTATTTTTTGGTGCAAACAGAAGTTAAAAACTATTTTTTAAACGGACCTTTTCCAGTACATACCAATGAGGCTTTGTTTAAAATACACTTCTCAATGATGAGAATGAGTGTTCGGCCGGTTTTTAGAGGTGTATTTGACAGGAATATATATGTTTAGGACTGCAAATTATCTCCGGTATTCGGAATTCAGAGGGGCCGGTTTTTTGGAAGAATATTTAACGTGAAAATTTCGGACCAGAATAAAGCGTTCGGTTTGTGGAGGAATCTGGTTTTCAGAGGGGTCGGTTTAGGGGAGTTCCACTGTATAATGATTATTAATATAAAATCGCCATTTAGCAAAAAAAGTAAAGATAAAATAAAATAGAATAGAGTTAAATAAAAAAAATAATGATAAAAATGAATAAAATTACAATGTAAAAGCACCTTATACCATTAAGAGCAATATGCATCTACTTTGCACTCACCAGTTTCATAATATTGGTAGCATTTTGGCCGATATATCGTCTGTACTTGTTGTGGAGGTCAACAATAATCGGTTTGTCTCCTGCCTTTAGACCAACATTGACAGCTACAAACTGAATAAATAATCCTTCACTAATGAAAGTGAACAATGTTTCAAAGATAATATTTCCCAGTATTTTATTGTGTTTACAACAATTTGTATAACTCCAACGTATTTAATAGTGACATAAAAACCATAGCTAGCGTGTTTTATTTTCTTGAAATATTAACCTGGTTTAACTACGGTTAATGGTTAGGCGTTTTATTTGTTTTTGTTTTCAACCATTTGGTTATTTGGTTAATGAAACCTTCTATACCGGAATCGACGGCACGTTCCCTGTAATTCTATCAGCTTGTTGAACAGCTCCAAAAAATTCGTATCAAGAAGCGCGTGCGCTGAGTAGGAGTTGTCAACAGTCAGCAGGACTTGTCAACAAATTCTCTCAATGTTTGGCAGCTTAGAACTTATTAAATAGGTTTCAAAATTGCAAAATATTAATAAATATATCAAGATTTGGTGTTCCTTTTTTATATTATGGCGTTTTATTTAAATGAAATTTCTAAAAGTAACATCAACAAAATGTGTCTTTCCCCGATGCTGATAATGTCTGCTGGGACTTCTTTCCGCTCTTTCCATTGCATTTCATTATTTGCGATTATTTTTTAACGTAAGCTTTATTTTTATATGTCTATATTTTCGCCTGAATTAGTACAAAAACAACTAAATTTTGTTTAAATATGTCGTCTTTTTGGTTATTTTGAGTTATTATTTTACATTGCGCATATTTTAGTCAGAAGTTGTTTCGCGAATGGAGACGGACTATGACGTCAACGAGGTTGCAGGTTTGAAAGCGGGTGCTTTAGTTTCCCGGAAAATCATGAACAAAATTTCCAGACTGATTTTTTTTTTAAAACATGAAAATATACGTTAATGTCGGTTTTTATATCGTTTATAATATATTTTACATGAACATTCAGGAAATATATATACTTATTGGTATGGTAAACAACCTAACGGAAAACTTGTCGTTCCGATGAAGAATCCATACTTTTCCCGCGAAAAAAACGTTTACAAATATTTACGTTTCAGATAAGTAATTAAGATGATAAAAATATTATCTGCATTTTGACAGCTAGATATCGTAAAATATCACCCCGCTCGACAGAATATGAAGATTTGAGACTCGTTCGCTATGCTCACCCGTCCCAAGCTTCATATTCTGGCCCACGGGATGATATTTTACGATATCTAGCTGACAAAATGCAAATAATAATATATACTTAACGGTGCTAATAATTGACTATAAATAATGTTTGAATCTAAATATTTGAAAATCTTACCTGTTGGTCTTCAGCAATTCCTAGGAATGATAAACAAAACAATAAAAAATACAAGTGTTGCAGAACAGCTCGTATAGAAGATAAACAAATGACAATAGACCCGTAAGCTATGGAATTGGAGAAAGGTAATTCGTCCGAATACACACTGTAAAAATCAGTATTGAAGAGAAACAAAAAAAGGTAAAACATAAATGCTCAATGTTTCGATTAACTAGTCCTGCACAAGAGCACAAAAAGAAAAGTTAAAAGCTAAAAAAAAAAGCTTCTTCAAAATAATTTTTGTGCTTGTGACCAAGGCTTGATAAAAGGATAAAAGATATTTTAACACTTCCAAATTCACCAATGACTTTGAACTGATAACATTTCCTTATTTCTTATCGTGATCTTACTAGGCTTGTTAGGCGGAACACTGAGCCTTTTCTCTTTTGCTTTTTATTGTTTTTATTTTTAGGTCATCTTAATAGTTGGTTTATTTAACTTTTGCCCATTCCACGACTCTCGGACCCCTTGTCATTTGCTGATTACAGAATATTTTGTTAATCTTTAGTACGATTAAAGATTTGTAGCATGCGCATCATTGGGAACCAAAGTTAAAGTACTTACTAGGAATATTATTCTTGATTTGAATAATCATTTACAAAGCACCAATCAAAATTATTCTCCGCGTTCTAAAATAACTCAATTCAAAATTGATAAATTTGATAAAATTCTAAATCCATTTAAAAATTGTCTACACTTGTATGGTAAATTAGTCGTTTTTGCATAAAAAAAGAACTTTTCAGAGAATTATGAATAATGTTTAAAACAAAGATTACATCTAAAATCTCGACCTGTAAGTCTAAAACATCGAATTTTCTTATAATGGTAAGACGCGTTATTGAAGATTGCTATAGAATAGCCAATGTCACCCACATATAATACATAGAATAGCTAATATCACCCACCGATAATACTAAACTAACATAAATATACAAGACTAAAAGTTGCAAAAATTACTGAACTTAACTTCAAACCTTGAAAAATCAAGACAGTGATGACATATATTTCATTAAATTCTGTTGAGACATGTACACGTGAGAGCGCTAATTACAAAATGTGACAGGGACGGACATATGTATATCTATTTCCCACGCTCCACATTTCGCCGGGCGACAAAAAGTAGTTTAGATCTCCAATTACAGCAATATTTAAATTTAAACTCCATTTCTGGTCAATATGTCTAAAGCCAAGGTATAAACAGTAGGATAACTTACCTCCAGATGATGTTACAGGTATATCAGTTACCCAGTCTTTGTGAACTAACTGGTCAACCTGACCAATACTAGCTGACGACACACAACCACAAACTACCAACAATATGACAACCGACAATATCATTTCTCTTTCCAAAATGTAAAGAGGGACTTATCGTTTTCTTATATAATGTGTATGTTGTGTGACGTGAACTTAACCTGGTTACGAACTGGGTGTTTATGTACACAAGTATTCTCATTTCGCTAATTAATTAAATCCCCTTTCATTCTGTATTTGGAAAGTTTGATAATACGTGCATCAGAGTTGTACAGGATGGTTCGTTGCCATAAACTGACTCAATGCAACATTGATAACGAAATATGACCTTTTGATAAAGAGGTTTGACCTCGAACATTTCAATATTGTAAGACTTATTACTTTTGCTGTCTTGTTATCAGTTAAAACCTTGGTTAAAAGAAAACTGTTATATAAAATATAGTAACCGTTATTGATACTAGAATTTTTCAATATTTATTTTATTCATAGATTTATCATTTTTCTAATTTTATTCATCTTTTTGTTTGTCATCTATTGATAGGAAGCTTCAAATTTGTTCTGTGTAAAAATTAATTTGCAATTTCAATCTATATAATGACGAGACATTTTTAAATAATTCCAAATTATTATTCTTGAGTGTCATTTTCTCCAAGCATTTTGTATATTTATATATATATGCTGAATTAAGTTTTCTATCCTAATTATTGAATGATTCCGAAAGGCTGCTAAATGAGACTGTTCCCCTAACGACACTGTGCATGTTTATTGCATGTTTTTAAATAAAGAGTAAAGCAATACTTGCAACAAGACACTATGGAACTGGGAGAATTTTAAGCAACTTACATGATTATTTTTTTTATTTCGTGTATTTTGTGAAATTGAATTGCAATAATCATCACGTTATAGTATTTAAACACTAGAAAGTGGCAACATAATGGTTATAATTTGTAGGCCAATGAGTTTTTGTTGTTACGTCTGAATTCTGTCCTTTGGATTGTGTTAATTGATTGGCACGTCATTCTGATATATGTTGTATTATATATATTATATTAAATGCTATCCTTACTTTTGTGCACTTCACACATTGTCACAGTAGATTTGTATCATTTCTTTATCTTTTTTCGCCTTAGCAGCAAACAAACTTGCAGCTTGGATGTGTATTCATTTGGTGTCGTTCATGATTTGTATGTAGTTTCTTTTTGATTCATTGTTAATATTAATCTTGGTCAGATTCTAAAATGAAAGAACTGGATATAATCTAAGAAATATAGTACTAGTATTGATGTTCATTGTTTTTATTATTATTATTATTATGTAATTCATGTTTTGCATTATTGTATTATATGTTCATTGAAGATAGATCATTGTTGGTCTTTAATTCAATACACATACTTACTTACATACTTACTGTTTATTTTTCCAACACATGGTAAACGAAGTTTGCAATAAATGAATGAATAATTTAATAAAAAGGATAAATTTTGTGAAAACTAAGGACATTCCATCGTGCACCAGTCTGTCTTTAGATGGTTTTTGAATATAGCCTCGTTTTGGCATTTGAATCTGCTCTTCAATGTTTTTAGACTGGGATCAGGTCTCTTTAATTTGCTGTCCTGCAGAAAGCTTCGTGCACAAAGAGACCCGTAGATTTCGAATGGCGGGAGAAATCAAGGGCAGGTAACACCAGTCTACAATATTTTTTGTCTGTTTGGACTTTCCACATTGTCGGCTTTGAGCCCATCTGTTCAGTCGTAAATCTACGAAATGTGCTTCCTTATGTATTATAATAACGTTCTTTGATACCAATTTTGATGCACAAAATGTGCCCATTTCGTCGATTTATGACTTATCAGTTGTGCTCAAGGCCTAAACCAAAACAACAATCCAAAGAGAAAAAGAGAAAATTCAAAAAAAGCCAAAATTACCAATAGGAGTAAAGCCAAAACCATCAAATGGACGGATGATGGATGGGTTATTGTTTAACACCCAGTGGCAACCATTAGATGCATCTCAGGACGAGAACATGTTGATATGATATGAATATGAACCTTGCTTTGTACTAGATCTACACACTGAGCCCGATTTTAACGTGCTAGTTCACGGGGTAGAAAGCCTGCTTGAAGACATGTCATCACATCCAGACACATTATTCTGACTGCGAGCCGAACGGTCCTTGCTCTCAGTACTTCTAAATAACGCATACTTGGCAGGGAAACAGCAAATAATAATTTATATGTTTTTGGTCTGAGACCAAAAAGACAAAACCATCTACATACAGTACTCTGCATGCAGCACAATTTTATTAATTTTATTTTTTTACCTGTGTTTCAAAATACAAGCAACTAAATTCATAATTATACTTGAGTCTACCAGAAGTGTCAGAATTCCAAATACAAGCCTTTTCACCAATTAAAGATAGGACACAACGCTCCGACGATAAGCTGAAAGCGCTCCTACCACGGTCCCATTAAATATTCTGATTGAAATACAATGTAATGTCTAATAAATTTTAATTAATATCTAAACTGTTAAATTAGAATAACAAACATGTTATAATATTTATATACATTGAGTGATGTGTCAGGATTTGGGGAGAGATGGAAATGATGAACTCCTGTAGAGTTTCTAACAAAAGTATGTTCAGAAAACATATTTCCGGCTCTTGTCAGAAGTTTATACAGAATCTCAGTCACATATGAAACTCGGAAGTGTTATCTAAAGTGAATCCGTAAATCTGATTAAATGTTTGTTGCCGTCACTATTAAACATACGAACACGAAAGTAGTTTGACTTTATGCTGCACAGATCTATATACAGAATGAGATGGTATTTCATCCTTGTAAAATGAGCTGTCACATTCTTTTGTCGCTCTGTAAACTGAGAATCACATTCCGATGTTGTCCAATTCTTTTGTCATTTGACATACAGAGCATGGTTCACAACAACACGTGGTCCAAAAATCATTTACTAATGAGCCCTGAAAATATTCAGTAAATTATTAAATTAACAAATTCATATAAAAAAAAAATAGATACTTATTGGGGTAATTTTCTACGATCAGTTTTTCTTAATTACTTTTTATCCCCGCGGATATTTTTTGCTGTTCGGCGTACGCACGTGTGTTAGTCCAGGATAATCTCAGTAACCACCAGATGTAGAAAGATGAAACTTGGGTAATTGATTGCACTGTGTGTGGGAACTGTGCCAAATTTGGAATGGAATAGCGCCCGTAGGACCCGGTCTACAAAGGGAGAATAATCGTACATTATTCTTTTCTCAGGTTATTTGGAATACGGAACTGAAAGTTGGCTCAGTAATTGCCCTGTCAATGTAGATTATGCCAAAGGTTTCGGAATTAGAATAGCGCCCCTGGGGCCGGGCTACACATGCAGCCTAAGGGTACATTATTCCTTTGTCACGCAACTCTTCTCAAGTTGTTTGGAATATGAAACTGAAAGTTGGCTCAGTAATTGCCCTGCCAATGTGGATTGTGCCAAATGTTTCAAAATTTGAATTGCACCCCTGGGGACTGGGCTACACATGTAGCCTTAGGATACATTATTCCTTGGTCACGCAACTCCTCTCAGTTATTTGGAATACGGAACTGAAACTTGGCTTAGTAATTGAACCACTAATGTAGATTGTGCTAAATGTTTCGGAATGTTTTTAAGATGAGGTTCCAACTTTGGTAAATTTCCTGCAAGTCTCAAAGACCATTATTTTTTATATTTTTTACAAGAAACCATGTATTTTCTGGATCACATCACCAGTAACACATATTGTTAATAGGATTCAGAAACAAGCAAAACTGGTTTATAAATATGTTTCCTAATCATTTGGAAAACACAATTGAAATATAAAAAATGAAAAAAACGTATTTACAATAGAGAAGAACACTGAAAACTAACAGTGTTAACACAGCTATTTGTGAAAAATAAACGTGAATGTCGTACAATTCTTTCTCGAACTTTTTGTTAATAATATGATTTTTAACTTACAATTTATTAAATAAAACCATTCGTATTAGTCTTATAAATGAGTTATCCGTTCCCATTCATCTTCGCACCCTCAACCAGGTCCCAATGAATACCTTTGTCCCAAACTAAAAGTGCCAGTTATTTTATTCCAAAAAAGTAATGTATCTTGGGTACCATCTAAAAACTATAAGGCCAAATAAAAAAATACATGTGTTTAGGGTAACACACTGAAAAAAGTTAGGTAGGGTAGGTAGGGAAATTTTTTTTTTACATTAATTTTTTTAGTTACGTTGGAGTCACCTTGACTTTAACAGTGCTTGTTGAAGAAAGGTTATAAAAAATTTAGGGTAGACACTAAAATTTAGGTAGGGTCGGGTTACCCTAAACACAACTATATTTTTTTTAGGCCTAATGTAAGTTTATTTAAAAAACATACCTTGATCCCAAACAATGTTCTAATTTTGATTCGCAATGCAAATGTCGCACATGGAATAAGTGCCATGAACGGGGTCTCTCCGAGTCGTGTAGCAATCATATATTTGAAGTACGGCCAACAGCAAAAGTAACATAAACCTGGAAAATAAATTGTTAACTGTTTTAACAAAGATAAACGTTGCGATAAACAAAATTCTGAATCTGTGCAATATCAAGACATCAACTGAAGTTGAGTTATCTCGCTTTGCGCGAAAAATCTATCTGTTAATTGACAAAATGCATGCGCATGATACAGCTGTTATGTTGGGTTTTTTTTGCACTATATGCACCAAAGAAGCGATCCTACGTAGGCGACCATTTCAAAGGGATGGTAAAATGATAATCATTTAAAATCACATGTTGAGTACTTGTAACATTCAACTTACCACTTCTTTTTTCATCTTTGCCACAAGAACAGAGTCCAGTGTTCCAGTTTCTCTCGCAGTGAGCATCATCAAACGGCCCATGAAAAGCCGAGTTTTTGCGACATTCACTCTCCCGTCTGGACATTGTTTTTGGTTGAGTTGAAATGACTAAGGAGGTATCTTCATTGGCGAATGACCCACCCGTCATAACGACCTTCTCATCGGCTTCTGAATAATACGATTAAAAATTTCAATCAGTTTGAGTGGTAATAAATCACAAATTGTATGAATAAAGTATCTGTTTTTATGGGTATGAATATTTTGGTGAACCCTTCTGGGAAATTTTCGAAAAAATCAGTATAAAGGTAATTTTAAATACGTAAAACTCTTTCCCAGGAAGTTTGTTTTTTAAACTAAATTAAGGAATATTGTCACACTAAAGTATACAACAAATGCTTTAATTTGCAAAAGAACATTCATATTACATATATATATATATCTTATTAAGTTACAAGATCTGTCATTATATATATATATATATATATATATATATATATATATATATATATATATATATATATATATATATATATATGTATGTATAGTTGGAAATCTTTTTTTCCCTTGCATTAATTTAAATTTTGATTTTACCAAAAAATAAACATTTAATCCATAACCCCTCTATGTTACTTTTAAGGCACTTGCTAAATTCACCTCAAAATAACATGATTTTCAGCTTCGATATAAAAGTCCATAGTTTATTCCTGACACATTCCAAAATAATAATGATATGGAGTACATATCATTAATTACTGTTATATAAAATCCGTACTATTTTTCTTACTTGAAATTTCCTGAAGTTTAAATTTGAGTTTTAATGCCAAGTTGTTAAAATTTAGAATTGCACTCTTAGGTAATTTTTTATTTCTGCCGGAAAATGTTCTTTTCACTAACAAATTCTAATGCAGAAAAATTATAAATGATATATGATATGATAAAGAATGAACTTGTTTGTGAGAAATTTTTCGGAATCTGGATAAGATCGGAGAAGTATGTCTTATCCATGATATCTATTTATTAGTGTAAACAGTTCAAATCAATTCGAAAGGGTCGTAATGCAGTTTTTATAAATGCGAATAAACACAAATTATTGCAGATAACACGAATGAGACATGAAAGAAAGGTAATATACATACAAAATCTATAATTGAATTTAATTTTATTCTAAAGTTTTCTTTATATTCACCATATTTCATGTAAACGGAGAACGGATTTTCAATTTTTTTAATCTTATCATTTAACAATAAAAAGACATGATCTATTAAGAAGTTAGAATAATCATTGGCGCCTTCAAATTCTGATGATAGAGTGTAAATCTGATTATGTAATCTGTTTTTAATTAATTACAGTAAACTAACAAAGAGTCAACAAATTGCTATAAAAATCAAGCAAAATCCAATATGAAAAATTTAACGAGTTTTCAAGGAGAAAACAGCACCTACTGGAGTCGTTCTGTAATACAACGCTGTTAGTCATCAGATTGGAATGTGTAAAACCATGTAAACAGTAGCTTCAGACTGTTATATACTGTCTGGTGATTTGCTTATCATAAAATGTCAACATTATTAGTAAATTACACAGAATAGATGTTGGTTAGATAGTTAATGGATTCATGAAAATATAATTTACTGATTTAATATACTACCACTGGTAATTTTATAAAAATATAATAAAACGCTACATAAACACGGCATTAAAATTATGAATTCTACTATATTATGATGCATCCACCTTATGGGATTATATTTACGAGGTCAGCTGTTGGAAATTTCAGATCCAGTGTCACATTCGTCTTAGGTTGTAGCATAGTTTGATTTTGTAATATGGTTCAAGTTAAAAGTTTAAAGTACAGCTGACCCTCATTATTTCAAAGTTTAAAATACATAAATTTTAAGATATCGGGGGTAAGTATAATGCAAAGTGATTGGGTCGGATGGATTATTTCGATATATCCAGAATTTTTAGATAAACTAACCGGAAGGTATAACAAGTCAATGGTATACTTTTTTATTAACACACAAACCCAAATTTTAGTGCATATATTTGCTTTACCAGTTTGTGTACGGTATTTTACGTTTCGAATGTCTCTCGAGATAAAAATTAGCAATAATGCCCCATTCATTTGTCGCTTTACGAGTGAATATTGGCATTTTGTTGTCGAATATGTATTTATCACATCCTGTTTTATTCAATGTAGTATTTTCAGATTAATTGTGAATTTTGAGACTGCAATGTTTCCCGCAGGACTGCGTGCCTAAACTAAATACTGACTTATACTATGAATATCAATATGCCCGAACTCTGCCATGTAATCCGGCCACTCGATATTCTAGAGGAGCCCTAAGAAGATTTTTTCTGGTGGTATTATTCATTTCATTAGACAACATAACTTTTTTAAGACGATACCGCATGATTGGTCGTCCCTTTTATTTCATGCACAACTGTTTTCAACGTTTCATAGGGCTGACTGGAAATTATTTTCAAACAGGCTGAATGTGGAGAGACCATTTATTTTTTTCGCCTTGCCAACCCAGGTTATCCATTTACCAAAAATTAATCTACCCTAGAATATCAAATGGTTGTTCCTTTCAAAAAGGTACTATTCATGCTATTGGGGGACCGAAAATATCCCAGAAAATATCATCATGAATATATACTATCTTTCTCATTTTCTCACGTTTTGTCATATTTTATGAATCAATAACAGGTATGTATTGGGTCAGACAGTACACATGGTTTATAGTAGCCAGCTGGACAAAGAAAACGACATTAAAGTCACCTTATTGAATATAAATGAGAATCAATAACTGTTTGTGTACATGGCTCCCTATGAAAAGCTGTATCTTTACCTGGTGGGAATATAATACAGCATTTCATATTATCTGAATAGATTCCGAAATGCAAGATTAAATTTTATGGCGCAATAGAGATCTTTGGAAGCTGCACTTTTCTCTCTGGTGTCCCAAATTTATTTAAACCAGAAATTACACAATTTTCTTAGCACCAACATATTAATATAATATTTATCGAGCGTATAGATCGCATATCAGCTTAATCAGTCATTTCTATTAATAGTATTAACTAGTTTCTGGTCGTATGTTTTAGAGGAAATCACTCTTACGCGAATTTCTGAAAAATATGTTATCATTAATAGTGACATTATTGTTTATTACAGATCAAGGAAAATGACTTACCGTTCGTATCCATGGTAAATGATCAAAAATTATGATTGCACGTGTGTTGGCATTGATGATGTTAGACAGCAGATACTGATGATCAGGAGATATTCTTCCGCGCGCGTGCTTTTATGACATTATCATTAAGGTTATAATTTCATATGTTCACTACACATGCTGCAGTCACAACAGTGTATCCCCTAATCGGATAAATGAACTCATTTGAAAGTAAAGCGGTTTAAAATTTAATATCGCATTGTCAAAGTGTATAAAAAGTCAAATACATTTGTTAAATTGTAGGTCGGAAAAAACGTAGGAAAACAAACAAAAATCCAATGTGTATTTCAGCAAAAATAGAATGTGGTCTGTATATTGTGTTCAATATATCTAATTTTAATTATTTGGTTCAATACTTTTTATCCGCGGTATGAAAAGGTGCTTTAGGCTTTTCAAAATTAACCCTTTCTGAATTTGTTTTAAGGGAAAGTTTTAATATTCCTTGCCAATAACACTCAATACATATCTTTTATTTCGAATCAACGGCTGACAATTAAGGGGCAGATCCCATAAAAAAATTAAAAGAGAGGGAAAATATGTATTTTAACGGCCACACATAATTTCTTTTTAAACAAAAAGAAATCTTCTCTTTCCTTTTCGTATTTTTTTTACAAAGTAATACCTAAGAAAGTACTTTTTCTTTCATGTTCAACTTAATTGCAAAGCTTTAATTTCTGGGAATATTTTTAGAATTAATATATACATATACTCAACAAATCCTTGCAGAATTGTTGAAAAATAGTAAGATATAAGTTCTAGATAAGTAACCGGCGAATTTTTCTTCCAAATTATTCCAGTACAGTAAACATTTTTGATGTAGATCCCTATATATGCAGGTCCAAATTTGCTTTTGTTACTTAACAGAATATCATATATAGAGCTCTGATTCAAAACTATGATATATATTATCACTGAGAGGTCCATTACCCGAAATCCCAAGTTAGAAGCAAAATCGGTTCTGATTTTTTTAGCCTTTGGACGTTAACGCTCTTTTCCCGCCAAATATCCGGGACTGTTTTGTATTTTACACATCATTTACGTCACTCGGCAACAATAAAGCTTCAAAATGGCGGTGGTGACAGGTGCTCGATGATCGTTTGAACTCAGAATATACCACCAGACAAATTCTAAAATATATTTCATCTAAAATGCCAAAGAAGAAGGGTAAATCCAAGAAGGGAAAGGGTAAAAAGGGAAAATCGAAGAAAGAAACAAAGAGTGATGCACCAAAAGATCCAATGACCCCTGCGTACATCCCCCCACCACCGCTACCAAGAGAACGGGTTTGTAAATAATACACATTTTTGGGGGGAACTTTTTATGTCTGGGAGAAAGGATGCATTGCTAATATAAGAACAGTATAATGGTGGAAAAATGATTTGGTTCAATACTTATTAAAACATGAAAATCAGTAATTTTGTGCGTGGTGACAACTTGCCCACATTCAATCAATGATTCATACTACAGTCTACATGTAGGAAAGTCACCCTTTCCTTAAGCAGAACCATAACAACTCTATAAGTTTAGGGTTAAGCTGTTGGGGGCAAAGAAATAAAGTAGCTACAATAATGTGACAACTTTTGACTCAGTGGAGCTACAAAGCAGTCCTATTACTAATAATGAAGCAGCCGGATGTGATTCACATTCGGGGGTTTTATGCATATTTTCCACATGTTTTGGTTCAAAAACTGTAAAAATATTATATTTCTATCATTATCAGTTAAAATAAAGGAACATATCATCACCCAACGGGAAATTTCTAAACTAGAAATCTGGCATTCCAAATTTTCAACCCATGTATTGAATTTTGTTTTCCGAAGGGGTTCTGACTAAAGTCACGTTCCAAATAAGGAAGTTTCCATTGAAAAATACTACTACGATATCCATATAAGGTCAGGCCATGTCCCCTGCGATCTCGCGATATATGTCAAAGAAAAACAATTTTGAAACTGACAAAATGACCAGATGTGCAAAACAACAATTTCGATATTAATAATGAAGTAATTTTATATTTAATATGCTGGAAATTATACAGTTTAATGAAATTTCTTGTAAACACGACCTCTTATTATCATACGTAAAAGTTATTTTTGCTCCATTACGAGAAATGGGACTGCTTTGTAGCTCCACAAAAGTTATCACAGGAGCTACATTATTGTAGCTAAGAAATGAAGATACCAAGATTTGAACAGAATTGCAGTTACAGATTTTTAGGAAAAGAAGGAATCAGTATAAATAGACTATTGTTTTAGTACTTTTATTAAATAGTTACAGGGGCCCTTGGTGGCCGAGTGGTCTAGGTACATCGTCATGACTACTAATGATCACTAGCCTGTCAACACTGAGGTTAAATACATATTTTTTTTTTTTTATATAAACTTTTTAAACAATTACAATACAATAGACATTTACAACAGCAAATTTTACAATGTTATTAACAAATTACAAAAAAAGAAATAAAGCCTCTCACTCACACATGCATTCCAACCCTAAACATATATCAATCTTCCTCTTGTGAATCAAAAAGTCCAGATAAATTCTGCCATCTCTTATAAAATTTCACAGAATTTCCTTTGGAAAAATAAATTTGCTTTTCCAATAGATAGTAGTCAAAAATAATATATTTAATATTCTCAAAAAAGAGACTACTTTCACTAAGTCTTTGTTTATAAATATAATATTTTACTAAAAAAACAAGCAGATTCCATGTTATAAAGAGCTTCCCAAATTTTCCAAACAGAATCTCTATTTTTGTATAATTCATTAATATACCTGTTTTCTCATAAATCCATGTCTCTAGTAAAGACCAAATTCTTTCAATAAATTTACATTCATAATATAAATGAATAAGAGTCTCCTCCTCATTCTTACAGAACGTACAAAGAGAATCATTTTTTACACCAATTTTCTTTAAAAAACTATTTGTTGCTAGAATTCTATGAGTAAATCTATACTGAAACCATCTCAATGTTACATCATTTGTACACTTAAAAACTATTAATTCCAATTTTCTAAAATTCAATTCTTGAGGAGGTTGTAAGCTATATAACCATTTATTCTGATATTTTTTTGTACATGTAATCTTCTTAATGAAAACATCATATATATATCTACTACCTTTTTTGACTTTAGTAATCTCCTGATAAACTTTGGAAAGGAAGGGCCTGTCAGGACTTCTCAGCTCTGATATAAATGGCCATCTTGCACTCACTGCATTTCTTAGGCCATAATATAAGGTGACAGGAGGTCGAAAATTGTATTTTTCACAGAACTCATCGTATAATAAAAAACGATCCAAAATAATAAGATCACCTATATAATTAATGCCAATATATGACCATCGTTTAAAGAAAACTGGTCTGTTATCGATCTGAATACCAGAATTAAACCATAATGGTAACCTCAATGTATCTTCTTCACTATGTTCCAAACTCTGCTGGTACTCTGAATAAATATTTAATAATTCTTTCCAAAAAATATTTTTAGTTTTCAAAGCTAAATTGCTAAAAAAGATATCACCAAAATTCAAAAGCTGTGCCTGATTTGTACAGCAATCGCTAAAAAATAATTTTTTCCAAGAAGAATCACCAGCAAACATTCTTCTTATCCAAGTTAATTTGAGTGATTTTATAAATGAAGGAATATGTATCATTCTCAAACCTCCATCACCATAATCCTGAATTAGCTGGTTTCTAGAAATCCTGTCAGTACCACCACCCCAAATAAATTTATAAAAGGTTTTCTCAAGCAGATTTAAAAACTCATTATTAGGCTTTGGCAGACTGATAAACAAATGGGTAAATTTAGAAAGAAGCAAAGTTTTTACAACTGTAATTTTACCAAGCACACTAATGTAACGTTTTTGCCATTGTTTTATCATATTTTTCACTTCAGAAATTTTAGATTCATAATTAATTCTTATCATATCGTCCAAATTTAAACAAAAAGTAATTCCTAAAAATTTAATCGGTTCAGTAGTCCAATCTAAATTTTTATCAGTACATAATTTTCTAGTACTATTTTTCATGGCACCAATCCAAATGGCTTTAGTTTTATCAATATTTGGTTTCAAACCAGAATATTTAGCAAACTGATCTAACAAATCAAGAATTTTTTTCAGTGACTTTTCGCTACCATCCAAAATTATCCCAGTATCGTCTGCATATTGTATCAGCTTAAACTCATTTCCGTCTACCATAACACCTTTTATATCCTCGTCATTACGAATAAAAATACCCATAATTTCTACACATAGCAAAAATATGTAAGGAGATATTGGGTCGCCTTGACGGCAACCTCTTCCTATATTGAAAAACTCTGAGAAAAAACCATTTTGAATGACACAAAGTTTAACATTTTTATTTAATAATTGTATCCATTTTATGAACTCAGGGCTAAAATTGAAAAAATATAAAACTTTTCTTATAAACTTCCAAGAAACTGAGTCAAAAGCCCGCTCAAAATCTACTGACAAAAACATACCTGGAATATTGTTTGTTTCTGTGTATGAAAAAATGTCATACAAAAGTCTTGTGTTTTCTCCTATATATCGCCCTGCTAAAAAGCCTTTCTGATTTTCATGAATTAAATGATTTAAGACTAATTTTAATCTACCTGCTAAACAGGCTGATAGTATTTTATAAGAAGTGTTCAGCAAAGATATAGGTCTCCAATTTTTTAAAAATTCTCTAGGCTTATCTCCCTTAGGAATAATTGATATAATACCCATTTTTTGTGTAATTGATAGTTCGCCAAGTTCATAGCTATTATTAACCCCTCTCAAAAAGAAATAACAAAGGTCTTTCCAAAAAAATTTATAAAAATTATTTGTGAATCCATCAGGCCCCGGCGACTTATCATTTTTCATAAATTTAAGAGCAGTAAGTGCTTCCTGGTAAGAAATTTGCCCATTCAAAGACTCTGATTGCTCCCTGGAAAGTTTTGGAGCATGAGTATGTGCCAATAAAGTATTAAGATTTATATCTTGAAGGGTCTCGTCTCGGCTTTCATAAACGGATTTATAAAAAGAATAAATATTGTCCAAAATATTTTTCTGGTCAATCACAATCTCCCCTGAACTACTGGAAATTTTAGTTACTGTTTTACTAATATAGTTCCTCTTTTCTAAGCTACAAAAATATTTACTTGGTTTCTCTCCCTCATCCACCCAAGTAGCCTTTGACCTTAAAACAATGCCCTTTCGCATTTTTTCCAATTCAACTTTCAAATCGTCAAGTAATTCCTGTAAGTTACTAGAGTTAGGGGCTTCCTGAACCATACTATCTAGGTAGCGAATTTGGTGAATCAGGGAATTCTCTCTATTAGCTAACTTCTTCTTTCGCATTGCGGAAAAAGGAATAGTCATCCCTCTAATTTCTAGTAATAGCTGTTCAAAAAATGCCTGATCACTTATACTAAATGTTAAATACATATTTATATAATATGTGTTTCTTTTTTTTTCTTTTTTTTTTTTAATTATCAATTTAATTTTATTGTAATAATTATTGTATATACTTATTTAATAACACTACATTCTTAGCTATAATAAGAATGATTGTATAACATGTTTGTAATGCCAGAGATGGCCCATGATTGGTTAAATAAAAGTATTATGGGGTCGTGAGTTCGAATCTCACCTGTGGGGGGGTGTGTTCGACTCAGATCTAAATTGACAAGGATTGCCAATTTTCTTACCGAAGGTCGCTGGTTCTCTCCCGGTACTCCGGCTTCCTCCTCCAATAAAAACTGGCCGCTGCGAAATGGCCAAAATGTGCTGAAAACGGCGTAAAACCCCAACTAAACATACAGAATTAAATAGTTACATGTGATATGAAACAGGTGTGACCTGGAAAGCTTTTCAATATTTATAAAAACTTCGAAATGGCAGAGAAACATGACACGTATTTTTTATTTTATCAAGATTTATTCCAAGTGGTTTCTTCCAGAAGATAATAAATTGTTATATATCATAAAAAATTCTCCAATAATATTTTATGCTAAACTGTATTGGTGTAAATTTTTTATTTTTTGTCTGATTTTCATTGGACTTGTTTATTATGTTCCTTGCTGGAAAAAATCACTTTCGATCCGTTTTTGTCTATATCTGTTATCGTTTTTGAGATATGAAATGAACTTTTTGATTCTTCATCAGATTTAATACATTTTTTCAAAATGATTCCTCACGAAAAACCCAACAAAAGTTACTGCAGAATTTGTTTTTTATCTTTCACTGTTTCCAGAATAAAAGGGTCAAAGGGGCCATGATAAGTTCCATGATGCTTACCACATATCCTTACATTTTTATATGTATATTGAATTTTGCCTCGCCCTTATGCAAATGAATGAAAATGAAAGAGAAAATCCTGTTGTTATTGACCCCAGTGGGTAAAAGGTCGACAAGGTCACTTACTAAGAGGATGATATCTATCAAAAGATGATACTGATTTCGTTCTGTGATTTCGCGGGTTTGTTAACTATAGCGTAATTTTTAAAACAGTGACTGTAAACCCATCCATCTCAAATTAAAATCTAAATACATGTATATTTTTGTTAACCAATTAAATTCATTTTTGCAGGGTATTGCTCCTGGTCAGGGATCATAACTGTCCAGTTGGTTGTTTTTCTTTTTTGTAGGTGTTCTTGTTTTAAAAGAAAGTAAGAGTTGTATATCCTTGTAGATATATTTAATTTTACTGGGTGAATATGCAGCTCAGATATTTTTTATTATTAATGTGGTGTTATAATTTTAATAACATAGTTTAACATAGGACCCTATGGGGAATTTAATTAAAGATCTTCTTATCTGAAACCACTTGGCCAATTGGAACAAAACTTGACAGCAATGGTCCTTAAGTGGTCCTCTTTCAGAATTACAGGTATATCCTATGACCCCACCCGTCATTCAAGATGGCCACCAAAGCCGAACAGTGTTTAACATAGGACCTAAGTGGAAAAATCACTGAAAGATCTTCTTGTTTGAAACCAGTGAGCCAGTTGGAACTTGACAAATTGCCAGTCAAGATGGACATAGTACAGGTGTGCAATACAGGCTCCTGGGAACCTCTAGTTTTAATTTCACAGACTTTCATACATGTATTTGGATCAATAACTTCGAAGTATATACATGTAACTAAATAAGTTTACTGTTCTAATGTCTTGCTATTATTGAATCCATATCTGTGAGTGGGATACAATGTACATTGTCGGCAGTTTATTAGGATATACATTATCATGAATTATAACTGAAGAAATAACAGTATCCTGAATTATATATACAATGTATTGTGTAACTTTATTTCAGTTAATTAACTTGCTGAAGAAGCATCCTGTAAATGAAAAAGAAGTCCATGGATACAAAGTAACAGAAAGAATCCTTAAACACCTAACTGCAGCTGAAGTTAGAGATTTAATTGTTGTTTTTGAATTGTTTGATTCAAATTCAGATGGGTAAGTTAACAATCAAAAAATATCATACATGAATATGTATATTGACATCGAATGTTATTTTCAAATCAATATTTGAAACAATCCCAAGAGGCAAACAAGAAAAGTTCATATTCAGACACTTGTGGGCAAAATAAAGAGTATCTAAAGTTTTGAAGAATGTCAGAAGAGATTTACAAAGTAGATACAGATACCAGTAGTTTTTTTTGTTATCAGCTAGTTCAAACATAATTATAGACCTTATTTCTAGGAACTTACTTTGTCGATTTTTGAGATTTAACTGTTTATTAATACTAAGTACAATGTATCCCAAATTTATCATGACCACTTTCCATTATAACATTTTTTTCCAGTGATTTCTCACTAATGCATCTGTTAATGTATATGTTTATTGTAATTTACAAATATAGATTTTGTAAATGCAGAATTATATCAGGGCCTTGGTTGCCGAGTGGTCTAGGTAGTTTGTCGTGACTACTAGTGATAACTAGCCTGTCAACGCTGGGGTTGTGAGTTCGAATCTCACCTGTGGCGGGGTGTGTTCGACTCTGATCTTAATTGACAAGGGTGGCCAATTTTCCTACCAAAGGTCATTGTTCTCTCCGGATACTCTGGCTTCCTCCACCAATAAAAACTGGCCGCTGCGAAATAGCCAAATGTGCTGAAAACGGTGTTAAACCCCAACTAAACAAACAAACAAACAGATTTATATCATTACAATTGTGTAAAACTTATATAAGTGAGATGATTTTCTAAGACAGTTAATTCTAAAAAGTTAAAATAGTTTATATAGGAATAAACAACATATTTGGGTATATAGTCATACATTCACTGGGCCCAATAGTTATAGTTAAAAACCAGGGAAGGTAATTTAATACTAAATAAGAAATTGGTCATTTACATATTATGCTTGATGTTAATTAAACGTTACAAATTGAGACAACATAGCTCTCTTAATAATAAATTATTCATGGTCAGCTGATTAATTAACCCATCCTAGATTGTGACCTCACTGTATACTGTTAACCTGTGGTGTTTCAATAAGTTTTATTGCAACACAAGAGAAAATGCTTATACTTGTTATGAACGTGATAAGGTGTGATGGGAGACAAAAAGGGTCTGTTTACAGACAATTTTTATATAACTACTGCTGAATTTTATAGCTCCGTAGTGATCAGACTAGCAATGGGACAGTGAATTATACCATTTCTGTATTCCAATACTGTATTATTAAGGTCTTAAGAGAGCTTTTTTCCATGAAAAATAAAAAAGAATGAACAAAACAACTGACCCTTTGTATGTTGAAAGTATGCACAAGGTATTTTGTGAGATTATAATTTAAGATTTTTATCCCTAATAGGTACATAAATGCCAAAGAATTACGTAGATCCATGAGAGCTCTAGGATTTAAATGTTCTAGAGATGATGCAAAGGACATGATCACAGATGTTAGTGTAAAGGGGAAAAGGTAAAAACTTAAAAATTGTATATGTATAGGTTCAAATTTATTTGTCTGCTAAAGAGAGATAACTGTTGAGATATATAGTTGGTATGATTATAGTTTTCGAAAAAGAGTAGGCTGATGGCTGCTACAGAAGGCTAAATTATACGACCTTTCCCAACCATCCTTTTAGAGTGACAGTCAAAATTGGTTCCCCTTTGTGTCCCATCTCACCCCTATTTGAATTGTTTCATGAATTGAAATGGTTCTCATCCTGAAATAGCATGAAATATTTGCCACTGGATGTTAAGTAACAATCAATCAATCAATCATTCAGAAGTGAAGAACTAGAAAATATTGAACTCGTTTTTAAAATTCAGCATTTGTCCTCTAGTTCCGCTGCACTCCATTTGGGAAAGACGTAAATTTTACAAACACGTTGCAGATTTTCCAGTCTTCACTATAAACTCGTGTAAGAACCTATTAATATTTACCAGGTATAAAAAAGTAAATAAAATTATTATAACTTTTTTATTTATTAGTTATAATTTTTAAGATACAATTTGTTCATAGAATTAGAGTCATGAAAAACAAACATTTCTATAAAGTTAATTCTAGCTAGAATTTCTCTCTAGCACATAATTATTTTTTCAAAGGTACATTTGAACCTTATGTTTTATGACATTTAAATAATGTTTTGAATATTTATTTTCAGCCAAATAAGTTTTGTTGAGTTTCTAGAAGTTATAATTGATAGACAGGGGGATTCTCGTGATATTTATGATGAAATACTACAGGGATTTAAATTGTTTGATCAGGGTAGGTATCTCATATGGAAGTGAAAGGATATGTGGTATGTGTCTATGAGATATCGTACTGTTAACGTGACCATGGTGAAAGATTGATAATATCTGAGAGTATAATGAGCAACAGTTCACACCAATAAATTCTCTCATTGGGAAAAGGTTAAAAAATTCAGCAAAATATAAACAATTACCTATACTAATTTTTATAAGCGTGAAAGTCCATAAAGAGACATTATTAGACGGGAAATAACTACAGGGTTTGTTTATTAGTTATATTTAGATCACAGACTTTTCACGGTTTTAACACAACAGAAAATGCATTTCACTGTATACTTAGATAAAGTAGTAGTGCTGGACAGATGGCATAGTTTTTTTTTATTTCTCACTATTGTTACTTTTAACAAGGATAAACTTTAGTGAAGTTTCCTCATACATTCATTAAACAATAAAATGACTAGCAGGAAAGGTAAACAATGAAATACCGATCAATCAGTACAACCCAGCAGACAGAACCCTGGACAGAAAATAATATAAAAGTGCATGAAGCACAAACATAAACTCAACAGGAGTGTCTGACTTTGTACAGACATTGAACATTGGTGGGGTAAAGTTCCAGTATCTCAGAATATATATTACATGAGTGTTGGTGGGGTAAAGTTCCAGTATCTCAGAATATATATTACATGAGTGTTTGAGATAATGACTGTGCTCCCTCTAACCATGCCTTATGTTGAGTAAGTTTAGTCTTGTTAATATTTTCTCCCCATGAGAAATTGGAAATTGTTCCATATTTTGGGCATTACCAGATGTACACTGTGTGGGAAAGGCACAAAAAATGTATACCCAATAAAATAGAATGAATCAAAAGTTTTTAAAGCTCTTTTACCTAATAAACATCTTTTATAATGTACCAATTAAAATCTATGTTTCATAATTCATTTTTCAGATAATAGTGGATCCATAACATTGGACAATTTAAAACAAATTTGTACTGAGGCAGGAATGAAGTTTGCTCAGCGAGACTTAGAGGAGATGATAGAAGAAGCTGATATAAATGGGGATGGCAAAGTTGACCAATCAGAATTCATCAGAATAATGTTACAGACAAATTTATTCTGAGCATAATTTCAACATAAAACTGGGTGCTCAAATTAACCACTTTCCAGTTTAACATTTATAACTTCCCCTGATTTCTTACTTGTAGCTATGACTGTGTTAATGTATGTATTTTTGGAAAAACCTATTACGTAAGTAAAATGATATATAATTACCTTCAGGCAATTAATCTTAATTATACAGGGGAACAGGTGAAGTTGTTTATTGAAGGAATAAACAATGATTTGGATATACTGTAATACAATACGTCCTGATAGCCATAGACAGAGGGGATGGAATTCATACTTAATCAGAAATGGGTCAATTATGTCCTTACTATATTATTGTGAAATTGTTTATTTATTAATTTGCAAGAAGTATAGTCTGAGGTTTTAGTTTTTACATGGTTGCCAATTTTTACCTCAAATTTTTAAATTATCGTCTGGCAACATTTTTTTCTTAAATTTTTTGTCATATAAATTTGTGGATTTTGTATTAAGAATTTTTCCACTATATTCTTTGTTGCTTAATAGATGATATATCAATTTTCCATTCAGGATTTATTTTAAACAAGTTTATGAATGCATTCCATCCAACAATAATATATATTTGTTTTCAAAGTTATTCAAATGATACAGTCAGGCATATATCTTATAATTAATGTTTAAACTTGCTCCTTGCATAGTAAGTCACTAAATAAAATAAAAAATGTACAATGTTTTAAACAGAAGTGTAATCTTGTCCAGAAGCGGAGTATTCAATACTCATCCAACTGATGACAAGTTATTTTCTCAACCAATTTTCAATTTATTCATAATTTGTTCATTGTCTTTCAATTAAGTTGTTCATTACATATTTAAAATTTTATTCATGAGCAATTCTTATTTTTATAATAATGGAGTATACATTTTTTATAACTCTCAGTTTACAAGACAAATCCTCTGAATGAATTTTCGTTCCATTATATGATTGTTTTTATGAGCTTAGTAATTCATCAGAAATGGAAAAAGGGAGATAATCTTAATTTATACTGGATTTTGTTTTTATGAGCTTATCAAGTAATCAAAAATGGTAAGAAGGGAGATAATCTTTATTTCAACTGGATTTTCTACCAGAAAAAAATTGTCAGGTTATTAGTTTGGCCAGAAATTAGTGAAGAAAAAAAATCCAGTTTCATATCAGTCTGATTATTAGACAGCTTCTTTTGTATAGCTTCCAGTTTCACAAAATGATTGTAAAGAGTTGGAAGGTACTTAAATTAAAAGTTTATAAATGCTTTTAATTTGCAAATTAAAAAAATAATTAAAAATTTATGCACAATAGGGTGAAACTGAAATTTCTTTCTGACATCAATTAGAATTATTCCTTGAACAGTCCTTACAAATGTATATATATTTATATATTTATATGAAAAAGAATTATCTACTCTTTGTGATTTGCTATGTAATGGGAGATAATCCAAATAATATTTTTGAGTAGTAACATGTGATATGTATGAGATGAAATATTTGTTTTGATAACTTAATAAATGAGTGATTACTAACAGATGTGATATATGTGTAAGTTTGTCAGTATAACAGTTCTTTGTTTTGTTAACTATGATGTTATATGTTGCAATAAAATGTTTTATTTGATAATATATGTATGTTTCGTATTGTACTGTAGAGAAAGTAGAAGTAAATATGTTGCCCAAGGCTAAGAAAATATACTTTCTATTTCCTGACCAACCCTTATTTGTACCCAGACCCTAAAACACACATTGTATGGCATTCCATAACAAAATCAACATTTCTCTATTTTCTGGATCCCTGGCCAGGCCCAACCAGAGACATTAAAATTGATATTGGCTGCTTCTCCGCCAAGCCGACATTTAGGAGTAAGAGCAAAGATCGACTGGTCGGCTCAGATTCAGTATAATGTGCCCATGTGGGGTGATATGTCTTCCTGCGGACAGTCACCTCATGAGCTAGTACGTTAAAAATCTGCTCAGCGTGACGGTCCAGTACAAAGCTAGACATTATATAATGATTCATCCATCCATCCACTATTTTCTGGAAATTTCATTGTAATATGTCACCAGTTCCAGTAAATATGTTGGTATACATGCAAAAGAATAATGTGCAAGTTATTTTGAAGCAGTGATATCTGAACAGGGGTGCAAGTGTGGAAAGAAGCCGTGATATCTGAACAGGGATGCCAGCGTGGAAAGAAGCCGTGATATCTGAACAGGGATGCCAGTGTGGAAAGAAGCTGTGATATCTGAACAGGGATGCCAGTGTGGAAAGAAGCCGTGATATCTGAACAGGGATGCCAGCGTGGAAAAAAGCAGTGATATCTGAACAGGGATGCCAGCGTGGAAAGAAGCCGTGGTATCTGAACAGGGATGCCAGCTTGGAAAGAAGCAAAACTTCTGTACCATAAATAAATTACTTTCAGAAAAAAGAAACTGTAATTTAAGTGGAAAAATCTGGATTGCAAAAGGTAAAATTCCACTGAAAGGCAAAAGAGAACTATGTAATTGTTCACTTTTTCATCCTAAGTAACAGAAATGGCTTGTCACTTCAAACTTTCAAAGTGGATAACTCTGTAATGCTTTGTATAAAATAGACTATATTTTTTTCTTTGATATTACAAAGGAGCATATTGTACTTACATCCATTTTTATGCATAGATAAAAAGCTTACCCCAAAACAAAAGTAAATTTCCTTGTTAAACTTTTCCTTTAAGGAAACAGCTGATGGAATTTGATGGATTGGAATCTATAAATATACATTTACATTGTAGAGAAATACTTGTAAACAGATGGTGATAACGTATTTGCTGAATATAAACGAAATTTGTCAAGAGTAGAACACATCTTACCATGAATTGGATTTGAAGTCGCGTATATACTACTGTGCATCTTTTTAGCTCACCTGGCCCAAAGGGCCATGTGAGTTTTGTCATCACTTGGTGTCTATGGAAGGACCTTTATAAAGTTTGCATATTTCGTTCCAGTCAGACAATATGGCAGCCATTATGAATTATTTCTGATTGGACAAATTTTAAAAATCTCTGAAACCCCTAAGCCAAATGAGCTTAAACTTGGTATGAAGCATCCATGGAAGGACCTTTATACATTTTGCATATTTTGTTCCGATCAAAGAACTTATATGGGCACCATAATGAATTCTTATTTCTGATAGGTCAAAATTTCAAAAATGAAATTTTCTGAAACCACAAAGCCAAATGAGCTGTAACTTGGTATGAAGCATCTGTGGGAGGACCTTTATAAAGTTTCGCCCCGGTTGGACAGCTTATATGGCAGCTATGATGAATTATTTTTGATTGGTCAAAATTTCAAAAATCTCCTCTGAAACCATATAGCCAAATTAACTGATACTTGGAATGAAACATCTATAGAAGATCTATTACAATTTTCACTTGAAATAAAATGGATTGATTGTGGGACTGTCAGATGAGCTATACAGGCTCAATTCTCTTGAGCCTCTTGTTTCAAACTGCAAGTGGTTTTTCGGGAATAATTGAAATGTTTCTTTGAAGTGAAAGTCAAAAGCATTACACTATCTTTTGTTTCTAATAGTCTTAATGAATTATTGTCTTTCCTACTGATAAAACGTCATAAATATTTTATGAGAGCTGATTTTCCAATTGTTATGTGCAATGAGTAACCAGAGTGAGTTATCTTTTCCTAACCAATGTAGGCAAGGGAGATAATAAATTTGTCTCCCTTTTAGCCTCAGGACAAAAGGGAGAGAATTTAATTATCTCCCTTACCTACATTGGTTAGGAAAAGATAACTCACTCTGGTTCCTCATTCATTGATTTCTGCATCATAGATGACATCACTACAAGAAATGCGATGCATAACATGTGCAAGTTCTTGTTTCCGAAGGTTTGATCCATATACTGTACAGAATAGTAATTGAAGTCTGGAGTTTTTCTTCAAGAAATCAGTTGCCCAGGTATGTGGGACACAGTGTCGACAGACTGATGATTAACTACATTTTTGTATTTATATTAACTACTTTGAACACTTGGCTTTGTCGTCCTCCTAACAAGATTCTGCTTGGTTAATGAACAAAATAATGAAGTCTGTTTTACAAAATAATACTTTAATGAAATTTTAACAAGCATTTTAAATATGAGTATAACAAACGTAAACGTGATATATAAATTTTTTGATATGTGAATATATTTATATCACAATATAACATAACAATTATCACATATGTACAAATGAAACATTTGTTTGTCTCAAAATGTAGAAATACACATAAACTGTACATTTATGATACAAATTAGGTCATATTACTCAATAATTCAACAATGTATTTACATGTGGATTTCTTCTTTTTCCCAAAGAGCACATTTTGGGGATTTTTCTCAAATTTGCAATTTACCATGTACAATCAATATGCATTGAAGTTTCGTTGAACTTTTTCACGAAAATTATGTGCTGTAAAAAACAACCTTCTGTTAATGTTAATAAAGCAATTGTTAACTATGAGACAGAAAAAGAGACGATTGTTTAACAGAAACAAATGCTGCAATGTTTAGTTTGTTTATAAATTTACAGCAATTTCAATAACACTTAACATATTTAAGTGACCAATTTTTTAACAGGGACTTATCTACATTTTTGTGTAGATGGCTAAATGGAGATCTAAGTCACCAACTTAAAATTTTTAGAGCAAAAGAATTCACAGCTAAATTTTGACTAAGGGGAAATAACTCTTGCTCTTTTTTTGTGGAGAGTTGTAAAAGAAAATGGTGCAAAAATCTTGTCATTTCATTGCTTTAAATTTGATTAATACATCAGTTTCAACAACATTGGAATACAAAATTAACTTTGCTAATGTATTTATAGAATATTTTACTAGGAAATTAATAGCAAAATATGTCAATTTGTCTTTACCCATATTTTTATACCTTTGTTATTAATTTTGTTTTAAGCTGTGATATATTGAATTCTAATAAAAAGTCTCTACTTCTTCCATGTCTCTCTTGGAAGAAGAAGCCACTTTTCCAAAAACCTAAACTAGATTTTACTCTTTTATTGATGGAAGAAGCCAAAAATATTTGAACACAACAATGGCAGGAAAACTGACCATCCTTTTAAATTTAGTCCAACGTCTTACAAACCTTTGTCAAAAGCAATAATCAAACTCAAAAACATGATAACAAGCTAGTGATTACACTTGGTTACCATGGCTCTCTTTCACTGTTGTCAAAAAGGAATACGTCAGTAAGGTGACACTAAATAAGCTCTTGAAAATCCTGCAAACAAGATAACCCTGTCAATATGGCTACATATAATATGTTAACCCTGTCTATATAGCTTCTTATAATATTGTTAATTAAATGAGACAGAATAAACAAAAATAACAGATAAAATTTAAAACTGACATTAACATACAATATATCTAACATTTTATAATATGTTTTTTTTTATACCCTGTCCCCAGTATCTGCATATTATCAATATATATTTTCATACACTACAATAATATTGTGTATATATAAATACATCATCATATATTGTTCAGCTATTGCTAATTTGTCATATTATATTTTCCAGGTATAAATATCTAAATTATAGAAATATTTCTATTGAATAACTACATGAATAAATGTATTAATGAATACTGGCTCTTTGATAAATTTATAATACTTATGATAATATTGCATATTATAAGTCATGGAGCTTTATTTCAAACAATAATAAAAACTGTCATATTTATAGCAATTCTTTTGATGAATTATCTCCCTTGGCAAAGTTACCCGGCCTTCAATCAGCCCATAGAACCAAAAGGAGACAAATATAATTGTTGCCTATAAAGATGTGAATATCCAAAATTGTCAACCTGAGTACGAGTTATTCCCCTCAGGGTAAAATTGTCTACCTGAGTATGGGGAATAACCCATACCTAGGATGACAATTTTCCATATTCACCGACTTATGGGCAGTAATTTTATTATTATATTCAACTAACTATGGAATGATGATTATGATAGCTCAAGAGGCTATTTCCCAGAGAATAATAGTATAATTTACTGCCTAATGTTATTCAAGAGGGTTATTCCCCAGTGTACAATAGTATTATTCACTGCTTATTGTTTTTGAAGCAAGGTTATTCACCTGAACTGCCAGTTAACGAAAATATTTCAAATTGTTTCACATCCTGTGATAAGTTATGATCCAATCAATTCATTTTTATATATATATATGTAAGGTATAATAATTATAATTATCGCCCTAAACTTAGTTAAGGGAGATAATTCACTAATGTTACTCATCTATAATACTAAATTTACGAATTAGCCGAATAGGCGGCAAAACGCGTGGTTCAAAATAAACGATGTATGGTTCAGATTATAAAGGTTATTATCGGATTTGATAATCTGCATTTATAAATTTTAAACTGCAGTTTTGTTTATGTGCAAATGGAATTTGCATGGACTTTTCCGGTATGAATTCTCCCAACATATCCCTTAGAAGGTTCTCGAATGCATCATTTTAACACATTGATTTAAATAAACAATTATCACATATTTTAAATGTATTTTTGTTTGAAATTACGGAAGAAGAATAAAACAAATTAAAAACATTGTCCTTCGAGTGGAATGTTTCCGCTTCATGTATTCAGGATTGTTTTTTCTACCATTATGCAATTTCTCCTAACTATAAACATTATGAACTTTGAAGATTATGAAGAAGTAAGGCAAAGTTCAGAGGAATTCCTAACTTAATTGGTTTTCGGATTGCTCGGATGTTTACTTTGCACAAAGTGATAAAACCAACCATTATCCATTTTTACATTATTTGTCGTGTGACCTGTCTAAATATATCTCTACCATACAATTCCCTGTAAGCCCTAGATAAAAATATTTTTTAACAAATGGTCATCTTTATCATTAATGACGAAATTTATCTCGGACATCTTTATAAACGTGGACAGCACACGCAGCCACACACTAAAAATGCTTTTATCGTCTATTGGATTTATTTGTGAAATTAAGCCTCGCTTGCCCTGCCCATGATGACAATGAACAATTGGAACAATTATTTTCCAAAAATATGCTCTACTTAACTCACGGCATTTTTGAAAAATTCATCCGTCACTAAGGAAATGTTTCTGAATGAAAAAGGTAATGCATTATGAAATGTGTATTTAATGAAAGCTTTTCATCAAGTTCCAGTTCAGAATTAATTGTAACATAAACATATTGACAATTTATGTGGTTGTATTTTCGTCATAGATTTTGACTATGATGGAACCTTAAGGTCCAGTTTGGTAATTCTACAGTCTACTTCATCAGTGGATACATCTTCGGTAGTAACGAACAACCGTATGACAATTAGGTCACGTTGACCTACATTTAACGCTTCATTGACTTTGGTTAAAGTTTGCATTAACATCCATTTCTGGAATACTACAGCATATATAGACATGAAACTATCAGTTGATACCACGTACTTGACAGGAAAGTTTATGGGAAGCCTGTCACAACATCCACATTGAGTTCCTGTTCCACGAATGCCATGGCCGCAAAAATTTTTTAAAGTGAATATGGCCACCACAAAAAAATGCTTATTTTCCCGCGCTCGCGCGGGTTCAATGTCTAGTTCATGTTAACTTTCCAAGAAAACAATCCTGACCAATAGGTAATTATTTAATGTACATACATCAATGATTATATCATCTGTCATTAAAAATTAGAACATTTTGTAAAACTTTACTGAAATTTAGTCTTCGATTTAAAAAAAAACAACATTTCTTTTGTATTGCCATTTTGATTCAATAATGGGAACAAATACAATGGTATTCAGACTATATAATTTTGCATGAAATTTAGGTCGACTGAAGACATTTAATTGATTATCCAACTAAACATCTAACATCATATTTTACTGGATGAGAAGAAGATTAAGTGTAAAACCTCCTAGTACAAAGGCAAAGCTACTGGGTTAAAACAAGGTGTGCTAAATAGTTCCATTTAAAATAATTACGTATATATATAAGTTCATGTTTTTAAACATTTTTGTTCTGGTTTGCCAAAATTCAGTGAAACCATATTTATTGACATTTCTACAATGTTAAATCCAAAAATGCATGGATGACCCTCCCAAATATTAAACCTGACATTAATGCTGTAGATGAAATTAAAAGCGTCAGAAAAAATCACAAGAACAAAGTAATTAAAGCTAAATGATATGAAGTATTGTCATTTATAATATTGCACACTAAGATTGATCTAAGGAATATTATATTGATATACATAAAAAAAATTACATGTATATAAAGGTATCATATATTAATTTCATTTATACTGATTAACACTTACCATGCTAAATTGTTTTTCTTTTTTTGCAAATTATGCAAATGCATATGCAAATAAGCTAAAGCTTGGAGGTTGTTCAGAGTCTAGATGATGAAGCAACATAAGCTTGTTTAGGCCCAGTAGAGCTGTATACAAAGACACAAATGCAACACATGTGTCACTCATGAACCTTGAAACACTTGTGTCACATGCATGACATGCATGCTTTATGCAACGCATGTAATACATGTGTGACACACCCATATGAATGGCATGTATCTAAAAAATCTGTGTGCAACGTATTTGTGAATCATGCGTATTACATGGGTTTTGCACATGTGTGTGCAACACACGTGAAACACCTGCGTCATGCATGTGCACATGTGTGGTATTTTTGCCTGTGTATCCGAGATAGAGTTCAACTGTCAAATGAAAAGATCTGCATGGCAAGTGTTAACAATATTTAAAAAAAAATAAAATTATGAGTATTTCAAGTATTTGCAGTCGTATGTTTTTCATAAACCTAGTACACATGTATTATATATACAAATAGGTACTACAATATTATTTACATATAGGTCTGGTTATAAAATACCAGACTATAAAGATAACATTTTGTTTACATACATTGGAAGAACAAGCCAACACGTATATTTTTTGTTGCAAAAAATAACAGATACAGTATGTTAATGACAGGTATGCTATCTTTGAGACAAAAATTCTAAATAAATTCCTTCAACAGGTAAATAAAAAGACAAAAAACAGCACAATCTAAAACTAAGATGACGACAAATTATAGGGAAGTAAAGTTGTAAACAATGTTTGAATATGGTGAGGGGAAAGTTTGTTTCTTATAATAATTTGGTGGTCAAAACATATAAAACTTAACACCAAAAAAGCACCATATGACATTTCTTCATTGTGCTTTATAAGAACTTTATAATTCTACATTGTATTATATATACATTTGTAAAAAAAATTCTTAGGGGTTCCATGGAACTCAGTGTCTTGCCTGATTTCACTGTTGTCTATGTTTTCAGTGTAATAGTTGAATGTATATAATTTTTCTTCACGTCTTATTTATTGATCATAAAGATCACAAAGTTTGGCCAAAATTTAGGATGGTTTAAGAAAGTAATTAATGTTTAAAAATCTTTAACCACAGGCTGAATGTATATGCTGATGCAGACGGAATGTAGGATGGCTATGACTGTTTTCCACGACAAAAGTCGAAGGCTCGACAAAAAAGTAAAACTGTCTGGAGACCATAATAAGAGCATATATTCCTTAGATATAACTGTGCAAAGACTATAATAATATAATATATATCCTTACGTATAATAATGTGAATATTTTAGAGCTTGTTTAGATTGTCATCATGGCTATATCTTTAGTCACAACAGTGTGGACATCTTCATCATCACTAAGCTGTGTCTTCATCCCTCCATTTATCTTCATTTTGTGTCGTTCCTCTGCTCTCTTCTTCTTCTCTAACTTCTTAGCTTCTTTTCTTTGCTTAGCTGTTAACTGGGCCTCCTAAAATGTTAAAATTGCTTCAGTTTTTCTTCTGTCAAAAATTCTTTCAAGCAAATTTTCATACAGCAAAATTTTAATGACCATGTTATATGTACCAGTTTCAGAGCCAATTAATATTTTTCCACTTGACAGGGAAATATCTCATTAGATAAGGAAAATATTTTCCATATTACCATGACTAAATGAAAGTACAGTTGTCTGTATATTTTCTTAAGGAATATATAGATACAGAAAAGTTTCTTTCTACAATTTACCAATCAGAAAACATGAATCAGTGGACATACGGTAATTATCTGCCAATAACTTTCAAAACATCTACACCAGAAATAAAATTTTATGAAACCTACTGTCCATTAGTTAAAGTCTTGTCATTCTTAAATTTACCATGATCAGATGATTTGCAAAAGTCAAGTTCATTACCTGCAATGGTAAAACATAGACTTATTAAAAGTATCCTCATACATATGGTTTAATTTTCATTACCTTTTGTTGTTGCTTAGGTTTTGCTCCACATCCGCTGCCATTACTTAAAGACTCGTATCCTGAGCTTCCTCCATAACTGTTATCTCTAACATGGGTAGACACGGGTGAATTATTTCCAGTGCAGACACCACTGTCGGTAGATGTTCGTTGTGAATTTACAGATGCAGTCTCCCCATTTACATCTAAAAATAGAATTTTACAATTATTTATCATTACCAACAATGTTTTGGGTTTAAAACCATAACAAACTATGGTCCAATCTCATAGCCCCAACTTCAGCTTGCTCAAACACTCTCAATAATTTGAACAGAAATATTCAACTGGTGTAAATTAAAAGAAAACTTCAGATCATCCGAGGAGAACACAGAGGCCAATACATGTTTTGTCATGTAATTGTTTAAGTTTTTAAGATAAAAGGATTAAAATGAAATTAAGATGAATATGTAATTAAAACAGTTACACATTACAGGTTCTGAATGGGAATTAAAACAGGGATAATTTTACTACATGAGGAAAAAAGCATAAATGCTGTACAAGAATTATTATGTCTAATAGAAAAAAGTATCAGACAAATCTAGACAGCTGAAATCAACTTATAGAGAAAGTCATCCAAGATGATAATTATTTCATGGTGTTTCCCCTGATTTCAAAACCTGTATGCAGGATACAAAGAATATTCATTCACAATATCTACATGTATTCAAATTGTTAGCATACTCTGTTTGTGTTGTCTCAATCAATTATTTTATTAAAGCATAGTTGAATCTTTTATCTAAAAGCAGATTTTAAATTTTCGGTGTTTGATTTATATTTTTTCTGAAATACATGTAGAAACCAAAACTTGTGCATGTGAAATGTTTTAACAAATACATGGGACTTGTGTGTGAAAGTCAATAAATGTTCTGTAATGACCTGATAATAAAGTCAGCAAAAGCAGCTCTACAAAACAAAAGTCCAATCTGTGTAAATAAAACATAGTACATTCTAGTTTTTATTCTCATCTACTCAACATGTTATATGAAAGTAGGTATAATAAAATGCTCCGCTGGGCGCAGCTAGATACGACCGCAGATGTCGAACCCTGAATAGTTGGGGCAATTATGAACACAACATTCAAGCTTGATACAATACTGAATTTGGATTGTGAATAAATATTTGACACAGCATAGGTTTCTGACACAGAATGAATGTTGTCTAAGAACTTAAAAATTTTTAATTTACCTATTCAAACCATATCAGTATTATTTGCTTTTATATATAAATCAGAAATAACCAATTTAAAATTTAAAATTGGGCACACATATCAATTTCTTGCTATTGCGCAATACTGTGTAATTGAAAATTTCTTCAAATATTTCACACATAATAGGTTTCTGACACAGAATAACTGAAATCAAAGAACTTAAAATTGGTCATATGATTTGAATTTATATTCAATTTTTTGCTTCTTGTGCAATACAATATACTGTGGAGAATTGCCCCCCCCCCAAAAAAAAATAATAATTTACCCCTTTTTTTAGCTTTTGTGCAATACACTATGAAGTTGCACATTGACACCCCCTCCCAAAAAAAAAAACAAAAAACAGTAAAATTTATTGTAACCTCCCCCCCTTTTTTTGCTAAAAAAAAATTTGAAATTTTCTTTTTAATTTATGAAATATGAAATGAGAAAAAATTACCCCCTCCCCAATTTCTCATTTACCCCCCCCCCCCCCCCCCCAAATTTTGTTTTCAATCCCCCCCCATTTCTTTATACTTTGCAACCATAACAGCCCATTTAAATACACCATAACATATTAAAATAAAAAATGACATCATAGTCATGGATGGCAAATTTTAAATATACATAATTTAAAAGCAGTTTAGATAAGATAAACAAAAAAGCTTCATCAGCACATTTTATATTGGCAAATTTCCAATGGAATTTGTTAATAATAAAGTTTTGATAACAGGGCACACATATCAATTTCTTGCTATTGCACAATACTGTGCAATTGAAAATTTCTTCAAATATTTGACACATAATAGGTTTCTGACACAGAATAACTGAAATAAGGACTTAGAATTGGTCATATGATTTGAATTTATATTCAATTTTTTGCTTTTGTGTAATACAATATGCTGTGGAGAATTGCCCCCCCCCCCCAAAAAAAAAAAAAATTTACCCCCTTTTTAGCTTTAATTTTGGACCCGATTTGGACCAACTTGAAAACTGGGCCCATAATAAAAAAACTAAGTACATGTTTAGATTCAGCATATCAAAGAACCCCAAGAATTCAATTTTTGTTAAAATCAAACTAAGTTTAATTTTGGACCCTTTGGACCTTAATGTAGACCAATTTGAAAACGGGACCAAAAATTAAGAATCTAAATGCACAGTTAGATTCGGCATATCAAAGAACCCCAATAGTTCAATTTTCGATGAAATCAAACAAAGTTTAATTTTGGACCCCGATTTGGACCAACTTGAAAACTGGGCCTATAATAAAAAAACTAAGTACATGTTTAGATTCAGCATATCAAAGAACCCAAAGTATTCAATTTTTGTTAAAATCAAACTAAGTTTAATTTTGGACCTTTTGGACCTTAATGTAGACCAATTTGAAAACGGGACCAAAAATTAAGAATCTAAATGCATGGTTAGATTCGGCATATCAAAGAACCCCAATAGTTAAATTTTCAATGAAATCAAACAAAGTTTAATTTTGGACCCTTTTGGCCCCTAATTCCTAAACTGTTGGGACCAAAACTCCAAAAATCAATCCCAACCTTCCTTTTGTGGTCATAAACCTTGTGTTTAAATTTCATAGATTTCTATTTACTTATACTAAAGTTATTGTGCAAAAACCAAGAAAAATGCTTATTTTAGCCCTTTTTTAGCCCTTAATTCCTAAACTGTTGGGTCCAAAACTCCCAAAAACAATCCCAACCTTCCTTTTGTGGTCATAAACCTTGTGTTAAAATTTCATAGATTTCTATTTACTTATACTAGAGTTATTGTGCGAAAACCAAGAAAAATGCTTATTGGGCCCTTTTTTGGCCCCTGATTCTTAAACTGTTGGGACCAAAACTCCCAAAATCAATCCCAACCTTCCTTTTGTGGTCATAAACCTTGTGTTTAAATTTCATAGATTTCTATTAACTTATACTAAAGTTATAGTGCGAAAACCAAATGTCTTCGGACGACGACGCAGACGACGGACGACGACGCAGACGACGACGACGCCAACGTCATACCAATATACGACCGCAAAAATTTTGCGGTCGTATAAAAATTCAAAATGCAGGTAAAATTTTAAATAAGTTTATTCCTGTTTGTCTCCTTGTATCCCCCCTGTATCTAAAACAAACACTTACAATCATCGCTGAAAGACATTATCTGTAGTATATGAGCGATGGTGCTATCTACATCATTGTCACATTCATACAGAGCCTCATGTATCAGTGTTAAATCCTGAAAATCAGCAAAAATTTATATTTAAGATAAGATCTTACTTCCATCAGAATAAACGTCTTTTAGACACTAGACAGGCATCAGAAATTAACAAAAACTTGCAAACCTATCTGTTGTATTTATTTAAAGAAATGTGTGAAATTAAAATCATACTTTAAAAATTATGTACAGCTCATTTTGCACAGAGTTTGGGATAGCTGGCTCTGTAATTACATTCTTAAATTGCAATCCTAGATGTTAAAATGTTCACACAGGCTGATAATAAAATGGCAATGCCAATAGAAACAAAGCTGTGTGTTTCAACAGACATCCCATGAACAACAAATACACACTTCTTTCATAATATATTACATTAACATTTAAAACTAAAAGCACGGATTACTCACATTACAACCAGTGGCAGCCATTATTTCTTGTTCTATAATCTCCATATTTCTAACAGCCTTCACCACTCTGCCACAATGTGGCACTCCACTACTTGCTTCACCATTTGTCTCTGTCACTAGTTTTGACTGAGAATCACCACCAATCTGAAAGTTCACATGGTAATTGTTTTGAACTAGAACTGTGAGTGACCTCACTGAGGGATATCCCCCCCCCCCTTTGCAATACTATAAAATGTTCAAACTTTGGAATACTGGTATATGAGCAAGTTACCTATGTATTGTTTAAAACCAATACTGTTTCATCTGTATACATGAGAATTACAACATTCTAATGACTTTTTTACAAGAGGTTACTGAGGTCACTTCAAATGTCATTGAGTCACATCTGGAGGTAGTTTACTACAACTTTGTAAAGTGTAATAAAAATCCAATAAGCCATTTAGGAGGAGTTGTGCTTACAAGCTTGAAACATGTAAAACCCTTAAACTGGATTATCTCGCTTTGCAAGCATCCGGCAATAATTATCTTACTTCATGCACATCTACATATGATGCCCAACCATCATATAAATTTTAAAGTTTCATGAAAATCCATTGAATGGTTTAGAGGAGTTGCACTTACAAGCTTTAAACATGTAAAACCCTTAAGTTGGATAATCTCCCTTTGCAAGCATCCCCTGAAAATTATCTTGCTTCATTCACATCTACACATGATGCCCAACCTTCATATAAAGATTCATCCAAATCAATTGAACAGTTTAGGAGGATTTGTGCTCACAAGGTATATAGACAGATGGTTGGGCAGACAGACGAACAGAAGGACAAGGTGATTCCTGTTTACACCCCCAAACTTTGTTTGCAGAGGGAATAATTAATATACATGTATATCTTTTAGTAAGAAATTCAATAAAGGCATTAAAAGATAATCTTGTTTAAATGATTTTAATGGAGCCTTCCTTAAGAGACTAACTGTGCCATTATGTAGTCTTTCAAGACAGCTTTCTTAAAAGTGTTATTTCATACAGTACGTGGCACTTTTCAGAAGTCTCTCGTCACATAAACGAAGGTCTCTCATGTAAGGTTTAATGTATCATGAGATGTGTATTTCCTTATCATGTATCTTACCTTGACTTTGATATTTGCTGGAGATTCAGTGTTGTCCCCTAGTTTACGTACACTGGAATAATGGTCTCCATTGTGATATGATATGTGGATCTGTTTTGTTGTTGGACTGGCTGTTTTAGGTCCCTGAATCTATTAGACAGTTGCTCATAAATTTTCTTGTTTTGCTACATGTACTGTATACTTTCAGCTTTTTACAATACAGTCAAACCTGTCTACCGGTATAAATGGCACCCAAGGGACAAAAAAAATGATTAGAGGCTTTGTTAATGAATGAGACTTTTTCACTGTGTCCTTTATAGACAGTAATTTGCTATATAGAGGTGCCCTTTAAAGCAGATTTGACTGTACAGTGAAACTCTTTAAACTGGTCCCCTCATAAGTATACTGGCCACTATTTTTGGTCCATAAATAATAAATTCTTTGTAAATTCAACCTCACTATTCTAACCACCCCTCTATACTAGACATTTTTTGGTCCCAATTGTGGCCAGTTTAGGACGGCCTTAAAAATTGTTTCCACTTTCCAACTCTAGCCTGAATGGTCTTGGTAGGTAGGAAGGTAAATTATTATTTTATTTTTTTTTCATAAATCAGGTTTCAGAAGCCATGCTTTTACAACAATCAGAACAATCGGGAGTATAGATTCCTGAGCAACAATGACTAACAGAATATTCAGAAAAGAATGTTACTAAATACAAAAGCAATGTCAAAATCATACACAAAACATTCCGGATATGACAAATCATAAAAAAAAATCTTTTTTTCACGGAACAGGCCATAAATTTTTTTCATTCATTGCAAATTCAGCAAATCCGTCATCAAGGGGGGAACAAATAATATTTTTATTAAGGCCATGTACTTTCTAAATGTATGCTCTTAATATTCCATACATTTTCAATATTGTAAATAAGTGGGAAGATTTTCTTCATTTTGCATTCATTTTTTTTTTTTTAGAAATTAGTAAATTACTGTAACACAATACACTGCATATACTGACCTAACAGCTCAGTAAATGCAAGTTTCATTACAAATTCAAGTTTTTATAGATTCTTTTAATTATAAATATAACATTTACCAGAAGAAATGGTGAGTTCAGCTGATGGATAACAACGTTAATCTGATACAGTCTTGCAAAAGCTACAATAGCATCATTTCCTGCATAAGTACCAATTGTACTCAGGTTCTTTACTGAAAACAAAAGTATATATGTAAAAGATACATAATAATGTCAATGTGATTTACAGAAAACCAGTTAGGGACGAGATCAAAAGTTCAATGTAGGATAAAAAACTTAATTCACATAGTTTTTTCACTGACCCCCCAGCCCCCCCCTTAACTTAATTTGGGAAAGATTGATTGACCAATATGGGCATATCCGAAAATCTATGTCGGATAATAAAACTTGCAGCGATTTTTACCCCTCCCCCCCCCCCCCCCCCCACCCCCAAACTATTTGAATTAAGTTTTTTATCCTACATTGAACTTTTGATCTCGTCATGTCAATTATCTTAAAATAAGAAAATCAAATTTTGTGTAGAAAATTCCTTTTGACTGATGAGCCAATAGAGATTAAATAAATAATTGAAAATTTTGTTTGTGATATCACATTACCATTAAATAACAAATACATGTATTTGCATTTTAGTGTGTGCGTAATGTATGATAATACTTCAATATTCATTGAATTTTTTTTGCTGTTGACTTTATATTTGTTCTTCTCCTTTACATCCTAACTCAGTAGTTAAAGAATTGTATATTATCCTTTTCATGTGTCTGTCTGGAGGACAAGTTTAGAATAACCTGTATTATCCACAGACACATACAATTTTGATAGCATATTGTTAACATTTTCAATACAATTTAACCATTAAGGTAACGTGTTCTCATATTCCCACCCAAATAAAAACATGTAAAATCTAATTAATGTATCTACCCTGAGGTAAATGTGTCACACTATACAATTATATGTGTCATTATCAACATCTATACTATAATTGAGTATAAACTGTTAGAATTCTAATCTCATTTAGTAGATTTAAATAACCTTGGTAGTGACAGTAGCTACCAAGCAACAAATATTTTATAATATTTACTATTAAAATTCTCCCTTACAGTTTCACAGATGATAAATTTCTTAAATAAGTAAACAAAATTTAACAAACAATCTTAGGTTTGAATAATCATTTATCATTTTCCAACCAATTTTCATTTTTATAAAATGTACTGAATTTTACATTCTCACTTAAATATGAATGCAATTCTTTTTTTAAAATGATTTGGAATTTATCATTACGAAAATGCATAGATTTTAGCATGCAAGCAAAAATTGTACTATTACATAGATTAACAACAAATTGACAATTAAAATCTGTGAAAACTAATTCCCAAAGCCTTATATATTAAAATTTCCAAGTATATATGGTATTTTATGTTAATTAGATTAACTGAGTACTAATTATGTTTAATTCATTACTGGTTCCCTAAAGAATAATTTAAAACATGAATCTCTTGCCCACACCATAAATTAAAAGGAACTCAGTCCATAAGCAAAATTAATAATTAAACAAAGTAGTTGATGTAATTCATCTAAAAACAGGATGAAACAGAATAAAAGAGATAAATAATTTCTATTTCAACTTCCCTGTATAACATTGGTAAGTTTCTCATTTAAATATTAACACTACATTTATCAGTATCTTATCTCAACTCTAAACCAACTTCCCCAACAATATCCCTGCATCCAAATTACCGTAAATATCCTATTGTCACATTTGAGGAGGAAATTATTTTGTTGACCCTAATTCTAGTCATGAAAGTTTTGATATATTTTTCAAAACACAAATTGTTTCTACATAATACAGTGTACATACTATATCTTTCAAAAGGCATGTCATCTTCAACAAAAGGTTCAAACTCATCTCTATGTTCTGACATGTAATTTGCCACTTGAAATCTGTACTTAAAATGACTCCTACAATGTCCTTCAAGTTGGTCACCTAATGCTCTAAACAGGCAGTTTCTGGAAAAATATAAATTAACATCTATAATACTAAATTTACGAATTAGCCGAATAGGCTGCAAAACGCGTGGTTCAAAATAAACGATGTATGGTTCAGATTATAAAGGTTATTATCGGATTTGACAATCTGCATTTATAAATTTTAAACTGCAGTTTTGTTTATGTGCAAATGGAATTTGCATGGACTTTTCTGGTATGAATTCTCCCAACATATCCCTTAGAAGGTTCTCGAATGCATCATTTTAACACATTGATTTAAATAAACAATTATCACATATTTTAAATGTATTTTTGTTTGAAATTACGGAAGAAGAATAAAACAAATTAAAAACATTCTCCTTCGAGTGGGATGTTTCCGCTTCATGTATTCAGGATTGTTTTTTCTACCATTATGCAATTTCTCCTAACTATAAACATTATGAACTTTGAAGATTATGAAGAAGTAAGGCAAAGTTCAGAGGAATTCCTAACATAATTGGTTTTTGGATTGCTCGGATGTTTACTTTGCACAAAGTGATAAAACCAACCATTATCCATTTTTACATTATTTGTCGTGTGACCTGTCTAAATATATCTCTACCATACAATTCCCTGTAAGCCCTAGATAAAAATATTTTTAACAAATGGTCATCTTTATCATTAATGACGAAATTTATCTCGGACATCTTTATAAACGTGGACAGCACACGCAGCCACACACTAAAAATGCTTTTATCGTCTATTGGATTTATTTGTGAAATTAAGCCTCGCTTGCCCAGCCCATGATGACAATGAACAATTGGAACAATTATTTTCCAAAAATATGCTCTACTTAACTCACGGCATCTTTTGAAAAATTCATCCGTCACTAAGGAAATGTTTATTCATATTCTTTTTCATATTTCTTCTGAATGAAAAATGTAATGCATTATGAAATGTGTATTTAATGAAAGCTTTTCATCAAGTTCCAGTTCAGAATTAATTGTAACATAAACATATTGACAATTTATGTGGTTGTATTTTCGTATAGATTTTGACTATGATGGAACCTTAAGGTCCAGTTTGGTAATTTTACGTGGCATACAGTCTACTTCATCAGTGGATACATCTTCAGTAGTAACAAACAACCGTATGACAATTAGGTCACGTTGACCTACATTTAACGCTTCATTGACTTTGGTTAAAGTTTGCATTAACATCCATTTCTGGAATACTACAGCATATATAGACATGAAACTATCAGTTGATACCACCTACTTGATAGGAAAGTTTATGGGAAGCCTGCCACAACATCCACATTGAGTTCCTGTTCCACGAATGCCATGGCCGCAAAAACTTTTTAAAGTCAATATGGCCACCACAAAAAAAATGCTTATTTTCCCGCGCTCGCGCGAGTTTAATGTCTAGTGTTTTAATACATGTACTACATTTTACATATATAAATGCACTACATATCTGCTTATTACCATATTTTTATTTTTATAAGTAACTATTTTTTCTCTGGGAATTTACCCTGCGACTTTTCGAAGACTTTTTTCCCAGATATTTCTCAAATTCCATCAGATGGTCATTTACCCCTCATCCCTGTTGTACTATGTTACCAATCATATGATGATTTATTTGACAATTATTGAATTTCAATATTAAAACAAAAAGTTTTGCAGGTATATTGAGTTTTTTATTTTTACCTTAAGTAGATTTTGAGTTTCTTGAATTAGAAAAATAACTGGTTTATAACATAGATTATCCAATTATTCTTTGAAAATGATGAATTCTCATTGATTTAAGATGGATGGATTATTAGTTAATATCCACTGGCAATTCTACATTGTATACATCCATATTATAAAGAGAATATGTTGAGTTATATGAATATGAAACCTGCTTTATACTAGACCAACATGCTAACTTGTGAGGTAACAGTCCGCAACAAGACATGTCAATCACAGCAGACACATTATTCTGACTCCTAGCCAAACAGTCTTAGCTCTTACTTGTAAATGTTGCATGCTTGCATTTGTGGAAGAGAATCAAATACCAATTTAAAGTCTGGTTTGACCCAGGTAAGAATCGAACCTGCAACCTTCCACACATGAGGCAAGCATGCTACCACAAGACCACCAACACAGTTGCCTACAGTACATTTGCATAACAGCTGACATCTACAGAATGTGGTTTCAGTGAAAAAAAAACAAACATCAGAGTGGCAAAGAAGTCCAAGAAAATTGGAAAATGGCTCAGTTGAACTAGGGGAAAACTCTAAGAAAGTCTTTTCCTTTAAAAAAAACATCTGCCAGAAACTAATTGGTTCAGTGGATCTAATTTTTGCGAAACCTACATTTCATCTGCAGTGGTATATATCAATCATAAATCTACTAAACAATGTTGGTAATTTGTCCTTAACTTATGAACTGAAAACTGTATTGCGATATGTGAGTAACAGGGTTAGCAATATTTCTGTGAAATTCATATTGTTTGCATGTTTAATCTATACTTTAAATATGCCAATCAAAGTTGATAGCAACACCCAATATTTTCATATATGTATTTTTTTGGAATGTGAATTTTGTAATTTTTTGTTTTTTTTTAATTTTATATTTTATTGTATTCATTTCCAGTCCATGAAAAATAGTGTTTGGTCTTGTATGTGTTGTTTTTGGCCAAAGTGAGAGAAGGGGATGATAGGCACCATTTTTAATGATACCATACATATTACACATACATTTTGTCTTTGACACTGTAAGTGGCCAAACCAACCACAAGTCCCCCTATTCTCAATGCTATTTTGGATTTACAGACAGCAAGATGATATTGGCCTTGCAAAACATGGGAAAAAAATATTAAAATGCTCCCACCTGCCCTATATCTTTTAGAAAGGATCGATAATTATCTATCAATTAAGTTTTGCAATGATTTCAAATGCAAACCAGAAAATTTTCAAATTTTTGACACCTAAAATTAGCAATTTAAACTTTCAAAATGAATTTTTCCTAAAATTCAATATTACCAGCATTTTGATTGGCCAGTATGAATTTTGGATATATTAAGAGAAAATTCTAAAATATAAGATATTGTCTGAGTGAGTTCACTTCAATATTAATGAAAATATTTGAATTTTTACTTTTTATATAGATAATTTTACAGTGAAAACAAGAACCTGACCTTGATGTACAGTACATAAGATTTTTTAATCATTGTATAGAGCCACCAACCTGCCCCACAGCATGTCTGAGCTGTCTGGTTAATAAAACTGTCATAAAAATTTTATTTGTGTTACACTTTCATTAAGTCTCTCAGTTTTTAATTTTATGTTTGAATCTTCAGACGTTTTTCTATAAATATTTGAACTTTCATAATTGTTAAAATATTACCGAGCAAAATAAAAGCTGCAAAATGTCGACCAGCATGCCAAAGTTTAATTTCATTACTGGAGATCAGTGATTACATGTACCATAAAAGGTTTGTATTAACATGATTTACATGTCCTGTTTACTATTTTCCATTCAGCTGTAAAATGTAATGACTTCTTGTAGTTTAATATTTCACAGGTGAGTAACCAAATCTTGACCAAAGCATTGGTAGCAAACAGCATGTTTTGTATACATATCATAATGGTAATCTTAACTGCACGTCAAATAAATCTAATACGTCACTCAGGTGACTTTTTGCAGGAATTATTTTCACGCCCATACTTAATGTCAACAGGTTTAAATCTTTTCAATGCCAATTTAATCTTTGCAGTGGCAAATTTTAAATTAAAAAAAAAAAATGATGTATACATATAACAGCTAAATTACAGCACATATGTGAAAGTCCTGAAAGAACTTTAATTCATTCAATTTTTTGGTATTAATAAAACCAATTTAATACATGTTTATTTCCAAACTTATTTTTTTAAATTTCAACACCCACAATATATTATGAAATTGAATACATTAGTCATTATTAAACAAGATGATTACTTATGAGTAATATATATCTTAACATTGATTTTATTTACAAAATATGTAGGCAGACATTTAAAAAGTTCATTTTGTAAGGCGACATGAAAATATGGGATAACATCAAAGCAATTTAAAACTGAACCTCATCAAACTTTAATCTGAATAATAAACACACTGTAACAGAAGTTTTTTCCTTTTTAAACATGGTTCTGAAAATAGGCCACAATAAAAGAGCAAGTTTGGGTTAAAGAGTGAGAGATATTTTTTCTAAACTGCTGAACTATCATCTTTACATGACTATCGTACTACATGAGAACATAGTTTGGCTAAGGGCAATGATGTTTGTCTTTTGTTTATTCCAGATCATTTTGTTATTTTCAACTTCCTGGCTTCAAAAAAAAACCCCAAAAAAACCATAGAATCACCAGAAAATGAAAAAAAATCCTTATTAAAAATTCTATTACAATTGAATTTAATAATTGATCTCATTTCTGGTTTGGTCAGTCTTAGATTTTGTGGCTAGTATGACTTCTAAAAGGCAGGACTGATTGGGACATTCTCCATCTTTTTGTTCTACATTTAATATGGTCGTCTTTACTTCTCATTCTTAAAGTTTTTCATGTATCTTGCCTATCGACCCAATGTCTGGCACATGCCTAGTTTAATTATTATTTTTTTAATTTGATGTTCTTGTCTTGATAACATTCATGGATAGCCAATATGTTGACTAAACAAGTTTACAGAGAACAGTAAAAATGTGATATAATAAAGACAATGCAAAAGAAAAGGATAAAAATATATGTAAACCTAGCAATATAAGTATGGACTATTATGTTATACCCCAGGCTAAGCAAATTTATACATTGTTCAAAACTTCAGTCAAAATTTACAAGCAAAATAAAATATATTGTGGCGATTTGAATCCTCCTATATAGTACCATAGTATATTACACTATTTATGGAGAACTCCAAAATTAAATTAAAAGTAAGTACTGTTTACTGTACACCCTAAATATAAATTCATAACATAAGATAAAATATAAATATATATAATAAGATTATTTAAATTACCTAGACTGCAGGGCTGTTTTTTTTTCAGACTACATATTTTTCAATTCAAAAATTAAAAGTTCAAAGGCTTATTTAAATTCAAAGCGTCAACAAATTTTAAAGTTGATAGTCCTTTTCAATGCTCTTAATAGATAACTATCAAAAAATACAAATGATGCTTTCAATTCCAGCTGAGTAAATAAATTACATTATGCAATAAGAATTCATATATATTTCAGTTTGTTAAAGATTAAAATCAAAAATGTTAAATGAATCTCAGGTCAGTGCCTCTGAATTACATTATTTTGGAGTTGAATACCACACATTTATTGCAACCCTTAAAACACAAACAGGTACTCCTGAAAATTGTAACTTGACCTCTATTTGGGATCAATATTAATTTTTTAAATTTATTTATTTAAATGCATATTGCGCCCATATGGGCCAAGCATTACAATTACAAACAATACCATTAAAAGATAACACAGTAACAGTTTCAATATATACACATAAAGCATGTAAAAGAAAGAGATTAATAATTCAAACTTAAAGCAGAAAGATTTATGTTGAGGAAATATTGCTTATTTCCACATATCTAAGGGGTATAACTCCTTGGAAACAGGGGGAAAAAAGCAAGAATTGCTGGCCATTGGGTAAAAGATTCCCTAAAGATGTAGTCTGTAACATCTACAAAGAAATGCTTTCATTAAAAAGAAAATAGACATTGCACCACAATTTTGGCCTCACTACAGTGAGTGAAAATTTACAAGATTTCCCTTTCCAAACCACCTTAAAATCATGGATATGCATTTAAGTTTTAATTAACCATTACATCAAATTTGTAATGTACCACCAATTTTTCAAAGGTTTAATGTTAATCGTTTCTATTGTTCATTACTTTCTTTATATGTTATCTTACAGGGAATAGAGGTTATGTGATAAAATTGAATGAAACATGCTTATTTAGAAGGATTCGACTGTTTTTTTTTAATATTATTTCCAATTTATCAGGTGATCACGTGTCATGTAACTTTAAATCTTGTAAAGTAGTGATTTTACCTCAAACACACTAATCTCTGTGATTCAAACTCAGACTGTTTAATTATTATTTTAATGAAAAAGACATATTTTGTTCTGTGAAATTTTAATTAAGGATGATCGCTGGTCTAATAGGAAATAAATACGATTTAAAATAGGTGTTTTAGTTTGAGAGAACATATGAATAGTAAACAAATAAGCAAGAAAAAAATGTAGGTTCATGTGCTCATTTTAGAGCTATAAGGCCTTGAAAAATTGCAGGAAATGGGTTTTCTCTGGATTTTTCCTCGTCTTTGCATTGGCAACTTCAGTCTCTCAAAAATGTATGAAAAAATAAAAAGGATTTCGTAAGATTTTGTCAATTACCATTTTAAGGTATATATGATTGAATTATAAAAGAACAAGAGGCTGTCGAATGACAGCAAACCGGATTTTCCTGCATGGAAATGATGTTTGCAAATCTGGATTCCCAAACAGGATGAAGTAAAGAAATATAAATGAATTTTTGTAGGGTTTTGTAGGGTTCAGAAATGGAAAGGTAAAAATCAATCTTGACCTCCTATTTATAGTAAGTGACAAATATTGGAATTTTTGAGAGTATATAAGTACACACACATTTGTTAAGCAGGGGTTGGTAGGCAGAAATCATGAAGCCAATAATGAAAGAAATAGGTCAATGAGATTATAACCTTATTTTATATGAATCCAAAGAATCTTGTGGTCACTCCAATAACTTTCCAGATTCCCACTTTCAAACAGTTGTTATCTTGTAATATATGTATGGTCGATGGATAAATGATAGTCTGTGGTTTCATCGTAATAAGCTTGGCCTAAATCAAGTGCATGCATTGTTCTTTCAAGTTTTTTCAACTGCTCATTTTGTGAAAGTGAAAATCGTCAATATCGGAACGGTGAAAGTGGAAATCGTCAATATCGAACTTGACCTCCATTTTGTCATCAGTAACAACATATTAAAATTTGAAAAGCTTTGGTTGAACAGTTCATAAGTTATCACACGGACACCACTGGGAAAGCCATTTTTCAATCTTACAAGAACCATAAGTGAAAATCGTCAATATCGAACTTGACCTCCATTTTGTCATCAGTAACAACATATTAAAATTTGAAAAGCTTTGGTTGAAAAGTTCATAATTTATCACACGGACACCACTGAAAAAGCCATTTTTCAATCTTTCAAGAACCATAACTCTTGAACGGTGAAAGTGAAAATCGTCAATATCGAACTTGACCTCCATTTTGTCATCAGTAACAACATATTAAAATTTGAAAAGCTTTGGTTGAACAGTTCATAAGTTATTGCACGGACACTGTTTGGCAGCCGCCCGCCCGCCGTACATCACCAAATTAATAACCGATATTTTCCTATGAAAATCCGGTTAAAAAGCCGGGGTTCATGGGCAAAAAATTTCATGTTTAAGAAATGAATTAAAATCGAGGATTTCGAAAATCTGACAAAAAGACCAAAACATGATCAGCGAGCATCCTTAAGATTCATTATTTCTTTATTTATTGTTGCTCTTTTCATAATCCAAGCAAATTTCACATTGTTTTTTGAATGTGAATATTTTTTTTTACAATTTAAGAATTGATTGCTTAATTCTTTATTGAAGAACACATTTATCTTATCAGACCACAACCGACTACAATTTCCTGCCAAAAAAAATCATGTTTCAATGGGTACCTGTAACTTTTTCAAAAAATTTCCCTGCATGTTATACACGGGAAGTTTTTTCCTTCATTTTCAAGGGTCAAAAAGGGGGTGTGTTTTATACACACCAAAAGAAGGTATATAATATTATGATTCATGTACACCAAAAAGCCAACTGCTGCAGATACGTATGTATATTTTTTTTTAAATATAAATAAATTAATATTCCATAAAGTTACAATACATACCCATCACCTGGAATATCCCTTAACTGAAGTCTTAATTTTCCTAACTGTGTAGAAAAACTTGGGAAATTTTCATCATCTGCCAAATAAGATTCTATTTTCCTCTCCCTTTTATGTTGATCCCGAATCTGTCTTTCTTCTTTCTTTCTTGTAACGACATCCTGTCGAACTGTCTGAACGTATCTTGGGTTTTGATTTCTTGCACCTATTACTCTTATTCTTCTTGCAGACATCTTTTTAGCTTTAAACTGAAAATAGTTTAAGCTGGATTCATTTTGATATAGTGTTTGCTGTAGACTTTTATTTGAAAAAAAAGAAGCACGAAATGTGCATATCAAAAGATGGATCTTAAATAAATCCAATGAAAATTTGCACATACCTTAATTTATTCTGTTATAAACTGTATCCAACTTATTGAGCATAAAAGAATTCATATTGTATTCAAGCTGTCAGATTTGTATACTAAAGAATGTATCTTACATGTATTATTGTATTCTAAAGAATGCATTTTATTAATAACTATTATTACAGCATGAACAAACTGATTAAGGAGTCCTATTTGAATACCTATCAAATTAAATTACTGCTTAATACAGAAATCAAGTTAATAAAAGTTCCCCTCATCAACATGAGATTTCATTACAAAGATATATGAGAAATAAGATCAGTTTATTTACATTTTACCCATTACTACAGATTTCACTGACATGAAGCAAAACCTGTACCAGAGAGCAACATAAATGAATAACAACTCAACACACTTAGGATTTCAACACCTTCACAACAATGAACTACATAGACTATACATGTAACATGGAATTTTAATATCACACCTGTTATCAGCCCTATATGTAGGTCAAGATATCAGCCCGAGAGCCACCAAGCTATAGGGATGATTTTGACCATGGGCTGAAAATGGGTCTGATATGAATAATAACACACTACTGTTATTTTATAACATTTTAACACACTTTTCCATGACCTGTGCCCCAATTCCGTAGAAAGAAGTGGGCAACCTTCCTCTTCGCTATATAGTTGAATGTCACATTGATAGTAGACATGTGTTTTATGAGTAAACATATGATATAATAGTATCCTTATGGTATAAATAAATGGTAAAAATTATAAAACTGATATTTTTGCTTATAAGGGGTGGGGGATGGGGCTATAAGGGGCCCAAGACAGGGTCCTGTCCTCAAGCACTTTTGTATCTATCCATATATAATATCATATTAACATATGGACATATAGGTATTTAATGTCCTAAAAACATTGGGTATATCTATAAATATGTGTTTAGAAATAAGAAATTCTATATAATAACATGCAAATATTTTGATATATTATGATAATATAGATATCGTGCATACCTGACTCTGGTTATTGTGGGATGAAATATATGTAAACTGTATATGTACCTTCAATGATATAAATCATGTGTATTCGATTGCTTGCTCTTAATGGGCCCCTAATTGGAAATAAAATTATTAATGTACTGATTATAATAAAAGAAATGCAACAGTACTTTGACATAATATCATAATCAAAGATCGTGGGTATATTTTTAAGGTTATGCTATGACTGTAAACTTCTGAGATTGCCACAATCGACCCCATGTCCACATTGTAATATTATAAGGACACTATTTTTTTAAAATAATAAGGAATATTACTGTATATTAACCTTTACTGTACCTTTAAAGTTTAGAACTAGTTCCAGAAGAAAATCAATTTCAAATACTTCCAAATGCTATTTTCCATGAATCACTAATGGGTTACTTACATATCGAATTAAAATAAGCCATGAACTCTCACGTACCTGGTATTTAATTGTGAAAATGAAACCAAGTGTGTCAAAAAATTGTCACCTGTTAAAAATAAAATGCAGTTATATATTGAGGTGTATATTTGAGTGCAAATAAATATTTACCACTGTGAGCAAAATTATTCATTAACTGGACAAGAAAATTTCACTTGGATGAAAAAATAAGAAATAGGCTTATTTCACAAAACTTAGCAACCTGTCAAACCACTTTTCCGGAAATGACGACAAAGTTACCCGCGTTTTTCCAACCTCATACTTTTCCTTACATGAAGGGAAAGCCATAGAGGAACTCGATAAAAGGGAAGGCCGAATGTCAACATGAATGTGTCAGAAAAAACTGAAAGTCACCATTATCACAAGCCACATAAGCAAAAAAGAACTCACAATGAAAACAAAGGTGCAAAATCATTGAACACAATATTTAAACATTTGAATTTTGTCAGAACTTTTTATCCAATGGCAATGCCAACACAACTGTTAAATAACAACCTCTGGCACTGTGATCAGTTGTGACAGTGAAACAGTATAGTGTAAAACGTAATTAACGAATAATGCAAACAGGAAACTTCAAATTAATTTTATTCATATATATATATTAGTATTGGATGGGTGCTGGGTAGGTGGAAATTACAAACTGCTGCTACACAAGCTGATAGGCAACTTCGATTAAACTTCAACGTCATAACAATAACATAAATATAACAGTGCACAGAATACATGTACATCTACCATAAAAAACCGCATTGCGTACAATTACATCCAATCGTATTTTACATAAACACTGACCATATGCTTACAGTAAAATATCCCACATGTTCATAATACCCATAAACACTGAACATGTGTTCCTGTACCTTTAATAAATTTATAGGAGATATTTTGGTACCAAGGGGTGAAAAACATTGATTCCTTAGGTTTCATTATTGACATACATAATAGAAGTTTAAAGTGTTAATGTCAATTGAACCAAAGCCTATTTGATATTTATAAATGAAACTTAGAATTTACACTCCTTGCATATATATCTAATTTCAACTTATATATTGTGAGGAAGGAGTTTTATCGCTTGGTCAATGGATTATTATGAATTTAATTTTAATATTACCACACACCATCAGCTAAGTATATAATTCTGTGACACTGACTCACTGTTAATTAAAGAAACATCTGCTGAAATGAACCAGAAGTGTCTTGTATGCAGATATATTTTTCTATGACAACTCCCTTCTTTTATTTAATATTAACAGAATCATATCAGCTTTTAATCTGTTAAATGGAAAAAAACTTAGAAGAAAATGTATATATGTAGTTCATTTATATGCTTCAAAAACATTTTTTATTTAAAAAAAAGATAAACTGAAAACATTTGGTTTAATGGAAATGGTAAAAACATGATTAGTAATAGAATTGTTGCAAAAAACTCTTTTTCATAGTTAGAATTTAAGAAGTTTAACAGCTTAACTTATAAGTATATACCTTTCTTAGTCCAGACGTCTGTCCATTTATCCGTCGGTTTTGCACTACAAATACTCAAGTGACTGGATTTCATTGAAACTTTCACAGAATCTTCAGTACAAAGAGGCATATTTTTTACAGATAATAATTGACCTTTCCATTTCTTCATAATATCGTAATGGGGGGGGGGGGGGTAGGGCCCATCCACATGACAGGTTGACAACTCCCCCAAAATCGAAATTGATTTCTGTGAAACTCTCAGGGAATCTTCAGTGTACATTTCTATTGTGTACCACCTATTTTATTTATGATCAGAATGGTTTTTAGAGATTTTCAGCAGACAAACATGTACTTTGGCAGTTCTTCATATAGAAATGTAAGGCAGATAGGCATGCCCCATCTGCAACTTCTTCTAAATCAGTGAATGGTTTTCCGTGAAACTTTCTTTCAGGGAATCTGCAATGTACATTTCCATTGTGCATCTATTTTTTTTTTTATCAAAATGATTGTTGGGGTTTCCCATAGACAAACATGGACTTTTACATTTCTTTATATTATTGTAGGCATTGCGGGAGATATACATTTGTGAGCTTTGCTCGCAGTACTTCTAGTATATGATGTACAAATCACATTTTTATGATTTGATGCATAAAAAATTCTATTAACATTGTTACAGATATAATATATATATCATGAAAATTGAATAACTTTCTGTATTTTATAGATGAAGTAGTTGGTCTAGCTAATAAACTGTCAGATGTTGGTTCCTTTTCCTATTCTTGTCTATGTGGTGTTTCACTTCTACAACTGTATGATGATGACTTTAACAGGTACTATACTCATAAAATAAAGAGAACATGGTTATATTATGATGTCTATAAAAAGTTGTTGTTTATAATTTCACTTGCATGTATTTGTCACTGAATACCTAGAAAGTGCAAAATTTAAAAAAAAAAAATAATATTTATTCATTATTACTAATATGAAAGAAGAACAATGGTGAATTAATTACTCATACAAATTCCTGACAATTTGTGTCAGAGTTACCAGCACAATAATATTGCTGTTATTCATCTTAAAGTAGGCCTTGAATCCAAAGGGAAGATATTTCTCCCCATTGCAGGTTCAAGACTGCCCTAGTTTGAATGAAATTCTTTGCTTAATGTTGATTTAATTACATCTGTTTTAATTCGAGAGGGGCCTCGGTGGCCGAGTGGTCTATGTAGTTTGTCATGACTACTACATTGTACTAATGATCACTAGCCTGTCAACACTGGGGTTGTGAGTTCGAATCTCACCTGTGGCGGGGTGTGTTCGACTCTGATCTAAATTGACAAGGATTGCCAATTTCCCTAGCGAAGGTCGGTGGTTCTCTCCAGATACTCCGGCTTCCTCCACCAATAAAAACCGGCCGCCGCGAAATAGCCAAATGTGCTGAAAACAGCGTAAAACCCTAACTAAACAATTTAATTCGGGACATTTCAGCAAGCTTAAGGTTAATCAACAAATAACACACAAATACATGTATTACATTTAAAGATATCTAACAAATTCTGCCATTATCTGCACTCGGGCATAGGGAAGTCTACTGTATTATGGTTTTCCTAAGAATGAGATAAACTGTTGATATGATTTAAAAAGTGAGATATGGTGGATTCATTCTTGACACAGAATCACTACATATACATGATATCCAAGCAAAGGGGCACATTTATTTATAATAATTTTTTGTTATGACAAAGTTAATGGGATTGTCTTCCTTCACCAGGTTTGAAATCTATCATTATTTTTATGAGAAGAAGGGAGACAATTTTTATTTTGTTTATGATTGAATATAATGATACATTTGTATGCTATCAAAAACTTTTTATACCGGCTCGGTACAATATCATATTCTACTGATATTCTCTTAGTTTTACTAAAAAGATTAACACTCAAATAAACATGTTACATGTAGATATAACATTCATGTTGTATAAATTTATGATGATAATTTTGATTTAAATATTTAGTGTTTATATTGGATATTAAGGATTTGTCTTGTCATGTTGGGTATAGTGCACAAGCTGATTGAGTGGATGTCATTCAAAACCATTGACATTTTTTAAAAATTCAACTTACTACAAACTATATGTTGAGGGATCTAGAAGACCCTCATTTCAATAATATATGGACAGAAAGAACATTTACAAAATCTGTTTATAATTTAACTTTTAAGGGTTTTTTTTTCAGGGAGTTTAAGAAAGCCATAATAGAAGTCATACTGCAACATCTGAAACTACCTGCACAGGTAATTATTTTTGTAAGATCACCAAGCCAAACATTTATGTAATCAGTTGCCATGTCATGGTGTCTGTTATTCTTTACCTTACCTAGCCAAACATTTATGTAACCAGTTGTCATGTCGTGGTGTCTGTTATCCTCTAAATATGTTATTTATCATTCAAATATATTCCCATTTATAAAACCTCAAGGTGCATTGACACCAAAATTTACTTCAAAGCATATTGTGGTCTCAGGTATCCTGTTTTAAAATTATTAGCTTATTATAATAAAGTGAATAAAGATGTTTACTAGAATGTATCTTGACAGCCACTGCATCAGTAAGTTTAATTATTCCATTTTATAATTTAATGCTCTTTGTATTTGATTTGCTGGTTGACCTTAATTTTCTGCATTGACAATAGTTATTTCTAATTACAAATTTTTCTGTCCTAAACTTACCTGTAGATTTTGTACAATCTGCAACAAATATAATTTGGGTTCATTGAAGTATTGGCCAATTAAAAGTCCCATTACATCTATATTTACTGTAGATATTTTTCTACAGGCATGTGACTCAATCAAGGCAATTACAGATGGTGAAGGAGTTGCAGATCCTAAACCTTATGCAGATATACTACTGGAAGAACCAAGCCTCCGTGGAAATGGGCTACCAGTTGTAACTGATCTGGTTACACTCTCAGTATCTCAGGGTATGCTTATGTCAGTTTTAACCAGTTTTCAGGTTAAAATTTCAAAATGTATGCTTATCCTAATGAAAGACCTTTATTCAATATCCCAATTTTTATTGTGTTTTATCAGTAGTGGGTGAAGAAGAAGCAATTCATTGATTGGCTATAGTAATATTTGAAATTTAAATACATGCATGATAGCATTAGGTTACCAACTAAGCCTGTTGTCAAGACTACCATGTTCAAAAAGGTCACATATAGGTCAACAAACACTCATATTGCATTAGTAGTTGTTTTATATGCATAAAATCACAGTACTGGCCAGAATTTGAAAAACTACACTTACAACATGAAAACTACACTAAAAAACTACTACTACAGGTCAACAGGGGTAAACAGGTCTGCAAGTGGTGCACACTAAATATCCTGGTTGCATGTTATTTGAGAAAGTGCACCATGTGCATTGAGGTTATTTTGAATAGATTTCCAGAAATTTATTTCTGGTATCACAATTGTGACTCTAAAATTATAATTTGAAGCAGGTTATTTCCCTAACTTTACTCACTTCCAGAAAACAAAACTTTTTCTAGACTTAGTATGTAGCAAAAAATGGCTGTCCCCATTAAACAAATACTTTTGTAATGACCAATATGTAGAAAATGCATATGCTCCTATAGCGCTCGCTGCGCTCGCTATTACTCATTGGTAAGAAGCAATCTTACAGTATATATTTAAGTAAGTGTTGGTTGATGCAGCGTAGTTCAGTCTCTACCACTGAAGACACAGAATCTTAACGCATGGAGTATTTAGTCATTACATTTTGCCATGCAGTGTTCCTCACCATCGTGTTTATTATGCCAGAACAATTGAATCTTTGGTTATAAATATATTATTATTTGTTGCAGGAAAATATGATGCTAGATTGAGGACGTTGATTAAACATGTTGCTTGGCATCTGAGGGTAAGCTGGGATCATTTAGAGGAAGTAGAGGCATTATTAGCAGAAACACTTGAAGCTAAACAGTATGAAATGTCTGAGTAAGTTAATGTGACATGTATAATCATCATTAAATATATAAATATTAAATTATAAAATACCATCTTATACACTGTTATACACTGTTCTTGTGCTCAGTAAATATGTCCTGTACTAAAACCATGGCTAAATTTTGTTAATGTTTGTCTCTGGTTAAATGAGTTTATAATCTCTTTCTTTTTATTAAAAACTGCCTCTGTGGAAAAGGAAAGCCAGCAATGTGTAATAAAAATGGAGGCCAGTTTATTATGTCTCTCCATTTTTATTTCACACAGAATAAAATTGCTGATAATGATACCTGTGAAAAAAACGATGAATAATGGAATTTTACCGATTATTTTTATTTTGTACAACTAGTAATGAAAATTGATCAGCGTGATATTGAAAAGTATGAAAAGAAAAATTGCAAAATAGTTAAAGAGTTTAGTGTAGAGCTGATACTCGACAAGAGATTTAAAAATCAGATAATTAACTGGATTTTTTAATGGAAAACATCTGGTTATTTGTTTGGCCTTGTACGTCAAGCTGTTGGATGGGCGTCAGACTGTGATGAGTAAAATCTAATTTGCACACCAAGCAATCAGACGTCTTCTTGTAATCAGACCTGCTTTTCTTCCACTTTAAAGCGGAATTCTGGAAGTCCAGATTTGTCCATTATGATTACATAGTAAAACTGCTGCCAAAGTATCATAAATTTCCGCTCTTTTTGCACGCTTGTCAAAATCTGGTCTGTTTTATGAAACAAAATCAGATCAATTGATAGATTTATAATAACTTAATATATATATTTTACATTTTAAAACAAGGAAGCATAAAAGGTGAGATAATTGTTGTATGTAAATATATAATTCTTTGGATTTGTATCTATGTTTACTTTTACCTGAATATGTTGTTTTAAATGTTGTCAAAATATTTTTATAAAAAATATCAGGGTTGAATATTAAAGTCTTCTTGCTACATGTATGTCCTTCTTTATCATATCGAACCGCCTCGGTGGTCTCGTGGTAGCGTGCTCGCCCCGAGTGCGGAAGGTCCTGGGTTCGATCCCCGGCCGGGTCAAATCAAAGACATTAAAATTGGTATTTGCTGCTTCTCCGCCAAGCACACGGCATCTAGGAGTAAGAGCAAAGATTGGTCGGCTCGGAGTCAGTATAATGTGTCCGAGTGAGGTGATATGTCTTCCTGCGGACAGTTACTTCGTGAGCTAGCACATTAAAAATCCGACTTAGCGTGTCGGTCTAGTACAAAGCAGGGATCATATTCATTATCATATCAACATGTTCTCGTCCTGATATGCACCTGGTTGCCACTGGACGTTAAACAATAATTCATCCATCCATCTTTATCATATCATTTGACACATATATGTAGATTAATCTGATTTTCCTTACTATTGTTGTGTATTGTTAACTTTGCAATTATTTCCTTCAACAAGTTTTATCTTCAAATCCCTGATATCCTAAAAATTACGAGACTTTAATCTGCCATAATAAAATTCATCCAGTGTTATCTCCTGCATCATGATAATTCCATAACTTCGTGATTTTGAAGTTTTTAGATTGCTTTTTAAAAGCAATTATGTTACTGTCTGTCGTTACTGTTGTCTACCTATTTACCACACACATTTGTTTATAATTCTTGGTTTTTCAGTAAAATTAAAATACTACGTGTAATGTAGTTACTTATGATGGGTATCATCATGGTAAACAGACTTTTGACAGTAGTATTGTATTGACCACAACTTTGAGAATGCAAATGCTTTGCTAGTGGCTCAGGCAACATGAATGCTTTGGCCAATACTATTGCCATATTGAAAATCCACATACCACAATAATGCCATCTTCATACAAATATTAATGTGGTTGGCAGCTAGGAGTTGGTTGATGTGGGAAGAATGAGTTTTATTATCTATTAATGAAGGGGAGATAATTCAGATACAGCCATATTCAGCCAATGACATAAAAGTCTCTTTCTGAGTAAATATATCCTGTGTTGAAGAGTGAACTGGTAAGAATCAAGAGATGGCCATTGAATGATTTAAAACTTGTTATATCTTGAATAGGGAAGAAGAAAATGAAAAGAAAAAGAAATCCAGAAACCAAAAAGTAAAAAGATATGCTTTGATTGGATTGGCTACAGTTGGTGGAGGTGCTTTAATTGGTAAATTGGTCATATTTTATTAGAAGACTTTTCAGTTTTGATAAGTATATTATATAAAACAAAGAACAAAAAAAAAAAGAAAGTCAAGTTAGAATTTCTTTATGTATTTAGTGATTGTTTCACTTGTTTGGATGTAACCCTCATTATACAGAGATAGACAGTATATCTAAAATCATATGCATCTTGATACATGCCCACTTATCTCTCTGGGGCTCGGTGGCCGAGTGGTCTAGGTAGTTCGTCATGACTACCAATGACCACTAGCCTGTCAACGCTGAGGTTGCGAGTTCAAATCTCACCTGTGGCGGAGTGTGTTTGACTCCGATCTTAATTGACAAGGATTGCCAATTTTCCTACCGAAGTTTGGTGGTTCGCTCCGGGTACTCCGGCTTCCTCCACCAATAAAAAATGGCTGCCTTGAAATAGCCAAATGTGCTGAAAACGGCATAAAACCCCAACTAAACAAACAAACTTGTTTGGATGTAGCCCTCATTATACAGAGATAGACAGTATATCTAAAATCATTTGCATCTTGAGACATGTCCAGTTATCTCTTATTCATAACAAATGGTTATTGTCTATTTCTTGCAATATTCAGTGTAATTTTAAAACTTGGATAATGTGATTAGATTAAATTTTCCCTCTTTGTGTGGATTACCCCATTTTTGATACAGACAATTTTTGTTGAAAAATCAGTTCTTAACTAATATTCTCTATGAAAGAGGCTAAAGTATTATGGAGCTATACTAGTATTCAATTAACTAGAATTAAACAAACACAGCAAGGATGTGATATTACAAGAAATCACATTCTTGGAGTTTAAAAAAAACCCATTATAATGATAATATTTAACATCATGTATGCGAGGGATAAGCAGGCATGTTGATAGCTATTATTTTTTTTTTAAATAGGAAAGGTTAAACAGGAGTCGAAAAACAACATAATCTAAATTACTAAGTCAAGAATGTAATTTAATAGTTAGAAACTTTGTTTTAGGTCAATGGTACTTTGAGGCAAACTCTAGAAATTTATGAAATGGCAAAGGAAAATTAAAAAGTATTAAATGAACTGGAAAGATCAGGAGTAGAACAAGAAGTTACTATGATGATGTTGTTATTTTATAGGTTTAACAGGAGGATTAGCGGCTCCTCTTGTGGCAGCTGGTGCCGGAGCTATTATTGGTGGTGCAGGAGCAGCAGCATTAGGTACTACAGCTGGTGTGGCTATTATTGGTTCCCTGTTTGGTGTAGCTGGTGCTGGACTAACAGGTAAAACTTACCTTAAAATACCTGGATTTTGGTAAACAATGTTAATACCTGTTTACAGACAAAGAAAGCATGAAATTGAAATCACAGGACAGTCTGACCAGTGGATGTCAAAGTTCGGTCTGACCAGTGAATGTCAAAGTTAAGTCAGACCAGTGAATGTCAAAGTTCTTCTGTTCTGAAAAGAATTTCACAGGTCCGACATTTTTTCGGTGTTAATATAATATTCAAAATCCCATGTTAGTTTGAATGGTTATTGAATACTTGTTTCCGGTTGATTTTTAGTGTAAAAAGAGACACATTGATCCCACACATGCCAGTATAGACCGATCACATGTTGTACAAGGGATAGGTGCTAATTTCAATTGCTGGTTTAGACATTTTAACAAATTTGGTATTCAGCATTTTGATTCTTCTTACTGAACCACAGAAGAGTTTGATATTTTTTTATATTAATTTTATTTTGTTGTTGTTGGCTGTACATCTTTAATATTCTTTAATTTAACAGGGTACAAAATGAAAAGAAGATTTGGTGCTATTGAAGAATTTAAGTTTGAACCAATTGTTTCTGGTGGAGCTTTACAGAGAGCTCCAACAGCCAAACAGTTACATATAACCATAGCAGTTACAGGGTGGTTATCAAATTCTATGCCAGGTAAGGCTTCAACAGCCAAACAGTTTTAAGGTGGTTATTTAATTCTATATTGGGTAATGCTTCAACAGCCAAACAGTTATAGGGTTTGTATCTGATTTTATGTAACAGTTAGGTAGGCTACCAACAGCCAAACAGTTTTAGCGTGCTTATCTAATTCTATGTCAGGTAGGGCTTCAGCAGACCAACAGTTATAGGGTGGTTATCTAATTCTATGTCAAGTAAGGTTCCAACAGGCAAACAGTTACAAGGTTGGTATCTGATTTTATGTCAGACAGGACCCCAACAACCAAACAGTTACAGGGTGGTTATCTAATTTTCTGTCAAGTAGGGCAACAGTTATAGGGTGGTTATCAGCCAGACTTTTATGAGGGTTATCTAATTCTGTGTCAGGTATGGCTTTGAAGCCATAGCAGTTATAGGGGGTTGTGTGAAAATACTGTATAGAAATAACATGTATAAGGTGAAAAATGAAAGAGGACATAAAGCCACAGGCTTAAATTCAGTATTTCAAATTTTACTGGCATGCACTTAGTTTTGAAAAATCAAAATTATAAAACCTTAATGCATATCTACATATAGTGTATGACAATAGTATATAAAAATAAAATGCACAAAGGGAAATATGAAAGAAGAGTTTAGGTCACAAGTTTAAATTCACATTTTTAGGGTTAGGTTGCTAAGCAACCAAAACCCTTATGCCGTCGGTCGTTTGGTTAGACAATGAAGGAAACTTTGGAAATCTGGTGTTTTGTGGAAAAAGTTGGACCAGAAGTTTTTGAAACTATGTTTTTATGAGTAAATATGCAAGCTTATCTAGGATTGAAGCTTAAGCAAGGCTAGTTAAGCAGCTTTTTATCTCGATTTTGGGATATGACACATGCGCAAAGAAACGAATTTCTTTCCGAATTACGACTATGTTTATATTGGAATATCATATAAGAAAATAAACATTCCGCGGTAAAATAGTCCTAATATTTGTTGTTGCTGTTGTAGTTGTTTTTTAATAGAAATGTAACTGAAACACACCGAGAAGTGTAATTGTCCAGTTATTTAATAAAAGATGTGTGTTTTATTGACGATTTCCTTTTTGTTTTGAAAGCCGTGTAAAGTATTCGCGCCTTTTAAAATGTACCAGATATCGGCGTAAGGATTTTGAATGTTTACTGTGACATTTGCACGGATATTTTCGACTCCGATCTTATTTTCAAAAGATTTCAAAGGTAAGTTCCATTTTTGTTGTGAACGTGATTGTTAACTTATACAGAACATATTTTGCACATTATTTGCTTATTCTTCTTGTAATTCTGATGGTATTTTGTGTATTTGATTAACCTTTTGACCTGATCATCGTGACTTCATTTTGTCAAACCTGTTGGTCAGTGATAGAATTGCATACAGGTTATTTGAAATGCCGACAACTTGCACATTAAGATTGAAAAACAATGTGTTTATCATTAATTTAGAAAACGGTATTATCGAAAGTATAATGGGTTTATTTTAATTGAAAGCTTGAATGTTTACGTTCTGATCTACCTGCACATGCGCAAGGTAGTGTAAATATATTGTAGAAATGACCCCCTTCTACAATTGTCCAAACTTTGTCTTTTTATATAACCTTAATAACTTGAAGACCTTTGATTTCTGTTTATTTTAATTCATCAAATCATTATTATGCGTTTGTCTTTTTAAAAAAATTCAATTTAGAGTGATAATTCAAGAAGCGTTAGCCGACTCGTGCTTTCTTTGATTGATTAGTGCATATTTATTGAAATAATCATCAGCAATGTTTGTACAAATAAAAGTCAAATGCTAGCAACCTAACCCTAGCAGTGCCTATGCACTTTGATTTAAATTCGACCTCTATAGACCCCAAGTTTTTCCTCGATAATGTGGGGATAAAGATTGTACTGTGCATAGATTATAGGTATAAACTGGAATTAGCCAAGTATGTGTTATTACAGCATTTTAAGGTCCATGCAGTTTTATATAGAATACATGTATATCAATTTCAGGTTAATAAGTATGATAGTTGCATATAAATTAATAATATTTATCAGTTATCTCCCTTACTGAAACTGAAATTGTCTCCGTTTGGTTCTCAGAGATAAAGGGAGGCTATTTTATTGTCTCCTTTTGGTCAAGGGAGATAATTTACTGATGTTTCCCATTGTACAGAGTAAATTTTGCACAAATTACTGAAAGAAAATCTGTAAAACAACAATTTATAAATGAATCATTGGGTTTTTTATTTGAATACATGTGTATTAAATTGCCTATATAGTCATGCTGTATGTTTGAACAAATTTTAAAGTGAAGTTTCTTCAATGTACACGTGTACACATTGTTCTTTTGATGTTTATTGCTTTATGTTATTTGTTATAAAAAGTCATTAAAATTAAAACAACCTTAGATTTAAAATTAATATCATTCTCACATTTGATTTATGATTACATTTCAGATTGTAAGATTCCCTGGAAGAGCTTGGCAGAATCACAAGAACAGTACTGTTTACGATATGAATCAAAACATTTGAGTGTTATGGGTAACGCTATGGAATATTTTCTGTCTGGGGCTGTTTCAATGGCAACACAGGAAGCTTTGAAGTACACAGTTCTTTCAGGTTAATTTTATGTACATATTTTGTCAAGCAGAGTTACATGTAGATGCAGGATATATTTAATACTTATTATTTTGAAAACATTGCAAGGTTTAAATTTTATCTTAAGCAAATGTCTTCTGTTTTAAATGTAATTCACACTGTAGTCAGTAATCTAATGTAATCACACCGTAGTCAGTAATCTAATCTAATGCAATTTTACCAATTTACGTGACCAATTCTGAAACACAGTTTGGGAAAGTAAAATATTTTACTGTTCAAATATAAGCAATACATGTTAAAATACATTGATTATAATTAGAAATATCATTATCTATATATAAAATCTAAGAATTTTATTTCAGGGCTTCTTGCAGCTATAGCATGGCCTTCTGCTTTACTATCAGCCTCCAATATAATAGACAACCCTTGGGGTGTATGTCTACAGAGATCAGTAGCTGCTGGCAAAGAATTGGCAGAAGCATTATTGGCTAGGGAACAGGTAGAGAATAATTTTAATAGAGTTATACAAATGGTTTCCTTTTAAGACTATATTGAACTTGAGTTATACAGTCAACTCCACTTAATTGCAAACCTGTTAATTGCAAAATTCGGTTATTTGCAAAAAAATTACCAGCACAAAACCATTTCCCATTCAACTAATGTTAAATATGTCGGTTAATTGCAAAGCAGTTTATAGCAAAATTCGCTTAATAGCAAAAATGAGAAAAAGTATTGGTTATTTGCAAAATTTCCAATGAGTTTTGTCATATTTTCCGTAAAATGTGATGATCATTTGCAATTAATTGGTGAAAATTCATATAATTGTCTTTTGAAACAAACTTGCAATTATTTTTGACAATTTGTAGATCGATGGAAGTTTTCAAATGATCGAAGTTCGTAACGTAGAATCTGACAAACCAAGACATCTAGATCTTTATTATTCATGTTATTTAAATAAAAAATGTTTGAATTGAGTTCTCTTTGTGTTTTCCTTTGCTGAAACTGAATAAAGAATGTCCTGTGTCCATTCTAACAGCGATTGACAAACGAAAATAAGTGGCCGCCATTTTTGTTTCCAATGTAAATAACCACGTGCACAGGTAAAAGCAAAAATTGTTTTTTTTTTTCAAAGTAGGCTAAATCACAATTGATTTCAGATCTATAAACAATTATCAATTCAGATTGAAATGAAAATGAATTATGTAATACTTTTAATGAAAAAAAAATAGAAACAGATTAGAGATTATAAACTCACATGTAAACAAACCGTTTCTTCATCACAAATATCTTTTATCGATTAAAATTAAAATTTTTAAAATCATTTCTGCAGCATTTAAAATGTTTTACTGGAATATAACACTGGGATAGAATAAAAGATTGTTGGATTATAGTTGTATTTAAATATGTACAAGGTAAAGTTTCTATATTTAAAATGTAGGTCATCTGGGTTATCAAAATACATGCAATATGTTAAGAAGTTGATGAAGAAAAAAAAATAACAAAAACTTCATTTCACTTTTATTTATTAAAAGGCAGTAACTTTCATTCTACAAAATTCTTTAATATAACTCTTGTAAACTGTGGCTAACATCTGACGATCTGTATACTGCTATCAGCTGATTCCAAAACTTCCGGTCTGATACACTTTTCGTTTTATCGCAAACTCCGCTTAATTGCAAACTTTTCTCTGACAAATAGGCTTTGCAAATAAGCGGAATCCACTGTATTATTACACGCCTATATTTTTAGAAATTATTGTATGCATTATTTTGGTAAAATCAGCGAAAAGTGCAGAAAGAATATATATTCATTAATTATTAATTTTTGCCGAAAGGGCCTTTATCATTAAATAATTAACAATTTATGTTTTCCTAACTTGGTTTTGGATGATAATTCATATAAAGGCCGCCTAAAATAAATTCTCTCTTTCTCAGACAACTGATTTTTCAAAAATGGCAAGGGAGTTTATTTTGGCGACATACAAATATAATTTGTATCCATTCACTTCTATACCATTTTAATTATACAAAAGGGGTATTTGCCTTCAATGCCTCTAAATTCCTCCATTTCTCCTGCAAACACTTCTGCAGAAGCTGTTCCACGGTAATTGTAGAATAAAGACGCTGTATCGTCCATGGAATGACTTGTTTTGAGCGAATATTCAAGTCCAACACACTGCCATGATCGTTCATCAGCTGTTTATTGACCTTTGTTTTGAATTAATCATTGTCACACTATGCTTGAAAATTGCGTTTGGATCGGCAGATGCTTGAAAAATACTTTTGGCACCAAATTTTAAGATTTTATTTCTGTGAAAAAACACCAGAAACAGCGGCGATTTTCCAGAAATCAAATAAAATTGTTCTGCCTGCAACTTTTTAAGTGGGGCAGCGGTGTCTGAGAACCACATATTGAAGTTAAGATGGCCTAATTTGTTTTTATAGCATTTTTTTTTAAAACTAGTGAGTTATCTCCCTTTTGTGAATGTGTACATATGGTAGGTGTCTGGGTGGGCAGCTCAGAATAGTGATAAAGGATCATTTGTTTTGAAGTCAGTTTGACAGCACATTTCTTCTTCACTGTATCTTTCTTAGCCTTTTTTTGGAATTTTGTCTGAAGCGCAACAATATAAGATGTAATTGAAATAGATAGTAAATGGAAGAGAGGATATTTATTTTTCTGTTTAAACTGTCTTGTTTGTTTTAAGTTTTTACATTTATATTTAGAAAATCTGATTTCGTTGTATTTGAAATTCTTTAATAAAATCGAATGTCTTTCTTTTTAGCAGTAAACAATTGCAAAACTAATTCAAAAAAAAATCTGTATTTCCAATACATTGTGCCGAAATCAATAGTCATGATTAAAAAAAAGCTGTCATGTTTTCAGGGAAACAGACCAGTTACATTGATAGGGTACAGTTTAGGTGCTAGAGTTATATTTAATTGTGTAGAGGAAATGTCGAAAAGAAAATGTAAGTAATCTTACTAATATGAAGCTAAGACAATTTATGAGGGGATTAGTTTTTTTACATAATCTTCATGTAACAAGTTGATAAAAAATATTATGTGAAATGTTGTTTAGTGTTATGTGCTGCAGGTACTTATAGAGTGGTTCAGAAATTAATTCGGGGCCTCGGTGGCTGAGTGGTCTAGGTAGTTCGTCATGACTACTAATGATCACTAGCCTGTCCACACTGAGGTTGCGAGTTCAAGCCTCACCTGTGGCGGGGTGTCTTCAACTCCGATCTAAATTGACAAGGATTGCAAATTTTCCTACCGAAGGTCAGTGGTTCTCTCCGGGTACTCCGGCTTCCTCCAACAATAAAAACTGGCCACCGCGAAATAGTCAAATGTGCTGAAAATGGCCTAAAACCCCAACTAAACAAAACAAACAAAAGAAATTAATTCTGAATAAACAATTTGGGTTTTTTTATATTAACCACAGAATATCAACCAACAGATATTTCTCTGTCACATTCTTCACAGTTTCTCTGGTAGCAGTGACAATCAATTGATTTTTATGCTCCTTCCCTGTGCCATTATTGGATTATTTGTGATGTCTTTTTAAAATTATAATGCATGCAATATTGCCTACTTGATGCTTAGCAACAGAAATAAATCCATCAAGGTAATTAAATTCAGAAAAAATTATAAGTTTGATTTAGCATATTGTAATGTGAATTTGTTATTAAATTATCTTTTTTTTTTGTGTAGGTTGTGAAGGTATTGTCGAGGATGTAATCCTGTTGGGAGCCCCAGTAACAGGAGATGCTAAAAATTGGTCAAAAATGTCTAAAGTTGTTGCAGGCAAAATTATCAATGGATATTCAAAGTAAATTTTTAAGTTAAAAGAAAAATATGAAAGCGATGAATAAAAAAAAAATTTTGCCTAAGGCACAGGGTAGGATTTTTTCAACAATTATAGCCATTGTAATGCTCCTTATGCAGTCTCTTTACCTCAATATTGCCTAAGTTGTCAATTATTAATTTTTGTGTTGTAATAAGAAAAACAAAATCACTGAAAATATTACAAATATTTAAACAAGAGGAAACTTGGCTTACTGCATAGAAGTGTACTAATCAGACATGCTCACGATCCAAACTTTAGAAATGACAAAGTTACCAGTAGAAGCAAAATAAACCTAAACAGAACAGCAAAAAATTATGTTTTGCTTGAGGAAGTTTAAACCTTTATTTTATTTTGATCATTGTAAAATTTTTGAACTGAAAAATTTAATTCATATATCATAAAACATTGTATTGATTCTGAAGCATTGGCGACTGAGTGAAGGATACTTAATGGGACAAACTGTCCAGCATCAATTTCATTGTTAGTGGTTATACATATAAATCACGTAGATTAAAATAATTCCAATAAAAATTCTTTTCTTGACAAATCTTCATTCTACCAAAAAAAAAGAAAAAATCAATAAATGTATAAAATTGATGAATAAATATCAGGATATTTATTACTCATCAATCAGACAATATTCCATTAGTATTTCACTTATTTTAGGGCTGATTGGTTACTAAAGTTTTTATACAGAACATCATCTGTACAATTGTCTGTTGCTGGGTTACAACCAATCAAATGGGACAACAGGAGAATGCATAATATTGATCTGACAGACATTGTAAGTATACATAAATTCACTTTCTCTTTATTTTTATGAAAATTAACTTGCCCACGGGAGAGTTGTAATAAAATTTTACTTTCCCGCACTATAATTCACTTAACCGTTTTTAATTTCTTTTAAAAGTCTGCAAAACATCATTACCATTAAGGGGGCCTCGTTGGCTGAGTGGTCTAGGTAGTTCGTCATGACTACTAATGATCACTAGCCTGTCAACACTGAGGTTGTGAGTTCGAATCTCACCTGTGGTGGGGTTTGTTCGACTCCGATCTAAATTGACAAGGATTGCCAATTTTCCTACCGAAGGTCGTTGGTTCTCTCCGGGTACTCCGGTTTCCTCCACCAATAAAAACTGGCCACTGCGAAATAGCCAAATGTGCTGAAAACGGCGTAAAACCCAACTAAACAAATCATTACCATTAACGTCAACTACTTTTTTTAAACGAAATATTTGTGCAAGCTCATGCCTGGGGCCTTAGTTATTAAATACAGTATTGATACTCAAAAAAAGGCTATTTGACAATATCTTTTAATGTATAGCTTGATACACAGCATTTCCAGATACCAACATTGCAGGTCAGGTGAATTTATTTCATAGATTGAGATGTTTTCCCTGTTGGATAATTAAAAACCAGCAGTTTCCTCATCTGTGCTGTCATATTGTGTAGTAATGTCAGTGAACTATTTATTCTTCGTGGTACACCAATTTTCATGAATAGATCAAGCCACAATGTTAAGAACCCAATGAAATATTAATTGTTCTTAATATGATGCTTTGATTATGGTCATATACATATATAAGTTTGAAATTATTGTATTAACACTTCAAAGGAGATCTATCTGACTTAAATCGGTTTATTTATCTTCTAATAGTAAACACTTTCTGCAATTATAACAACTTTTCATTTCAACTTTATTTTTTTGAAAATTGGAATCCACGATATTAATAACCCATGAATATGCTGTTTCTCGAATCCACAAAAATTGATGTCAATGAACTTTGACTTTTTCTTATCTACTTATCTGTTTGATTCCAAGCCAGTCCATATGATGGAGCAGACTTGATTTGTTGCAATCTGAAAACAGTAAGAAAGAAGCTGTTCACAGTTAGTTTATTTTGATATTTGTTTGATAATTGATAGCAAGTACATGTATGTTTCCTGAAGTTTACATTATGGTGTTAACCAGACTTTTTAATTGCACTGTAAGATGCTTTTAAGGTTCTGTCATTAATCCTTTGATCTCAATTTAGTGAAATATTGGTCTTTTACAGGTTGGAGGACATGGAGATTATCTGAAGCAGCTTGACACAATTTTAAAAGTTGTTGGGGTAAGAACAAAACAAGATATTATAAAACGACCTTTGACCTCACATAAGATGATGGCTAGAAGAGACAGCTCAGATAGTTTTACTAGCAGTGAGGGTGAAGATGATCGTGAAGAGGAGTTAAATAGTAAATCACATGATAAATCCAGGTCAAGGTCACATTATAAAACCAAGAAAAGATCAGATGGAAAACCACACTTAATGACAAGTGCTACCCAGTCAGATCAAGATATTGGTGAAGAATCAGATAAACCTAGTTCTAATTATGTGCCTGATGTTTCTGATAAACTGGGTCCAAAAAATATTGAATCTGACGGACAAAATGATAAACAAACACTTCAGGATCAAATTGGAAATGATGAGATAAATTTAGTGGAAATAGCAGAAAGAATTAACCAGACAGTAATTCTTGGCAGTTCAAAGATTGAGTCTAGTCCAGATAAAGAAGTAGAAAATGGAGATCAGATGGTAAAAGACTGTAATTCTAATGATGATACAAGCATTGCGGTAGAGAATATTGAACCAAAGTCTGACGGAAATCAGCAAGCTGAAGATGCAACTGTTCAGAGAATAGACCGGGTCATATGTTCACACCAGACAACAAGTCAAGAAAGTGATGATATACCTGTACATACCCTTAATCCAGAAAATCAAGCAGAAGGCTCGAATGACATAATCAAAGAAATAGATCCAAACCAATTAGAAAATAATAATGTTGATTTAAAGAAAGATTCTTGAATTAGCCTTAGCAGTTTTTAAGACAAACTTCTATAGTGCTGTGTTTTTATAAAATGATTCATTGCTGTGATTTATTGCTGATGTCTTTCCAAAGAAAAAGTATCCAGCCTTTTAGATACATTTAGATGCATTAATGCACCAGTTAAATTATGTTGAATTAATTTAAAATATATGGTGCAATTTACCTATCTATTTCACAAAAAATCTTTATCAGAACTAAAACTTGACAATTTTATGACGGGAGACATGTCAATACACTTGAAATCCCTACCTGAAATTAGCCACGTTATATCGAATTTGTGACCCAAAAATATCCAGGAAATCTCAAATTACATACCCGAAATTATCCAAAAATAATAATAAGGCAGTTATCATGATATTTATATATTCAACATTTATATACAGAAACATTTGTTATGATTTCAAAGAAGAAATGGATAGAACTGAATTCTCCTCGATGCTTTATAAAAATCTGCAAAAGTTTTTAAAATCCTGGCCGGTGTTGTAAAATGTTGACCCGAATTTTACCGCATGTCCCATATCTAAATATCATTGAGTTAAACCCTCCTGAATATAAAACTTAAAGTGCGAGGTAAAATAATTTATTTCTTTAATACTGGTGTTAGGCCATACTTTTGTCATCTTGGTTATTGAAAGATGCTTTTTCATATTACAAAAAAAATATTAATTAATATTAGGTGCTTGAATGAATTCAAAGTATTGAATATTATGTGTACTAGAACTTTGGTCATTAACACTCAATATAAATTCATCAAAAGCAGTAATTTAAATATCTAAAATCAAATATATAAAAAGTTCTGATAAGGGTCTTAAATATATAGTTTTCAGTAACCATATGCATGTTTGTATGGAGAGTTTAGTTTGAGTTTGCAAAGTAGAAATATATATAATTAATTATCTCTCTGCTCTAGGCCAAATAAATGGAATAGAGAATGGAAACTGGGAATGTGTCAGAGACAACAAACCGACCAAAGAGCAGAAAACAGCCCAAGGCCACCAATGGGTCTTCAAAGTAGTGAGAAAATCCTGCACCGGGAGACAGGCTTCAGCTAGCCCCTAAACAATAATGCATACTAGTTCAGCAACATGGATGCCACACAAAACTCTGAAACATACAAATGAACCAAAATTCAAAAAGTACACAAGACTTACAAAGGCTAGAGGATTCTGACTTGGGACAGTAGTAAAAATGTGGCAGGGTTAAACATGTTTTGTAAGATCTCAACCTTCCCCCTATACCTCTAGAAAATGTGGAAAATAAACAAACACACAGTGATATGCACAGTAAAACTCAGTTCAAAGGAAGTATTATGTTTCCCGTTGGAGATATAGATATCAAGATCAAGGAAAGGGCAGTATTCATTGTTAGTATTAGCTTTATTTAAAGTAATTTCAACAGGATAAATCTCTTTAGTGTACATACTGAAGTCGTCATTATTGACAGCCAAAATATCCCAAATATCTAAAAGTGTTATTCAATTTTTGTATCAGATGTTGTTTTGTTGGGTCTTTGCTGATTTCAAACTAAAATTGTGATTCATAACTATACAGAAATAGGTGTGCAATAAGTGATGCACAGTTAGTCCCCATTGGAATTCCAATAACTTGACTATATACGGAATCTCCGTAGCAAACAAAAATGTTATCTAGTAAAAAAAATAAATATTATTTTAATATTGTCATCCTGCTTCTGCATTTATCCCACCATTTCCCGTTCCCACCACTATTCTTGTTTTATAGCAATACAATTTTTATCCTGAAAAAGGCAAAAGAACAATGAAAAATGGAATTGAAAATTGCCTGCCTATCTCGATTTGAAAAAATTAACTGTATTGATGAGAATCTAGAATGTAATTTGTCATTGTCTTTTTGGATGGATTTTTAATTTGATCAACATGCTAAATTATATATTTTTATTACCAATACATTATTTTATATAATTATATGTACATGTATATAAGTATTTGTATTTTTGTATAAAGTCATTTCCTGATTAAGGGAATACCATACAACATGGTTCCTCTACTGATTTTTTGCGAACATTTATCAGATACTCAATTTTGATGTATACTTTTCGAATATGAAAAGAAAAACATATCTTGATGACTTAGTTTTTAACATATTTGACACAGACTTTGGTATATTTGAGCCAAAAACCCTAAACTTTTCATTTTTCAAGACTCACAAAAAACTGTGTAACGTTGTAATGAAAAAAGATAGCTTCACTGGGTCTTTTGTAAAATATTCCCAACTATATAGACATATTTTCTGATAAATTAATGATGAAAAAAATTGATGAAGTAGGAAATTATGCAAATTTAAGCCAAATAAGGAAAATTTATAATAATTTGGTAACTTTAGACGGATGTAGAGAACAATACTCTACTGATTTTTTCTTTAAAGCTTAGCATAATTATTTTGACATAATGAAATTCTGTTTGCAAAAAGAAAATGTTGGGGTCCATGTTCTTATTGCGGAAATATTTAAGAAAAAAATCAAATTTTAGGATTTTATAAGGGCTTTTCTTGAGAGATACAACAACGTCTTTATCTCCCACTGCTACTGTATCGTATTGTTGTAGATGTATACATGTGGCCTTATTATTAAAGAATAGTAATATATTGCTTAAATGATTTGTTACGGAAAGTAATTATCATAGATTTAATCATGCATTAGTAACTGGAAACTAGCCAGTTTGCTGTCGCACACACACATTTATTTGGGGCATTGACTTGTTATTAATGCACTGTAATTGTATTATGAAAACTCATGTTTTGATTGATGTGATCATATTTAAAATATTTTGGGAGAAAATTATGGAAAGACAGTTTTCAACTGAAAAATTTATATTTATGTCACAGATTCTAGTCAAATAAAATATATGTATTTCACTTCAGAGGTTTTATTTTTTTTTTTAGAACTGTTACCTTATGTTAGTAATAATGCAATGTATAATATATTATTTTTACTATTATGGTATATAATTATCACAATTTAATAAATGATTATAGGTTTACATAGTGAAGTAAACATGGATGTATATAAATCCTTACATTGTTTCCAGAGGATTTATAGTACATGTATAACTAATTGCTGAATTCAAATACCAGAAATAAACAAGGTGTGACCAAACTATGCAGTAAATCTTGAGTGCGAAGTTATTTACAGCTGTAGTTCGGTCATAAGTTGTTTATTTCTGGTATTTGAATTCAGCGATTAGTTATGCTTTTTATTACATTCTACAGAATTTATCATTATTAGCAGAAATAAATTGAAATAAAATGGACTATATGTTTTGATATATCTCTGTGGCAATTGTGACGTCACTTCCTAGAGATCTGAGTGAAAGAATTACTAGTCTTTTCACATGTAATTTACCAGATTTTCTTTCACTTGGATACTACAGTAAATTACCGGTTACAATGTAATAATATCAGATTTATTGTATCTAATCAAGTAAAATTATCTAATTATAGAGTCCGAGCCTTTAACTATCGAGATTTGATAAATATGATAATCCTCAAGTAATTATAATGATGTAAGAATCTGTTTCATCAAATATACTGTACAGGTCATCTGAAAATACATTATACCATTGACATTTGGGAGGTTGCATCAGATTCTTAATATTTATACTTTCATTTCACTTCGTCAAAATATCTATGAAATTGTATAGACAAAAGAACTGAAACTTGATATAAGTGATCTGTGAAGGATCACAATTAAAAATACATGTGTTCTGACAACTTTTTCTTCTTTGTTAGGATTCTTTTTATTTAATTTATTTTTGGTTGGGGGGGAAGGGGAGGTAGCAAAATACATTTTTTACATGATAATGTTATGAAGCATTAATAATACCATTCATTGATATTTAGATAATCACATTAAATTGCAGTGTCATTAAAAATCGCTCTTTAAAAATTAAACTTGACTTCATATCTAATAATGCAGACTAGGACCATCCTTTCCCTTTTGGTTAACTCAGAAATTATCTGGCAAAGGCCCACGACACAGCATTGGCCCTAATAATATTCTTCATAAACTTCTGAAACGTCTTCCTGATGCATCATTACAAATACTCTTAGATATACTTTATAATGTTTTGGGAAACTGGTGAAATTGGCCACAGTTATCCCTATGCATTTGAAGTAAGTAATACTGAATTCTCAATACAGTCAAACCGGCTTTAAAGGGCACCTTTATATAGGAAATCATTTTCTATAAAGGGCACAGTAAAAAATGTCCTACGCATGAACAAAGCATGTAAAATTAACCTCTATATAGAGGGCACCTGCTCATAAGGGCACTTTTTTTACCCTTTGGTGCCTTTTATAGACAGATTTGACTAGTTTCTCTTGGACATTTATTTTCAACATGCATTTGTTTGTTTCATTGGTTCATGAATTTTGAAACAGACTATACATATTTGATCCTTTGTGAGACAATAACCTTACTGCTATGTTTGATTGAACAGACCTCTTTTTGTGTGAGGTCATATAAGAATCCACTTTCTTCTTTTGAACTTGTTTAATTACCCAATTTTATTTGACAAGACTTGCCATAATCAGTGTTTCCCTCTTGGCCAGTTGCACGGAATGTAGCATTAATATCCAACAGGAAAAAACCCAATGTATGTGCTATTTTGCTGTTTAAATTATTTACTTTTTATCCGTATTTTGCAATAGAAAAAAATCCATGTACCATTTTTGCAATTTATGACAGGCAGTTAAGGGGTGGATTCAGCTTCAAACGTTGAGGAAGGAAAATTTGAGTTGTTGTCATTCAGATTCTTGCCTTCTTGATATTATTGATAATTGCTAAATATTAAATAAATTTGTTTTGATAATTATAGTGCAAAGCAAAAAATAATCCCACTGTATATGTCTTGTTGAGTTTCTGCTAATTAAAAGTTGAAATCTTTGTTTTTGTTTTAAATATGATAGAAAGGCCATACAGCCCAAATATTTCATCATAACTTCTATCATTAAGGAGCAACCATTTGATTTTTATAGGGGGGATGGGAGGAATTTGAAAAAAAGGCAGGATGCAAAATTTGGTGAAAAACAAGACAGGACCAAAAATCCTCAGAAAGAAAGGCAGGATGAAAAATGTAGTGGGAAAAAAGTGCAGGATACCCAGAAAAAAAGGCAGGACAACACCACATAGTAAAAAAAATGCAGTCTTGAAATTTTTCTGAAAAAAAAACCAGGACTTAAGATTATTTCCATGCCCCACCCCTCCCTCATAAAAATCAAATGGTTCCTCCCTTAGAAGAATTTGAACATCTGGAAAGTAACTTTAAAATGGATTTAAAATTTTGCTACAAATATTAAAAGCCTAATATGTTTTGTTTGTTTGTTTTCTTTAAAGGATTATCATCTATAATACTAAATTTACGAATTAGCCGAATAGGCGGCAAAACGCGTGATTCAAAATAAACGATGTATAGTTCAGATTATAAAGGTTATTATCGGATTTGACAATCTGCATTTATAAATTTAAACTACAGTTTTGTTTATGTGCAAATGGAATTTGTATGCACTTTTCCGATATGAATTCTCCCAACGTATCCCTTAGAAGATTCTCGAAGGCATCATTTTAGCAAATTGATTTAAATAAACAAGTATGCACATATTTTCAATGTATTTCTGTTTGAAATTACGGAAGAAGAATAAAAAAAAATTAAAAACATTCTCCTTCGAGTGGGATGTTTCCGCTTTATGTATTCAGGATTGTTTTTCTACAATAACGCAATTTCTCCTAACTGTAAAGGTTATGAACTTTGAAGATAATGAAGAAGTCAAGTAAAGTTCAGAGGAATTCCTAACGTAGTTGTTTTTTGGATTGCTCGGATGTTTACCTTGCACAAAGTGAAAAAAACCAACCATTATCTATTTTTAAATTATTTGTCATGTGACCTGTCTAAATATATCTCTACTGTAAGCCCTAGAAAAAATATTTTTAACAAATGGTCATCTTTATCATTAATGACGAAATTTATCTCGGACATCTTTGATAAATATAAACGTGGACAACACAAGCAGCCACACACTAAAAATGCTTTCACCTTCTGATTATTGGATATATATGTGAAATTAAGCCTCGCTTGCCCTGCCCATGATGACAATGGAACAATTGGAACAATTATTTTCCAAAAATATGCTCACGGCATCTTTTGAAAAATTCATCCGTCACTAAGGAAATGTTTACATCTACAATTTCATTTTCATATTTATTCTGAAGGAAAAAGATAATGCATTATGAAATGTGTATTTAATGAAAGCTTTTCATCAAGTTCCAGTTCAGAATTAATTATAACAATAAAAATATTGACAATTTATGTGGATGTGTTTTCGTCATAGATTTTGACTTTGATGGCACCTTAAGGTCCATTTTGGTAATTCTACATGGCATACAGTCTACTGCATCAGTGGATACATCTTCGGTAGTAACGAACAGCCATGACAATTGGGTCACGATGACCTACATTTCACGCTTCATTGACTTTGGTTAAAGTCTGCATTAAAATTCATTTCTAAGAATACTACATGCAGCACATATAGACATGAAACTATCAGTTGATACCACCTACTTGACAGGAAAGTTTATGGAAGCCTGCCACATCATCCATATTGAGTTCCTGTTCCATGAATGGCATGGCCGCAACAAATTTTTATAGTCAATATGGCCACCACAAAAAAAAGCTTATTTTCCCGCGGGTTCAATGTCTAGTCTTCTTTAAAGAGAAACATTTTGCTATATGCATGGCTATTTACTTTAATTGAAAGTTGGGGGGGGGGGGATTTTATGCCCAACTGTTTGAGTAGTTGCCAAAACAAAAACAAAAACCCTCTTGCAATCATTAATTTTATCAACTGAAAGACATTTCACAAAGTCTAATGAATGATGTATTTGAGCAAGAATGGGTACATTTTCGTCCTATTTGTTTGTTGTCTTTATATGAAGAATCCTGTACCAAACATACTGACATATCTATTTGGACAGATTCTTGGTGACCTTGCCCATGCAAAGAACCAAGAACTTTTGTAATTATTTGACATCTGTCATCATTTAGGTCCAAACTCTGGTGGATCAAGGACCAATACAGCCACCATTATCAAAATGCAAAAATTGAAGACCCTTTTCAAAATGTCTAACACCACTGGACACCAAATATTTATTGAATTGTGCATGCAATGACCCCTTTCCAAAAAGTGCCTAAAGGTCCAAACCTATAGGACATAGCAATATGGATTTCTTTTCTAAAATGGAAAACTATCCAGAAGAATTTTAAAATGTCCTCTGAAACGACTGTACCAATTTTAACCAAATTAGTTAGAATGGTCTTTTGGATGTCCCCTCTAAAAAGTATATTGTATGATTCGGACATATGAACTAAATCAGCTTCAAGAAAATCTTTGATGAAGCTATTTGGTCATTTATGACCAAACTTTGAAAGAGTGGTTCTTAGGTTGTCTTGGATTAATACGACTGCCGTTGGTTAAAAATTAATACATTTTCGTCTATAACAACTGACCCTTTAAAATGAATATTGACTATTTCAATTTGCAGCTTTTTGTATATACTGTTTGTCTTAATGGCAGTCTAGGCCTTTCACATATCCTTGCAACATTTTGAGAAAACCATTCAAATACACACCTCTATAAAAAACAGTTCTGTATTTTGAAATCGTTGAACGCAAAAATGTTAAAAAAACTCTTCCAGGGATGAGGAGAAAGGTTATACATATTTCAAATATAACAACACGTGTGTTATGCCTATACAAACCAGCTGTATGTAACAATATCACACGTCTTGGTGCGATATTCGGTAATAAATCAATTTTTGTGATAACTTATGTAATGTTAATAACCACAGCATTCATCTTCTTTAACATAGCTGTAATACCAAACAAATGAGAAAATTCTACTATACATTTGTCTGACTATATGTTTATCTTTGGAAATTCCGTCAGGAAGGTCAAACGGAAGCCTAACAGTTTGCTGTAAATAGTCAGCAAACCTTCATAATACGACTTGAAATCCAACAATGGGTGGCATCTTAATACATAAATAATGAATCATAGTGCATATTTAGGGCGTCGTATTGTTCTGTTGTAGGTCAATTACAAACTTAAACTGGGGTGTCTGTTTTCGTAATTATCGTTAGAAGAGATAGTCATTTAACTGTCAGCTCTTTGTAAATACTCTTAATATCATATTTGTTTTCTTATGTCATGGGAACTTACGAGAATAGTAAGTAGATTTTATAATATACTGTTAATGTGTACTTTTAATAAGTCCTTGTATAAGAAAATAAACGTTCTGTGCGTCAAAGAGAATACATTCCAGTAGATTTAACAATTACGGTGATTACATGCATGATATAAGAATTAAAATTCATCCATGATCGATTAGAAAAAAAAAAAAAAAAGTAAAGGACCATATATATACGTGTTGATATTTAAAATACAGAGACAGAAGACATTTAGCAATAACTACAAATTTAGTGAACGAGACAGACACATATGAGATAATTACTGAAAATATATTGTGGAAGATATATATTATATTTACATTAAGAGCAGAATTGACCAAAATTAGAATCAGTGCTCATTCTTTAGAAATAGAGGTTGGTCGTTATAATAAAATATCCAGTGACAGACGTTTTTGTAAGTTCTGTAAAACTGAAATAGAAAATGAACACCACTTTATTTTAAAATGTCCAATATATAATACATTGAGACAGGAAACATTTTTAAACTTGATTGATAATAACATGAATGAATCAGATCTCATAAGGGAAGTTCTTAATCCTAAAAATCCCACTTTTACAAAATCAATTTGTAAGTATATAAAAGAAGCATATGTCATCAGAAAAGAAAATTAAAGAATAGTTGGTATTACTGTTATCAATATTCACATAATGTCATATTATGTATATATGTATATATATTTATGCCTTGTCGTTAAAACTATTATCTGGTCCCTTTGTCTTTTGTATTTTGTAAATTAGTCTTGTGTTTATTAATGTGTTTGTTAATATCTTATGATGCTCGCCTAAATCTGGCTTATCATTAATAAAGAATTTGAATTTGAAAAATATTTATATCATGATTCCATAAAATGTAAATATCCTGCATTTATCATACTTTATCATTATATAAGGTGAAATCCCTTCTAAATTATGGTAGAAATCGGATATATCAGGCTAATTCCCTCTTGTGCAACCACATTCTTATACATTTTATACACCGCTTAACCTCCCCCCCCCTCCCTTTAACAGTTGATTAATCTTAGTACAACGAAATAAACAGTTTGATCAATATTATGTATCTTTATTCTGATAACCTTTGCAGTAACAATGGTATACAGATACATAGATATAACAATATTATACAATAAAAGTAAGAGAAAAAAGATAAATCATATTAAATCATTCCAAAAATATACGACAATGTGGTCTTTTTTCTGTCCGTTGGGAAATAGGCACTCGGTCCTTTTTTTAATTTTAGACTGTTACAACCTCGGGCGGGAGGTGTGTAACTCAATGATATGTAGATACGGGACGTGCGACAAATTCGGGTCAAGATTTTACAAAACCGGCGGAGATTTCGGGTCGGTATTTTGTGACACTCTGGAGAATTCCTGTCGGGATTTAAACAATTTCTGCAGATTTCTATAAAGCACTGAGAAGATTTCAGGTTGACTTATCACAATTTCACAATAAAAGGCCAATCAAAAGAATAAATATGTCTCATCATGATAACTGCCTTTTATTAATTTTGGATAATTTCGGGTATGTAATTTTAGCTTTCCTGTATATTTTCGGGTCACAATTTCGATATAACTTGGATCATTTCCATTGTTTTGCATGGTGGACCCTAGGTCCCCGAGGGTATTCGCCAACCCAGTCGTCAGACTTGTCTGACACGATTATTCGTTGATTTGTTATAGAAATTACCAATATTTAGCAAGATTAAAAAATAATAGAATTACTAAGGGTTCACTCGTTGTATTGCACATTGTAGATCTCCTTAGCTGGAATTTGGCTTCCTATTTCGGAGTTTTGGTTAAGAGTACTTCTTGTTTTAGAATAAGTTTGGTTTTTGGTCATCCAAATGTTTCCGTTTTAATGCTGCTGATGAGAGGTAACTCCTTGAAATGCGTCGTATACAGCATATTATAAATTTACATCTAATATTAGTATCTTTGGATGGTTATTTTGATAAGTTTTTGGCAGAAAATAGCTTCAATATATTAGCCATAGTCATAGCATCCTGCATAGGTAAAAATCTTGTTTTTTAACAGTTTACGAATATTATTGTTGCTCCTAACTGCAACGGCTATTTTCATTTTACATCAGCCGTAACATCTCGTAAAACCTTAGTTTTATGCCATAGAAAACAATATCTTTGTTTGTCTAGTGCTAATCGTTTTTATTTCAACTAAATGCAGGACCCGATAATTTAATATAAGTGAAGGTGATCTGTCTGTGAAATTCATGAAATCTATGTAACATCTTAAATCATCAATAAATACTGCCCAAATTGCCCTAATTCCATTTCTCGCTTTTGATACACCATTTCTTGATTGTCTGAAAAATTACAGATTTATGGTTTTGAATATTCTCGGGATGACATTCCAAATGATATTTATATATAAGAAACATGAGAAAACGGCCTTAAAAAGCGAAATATGGAACCACTATTAACATGATTAAACAAGGCTCTTGATTCTAAAAGAGTGCGTTAGGAACAGCGATTACCTTTAGTATCAGATGAATGAGTGTAAACTATGTAAAGTAAATAACTTCCGTAATATATAAGAATTTTTTCTTAAAAGATACACAATGTTGTCTAATGTTGAAACGTTCTATAATATTTTTTGTTCGTTTGTTTTTTATCCTTCTAGACATTTGTCAATTCGGATTAAACAAGAGGCTCAGTGGGCTCAGCCTGTATCGCTCACCTGGCAGTCACAAACTTTTGATTTGATTTGACAGACTAGATTGATTTCTGCAACTTTGTAAATGATTCTCTATAAATGCTTCATACCAAGTATAAGTTCATTGGCCAAACGGTTGAGAGGAGAGGTTTTAAATTTCGACCAAGCAGAACATATAAAGGTTCCTGGAGCCATTTTGTTTCACGGACTAGAAAGATTTATGCGAAGTTTGTAAACGACCTAGATGCTCCATACCAAAAATCAGTTTATTTGGCTTTACGGTTTCAGAGGAGAAGAAGTTTTAAATTTCGACCAATCAGAACATGTAAATGCCCATGACGGCCATTTGTTTCACGGACCGGGATGATTTATACAAATTTTGTAACGGACCTTCCATAGATGCTCCATACCAAAAACCAGTTCATTTGGCTTTACAGTTTCAAAGCAGAAGAATTTTTAATTTGGACCAATCAGAACATGTGGCGGCCATTTTGTTTCACGGACTGGGATGATTTATGCAAACTTTGTAAAGGATATTCCATAGAAGCTACAGGTCAAGTTTCAGTTCAATAGGTCCAGGGGTTTCAGAGGAGAAGATGAAAATGTAAAAGTTTACAGACGGACGGACAGACGACGGACGACAAGTTATGACAAAAGCTCACATGGCCTTTGGCCAGGTGAGCTAAAAAAACAAATAGGTTTTAGGGGGCTATTGGTATATTCAATTATATTACCTAAAAAAATGTAGATAATACGTAAGAAACCGTATACAACAATGTATAAACAGCTTAATTATAAATGGGTTTTCTAATAATACTAACTGATTATTAATATAATAAGTCAAAGCATCTTATGTATACCATGCAACTCTTTGAACTTATATAGCATTCTGGCATATTTTTAAAAATAATCATATAAATTATGACATTCTGCAGCTTTTGGTTGCTGTGGTTTAAGACGACCTATTTAGACCTTCAGAATTGAATCCATTAACTTCGGTCACCAAATAACCATCATCTAGTTCTAATTTCCACAGTTCTGGTGTCGGACTTTTAACAAAAAGACGATATATCCATGATTTTGTGAAGCTGGTGTTGACAGATTTAGTTTCATAATCAATTTTGATGGGTGATTTCTTTTCAATTCCGGGTCAATATTTTCAAGAGGAATACTTTTAAAATATATAAATAAATACATGCGTATATATCAAATATCGGCTAAAGCGACACTTTATAAGCTGGTCACAATCTTTTATATCTATTGAATTTGCCCCAGGACACTATAAAATTAAGCAATTTTGACCAAAAAATGATATAATATTAAATAACTAGTCATTATCGAGTATATAATCCATCTAGTGGACACAATAAGCATTATGTACCCTGTTTACGTACAGACCCCCTGTGAAGTTGATCACAGAAATGTTTGTCAATATTACTTTTTGAGTAATAACATGATTAATATGACCATATGTGACACCAAATAAAATTATATTGGGATTAAAACCAGTCGGTAAGTATCTATAAGGTTATGTTTATATGATTATTTACGTATAATTTGGCATCATTTTTAAAGAATGTTTTTTTTTTTTTTTAAATTCTAAATATTGACACGGAGTTGATATTTTAAACCGATGTTAACAAATTGTCGCTTTTGTGGAGCGAAGACAACAATGGTGATCGGTTGTATACCAAAATCCCGTTTGTTTGTTAAAAAAGAGGGCGACGACCAAATATTGTCAAGAATTTTTCCTTCTAACCCCCCCCCCCCCCCCCTTTCCCCGCTCACGAATATTGTTCTTGGAGTGAAATTGAAACATTTTCCAAAATAAGACATTTCCTATATAATAAGTTTTAAAAAAACCGTGTTCATTTTCTGTGATAAAAGATGCCTGATTGAAGACTACAGTATATAAGATATCCCTGACATTATAAACCAGCAAGCTGTCTATTAACGCTATCGACATCTCTGCGTTCATAGTCTCTTTATTAATCGTTTTTCAACTAGTGCCAGTGAGTTGCTTTGATCTCATTTTCAGTATGAAAATGCCGTAGGAATACCTTTCTCTTCAATTAACTTAATTAACTTTAACGATAAGCATCGTGTTAATTATTCATGATTATCATAATTACACCAATTATGCAGGTAAAAGTTTGAACAGGAAGCTAGGACATAGTGGGACGTAATCATTTATCGCCTTTAAGAGAAAAGCAATAAATTTACCATAGTTGAATTCAGTTGCGGTTTTGAATTATTTATTCTCTTTACACTATATTATCACAAGACGATTTTCATGGCAATTATACACATTCTCCATGATTGAAAGGATAAATTGTTTGCTATAAAATTAACCTGTTAAACCATTGCCATCTTTACAATCTTCCTTCCCTTACATGTCAAAAGTTTCACTGTCAGTAGAAGTGTTTTAATTAAGTATTTATATACAGTGCATCAAATTTATTTCGGTATTTTGTGATACGTTTTATTATGGATGAGTCTGGGTTAGAACATCAGGAATGCTAACAAAATTTGTACAAGAAACTGACACGATAGTCATTTATTGTGACCAAAAAGAACATATACACAAAAATATATACATATATTGTGTTAAACGGCCATTCAAATATTGTTTATTTTAAATTATGATTTTCTACATCACAAAATCACAAATTCAAATTATTTTTTATATTCTTTGAATTTTCCGACCAAATCAAGATAATTCTTTAAATGACTTTCAAGTCAGACTTTGAATTAAAGACCAGTTATAACCAGTTCAGCACATTTGCTCCACATTTCTGAACAGAAATCAACTGATCTTAACAAGATTAGCTGCAAGGCAATATGCCTTGTTTTAAACTCAGTTTGAAAATCCAATTTGTGGAAAACAAGACAAACAATTTTACTGGACAATATAAGAAATTACCGATTAAAATCAAAAGTCATATGCTCAGTTGTAGATTCTGGTCTTGGAGTTACCATTATCTGATGGTTACAGTGGAAAATACATATGTAACTTACAACTATGAGCTAGAGCTGTGATTTAATAACGAGTATTCTGAGAACGATATTTTTCCAGTTTTTATCATAGAACCATATTTGTTAAGTTACTTATAAGGACTTTTTTGGTCGTTTTGTTTCTTCTAACGGTTTATTGCCGACAAATATTTAATGTCAATTTATTAAATGGAACGTTAATGGAAATTTATGTAATCTCTATTCAGCCTTATATAGTTTAAACTTTAAATGTTTCGGAGAGATCATTCAGAGATATTTACCCTCGGGTAGTTAACTTTAAGGGGCACATCGATAAATTTCATAGTTAACGCTATGGTTCATCTTGCATGATGAGAGGTAGACGTGATCTCAGTTTTTTGTAAACGGCTAAATTTATTTCATTATTTACTCGAGATCCAGCGGAAAATCTTTGTAATTTTCATGCGACTGGTCGTCTCGGAGTCAGTATAATGTGTCGGAGTGGGGTGATGTGTCTTCCTGTGGACATTTACCTCGTGAGCTGCCTCAGCGTGTCAGTCTAGTACAAAGCAGGGATCATATTCATTATCATATCATCATCATGTTCTCGTCCTGATATGCACGTGGTTAACTTGACCTTAAACAAAAATTCAACCACCCACCATCTACTTTTTCTGTTTAGCCTTAACTTTATGTAAAACAAATTTAATGTGGTACAATAACCTATTAAGGATGATCGCTGGTCTAATAGAAAATAAATAGGATTTGAAATAGGTGTTTTAGTTTGAGAGAACATATGAATAGTAAACAAATAAGCAAGAAAAAAATATAGGTTCATGTGCTCATTTTAGAGCTATAAAGCCTGGGAAAATTTGCAGGAAATAGGTTTTCTCTGGATTTTTCATTGTCTTTGCATGGGCAACACCAGTCCCTCAAAAATTTATGAAATAATAAAAAGGATTTCATAAAATTTTGTCAAATACCATTTTAAGGTATATATGATTCAATTATAAAAGAAAAAGTGGGGGTTCATGGGCAAAAAATATAATGTTTAGGAAATGGATAAAACCCGAGGATTCCGAAATCTGACAAAAAGACCAAAAAATGACCAGCGAGCATCCTTAACAGCTATATTATTTTCAGACATTTTTTTGTACTATATGTCTTTGTTGACTAAAGCAAATACAACTGAAAATCATATAAAATTTTATGCGAGATTTATCCTGCCCTTATTTTATCTTGAACTAATAAAACGATGAATATATTTATTTATTTGAAATTACATGTGGTTAATTTAACAAAGATTATATTTCGTTGGAAATTATCTGTTACAAACATGACAAATAGCATCTTGTTGTTTATCGTATTTCTACAGTCGAGATAGTTTCCAAACTGTCGAACCTTGTGTCATCATCTGTTGAATATTAGTCCAGTCAAACTAAGTTTTAACCTCAAACTAATTGCAAAAGAAAATGTTTTAGTTCTAATCTATAGCATTAAGTCCAAAATATATACAGAAAAAAGTCCAATAAAATCTAACTTGATGAAAACTCAAAATCAGCATTTTAAATTTTCTATGGAAACTAACATTGGAAAGGGGAGATAACTCCGCAAAATGAGTCTCTTTTTGTCAGGTTTTGCTTGATTTTCTTAAAATTCATGTAAAGTATGATACTTTGATGGGGTTATAAGTTCGTATTTGACTATATTATATAATCTTCTACTCATGAAATGTACAAAACCGAAGTGTTATGGGTATTTTTATTTTTTTTTTTTTTGCGCATTTTTCATTGAAGAAATTGCAAATGTGTGGCTTTGTGACCGTTTTAAAAAAATAATGTGAAATTTTGGTATTGTTTATATCTGTAAATTATATTTGTTCAGCATCTACCTTGTTTAAAGAAACTTTAAACCACAAAAAGAAGAATGTATGCTTAATCATTTTTATTAAATTTGAGATTCTTTACCTTAACATGTTGAAAAATTTAATAAATGGTCAACTAATGAATTACGAAATCTAGGTTGTAGCTTGATAAAAGATATGAAAACACCTTTAGAGTTGTTTGTTATACTCTAAAGATGGCTAAAATATCAAGAATCAATACATTCTGCTGAAAAGAAGAGGTAAAGTTATAATTTTGTATCAATTTTTATTGATATTTTTGCTTTTGCAGAGTTATCTCCCATTTTCAGTGCAAATCTCCATAGGAATTTTAAAATCGTGATTTTTTAGTCTTCCTCGTGTTAGATTTTGTTGGACTTTTTTCAGTGTATATTTGGGATATAATGCTAAAGATTAAAACTTAAAAATCTTCTGTTGCAATTACTTTAAGGTTATGGTCAATTTTATGCTAGATTAACTGGACTATATAGCCCGTAGTTATGGTATTCTTGCGTCTATTATTGTCATACAAACAATTACATCTACAATACAATGAATTTGTGCACCGAGGATATAGATAAAAGTTATATAGTCCTCTAATGTATGTTAGCCAGTTAGGCTTCGCCCCATCCAATTGGTTTCCATTTAGCCAGTTAGGCTTCGCCCCAACCACTTAGTTTCCATTTAGCCAAGGAGGCTTCGCCTCATCCTTTGGTTTCCATTTAGCCAGTTAGGCTTCGCCTCATCCACTTGGTTTCCATTTAGCCAGTTAGGCTTCGCCCCATCCACTTGGTTTCCATTTAGCTAGTTAGCTTTGCCCATCCACTTGGTTTTCATTTAGCCAGTTAGGCTTCGCCCATCCACTTGGTTTCCATTTAGCCAGTTATGCTTCGCTCCTTCCACTTGGTTTCAATGTTCTTGCTTTAACTTAATTGTTTTCCCATGTAAATTTTAATGGCTCAAAAATTATTTATTCTGAAATCGTCTAAAAGCTGAATCCCGCCTCCGTGTGTTGGATTTTCTCGCTGCGTTGAAGACCCATTGGTAGGTTTGAGCTGTTTTCTGCTCTTTGGTCGTTTTGTTGTCCCTTTGACACATTCTCTATTCTATAGGTAAGAAATCGTTCATAAATGACTGCTTCACTATTAAACTTAAAATGTAATTTGTTTTCACTAACAGGTGATATATTCAGAACATGAGTAAGTAGGAACTGGAGGTGCAAAATAATTTTGCGCCTTATAATAGCTTATTTGAGAGAGCACTGACATGGGGAATCTTCATTTCCTTCAACATTAAAATTCAAAAGCTATTAGACAGCCATATTAAAATTAAAGTATATGTTATTTAACCAATTAAAACATATATTTATCAAAACACAGACACTAATAAAATGTTCTATCTTAACTTTGTAAAGTCGCATCGAGAATGGCAAAGGATGTTGACGTAGTCTTTTTATTTACAGACTATAGGTTAAATATGGAACTGGCGCTCAAATCGTGACACTCGTGTTTATTTTCATCAAAGACTACGGAAATTAGTATTGCATTTAGAAATCTCTTAACTTTGCACGTCACTCATTAAATTACATCATCATTAAATTTCAGACGAAAAAAAATCTTTATGTACTATTAATTAAAACTGAGAGTATAACTTTGATCTTTTTCTACATGTACATCATTTATTTTTACAGACGCATTTAAAAAAAATAATCACAGACATATATAAATAAATATATCTTTAGTATTGGGGTTCAATACTCTTTTCGTGTTTCCACGTCATGCCACAAGTTAAGAGTTCCAACCATGAAGATGATATAATTTAACTGATGGTCCTTATTTATTCCAATCAGATGTGTCAGTATGATAATATTACTCTATACATGCTATAAGTGGATTCTCATGTATATATTCGGCTTGGCGAGTCTAGTTTGCTTATACCAGAATTGCTCTTACCTTCACCTACATTAGCGTGTGCTTGTCTTTTTTTTTTTTGCTTTTAAACCAAACATACATTATCTGCGATCTCAACCGAGTGTGGGACCGGTCCAGGACTGGTTGAATAAGTAAATGTCGTTGAAATATAATTTATAAAAACAACACCAACAATAATGATACTAATAATAGTTAAAGTCGAATAATCTGGAAAATTGTTTTCTAAATTTGTTTTTTTTTACCCGTCAACAGTCTTGGTATATTATTTCTGTCAGTATGCCTACAAAGTATTGTCACCTACGTATGCATATTGTCAATTGTTTAAAACGGTTCCTCCACTTATTCAACATCGACGATCTTTAATACTTCAGGTTTCACTGGTAATACGACGGCGAGACACTTACGCAATGTTACTTTTTAATTGATACTCTCAACTTTGCAGAAATTTTTATTTTACGGATGAAGGAATAAAATGAATTAAGAGTTTAAATTAATGGGTTGTCAAAAAATCAGAGTCACTTTTAAAGGTGTTTTTAATGGATTTTTATTATGTGTTTATCATTACTAACGAAGATGGAATGTATTTGGACCTGTTTACTATATGATAATTATCACTTGTAGTAAGTCCTGTTAAAAGTAGACACAGAAAATATATGTTAAGAAGTTTTTTTACACATTTTTGTTGTTGCTGAACGACTAATTAACTCTTAATGATCATTCATGATCTTTCGATGACAAATTAAACTGTTTCCGGTTTTTACCTTTTCAAAAATATAAATAAACAAATATATAAATAAAAATATATAATACAAATAAAACAATTAAAAAATAAATACAGAAAGAAAAGAAAAAACCCTTTTTTCTAAATCATGGGAAAGATTTAAATACGTTTTTTCTAAACTACCTGTATAGAAGACTAGAGTTTCACTCCTTTAGGATATCAGGTGCCTTTAAATGTTCCAATGGATATGGATCTACTCATACTCGTAAAAAAAACTGGAATAGATAGTGTAGGAATTAAATAAATACATAACACAGTAAATAATCAAGAGGAATTAAAAATTAAACGGGTAATGAAAGAAAAGACGTTGTAAGAAAAAAGTCCGATTCTGAATTACCAGTCCAAATGTTATTTCTGATCATTTTTGTTCTATACTAGTCTTTGTTAATCTCACATTTCCTTTCCAGGATAGATAATTACGACGACCTTTCAATAATGGGTCTCTTAACTGATCGTTTGATAAATCTTAATTTTTACATTCCAGTAACAAATGTTTTTACGATATCTTCCACAATGAATGGAGGCTAATGTTTTTACTTCAAACAAATTGTATTAAATGAGTTTTTTTTCTGGTTTATTCGCACTGAATTAATTGTTCCATATTGTAAACGTTTTGTTTTCACTTAAACACACAAACATCAGTTACACATTTAAATTTACAATGTTAATATATACATTATCAAAGTATTGGTTGTAACTAGATTAATGAAAGTTATATTATATTATATTATATTATAAATTAGTGTAAACACTACTTCAAATCAACAAATATGGTTGAGATACTAAAGAATTAAATGCCAGTGACTTAAATATTTCTGACTGGAGACAGGTTAAATCATATGCGGTCTGGTTAAATTATCTTTTTATGGGGGGGGGGGCATGTTTTTGAAAGCAAGGTTTATTATTCTACACCACTTAGGGACAAGATCAAAAGTGCAATGTAGGATAAAAAACTTAATTCACATAGTTTTTTCACTGACCCCACCCCCACCCCTCGTAACTTAATTTGGGAAAAATTGATTGACCAATATGGGCATATGCTTTGAGTATACTTTTTGTATCAAATTTTGTAACTGTTTTTCCTCAACAATGTATGTTTGTTCTGTATTTTGACTTGGACATCACTTGAATCCGTATTTTTCAATCCGATGTCGGATAACAAAATTTGCAGCGACCCCCCCCTTTCCACCCCTGAATTAAGTTTTTTATCCTACATTGAACTTTTGATCTGGTCTCTTAGGATGTTCTACAATTGCCACCCAAATGAATTGGTTGATCATTATGATATTTCGATATCACAAATAGTTACTGATATGTTTCGTTGTTACAGCTCTCTTCAGATTTTGACAAGCTACATTAGGACTGCGTAGTGTGACCATTGACGCATGCGTGCACAGCAGGATATGCTTATCCTTCCGGAGGAGGTGATACATATTCCGGGTTAACTTAACTCGAATAATTAAAGCCGTTTCCGTATCAGATGGAGTGATCGAAGTTAGCGAATATAACGACTGGATTATTCGGGTTAGGGTTAACTGGAAGTTTTTCATCTAAATATGTCGTTATATTAAAGTATGTTATGTTTTTGGACCGTTTCTTTTGTCCCTAACCGGTGTTGTCAGCTTACATATATTTTGTCCTTATAATATTTTTGACATTTTATCGTATCCGATGATAATGTTTCATGAAAAAGTCTTCAGTTTTTGAAGCTTCCGTTTAAGTATTAATATGGAGTAGGCTTTAGCCTAAAATCGGGCGAAGCACGTAGCAATATTTTTTAGTCCGTCGTCATGTGAACACGGCCATATTGGAATCCGTTGTTATGGTGTCATATTTGTAGGTCATTGAAGAAATTTTCGAATAAAGTTCCCAATGCGCACAAAGACTCGAAAAAAAGTCGGTGGAAAATTATATCGTATAGAAATTATGTTTTGGCTATCGCCAAAACATAATTTCTTTTTAAGTTTGTGCAAGTGCGAAAATATTTTAACCGGAAGTCGCGCTGTATTTTTGAGGGTTTCTGGGATAGATTTACAAATGCTACTTCCGGTTTGAAACTACAGTCTACTTGATATCTGGATTTGAGACCCATATTCTACACTTAGTCGGGCTTCGCCAGATATTATTATTGTTTTTTTTTTTGTATCAAACTAGTTAAATAAAAAGAAAAAAACTTAAATAAAATAAAATAAAAAAAAAAAAAACTAGGAGGTCCCCATTTTTAATTCATGACCCCGTTAGCATTGGTATTGTAAGTGTCAAACATTGTCAAACGCATCATATAAATACACATATTAAGTTGAAATATTAAGGTGGCAAATCCTAGTTAGAACTTTCAATTAGTCAGTTTATTCTAATTAAGCCATGTAAGCTGTAACTTCTGATATATAAGTTTTGATCCAATATATTTTTATATTTATTTGTAAATACCAATTATTATTTTCCAAAAAAGGATGTCCTCAGCACGAAATGTTGACCAATTATGGCCAACGTGACAATTTTTTGGTTAGCACCCAACCCAGTAAAGAGCACTTTAAAATCACTTAGAAAAAGGAGATGTTATCATTTAGGACCTTGTTTACTGTAGGTCGTGAACTAAATTCGTTTCGCTACATCACATCTTATTAACACACTGTTTCGCTACATCACATCTTATTGACATACTATTGTAAGGTTGTTTCTATTGGATAACTTTCCTTGGTTCGTAGAACATTAATATCTATGTGTTAATGTAATTAAATCATATATTTGTCATTAATTACGATAGTATTTGTCAACAGGTTGATTATATATATACAAGTACATATTATTCTAAATTGTAGGCTGATTTTGGTGTGAATGTAAAATATGGGATTTAAGAGTAAAAATTAAGGTGAGTTATCTTTTATTTTAGTTTAATGAAAGTTAATTTTCTTCCAACACACCAGTTAAGTAGCAGATAATTTCACGACGTTAATCTTATTTGTATTTATTTTTTTTTTCTCTTTTAAGCGCAAAAGTCATGATTATACACGTAGTTATAAAAAGCTTACGTAACAGTAATATATACATGTATCTCTGCCAGTCACATTCCATCTTTAATTCATTTTTTTTTTAAGTTTTAGAGAAAAATGTGTCATTTTAAAATCTTTATACAAAAAAATGTCATTCAGTTTTATAATTGTATCAACATTTTTCAAGCCACATGATGGCAATATATCGGGGAAATGTTTTAACCTGATGTTTTGAATTAAAAAAAAAAAACCTAGTGACTAGAATCATGCATAAATTTGTGACCGTTTTTAAACTATCAAGGTTTAGAATCTTGAACTTTATCGTAAAAACAGTCGATGTAAACTGAGTAATTATATAATTTTGTACTAGAAATCACAAAAGTGTAAAATGTTTTCCTGACAGTCATGTGACGGTAGTCAAAAACAGTAATTAAAAGATCAATATCTAGTACAAAAATATAAATTTACTTTCAACGACAAATTATTATAGATTTTATGCCATGCAATATACAAATTAATTCGCACAAGTTTCCTTTTAGATATATTAGTACAATATTATAAAATCATTCATGCGTTATCTTGTAAATACGCGTATGACCACATGAAAGAAGTTTTCGTATACGTTTTTCAACATTTAATATTAGTATATCTCGTTCACTGCATTTAAATTTCAATTTGAAGTCCGTATGTTTTGGAAAGTAAACCGTAGTTTGATCATTATATGGATGTCTTTTCTAATGCTAATTGTTAGGCATATTATTTGGGAGAGGACAAGTTGGAAAAAATCCCGTTTGTTTAGTACAAATAAAATTATTATAAATCTTATAGATTACTCGCATAAACACGTATTTTCGAATGTTTTCTCATATATCTTGTATATAATACAATTTTTGATAACACAAAATTTAAATGAGCTATATTCTTCTCTTCTATATATGAAATTGGTTGATTTTTATAAAATTTGTTGTACAAAGATTTCTTGAGACCCTACGACCGCCGTTTCGAAAAAAGAAAAAGAAAAAAAACGAGAACTTTAGAGAATATAAAATATGTTACATATACAGATGCTTTATGAATCAATTATGAGCTGCTAGGGCATAAATCTTTACAGTTTCTAACAATATTAAGGGATACTCGCTGGTCATGTTTTGGTCTTTTTGTCAGATTTTCGGAATCCTCGGGTTTTATCCATTTCTTAAACATTAAATGTTTTGCCCATGAACCCCCACTTTTTCTTTTATATTTGAATCATATATACCTTAAAATGGTATTTGACAAACTTTTATGAAATCCTTTTTATTTTTTCATACATTTTTGAGAGACTGAAGTTGCCAATGCAAAGATAATGAAAAAACTATAGAAAACCTATTTCCTGCAAATTTTCAAGGCTTTATAGCTCTAAAATGAGCACATGAATCTATATTTTTTCTTGCTTATTTGTTTACTATGCATATGTTCTCTCAAACTACAACACCTATTTCAAATCTTATTTATTTCCTATTAGACCAGGGATCATCCTCAATCTCTCATTCAAAACATTCTTCTTTCACTCTGGTTAAAACACATTACAGTAAACTGACACTGCACTGAAATTTTTTGTCAGAAAAACCTCGGATTATGTGTTCGAGTATATAATTGACATCACTTTCAGCATTACTATATCATTGCGTCGTTATATACATATATATAAGGATCTGTGCGGAGAAGGAATGTACGTTGTCTTGTATAGCAAAACTTGTTTTGTTGATGTTGGATAAGTTTTTTTCTTCCCTTTTTTTAAGGAAAAATTTTAGGTACTGTTTTCCCCAAAGGGGGAAAAAGAAATTAGGAACTAAAATTTTGTTCTGTGATATCATCTGAGCAGTTAAAAAATTACTATTTTTACAGGAATATTTGCAGGATTTGATGAAAACATAAGACTCCATAAGATAACACATAGAAAAAGACATTGATTCAGAAAATATATTGCAATTAACATTGATTTTTAATTCAAATACAAAGTGTCACATTTTGAACCATTCAAAAATCACATGCTACAAAGATTAAAGACATTGCTTTTGAATGTAGAAAAGGTTTGTTATAAGCAATATCATTAAAGAAAATTCGATAAAGATTCACAGGAAAAGATTGTAAAATATGGTAAAATTTCATCAACCAAATATACAGATACTATGCGTCAAAAATGGTATCATAGAATTTTTGTACTTAGTTGTCCGCCTGATGATTTGACAAAGTTGTTTCAAGACAAAAAATATATATCTTATTCGTTAGCATGATCTTTAGATTTCATGATAAGTTTCGCAGCTTCCAAGAATTAAAAAATCTCATTATGACTTAAGGTAGATCAATACTAATATTTTTAGCAGATGTATTTTTCCATTTTTTTAAGGCAGGATGTTGGATGGATATACTTTGAAATTTCAATTTAAAAAACAGGTCACCGTTCTTGATTTTGAGATAATTTAGTTAATTTTATATAGATGATATAGGAAAATCCAAATTTTTCGTACAATAAAATAACTGACAGATAGATTTTTTTATGAAATTGTGAAAATAACACTTATCTGACATGTTTTCATATTTTTAAAAGAAAAATTTGAATTACCGTTCATTTTATCTTGCTATTTTCAAAAAACTAAAATTTCCTTGACATTTCAATAGAAAAAATTTCCGTCAATTATCTCCCCCGAAAAGGGTTCTGATTAGAATACATATTTTTTATTTAAATAAAATTAAGATATAAATTTTACATTATATCAAATACTATTGCTCATTGAAAAATATATTTACATACAAATTTGCAAGATGTCCGAAAATTATGCTCAGTGTATTAGGTATGATCTACCTTAATCACATAAAGATGTATTGAACAAATGGAAACACATATATCCAGATATGTAGAAAAAAGGACGGTAAATCTAATATTCCTACATACATGGCATACTGTTCATTTTAAATATTTCTACAAAAGAAAAGTTCATGAAATCACACATTATGCTCTGTTTGATATCAGAGTAAAATTATTTGATGAAGAACTTTTCACGCAACAACACGTGCTAATTTTATTCTTAGTTTTGTCAATACAAATGTGAAAAACTAAATATTTAAAAAAAGTCAGTTTAACTTAGTGAATGACATATTATCCATTAGAATATTCTGTATAGTACAAAGATAAGATATAGCAATGAAAGAAACAAAAAGATCAGATATCAATGAATAAAACAAATTTATTGTTTTAAAACTTTAACTATGCATCAAACAAACATTGTATATTTAGTTATTTGAAGAGACTAGTCAAGAACGTTTGTGTCGTAGAATATTTTCTTAGTTTTCAACCTGAAGTTTTGATAAAATTGTTTAAAGGCAAAAAAATATAAACACATGTATTCTATTTCTAAGCATTATCTTTGGATTCGTTCCAAGTTACCAAGAAATAAGATTATACGATTAACATATAATACAGTTTTGCCATATAAGTATTCTTATATTTGATTAACAACGCATATATTTATTTAGGTTTATTTAATTTTTAAGAATATACAGTATTTGTCTCGTTCATAGCTCTGACTTTTGTCTTGGCCCTTTTCCTCATTTCATGGGTATTTGCACCTTTTGCATTTCGGGTTATTGTATCGGTTTTCAATGAGTAGTTACTTGCATAAATTTGCAAATATTTTTTGACGATAATGATTTGTTTTTGTTACAAAATCTATAAGACTGCATATCTTTTTTTGATATTTAGGTTACAAATAGGTAATGTAGGTCAATATATGTCTAGAAATTAACGCTGGTTTGTTTGCATGACCAAATTTGTTTAATTAGACATTATCACATATTTTATCGAAATAACGCTGATTTTCCATGTGTAATAAAAGCGTAATCAAGAACGTTACTAATGATAAATGATAAAAACTACATAATGAAAAACATCAAAGTTGTCTTTTTGTCGCATTTACCTAGTCTTTATTGACCATAATGATTGATCATGTTTTGATTCTTTAATCAACAGAACAGAGTCATTTTGTTCAACGTCTATCCAAAATACTATGTTTGGCTTGCTATTTTGGTATTTTTTATTATGACCACTTCCTGTTTCATATAAGTTTGGTTTTTGGTCTTCCAAATGTTTCGGTTTTAATGCTGCTGATGGGAGGTAACTCCTTGAAATCCGTCGTATACAGGATAATAGTAGTATAAATTTACTATATCTAATATTAGTATCTTTGGATTGTTATTTTTCAATTTTACAATTTATAAGAACAACGTATCACATTTACACCAAGTACACGCTTCAACTTTAGTATCAAATTTGTTATGTATACAGTCTTGTAATCAAACACTTTTTACCTATTTCAGATTGAACTTACGAGGAAGACATGAATTTTACAGAGACAGCAGAAAATATTATTACCCGGATGACAAATGAAGCAATTCAGCAGCGAATTCCATGCATAACTTTCATTGGTTGTCTGAGTGTCATCGGCGTTATTGGAAATATTCATGTTCTGATATTATTTTCCAGAGGTGATGTAAAACCTTCGACTTACACAGTGTTTGTGAAAGCTTTGTCGGTTGTTGACCTTACAACGTCTTTAATTGCTATGCCAATGGAAATATTTGATTTAACAAGACCGTATACATTCTTCAGTTCATTCGGCTGTAAACTCTTTAGACTAAACCATGCATTCTTATTGATGTCATCTACGTCGATTTTAGTCCTCATTGCGTTTGAAAGATATCGACGTGTATGTAACCCACTGAAAAGACAGATGACTGTATCCGTGTCAAAGTGGCTGTGTTTGTTAGTTATATTTTTGTCTTTGATTATAACTATTCCAATGTTTTTCCTAAATGGACACCATATTGTACATCTTGAAGGAAATAGTGTCAATGCTACCGGATATATGTGTTTTATAGATGACGATTTTCGTGGTAGTTTAATTTTGTATACATATCTAGGATTCATGAGCGTAGTTTTTGTAATATCATCATCAGTTTTGATTGTAGCATACTTTTCTATTTCAAGAGTAGTATTTAGTCGCCATGACAGTATACAAAGAAGCCGGAAATATATAAAAGACACAACCCAAAATGTTACAACTATATCGGGGAATGAATCGCAAGATTTGTCAAATCATCAGAGAAACTCGGATATTGATCTTTATAGAAATGTTTCCACGGGAACAAGAAAGAGTTTACAAAAGTCCACACTGAAAACAACTCGGCCACTTATTTTAATAACGGCTATTTTTATTGTAGTATTCTCTCCATATCTGATTCTGAGTTGTGTAATTAGTTTAGACAGTGAATTTAAAACAAAATTAAACAATTTTGAATTGACGATATATCAAATTGGAATCAGACTCCTGCTTATCAACAACGTATCTAATCCGTTTGTTTATGGATTTACTGATGAACGTTTTAAGCATGGTATTAAATCGTTTTATTGTCGTACAGTGAAATAAATACAATTTATTTATTTCGGTATTTTGTGATACATTTTATTACTATCACTGGGTCTATGTTACTGCCGATGAACTGTGAGTTCCCGAGGGCATTATCAGCCCAGTAGCCAGAATTTTTGTTCTGGCATGATTCATTACATAAATGCCTTCAAATTTTACATTCAAAATTTGTCAAAAATGTACCAGAAATTTCTAAGGTCCTTCCTTTTGATGCAGAGGTAAGCCTTAGCTGAGTTTGGATACCTGTTTGTTTTAATTGTTTTGTGTTTTGATGTTTGTGCTTATTAATTCATCATAATATCTTTAACCGGATTTCCAACATGTTGATATGGAGCACTGCTAATGAGTTGTCAGTCAACGAAATGGCCATACAGTGCATCAAATTTATTTCGGTATTTTGTGATACATTTTATTACTATCACTGGGTCTATGTCACTGCTGGTGAACTGTAAGTCGCCGAGGGCATTATCAGCCCAGTAGCCAGAATTTTTGTCCTGGCGTGATTCACTACATAAATGCCTTTACATTTTACATTCAAAATTTGTCCAAAATATACCAGAAATTTCTAAGGCCCTTCCTTTTGATGCAGAAGTAACCCTTAGCTGAGTTTGGATACCTGTTTGTTTTAATTGTTTTGGGGTTTGATGTTTGTGTTTATTAATTCTTCATTATATCTTGAACCGGATTTCCAACATGTTGATCTGGGGCACTGCTGATGAATGTTCAGTCAACGAAATAGCCATACAGTGTATCAAATCTATTTAGGTATTTTGTGATACATTTTATTACTATCACTGGGTCTATGTCACTGCTGGTGAACTGTGAATCGCCGAGGGCATTATCAGCCCAGTAGCCAGAATTTTTGTCCTGACATGATTCATTACATAAATATATTCTGTGATTTATTTTATAAGTAATTCTAAACAAAACTTATGTTTTTTTAATAAATCGCCAAAGCAAGATCTTACAGTTAGCCATCTCTTAACATAAAAAATGTTAAAAATTACAAATGACTTAATAAGACGCCATAACCTTTATTTTTATACTTCATTTTACCACTGACGCAAAATCTTATCTTTGAATCATATATAGACTGCATGTATCAAGTGTGCAACATGTACTATCAGTAGTACATGTAGTTTCAGTTATTTTATTCTCCTTATTGTTCTATTACAAAGTTCTGATATTTTCACTGTTGGATATTTGACACGGTTGTTTGTTTTGTCTTGTTGGACCTGACATATTGCTGAAAACTAACAATTTAAAAATGGTCTGATTAATTATTTATTATTTTGAATGGATGTTGTTTCATTTTGTACATTGTTCACATCTTTTCGTTTTTAAGGTAAAATTTGGTCAGTTGTGTAATCTGCGTCGTCGTTCAGTCAGAGTGTAAGGAGATAATTTATGGGGAATAGGAAAACAACCTAAAACTACGAAAAAAGTTGTTCATCAGAAGAAGCACATGCTTTTGTCGGTCCCATTTGTTAGTGTCATTTGGGAATAATACAGAACATTATTTCTTTGGGTGAAAATTTAAAACATATTTTTGGTACCGTCAATGTAAAAGAAAAGATAACTTATCTAATAATGGGTCTCTTCTGTTTGCGTCTGTTATATATTTTAGTATTAAGAATATCATGAAAGTCGGCTTTTGAGGTCCTCCATAATTAGTCAAAAGCTCGAAACATTATTCAATAAATAACAAAATGGATATCAGGAAAGGTAAACAATGACATACCAATCAATCAACGTCATCCAACAGACAGAACTCCGGACAAAAAATAACATAAAAGAGCCAAAACCACATATCTACAAGCAACGATAATGTACAAATAGCTGTTTCAAACTGTTGAATGTGTATTTCTTTACTGTTTTGTAAATATTGAATAAAGTTCACCATACTGTTGTAGGTATTACGCTAATTAGAACTCACATTGCATAATTCAAATTTTGCCAGTCCAAATGGTTTTAGTATAGAAACCTCGAAAGTGTGGAACCAAGGTTCTTTGGGTATAAACAAATATTTGAAGACTATGCCAGAATCTATTTTCTGGACGATGTTTTCATCTTGAGTTGATATGGGCTAACTATTCAGGACTACTAAAATGAATATCCAGGCTTGCAGAACAGATAAAAATGTTCCTACAAAACACCAAAAAGGAAGGAAAATACCACCGTTGGCCTTGCGCTGTTCGGGGCACATCGAGCCTTCAAAATCTGAGCGAGACACTCCATGTGCAGTAAAGCAAACGAACTCGGAGACCTCGGTGGAAGTTCCGGTAAAAATTCTCTTTTCTTTGTAAGGGACGGACTCACTGGAATCGGCTTGCCCGAATTCTCCACCAGTTAGCGAGTTTTGATGTTTTGGGTTTTGTTTGAGTTTGTTTGGTCCAACAAGCACACCTTCCAAGACTATGAATTTTTTTCCTAGGCCAGAATCAGCTGGAAAGAAAGCTGGAATTAGTATTATTTAAAATTTATTCTACTAAAGCTCGTTGAATTGTCATGTAAGCAAATATAACAATAAAAAATCATTCCAATAACAAATGTATCTCAAAAAATGAATATCAGATATAAGCAAAATTATAAACATAAAATAACACATAAGTGACGAGAGAATTCTTATGAAACATTTATAATAGCAAAATATGCTTTCAATTCTGAATAACGAATATTTGAATAAACCAAAAACTTCAAAACTGACATAATTGGGCATTGGTCTTCGGAACACTTATATATAACATTCACGTAAGGTGAAATATCTCAACAACAAACGTTATGTGTGGGGAAATATCTCAGATGAAAAAATGACACAACTTTCTATAAGTACAACTATATAATGTAATGAGACTGAAATTATCATGTTCAACAATGCTTTTTAAGAAATCTTTAACTCTTTAAAATGGAAGACAACGATTTTAAAACAAACGTTTAACACACATACAGAAATCTTGCCAAACAGCTTCTTAATAATAAAACTAATCTTATAAATATTATTGAAACCTAAGTTATTATTTGATGTATGATTGCGTACAAAGTCGTCATCAATTTTGACCTTAAAAGACTATTCGATTCAAGGCATTCTTGTATATATAACACATTCCTATTTGCAAAACATATTTACAAAACTATTTCTATTGTAAAGTGCGTAAAAAATTTATAAATTACATGAACTAATAAACGCGATATCCAGAATTCAAACTTATGAAATAAGAAATTAATAAGCACTTTAAATATATATGAACAATTAAAATATTTTCAAAAACGTTGAGAAACAAAATATTAGATTGAAAATAACAATCCAAAGATACTAATATTAGTAAATTTATACTATGCTGTATACGACACATTTCAGTCCAGTGAGTCCGTCCCTTATGAAAGTTATTAAATTAGAAATAACAATGAACTCGCCGGAAGTGGAATTAGTTTTATTATACATGTATTCTACTAAAGCAGGTTAAATATGAGCTTTAGTAAAATAAATCAGAAATATAAAGTTTCGGTTCTGTTTCAGGATTATCCAATGAATTTTCTGAAAACACCAACAAAGGCATGGTTGATATTTAATAATAGGTTTAATTTGTCAAAACACAGTTTTTTACACTTATGAAAGATTAGCAAAAAGTTGCTTGTGGAGCTGACTTTTTCCGGTTGTTGTTTCACCCGGAAACGTACAATAGATGCAATCAAAATGACATGTACTTACATGTCAGCTTAATTTACATTAACACAAAATTTACTAAAATTCTTTAACAATTATTTGTTAGTTACGCACTTAATTACAATATTATTATATACATTAGTTTTAGCTTAGGCGCTAAAAACGCTTGTTTCTGCTTTAATGTATCTCATGGACTTATATTTTAGAAAATATAAAACTATTTTTCTAAAGACTTCTTTTTACAAAAATAATTGAAAAGAAAAAATTAAATGTTATGCACTTTTGTTGAAGAATTCAACAAATTTCGAATAAAACGATACCATGGCATTAAAAAGCAAAAATTGTTAGTGTTTAGATCGAACCCCCCCCCCCCCCCCGCCCCGATGATGAATACAGCTATTTTTAAATAATTTCATTCATGCAGATATTGTTTTACCCAAAGCAGTAAATGTGGAATTCATTACGAAACTAAATAAAACACAACGATGTATACATACTTTCAATCGTTTTATCTAGAGGAAATAAAAAAAGCGAGAGGTCCTTTCCAAGAATAACTTGAATAACAATGTTGACAGGGAAGAATGAATCTGGTTTTCTACAGGAAGAAATTTATGCTGAGTTAATTATTGAAAATAAATAGAAACTTCAAACCATGTAGCGTTTTCGTAGTAAAACGTTCATTTAAGGTGAGATATTACATAATATTTATAAGGTTTTAATAATTAACTAATATAGTTAATTTCTTCGGTTATCCCTTTTAGCTTCTTCGGTTTTAGACTTTAAATATTGATTTCTCAAAATCCTGTCCCTAGAATTCTTAAAATGATATATTATTGCTGTTGAATTTCTCTTTTTATTGATATAAAAATTTTATTAGGGTGACCAGATTTGTTTTGTTTTCGTATAATATTTTTTTTCTATATTTACTTTGAAAACAAACGTCAACAATCAAAAATAAGACCAAATTCGTCACGACGTCGCTAAGAAAAATGATGATTTCTAGTGTTTTAACAAAAACGACATATGGATGAATGATTTCCACAGCGTAAATGAAGCTGGTGACCCTTTATTTATTCAGTAGCATTGATACGGAAAAGTTGACAGCAATACCATATTATTTTATTAGGAATTTGTCTTTGAGAAATGACGATTTAAAGTGAAATTGTTAATTTTTGTCGGCAGGTTTATATGACATCTACAGTAAAAGACCTTTATTCTAATATGACATCTCTGTAATCGGTATATGAACTAAACCATGGTAAATTTTCCAGTCAAACCACTCTTGCGCAACCGTCTATTTTTGTTATTTTGTTGTGGCTCTTGTCTTTATCCCCCTATAAAAGCACATTACTCGTACGTAATTTCCTGTTCGTCTGCATTCAGAATATTTTAGCTACGGCAAATTATTTGGGACAAGTGTGTCCCGAATGAAAATTGCAACGAAAGTTGAGCAGGCAGGGGAGATTTACAACTTCTCAATGTTCTAAAATGCAAATATAACTGGCAGGAACCTCTCTTTTAACATGGTAAACAAAGAGGAACAGAAACGATGTAATGACTGCATGACACATACCGCCTTTCGTCACGTTTGAAAAAAAAATTGTGACGTACATTAGAGAAAATCAAATTTTCGTTCGTTTTTTGTCTATTGTCTCTGGTCTCAGAACTGTTGAAGTTGTCAGTCGAATCAAAATTTTCCTTCAAGGTGTGTCTTCAGGAAACGCTAAAATTTCTATGTGTTTTCAGGGAACGCCAAAGATTCTATTAACATGAAATGGCTGTTTTTCACATCAGCAGAGGGAGGGGTATTCATTTGAGAGAACAGCCAAAACACTGATTTCTTTACCATATTGTCACTTATTTGACCTATTAAAATAGAAATAATTCATGGCATATTGTGTTTTTTTTGAGATTTTACCACGGGTGCGCCTTATTTTTGTAAATTTTACCATTCGCTACGCTCAGGGTACATTTTTGCAAAAATAAGGCGCGCCCGAGGTAATATTTTCAAACAAACCACAGTATGCCAAGAATTATTTATTAATTTTAAGGTTTTTAGATCGACCTTATTGATAAGTAAAGTCAAGAAATACCAAAGGGATATTCGAAGAAGGGAAAAATCATAACAACTGACACACTCTGGAGAACAACGAAGACAAGACCAAAACAATACACGCACTACAATTAAAAACTAAAAACATACGAACAACACGGGGGTCGACTCAAGTGCTCTGGAAGAGTAAGCAGTCTCTGCTTCCTGCAGGACACCCGCCATGCTGCAAATGTCAAATCCGGTATGAGGAAGGGATAAAATCAATGGAACAAGTCCATTTTCATTTGGGAAACGGTTTTTCATACCTCTCAACCAAGTCATGATGACGTCCATAAAACTTTAATAGGAATGACTTCAACTTATGAGCAATGTACCCATGTCTGAGCAAATTTTCTGTCAGGAGCCGGTCTCTGTTTAGGAAGTCAATGTATTGTTATGATATTGTAATTATTATATATCTTGGTCTAATTTGTTTTGTGTGGCCTTATAACATGTATAATATGCTTACATAATACTTATAGATAACAAGAAAAATAAATGGAAATGGTGAGGTGTCAAAAGGGGCATAAAACGACTTAAATGTATGAAATACACAAGTCGAACAAAACCAAATATAAAATCGTAATAAAAACAAGAACAAACTATTGTGTATAATAAATCTTGTGAAATTTTATTATTGATTTGTGTCTTTTGTTGGCTACAGTTCAAAGGTGATTTCTGGTCGTAACAGTATATATCACAAGTTCTGGAATAACGTATGAGTTGTGAAATATATACTCCATACTCCGGCGGTTCTGGAATATTGCCTCGCAAAAATGGGAAGTTGACGATTGGAAAGTCAAAGTCATCCCGTTTAAAATATAAAAGCTACACATAAAATTATTTCAATATTCCATCCGCATGTAAAATTTCATAAAATTCCATTATATATAGGTATGCCTTAAACCCTTAGGGGTACAAATGTGCATTTAATTAATAAACATTACATAGTTTAGCGGATTTAGGTAACTCCTACCTTAATTTCTTGGATTTCTAATTTCACAAAATATTGAAATGAAAATCTGTTGTAATTGCCAAAAGTTTTTACTATCAGAGGATAAAATGAAGAGTTTTAGATTTCCTTTCAAGTTTAACGAATGCTTCAATTCAATGTATACATGCATATGACTATATAGGGTTTCATCAAAACATAATATTGTCATAACGATTCATATTTCGTTTGTTTCTTATCTGCCGCTGGATTCGAGTGCCGAGAGTCTACAGCACTATGTCACGTGCATAAATAAACTGTTATAAAATTTGAAAAAAAAATCATTAAATTTTCACGAATATATAGTACCTGTATCCCTCTCATGGCGCTGACTTTATGTGCTTTTTGACTTCGCCTTTTGCTAATTTTGGTATCTTAAACCCCTTTTACATTTCGGGATATCGTATCGTTTGTGAACGAGTAATTATTTGCAGAAATATGCATTTAAGCACTATATCACAATAATGATTTATTTTGTTAAAAAATATATCAGACTGAATGTTCATTTTTTCACAACTGGTTACGTAATTGCTTAACGTAGATTACTGGTCAATATAAGTCTAGAAATTAACGCAGGTTTGTTTGCATGACAACGTTTGTTTAATTACACATTTGACGGATATCGAAAATCCTAATACAGAACCTTTTTTCCCCTAACGATCATATTGCAATATAATAAACAAAAACGTTACTAATGATAAAAATGAAAAACTTCGGAGTTGTCTTTTTGTCTGATTTACATATTCAATGTTGACCATAATTCTTCTTTAAGTTTTGATTCTTTAATCAACAGATCAGTTCGACTTCCATCCAAAATACCATCTTTTCAATTTCACAATTTATAAGAACAACGTATTACATTTACACCAAGTCCACGCTTCAACTTTAGTATTAAATTTGCTTTGTATAAATTTTTATTATTATTTGTTATTATTTCAAACACTTTTGAACTATTTCAGATTGAACATATGAGGAAGACATGAATTTTACAGAGACAGCAGAAAATATTATTACCCGGATGACAAATGAAGCAATTCAGCAGCGAATTCCATGCATAACTTTCATTGGTTGTCTGAGTGTCATCGGCGTTATTGGAAATATTCATGTTCTCATATTATTTTCCAGACGTGACGTAAAACCTTCGACTTACACAGTGTTTGTGAAAGCTTTGTCGGTTGTTGACCTTACAACGTCTTTAATTGCTATGCCAATGGAAATGTTTGATTTAACAAGACCGTATACATTCTTCAGTTCATTGGGCTGTAAACTCTTTAGACTAAACCATGCATTCTTATTGATGTCATCCACGTCGATTTTAGTCCTCATTGCGTTTGAAAGATATCGACGTGTATGTAACCCATTCAAAAGACAGATGACTGTATCCGTGTCAAAGTGGCTGTGTTTGTTAGTTATATTTTTGTCTTTGATTATAACTATTCCAATGTTTTTTCTAAATGGACATCATATTGTACATCTTGAAGGAAATAGTATCAGTGCTACCGGATATATGTGTTTTATAGATGACGATTTTCGTGGTAGTTTAATTTTGTATACATATCTAGGATTCATGATCGTAGTTTTTGTAATATCATCATCAGTTTTGATTGTAGCATACTTTTCTATTTCAAGAGTAGTATTTAGTCGCCATGACAGTATTAAAAGAAGCCGGAAATATATAAAAGACACAACCCAAAATGTTACAGCTATATCGGGGAATGAATCGCAAGATTTGTCAAATCATCAGAGAAACTCGGATATTGATCTTTATAGAAATGTTTCCACGGGAACAAGAAAGAGTTTACAAAAGTCCACACTGAAAACGACCAGGTCGCTTATTTTTATAACGGTTATATTTATTGTAGTATTTTCCCTATATCTGATTTTGAGTTGTGTAATTAGTTTAGACAGTGAATTTAAAACAAAATTAAACAATTTTGAATTGACATTATATCAAATTGGAATCAGACTACTGCTTATCAACAACGTATCTAATCCGTTTGTGTATGGATTTACTGACGAACGTTTTAAGCAAGGTATTAAATCGTTTTATTGTCGTACAGTGAAATAAATACAATTTTTTTATTTCGGTTTTTGTTTTGAGTTTTGATGGTTGTCCTTATTTTTATAACGGTTATACTTATTGTAGTATTTTCCCTATATCTGATTTTGAGTTGTGTAATTAGTTTAGACGATGAATTTAAAACAAAATTAAACAATTTTGAATTGACATTGTATCAAATTGCAATCAGACTACTGCTTATCAACAACGTATGTAATCCGTTTGTGTATGGATTTACTGACGAACGTTTTAAGCAAGGTATTAAATCGTTTTATTGTCGTACAGTGAAATAAATACAATTTATTTATTTCGGTTTTTGTGATACATTTTATTATTATCACTGGGTCTATGTCACTGCTGGTAGACTGTAAGTTCCCGCGGGCATTATCAGCCCAGTAGCCAGAATTTTTGTCCTGACATGATTCATTAAATAAATGTCTTTGCATTTTACATTCAAAAGTTATCCAAAATATACCAGAAATTTCCAAGGTTCTTTCTTTTGATGCAGAGGTAATCCTTAGCTGAGTTTGAATTCCTGTTTGTTTTAATTGTTTTAGGTTTTGGTGGTTGTGCTTATTAATTCATCATTATATCTTTAACCGGATTTCCAACATGTTAATCTGGAGCACTGCTGATGAATGGTCAGTCATTTATTTCGGCATTTTGTGATACATTTTATTACTATTACTGGGTCTATGTCACTGCTGGTGAACTGTAAATCGCCGAGGCCATTATCAGCCCAGTAGCCAGAATTTTTGTCCTGACATGATTCATTACATAGATGTCTTTACATTTTACATTCAAAATTTGTCCAAAATATACCAGAAATTTTCAAGGCTCTTCCTTTTGATGCAGAGGTACATATAACCCTTAGCTGAGTTTGGATTCATGTTTGTTTTAATTGTTTTGAGTTTTGATGGTTGTCCTTATTAGTTCATCATTATATCTTGAATCGGATTTCTGACATTTTGATCTCCAGCATTGCTGATGAGTTGTCGTCAACGAAATGGCCATACAGTGCATCAAAATTATTTCGGTATTTTGTGATACATTTTATTAGTAATTCTAAACAAAACTGATGTTTTTTTAATAAATTTCTAAAGCAAGATCTTACAGTTAGCTGTCTCTTAACATAAAAAAATGTTAAAAATTACAAATGACTTAATAAGACGCTATAACCTTTATTTTTATACTTCATTTTACCACTGACGCAAAATCTTATCTTTGAATCATATATAGACTGCATGTATCAAGTGTGCAACATGTACTATCAGTAGTACATGTAGTTTCAGTTATTTTATTCTCCTTATTGTTCTATTACAAAGTTCTGATATTTTCCTTGTTGGATATTTGATAAGGTTGGTTGTTTTGTCTTGTTTGCCCAGGCTTATTGCTGAAAGCTGACAATTAAAAAATGGTCTGATTCATTATTTATTATTTGAATGGACGTTGTTTCATTTTATAAATTGTTCACATCTTTTCGTTTTTAAGGTAAAATTTGGTAAGTTGTGTAATCTGCGTCGACGTCTAGTCAGAGTGTAAGGAGATAATTTATGGGGAATAGGAAAACAACCTAAAACTACGAAAAAAGTTGTTCATCAGAAGAAACACATGCTTTTGTTGGTCCAATGTATTAGTGTCATTTGGGAATAATACAGAACAGTTTTTCTTTGGGTGGAAATTTAAAACATATTTTTGGTACCGTCAATGTAAAATAAAAGATAACTCATCTAATAATGGGTCTCTTCTGTTTGTGTCTGTTATATATTTTAGTATTAAGAATATCATGAAAGTCGGCTTTTGAGGTCCTCCATAACTAGTCAAAAGCTCGAAACATTATTCAATAAATAACAAAATGGATATCAGGAAAGGTAAACAATGACATACCAATCAATCAACGTCATCCAAATGACAGAATCCCGAACAAAACATGACATAAAAGAGCCAAAACCACAGATCTACACGCAACGATAATGTACAAATAGCTGTTTCAAACTGTTGAATGTGTATTCCTTTACTCTTTGTAAATATTGAATAAAGTTCATCATACTGTTGTAGGTATTACGCTTATTAGAACTCAAATTGCATAATTCAATTTTTGGCAGTCCAAATGGTTTTAGTATAGAAACCTCGAAAGTGTGGAGCCAAGGTTCTTTGGATATAAATAAATGTTTGAAGACTACGCCATAATCTATTTTCTGGACGATGTTTTCATCTTGAGTTCATATGGGACAACTATTCAGGACTACTACTGTATTCAATATTTACTAAAACAAATATCCAGGCTTGCAGACAAGATAAAAATGTTCCTACAAAACACCAAAAAACAGAAGGAAAATATCACCGCTGGCCTTGCGCTGTGCGGGGCATATCGAACCTTCAAAATCTGAGCGAGACACGCCATGTGCAGTAAAGCAAACGAACTAGGAGACGTCGGTGGAAGTTCCGGAAGAGTTCTCTTTTATTTGTAAGGGACGGACTCACTGGAATCGGCTTGCTCGAATTCTCCACGAGTTTTGTTGTTTTGGGTTTTGCTTGAGTTGGTTTGGTCCAAAAAGCACACCTTGCAAGACCTAGAATTCGGGAGCAAAGGCCAGAATCAGCTGGAAATAAAGCTGGAATTAGTATTATTTAAAAATTATTCTACTAAAACTAAGCTGGAATTAGTTTTAGTTCAAATATAACAATAAAAATCCTTCCAGGAACAAATGTATCTCAAAAAATGAATAACAGGTATACCCAGAATGATAAACATACAATAAAACATAAATGACAAGCAGAATTCTGAAGAAACATTTATAATAGCAAAATATGCTTTCAAATCTGAATAACGAATATTTGAATAAACCAAAAACTTCGAACCTGGCATAATTGGGCATTGGTCTTCGGAACACTTATAACATTTACGTAAGGGGAAATATCTCAACAACAAACGTTATGTGTGGGGAAATATATCTGATGAAAAAATGACACAACTTTTTATAAGTACAACTATATGATGTAATGAGAATGAAAATATCATGTTCAACAATGCTTTTTAAGAAATATGTGAGTCGCTATCTTTAACTCTTTAAAATGGAAGACAACGATGTTAAAACAAACGTTTAACACACTTACAAAAATCTTGCCAAACAGCTTCTTAATAATAAAACTAATCTTATAAATATTATTGAAACCTAAGTTATTATTTAATGTATGATTGCGTACAAAGTCGTCATCAATTTTGACCTTAAAAGACTATCCGATTCAAGGAATTCTTGTATATAAAACACATTTTTATTTACGAAACATATTTACAAAACTATATATAATGTAAATTGCATAAAATATTTATAAATTACATTAACTAACAAACGCGAAATCCAGAATTCAAACTTATGAAATAAAAAATATAATAAGCACTTTAAATATATATGAACAATTAAAATATTTAAAAAAAACGTTTTGAGAAACAAAATATTAAATTAAAAATAACAATCCAAAGATACTAATATTAGATATAGTAAATTTATACCATGCTGTATACGACGCATTTCAGTCCAGTGAGTCCGTCCCTTATGAAAGTTACTAAATTAGAAATAACAATGAACTCGCCGGAAGCTGGAATTAGTTTTATTATAAATGTATTCTACTAAAGGCAGTTAAATATGAGCTTTGGTTTAATAAATCAGCAATATAAAGTTTCGGTTCTGTTTCAGGATCACCCAATGAATTTTCTGAAAACATCAACACAGGCAGGTTGATATTTAATAATAGGTTTAACTTTGTCAAAACACAGTTTTTTACACTGATGAAAGATTAGCAAAAAGTTGCTTGTGGAGCTGACTTTATCCGGTTGTTGCCTCAGCCGGAAACGTACAATAGATGCAATCAAAATGACATGTACTTACATGTCAGCTTAATTTACATTAACAAAATTTACTAAAATTCTTTAACAAATATTTATTAGTTACGCACTTAATTACAATATTATTATATACATTAGTTTTAGCTTAGGCGCTAAAAACGCTTGTTTCTGCTTTAATGTATCTCATTGATTTATAGTTTAGAAAATATAAAACTATTTTTCTAAAGACTTCTTTTTACAAAAATAATTGAAAAGAAAAAATTAAATGTTTGTCACTTTTGTCGAAGAATTCAACAAATTTGGAATAAAATGATACCATGGCATTAAATAGCAAAACATTTTAGTGTTTAGATCGAAATCCCCCCCCCCCCCGCCCCGATGATGAATACTCAGCTATTTTTTAAATAATTTCATTCATGCAGATATTGTTTTACCCAAAGCAGTAAATGTGGAATTCATTTTACAAAACTAAATAAAACACAACGATGTATACATACTTTCAATCGTTTTATCTAGAGGAAATAAAAAAGCGAGAGGTCCTTTCCAAGAATAACTTGAATAACAATGTTGACAGGGAAGAATGAATCTGGTTTTCTACAGGAAGAAATTTATGCTGAGTTAATTGTTGAAAATAAATAGATACTTCAAACCATGAAACGTTTTTGTAGTACATTTAAGGTGAGATATTACACAATATTTATAAGGTTTTAATAATTAACTAATATAGTTAATTTCTTCGGTTGTTCCTTTTAGCTTCTTCGGTTTTAGACTTTAAATATTGATTTCTCAAAATCCTGTCCCTAGAATTCTTAAAATGATATATTGTTGCTGTTGAATTTCTCTTTTTATTGATATAAAAATTTTATTAGGGTGACCAGATTTGTTTTGTTTTCGTATAATAATTTTTTTTCTATATTTACTTTGAAAACAAACGTCAACATTTAAAAATAAGCCCAAATTCGTCACGACGTCGCTAAAAAAAAATGATGATTTCTAGTGTTTTAACAAACACGACATATGGATGAATGATTTCCACAGCAGAAACGAAGCTAGTGACCCTTTATTTATTCAGTAGCAATGATACGGAAAAGTTGACAGCAATAACATATTATTTTAATAGGCATTTGTCTTTGAGAAATGACGATTTAAAGTGAAATTGTTAATTTTTGTCGGCAGGTTTATATGACATCTACAGTAAAAGACCTTTATTCTAATATGACATCTCTGTAATCGGTATATGAACTAAACCATGGTAAATTTTCCAGTCAAACCACTCTCGCGCAACCGTCTTTTTTTTATTTTGTTGTGGCTGTTGTCTTTATCCCCCTATAAAAGCACATTACTCTTACATTATTTCCTGTTCGTCTGCATTCAGAATATTTTAGCTACGACAAATTATTTGGGACAAGTGTGTCCCGAATGAAAATTGCCACAAAAGTTGAGCACGCAGGGGGGATTTACAACTTCTCAATGTTCTAAAATGCAAATATAACTGGTAGGAACCTCTATTTTAACATGGTAAACAAAGACGAACAGAAACGATGTAATGACTGCATGACACATACCGCCTTTCGTCACGTTTGAAAAAAAATTGTGACGTACATTAGAGAAAATCAAATGTTCGTTCATTTTTTGTCTATTGTCTCTGATTTCAGAACTGCTGAAGTTGTCAGTTGAATAAAAATTTTCCTTCAAGGTGTGTCTTCAGTGAACGCCAAAGTTTCTATGTGTTTTCAGGGAACGCCAAAGTTTCTATGTGTTTTCAGGGAACGCCAAAGTTTCTATGTGTTTCCAGGGAACGCCAAAGTTTCTATTAACATGAAATGGCTGTTTTTTCACATCAGCAGAGGGAGGGATACTCATTTGAGAGAACAGCCAAAACACTGATTTCTTTACCGTATTTTCTCTTATTTGACCTATTAAAATAGAAATCATTCATGGCATACTGTGTTTTTTTGGAGATTTTATCACGGGTGAGCCTTATTTTTGTAAATTTTACCATTCGCTACGCTCAGGGTACATTTTTGCAAAAATAAGGCGCGCCCGAGGTAATATTTTCAAACAAACCACAGTATGCCAAGAATTATTTATTAATTTTAAGGTTTTTAGATCGACCTTATTGATAAGTAAAGTCAAGAAATACCAAAGGGATATTCGAAGAAGAGAAAAATTATAACAATTGACACTCTGGAGAACAACGAAGACAAGACCAAAACAATACATGCACTACAATTAATAACTAAAAACGTATGAACAACATGGACCCCACGAAAAAACCGCGGGTCGACTCAGGTGCTCTGGAAGAGTAAGCAGTCTCTGCTTCCTGCAGGACACCCGCCATGCTGCCAATGACAAATCCGGTATGAGGAAGGGATAAAATCAATGGAACAAGTCCATTTTCATTTGGGAAACGGTTTTTTTCATACCTCTCAACCAAGTCATGATGAAACTTTAATAAGAATGACTTCAACTAAGGAGCAATGTACCCATGTCTGAGCAACTTTCTGTCAGGAGCCGGTCTCTGTCCAGGAAGTCAATGTATTGTTATGATATTGTAATTATTATATATCTTGGTCTAATTTGTTTTGTGTGGCCTTATAACATGTATAATATGCTTACATTATATTTATAGATAACAAGAAAAATAAATGGAAATGGTGAGCTGTCAAAAGGGGCATAAAACGTAAAATGTATGAAATACACAAGTCGAACAAAACCAAATATAAAATCGTAAAAAAACAAGAACAAACTAAAAAGTTCAAAAATTTCTTATAAACATCTGTATAATAAATCTTGTTAAATTTTATTATTTATTTGTGTCTTTTGTTGGCTACAGTTTAAAGGTGATTTCTGGCCGTAAAAGTATATATCACAAGTTCTGGAATAAGGTATGAGTTGTGAAATATATACTCCATACGCCGGCGGTTCTGGAATATTGCCTCTCAAAAATGGGAAGTTGACGATAGGAAAGTCAAAATCATCCCGTTTAAAATATAAAGGCTACACATAAAATTATTTCAATATTCCACATAATTTAGCGGATTTAGGTAACTCCTACCTTTATTTTGTGGATTTTTAATTTCACAAAATATTGAAATGAAAATCTGTTGTAATTGCCAAAAGTTTTTACTATCAGAGAATAAAATGAAGAGTTTTAGATTTTATTTCAAGTTTAACGAATGCTTCAATTCAATCTATACATGCATATGACTATATAGGGTTTTATCAAAACATAATATTGTCATAACGATTCATATTTCGTTTGTTTCTTATCTGCCGCTGGACTCGAGTGCCGAGAGTTTACAGCACTATGTCACGTGCATAAATAAGCTGTTATAAAATTTGGAAAAAAATCATTAAATTTTCACGAATATATAGTACACCTCTCTCTCTCATGGCGCTGACTTTATGTGCTTTTTGACTTCGCCTTTTGCACATTTTGGTATCTTAAACCCCTTTTACATTTCGGGATATTGTATCGTTTATTTATTTGCAGAAATATGCATTTAAGCACTATATCACAATAATGATTTATTTTGTTAAAAAATATATAAGACTGAAATTTCACAGCTGGTTACGTTATTGCGTAACGTAGATTACTGGTCAATATAAGTCTAGAAATTAACGCTGGTTTATTTGCGTGACAACGTTTGTCTAATTACACATTTGACGGATATCGAAAATCCTAATACAGACTCTTTTTTTCCCTAACGATCATATTGCAATTTAATACTTCAAAACGTTACTAATGATAAAAACGACAAATGAAAAACTTCGGAGTTGTCTTTTTGTCTGATTTACATATTCAATATTGACCATAATTCTTCTTTAAGTTTTGATTCTTTAATCAACAGAACAGAATAATTTTGTTCGACTTCCATCCAAAATACCATCTTTTCAGTTTCACAATTTATAAGAACAACGTATCACATTTACACCAAGTACACGCTTCAACTTAAGTATTAAATTTGCTTTGTATAAATTTTTATTATTATTTGTTATTATTTCAAACACTTTTGAACTATTTCAGATTGAATATATGAGGAAGACATGAATTTTACAGAGACAGCAGAAGATATTATAACCCGGATGACACATGAAGCAATTCAGCAGGGAATTCCATGCATAACTTTCATTGGTTGTCTGAGTGTCATCGGCGTTATAGGAAATATTCATGTTCTGATATTATTTTCCAGACGTGACATAAAGGCTTCAACTTAGACAGTGTTTGTGAAAGTTTTGTCGGTTGTTGACCTTACAACGTCTTTAATTGCTATGCCAATGGAAATATTTGATTTAACAAGACCGTATACATTCTTCAGTTCGTTGGGCTGTAAACTCTTTAGACTAAACCATGCATTCTTATTGATGTCATCCACGTCGATTTTAGTCCTCATTGCGTTTGAAAGATATCGACGTGTATGTAACCCACTTAAAAGACAGATGACTGTATCCGTGTCAAAGTGGCTGTGTTTGTTAGTTATATTTTTGTCTTTGATTATAACTATTCCAATGTTTTTCCTAAATGGACACCATATTGTACATCTTGAAGGAAATAGTGTCAATGCTACCGGATATATGTGTTTTATAGATGACGATTTTCGTGGTAGTTTAATTTTGTATACATATCTAGGATTCATGAGCGTAGTTTTTGTAATATCATCATCAGTTTTGATTGTAGCATACTTTTCTATTTCAAGAGTAGTATTTAGTCGCCATGACAGTATTAAAAGAAGCCGGAAATATATAAAAGACACTACCCAAAATGTTACAATAATATCGGGGAATGAATCGCAAGATTTGTCAAATCATCAGAGAAACTCGGATATTGATCTTTATAGAAATGTTTCCACGGGAACAAGAAAGAGTTTACAAAAGTCCACATTGAAAACAACTCGGTCACTTATTTTGATAACTGCTATTTTTATTGTAGTATTCTCTCCATATCTGATTTTGAGTTGTGTAATTAGTTTAGACAGTGAATTTAAAACAAAATTAAACAATTTTGAATTGACATTATATCAAATTGGAATCAGACTACTGCTTATCAACAACGTATCTAATCCGTTTGTGTATGGATTTAGTGATGAACGTTTTAAGCATGGTATTAAATCGTTTTATTGTCGTACAATGAAATAAATACAATTTTTTTATTTCGGTATTTTGTGATACATTTTATTACTATCAGTTGGTCTATGTCACTGCTGGTTGACTGTAAGTTCATTATCAGCCCAGTAGCTAGAATTTTTGTCCTGACATGATTCATTACATAAATGTCTTTACATTTTACATTCAAAATTTGTCAAAAATATACCAAAAATTTCCAAGGCTCTTCCTTTTGATGCAGAGGTAACCCTTAGCTTAATTGTTTTGGGTTTTGATGGTTGGCCTATTAATTCATCATTATAGCTATAACCGGATTTCCAACATTTTGATCTCGAGCACTGCTGATGAGTTGTCTGTCAACGAAATGGCCATACTGTGCATCAAACTTATTTCGATATTTTGTGATACATTTTATTAGTAATTCTAAACAAAACTTATGTTTTTTTAATAAATCGCCAAAGCAAGATCTTACAGTTAGCTGTCTCTTAACATAAAAAAATGTTAAAAATTACAAATGACTTAATAAGACGCTATAACCTTTATTTTTATACTTCATTTTACCACTGACCCAAACTCGTATCTTTGAATCATATATAGACTGCATGTATCAAGTGTGGAACATGCATTATCATTTGTATGTTACTTTATCTAATATTAGTATCTTTGGATTGTTATTTTGAAACTCCTGGGACGATGCCTCTGTATGGTGGACCATAGGTCCCCGAGGGTATTCGCCAACCCAGTCGTCAGACTTGTCTGACATGATTATTCATTGATTTGTTATAGAAATGACCAGTATTTAGCAAAATTCAAAAATAATAGAATTACTAAGGGTTCATTCCTTGTATTGCACATGGTAGATCTCTTTAGCTGAAATGTGGCTTCCTATTTCGGTATTTTTGGTTATGAGTACTTTTTGTTTTAAAATAAGTTTGGTTTTTGGTCTTCCAAATGTTTCAGTTTTAATGCTACTGATGAGAGGTAACTCCTTGAAATGCGTCGTATACAGCATAGTATACATTTAATATATCTAATATTAGTATCTTTGGATTGTTATTTTGTACATGTAGTTTCAGATATTTTATTCTCCTTATTGTTCTATTACAAAGTTCTGATATTTTCCCTGTTGGATATTTGACATGGTTGTTTGTTATGTCTTGTTGGACCTGACATATTGCTGAAAGCTAACAATTTAAAAATGGTCTGAGTCATTATTTATTATTTGAATGGATGTTGTTTCATTTTGTACATTGTTCACATCATTTCGTTTTTAAGGTAAAATTTGGTCAGTTGTGTAATCTGCGTCGTCGTCCAGTCAGAGTGTGAGGAGATAATTTATGGGGTATAGGAAAACAACCTAAAACTACGAAAAAAGTTGTTCATCAGAAGAAGCACATGCTTTTGTTGGTCCCACGTATTAGTGTCATTTGTGAAATAATACAGAACAGTTTTTCTTTGGGTGAAAATTTAAAACATATTTTTGGTACCGTCAATGTAAAAGAAAAGATGACTCATCTGATAATGTGTCTCTTCTGTTTGCGTCTGTTATATATTTTAGTATAAAGAATATCATGGAAGCCGGCTTTTGAGGTCCTCCATAATTAGTCAAAAGCTCGAAACATTATTCAATAAACAACAAAATGGATATCAGGAAAGGTAAACAATGACATACGAATCAATCAACGTCAGACCAGCTAAAAATGTTCCTACAAAACACCACAAATGAAGGAAAATACCTCCGGGAAACATTGAGCCTTCAAAATCTGAGCGAGACACGCCATGTGCAGTAAAGCACATGGCGTCGGAGACGTCGGTGGAAGTCCCGGGAAGAGTTCTCTTTTCTTTCTAATGGACGGGCTCATTGGAATAATTCTCCGCCAGTTAGTGAGTTTTGGTGTTTTGGATTTTATTTGAGTTGGATTGGTCCAATAAGCACACCTTCCAAGACGTAGAATTCGGGTGCAAAGTCAGAATCAGCTGGAAATAAAGCTGTAATTTGTTTTATTTAAAAATTATTCTACTAAAGCTAAGCTGGAATTAGTTTTATTTAAAAATTATTCTACTAAAGCTAGTTGTATTGTCATGTTAGCAAATATAACAATAAAAAATCATTACAGAAACAAATGTATCTCAAAAAAGGAATAACAGATATAAGCATAATGATAAACATACAATAACACATAAATTACGAGAGAATTCTTATGAAACATTTATAATAGCAAAATATGCTTTCAATTCTAAATAACGAATATTTGAATAAACCAAAAACTTCAAACCTGGCATAATTGGGCATTGGTTTTCGGAACACTTATATATAACATTCACGTAAGGGGAAATATCTCAACAACAAACTTTATGTGTGGGGAAATATCTCAGATGAAAAAATGACACAACTTTCTATAAGTACAACCATATGATGTAATGACACTGAAATTATCATGTTCAACAATGCCTTTTAAGAAATATGTGACTCGCTATCTTTAAATCTTTAAAATGAAAGACAACCATGTTAAAACGAAAGTTTAACACACATACAGAAATCTTGCCAAAAAGCTTCTTAATTATAAAACTAATCTTATAAATATTATTGAAACCTAAGTTAATATTTCATGTATGATTGCGTCATAAATTTTGACCTTAAAAGACTATCCGATTCAAGGCATTCTTATAAAACACATTTTTATTTACGAAACATATTTACAAAACTATATATATATTGTAAATTGCGTAAAATATTTATAAATTACATTAACTAATAAACGCGAAATCCAGAATTCCAACTTATGAAATAAAAAATATAATAAGGACTTTAAATATATATGAACAATTAAAATATTTTCAAAAACGTTTTGAGAAACAAAATATTAAATTAAAAGTTACTAAATTAGAAATAACAATGAACTCGCCGGAAGCTGGAATTAGTTTTGTTATAAATGTATTCTACTAAAGCCAGTTAAATATGAGATTTAGTAAAATAAATCAGCAATATAAAGTTTCGGTTCTGTTTCAGGATCATCCAATAAATTTTCTGAAAACACCAACACAGGCATGGTTGATATATAATAATAGGTATAACTTTGTCAAAACACAGTTTTTTACACTGATGAAAGATTAGCAAAAAGTTGCTTGTGGAGCTGACTTTATCCGGTTGTTGCCTCAGCCGGAAACGTACAATAGATGCAATCAAAATGACATGTACTTACATGTCAGCTTAATTTACATTAACACAAAATTTACTAAAATTCTTTAACAATTATTTGTTAGTTACGCACTTAATTACAATGTTATTATATACATTAGTTTTAACTTAGGCGCTAAAAACGCTTGTTTCTGCTTTAATGTATCTCATGGAACTTATAGTTTAGTAAATATAAAACTATTTTTCTAAAGACTTCTTTTTACAAAAATAATTGAAAATAAAAAATTAAATGTTATGCACTTTTGTTGAAGAATTCAACAAATTTCGAATAAAACGATACCATGGCATTAAAAAGCAAAAATTTTTAGTGTTTAGATCGAACCCTCCCCCCCCCCCCCCCCCAGCCCCGTTGATGATTACTCAGATATTTTTAAATAATTTCATTCATGCAGATATTGTTTTACCCAAAGCAGTAAATGTGGAATTCATTTTACAAAACTAAATAAAACACAACGATGTATACATACTTTCAATCGTTTTATCTAGAGGAAATAAAAAAGCGAGAGATCCTTTCCAAGAATAACTTGAATAACAATGTTGACAAGGAAGAATGAATCCGGTTTTCTACAGGAAGAAATTTATGCTGAGTTAATTATTGAAAATAAATAAATACTTCAAACCATGTAGTGTTTTCGTAGTAAAACGTTCATTTAAGGTGAGATATTACACAATATTTATAAGGTTTTAATAATTAACTAATATAGTTAATTTCTTCGGTTATCCCTTTCAGACTTTAAATATTGATTTCTCAAAATCCCGTCGCTAGAATTCTTAAAATGATATATTATTGCTGTTGAATTTCTCTTTTTATTGATATAAAAAATTTATTAGGGTGACCAGATTTGTTTTGTTTTCGTGTAATAATTTTTTTCTATATTTACTTTGAAAACAAACGTCAACATTTAAAAATAAGCCCAAATTCGTCACGACGTCGCCAAGAAAAATGATGATTTCTAGTGTTTTAACAAACACGACATATGGATGAATGATTTCCACAGCAGAAACGAAGCTGGTGACCCTTTATTTATTCAGTAGCAATGATACGGAAAAGTTGACAGCAATACCATATTATTTTATTAGGCATTTGTCTTTGAGAAATTACGATTTAAAGTAAAATTGTTAATTTTTGTCGGCAGGTTTATATGACATCTACAGTAAAAGACCTTTATTCTAATATGACATCTCTGTAATCGGTATATGAACTAAACCATGGTAAATTTTCCAGTCAAACCACTCTCGCGCAACCGTCTTTTTTTTTGTTATTTTGTTGTGGCTGTTGTCTTTATCCCCCTATAAAAAAAGCACATTACTCGTTCGTAATTTCCTGTTCGTCTGCATTCAGAATATTTTAGCTACGGCAAATTATTTGGGACAAGTGTGTCCCGAATGAAAATTGCCACGAAAGTTGAGCACGCAGGGGAAATTTACAACTTCTTAATGTTCTAAAATGCAAATATAACTGGCAGAAACCTCTATTTTAACATGGTAAACAAAAAGGAACAGAAACGATGTAATGACTGCATGACACATACCGCCTTTCGTCACGTTTGAAAAAAAATTGTGACGTACATTAGAGAAAATCAAATGTTCGTTCGTTTTTTGTCTATTGTCTCTGATTTCAGAACTGTTGAAGTTGTCAGTTGAATCAAAATTTTCCTTCAAGGTGTTTTTTCAGGGAACGCCCAAAGTTTCTATGTGTTTTCAGGGAACGCCAAAGTTTCTATGTGTTTTTAGGGAACGCCAAAGTTTCTATGTGTTTTCAGGGAACGCCAAAGTTTCTATTAACATTAAATGGCTGTTTTTCACAGCAGCAGAGGGAGGGTACTCATTTGAGAGAACAGCCAAAACACTGATTTCTTTACCGTATTTTCTCTTATTTGACCTATTAAAATAGAAATAATTCATGGCATACTGTGTTTTTTTGGAGATTTTACCACAGGTGCGCCTTATTTTTGTAATTTTACCATTCGCTACGCTCAGGGTACATTTTTGCAAAAATAAGGCGCGCCCGAGGTAATATTTTCAAACAAACCACAGTATGCCAAGAATTATTTATTAATTTTAAGGTTTTTAGATCGACCTTATTGATAAGTAAAGTCAAGAAATACCAAAGGGATATTCGAGGAAGGGAAAAATCATAACAATTGACAAACTCTGAAGAACAACGAAGACAAGACCAAAACAATACATGCACAACAATTAAAAACTAAAAACATATGAACAACCTGGACCCCACGAAAAAACCGGGGGTCGACTCAGGTGCTCTGGAAGAGTAAGCAGTCTCTGCTTCCTGCAGGACACCCGCCATGCTGCCAATGTCAAATCCGGTATGAGGAAGGGATAAAATCAATGGAACAAGTCCATTTTCATTTGGGAAACGGTTTTTTCATACCTCTCAACCAAGTCATGAAAACTTTCATAAGAATGACTTCAACTTAGGAGCAATGTACCCATGTCTGAGCAACATTTCTGTCAGAAGCCGATCTCTGTCCAGGAAGTCAATGTATTGTTATAATATTGTAATTATTATATATCTTGGTCTAATTTGTTTTGTGTAGGCCTTATAACATGTATAATATGCTTACATATTCCTTATAGATAACAAGAAAAATAAATGGAAATGGTGAGCTGTCAAAAGGGGCATAAAACGACTTAAATGTATGAAATACACAAGTCGAACAAAACCAAATATAAAATCGTAAAAAAAACAAGAACAGACTAAAAAGTTAAAAATTTCTTATAAACATCTGTATAATAAATCTTAAATTTTATTATTGATTTGTGTCTTTTGTTGGCTACAGTTCAAAGGTGATTTCTGGCCGTAACAGTATATATCACAAGTTCTGGAATAACGTATGAGTTGTGAAATATATACTCCATACGCCGGCGGTTCTGGAATATTGCCTCTCAAAAATGGGAAGTTGACGATTAAAAGTCAAAGTCATCCCGTTTAAAATATAAAAGCTACACATAAAATTATTTCAATATTCCATCCGCATGTAAAATTTCATAAAATTCAATTATATATAGGTATGCCTTAAACCCTTAGGGGTACAAATGTGCATTTAATTAATAAACATTACATAATTTAGCGGATTTAGGTAACTCCTACCTTAATTTCGTGGATTTCTAATTTCACAAAATATTGAAATGAAAATCTGTTGTAATTGCCAAAAGTTTTTACTATCAGAGAATAAAATGAAGAGTTTTAGATTTTCTTTCAAGTTTAACGAATGCTTCAATTCAATGTATACATGCATATGACTATATAGGGTTTCATCAAAACATAATATTGTCATAACGATTCATATTTCGTTTGTTTCTTATCTGCCGCTGGACTCGAGTGCCGGGAGTTTACAGCACTATGTCACGTGCATAAATAAACTGTTATAAAATTTGAAAAAAATCATTAAATTTTCACGAATATATAGTACATCTCTCTCACGGCGCTGACTTTATGTGCTTTTTGACTTCGCCTTTTGCACATTTTGGTATCTTAAACCCTTTTTACATTTCGGGATATCGTATCGTTTTTGAACGAGTAATTATTTGCAGAAATATGCATTTAAGCACTATATCACAATAATGATTTATTTTGTTAAAAAATATATAAGACTGAATGTTCATTTTTTCACAACTGGTTACGTAATTGCGTAACGTAGATTACTGGTCAATATAAGTCTAGAAATTAACGTTGGTTTGTTTGCATGACAACGTTTGTTTAATTACACATTTGACGGATATCGAAAATCCTAATATGGAATCTTTTCCCCCTAACGATCATATTGCAATTTAATACTTAAAAACGTTACTAATGATAAAAACGACAAATGAAAAACTTCGGAGTTGTCTTTTTGTCTGATTTACATATTCAATATTGACCATAATTCTTCTTTAAGTTTTGATTCTTTAATCAACAGCACAGAATAATTTTGTTCGACTTCTATCCAAAATACCATCTTTTCAATTTCACAATTTATAAGAACAACGTATCACATATACACCAAGTACACGCTTCAACTTTAGTATTAAATTTGCTTTGTATAAATTTTTATTATTATTTGTTATTATTTCAAACACTTTTGAACTATTTCAGATTGAGCATATGAGGAAGACATGAATTTTACAGAGACAGCAGAAGATATTATAACCCGGATGACAAATGAAGCAATTCAGCAGGGAATTCCATGCATAACTTTCATTGGTTGTCTGAGTGTCATCGGCGTTATTTGAAATATTCATGTTCTGATATTATTTTCCAGACGTGACATAAAGGCTTCAACCTACACAGTGTTTGTAAAAGTTTTGTCGGTTGTTGACCTTACAACGTCTTTAATTGCTATGCCAATGGAAATATTTGATTTAACAAGACCGTATACATTCTTCAGTTCGTTGGGCTGTAAACTCTTTAGACTAAACCATGCATTCTTATTGATGTCATCCACGTCGATTTTAGTCCTCATTGCGTTTGAAAGATATCGACGTGTATGTAACCCACTTAAAAGACAGATGACTGTATCCGTGTCAAAGTGGCTGTGTTTGTTAGTTATATTTTTGTCTTTGATTATAACTATTCCGATGTTTTTCCTAAATGGACACCATATTGTACATCTTGAAGGAAATAGTGTCAATGCTACCGGATATATGTGTTTTATAGATGACGATTTTCGTGGTAGTTTAATTTTGTATACATATCTAGGATTCATGATCGTAGTTTTTGTAATATCATCATCAGTTTTGATTGTAGCATACTTTTCTATTTCAAGAGTAGTATTTAGTCGCCATGGCAGTATTAAAAGAAGCCGGAAATATATAAAAGACACAACCAAAAATTTTACAACTAAATCGGGGAATGAATCGCAAGATTTGTCATATCAACTGAGAAAATCGCATATTGATCTTTATAGAAATGTTTCCACGGGAACAAGAAAGCGTTTAGAAAAGTCCACACTGAAAACAACCAGGTCGCTTATTTTTATAACGGTTATTTTTATTGTAGTATTTTCTATATATCTGGTTTTGAGTTGTGTTATTAGTTTAGACAGTAAATTTAAAACAAAATTAAACAATTTTGAATTGACTTTATATCAAATTGCGATCAGACTACTGCTAATCAACAATGTATCTAATCCGTTTGTATATGGATTTACTGATGAACGCTTTAAGCAAGGTATTAAATCGTTTTATTGTCGTAATGGGAAATAAATACAATTTTAGTAATTCTAAACAAAACTGGTGTTTTATTTAATATATCATCAAAGCAAGATCTTACAGGTAGCTGTCTCTTAACATAAAAAAAATCTGAAAAATTGCAAAACTAATGTACTTAATATTGAATATGTCGGTATAGTAGTATTAAAGTGAAATGACCTATGTTTTTATACTCCATTTTACCACTGACCCCAAAATCTTATCTTTGAATCCAATATACTATGTATATATCAAATGTGCATCCTGTACTATCAGTAGTACATTCAGTTTCTGATAGTTTATCCTACTTATTGTTCAATTACAAAGTTCTGATATTTCATAGTTGGATATTTGACAGGGTTGGTTGTTTTGTCTTGTTTGCCCAGTCTTATTGCTGAAAGTTGACAATTTTAAAATGATCTGTTTCATTATTTATTATTTTGAATGGATGTTATTTCATTTTGTACATTGTTCACATCTTTTCGTTTTTAAGTCAACTTTGGTAAGTTGTGTAATCTGCGTCGACGTCCAATCAGAGATAGTGTAAGGAGATAATTTATGGGGTATAGGAAAACAACATAAAACTACGAAAAAAGTTGTTCATCAGAAGAATCACAAGCTCTTATTGGTCCCAAGTAATAAAGTCATTTGAGAAAAATACAGAACAGTTCTTCTTTGGTTGGCTACTTAGATATTTCCGTATATCTTGCATTTTATGCAATGTTGCTATTTTTAAAATGTTTTTGTTTCAAATCTGAATTCGGGTCTAACTTAAAGAGTTTAATGATATAAAATTTAAAACATGATTTTGTACCGTCATTGTAAAATAAAAGCTAACTCATCTAACAATGTGCCTGTTCAGTTTGTCTCTGTTATATTTTTTAGTATTCACAGTAGCATAGAAGAATGCTTTTAGGTCCTTTATAATTAGTGAAAAGCTCGAAAAACTGTTCCAAAAACGAAAAAAAAAGTATTAACAGCAAAGGTAACAATGACATACCAATCACTCAACGCCATCCAACGTATTTCTGTATTTTTGTAAATATGGAATAAAGTTCACCATGCTGATGTAGGTATTATACACATTTGAACTTATGTGTCATAATTCAATGTTTGGCAGTCCAATTGGATTTGGTATAGAAATTTCTAAATGGTGGAGCGAAGATTCTTGAGCTATGAACAAAATAGTGAACCTCCTGTTTGGAGATTACGCCATAATTTATTTTTTTGGACGATGTTTTTATCTTGAATTGAAAAGAAACCAACCATGAAACAACTATTCAGGACCACCACTAAAATGAATATCCAGACTTGCAGACCACCTAAACATTTTCCTCCAAAACACCAAAACAGAAAATACCATCACAGCAGTTGCGGTATCGGCTCTTGAAAATCTGAGGGGGACACGCCGTGTGTGATAAAGCAAACAAACTTGGAGACGTCGGAGGTTTCAGGAAGACTCCCTGAAATCGTCTTGCCCGTATTCTCCACCAGTTATCGGTGTGGGTTTTTTGGGTTTTGATCGAAATGTTTCTTAACTATAAGTTCCGCGAGTATTCGAAAGCAAAGGCTTGAAACAGTTGCAAATAAAACTGGAATTAGTTTTATTATAAATTTATGCTACTAAAGCAAGCATTACAGGAACAATTGTACCTGTGTATTCGGGAGCAAAGGCCTGAAACAGTTTGAAATAAAATTGGAATTAGTTTTATTATAAATTTATTCTACTAAAGCAAGCATTACAGGAACAATTGTATCTGAAAGATAAATAAACATAAACATAATGATAAGCATACAATAACATATAATAAATGATGAGCAAAATTCATATGACCGTTTCCCAAATGAAAATGGACCTGTTCCATTGATATTATCCCTTTCTCATACCGGATTTGACATGGGCAGCATGGCGGGTGTCCTGCAGGAAGCAGAGACTGCTTACTCTTCCGGAGCACCTTAGTCTACCCCGGTTTTTGGGTGGGGTCTATGTTGTTCATATGTTTTTAGTTTTTAATTGTAGTGCATGTATTGTTTTGGTCTTGTCTTCGTTGTTCTCCAGAGTTTTTCATTTGTTACGATTTTTCTCTCCTTCGAATATCCCTTTGGTATTTCTTCACTTTACTTATAACAAAATATGCTATATATATCCAAAATGAACTGACGAATATTTGAATAAATCCAAAAACTTCAAACCTCGAATAATGGAGCATTGGTTTTCGGCACACTTACACAATTTACGTACAGAATTCAAACTTATGAAATAAAAAATTAATAAGCACTATAAATATATGTGAACAATTAAAATATTTTCAAAAACGTTTTTTGAAATAAAATATTAAATTGAAAGTTACTAAATTAGAAATGACAATGAACTCACCTGAAACAGTTGCAAATAAAACTGAAATTAGTTTTATTATAAATTTATTCTATTAAAGCAAGTTAAATTATGAGCTTTGGTTTAATAAATCGGAAATACAAAGTTTTGGTTCTGTTTCAGAATCATCCAATGAATTTTAGGAAAACACCAAAAACGGCATCGTTCATATTTAATAATCGGTTTAATTTTTTTAAAATACATTTTTACACTTATGAAAGATTAGCAAAAAGCTGCTAATTGAGCTAACTTATTTTTTGGTGTGTCCATGTTGTTCATATGTTTTTAGTTTTTAAGTGTAGTGTTGATATTGTTTTTGGTCTTGTCTTCGTTCTCCGGAGTTGAAATGAAATGATACCATGATATATATATATCAAAACATGTTAGCGTTTAGATGGAAATTTTAAGCCCATTGTTTAGATGATTATTACTCAGTCTTTTTGTTATAATTTCATTCACGCAGATATTGTTTTGCCTAAAGTAGGAAATATGAAATAATGAATTGAAATTTTATTCTGTGACACATTTATAGGACACTTCTTCGACAGAGCCCGGCTCCTGACAGAAAAGTTGTTCGGACATGGGTACGTTACTCCTAAATCGAAATCATCCTTATTAAAGTTTTATGGGCGTCATCATAAATTGGTGAACAGGTATGAAAAAACCGTTTCCCAAATGAAAATGGACCTGTTCCATTGATGTTATCCCTTCCTCATATCGGATTTGACACGGGTAGCATGGCTTCATCGGAATTTTTATAGATCTTTTTGGAAAATGTGGGATAACACAAGAGAACACATGGGAAAAGACATATTGAGTTTTAATCAAAATAAAAAACTTCAAGAAAAAGTTTGCAAAGTAAGCATAATGTTTAGATTTTATGGTACAGTTTCTTAGTAACAAGAATTACAAATACATTGATATTACTTGCTTACATAAAGATGTACTGAACAAATGGAAAAAAATACCCAGATGTATAGAAATAAATAGGATTGTAAATTACTAAATTGCTTACATAAAGATGTACTGAACAAATGAAAAAAAAATTCCCAGATGTATAGAAGTAAATAGGATTCTAAATTACTAAATTCTGGTATGGTCGAAATAATGTGTTTAAATATTTTTACAAAAACCCCGTGATGAAAAAAAAATACACATTATGCCCTGTTTGGTTGTCAGCCTCTGAAACTGTCAACCATATGGTTATTTATATTGAAATAAATTATTGGATAAAGGACTTTTCTCGCAACAACATGTACTAATTTTGTCCTAGATTTGTTAATCAACACAAACATAAAACACATATATTAAAACTATTGAATAATTAAAAAAAAATATGCCCGTTTTAACATAGGGAATAACATATTAGCCATATAATACAGAGACAAAACATAGCAATGAAAGAAATAAAAATATCAGATACTAGTATCAATGAACATAACACATTTACTGTTTCCAAATATATGAGTTATGTGTACGAATACTATAACATGTTTTACATAGTTATTTGAAGAAATCATAAAATTTACTTTGTGTTTTGCCGGATGATTTGACAAATTATTTGAAGGCAAAAATAGAAATATTTTAATTATATAAACAAACAACAAAATGGATAACAGGCAACATCAATAATGACATACCAATCAATCAAAGCAACCCAACTGACAAAACGCCGTACAAAAAATAACATAAAATAGTACAAAACACAAACGTGAACACAACAGAGAGTTGCTTTTGGATTTCAAGTTACCAAGAAATCCGGTTTTGGGTTTTATTAAATTGTACTTACTAGAGTACGTCCAGATTTCAAAGATTGTTATACCATAAAATTATTCTTATCTTTGATTAATAACTCAAATATATATCAATGAATCATTTCAGTATTTTATCTAATAGTATGTATTGTAAGTAAAGTAAAAAAATACCAAAGGGATATTCGAAGGAGAAGAAAATCGAAAATAACTCACAAAATCCGGAGAACAAAGAAGAGAAGACCAAAACAAAACAAACTACACTTAAAAACTAAAAACATATGAACAACATGGACCCCACCAAAAAACTGGGAGTAGAATGGGGTGCTCCGGGAGAGTAAGCAGTCTGCTTGCTGCAGGACACCCGCTATGCTGCCCATATAAAATCCGGTATGGGAAAGGGACAACATCAATGGAACAAGTCCATTACCATTTGGAAAACGTTTTTTTTATACTTTAGCCAAGACATGATGACGTCCATAAAACTTTAATAAGGATGACTTCAACTTAGGAGCAATGTACCTCTGTTTGAAGAATTTTTCTGTCAGAAACCGGGCTCTGTCCAGGAAGTCAAATTGAATGTATATGTCACAAGCTCTAGAATAAAGTATGAGTTGCGAAATATACACTCCATAAGCTTATCTAGTAAATATCTAGGAGACTGGCCTAATTGTAATCTTGTATGATTTGTGAATTAAATTTTATCAATGTCAAATTAAGATCCCAGGTTCGAATCTGTGTGACGGCAGGAATTTTGAAGCTTGTAAAGTCAAGCTCTTCTGTCACATGATAATTAGAAGAAAACACATAGACAGAATAATTACCTTTATGTTTTACATGAGTTACATATATAAAATGAATGTGAAGGTAAAACAAAATGATAAGTTCAATTCTAGATATTCAAGGGGATATATGTATTTATTTACAGCAAACAAATGATCTTTGGTTCTTAGTGTTATTCGTGTCGAACAAATTCGTGTTGAACGACTATCTCTATGACCTAACCAGAGCAAACTGATAGTGTTAAAACTGTCTCCAAAATATCTGAGATCGTTTGGCTACTTATTTGACAGCTATTATTAACAGATCGTCATAGGATAAATTTCAGGCTATCTGCTGATATATTCTAAATGCACCAGAAGATCTTTTTGAAAAAGCCCCAAGATGCGGATGAAATCAGGGGAAAATGGCCCTACTCCTTTGATATCTTAAAATACCGCGAATTCATCAATTTTCGTGTCTTTGGAAAAAGGCATATATAAGTTCTTTAAAGAAGGAATTTCAAAACCCAACGAAATATATACTTTCAATCGTTTTATCAAGAGTAAATAAAAAAAAGCGCGAGATCCTTTCCAAGAATGCAATATCATCGTATCATCTTAAGTAGACAAACGGATAGGGATAGGTGAGTATGAATAACAATGTTGACAGGAAAGAATGATTTTTTTTCTACAGGAAGAAATTTTTGCTGAGTTAATTATTGAAAATAAATAAATACTTCAAACCATATAGCCTTCCTGTGATCAACGATTTCGTAGTAAAACGTTCATTTAAGGTTAGATATTATCAAATATTTATAAGGTTTTAATAATTAATCAATATAGTTAATAAGTTATTTTTGTAGTTGTCTTTTTCACCTTGGGCAGAACACACGAACATGCTTTTTGCCCTATTCCACGAAAATTGATATCAACGAAATAACTGAATTCACAGTATGGGAAAATGATGGCTTTTCAAGTTTTAGCAAACAGATGTATAAATGTATAGAATGCACGTCAATATCGCTCCAAAAGTCCTATATTTAAACATTAAATATTGATTTCTCAAAATCCTGTCCCTAGATTTAAAAAATATATGATATTGAAATTCTCTTTTGATATAAATTTTATTAGGGGTCATCAGATTTGTTTAGTTTCTTCTTTTTGTATAATAAATTTATTACCAAAATAAATCGGAAACCTTTATTTATTTAGTATCAATGATACGGAAAAGTTGACAGCAATACCATATCATTTTAATAGAAAATCCTAGGGATTTGTTTTTGAGAAATGACGATTTAAAGTGAAATTATTATCATCAGTTTTGATTGTAGCATACTTTTCTATTTCATGAGTAGTATTTTGTCGCCATGACAGTATAAAAAGAAGACGGAAATATATAGAAGACACAACCCAAAATGTTACAACTATATCAACACAAAATGTTACAGCTATGTCGGGGAATGAATCGCACGATTTGTCAAATCAAATTTATAGAAATATTTCCACGGGAACAAGAAAGAGTTTACAAAAAAAAAGAGTTTACAAAAGTCCACACTGAAAACATCTCGGCCACTTATTTTTATAACGGCTATTTTTATTTTAGTTTTTCCCCATATCTGATTTTGAGTTTTGTCATTAGTTTAGACGGTGAATTTAAATTAAACAATTTTGAATTGACGATATATCAAATTGGAATCAGACTATTGCTTATCAACAATGTATCTAACCAGTTTGTGGATTTACTAATGAAAGTTTTAAGCAAGGTATTAAATCATTTTATTGTCGTTATTATAAATAAATAAAAGTTTACTAAATCTAAACAAAAACGGGTGTTTTTCTAATATACTAGTAAACAAAAGAAACGATACAGTGTACTGCATTTTTCATATATTCACAATTTCAAATAGCTGTACTAAGCAGAAAAATAGACCCACATTGTCTGAGTTTCATAGTAGATTGTTTTCTCATCAAAAACATGGATTTTGTGCAAAAAGTTAAATGAAAAATTCCATGTTTTGAGATTTCAAAAATCACATTTTTCAACCCAAAATTAAAAAATCAGTATTTTTACCCCGTTATGTAAATCATAATGTCTGTGTGATAAAAGATTTGAGTTTTCTACTGATTTCAGCCACTTGGTTTTCATTTTACAAAATGTGTGTCGATTTTCTTCTCGATTATCCGCAAATTTAATATAACCCTCTTTTGGACAATTTCCATTTTCCACCATTTCAAGTTTATCCAAGTATCAAAATGAGACGAATTAGATCGAGAAATGATGTAGCAAACCACTGTTGTCCTAATACTTAAGTTTTTTTTAAGGAATTACCAAGATATTTTGTTCCGAACTCGTGTATCGTTACTTTTGTTGACTAGAATATATTATCAAAGCAAGATCTTACAGGTAGCTGTCTCTTAACATAAAAAATCCGAAAAATTACAAATATACTTAATATGGGATTTGTCACTATAGCAGTATTTAAGAGAAATAACCTGTGTTTTTATACTTTAATTTACCACTGACCCTGAATTTCATCTTTGAATCATACATGTGTATATACACTGTATGTATCACGTGTAGTTTCTGATCGTTTATTCTCTTATTGTTTTATTACAAAGTTATGTGATTTTCCCTGTTGGATATTTGACAAGGTTGATTGTTTTGTCTTGTTGATCCTGCCTTATTGCTGAAGAATGACAATTTGAAAATGGTCCGATTCATTATTTATTATTTTGAATGTATGTTGTTTCATTTTATGCATTGTTCACATTTTTTTCATTTTAAAGTCAAATTTTGTATGTTGTATATTCTGCCTCGACATCCAGTCAAAGTACAAGGAGATAATTTATGGGGTACTGGAAAACAACCATAAAACAACCTAAAAAAGTTTGGCCATCAGAAGAACCAGACGCTCTTATTGGTCCTGCGTATTAGTGTCATTTGGGAATAATACAGAACAGTTTTTCTTTGGATGAAAATTTAAAACACATTTTGGTACCGTCAATGTGAAAGAAAGATAACACATCCAACAATGTGTCTCTTCTGTTTGTCTCTATGATATTTTTTAATATTAAGCACACCAATGAAGTAGGCTTCTTGGTCCTTTAATAACAGTTAGGTTAACAATAACATGCCAATTAATCAACAGAAAGATCCCGAAAAAAAAAACATTACATAAAAGAGCCAAAAACACAAAGATAAACACAACAGAGGATCATGATAGTCTGACTTGGTCCAGAGAAGTCAATGATCTCCAAAATACCGATGTAATTCCAAACTCAGTCTTTATCAATAAAAGAAATATCTTAATGTCATTAATTTCATACATATATATATTATTTGTAATTCAATGCCGTTACGCCGCATTTGGCTCACTTAGATGCAGCTACCCAAAGCGTCGTTGTATACAATTGACGAGATTCAACGAAATAACAAGTCGTCTGCCGTCGGCCGTACCTCTGCAAACTTCACAGTGTAATCTTCTCTTTTAATACCATATTCCGAATAAATAGGAACCAACATTGTCACCGGTGATCTTTAAATTATTTCCATTCATATTTTAGTTGGACAACCAAGTTCGAATATCGATAAAGTCATGACAGTCTAATTTTCTTTACGCAGTTCTCTTTTGGGAAAGGGTGCTAAAATCTTCTTGACCTATATAGATGAGACGTCCTTGATTGATCCTCTGTAAGAATTTAATCAACTGACCTCGTCTGTTAAATAAATCATAAGCCATTTATTTGCAAATTACAATGATTTGGGAATCCAAGTGAGCTACTGGAATCCCCTACTGGAACAATGACATACCAATTAATCAATGCTATCCAACAGACAGAATCCCGGACAAAAAATAGCATAAAAGAGCACAAAGCCGCAAATATTAATACAACAGAGGATCAGGCAAAAATGCCACACGCGTCACTCATGAACCTGGAAACGCATGTGTCATAAGTGTCTCACATGCGTGATAGGCACGTTTTATACCACGCAAGCAATACATGTGTGACACACACATGTGAATGGCATGTATCTTCAAATTCATGTGCACGCATTAGACACAGGTGTGTTTTCTCACGCATGAAATTCACATGTGAAACGCATGATCACATTTGTGAATCAGGCGTATTTCATGCGTTTTGTAACATGAACGTGGCATGAAACGTCTCTAACACATATGGTGACACACATGTGAAACGTAGGTGCATATGTGTAGAATTTTTGCCTGTGTGGTGTGACTTGTACAACATTGAACATTTGTGGGGTAAAACCGGTTTTTTTGGTACCCCCCCCCCCCCTTTATCTCTGGTGTATAAAACATACTATAAAATCAATTATACACATGATACAGTATACAATAAAATCTAGTCTTTCTGGCGTGTGAATGTTTCAATGAAAACATAAAATACCACCCAAGATGACACGTTTATCGTGTGGAAAATACTTTCATATTGTTTTGAAATTTTATCTTTCATGGTTTATTGTTTTAGAGATATGAGAAAGTCAAATAAATTGAACAATGCATAACTCACAGCTTCCCAAAATATTATATTTTGTTTCACGTGGTTCTACAATTTTATATGGTTTTTCATTGTTATGTATGGCTGCCTATTGTAGATATAGGGTATCGCCAGTTCCTTTACTAGTTCAAAGTCACAAAATAAAACTAATATGTATTATTATACTGCTATAAAGTAAATATATATACATTTTGTAGATGATCTTTGGCTTTGGATATTTTGGTCATTTGACAAATAAATATCCGACACACAACTTTGGATAAATTCGACTTTCCAAATCAGGTGGATTTTTAACAAGTATCGAATAACGTTTCTTGTTGCTGCTATTAGCGTACTGCAATCTCCGAGGACATCATCAGTTACTTGTATTTCGGTTTTGATTTATATTATTTCATCTTAAATACTTTTCTTCACCCATTGCAAAAGAAAACAAACCTTTTTCAGAAAGGTTCAAATAAAACAATCTAATTGTTGAAAATAGTAGCGATGTGAACGTTGACAACACATCTGTTACCTCCACCTCCCCCCCCCCCCCCCAAAAAAAAAAAAAAAAACAACAACAACAAAAAAAAAACTTACAAAAACTAAAAACAAAGGATTTAATGTATGACTATCTCCAGAATATAAGTTTTCGTACCAGTTAAGAATAGGCCGATATTCAAACAAATAGTCTTTTTAAAACCTAGATATTCTTTATGTTGTCGTATTGGCTGTTTCGCAATTATTTTATTTGTTATAAGACTATTGTGGATAAACTGACGTGAATTGAATTAGTTTAGAAATTAAAGTAAGAGCTAGGGTCCGAGATAATAACAAACTGCTCAACTGAATGTTCAAATAAAAGATATTAAACAGTTATCTCGCTTTTAACAGAAAACTACTAATTTGACTGAAGTAGGCTTTTTACTTGACGTTTGTCATTTAGTGAAGGGTAAACTTCATTAAATTAAAACACAAAATAGGAGTTGAAGCTATATGTTTAGCATTGATTAGAAGTTGACCATTAAAAGATACTTATCTTAACAAAGTATGTTTCAAATTTTAAC